>OZ023286.1:16085972-17529016 GCA_964007245.1 Hypomecis atomaria | reverse complement strand
AAATAAAAATATGTATATTATTGTGTAATTGATTTATCCAGTTCCATTAGTGTGCAAATATTTTGTTCTGAAACTCAGTTCGTAACATTTTTGAAGTCCGTATATAAAAAAGGTCTACCAATTATTTCGCAGTAGCCACCACGTCAAAATGAGTGGTGATCTAGAATTGAAAACGTGCGTATTGCCTAGGTGTTGCAAACTCTATTATGTCCCAAATAGTTTTGGATAAAGAAACACCTCGTAATATTAAGACATACTTAGACTTTTAACTCGATTAATTTTTTTATAGTAGCATAACGAATTTACGCTTGCCGAGTATTAACCAATAAGGAAATGAAAGATAATGTCGGTTCAAGGCTCCCGGTTCCAAACGGAATTATCACGCCGCATAAAAACATATTATTATTAAAGTCTACAACGATTTGACTAATAAGAATAGCAATTAAGCCTTTATATATTAAGCAGTGTTGAAACTGTCAATCTTATCTGAATACATAATGTTCAATTAAGTCTAGAAAACTGGATCAAGGAAGTAAAAGTCCTTTAATTTAAGGACGTAAGACCTGAGTCCCTCGCAGCTGGTTGCGAAATCGACGTGACAACACAACGGCGGTAACCATTAGATCTGGACCCAAGCTAAATTTGCATTAACGCACCTGTTGCAGTCAAGATCCTAACATCAATCTATTTAATAACCACCGGCGGTACATTCATTGTCTTACAATAGGTACATTCACAATTCACATTATGTACAAGAGTTCCATAAAATCTATAATCGTAGCCTCAGATCTAATGCAACTCAGCTGTTTTATGTTTATGCATCATGATTAACTCTGACATAAAATCATATTGTACTCCACTGTATGTAGTATACCTATTACAATTGATGGTGAATTGAATCTCATGGTCTTGTTCAAATGTAGAACGTGAGAAATGCCTATTTATCGAACATTTCAAGGTATCCTTGAGCACCAATCGGCTGCTTTTAACATTTTATAGACTTCAGTTATTGTGCAATTAAGACAATTTGGTCACAAAAAATGCCGCTCTTAAGCTCCAAATATTCGTAGAGCGGGACGACCTCCGCGACAACCTTATTGTTACTTAAATAGCCCTGTGCTCATAATCTGATTGGTTTTTTCTGTTGTTCACAGAAGCCCTAAGCACAGCTGACGACCAGTCGACGTCGGCGTCATGGTGGCAGGCGGGCACAGCGACACCGTTCAGAGATACGGGAAGCAGTAGCGTATTCTCCTCTACACATGGTCTGGTGCAGACCCACCCGAGTGACAGTGATCCCTTCGGAACTTTCGGCGGAATCGGAAGCACGAGCGGACCTTCCTCGAATCCATTCGCTTCAAGCGGCAGCGGTCCGCTAAGTGGTGGAATCAGAAACAACCCACTGCCGGCTCTGGCCAGGAGTACCAACGGAAGAACAACTTTGAAGCATTTGGACTTCACGAGCAGTGCCACCGCCGAGCTCAGAAGAAACCCCGCGCTGTCAGCGCCTGACGAGTGCGCAAGAGCTTGCCGAGAAAATGAGCCCCCGAGGATTTGCTACTACCACTTCACACTCGAGCTGTACACTGTTCTGGGAGCGTAAGTAAACTTTTATCCTTACATAGTATAAAATAAAGTCGCTATTTTCGTTTGTTTGTTTGTCTGTATGCTTAAATCTTTAAAACTACGCAACGGATTTTGATGCGGTTTTTTTTAATGGATAGAGTGATTCAAGAGGAAGGTTTATATGTATAATACACCTGTGCGAAGCCGGGGCGGGTCGTTTAGTTACAAAATATATAAATATTAATTATTATATCAAGATTGTATCTACTTGGTTGCGGCATCTAATTTCCTCATACATATTTACCTACAGGGTCTTATCGGTAGTTTCTTGTAATGAGTAGGTACGTTTTGAAGTCGAAACTATAGGTACACTAAGTAATTATGCGCTAATTACGGTTCAGCGAGTGACATTGCGCACAAGGTGGTCTAATCGTCTTTCACAACGTGAACAATAAGGTTTCCACCTGGCAAGAAATTAATAACCGTTTCAGCTTGCGACCGGAAGCGCCTATTCAATCTAACAACGATAATTTTAGTAGATTGAGCGTTTGCTTTACAATTAGCGATTAATAAAAGAGATTAGCAAAAATGCCTTTAGTAATCATTGCGTAACACCTTACCTCAGGGTTTGTAATCGCAACGCCATCTGCACGACCGAAGATAGCATCCGAAAAAATGTTACAAGCACGTAAAAACGTGGCTAGGAGCGACCCACCGACCGACTTTTTATTTCACACATTTTACGCTTTGTTTCACACGAAGTGCTGACTGCATCGGTTTCAATGCCGCACTCAAGTAAACGCTAGGTGATCCAAATTCCGTCGGCACGTAATTGATAGGTGACGACAGAGCTTATGCAAACAAACGCCGTTTCAAATGTATTGCCTGAGGAAACAGTGGTGTAATCGGGCGACATTGTGATAAGGAAATAGAATTACTTTCCAACTTATATCACCGCTTGAGACCTAGTATTTGTTACTTGATTCAGTTTAAAGACAAAAAAGCTCCGTAATATTTCATAGCAAAAAACATTCATTTGTCTAAAATGCGTTATCGTATCTTTTTTCAGGGCCTGCCAAGTATGCACACCCAACGCTACCAACGTCGTTTGGTCCCACTGCCAATGCGTGCTTGCCGACGGAGTGGAGCGAGGTATTCTAACCGCAAACAGAATGTTGCCCGGACCTTCCATCCAAGTCTGCGAAAACGACAAAGTTGTCATCGACGTTGAAAATCACATGGAGGGCATGGAGGTCACCATTCACTGGCACGGCATCTGGCAGAGAGGATCACAATACTACGACGGCGTACCGTTCGTGACGCAGTGCCCTATCCAGCAAGGAAATACTTTCAGGTAGATTTTTTTACGTACATATGTCATGGGCTTCGTTTTCATCTAAATATTTATGGAACAATAGTTATTTGTTATTCAAGAGAGCAAAGTTGCTTTTTAACCGCGTGCTCAATTTTGATGACCGAGTACCTAAGCAAAGGATTCTAAAATTCAAACATTAGAATCCTGAGCGTTAGCGAGGGAATTAAAAGAGCACAAGGTAAGCAATCTTTGCACTCGCTGCAACACGTAACTTTTCATCCCACCTCAGCAAGGAAATAATAAAGTCGTCTACTTACGTTCGTATGGTTTCAAATACCTATTTATTGTGTGATTGTTGAGGGAGAAAGCTCATTTACGCATTATTAACAGTTTCAGTCAATTCTGTTGGTGTCAAATAACTTCTTTGTCGCTAGAATCTCTAATTTTAGGCCATTCACTTACTTTCAAGTTTCTTGTTTTCAACATAAGGCAAAGAGTATAATAATATTGCGCATTATTAACCGTTTCAGTTAATTCTGTTGGTGTCAAACAAACTTCCTCGTCGCTAGAATCACAAATTTTAGGATTTTCACTCATTTTCAAGTTTCTTGTTTTTTATACAAGACAAAGAGTATAATTATAAAACAAGGTTTTACCAATATAACACGAAAAAATGGCGCGTGCAAAGAAAATTAAAAAAAAGTACACAAAGAAGGTTTCGAATCTAAGTTTTAAATAAAGGTTGTATGATAAATCCGGAGCCATGAAGATAGAAGTGAATAGGTTTAATGATGTTTCGAATTCACAAACTTAGTGCACACGAAGTTCTAAATTCAATTTTACTTTCTACTCTAGCGGATAAAAACGACTTTTGCACTCAGAAATCGAAGAGCAAATATAGTCTCTCCGAGATGGGGGGACGAAAAATAAATGAATCGCCCATTATAGGATTGTAAAATATTTGTTACCATAAAAAAATCTAATTACGCACTTTATACATTTTCAGGTACCAATGGCAAGGAAACGCAGGAACCCACTTCTGGCACGCTCACACCGGTCTGCAGAAACTGGACGGTCTCTACGGTAGCATTGTAGTCAGGCAACCTCCATCCAAGGATCCCAACAGCCACTTATACGATTACGATCTCACGACACACGTCATGCTCATCAGTGATTGGCTGCACGAGGACGCCGCTGAGAGATACCCAGGAAGACTTGCCGTCAACACTGGCCAGGACCCCGAATCAGTTCTAATCAACGGAAAGGGACAGTTCAGAGACCCCAACACCGGATTCATGACCAACACACCGCTTGAAGTGTTCACTATCACCCCCGGAAGAAGATACAGGTTCAGAATGATCAACGCATTCGCGTCCGTATGCCCGGCTCAGGTCACTTTCGAAGGCCACAACATGACAGTAATCGCCACCGACGGAGAGCCGGTACAGCCCGTGCAAGTAAACACCATCATCTCGTTCTCAGGTACGGAAAACACTAGGAAGCGATAAAATCACCCGTTTCACAATGTTATACTTACTTAACTTTCCAGTACCGATTACCTTGCGTCGTGCAACAGCTACGTAATTGAATCCGCAATTTCATAGTCTTCCCATTAGTATAGCCCGCTGATACCGATAACAGTCGTTTTTTTGGAATTGTCCGTGCAAAAAATTGGTATTATTCAACTTCATAATCTTGATTATTGAGCGCGAGTATTATAGAAGTTAGACACACCCCAGCTATGTCGTAATCAGTATTCAGCATTGTAGTGCACCCACTGAAGCATAAGTGATTGTATAACGTCAGAGCTTCCTCTTTCAGTGATTATTAATTTTCTACAGTTAATGAAGGTTGCACGGAAAGAAGAATGTCGGGCTGATTATTTTTTCGGCGTGTTTCAGGCGAGCGATACGACTTTGTAATCGAAGCTAACAACATACCCGGGGCGTACTGGATCCAAGTGCGAGGCTTGGGAGAGTGCGGTATTAAGAGAGCTCAACAGTTGGGTATCCTTAGGTACGCAAGAGGACCTTACCAGCCGTCCTCTCCTCCTCCCACATACGACGTCGGAATCCCACAAGGAGTCGTGAGTATTCCCCGCAGCAAAACATGTACGATACAAATACACGTAGAGTAGATTGAATACAACTTAGTGTAAATATACCATAATTTACATTGCATTTATCCAGTAGCAACTTAAGCTCGTGTCAGAAAGGTACCAGTGCTTATTAAAAGGCGGAAATTGCACAGTTGAATTCCGCCGACAAGACAGCCTCAATTAGACTCGGCTCGGCTGTCAACCTGCCGCCAACTCGTTGCTCAAACTTTAATACCAGGCTCGAGCTCTGAAATGTAATTTATTTGCCTTCTCGTATAAATTAAGCTGAAAAATATTAAATTATAGGTGTTGAAGAATTAGACCATGTACAGTAGCCAATATCAACCGGTGTACTGACCAGTTTGTAAATATATTATCTTAATACCTGGTCCCAAAACCTAGTAGTGTTTAATTTGTAGTGGATTAGTATACATATTTTATTATGAGTGGTTCACGATTTATTGGCAGATATTTTTGAATTTTACGAGTGACTCAAGTGAAGTAGTTGAATAATTGTAGTAGATAATGTAAAGCACGTATTTTAGTAATTGCACGAACCTTTCTCCCACTAACTATCCAGGTGATGAACCCCTTGGACGCCAGGTGTAACATTTCAAGGAACGACGCGATCTGCGTCAGCCAGCTGAAGAACGCTAAGCACATCGACCCCGCGATCCTGCAAGAAAGACCCGACGTTAAAATCTTCTTGCCATTCAGATTCTTTGTGTACAGACCAGAGATGCTATTCCAGCCTAACACCTACAACAGATATTTAGGTAAGCTCTTGCCATTTAATGACCGTAACGCTGCAAAGGGAAAACAATGTCATTGTCATTACTACATATACGAATATTACATTTGCTCGCAACTTTCATCTCGAAGAAAGATAGGTAGGTATTTATTTTCAGCTAGAAAAGATTTTTTTATTTTCCTTATCTAAGTATAGAATAACAATTTGAAGTGCTTAAATTACACTAATTTCTCAGACTGGTGGATAATTACTTGCATCATTTCCTTTTGCAACATTACGATCATAAGAATACTATTTTGTTTTATTTTACTTTACAACATTAATATTACAACCTGTTTTTATCCCGCAGTTGCTCCTGGAGGTGATCACGTAATAAGTTTGATTGATGAAATATCATACATGTCGCCGCCTGCGCCTCTGCTTAGTCAGTACGATGATATCAACCCGGAACAATTCTGTAACGGAGACAACAGACCAGCCAACTGCGGACAGAACTGCATGTGCACACACAAAGTTGATATTCCTCTAAACGCCGTTGTAGAAATAGTACTTGTAGACGAAGGTATGTTAATGCAATTACGAAACAAAAATATTCAGGCTCGTAAGTCTGTACTTTCATATTTGTTCAATCCATATGCAATCATTAGCTATTACGAGATACGTTATAATCACGCAGTCAGTATTATTTATAGCCTCTTGTGCGAACTGTTTCAAAAGAGATTCTATCTATGCCTTGGTTCTAATTTGTTCATAACATTAAAATTTCTCTTTCAGTTCAAATCGCGAACTTATCTCACCCGTTCCACCTTCACGGCTACGCGTACAATGTTATCGGTATCGGCCGATCCCCCGACCAGAACGTTAAGAAAATCAACTTGAAGCACGCCCTCGACTTGGACAGGAGAGGTCTGCTCGAACGTCACCTCAAGCAAGGAGATTTGCCTCCCGCAAAGGACACCATCGCCGTCCCTAACAATGGTTACGTCATCCTCCGTTTCCGAGCTACCAACCCTGGCTTCTGGCTTCTCCACTGCCACTTCCTCTTCCACATCGTCATCGGCATGAGCCTCGTCCTCCAAGTCGGCACGCAAGCCGACCTGCCTCCCATCCCGCCTAACTTCCCGACCTGCGGAGACCACCTTCCTTCCATCTCCCTTCACTGACCCTGTTCCTAAATTACCTGCACTTGTGCAAAACTATAAAGCGAAGTTAATGTTAACTAAGTGTAAATTTATGTTTGTTCTGTGTGATGTGTCCGGCGGTTCCGAAGTGCTCGGTTCTGCCGCTGTGTTTATTTTGTAGAATGTATCAACGGGAGTTTCTGATAGTTTGTGTTATATTATTTAACGGCGTTACATGACTAATCATTTTCATTAGTTCATCATCAATTTTTGATTTAATGCCATATATGCGGTGATATATCGTTTAATTTTAAGATTAATGATTATGTCGCTTTTATATGTTCATTGAGGCTCTTCAAAAAATTTCACTTCGCATATAGATTTACTTATTATTCTTTGAGAAATTGACTTATGTCTTGAAACTAACAACTTGCCATTATATTTTTCACCAAGGATATTTATTACTTGTATATATTTAAAATTATTTTAAGGGCATAACCTGCTTAGACTTTTAAGACGATTGGACCAGTTTTTATACTAGTGTTGCTTTTAAAGAATGATAATTAAAGTATGTAAATATGTACCTATACAAAAGTGTAAATATGCATGAACGTTTTCACATGTAGTTTGGTAGTACCTCCTGCACACACTTTACATTAATAGATCAAGACTGTTTGTAATAAACTTTCTGTGTATGTTTAGAACTATCCAATAAATATTCAGCTTGAACTACAGTTTAACGCTACAAAATCTTATGAAATATACAAAAGAAATGTGCCAACAGCTTAATAAAAATTAATTGTAATAACTTCAGCGAACACTAGTCTGTAATGTGTAGTAAAAAAATCATAATAAAACATTTATTACCTACAACATTTAAAGATGGAAAAATACGAGTAATCAAAAAACACAACTACCCGTAAATACACCCAGGTTGCGCATCGAATGTTATGCATCTTGCCAAAACTATGGCAGAATTAACAATTAAATGTAATTTTGTAATAAGGAAATGTACATTTTTATACCATTTAATAAAATATTTGAAAAATAAATTTGTTTAATTTTTACCCGAGTACAAAAACATATAAGCACAAAAATAATGTTTGTATATAATGTATATAAAAATAACCTTATATTATAAATTGGTCATTTAGAGTGTATAATATGTTTTATACAAGGTTTATTTTAGTTTGAAGACCCATTAGTAGCTGTATTGAATGGGTTAGTAGCTGATAGAACCCATCCTCAACGCACTGGAATCAGGTTGTAATATTTTTCTTTTTTCGCTTACCAAACATAATACATCTTTTTTCATTTATCTTAAGTAATTGCTTGTCGGAAATTATCAACCATTCTTGATTGGCTTACTGTTGATTTATCTTGCTATGAATTTTATACTTTCCACTTAAGAATTATTATCTTTTCTTAATGCTATGTTTTATTTTCAATGGTATTAACAAACAAGCCAATTTCGTATATGACTCAATGTAATGTTCTAGGTGCTTAACCCACTGGACGCGATTTGTAATGTGAAAAGAAATGATGCCGTCTGTGTGAGTAACATGAAGTCGGCTAAGCCCATCGACAAGGCCATCCTGCAGGAACGACCTGATGTCAAGATCTTCTTACCTTTCCGCTTCCACTTCTACAAGCCGAAGGACCTTTTTAGAGAGAATACTTATAGAAACTTCTTAGGTAAATATAAATTCGAACTATTTCATATTTTTGAACCCAGAAACATCACTGATACTTAAATTAGAAATTCTAATGAATGACTAAAGATCAAACCGGCCAATTATAGAGCAAACAAACAAGTCAAAAATTAACTCGGAACTCACGTCTTGAGAACTCACAATAAAAATTCACTCGGGTTATATTCAAATTTTAAATTACAAGTTTCGGCATATCTCAAACATCTTCTTCAATATTCCAGTGGCTCCTGGAGGTGACCATGTGCTGAGTTTAGTAGACGAAATCTCATACAGTGCTCCGCCCGCGCCGCCGCTCTCTCAAATGCACGAGCTGAACCCAGACCTGTTCTGTAACGGAGATAACAGGCCTCCAAACTGTCCCGTCGACTGCCGCTGCACGCATATGATAGACGTTCCTCTCAACTCTATCGTTGAAATCGTCCTAGTTGATGAAGGTAAGATAAGACCTAAAATCTTATTAACCAAATGCTATTACATATTAGACAATTTTAGGGGTTCCGTACCCACAGGGTAAAAACGGGACCCTATTACTAAGACTCCAATGTCCGTCTGTCCGTCACCAGGTTGTATCTCAAAAACCGTGATAGCTAGACAGCTAAAATTTTCACAGATGATGTATTTCTGTTGCCGCTATAACAACAAATGCTAAAAACTGGATAAAATAAATATTAAGGGGGCTCCCATACAACAAATGTGAAATTTAGGAGTTTTTTTGCTTGCTATTAATAATGGCAAGAGGAATGGGGCTTAAGGGGCTCCAACACGGTACGGAACCCTTCGTGCACGAGTCCGACTCGCACTTGGGCGATTTCATTATTTAATGATAATTTAGAATTTAAATAGGTACAAGCAATAAAATTGCCATACCCTCATAGTACACCCTTAATATGTTAATACTACATATTTATGTTGCAATAAATAATTGAGTATTGAGTATTGTAGAACCTAGAGTGGGTATTTTTGTTAGAGGTAATATAAGAAGTGAAATTATATTTAGTCTTCAACTGCTACAAGGTGTGCTACACACACTAGGACATGTCAGCATTTACGATTTGGTAGGCTTACTGGATCAACAAATCAGAGCAGATGCAATGACTGTAGACCAGCCATCCCCAAAGTGTGCTCTGCGGAGCTCCTCGAGAATACAAAAAATAAAAACAAAAATTATCTTCTAGAAATGTTTCAAGACACAAAATTACATTTGAAGAATTTGGCCAATATCTCACTTAATGTGCGCTTCTTTTGTGACATTTCTCCGAAGAACTGAGTGCAAAAAATAAAATTTGTGTGTACTTTAGGGCTCCGTCAAATATTTCACTTTCTAAAAGGGCTCCCTCACCAAAAGAGTTTGAGAACCGCTGCTGTAGGCTCTACTAAAGCTATTCTAGTTATAGAGCTCCTATAAAACTATTGTTGTTTTTTAAGAAAGTCTAAGCCTGAATCAAAAATAATAATTTCATTACCAGACCTACATATTTAAAAAAATACCAATGTATAAGGGAAGTATTTTTTAGGCCGTTCCCTGCGTATCTATTTACTTTTCTACTAAGTTACACCTACCAGACATGTTTGCTACCATGCCTTTTAGAATTTCTTAATTACCTAAACAATAAAATACACCTACCCGGTTAAATCAGTGCCAATGTTTAATAATATTGTTACGCAGTAGGCCACGCCGTTAGTAACTATTTATTAATCTGTGGCCGCGCGCGGTACGACGGCTAGTTGTTTAACCGCGGGATTTATGGTTTTATGACTCAGGCGGCACCGGCCTTTGTGTCGCGTCTATTGTTTGTTGTTTGTTAGATTTTTTGTGGTGTTTCCGTAATAATTAGGAACAATAGGGTTTCTCGAACTTTACACTTGTTTACTTTGTCAGTCACAATGGCACCGAATATTCTACAGATTTCTAGAGAACCCTTATTCCGATATAAATAGGGCGATGGTTTTCGTTTGTGGCAGTTATCGCGTTTTATACCGGAGTGAAAACATCTCGTGTTCAAGTGCGGTACCAGTGATTGTAAAGTGAATAGTTGTGTGAATTTCAGTGCCAGTGTGAAGTGTTTGTGCGAACCAGTTGTGTCGTGTGTACTGTGATTTTGTGCAATAAAGTGCAAAGTGAACAATCGGCGTTTTAACTGATTATCCAAGAACCCATCTCGTAACATTTGGTGTCAGAAGGGTGGATAATTGAAAATGCCGGTAACACCATACGACGAAGAGACGCCGCGCACACGGAGTCAGCGCCGACAGGAGGAAGTGCGCCGACAAGAGGAGCAGGAGCGCCGCCAGGAGGAGGTCGACCAACGACGCTTCGGAAATAATTCGCTGTTAATGGAAGGCAGCGAGTCCGAGGCAACCAACGACGACTCCAGATATCCAGGAGCACCTGCTGCGGCACCTACTGTGGCACCTGCTGCATCACCAGCTGTCCCTACAGCATTTGATATGGCTGCAATGATGTCGATGATGCAGTCGATGTTTGATCGCAACAAAGAAGACCAGGCTCGTCTACTGGAAGAACAGGCCCGCAGCAATAGAGAAGAACAGGCTCGCCAAAAAGAAGAGCTGCTTTCAAGCTTGCAAAAGACTTTGGGCAAGGAGATAAAAGAGGTCAAGGACACGGTCAAGCAGCTTGATACCAGCGTAAAGGAGCACGATACAAAGATGAAGGCGTATGAATCTCGCATCTTCGAGGCGGAAACACAAATCGCCGACGTGAGGAAAACGTTGAACGTCATCAAGTCTGGGAATGCAACTGCTGCATCTACAATCTTCACGCCAGCCTCACAGAAGATTAAAGTGACGCCTTTCGACGGGGCATCGTCATGGTCAGCCTACAAAATTCAATTCGACGCCGCCGTTCAGACTAATGGATGGGACAAGGTCCAAGCTAAGAACGCCCTCATAATGAGCCTTCGCGATGAAGCCCTGAGTATTCTTGATGCTGTGGGCAAGGAAGTGACCTACGATAAATTGATGGAAATGTTGGAGAGTCGCTACGGTGATGAGCACCTGGAGCGTGTGTACAGAGCGCAGTTAAAGAACAGGGTGCAACGTCGCAACGAAAGTCTTCAGCAGTGGGCTGTCGAAGTGGAGAAACTGTTCCGGAAGGCTTATCAGTCAGCACCGTTACCCAACGACGAGCATCTAGTGGAAGCGTTTTCTAACGGGATAGCAGACTTCGAAGTTAGAACTGCAGTGAAACTCGGGCATCACAAAACACTAAAGAAAGCTTTGGCCCAAGCCTTGGAAGTGGAAGCTGTACGAAATCCAGCGAGAGATGTTCAACACTTAAGGGAAGTTAAAGAAGCGTCACATCGTACGAGGTTTGGCCCAAGATGCTACAACTGTGAAGAGAGAGGCCATTTATGGCAGAATTGCCCAAAGCCATGCCGAACCAGGGACGATCGACTATTGGAAGAACGGAAGGATCGCGAGGCAACGCATTCACTATGGAGGAATAAACGACCTGCTGAAGAAAGCGGAAAATGGCGAGTGTTATCCGGGCCAGAAAAGCCAAAGATTTTGATCTCACAAGCTCACGATGGGAACAGCTTGATCATCAATGGTGCCATCAATGGAACTTCTTGCAAGCTGACATTGGATACAGGAGCTTCTCGCACTGTCATCAGTTCCCGACTGGCTAAGCGCTTTCTTCCGAACTTCGAAAGCTGCAAAACAGTTCAACTTCTGACAGCGACCGGTCAGCACATATCCGTCCGAGGAGAGAAGCTGGTGGAGTTAAAGTTGGGTGAGAAAACTTTCCAACACAAAGTCATTGTGGCTGATATAGTCGACGATTGCATTCTGGGTCTTGACTTCATGCGAGAACATCATTGCGAGATAGACGTCAACCAAGGAATCTTGAAGTGTGGAAGAGAAGAAATCTTCATGGAAGGCGCCACATCAGGAAAGGTTTATTGTCTGCAGAGAACAGTTCTTCCACCTAGATCGGAGACCATTGTGGCAGTTAGATTACCGCCGAAGTTGGGACATCAACGACGATGTGTGCTAATAGAACAGTCGGAAGGTGATCAACCATGGTTATTGGCCCGAACTCTGGTGAGGACTACTAATACCGCTATGGTGCGTGTGCTCAACACAAGTAACGAGGAACAACTCATCAAAGGAGGAACCCCAATTGGTACTTGTGAAGAAGTAGACTGGATGCGCAGATGCCAAGAACAACCAAAGGAGAAATACAACTGTGCTGGGAGTTACAACGTGTCAACGCTATTAGAAGATTCCCGTAAAGACCTGACCGAAAGAGAACTTCTGATGGCAAAGAAGATGCTGCAGCGCTACACCGACATATTTGCTCTCGATGATGCTGTCAACGGGAAGACTGGATTAGTGAAGCACACAATAAATACAGGAAGCGTGTCACCGATTCGACAGCGGCCAAGAAGGATACCAGTGGCTCGAGAAAAAGAAGTTGAGTCAATGATCGAAGACATGGCACGCAATGGTGTGATAGAACCTTCATCCAGTCCGTGGTGTTCGCCAGTGGTTCTAGTGAAAAAGAAGGATGGCAGTATGCGGTTCTGCGTTGATTATCGACGACTCAACGACGTAACGAAGAAAGACAGCTATCCTTTGCCGAGGATTGATGACACGTTAGATACACTGACAGGTATGAAGTGGTTCACTACGCTGGACTTGAAGAGCGGATACTGGCAAGTGGAAATAGATCCTAAAGATAAAGAGAAGACCGCATTTTCGACGGGAAAAGGCCTGTGGCAATTCAACGTGATGCCGTTTGGATTGTGCAACGCGCCCGCTACGTTCGAAAGACTAATGGAGTTAGTGCTCGCGGGACTGATTGGAGATGCATGCCTAGTCTATTTGGACGACATCATAATTGTGGGAAAAACCTTCGAAGACCATCTGCAAAACCTGGAACGAGTATTGACTAAGATTCGCGCAGCCAATCTCAAGCTGAGTCCGAAGAAATGTTCCTTTTTCAAGAGGCAAGTGAATTTCCTGGGACATGTGATTTCCGAAGCTGGCGTACAGACGGATCCAGGAAAAGTCAGTGCTGTCAAGGATTGGCCTGTGCCAAAAGACAAGACGGAAGTTAGAGCATTCTTGGGTTTATGCTCCTACTACAGGCGATTCGTGAAGAACTTTGCTGACATAGCCAAGCCGTTGCATAGACTGACTGAGGAAAAACGACCCTTCCTCTGGGATGAAAATTGCGACGCAGCTTTTCAAGAGCTAAAGAAGCGACTTTGTAATACGCCTATTCTTGGCTTCCCGGACACAGAGAACGAGTTCATCGTGGACACTGACGCCAGCAACACCGGCATTGGAGGAGTACTGTCACAAAGGAAAGGAGACCAAGAAGTGGTGATTGCGTATTTCAGCAAATCCCTGTCCAAGCCGGAAAGGAACTACTGTGTGACCAGAAAAGAGTTACTTGCAGTGGTGAAGACATTGCGACATTTTAGCAAGTACCTGCTCGGGCGAAAATTCCATCTGAGGACCGACCACGCTGCTCTTAAGTGGCTACTACAGTTTAAGGATCCCGAAGGCCAAGTGGCAAGATGGATTGAGCAACTACAAGAGTTTGACTTCACCACGGAGCATCGCAGTGGAAAATCTCATGGCAACGCGGACGCACTGTCAAGAAGGCCATGCTCAGAGGACTGCAAGCATTGCTCAAGACATGAGTCGAAAGATTCAGTGCCCGTCAGAATGCTCAAAGCTGACATCGGTGACGAATGGAAAGAAACCCTTCAGGTTGCACAAGAAGAAGACGCCGACATCAAGCCAATTCTTGAATGGATGGAATCAGATGCCCCTAAGCCAGACTGGAGTGCTATTGCTTCAATGAGTGTTACGACAAAGAGCTATTGGGCGCAATGGGATAGTCTGGTGCTTCAGGAGGGAGTACTTTGCCGAAAATGGGAAAATGCTCGTGGCAATCAGTGCCATCTCCAAATGGTTGTACCCAGAGCAAAGATACCTGAAGTTTTGAAGCTGTACCACGAAGGGTTTTCGGGAGGACATCTGGGTGTGAAACGGACACTCTTGAAAATTCGAGAAAGGTTTTACTGGATCAACTGCAGAGATGACGTAGAAGACTGGGTACGGAAATGTACGAGCTGTGCATCAGTGAAAGGTCCGCATACCCGCAGCAGAGGAGCATTAAAGCTGTATAATGTTGGAGCACCATGGGAGCGAATCGCACTGGATGTGGCCGGACCATTTCCTGTGAGTGAAAGTGGCAACAAGTACTTCCTTGTCGTCATGGATTACTTCACCAAGTGGCCGGAAGTCTTCGCAATTCCGAACCAAGAGGCATCGACGATAGCAGACAAATTGGTGCATGAAGTATTCTGTCGATTTGGAGTACCATTGGAAATCCACAGTGACCAAGGCAGAAATTTTGAATCTCAGCTGTTTCAAGAGACGTGCCGGTTAATGGGTGCACACAAAACAAGGACAACGTCTTACCACCCGCAATCAGATGGAATGGTGGAGCGATTCAACCAAACTCTGGAGAGGTACCTGGCAAAAGTAGTCGGAAGCAAACAACGAGATTGGGACAAGCATATCCAGCCATTTTTGTTGTCATACCGAAGTGCTGTTCATGAGAGCACAAATGTCACTCCCGCTTTTGCCAATTTTGGACGTGAATTACGGCTACCAGCCGACTTAATAACTGGCATTCCACCGGATTCCCCACAACCCATAACTGAGTACGCCAGTGACCTCCGGAACAAGATGAACGACATCTATGAGCACATTAGAGAGCATGGCCAGCAAGCATCTGAAAGAATGAAGACTCGATACGACAGAAGGGCTAACAATCCTGGGTTCGAGGAAGGCTCTATGGTATGGCTGCACAATCCCATACGCAGCAAAGGAAAGTCTCCAAAGCTACAAGCCAAATGGGATGGACCGTACCGAGTGGTGACCAAGATCAACGACGTGACGTTCCGCATACAGAAAGGACCTCGAGGTGCCCCCAAAATAGTTCATGTGGATCGATTGGCGCGATATCACGGATGCAACGATGCTCGGGACGAGCATGTCTTGGGAGGAGGTGGTGTTACGCAGTAGGCCACGCCGTTAGTAACTATTTATTAATCTGTGGCCGCGCGCGGTACGACGGCTAGTTGTTTAACCGCGGGATTTATGGTTTTATGACTCAGGCGGCACCGGCCTTTGTGTCGCGTCTATTGTTTGTTGTTTGTTAGATTTTTTGTGGTGTTTCCGTAATAATTAGGAACAATAGGGTTTCTCGAACTTTACACTTGTTTACTTTGTCAGTCACAATGGCACCGAATATTCTACAGATTTCTAGAGAACCCTTATTCCGATATAAATAGGGCGATGGTTTTCGTTTGTGGCAGTTATCGCGTTTTATACCGGAGTGAAAACATCTCGTGTTCAAGTGCGGTACCAGTGATTGTAAAGTGAATAGTTGTGTGAATTTCAGTGCCAGTGTGAAGTGTTTGTGCGAACCAGTTGTGTCGTGTGTACTGTGATTTTGTGCAATAAAGTGCAAAGTGAACAATCGGCGTTTTAACTGATTATCCAAGAACCCATCTCGTAACAATATTATACATTGGCACTGATTTAACCGGGTAGGTGTATATTATAGTTTAGGTAAAATATAAAATATTCTATTTTCAGTACAATCGCCAAATCTGTCGCATCCGTTCCATCTACATGGCACATCGTATAACGTCATCGGCATGGGTCGGTCTCCAGACAAGAACATCAAGAAAATAAATCTGAAGCACGCTCTGGACCTGGACCGACAAGGCTTGCTGCACAGGCAGTACAATCTGCCGCCGTTGAAGGATACGCTGGCTGTGCCCAACAATGGATACGTGGTGTTGAGGCTAAAGGCAGATAATCCAGGTATATTCAACTGATAGCATTGATCACTACCACAATCTAATGTCTCGCTCTTATATCAATGATTGGACTCGCTAGTCTCACTATATAGCTAGATACAGACGGATAACTGATCGGGAAGTATGGTTTTCTTACGAAGGTCACCACTTATATGATGAAATGATTACACAGTGGGCCGTCATGTGACCTGATAACAATTATCAATTGTCTTTTAATCGGGCCTTTTAGAAACAAATAGAATAAATAATTTAAACTGTAGATTAATCAAAACTACAGACAAATTGCGATGATAATATTAGTTGCAACTATTTAAATAGTTCCACTTTGCTCTAAATGTTTTATAATACCGAATACTTCGAAGCTAAAACAGAACCATTATATTATAGAGTTATAATTCAGTACTGAACGCAAATATTGTTTCTTTTTCAGGATACTGGCTATTCCACTGTCACTTCATCTACCACATAGTGATAGGCATGAATTTGATCCTCCACATCGGTACGCAGGGCGACCTGCCCCCCGTGCCCCCGAACTTCCCGCGCTGCGGACACCACCTGCCCGCCATCACGCCGTCCTTTTATCCGATCCACTGACGGCATCGAGACCAACACACACACACATTCAAACCAGCTCTCCGAATTGAATTTCATCAATTTGATCAAGCATCAAAGGACTTATTAGACTACTCGATATGGAGACAGTCTTGCGCCTAGTAAGTATTATCTAATGTCTGCTGGCTCACTCATATCTTACTGCAGATATGAGTTAGACCTGCATTGGACAAATCTAATAAGCTTGAAATACAAACCTGATAACGAGTCGAATATACAGTCGAAAAATACAAATCGAATCTCCGACTGGAGGATATGCTCTAGATACATAATAATCATAATATATTTTATTCAACAACGACATTCGTAACGAAGAATGTTTAAGTATAACATGTATTATATTACTAGCTGGCCCGGTAAAGTTCATCTCACCATCTGTCAACTGTCAATGACAACTTTTACATACAGGAACATTTTGTATGGGAAATTAAATTCACGTTTTTACTATTTTACTCCCTACATTTTTATATTTTCTCACCGTTTAAACCTTCCCTTAACTTCCACAAATATTTCAAGACCAAAATTAATCAAATCGGTTCAGCCGTTCTCGAGTTTTAGCGAGACTAACAACCACGATTCATTGGTATGTACGTTTAAGTAATTACATATAAGTATTCTTCTGTTTATCAATTTTATATTTGCTTAGCTCAATTTTTTTGTTTTTAAGTAAGTAGGTACATAATTAGCAATTTTCAATTTTCTACAACATGATTCAGCAACCGTACGCTAAAGACCGATTCATCGTTGGAATGTTCGCCGACAGAACGATTCATATTTCCCCGATGGGATCATAATATACTGTCGTTGTTGGATAAAATATGATTATTGTGATGATCTTTTCAATTAAATTACAATACTATATTAGATTAAAACGAAAGTGCTGATTTGGATGTTGATTGTGAAATCGATCAACGATCGACTAAAATCGATTCGAATATGAAATGCGTACTGCCATATTTTATTCAGTTGTTGAAATATGAACAAAGTACGGTGAATGATGTGGTTCATGTAAATATTATGTTGAGGTGCTGATAAAACGTATATTACCAAAGTATTTCAATAGCACGAAACAACGTACTTTAGATTTAGGAAGCGTCGTTATGGTGATTGTATTGGGGTCTACATTTTTTGAAAGCACAGCAAAGTGGAAAAAAAATGATTTGTGCATTTATAGTTGAGGTGTGAACCTTTTGTATAAAACCTGGCGCCTGGCTGTTTTAGAAAAAAAAAAAAATAGCTTACATAAAAAAATTGGTAAATTTATAAAAGTAGGCATCCTCATAAAATCTCGTAAGTAATAAACAATACAAAGTGTTGTTCCCAGTTATTTTACTAATAAAACAAACCGGAACCAAATGTCCCGGTTGTTCTATAATACAGGAAATGTAAGTTCCAAAGTGTGAATCAACACTAAAAATGGCTTTCGCCATTTTACTGTACTGTACCAGCCTTTTTAATAGTCTATTGCAGGACGTAGGCCTGTGAGTGATTGGGCCATATCCACCACGCTGGCCCAGTGCGGGTTGGTGGATTCACATACGCCACAGAATTTCTTTCTCACGATGTTTTCCTTCACCGAAAAGCCAGTGGTGTGCCAAATTCCGTACAAAAGTTCCAAAGAAACTCATTGGTACGGGACAGGGATTGAACCCATGACTTCAAGAATGACATGCCAGCGTTACAACCACTGGCCCACCACGGCTTTCGCCATGCGCCATTTTATTGGATTGTATTTGCCCAATATGTTTTGTTGACTTTACCCAATGCAACCACCATTGCAATACATTAGTATACGATTCGGCTTCAAAGACTAAATGGCTATGATTGATGCCATTGTAACAATTTGTTTTAGGTTAGTGATTAATAATTTGATACATACTCGTTTTGTAAATAAATAAGAAATTTTGTTAAAACGTTAGTTTAGTTTTAATGTAAATCATCATGAATCATCATAATTGTTTGATCTTCAGGCGATGTTTTAACCGTCCGATAATATTGATAAAAAAAACAATGATGATGATGATAATGATGTAAAAGTATTTATCATATAAAAGATTGTGATGGGATGTCAAGGGGCTGAGTGCAAAAATATTGAAATAGAATATTAAAGAATCTTAAAATCATAAACTAAACTGCTAGCAGTAGTTAAAATAAATAATAAAATTAGCTTACTAAATATTACTTTTTGTAAATGTCGAATTAAAAATGTATAACTCGTTAAATGTAAGGTTGTGTTATCATTCATTTTTACTAGAAGTGCATTGCAATATATTCAAACAAAAAAATAGTATTTAGATTAATTTTATAGATTAATGTATACAGAATATATCTAATTATATGTACTTGCTTCTAGCCCTTGATAACTGTTGAGTGACCTATTGTAAATTTAGCTTTTTCAGGCATTTAATTCCAAAACTCAAGTTATGGATAACTTGGAACCGTAATTAAGTTACGGTGTTTGGTTGTTTCCGTCCACTTATGTTGTTTTATTATATTTTAAAAACATTGGAATATTATTATACGACGTTGCTTATACACTCTATGTGATTGGAGAAACGTGCTATTAGTGTTGTTAAATCATATCTAGATAAACTGGCATCAGGAAAGTTTTTGAGACAATAATAATGATGAAAATTAATTAATGAATATAATATTTAAAAAAATCAAAGTGGCTCAGAAACAGTTCTAATTTTTTGTTTATCTCGCGCTTATAGCAACCAAAAATGACACAGGGTATTATTTTGTATAATATATACGCCTGTGGTGGGATAGCCACATGGGATGACCTTTTTTACCCTTAATTCCATTTTGTATAAAGTATACATCTATATAATTTTATATAGTTATGCTTGTATATCGTCAGCGTGTCTGTTAAGAGTTTTAGTCATTACAAAATAAAATGATAAATATTTTTGTAATAATTAAATTGTGTTCTTATTATTTTTCCTACCACGCTTGTTTGATAAACATCATCATCATCATCCGCAGCCTTCTCTATCCCACTGCTGGCTATAGGCCTCTCTCTTACGGTATTGATAAACATAGGTATATTTTAAGTACAAAGTTTAACCACGTCAATATAATTAACGTGCAGTTTTGTTTGTGACCCTGTTACTACTTTAATTACCCGTATGCAGATAACCATATCTCATTGAATAATCATTCCAAATATTACGACGACTTTATTATACAATGGCATGGCCAGAAGAACAAATTGCTCGCCTGATGGTAAGCACCATGCTTGCCCAAAGTCGGTGCTAACCAAATTATTTCATAATTTCATCATCATCATCAGCCTGTATCGACCCACTGCTGGGTATAGGCCTCCTCTCCCTTGTGCCAGTTTTCCCTGTCTCGGGCTGATCTTATCCACGTGTGTCCCGCGATGGATCTGATGTCGTCGACCCATCGGGCTGGTGGTCTGCCTACGGAACGCTTGTCTGCTATTGGAAGCCACTCAGTCAAAGATACTCCACCTTCCATCATCACGTCTGGCCACGTGTCCTGCCCAGTGCCACTTGAGTCGTGCAATACGGCCTCCAACATCTGCAACCTTTGTCCGTCGTCGGATTTCCGTATTACGGACTCGATCTCTCAAGCTAATGCCTAGCATGGCCCGCTCCATCGCTCTTTGTTTCATCATTTAAGAGTATGTTATTCAGTCAGCATAGCTTTAACTGCGCACTTCTTGAGATATAAATAAGTGCCATTTTTTCGGAAATATTTCTAGGTATTTCTAAGATTGCAAATACTTTTCCTCGCTGGTCCTGCAAGAAATCTCTAAGAATGCAATGACGTATTGGATACATAATTATCCGTAAAAATTGGAAAGATATTTAGAAATAGCGTACATAATTACAGACAATTACTTAATCAGTCATACAACAATATAGCACACAATGTGTGGAGCTTTTTTTGTTTTCATGTTTTCAAATCAATTAACCCTGCCCTTATATTAAAATAACCCGTATAGATCTAGTCTCCTATGATTTATTTCATTTGAAAAGTTGAAAAAATGATCCATTTAAAATGTTTTCGGTGTGAATAAATTTACAGCATGTCACAAACAATTAAGTCCTAGAGCACAAAAATAAGGCTATTTTTATGTTATGTTTGACAGCTAATAATACATGACTGCAGCGGACAGCAACAGAGGCATTGATGGACGCGCGTTTGAATGTGGGCCGAGGCGAAACCGAGGCACACATACGTAAGTCCATCAATGCCTAGTTGTGGTCAAATCTTGTATAGTACTTTTCTCAAATAATGCGCGGAAATTAGTTATATAATTAGTATTTTAGTAAAATACTAATCAAAATCAATGATGACCAACGAACAACCATCATTTTTCACGCGCCAACGTCTTCATTATGTTTTGATAAATATCGTTCGCAAGATAGCTCGGAATTTAAATAAAACCTTCAAATAGTTATCTCCTTGGTTGTGGCATGTTTCAGTCTAAAACATCGTTCCATTTTTAAATTACATGATATGAGTTTACATAGTAATTTATCTGGCCGCAAAACACGACAGATATGGATTTTGCTACAACTTTTACCGGCCGCTGCTCGTATGTATTTGGTCACTACTGCAATGTTGATTTATTGACCGACGAAACGGAGGAGTTACTCAATTCGACGTGTATATTTGTTTTTTTTTATGTGTAACCACTTACACAGTGGTCCGATTTCGATATTTTTTTTTATTGGAAAGAGTATACTTCGAAATTGATACCATTTCAATTTTGTCGAAATCAGCTGTGCTAGCTCGAAGAAGTTTGTTAAAATAATGTTCACATTTCCAAGCATATTTGATAAATAGTACATTATTGCAGCGGCTAGCAAAAGATGTATGGATGAACACACGCGTGAATGTGGGCCGTGGCGAAACCAAGGCACACATACGTAAGTTCATCAAACTAGTTGAACAATGAAAATAGTACATTTCTCAAATAATGCGCAGAAATAATAACTTATACATTTATTTCTCAAATTCAATGACGAACAACAATCATTTTCCACGCGCTTAGCTTTAATTATTTTTTGCAAAAAATAACATGACCGTCTTCACCCGCGTACAGAATTTGTGAATATTTTGCACGGATCGATGTAACATTTTTCACATTATTATTGATTTATCAAAAATGGCTCAGCCGCTTTCAATAAAATTTTAATATGACCAAATTCGAAGTATATTCTTTCCAATAAAAAAAGAGTTATTGAAATCGGACTACTATGCAAAAAGTTATGCGTGGTTATACATTAAAAAAATATACTCGCGTCGAATTGAGTACCTCCTCCGGTTTGGTTCGTCGGTTAAAAATAGTTTATTTTGGAAGTTAAACATAAAAAATGAAGAATGACAATAAAGGAAAATAATGCTAAAAATGCTGCAAACCTCTGAAACTAGGGATTGATAAAAGATCTTCTTTCATAGTAATGTATTGCACAACCAATCGCATCTACCTAGTGTTTAGATACGACATCATGAACTTGTTTTGTGAACTTATTGTTTTTCTATTATTATGTTCAATTTGCCTCGAAGGTAAGTGTGCGCTATAAGATCACCCATTATTATTTGAGTGTTTTCGTGGGTTGTCTTATCTATTATAAATTATTATATATCTGTCAACTAATAAAGCTCCTATAAAAGACATCAGAGAAATGTATGGAGCTTAGGTCATAACCTTGTATCGCACTTTAATGTTGGCTTTATTGGTTTTGTAAAATGATTTATTTTGCTATATTTTCTGTAATCTCTTCATTTTGGTAAAAAAAATCCGATCATATTACAACGACATGGCAGTCATCATCATCGTCCAGCGTCTCAAACAAAAATCAATTCTGAAACTATTTTCCTACAAACTGCATGTTTCCGACTAACTGACCCTGCGAACTTCATTTCACGCAATATCTTAATAAATTATAGCCTGTGTTATTCTGATGTATAAGCATTTATTCTTGAAAAGTTTCATCTAAATCTGTTCAGCAGTTTTTGCGTGAAAGAGTAACAAACATCCAAACACTCCAAATACTCACAAACTTTCGCGTTTATAATATTAGTAGGAAAGTACGGTTTTTACTCGGCTTTACTGTATATCAGCTTGTTAAACATACCATAAATGAAGTATCTACTTCTTTCCTCAAAAATCGATCAAATCAGTTTTCTTGTCGATAAAAAACATTAAAATTGATTAATTAGTAACTAGATAATTTATATTAGAATATATTTTTGTCAGCATCTAGCACAAGTGAAGGTAGGATAAGAGGAGGGGAAAAGGCAGAGCCACATAGCCATCCTTACGTAGTATCGCTACAAAGTAGGCGCAATTGGAAGAGATACCGCATCTGCACAGGATCCATTCTTAGCGAACGATGGGTGAGTACAGAAGCTTAATAATATAAATTATTATCTTTATTATAATCCCAATCTGCTGGGCCAGCGTAGGGTAGATGTAGATGCACATTGTGACCACTGACTCGTTTTGCCCATTTGATGTCAAATTTATTGCATAAATAGATTATAAAAAATGTAACACTACAAAAAATTTTTTTTTTTTTTTTTATTATCGTGCAAAAGTACCTTTATTAACTACAACAAAATACAGTACTGCCTTATCTGATATAATAACTACCTACACTACTACTACATGAAAAGCATTGGATCACCCACAGACCCTTGAAGGTCTAAAGATAATCCAATAAATGCTCAAGTCCAATGCCAGTTGGCAGCTTGCCCAGTATGCTGGTTGCATTGCCACGCTGAATGGCAATGCTTATGCGTTGAGCCAAATAAACACCAGCCCGGGAAGCATGGCAAAGGGACAAATCGTCTTTCCACCATTATATCCTCTCGAAGAGGAAATAAAGTATGAATTGACAATGACAACTGACATTTAAAGTGGATAAAATCGTTTTCTCCCTTTGCCGTGCTACCCGGGCAGCAAGAAAAATAATATGAGCTCCTGGCCCCACGGACCCAATGTCTCAACTCCAAATGGCTCAAATATATAACCACTACCGAGGTTAGCATATTTGCGCCGCATGCGATGCTCCGCCGAATTGGCCGCCATAAATATTGTTTGAATGTTTAAGTTTAAAAATTTCTTTAAAAATGTTATTTTAATATTAATATCATGATGATGGCCACAACTGGTACATCTACTATACTTATAAAGCTAATCACTCTTCGTGTGTACTTACGTCACTGTTCAGCAGTTGTATTATTTTGTCTCACTTTCCGCTAAGCCGTTGGTGAACATAGACCTCCATCCATTCCTGGGAAACCTTGACGAAAGCAGCATATAGAGCAAGTTCCACTTTCATGGTATAGGATAGGTATATGTTTATCTTGTCGAAAATTAAATAGCAAAAATACTATTACAATTTTACTCGAAAATTACTAAAATCTCATAATACGATCGATTGACTTCAGTTTTAAAGTATTGTCGAAAAGTAAAAATGACAGTGAATTATATTTTGTCTGTTATTTAATATGTTTATCTCCTCTCTCACAGATCCTCTCTTCTGGCCATTGTGTGACGGACTCATTTGCCAAGTGGTATCCGATGGATGCTATCATTGGAGCTCACAATCTGGAAGAAATATCTAGATCTATGATCTACCCAATATCTCATCGCATCGCCCATCCGAAGTACAGAGGGTATGAAATAATTTTTTAAAGATATAATTGTTTTACCTTAAAAGGAAACTCTCCTCTTTGGCGAGGTACATGCAGTGACAGCTAACAAAAATAAACGTGTGTGTTTGAAATAGTAGCTAAGATTTTTGAGTGCTTGGGAATTTGGTGTACATTTTCTAGAATTGCAATTCCAAAAAAAAACATGCATTCCAAACTAGAACAAAACACCTGATTTGACTTTGCTTGATAAATATAACAATCGGCCAAGTGCAAGTCGGACTCGCGCACGAAGGGTTCCGTACTGTATGGAAGCCCCCCTCTATTTTTGAAGGAAATATTCAACTTAATATTATGTAAATATTTCAAGCATCTTCCTTGAATACGGGGCAAAAAAATCACGTTTAATTATATGGGAACAAGAAAAAGAAAACCCTTAAATATTTATTTTAATTTAATTACTTATTTTGGAAGTTAGTTTAATTTAACTAAATATTCTGTGAATATTTCAAGCATCTACCTAGGCTGTCACTGTTATTAATATCGAGTGAAAAACGGTAAAAAAATCAGGTTAGTTGTATGGGTGCCCCCCATAAATAATTATTTTTTTCTGTTTTTAGTATTTGTTGTCCCAGTCCCGTACCAATGAGTTCTTCGGAGTTTATGTACGGAATTTCACACCACCGGCTTTTCGGTGAAGGAAAACATCGTGAGGCAACCTGCATACGTCCGTAGAAGAAATTCGATGGCGTTTGTGAATCCACCAACCCGCACTGGGCCAGCGTGGTGGATATGGGCCAATCACCCTTCGTGGGTAGGCCTGCGTCCTGCAGTGGACTATTAAAAAGGCTGGTACAGTACAGTACAGTTATAGCGGCAACAGAAATACGTCATTTGTGAAAATTTCAACGTTCTAGCTATCACCGTTCATGAAATACAGCCTGATGACAGACAGACGGATAGCGGAGTCTTAGTAATAGGGTCTCGTTTTCACCCTTTGGGTACGGAACTCTAGTAAGCTACCTAAAATTGTACAACAGTTTTTTGGGAATTATATTAATATTGTACTTATACGTGAATTTCATTTTTATTTTCAGCGGCGTTGGCCCTTACGATATATCTATGATGAGAACATCGCGAGACATTGAATTTTCCAACACAGTCCAGCCGATCAGTTTGCCACCCTCAACCCTACCTACGTACGAGGTTGCCGATGATCTCCTCATCACAGGCTGGGGAGCCGTACAGCATACTTATTTCGTCATAGTACTGCCAAACAAACTACGGGAAGCTAATGTTACCTATCTCCCTTACAACGGTAAGCAAAATCTGTTCATAAATATTTTTATATTTTTGTTATTTTTACAAATAGAAGAACGATGAGAATATGACGACTATGAGGAATTTCTAAGATGAATCATTTTCATAATTGAATCTGAATTAATTTCTGTAATATTTTTAGTTTAAGTTTTTTTTTTTAATTTGTTTTTGTTTGTACATATAGTACTGTACTCTAAAGTAGTCTAGTGCTCGTAATTTATGTTTAGTTAGAATGTTATTTAAGTTTTTTGCAATAAATCATCGGTATTTCTGTACAAGCAGCAAAGATCTGGATCTCTTTAACTGAGTGTGTGCTTCCCGTCAAGTACAGTTTACACGTCTTAAAATCTAGAGTGGGTTATCGAGTAGGTGCTTTCAAGGTAGGTGTAGGTACGTTCTTTTAATAAGAGATCATATCTAGGAAGTAAGTAACCTAGATATCTCTGCGTAACAACATACATAAAAAATCTTGTCAGTAAAACAATAAACAGTAATGACATTTCATTTCAGACTGTTATCGAGCTGTTAATCATATAAAAGACTATTATGAACATAATCCTCTAAGAAAATATCACAACTTATGCACTGGTCCTATTTACGGAGGCTTAGCAGGATGCACCGGAGACTCGGGCGGACCTTTGGTTCAGAACCTTCCATCTGTAGGAATGGAGATGACTTTAGCTCCAGAAGATGACACAACTACTGAAATGACAACGATGGAGATGACAACGCCCGAAGTTTCCTCGCCCGAAATGTCGACACCAGAATTGACTACTGAAATGTCAACAACTACTTCAACTCCGAGATCTCCAACTCCTATTACCACTAACAGACCATCGACTACTTCGAGTACAATGTCTACAACTCCTGCCGAAATGGCTACCGATTTAACAACTCCTGCAATGCCCGAAACTGAAACTCTACCGGCAGAAGAACAAGTAAGCACTAGTGCTTCGCGCAAAAGATTGTATAACAGTTGGAGTTTTGATGGAAAATACGTAAATAATAAAATAAAGAATAAAAAGCCTTTGAGGGTTGATTTGATGCCGACAGTCGTAGGTGTTGTTTCTTGGGGCGTGGTGCCATGTGGGACCAGAGGAGCTCCTACTGTGTACAGTAATGTCACCCATTATATGGATTTTATAAATCACTACCTTAATAGCTAAGTTGGTATTTGAAATGTCAAGAAGGGGCATTGTGGCGGTAATGATGATGAGATGAGGTGAGGCGATGGAGAGAACTAATTTTGTACTTTTAAGTACTTTCATATTTAGTAGATTTATCAATAGAACATTTACAGTAATACAATATTTCATGTACCCTGAAACTCACACTAGGCCAAGCACCTATGGTGTGAGATTTCAGTGACTTCCGATTTACTATATTTGTATTGAGTTAGTTTGTAAGACGGTTTACTAATATTATCATAATAATATGACATGTAGGTACTATATAACTTTTAATACATTATTATAAGAGTTTAATTTAATTTGGTGGTCTAAATAAAGAGTTTAACTAGTTATAATGTGTTTTAGTTTTACTTACTGCATAATCATGAGCAACCACAATTTGAAATAGGATAATAAATTAAGTATAGTTCTTTAAGGTCACTCAAGGCCAACGCATAAATGTTTAGTGATTTATTTCGATTATCGCACACGATATGAGAGAAAGGTGTCCTTTTTTGGGGCAAATAGTAACTAGTTGTTTAAAGAAAAAATGTAATGTAGGTAAATCTAAAAAAAAATGTACCTATATTTTTCCAATATTTTTATTGTCTAACAAAAATAAAACTTACAATGATTGTGATCAAATAAATTAACTAATCACTAAAATTATCTCCAACATTATTTGTACCTTATTATATTATCTGCCGGGCTAGTATGCGCGCCACGAATTATTTCGTTCGTAGTGTCAGAACGAGACAGCGTTACCTATGGCAAAGTATATACTTTTCGTCGCTTTTCGTGGTCGCATGCTTTATAGCCTGGATATCAACTTTCAACAAAGTGTTGTACAGAAATAACGTTTAAGTGCTGTAATTCATCACTCATAGTAAAATATACCTGACACACTGGTCGGAAACTTCCGAACAGGGACCTTTTCAGAAACCGTCTGATAAAATATTAGAGATCTATCACTTTAAATATACCTATATACTTACTATGGATATTTCATAGAATATTCTATCTAATATCACTTTAAAAGTTCTTTCAGTCTTTGGGTTCAGTTGAGGAGTACATCTGGGGGTCTGTAGTTCCCACACTTGGGAAGCGCGTCGAGAACAGCAACTGGCAGAGTTTGGGGGACGTGAATGATGATGGCCGTGGGTAATGATGAAACGGCACAGGCTCGGCACTCGAGCAGCCAGCTGCCTTTCTCTGCACGGGTCCTGATGATTGTGTACCCCTTGTTGGGGACTGTGAATGTGTCTTTGACCGGAGGGTTTCGAAGGTTCCTGAAAATTTAAAAATTACTTGAGTTAGGTGTTGTGGCAATTTTTTTTTCTGTTTTTCACAACTTCAGCAGTTTTGTTTAAAAAGTAAACAATTTTGATATCAAAATTTCAACCTACACGTGTTGGGTATCTCGACGATTTTCGACGATTACTATTGCCACATCTAGTGTTGTAGATTTAATTGAATTTCATAAATGTGATGTAAATGCGGCATTTGTATTAGAAATGCAAGTTTAATATAGTCAAGTGGGATTCTGATTATATGCTCTGTAGAGTGTGATTGTGATGCAATTATTATCATACTCTCACAGTCTAAACACCTGTACACTGAGTGGTTTAATAAACAAATAATCGGCCAAGTGCGAGTCGGACTCGCTGATGAAGGGTTCCGTACCTTATGAAAAAGCCTCTCTTAATATATTTAATTTTAATTTAATGTATCATTTAATTCGAAAAACGACTAACAAATTCAGATTTGTTTTATAGGAGCCCCCTTTATTTTTTTTCTTTTCTTAGTATTTGGTTGTTACAGCGGCAACAGAAATACGTCATCTGTGAAAATTTCAACGTTCTGGCTATCATGGTTCATGAGATACAGCCTTGTCACAGACAGACAGCACATCTGCTCAACATCAGGCAGTATGTAGTCAAACGCAAACCTATATGGAATAAAAAAAAAAGATAGACGATCATCGGAGCCTTAGTAATAGGGTCCCGTTTTTAACCGACTAAAAACCGACAAGAAAATGATCAGAAATTATTACAAAAATATTGCGTATTGAAATTTACCTGGCTATTTTCTTTTGCCTATCCATCCTCACGAACTGGTTCTTAGTAAGAGGGGTGTTATCGTAGTTCTGTCCGGTTGCGACCAGCTGCGCGCCCGGACCATGCATGTGGAACGTGTATGAATCGTTGCTGGCAACTCCTAGAACATAAAAGAATAGACATGATGACTGGGAAAAAAATCGTTATTATAATGAGTCCGTTAGATTTATCAAAAAATATTAGACACGATTTTTTTCTTTTGTCAATCAAACAATAAGTGACAAACACAGAGCTATGTCATGACAAAGATAAACCTTGTCAAAGTTCGGGAGTGGGGGCTCGTGACGTCACTTTTTTGTCAAAATTCTATATTTTTCTATCTCTGTGATATTTTTGTAGTCTGCTCGTGACGTTACGCGGTACTTTAACGGGCTATATTTTCATAAATTTTTGTTTAATTGACAAAAGAAAAAATAGACGTGTCCAATGTTTTTTGATTAACAAAAAACAAACATAACAAAATATTTGAAGCAAATGACAAGCACAAAACCAAATATAGGTGAATCCAATGATTTTGGTGAATCATGATGATATGGATTTTATAAATTACACTGCTTGCTGTTTTTAATAACGAGGGCATTTATCGCGTCCAAGATTTTTTTATTTACAAAGTTGGCTTACCTATATTTTGTAACGAACAGACTAAAACTGAATATGGTCAATTTAAGCGCGACTAGACTATGGTATCCGAATCCTATGGTATGGTTGTGTGTCTTTTTTCAAATGCGTATTGTGCGTTTTTGTTGCCACTAGCTTCAAAAAGTGAAAGTGAAACCAGGCGCGGATCCCCGGACACGGCCACTTAAAATTAGGCCAAGTGCGATCCATAGCAAACCATAACAAGAAAGCGTCTTGAGATGATTTTTAGGAACCAACACGATGTTCTATCAGACCTTAAGTAGCGGCTCACATAGGCGCATGACCACCCTTCCTCTAAATTCACGTCGAACTGCTTTTTTTAATATGAATTTAGGTTATGAGCATGCCCAATGCCCATACAGGTGGATCTACGCCTGATAAAACCAGCATGACAAACTGTATCACCAGATATTGTTGAAAACTGTTCTTGATTGTACCTTCATTGACTAAAGCAATTTCCAAAGCGTCTCCTTCCTTCGCCTCTAAGATGTGCACGCACTGCGTATCCTGCTGCTTATACTCCATCCCGACGTGACACATTTTGTCCGCAGCCACTTCGTTAGGCCGCAGCAATATTGGAGTGTTGGGGTAGAGGAAGCTTTTGCTGTTGATTTGGACTACGCCATCTTGTTGAATGGCTGGAATGAAAAAAGAACTCATAGAAATTGGCTGCTATTTTTTAATTACTTTGCCAGCATTACGAATAATTAGCGCTTCAGACCAACCGTACCCCTAGCCATACCACTGGTGGTATGGTGGGACTTTTATAGTTAAACGGTACCACCGAGAGATTGGCCCTAGTGACCATTGTACCTCCTGCTCGATTATTCATAGGTAAGTAATTAAAAATGCGTAACTTTAATATCAGCTACAAAAACTGCCGGTCTTATCGCTTCCATCAATCTCTGCTGGGTAACCTTAGAGATAATTTATGAAGAACGTTAGAGAACAGAGTATACGAATTACGAAAGTTTAAATAAGTTGGGTACTTACACAAGGCAGACGGATAATAAGGTTTCTTTGGTATAGCGTCACTGATATACCTATAATCCAAGTCACTCTCCTTGTATTTGACTATATTGCGATCGATCCTAAGGTGAGCTGCTTTAGGCTTGGCGGCAAAAGAGATGTCATGAAGAGACTCCATCATTTGACCATTCAATCCAATCGAATCTAAGCTGGTATCACTGTGTTTATCCTCCTGGAAAACAAGGTTCATTATGTTAACATGTGAGTGTGTTGTGTAAGAAACATAGTGACGTACCTACTCAAAAAAAAAATTACATGTTACATTTCATAAGACATAGGTTAAACAATCAAACAATTGGCGGAAGTCAATGATCTTCAAACAGATGGTTTTCCGGTATATTATTAGTTTTGACTAAGACACAACGACCTCATCAAGATCACAGGAACAAACAGAATGGAAGGCGCTCTTAACTTGTCTTGCTAGAAACCCGCAGGGAAAGTTTATTTACAGCAGTGGACCTAAGGCTGATAGATTAATACATAGCACCTCTTTAAATCATATTTATTTTCGTGACATTGTCCCCATTGTTCTAGAGTCCGAGTAACTCACAAGTAAATAAATTGATCAGGTCGTAATCTAAGGAAAGTAAATGAAATACGAGTATGAATCATATAGATTTGTGTATGTACCTGATTGTGCAGCAGCATAGATGTATAATTGAAGCCAGAATACAGTAGCATTGCCTCAGCAGAAACGGCAGCGCAGATGCCCGACCCTCGCACCCTGATCCAGTAGCCGCTGCTTTCTTGCGTGGCTCTCACCACCACATCCATACGCTCACCTGTAATCACATAAATTTATCGCTTGCATATTTTTCCAAAAGGATGAGAAAGCAGGAAGAAAGAAGGAAGAGGTAAAGAAGCAATATGTATTTCAAATAGGTAAACTACTCAAATTAGCTACACAGTCCCCTATAGAGCGATGTGCTAATAATGCGACCGGTTAACACAGATGCAGGAGAATGGCGAGATCTCCAGCTGCCCTGGAAAGGGACGACAATAGTGTGAACCTCCTTGAACCTTCCTAGCAGCCACGACCAGTCTGACAAGAGGGTACGATTAACGGAAAGAAGTTAGCACCTACACATTATGTCTTAATAGAATATCTAAGAAGTCACAACACTATATATATTTGGTGTAATTTTAGTGGCTTATATTATACTTTCTAGAATTTTAGGCATTTAAATTAAAAAGACTAACATTTAGCCCAATTTAGTTGATTGGCAAAGCCTGCTTAGCGCATCCAAACACATGGTGTATTACCAAGCCTTCAACTAGGTATGTCGATTTTCGCTGAGCCGAACATTTGTATATCACGCAAGTAAATCCTAATAATTCTTTATAATTTAAAAGTTTATACATTAATATTAAATACCAGATGGAAAAACATTTATTTACATATATACAAGACTTAGAGAGTAATATAAATAGTAACAATAACTGTAAATAAAATATATACCTAGCTAGAAAATCAATCTGTTTGCACCAGAAACGAGGTAGAACGGGAGTCACCTTGATTCTTTATAATTACGATTTTTGTGACTTCTGCTTATACACACTGATAGAGGGATGTAAACAACCTCGCACACGTAACATGTTACCAAAATTCACCATCAATCATAAGCATGCTGGGTACGCTGCCAACTGGCAGTGGGCTTGAACATTTGGATTATCTTTAGATCTTCAAGGGTCTGTGGATGATCCAATTGCTTGTTATGTAGTAGAAGTTTATGTAGTTTTAGATTATATAAGTCTTGTATTTAGTGGTAGTTAATAAAGGCACTTGCCCTGGATGTTGGTATCATAACCAGTAAACATTCTAATCCCCGGCAGAGAAAGTGGCATTTGTCGGCCCATCACAGCTTTTTGATGAACAACCGTGATTAAGCTGTATTAGAGTTGTTTTTTACATTGTTGTTGTTGCGTAACACATCATGTTACGTTATTTTATGGCTATTACATCTTTACCGATTTCCTATAACAGATTTTACTTCTCATGCTTGTAATATGAGTGAAAATTGTTCATGCTTTTACAATTTTACTACGAGTATATAATATTTCATAACTCTACACCTTCGTTGTTCTGCAGATGATCCTATTGGGTTTTATCTAGTAGTAGTTTTATTGTAATTTAATGTTTTGAGACATTTCGGTCCTTAACCATTACTTGCCATTACTCTAACACCTATAGGCAACTATGCCGTAACTTCGTGATCTTACGATACATCATCAGGGTATGCTAAATAGTGTATGTTTATATGCTGATATAGTGTATTTCTATAAGTACACGTATAAGTATGTATAAATAAATTTATGAATGCGTAGGAGTATCCAACGTCTTCTGAAATACGTTTATAGTTCAGGAACCCCTGGGAAAATTACTATGACAATTGTAAAATGCCCTAAAGCCCTATATTACAAACATAATTTGATAACGCTGAGTATGGAACTTAGAATTACCTACAAGTCGCGGCACGTAAGTCTAGCGCTGAGGGTACTGTGGAGAGGATTGCTGCGCATGTTAACCGCCATACTAAACTCATGCGCAGCCACCCCCTCCACACTTCGCTCAGCGCTAGACTTATATGCCGCGACCTGTACATTGATGTTTTGTTGTCCGTATCTAAAACACACTTTATTGAGAACTACAATTACTCTACAATCACAGTCAATCTGGCTCAAAAAATGATTTAGCAGACAGCAAAACTACTGTGATAAAATTTAAAGAACTAGCTTTTACACAGCCCAAATAAAATAACAAAAGAAATATGCAGTTTATAAGAAAGTGAAAACAAAAGAAAACGAAACCGGTTGTACAAAATGTCTATGCGCTGTGATAAATCAGAGTCGTACAACTTTCTCTTCACTTTATACGATAGTATTATTGTGTGAAAATATATTCTGCTTATTAAAATACATAAGTACTATGAGAAATGTACATAAGTTCTATGAGAAATGCGCGGATTTGGGGATCTACGAGTATAAGTGACTTTCGAACGGCTAGTAACGTACTTTATACTTATAAATTGACATACAGAACTTTGACAGATTGTATGGTGAATCAGTAAAGTCTAGTAGCCGTTCAAAAGTCAATAATAGTTAAAGTTAAAGTAAGAACAAAAGTTGTTAGTTTTGATGTACAGAATAAGCTCCTGAAAAGATGCTAATTGATTAGAAATAACCCTGTAGATCCCCTGATCTTGAAACATACAAATAAGTCTATAGAATACGGTATGGGCGCCGCCAGAATTATTTTCAGGGCGGTGCATCTGCATCTCCACATACATACTATAAACCAATGTGAAATAAAGCTATACGCTATGTTTAATATGCTGATAACTAAATGCAATGTCATATTCGAATCATGCGAGTATATGAAATATAGTTCGGTCATCTGCTCCATTCATAAGGTGATTATTTTCTATGTACTTTCTTTCCTCACGGGGGTGCAAATGCACCCCCCTCCCGGCGCCCATGGATGACGGTTTATATATTTAGTACTTAGTAATTATAATAAGTATTCAGTAATCCTCTGGGTGCATCTTTCCAACTAATATGCTCTCATGCACTGGTTGTACTTTTTACAAGCTGTTTTTTATAAATTAATGATAAATGTTAATAATGCTTCTTTAGCTGTCACTGACACACAATTTGCTCCTTGAACTCGTAGACTTGATCGTAACATACGAAATTGAAATTTCTGAATTATGAGAACTCAGCCTTTGTTAGAGTTTCAGTTTTTCTAAATCAATTATTTTTGTTTGTTTCGTACAAAAATCTATCTAGGAATTTACATTTGCAGGAGCGAAGGTAAAGATCTTATTGTTAATCGTGATCCGACATAACATTTCATGTTGTAAAGAATCACAAGCTAAATTACGATTTAAACTACACAAACATATTCTTTTTAACATGCTATAGTTCAATTTGATTACGTTAACTCACGTTTTGCTAGTTAACTACCATTTTCCTACTTCCACGGCGGAACTCATCAAATACTCATAAGTCATAATAGCAATGTGCTCCTAATGCCTCTGTTATGGTCACACTGTACGTAATGAAGGCAACTGCTAAATTGTGTACTTTCTCTCACTTTGAGCTTTCATTGAAGGTGAAACTGTGACTAGACTGTGCCACTCTCACTGACGAAGTATTTCTAAGAGTGTCGTTCAACTTTTATTTTAACTTTTACTTGTAAGTAGATATTGTGTATCGTAACCATTTAAGTAAATATTTATTTCGTGATCGACACGTTAAGTGACCGTTATGTCACTTGTATCTATTTTGTTTATGTCATCGTAACAAGACTCAAATTGTAGTTTAATTTCAGTCTGCCAAAAAATTACTGAGTCGTTTTGTTGGTTGTCTGAGTTTGGTTGTTATTTCAAAATGTGGTAAAAAGTAACACAATGGCAATGGCAAAAAAAAAAGTATAATTTGAGATAATATTCTAAATAACGGCGTTGCCTCGATAGCATTGAGAGAGAGAGAGCTATCTTGTCACATTCGCACACATATTCATCACAATTTCACATATGCATAGTTTGTAAGCATAGTACCTACAGTGTGTTTTTTTTTTAACAGATGGAATACATAATGTTTGTAATTTGGTGATTCTGTATTATATCTTCAATATTAACAACGGTTGGAGCTAACAGAAAAATCCTATTTTACTGGTCTTTGCCAATCATGCATTGATGATTTGCATAATCATGATGATAATATGATTGGACTGATATCCGAACAAGTTGTTCGGATTCTAGGTTGAACCTAGACAAGCATCTGAAGGATTAACAGATTATAGTTCATAAAAACCATAATGCTTTAGCCAATAAACGCTGCACTTCCCTTGCCTATAATTTGTAACCTAAAAATTCTACTCCTTTCATCATTCTTCAGCAGCCTAATTGCAACATAAGTAGTAGGTAATATAAGTCCTTCGTTGCAACATACCTGGATAGAGTTGCACGCTCCTAGCCTGGACTGGTTTGACCGGTCTTCCATCGCTGGCAATCGCGACCATATCGTGATGGTCAATACACACAATCACCGGGCATTCAACGCTGATCGCGTTTATCGCACCATTCTTCAGTAGCCTAGTCCTAATTGCAACATAAGTAGTAGGTAATATAAGTCCTTCGTTGCAACATACCTGGATAGAGTTGCACGCTCCTAGCCTGGACTGGTTTGACCGGTCTTCCATCGCTGGCAATCGCGACCATATCGTGATGGTCAATACACACAATCACCGGGCATTCAACGCCGATCGCGTTTATCGCACCATTCTTCCGTAGCCTAGTCCTAATTGCAACACTAGCAATATAAGTCCTTCATCGCTACATACCTGGATAGAGTTGCACGCTCCTAGCCTGGACTGGCTTGACCGGCCTTCCATCGCTGGCGATCGCGACCATATCGTGGTGGTCAATACACACAATCACCGGGCATTCAACGCCGATCGCGTTTATCGCACCATTCTTCCGTAGCCGAGTCCTAATTGCAACACTAGCAATATAAGTCCTTCGTTGCAACATACCTGGATAGAGTTGCACGCTCCTAGCCTGGACTGGTTTGACCGGTCTTCCATCGCTGGCAATCGCGACCATATCGTGATGGTCAATACACACAATCACCGGGCATTCAACGCCGATCGCGTTTATCGCACCATTCTTCCGTAGCCTAGTCCTAATTGCAACACTAGCAATATAAGTCCTTCGTTGCAACATACCTGGATAGAGTTGCACGCTCCTAGCCTGGACTGGTTTGACCGGTCTTCCATCAGTGGCGATCGCGACCATATCGTGGTGGTCAATACACACAAGGACCGGGCATTCAACGCCGATCGCGTTTATCGCACCATTCTTCCGTAGCCTAGTCCTAATTGCAACACTAGCAATATAAGTCCTTCGTTGCAACATACCTGGATAGAGTTGCACGCTCCTAGCCTGGACTGGTTTGACCGGTCTTCCATCGCTGGCGATCGCAACCATATCGTGGTGGTCGATGCGCACAAATACCGGGCATTCGACGCCGATCGCGTTTATCAATCGCAGTTTGTAAGCGTAGCCTTGCATAACGAACAACCTGCAAGAGAAATTCACAAATATCTGTAGCAGTTAGGTGTATACTCCAACAAAACGGAGCAGAGTGAAGCTAGACAGAACAATGATCATTGATCTTCGATAGGCTGTCTGCATACAAACGTTAATAACAGCCACAAATGCCAGTTGCGTGTATGAAGTGATACTAAGCAAATATAACATTTCATGTATGCTAAACTAAATCATAATATTTTAAAGTGTTGTTTTTCAATAAGCGCTTGGAATTTCGATGTTTGCAGAGGTTCTCAAAAATTCTATGTGTGAAAGTATAGTAATGGTAGTTGTCAAACTAATTGTTGGTTATAATGATGAGTATACACACTTTTTAAAGTGTATTTGTTTATCATTTACGTACTTTATATAATGTAGAGCTCACTGTCTGCAACACTTTTCCTAGCTCCGCTTTGATGGAGTCTGAGTCTAATGGTCATTTTCGTGCCGAAAAAAGTAGTTCCAGTGATTGCTAGATTTAAACTAGAACAAAATAAAACCCGGAAACGACTAAGAATTTGCGTTTAGTACATTCTATTGTGCTCTAGAATTGCAGTTTTGATATGCGTTGCTTGCAACACTAAAATTAAGATGCAATCTCTTTCGGTTTTTGAAAGTGAGTACAATGATCTATTTGTTTATATAACTCGCATTAGACGTACTTAACGTCTAACATATTACTTGACTTAATTTGGTACAAGTAATTTTCTTTTTTTATCCTTTCACAACTTTATTCAACTCACCATCGTCACCTTACCCCGATTTTACTACATACAAACTGCATTAAATTGGGATTTAAAACCATGCAGCATTTAAAAAGACTTGCCCTAATAAAGGTGGTATGATAAATAATAGGTGAAAAAGTCAGTAGTGTAATAATATTAGAACTGAAAAGTTCTTTACCTCCTTGATGATGCGGTTGAAACCCTGCTAGACTGACCTCACTGACTGACCACATTAAAATTTCGCATGACTAATAATGCGTCAAATTACGCTGGTTTTCAAATCAACAAGTGATTTTAGGTAAATAAAAACCTACTGCAATAAATCAACACATAAACAATGCATTAAAAGGCATTAAAATAGTTATAATTATTCCTGATTAAATTTATATGCTTGAAATGTGTATTTTTTTGCAATCCCCTTTTCATTATCTTTATTTTCGTACCCTACTTTGGCTTTAAACTTTTTTAACCAATGTTTGGTTAAAATTAAATTTGAAGAACTTTCAATTTTCCACGAACTTAATTGCCCTTCCAGCCTTTCGGGTGACACTTAGGAATAAAAAAACTGCAAACATACAAGAAACGCGAAAACAAAACCCTTCGTTGGTAGTCGGGTAAAAATAAATCTTATATTTCTAAAACGTACTTGGTATTTCTCCTATCGCCATTTATCAACAAAGTCTCAGGGGCGACGTGGCTCATGTCTTCTAGGTTCCCCGTCATCATCACGGGAAACTTGGCGCCAATGAGGAGTGTGTTCTCATTGCTCCGGTCGTAGTCGTAGAGGGGAGAGTGGGGGTCTAATGGCTGAGGCTGGTGGACGACCAAAGCACCGTATACGCCGTCGTTTTGGTGAGCCACTGGAAAGTTTTATTAGGTGCTATTTAACACTTTCTAAACTCTTACAGAGTATTATTAAATAATAATAATTTACAACCAGATAAATGTCGAATGAAATGCAATGTAAAAAACGCATATACCTGCTCCGTTCCGTCGTGGGTAATAAACACAAATTATTAGAAGGTATTATTTTTCCATATAATTTTTTCAATAGACTGTAATTTTACTCGTATCGGAGAGATGGCACCCAATGTTAAATTTAAAAATAGTAATCTTTCTGGGTGCATGCTACATTTCAGTTTTTGCTTTGTTCTAGAGTGATGTTGTAGTATGCAAAAACGTGATCGCGAAGAATTGTTGATTAACATCATCCCTATGAATCTGCAATAAGATCGGGTAAGAGCGGCTTGCATCCAGAGTATCCTGCTGTCTTGATTAGGTCGTCTGTCTAGTCTAACTCTTAGGCGGACGTCCTACGCTGCACGTTTAACATCAGGATAATTATGGTAAAACGCATTTTTTATGTTATCTCTCTTATCATTAAACGCTAGACAGAAAATTGTCTCATTGATTGTCACTAGAGCTTTTAGAGAAGCAGCTTATGTTCAAAAGAACAAAACAATTTAGCAAAAATGAAATATCTAAAAACTGTTACAAAAACATCTGTTTTATTAAGATATTGTTCTAATAGATTGGATGTGCTGTTCATCAAACAAAATATTGGTTGTGTTACTGGAAATTGGAGTGACGAAATGTTAGCACAAAAGCGAGTACAATTTCGTAAAGCCCGCTAAAATTCCTAATTTGCAAGGGGCGTGTGAATAAATAACATACAAATGTTCAGACACTAAATTAAATATTATTACTTGCACGTTAACAAGGATTTAAGATGCCAATCTTTTATATATATTTTGTACTTTTGATTCACATCAAACATGCTCAAATATTTCATAGTTTGGTGATTCGCCCCGCGGTCCGAACCGCTTGAAAAGCGAAAGGCGAAACGCCGCAATACCCATCACTACATAGTAAAACAAACTCGCTTCCCTGTCTGTCCCTATGTATGCTTATATCTTTAAAACTACGCAACGGATTTCGATGCGTTTTTTTTAATAGATAGAGTGATTTAAGAGGAAGGTTTGGCTTATATGTAAGAACCCGGGGCGGGTCGCTAGTCTATATTTGTACTCGTATATAAAAATTAATTGTGGTTGTTATTCTCGCTAAAACTCGAGAATGGCTAAACCAATTTGGCTAATATTGGTCTTGAAATATCTGTGGATGTTAAGAAAAGGTTTAAACGGTGAAAAAAATATAAAATGTAGGGAGTAAAATAGTAAAAACGTGAATTTAATTTTTCTGAACAAAATGTTCCTGCATGTAAAAGTTGTCATTGACAGTTGAGAAATGGTGAGATGAAGTTCACCGGGTCAGCTAGTATATTTTTATTATTGTATACAAAGTATGCTTACACTATCGCATTAGAGTACATGTATAGGTAATGATAGCTATAATTGGTGACAAATAAATAGTAAGTAAGACACTTAAATGAAATGCAATGTTCGCCTGGACAATTCGTCTTTCGCCTTTTAAAGTAGATATGGTCATATTATATTTTTTTGATATTTCATTCGAATGAAATAACAAAGCCAGTCTATTATTTTTAAATCAGGGTCCCCGTTCGACTTTCTCTACGCATTAAGTTTATTAAATAATAAATAGGCAACTTAACATTGAAGACTAGATATCATTCTACGTTGCCGATTCAGCATCTGATTATTACGATTTGATTTGATTTGAGAAAAATCAATGTAACGAGTACGTTCCACTGTCCACTTCAAATCACTGCACTTTTGTTGCATTGTTATTTGTGATTTCATAATTTCCTGTGTCTATTCGGTGTACTTTATGAAGGTTCTGAAAGCATATTGCTCAATGCACGTAACTTTACACACCAAGGGACACCCAAGGCCGTGTGTGTTGCAAGGTTTCAATTTTATTGTAACTGATACAAGTAGGTGTGTTCTATTTATGAACTGAAAATGTGAATTGCTTTTGGTTCTTTCTTCTTTATTTTTAGACATGGGCCATCCTTGCGGAATAATTATTTCATTTAATTGATAAAAACTTATGAATAAATTAAAGTGGCTGGTAATGATCGACCGTGATTCCGATCTGTTTTATCTAATGTGTCTACTTAAAATGGTACCTGTAAGTTCCTACAAAAATGTGGAAGTCTCAATAGACAAAGAAAGTATATCTGCTCTTACCAGAATCAGCATGATAGAAGAAAGTCCCAGGCAACGATGCTACGAACGCATACTTATATTTTTGTCCATAACCAATCGGACACTGCGTCACCATCGGCACCCCGTCCATATAAGGCGTTGCTTTTTGCTCCATCCCATGCCAATGTATAGAGATATCTTGACCAGGAACTTTGTTTTCTACTTCTACGACAACGATATCGTTGACGCAAGCGTGTATCGAAGGGCCAGGAGTCACGCCGTTGATACTTAGTACAGGACTTCCTTCATCAGGGATACTAGGCTCGATCCTAAACTTGTAGAGACATCTTCTGGGTTTCACGTTAAATTTGCAAGGCCGGTAGCACGATTTATCTGCGAATATGAACACTGATAGAAGGTCGAAGTTGCACAAGCGTTGTTTATAGGTACACTCGTAGCTTGTTTGAACGATATTAATTCCAAGGTGTTTGTTTATGATGATGATATTTAATGATTTTCGTTTAACTTTGGGTTGGCAGCTTGTTAGTAAATAAATGTAGCAGCATGTAATAAAGCTAAATGAAGCTTTTTGTATTTAACTGGCTAAAAATAATCAAAAAAAAATGGCAAAAAATAAATTGTTGAGGTCAAACGTTACTTTTAATAGTTTCAATCGGATGTAAGGATGTTATATTGGCATAATATAACATCCTTACATCCGATTTTATAGGCTTGTATAGTGAGAGTATATAATATGTGTAAGTATTTTACTTTACGTTCTGTCGGTGTGTGTTTCTGTTCATCTAGGCGACGAATATAAAATGGAATCAAAACGAAAATTCCATACAAAAAATTCATGGGCTCTGGACAAAAAATTATGGAATAGCTGATTTGCTTTTCGCGACTTCAGTGTTAGTTTCAACTTTAGTCGATCGTACAGTGAGTCGCCTAAACAAACACACATACGCACAAGCAAAATGAATAGTAAACTACTTACTTATATTATAATACGTATTTTAATCTGTTAAGGATTTTAGTACCTAAGTATAAACACTTTCATACTTACATACTTTTCCACCTAAAAGTGCGCAGCACCAACAACTTAGTATGTAGTGCCATAAAATTTACTAAATGCTGTAACATCATACAATGTTGTCATCATGTCTTCCGTATTATGATTAAAGACACCATAATAAACTTCAATAGTCAATAAAATAAAGTTGGACGCTTCTATAGTAAAAAAGCTAAAAAGTTTTGTGTGCTGCACTGTGACAACCTGTTTAATAGCTGCAAATCTGTAGGTCTACCCACAAACAACTTTTCCACATATAGGCTATTTCCACCATGTGAACTGAACATTTATTGAAGGTACGTTAATTAAACAAACATCCAAGTACAATTTTCAGGCTACTTATTATTTTCAATTATTTCATAAAAGTAGGACATGCCCAATTTATCAATGAAATACTTGTAGGTATAGGTTCATAACTTAACTGTAGTACCTAAACATATTCAATTTATTTATTATTTTCTTACCGGAATTCTTTGTCGTATCCTCCAGAAGTCCATTTGACATTGGCGCGAAACTCTCCAATGATGCTTTTCCATTGTCTCTGATATTTGCTATTACAAATAAAAAACACACTAGGGCCTTCATTCTTCTATTTTCTGCCTTATTTCAGCTCAGTTTAAGTTATAAAATCATATCACGAAACTTTATTTACGTTCTAATTTGCGAGTCAGAGGAACGTGACCACTGACGTCTACGCTACGTAGGAAACTGACTTGTATGGAGGCTTTAGAGAATGAAAGAAGCGTGCTCTAACTATCCACTGAATCCATGTTGTCCCTTTCTAAATTCGAATATGTAACAGAGAGGCAGCTATCTGTTCTGACTGCAGCAAACCTAACTATACGTAGTTCAATTTTTGTGCATTTTGTTGCTTATTTTTCTCAGCAGCTCTGTGCATTAGTGTTTTAGCCACCTAGATTTCATAATGATCTATTTCAGTTAATACTGTTCCTGATTATTACGCAGATAATATAACACAGGAAGTACCTTCAGAAATTGCAAATAGGTATTTAAAATTGCCATTTTTACAGCTACCTAGACACCTAGATTTTTAAATTGCGTTTGTAATAAATTAGTGTTTTATGAAACACTAGCTGCGGCCCGCGGTGTTACCCGCGTTAGCCCGAGATAAAAAGATTTTTTATAATAAACTTAGCCTAAGTTACTCCATATTATGTCAGCTAACTGCCAATAAAAGTCCCGTTAAAATCGGTCCAGCCATTTCAGAGATTAGACGGAACAGTAAGACAGACAAAAATTGTAAAAAAAAATGTTATATTGGTGTATGTGTTGGTGTAGTATGGTGTAGTATATATATATATTCATTTACATGTAGTAAAAATCAGTTATTTCAAAATTACAAACAGACACTTCAATTTTATTGCCTTTGAATTTCTTCTTTCATTATTATTTTTTCATCAATTTGCCGTCTATTTTCCATTGCATAGACTTAGCTATAGGTCCTTGAGAAACCGGAATGACCTAGTAATCTATTTTTATAGAATGGAAACTATGAATTATGATGAGTAGACATGATGAGGTCCGCTCATTTTTAACCCTACCCTAAAACAGGAAACGTATAAAGTAAGAATTTTATTATTTGTTGGAATTGGGATTACTAAATAAAATAAGTCCTAAATTATTTGTGCATAATTTATTGATAAGCCACTAAAATAGATCGTACGTTTAAAGATGGAAACTACACCAAGTTATAAGTAAGCCTGCCTTCTTTATTTGTAACATATAGCATTATAGCTTAAGTGTTAGATCCCAATTTACTATTACGTAATGGTGGAAGGAATTCTGAAATGGGATTGTTAACACTACACTAGGTGTAGGTTTATACCGTTGACTATTTATTGATAAATTTTCTAGCAGAGCCTATAGCCATTAGTCAAAACCAACCAAACCAGTCCCTCAACCTTTGCGTAAAGGCACACACACACATTCTATGGCAATATAAATATTTAGCAGATTGTCAAAAAATCTAAAAAATATATCGAAAAGGGAAACTGTTTCATAAAACAACTAAAAAATATCTTACTAACCAAATGCACATTAGACGATATTTTAATAATAATTTAGAAAAGACAATAATAGTAAACCGTTCCAATACAAGCGATAAAATTCCCATACCCTAATATATATAACCATACAGAACATGTTACTTAAGAACCACATGTAAATATTACAAATGTTGCAATAAATTATTCTGTATTGAATATTGAAAGATATTAAAATGAATTAGCCAAAATTAGTGCGTGCTCTTCTACATACGAAGCGAATTCATTAATGGCTCCATCAGCTACTTACTACCTTAAAAAATTATATGTGCACCACTATGATTAAAACTTTACTACAGTGACGAATTTAAACATGCCTTGCAGCGTTGTAGCAAACGTATACATATTGACTGGTATAATATCAGCTGCCAATATTATCACAGGCTTCTGTGCCTGTATCAGCATCACGTAGATCATCTTCTTTTCTTTTAGTTCAAAATTTTCCCATCCACAGCTGTAAACAGCCCTTTCAAAGACCTCCGAAGCTGTCATCAGTTTTTGGCAAAGAAAACAATACAAAAAGAATGACAAAACGCAGTATACTACAATCGGCATGTATTTTAGCCCCTCTTGAAGAGGCAAGTAAAAGAAGAGACTAATACAAATGGCGTTGGAACCAAAATCGACACCAAGAGGTAGACTGTAAAGAGATTTTAACTTGTCACAGGTGGACAAAATAGCAGAATGACGAGTAATGATAACTGGTAGACTTTGTCTGACTAAAGCTTGGTTTTCCTTCAAATCGGTGAACACGTTGAAAGTCTTTAACTCTTGGGCGAGGAGGTGGTACATGGTGGATGTGTGAGCTATGAGGAACAGCATCAGTGCCTGGTAGTTCAATACGGCGGTCATGATGGTAAATTCTTGGATACAGAGGAGAGCAGAACAAATCTGGCCGTTGGGGGTTGAAGTTAATGGTTCCATGCCTTAAATAGAAAATTAGTAAGTTTATACCATGTAGTGTATAACACCAAAAATAAAAGAAAACCTCGAAAGAACTTACCGACGCAAAGAGCCATAGAGTATTCATTAGATACATCCATTCTGTGTGGTACATAAATCAAAGCAGCGTTAATGTAGTTGGTCATATAGAAGATGATGATTATCATTTTGATCCTGTACAGCATTTTCGCGTGCTTTTGTCGTAACAGCTCGGTGGTTCGAGCTTGCATGTCACTTATTTTGGTAATCTCCAGAGTTTCAAGAAGAAGAGTCCTATGGAAAATCCAAACATACAGCTGTTATGTACAACATTATCTACAATCTCTAAAATGAAATTTTAGACATTGTAGATAATTATTTTACAAAAGAGTGAATCTTTATGATTTACTAGCTTTCTCTCGCGTTTTTTAAGTTTCCAGCATAAAAAGTAGCTTATAGGTTGCCTGGAAGAAATTGCTTTTAGTGATAAGGCCGCCTGTTGTGGCCACTAGTTTTTTAAGTTGTTCTTTCTTTGTTTATATTATCTGGTGTGAACAATAAAGAATTTATCTATCTATCTATCTTATATTGTATGTCAATTAACAATCTTTGAACTGCATTATGTTTACTAAGAACGTGACCGGCATTAAGGGCATAAAAAATATGTTTTCGCCAAATGGTGAATACCATTATAGTATAGCCTGATCTTTTATCATTTGCATCATTGCTTTTGCAGTTTTTTTTTTCTATCAAAACACGCGTTTTCCCAAAGTAATACCGCACGGGCCGCCCGCTACGAGACAGTGTTACTTCGTTTGTCTCAAAAGCCCAAAGACGTTTTGCACATACGTTAAAAAATCAGGTTTGTTGTATGGGAGCCCTCCTTGAATATTTTTTTAGTATTTGTTGTTATAGCGGCAACAGAAATACATCATCTGTGAAAATTTCAGCTTTCTAGCTATAACGGTTCATGAGATACAGCCTGGAGACAGACAGACGGACAGCGGAGTCTTAGTAATAGGGTCCCGTTTTTACTTTAATATAGAGCTATATAAACGACAAAAAAAAGCAAAGACAATAAATACTTCGTGGCTATTCATACCTAAACTCCTACTTTTACTTACCCTATACGTTTTGCTCCTGTCATTCTTACATTGATCTATATTAATGTGATCTTCAACGAAAGTGATAGGCGGTAAGATTGCTGATATCAATTTCCATATTTCCTCAGAACAGCCTACACCTAACCTAGTTTGTGTAATGCTACTTATAACAACCGATATTATTCTCACATTTCCTTTCTATTAGTAATTTGACTGATAAGTTCACTAAAATTCTGTGTCATGTTTGTCCATCACTGTTACATGATTACCAAAAAACAGCTCAGACATAAAACAACTTAGCCCACTTACCTAAGTTGGATTGCAATTTCTGCTTTTTTTTCTGCATCAATTATGTTTTAGACAAAACAGATAAGGTACCTAATTGCGCATCAAATAAGAGCAAGATGCATGTATGTATGTAATGGTTATTGCCTCTCTTTTCATCTGGCAGGTTAATTAATATGTCTAGGTTACGAGTACTAAGATTACCAGCTCATGTTAAGTGACGAGAAAATTAGTTCTTTACAACCGGGAGTGCTCTTTACCTCTTTAAGACGTCTACTGCTATGCCGGGGCCACACATTGGACAGTGACTTATGTCCAAGCTGGGCTACGAAATGCATAGCCAATCAAAGTCAATTATTTATTAAAGTATGGTTTGCGTCTAATACCTATGCTATCAGTTCAAGATAGATCCACACATTGGAGTGTTGGAACCAAGACCAAAGAATATGTCGGTAATAATACTACGTACCAAGACTACAATTTTTAGCCAACGCAGCCAATGTGTGGCCCCGGCCTCTCTTATAGATCGCCAATACAACCAATAAGAAACGTCTTGCATCCATTGCGATCTTGCGGTCCAAATCAGGTCATCCATCTGCCTCGTGGGTGGACACCCTACACTTAATACGCTTGCCGGTGCCGGTACACAGTAATGCTTTGGTCATAGATCCAATGCTGCTGCAGTTTCTTTAACCACTATATACAAATTAGTTATAGCTGTTAGTGTTAGGTAGCAACATTGGAACTATGTCCGAAGCATTAATGTTTACCGGCACCATATTTATATTATCTGGTGACCGGTACCTACCGCTTGTTGAGCCACCACCAGCTCATGTTAAATATTAGCGTCAGCAGCGACACGTTGACATTGCTCCTGATAAAGTCTTCAGCGGTGACAGCGATCTTCAGCTGGTAGACCAGGCTACCCACGCCGTATATGTACAGTAACAGAGATAGATGCAGGATCCAATACGGGACTACAAATTAGAGATCACAACTTTGAAAATTTGGTACGATGACCGTATTAAGACCGTATCAGGCACCACCAACGACACGATGCGCTCTACTATGTCCTGCCCTACTACAGCGTTGGTGCTACGTCAACAGTAGTCGTCGAGAATATTTTGCTGGTGCCGAAACGCTCTGTGCATAGCACGCGACGGTGCTGGTCAGTGACGGAACGGTCTAGTCTAGTAGTAGACATAGTCTCATATTTATCAATAAAAAGATTTTTTTTACCAGTCACGTTTGTACCCGTAGCATGATCATAGTATGGTACGGTATAGTTGGAAAACACTATAAGTCCAAGTCTTTTCTGGACGACTACTGTTGACATACCGCACCTTTGGTAACTTAGAAGAAGAAGATATTTTGGTAAGAACATGACAAATACGTTCTTAGTACGATCATGGTAACATACGGTATAGTGGCCACCTTAAAAGTGGTACCGCAATAAAAATACTTTGTGTAGTTTAGAAGAAATCAATATCTATAGATAAAATGGATACTTAGCGACTTTATTTGTATTCTAAAGAAAAGAAAAGGAATTAAAATTATACAAACCAGCAATTTTCTTGCCCCGAATAGAAAACCCACCCAAATTGGGAATAAAATTAACAATCGAAATTATGCCATCGTAACTACTATCTTTCAATCGATTTTTTATCTTACAATATGTCTCCTTCATAAAATTAAACAAAGACATTTTCAACTCTTTAATAAAAGTGAAACGAGTAGATAACAGAACATTTTCAAGAGAAATGAAACTTTTCCTTTTGAAAACTTATGATATTTGATCCTCGCAGAAAAAATAGTTAATAACTACTTGTACTTAATTGTACTTCTCTAATAACTGACTTAGCACCTTTAATTATGAGCGGAGCTGCTATTAAGTATATCCCCTATATTTAAAAAAAAACCTAATGATAGATGAAGAAAATTTTCTTTTAAGCTTACTTTGAATCCACAAAATGTCAATGTTGGTAATTGGCGTTTTATTTGCTAGTGTATGTAATTTTGTTTTACCATGACATAAATAAAAATTCAAAAAATGAAAAGTAATAGTTGTAGTTATTTATCAAGAAGTTTCTTAATTCTTCTATTTATCGTAGTTTTCTTCTAATGTATTAAAATCTCATTTTTATGCTTTTTTATAAATATTTGAAGACTACAAGGGAAAAACAAGGAATGTCAATTTTTTTTGGTTTCAGGGTGATAATGCCATCAGCATCGCCACTAATTACAATTATCACCCTTAAATCGCAAAATTTTTGACATTCCTTGTTTTTCCCCTGTATTCTTTATTTGGTAGTTCTGGCAATAAACCGTACGCTATTTTTTAATATCAAAACAACGTTTGCCTACAACTAATTCTTATACATATCATTTCAAAAAAAGTGTACGTGCAGCTCTGAAGTCTAGAAATTAATGAAAACAGAATCCCATTTTATTCACGCTCAACTTTCACATTGGATCTCAGATCTAACTCTAAGCTTTAGTAAAATCATTTTAACAAAATACAGTTGTCTAACAACCCTGACATCTATAAGACTTCTGGAAAACTACAGCGCTATATTTTAGGTAAAATATTTTTAGACAGAGTAGTCAACTTTGCGCCAGTAACACCCTCACTGGCATTTATCACAAACTACCATCATGTAAGCACTGGGACCGGGAAATGTGAAAAACAGAGAGTTACCAGTGACAAAGTTGTGAATGGTCTTGTTAGTTCAGTAAAGTGCTAATAGATGGCGTTGATCGTTTTCAAATGAAGCCGCAAAACCTTTTTGCGAAACAATTCTGCTGCGAAAGCCAGTCATATGACGCAAAATGAAGGTCAGCTAATAAGACTGGTTTTGAATTGTTTATTTAGAAATTCGACGGCGTTTTAACTCGAACTGTTAAACCTATACATTCCACCATTGATGTAGATATAAGCATGCAATGTTCGTGTTAGGCTATAATGATAATATTATACAACGGCATTTGGTAGATGTTTGGACAGACGGAAGACTAATATTTGGATAATGTATCAACGGTCAACGTCACAGCGAAGGCGCGGAACTCATTTTTGCCGTCGCTCATGAACATTTTTGTAACTACTTTTTATCTGCTCATTGTTTGTACTTAGGTCTTTTGTTTCATTCTCATGTAAGTAAGTATGTAGTTATGTACACGTACAAAATTATTTGAATGCGTATTCCAAGAAAACTTTGAATTGCAATTCATAACCGGTTATAATTGATAGTTCTCTGTTAAAGCCATTTGTTTTTGCGACTATTTTAACGGCTTAGATCATTCTTGTAAAAACGCTTGACAGCCTTAGGTACCTATTTTCCTCCTTATCGCAACTGAGTGTATAGGTACAAGCAACAGGTAAATCTAAAGGAAACGAAATAAAACCTCTTAAGTGCTTGAACATTTATATTCTCCAAAGCAACAATTGACCAACTTTCTTAGAAGCAACATTTAACATTCAGCACAAAATATGACTTCCAAAGACCTCGATATGTCGAGGTCTTTGATGACTTCATTCAAAAGAGTTTACATCTAAAAATATGTACCTACCTATATCTAATTTAATAATACAGTTTAATAAATTAGTCTTACATCTTGTAAGGAGATGACTATCATTAGACTTCAAAAGTCGTTTTGGATGAGGAATGTCTTCTTTTGGTATCATTAAAGCTTTCGGTTCATGTGACGCTATACGCCGGGAAGGCCCGGCAAGGCTCGTGTCAGCTGTGCTCTCCGCTGACGCTTTTCACTCGTCTTATCAACTCCTCAACTCGTTTGTAAGGACTTTGGCATTTCTCACCGCCATTAGCTTCTATCAAATACGGTCCAGTTTCGCTATCTCTATTCTCAGGAGTGTGTGATTCACTAGACGCGTCAATTGCAGCTTTGTTCAGAAATGGCTCCACATCTGGAACCACGGGCGGCGTTGTAGCTACGGCTCTATTATCATCAACTATAGTCGTATTATTGGAATTGACTTGCTTTTGTCTCAACCATATCGGTGAGTCTATATAAATCCTAGGCCTTTCCCTCAACGCGTTGCTGCGTTCTAACGCTGGCCTCCTGATTGGAACTGGAGGTCTATATGCTGCCGGTATCGGGACACCTCTCCCAATTATCGTGCATAGAAGACCTTTGAGTGCTGCTCGGAAGTCCTTCAAATGATACGCGTATAGTAAAGGATTTATAGCAGAATTGAGATGAGAAACGATAATGCAGACGTAAGTGAGAGGATTCGGGATGTCAAGCTCGGGCATGAAAGCTTTAATAGCGTTGATAGTGTATAGAGGGATCCAGCAAATTATGAAGAAGAAGACGATGATGGCGAGGTTCTGCGTTGCTTTGACTTCGCGCTTTTGGGCCGCTCCAAGGACTCTTAGCATTGTCCCGCCTCCAGGCACGCGGCGGCCGCCTTCGACGGTCATGACCTCGCTCATCTGAAATAAACGGAAAAACTACTTTGAATAACAAACCATTGTGTTGTGACACTGAGTACGGTCATTCGAATATGATATCGGCTAAACACGATATCCAGTAATTAAGGTTGGTAGGTGTAAACAGGGATGTTTAATTGGGACATCAATATCGCGTGTGAGAAAGGTGATCAATGATGTTGTTTAGAATAGTAATACTACTGTGTATTCACATTACATTCCATCGTTTTGTCATTGTTGAGATTTTCAACTTGACTGTACAGCAGCTGTCAAACATGCAATTAACATGCTTTGAAGAAGGAAATTTACTTAATGATTAATATGAAACGTTTTTCTGTTACTGCATTTGGTTGTTAGCGTCGATAAAAAAACAGCTATATTTTTGATAAGTCCATAGAACTAAATTCTCAAAAATGAATTTGCTTGCCTTCATATACTTACTTAGTATATTGATTTAAGATCAAATAATCGAAGCCAACAATGTTGTGTTTTTCAAAAATTAGTATAACTAGCGGTTTCACAAATGGGTAAAAGAGTTGAGCAAGAAAAGCTAATAAATATTTTGTATCTGAATTCATATCAATGTAGTGAAATGTACTATGTAGTGTGTTTTATACAGCACCTAGTTATGAACTCACATCGTATACAACCACCTATAGTAGTCTAAGCAATGTAATTTAATGTATGTTCCCTCCCACGTAACTTGATACTAGCGATAAGCGGCCGGTTCGCAGTAACGAACCGGGGTTTAGTGTTATAGCTGAATAAGCTTCTGCGGATACGACCACCTAGATGAGTAATTTAGCATATAAGATCTTTCAGTGTGTAAATTATTCATTTAATTATAGTGGCTTTGCATCGGCAACACCTTAGTTTTATTTTTTAAAAACATTCTCTCACGTTCCCGAAAATTAACTACCTAGACTATTATTATTATTATAACTATTTATACCAAGAGTAAAAACGCATAAACTTAATAATATTACAGTGAAAATAGTATTTATAAATTAATATTTGAATTGAGAGCAAAATGCGTGTAATTACGAGTATATTCCTACTGATTATGTAAACTTTTTGCTCGATTTTCATTTGAAATCAATGAACTCCTGAATGAAGAGTTCCCTGAAGTTACGTAAAGGACTCCAATAAATATGATGATAATTTTTCAAAATATACAATGTTATTCCTAATCAATAAGCATCCTTTTAGGGGCTTATTCTGTACTTACATCAAAACTAACAACCTTTGTTCTGCGACTTTTTTCAAAACTCGAAAAAAAATTGTTGTTCCACAGAAAAATATTGCTCAACCGCGACGCGACAAAATGTATCTGTGGAACAGCTGTTTTTTTTTTAGTTGCGACAAAAGTCGCAGATAATTATAAAGTTGTTAGTTTTGATGTACAGAATAAGCTCTACTAACTAAAAGGTTGCTATTTGATTAGGAATTATCCTGTATAATAGAACAATTCTTCGTGTAAGTATAACAGTATATTATCGTTTTTTTTTTTTTTTTTAAATAATAATAATCTTTATTGACATCAAAATACATGAGATATACAAAGATGTGTTAGCACCCGGACAAGAATTTCTGATTCCCGGATGCTAACGTCTTCCAACGTGCTAAATAATTTTGAAGTAAATGAAAACTGAAAAATAAAATTAATTCTAAAAATACATGCATGTGATAAATACTATGCCAAGAGATTAATAATACTAAAGTTATAAATTTGGAATTTAGTTCTTAAGTAAAAACAGATTATAGAATATATTACTCATGTTACAATATTCGAAACAAAATATACTTAATTATAAAAAGATCAGATCTGTATGGCAGAAACTTTCATCAAAACAGAGAGATAACACAACTGTAAAAAAGTGAACCTGTGTGCGTGCGTAATGGTTTTAACCCTTTATATATAGCGATACATTAAAAATGCGGAAAACTGTTCATGATTTTATGCCATATGAAATGAAACTATCACATTGGAAATTAGTACTTTCTACCGATATTTGAAGATAACATTTAATAACAATAATTGTGCAGTCAGGATAGTATAATATCGTTATATACTCGTACTACATCCGTAATTAGACCAGATAGAGAATTAAAACTGTGCCATATTATTGTTTATAGTTACTTAATTGTTTACTTAAGAGGGTGCTAAGTGAGCAAGAATACCTAATTAAAATTACTTCTATCTAAGCCAGGAACTCACTGTACCATAAAATATGTTATTTACTTAAATATGGTAAAACTTAAAAAATGTCAAGTCGATGGTTATATTATCACTACATACGAGTGTTATAAAACAAAGTCACCTGTCTGTCAGTACGTCTGTGTATCCACGTAAGTAGATTTTTACTGTGCCCAACAAATTGTAATATTGATTTCACTACCTTTATTACATTATTATTATTTAAGATTAATACTTCTGCAAGGAGTAGGTATAGCTATGATTAATAGTAGTTGGGCAAAGCCAGGCCGGCCAGCTTATGGGTAACACCTACAATAATATTGTTATAGGTATATACTAATGTTACCTCATATTATAATACCTATATAAAATAAGTTGTAAGGCAGACATAAGTAATGGAACACAAAGCATTATTTTATTGTATTGTTCTATTCATTACTAGCAATTCAAAAGCATTATTCATCAATAACGTCACAGAAACTAATAGGAAATTCCTACATCCTCAGACGAATAAAAAAATCAAGACAGAACGTCGTTGAACAGTCAAGTGGAGCCGGTTTATTATACATGTGGTGAGTGCGTCGGTGTTGCGCCGCCATAGTTCGACTGACAAGCCAAGGCGTAGTTTTGCCGGCCTCACTTGTTTGTTCACAACATTCTGTCTTGATTTTTTTATTTGGTCTAAGCCTACATCACTGCAAATACGTATTTATGATAAGCCACATTTCTATAATCTATACTTACATATAATCTATTATATTGTTATATTTTTCTTGCAATAAAATGTCGCACATACGTTGTGTACTTTCCAGAAAGTAGGCGCCTATATATTTGGTAACACATCCATCTTGCGTTAGGTACGGCTAGCCGCGCGATACCATTTGTATACTATGTGCATTTTTCATATTATAAAATCATTTTTCCAAATTAAGCTCTTTCCTACAAGTATGAATCCATTCTGAAAGCATTCGCTACATATTGTACAGTATTTATATTTCGCAAAAAAAAAATAGCACCACCGATTTCCACCGAGTACAGAATTCAAAATGCGAATCGATGTGACATCCATGTACATTATTGTTGATTTATCAAAAACGGCTCGACCGATTTTGATAAATTTAAATGAGACTACTTCGGGAGTATACCCGAGTATCGTTTGGGAGTATAGTTTGATAACAACGCTTTCAGAATGCTGATGCGGCTTCCGCCGTTTTGCAGCGCGTCATCTATGTTTGCAGAGGCACGCACTGATGGCTTCGCAGCTATCATCTGCAAAAAAATTGCCTCGCTGTTGAGTAGGACGCGAGCAAGCGGCAACAGCATTCTGATTGCCATCACAGACAACTTCAGCTGTCCTATCTTGCTTCACCTCATTAAGGTGCTGTTAGAATAAATAGTTGTGACATGTCAAATTTATTTAATAACGTGTGACATGCCCAATTTAATGTATTAATTTAATTTAAAAATTTAATTTATTTTATAATCAATTTCTAATTTTATGTTTAATGTGTGTGAAATTATGGATCTATGTGTCCGAAAATAAATATTTTTTGATTTGATTTGATATACCCTTTGGAAATAAAAAAAGAATTTTTGAAATCGTTTCACAATTTGCGCAAACTTATCGATGAACACACACAAAAAATAAAACAGACGAACATCCTCATTTTTGAAAATTGGTAAAAATTGGACTCACACATAATATGGGTCATGTCGTACATAATTATAATCCGGTCAAATTAGACATAAAAATAGAGCTCAAATTACAAAAACTCCGACACAGCTGAATTATGGTGCAGGTCTTGAGTACACCAGTAGCAATAAACTAAAATAAATGATTTGTTTGTTTAGCTCCCGTGCGATCGATGAGGACAAACGTCCCCAGCTAAGCAAACAAAATGGACGTTTTACAGTAATACTCGATCCAAAGGCCTCTGAACTAGTCTAAGACTGTGTCTCCAGCCAGTGGCTTCTCAATATTAAAAAAGTTACGTCAACATTTTCAGTATTATTTGGGTATTATAGATTTATGTATTTCAAAAATGTAAAATTTTGTCAAAAATAAATCAACATAATAACCATTTTCTATCATGAAATTTTCTTAATTTATTTCATAAATGTTTTATTTAATTATCTACAAAATGCTTTTGATATATTTTTTCCTAAGATACACCATTAGATATACCATTCCTGAGATGTATAATAATATAATTGTATTGAGAATGAGAACTTTCATCCAATCTAGATTTAAACCCCGTGTGGGCACAGCAGGTGGTCTCAGGAGCTGGACGGTGGATAAGAACTGAGAAAAACTGCCATCAACATGCATCAAAAAGATCCATTTAAACTGAGAAAATCTCTATCATATTGGATACAAAATGATCTAGAACAAACCTGTTTGAGGACGACCCGGTAGATATGGGCGTAGAAAGCCGCGAGCAGCACGCTCGGAGTCACGATGGTGGCAAAGTAGAGGAACAGCAGGTAATTGTAGTCCATGATGTCGACGAAGTAGCAGCCGGGAGGCGCCTCCTCCGCCGCGTGCCATCCGAATAACGGCAACAGGCCCACACCGGCGCCGGACACCCAGCACACTGAGATTATCCCTGAAAAAAGAAAAAATATTATTGATTGCCCAAAAAAATACAGAATAAATAATAATAATAAGTCTTTATTTCAGACAAAAACTTAGTCCATAGGTATTACATATGGAATTTGTACTACATAATGATTATATAATACCAAGTAAAATATAAAGCCGCATTGTTGCCTGATGGGAGAACTCTCGCCTAAAAGAGGGTAGAAGAAATAACGTAGGACATCTATAGATGATGTTGACAGAAGACTGAAAACCGTGGAAACGCGCTGGATGCGAGCTGCTTCTAACCAGTCTTATTGGACATACATAGGAGAGGTCTAATGTCTAGCAGTAGACATCCTTTTGCTGATGAATGGATAAAAAGATAAGTTTACGATTAAAAAAATATGATACGCTGACGCTGTGCTACAGCGTAAGATTCCGGAACTACCTACCTTTAAATTGTAACCTGTAAAAATTGTAACCTTTAAACCGAATGCGGCGAGGCGAACTCTCGAGAACTTGCAATGACCTCAATAAATATGTATGTTCTTATATCAGAATTTACATACCTACCTTTACAAATCTGAGTAACTAGGTACATTTCGTTTCCTATTCAATATTGATACTGCACGTAACATCTTTTCTCCTATCTATTCAAGTCATTTATATTCAAATGCAGAATGGTTACTTTTAAATGTTCGAGTGCTATCAAAATAATTTTTTCTATTGGGTAACATACTTAAATACTGTTACAAATTGTTTTGACTCGACATTGTACAAATCATTAAACAGTATATAAAAAATAATTTTTGATTTGCGTTTGAGACCTTACGAAAAAAACGTAACTACATGAAAACTAATAAAATATCACTCATCGCATCATACCGCGAAGATAGTCAGGTAATTTTCAAAGAGGAAAAACCTGCACGATAGAACTTTATAAGTAATATATTTGAACAATTTTATTTTTGACCAATGGCATAACCGACTTTAACCGTGTACAGAATTCGAATAGTTTGCACGGGTCGATGTAGTAATTTTCACATTATTGTTGATTTATCAAAAGTGACTCAGCCGATTTCGATAAAAATTTGAATTGTACCACACGGGAAGCACCAGATTTCAAATAATAAAGAATCATCAAAATCGATTCACCCAGTCGAAAATTCTGAGGTAACAAATATAAAAAATAGGTACAGTGAAACTGAGAGCCTACTGCTTTTTTGAAGTCGGTTAAAAGTAGCCGCCCCGGTTTATACAATACTTTCAAATATTAACGCTTTATCCACAAATCGCGGATGAGCGATGAGGCCTAGATCAAAAGGGGACTTAGGTAATTACGCGAAATGTCAATAAATTACATACTTAATTATTTTATTACCTGAGCGCTTACAAAAAAATAGTACATTCTGAAAAGTGTAATAATATAATTTTATTATGTAGCTACATAAGCTACGAAGCGTCACATCATAGAATCAAATATTTTTACTATTTTCCCAGGCATAATAATTATTTATTATCGTTCTGCTTTCTCCTACTTTATATATTGTTTGTGCCCGACGGGAAACATAATAGTAATAAATTGTTACAATACATTGCCATATTATCCTATCCTTATAGGGTTACAATAAAATGTAATTAATTAAACAAAACATGCTACCTAAGAACCGCATGTAAATATTACATGATTGCGTGTCCAACTTTTTTCTTCCAGTGTACCGAAAACTATCCAGACATAGGTACATAAACGTACTTTGATTGAGAAGAACTACATTTTTACACAGTGTAGTATCACCATGAGCTCTGCCATTGATTAATTGCCGATCTAAAAATAACTGGAATTGATAGCTGAGCCGGTACGCCCATTCACTTCACGGGTTCAATTGCATTGGAAATGCCCACATGCCACATCGTACCCATAAATCCCATTGCACTCTGTCAGTGAACGAGCGTACGTCACATAGGATTGCCAATTTATATATTGGCTAAGATGCCTTTTTTTTAAACATTGAAAAAATTGCATTATTATAAAATAGTACTTTAAAATGATGATAAATACAACCTGGTATAATTATTTTGTTACAATACATAGGCTATACTAGACCTTTTACTATGGGGCCAACCTAAAATTTGGGGGGAAACAGCTGTCTCATAAACATCGCAAAATTGCAACACCGAATCGACAAAATGGATGAAACAGTTGATTTATTTTTCTCGAATTCCGGATTGGATATTATGGCAACCATTGTCCCATCCCATGCACCCTCATACACCCAGTCATAAACCCATGACCGTGAGTCATAAACCCATGACCGTGAGTCATAGAGGGAAAATTGGCTTATTCTTTCGCGCTCGAGACTATCAGGGTTACATTACCGGGCTCAGTTCTTGTAGCATGAACTCGAATGAGTCAGAATCATCTTCAACGCGAGAATTTTTGCGTGAGTATTTCTGTGAACGAGTAATTTATCAATTTAAAAGAAGTTGCCTTAAATTAAATGAACGCGATCTCACACTAGTGTCGAGGTTACGGGTAATGTCCGATGCGGCGGCCAACCAAGGATGTGGTTCACCCAAAGATAACACTGATAAAATATACTTAGACCACAAATAACAGTATTTATATTAACAAAGTTATGTTTTTTTTAACTCGAATACGAATAGGCTTGTTTACTAAAAATAATTATAAGTCCGTCAAATAGATTATCAAAAAATATTAAACACGTATTTTTTCTTTCGTCAATTTAACAAAAATTGATGAAGGTATAGCCCGTTAAATTTCCGCGTGACGTCACTAGTCTACTACAAATGTACCGTACTAGTGACGTCACGAGCCGACTCTCAATCTTTGACAAGGTTTATGTTTGTCATTTATTGCTTGATAGACAAAAGAAAAAATACGTGTCCAATTTTTTTTAATAATCTAACTGACGACTACTTAGAATAATTAATTACTACTACTAATTAATAATTATAATAATGATTTTTATAACCAGTAAACATGCCTATTAGTCCGCCTTAGACCACCAACTTGCCTGATGGTATAAGTTTCTCAAGTTATTTGTGTGAGTTTGTCAAGTTTTTTACGCACTTGCGAGAGTTAGCCTAAACTACAATTTTCTATGGGATTTGTAATTAGTAATTATTTGTAATGTACAGCACGATTTGTTGGCCTCGAGTTGTATCGTTTCGGTTTCATGCAAAGAGCGCGTACAAAACTCGACTTTATTTTTATTTTATATAGGTTTGCGTTTGACAACACACTGCCTGATGTTAAGCAGATATGCGGCCTAAGATGTAACACGCTTACGACGTGGTCGTACTAGGGATACTGTAAGATTACCACGTTCTGACGTCTGAATGTAGACCAATATATAGTACGTAAGTTCATATTTTATAGTATTCTATTCCTGAGAGATTATAATTATTTCAAGCTGATATCATCACGTTCAGAATTATTATGAATGCAGAATGTGGAGGTGTGCATGAGCATCATTGCTCTGAGAAGTCAATTCCGTAATGACTACTATTGTATATTCAAAGTTAATAATTTCGTAAAATGACTACTTAGGTATATGCTTATTTTTGACTATTATAATCAAAGATGCTTCACTATCATTACATAGTGCATGATGCGGTTTTTTTAATAGATAGAGTGATTCAAGAGAAACGTTAATAGGTATGTATAATACACCTGTGCGAAGCCGGGGCGGGTCGCTAGTATATTATAATGTATTCGAGAAAAGAACTGTTCCATAAATTAAATATTTTTAATTGCCTGCCCATTTGTGACTCGTGAAAGTTTGGTTTGGCTTTTCAGAGGCCTACTAATTCACTTTTTAATAACATGGCCAAACACTCGTTCATAACTCTCTTTGTAACTCGTATATACTCGGTACACATTATTTAATTTTACAACCTATGCATTGAAATTTAGCAATTTAATTTTTATTACATTTTGTCATAAATGAATGAAGGTCTCGCTCCGCCATTTTGTGATGAATCATCACATGAGCTATCAAAAACACTTGTGTAAAATAAGTTGTGAAATGGCTGTGATGTCACGATGTTTACCGAAAACTTTCATTCAGCGTACATAACATGAGCGCTCATGCGTTCACTAACATTTCAACAATTTTAGAATAGAGAATTCACTTTATTGCATTTACTTGATACCTTGAAAGGTCGTTGTACTGTCTTTTCATTTCTTTTGTCATTATTGGTTATAGGTACATCCCCAGGATATTTACTTGCCCTGTACCAAACCGAAAGGGAGTGGTCAAGACAAGAGTCAAGAGTTATTAACAACTTTTAGTTGTTCTATTTTTTATGAAGCCACCGGAATTCGATGTACAAACATCAGCCCGTTCATACATTTTTCGATTCCGAGTTGTGATCGGTATGGGACAGCTGATTTATTTTCTAGAATTCCGGTCTAGTGCCAAAGCAAAAATTGTTCATAATTATAGTTTTAATTATCCCAGGGCATGCAGATAGCGCAGTATAATTAGGTAATTTCTAAGCTATAACATGCAATATTCCCGGACATTGCCCAGCGGACTGAACACAACTGAAACTACAGCTGTTTCCGCTCAAAGGCATCCAGTACAAAAACTGACAAAAAATACAACACATACTTTTACTGTCAAACCTATTTATAGTTTCCAGCACAATAGCAATGGAGCCGCGGATAACTGGATATCACCCAGTTAATCACCTTCCATGAAGCTTAGTATCCGTGTTCTGTACCTACCTAGTACCTACTCACTGTCTGAATGAATTTGTCCTCGCCATGCTTCAAAATTAATCACTCATTGTAAACAATTTTTATTTTAGGTACAATATGGACAGAGCGTTAGCTGACTGATGCTGTACATACATATACTTACAAATCCTATGTGACGAATAGGTCAGATTAGAATAAGCATAGAATGCAGAAGAACTCAGGGAGACCTTTTTCTATGGAGCAAGACTAAAATCTCAAGATGTTTCATTTAAAAAGTTAGACAAAATGAACCCATGCAATGTCACTAATTTTTTACGCCAAATCTCACATTTTTTAGTGATATTATTTTCAATTTATAAAAGACTCGCTTTTGCTCACGACTTTACCCTTTTCCTTCAAATATAATATCCCCTATACTTTTCGGGATAAAAGTTGGCTAGGACCCTTTTCAACCTTCAAACTATATATTCAATAATATCCATGCAAAAAAATCTGGTCGATCCGTTGCTTCCCCTCTGCGTGACGTGACAGCGTAACGAAACACACTTTCGGGTTTATAATTTTTCGGAGACCCAGTCATATAGATAACGTTTTTTACTAATCTACTAACGAACTCAATCATGACAAGTGCGGTATCTAATATCTACGTCCTCATGACCCAAAAATTGTTCCCACGTTGATAGCAGTGCGATACTATCCGATAAAATAGTTGTCGCTATATGATACGTATAAGTATACTAAAAGAAATTATCTTGTCTAAAACAACTTTTACTTTTTTTAAAACATGTTGGCTCATTGGTAAGAAAACCGTGGTAGTCTGGTGGTATAACGCTGGAGTTCGCGAGTCCCAATCTGGGTCCCATACAATGAGTTCTTTTCATTATTTTTTTTACACCACTGGATTTCATTTCATTTTTTTCATTGAGATAAACTCCGTGTGTAAACTTTCAGGAAGTGGATACGTCCTTAAATGAACTCTGTTAATCTTGTATAACCACCAACCAACACTGGGCTAGCGTAATAGATATGACTCACATAAATAATAGGTAGTACATTATGTACCGAGAGAACCAAGTGGTGTCTTACATCACGGGCGACATATTGGACCCTGAAGAAGCGAAGCGAAGGAATTATTTAGAGTCCTGAGTTCCAGACTGAAGCGAGTGGTTCAAGTTGCCCAAGACAAAGACAGACTTGGTTCTAGTGGTTCATACTCTGCTTTTCATACCTCCTGCGAGAAAATAAAACCCCAGGAATATGAGTAATACTTACGTCATAAACTCATTAAGTATAGGTACTTACTAGGCAACTCGATATTATTCACAATAAAATAAAACAAAATATAATGTACCTACCTACGAATTTTCATAGCACACGAATTCGTAATAAAATAGGGAATGTAAAAATACTACGTGAAAACATAAGACCATGGCAAGCTCGATTATCATGGCTTAACAAGGGCATTGCAAATAGGTTTTTTATTCTATAAAATCTAATAAAACCTCCTTACAACGCCCGTCATCTTGCAATGTGAAGAAGTTTTATTCGATTTTACAAAATAAAACCTCTTTACGATGCCCTTAAATGTTCTAAGATAAGACATTTCCATACGAATCATAAAAAAATCACTTTACTCCCTAGGGAGATTCACACAACATTGTTGACCTGCCATAGCCCTCGAGATTGTGTTAAGATAATTATTACTAATTTTACGTTGAGATTGTCCGAAACATAATGAGTCATTTTCGAGCAGGTGGTATGAAAATAAATAAATAACCCTATGACTGTTCATATCCGTTTCTTAGGGCTATTTATTTATGTTCCGCTATAGACAATTAAAAGACCGGTATAGTGAATGTGTTACGTTTTATGAAAGGTTAAAAAACTGGTAAATACTCAGCGTAAAGATAGTACTACTCCAGGTGAATTCCACAAATATATTTTACCGCTCTTAAAGAACGAACATCGCGTAACCGTGGGAATCCCTGAGCGTAGTAGGATGTCAAACTTTAAACACATAACAACTATCACTACCGTGACTTCTACAATACATCACTCTAATAGCCACATTGAAGTAGAATTATGAAGCATGACGTATTTTAACATCAGTAAAAACATACCACAGAAAAATAATATAAGCTAAAATGGAAGTAAGTAAGTATAAACTACTTAGGCATAGTTTTTTAGATATTTTTAAAATACAACGTTGTTAGTCTTAAACAATGTAATCAAATTCAGATATAATTAAATTTCGATCTAAAGACCTCAAGGGAGGGACGCTCTGATGCAATCCGCTTCCTACCGATCGTAATAGAAATCTATCGGGGTGGCCCATATCCACAGTGGACCTATTACGCCTGATAGTAGCTGAGCGCCTTTGAGCCTTTTGAGCCTTTCTTCCTTATATTCCGAAAGTGTGTTTGTTGATTTGTTACGCGTCTCCGCGGGAAAAAGCCAGTAATTAATGAAATTCCCAGAAGTTCAAATAAAATTTCAATTAAATTTCCTCATAGACCCATTATTTTTATAAACGTATTCCCTACAGAACTGTTGATGTAACAGTGAGTGGCTACTGGGATTAGATATACTTGTAGTCCTATACATAGTTGGTCACATTGTAATATTCGTTCATAATTACATTACAACTCTGTGAATACTTACATGCATGCACTTTGCAAAGCTACTGCTAGTTAGTGCATGTATTATACTAAGACTATCAAGTATACATAAATATGTCTAATGTTATAAAATTTTAACAAGATGTATAAAAATATTCGGAAGCGTGATCGGGAAGCCCATAACACCCAGCAATGCACTACAATATTTACCTTTATTATCACACCGAATATACACAAAAATACTTCAACCATAAATAATAATTATTTAACAGTACTTACTCATATCCAGTATCCACCCAGTGCTAAACGGTAATTTTTCAGCAGTGGGTGTATTTAGGCTGATTCACTGATAGAATAATAAAAAATCCTGTTGTAAAAACCACAACCAGCTACAAATTTACCTATAGGCTTCAATTTGGTGTAGGTAGTAGTAGGTACCTGGCTATTAGATAAAATAATCCAGTTTTAAGTACCTACCTATATCCTGTTTTTAAATATTTAATCACATTTTGTTATTAATTTTTAGTTAACGGCATGCCTTGAGGCACCGATGGGAAAAATAAGCGTTTTTTTGCATTGTTATTTTATTTTAGTGCAGTAGAATCCTATCCTAGGTACCCGAAACATGATGGATTCATCACTTTTCATTATACATATCAATACATTCCGCACTTTCAGTTTTATGGTACAAACTACAAGCTTGCAGTTCCAGTGCAATATCTCTATATCTAAAGGACTTCCTCTACCTCGGAAATCTATCTAGTACATCTAGTAATTTCGGAACAAAAAAGAGTCGCAACTTTACCTCTCTTTCTTTTGGTTCGTATAGGTTTACGTTTGACTTTACCTGGATGTCTTGCAATACCTACAAGTCATACCTACACTACATATCGCGACTCTGCTCTGCACACACATACAAACAGGAGCAAAGAAAATATTTACTCCTAGAAGACATATCAGAGGACATGAGGTTTGAGAAAGTCACACAAAAATAATATACAATATAGTATATAATTAGAGAATATATATATTACCTATAGCTTATCTGTCAGAATAACAAAATCTTATGACTGCTTCGTACCTCGCAATAAACATGTAACGTACTAAATTTTTGTGCAAATTGTATTTTGAATCACTTTTTGGTGGTAAATTAACAACTTCCTTTTCTATAATAGCAATTGTGTTTTGTAACATTCCTAGTTAAAAGGAAACTATGATCTTAGTATTGTCATAACCAAGTTATCTGTACGTACTGACTGCGAATTCATCAGCAATACTCTAGGATGACCAATGATTGCTACCTATTAGGCCTACCCCGAAACCGCGAAGAAAATATCTGCTGTAGCAAATTAACGTTTTATCGAGATTCGACGGACGGCATGGCTGTTTTTTGCTATTTCGGGTTTGTTTTTATAATGAAAGTTGGTTATAATGACGATCACAACTACATCCTAACTGTTGCTAATTAATAAACAGTCACCACCATAAAACATGTTAAGTCGATGGTCTCCGCGCATAGGACGTCCCCTGTGGGACATTAAAATAGGACTGATTGAAAGCTGCTTGCATGCTGCTACCTGCTAAGATGCTTGTTGTTTACGAAATATTTATGGCTTATGAATAAATTGGACACATAATTCAATGCAAATTAGTTATAAGAAATGTAACTTATTATTATTTATGTAATTGTATAGCATTATTATTTGGATCTAAAAATAAATAACCAATAAGACAACTAAATGGTCCTTTTAAAGGGTTACATGATTAAACAACAAGTAGTAAGTAAAATCAAACGTTTAATTAATTTATCACAGGCTTATTCAAAATTCTCAATTCATACACATTCAATCAACTTCTTACTAGAACTTGGGCAGTCGATAGTAATACATAGCTAATATAGATGATTAGGTAATAGCACACCTCTTATCTAAATGGGTTTGCAAACAAATTCGATTCTTCGAACTACCCGTTCAATGTTTTCCTGAGCTCATTACTTATCAAAATAATAATATCAAAACAATAAGATTAATCTATTAATAAAGTATTATAGACACTAGTGGACTAGTAAGACTGCCGTAACAACTGCCAGTATTGTGTAAAATGGCATGTTTCGTGTCGCCGAATTCTTTTTCAGGGACTGTGTAGCGTATGTTTGCAGTAGGCCACAAGGCACAGTCTTCCTCATGTTTCCCGAAGGTGAATTCCTGATGACGAAGCACTTCATTCCCGGGGTTACTTCTACAGGCTTGCCTTTCACGTCCAAAGCGTCCGTTACCGTCGTGTTCGTCGTTGTTGTCGTCACAGATACCGATGATGACACTCCGTTCGCAGCGGGCTCGGGACTTGTCACATTTACTGGTTCATTTGGAACTAAAGTCCCGTTTGGCAGCATAGTGTATGTTACATTTCCCAATACAGGCGTTACAGGAGCATGCTCGGCGACACCAGTGTTATTAACTATTGTTGTGTTCGTCACGGTAGTTGTCACTATGCTTGTATTGGTGCCGCCATTTTGCGATTTCTCTTGTTCGGCTTGGAAAATGAAGCTTGAAATGAGTTGGCATTCGATTCTTGTTTCTTCGTAGTCTCCGTTTTCTTTTTTGATGGCGAATTTACAGATTTCACCTGGTTGTGCCTTGTAACTGGAGCCAGAGCCCGAGCCAGATCCTGAGTGGCTGACGGCATAAGCTGTTCCAGCCAGGGTTCCGAGATTGAGCAAAGCAAGACCAGCAATAAGAGTACCGTACTTGCTGCCGGAGTCTTTGTACTTGTAGACGTATGTCGGTGGCGTGCCGTGGTACACGGGGTAGTTCACTGGGGGCCCGTGAGCCGGCGTGTACCTGATCTGCTGAGGAGGACTGTAGTGATAGTTGTTATAAACATTAGTAGTATGTGTGGTGTGCGTATTTCCTGACGTTCCTTTGTTGTTGTTTCCTGATAAACCGCCTGAAGACGGATATCCGTGGCTGCCCCCAGATGACGGGTATGTATGGCTGCCTCCAGAAGAAGGGTAGCTATGGCCTCCCGAATTACCAGAGAGACCACCCGATGGATACCCGTGGTTATTAGAAGGGTACGTATGGCTACTCGAAGATCCGTGTCCCGACAGGCCTCCTCCTCTAGACGGAGGGTAACTGTGATGGCCACCGCCCCTTGCTCGACCTGCACTCACATTGTCCACAGATATTAAAGTAACTAGTAATAGTAAAGTCCCAAGTAGCACACACCGCGGAAAAGTCATTGTGACGTTACAAACGCAATCAATTTAAAACACGGCCGTCGGCGGCACTCTTGCGCATCAAACTGTTGAGCAACGTTCGCTCGCTTTTCTTGTTATTTTAATTCCATATGACGCGCGCTCTTTTTCATTTATTGGTGTTACCATTTCAACTATTTCAATTCCACTAGCGACGTCGGGTAAAAGTAACTTTGACCTTTTAATAAAAACTAATGAAATTAAAAAACTTCATGCTGTTATTATTTGGGTAATATTTAATCGAGTGCCTATTAATTTTAACGAAGCGAAAATTTATTCGATATAAAGGCATACGGAAATACTGAATGAGCGACAAAAAGCGAGCGAAAACAAATGCCAAAATCAGCAACTTAACACTTAAATATTTGAGATACTAAGTATTCCACTTGTTTCAATGTGACTAGAGTCACGTTGGATGCAAGCCGCTTCCGATCGGTCTTATTGGAAATCTATATAGAGGAGGCCTATAAACAGCGGCACGTCCTATTGCAGATAATAATGATGATTACTTTTTGTTTCAGACCTAATCCACATAAGCGATTTACTTCTAGCACTTCGCCGGCCGGTACCGCGGCACGGTCGCTTCGCTCGCTAGGCTCGTGCGTTTTTTGTCATGATCTAACCTAACCTATTTTTTCACACCTAATCTTTATATGACGATATTCGACGAAACTTTATTCGTCTATTAGTTGTTTGGTCTAGTGAAAGATTTGACAAAATATGATAAATGTTCCAACCTTTTTTGTCATTATAATAAACAACAATTCTACCAAATGAAACGTCATACAAAAATTTGAAAACATTAGATAGCAAGTGATAATCGGCTAAACAATTTTTCTCGAAAAGGCAGAAAACCGTATGTAACAATATTATTACCGCAGCTCATAAAACGCTGTTCTTATGTCCAGCTCAAACCCGACAAATAGTCACACACTTGTTAGTCGCACACCTACGATATTTTTCAGCCGGTTTATTCTTATCCTTATTATTTTATCCAATATCACGAGATAGATAGAGATAGTGATTTTCTTATTTATTTCGTTTAGGTTTTCATAAAAATTAAAGAGTTTAGACCCCCACCTAGTAGTAAGATATTTGTTTAATTAGGTACATTACTTTAATTAGATAATCGTCGTTTCATTTATTTTAATTATTTGACTCAAAAACAATCATCGTAATAAACATACTGACGATTAGCTTTTAAAAGTTTACGAGATTTTATAGCTGAATATATTTTCAATGCCTACGTTTATTTAGTATTTATACGCAATATGAGCAGTAAAAATATAGGTATAACTAAATATTAAAAATAAATGTATGTTGCTAAGCGCAAAACTTAAGCAATTTTTTAAACGCGATTTGAGCAATATAACATATATTTATATTTTCCCAAAATTTACTTACTTATTAGGCCCAATTTTAAAGGCGCCATCGTAATTTTGATATCTGTTCTAAATGTTCTTGTAGAATAATATAAGTTGCTATTAAATTTATGATGTCGCCTTTGAAATTGGGCCTATTTTACACCTAACTTTTATTTACATAAAATATTTTATATTATGGTGTGTCATTATACCTACCATCCACCTACCATATATTTTTTCAAATTTTTTTCATCAATTACCGAATATTAGATTGATACAGATTATAGTGAAACAAATACATTAATAATAATTAATAAACTTGTAAATTTTCAAAAAAATCGTAATTCATAAAATATTATAAAAGTACCTATTCCACTAATTTAGAGAATGATACGTACGTAATCATCTCCAAAAATACTAACGTTTGTAGGAAATTAATACTAGATACATATTTTAGGATACAACTAAGGTAAACAATCATCTCTCTGATATTTGATTCCATACAATTCAGGAGACTGTTACGCAATGGCAACACTCCCCTTGTAAGAAAGAGGCAGGTATATTTCACGCATTTCGTTTTCTTGACGCGCATGATGAATGCGGTGAATGCAACCCACGGCAGCCTACCTGAGTACACAGATTAGTCACTAGTTTACATCAAGGGAATCGCCTGTGACGTGTCTTACTACAAACTATAAATTGACGCCAACTAATATTATTATAATTGTGAATTTTTTACTCATTATTCACAGAATGACGTTATTGCGTTACGTTACGTAATTATTGTCCCTTAGAACAGCTACAACATGAAAACTGTTATGACTCCTTACTCAAATACAAGAGCAAAATGGTATCCATTTCATAATAAAATAAATAGGCTTCAAAGTACTAAACGCTATTAGGTTATCGGGCTCTAAGCGTATACTGATGTTTCAGATTTTTAACTCATCATCATCGTTACATTACAGCCCTTGATAACCCAATAATAGACATAGACCTCCCTTTGTTTATGCCATTCACATCTTTCCATGGGCGTATATGAGGGGGGTCCGAGGGGTCCGGACCCCCCCCCTTGACCTATAAATTTTCGTATATTTTTACAAGTGTATCCTAGTAAAATAAAGCATGCCAAATATCATCTCTGAAAATGTGACAAATATTGTAGAGGGAACCCTTCTCAGTCAGGTACATATGCTTTGTTGCATAAGTTACATTCCAGCCCTAAAGTTTTTATACTTATGGTCTTTTGTTTTCACTGGGTCGAAGGTCAACATGTGCAACAGATTTAATGCACAAAAGAGAACTTTAACAATTTTAAATGACAAAAGAAACCCAATTTTACGACTAGCTTTCACCCGCATGTTCATTAGCTTTTTGTGCCATCCCAAAACATTTTATTTATTTAGGATAGTAAAAGTAGCCGACGACACTCCGATCTTCAAAGTAGGTACGGTACACCTACGGTAAGTACGGTAACAAATAACAGACAATGCTTTCGAATTTATAAAATTAGTAAAGATTCCTAGCAGTTTTGTCCCAAAAAATGTTTATGTTTTCGAAAATAGATCGCTAGAAAGTGTTTTAAAACCAAAATGACTTAAAAACGGGAAAACACCTTTTTATGCGACTTTCAAAAAGGAGGAGATTCTATGTTCGTCTCTATGTATTTTTTTTTGTGTTTGTATGTCCATTGATAATTTCGCCAATTGTGAAACGAATCGAAAATTTTCTTTTTAGTTCTTAAGGGTACACTCCCGAGGTGGTCCCATTTAAATTTTACAAAAATCGGCTGAGCCGTTTTTAAAAAAATCAACAATGATGTGAATAATTCGCGCGAAATATTCGAATTTTGTACACGATGGAAGGGGGACGATGGATTGTGTCATTTTTTGCTTAAAATAACCGTCTTTGTTTAAAACCCACATTGATTGACAAACTTCTAAACTACTTAGGTAGTATTTTATTGATCCAGCGTTTATGCAATAGAGTTATTAGGTCATAAAGAAAACCATAATTAGGTAGTATACCTACACTAAAATAAACTTATCACGCCTGTTTTTTCGGATGTTTATGTGTTCCTATTCTAGTTTAAGTCACCCTAGTGCACGAACAATAATCATGTGATAAAATTATAAAATGTAAGTAAGTATTATAATTATTAAATAATAAGAAATAGCAAGAGCTTTAATTTGCAAAACCTAAAAATCTACATAGATACCTACAGTTTTACAAAACAGAATTTTAACTGGCAAGACAAATAGTGATAAACCCCTAGAGTAGTACTAGAGCAACAGTAACTTTCTCACGGGCAATTTAGGTATTTATTAATTTAAATTATATTATTATAGTCTTTCACGTCGACGGGCTTTTAAAGGTTTTGTGGTAAAAGTATAACACAGATTTAAAGAAAACAATCTATTTATAAATGGCATAAATGTAAATTAAGATTTTTTCATCAAAGAGTCCCTATGAAAATTAAAGGAACTTTCGTTTATTTTATTTGTTATTGTGTTATTAATTTTCGACACATCAAGTATGCTACTTTGGCGCCGCATCTGCGGGACATCTTTTGAGAATTGGATTCTAATAAGATTCTTATCAGTTCGCTAAGAAACTTAGGTGCTTACTCCGTCTTACATTTATCAAAATTAGAGCAGCAGCTAAAGCATACCTCCCACCACTCCATATATTTTTTTCAAAAACCATACTCCTCTTTTTTGGACAGTCGAAAAAAAATGTTGGACCCCCCCCTTGCAAGAGCTATATATACGTCCGTGCATCTTTCCCTTGCCAATTTGCATCTTTTCTTCTCGGTCTTTGCCGCAACAGTCCATGTCAGAAACCAATAGTCATGGCGGAAAGGACGCATTGGTTGTAGGGAGTCTTCGAGGGGTCTTCAAACGCTGTGGTACGTTTATAGATCGTACTGTAGGTACCTACTCTTCTGTCCCTTCTTCTAATCTCCATAACTTGATGTTCGGAGTTAAAGGAAAGAATTATACCGCCTTACCACAATAGATTTAAACACGCCTTAAACACTGTTTAACGGTCACACAATGTACATGTACAACAGCACTGTCCAAAACATCTCACTGGCCACTGGCTATTCAGCGCGGAAACGCTGCCAGCATAATGGGCACGTTTGGGCGTAGGGATGCTGAGCGTGGGGCGTATCTCGGTTAGATTCATATCTGTGTGTAATTGTTAGTTTTGACAGTTTTTAATGTACCTAATTTAATATTATATTGTATTTTTTTTTACTTTTGTAATTTCTGTAATACTAATAAACTGAGTTTGACAAATGAAACATTACACAACCTCATATATGTGACATGCTATGTGTTTTATTACAGGAGTATAATGTTTCAAATTTAATGTGTTCAAGGCATTATCCGTCTTACTGTTTATGAGCTTGTTTTTGTGCAGGCCGTAAATAAGTATATATCGTAACATTTATTGTATCTTGTATCTATCTATTTGGTGCTACAAAAACAAAACGAAAACAAGTGAAATAATCAGCCAAGTACGAGTCGGACTCGCGCACGAAGTGTTCCGTACCGTGTTGGAGCCCCCCTAGCCCTATTCTTCTTACCGTTATTAATAGTGAGCAAAAAAACTCCTAAAAAAAACACGTTTGTTGTATGGGAGCCCCCCTCAAGTATTTATTTTAAACTATTTTTAGCGGCGGCAACGCTCCAAGTTTTTATAGGGGTATATTATAATTCGTAGATAAATCTACTGTTTGTAATATCCAAGTACCTAATATCAAACTTTTAATTATCTCTGAGCGGTCGCTCACTTTCGTTTTTTTTTTTAGGGTTCCGTACCCATAGGGCAAAAACAGGGCCCTATTACTAAGAGCGGAGTCTTAGTAATAGGGTCTGTCTGTCTGTCCGCACCAGGCTGTGTCTCATGAACCGTTATAGCTTTAAAGTTGAAATTTTCGCAGCTGATGTATATTTCTGTTGTCGCTATAAGAGGAAATATTAAAAACAGAATAAAATTAATATTTATCCCATACAACAAACCTGAATTTTTAGCCGTTTTTCGCTCGATATTAATAATGGTAACAGGTAGATACTTGAAAACTTTACAGAATATTTAGTTTAATATTCACTTCAATAATAAATTATTAAATTAAAATAAAATAAATATTTAAGGGAGGCTCCCACACAGTACGGAACTCTTCATGCGCGAGTCCGACTCGTACTTGGCCCATTATTTTCTGTTCTTTTCTGAAAGCTCTAAATATAACTAAACTTAGACTCTAACTACTTACCTACTTAAAGAAACTCCACAGCAAGAGCAACAAAACCTAACGAAATATAATTATGTATATATTACTGCATGGGCAGGGCAGATCAATTAATTATCCCGCAGTAAAAGTTGTTCATAATGATGGTCTTAATGACCATCAGGCAGATAACCCTGTATGTATATAAAACGTCATTATGGTTGTTTAATTATTTTCTGGAAGTTGGTACCTACCTACCTACCTACCTATTCATATTTACGGGATTTTAACTAATTATTTAAGCAGCTAATCATTGAAAATTGTAGGTAAATAAATATGGTTCATTAATAATACAAATACTTTAGTAATTTTTCGCCTTTAATTTTTTTTTTTTTTTTTAACCTAAGTTTAAAGATACACTGAATAAAAATTGCACATTCTATTTATAGACTCAAATTTAGGCTGATTCAATACGATTCTAACGTTACTACATTTATTAGATCGTCCATATAAAAGAGAAAACGAGAAATCTCTATTCTAGTAGGTCGCGGCGCAGATGCGCAAAAAATAAAAAAAATCCAGGCGCGTACGCCGTATGCAGATATCGGCGCGGGCGTGCCCAGGCTGCGGAAGGGATAGTTCTGTTCCATTAGGCGTTATTAGCATAACAATTTTTACTAGAACTATAATATAGGTAGACGGGGTGTATCTCTAAACGGGAATATAATATTCTACGGGTATCTACGGATATCATTGTATCTACTCACTTTTATTATGGGACTAACATTAAAACGCGAAAAATAATATTGCTGTGGTTCAAACACAAATATACACAAACATACAAAATGTTCTATTTAGCTGAAGGCTACTAATAAATAAATATGTATAATATGAAACAACTGGTTATTTTTCATTAATTAAGTTTTGGTCCCATAGTGCAATAGTACTTAACATTTTAATAGCTACAATGACATCCTGAAATACTCGTATGTGCGGCATCAGTAAAACACCATGTATAGTGGGTACCGAAAAAGAATTAGAATTGGTTGGTAGGTACTATATAAATATAGATAATAATTTTGTGTATGACATTCATAATTATGCCTAGATTTTGTTTTCTTTTATTATTGTTAGAGTCATCATCGTCAACTTACAAATGCTTTTAAAAAAATTAACCTTTTATAGTATCTTTATATTATCTAAAATGAAACGACCTTATCATTTTTTTATTATAATTTTACTTAAGTATATTAGTTATAAGATGACAAAACTAAACATTAGTATGGCTTTTATCTACTTAAATACCTATTTCACAATGAGTATTTTCAATTATAACTTTAGTTTGCTACTTTTAAACAAACCTAAATAACTCCACTGGTAAATGGAATATAGGTACCTAAATCTAAGTACAAAAAAAAAATAAACACTGTGGCCAATTACGAAGGCGACATCTTAAATTTAATAGCAATTAAGAATGTTGTTGTTTCTTTTTCATTATATGCATTGGAAAAAGGGAACAATATTTAAAATTGCTACTAAATTTGGGATGCCGCCTTCATAATTAATTGGCCACACTGGTCATGGTCATATCAATGGATATAAAAATAACTTTAACAAATTAATTTTATAAAATGACGAGCTAAACATTTCCGCATAAAATCTTGTACCACAAATAAACTAATATGAAATTCGTCAATAACGTATATTACTTATATTCATTAGCAAAGCTAAGGGGGGCACGAGTGGTCAGTGTCCACTCTAGAAACTTCTCTGTCCACCCCAGTAAACTCAAAAGTCGATACATACTACTTTTCTTAAGTGAACAAAATATAAGTAAGAGGAAATTTCAAGCTACGCCTATGCTTATGTTGCGATAAACATAGCCATCCACCATGGGGGTTTTTCCATCCACGACTTAAGTTTCTCCCGACTCGGCATGAGGGGGCTTTCTTTTTTCGGTGATGTGAGAGGCTTTTTCGAATATTGGACAAGAACATCACAATCAATATTGTTACGGAAATATGCGTCTTTAGTTTTTATATCAACAGAACACTGCATGGCTTTAGGATTTATTGGAGGTCCTTTCACGCTCAGAGGGTCTGTTGCTATAGACGACGTACAAACAGTAGTATTAAAAATCGTTTCATTAGATGTCACCGTACGGACAACGGTAGTAGTTTTATTACCTTCGGTGACTTCTTTGTCCTTAATAGTGAGAACGTTTGACGAATTTGTCGGGTTTGTAACATTAAGCATGGTCGTGTTCAATGATGTTACATTCACAGGTGGAATGCCCACTCCACTAATATTAGCTGCAGCAATGTTGGTCATGTTAACAGCGTTAATTACGCTAACATCTGGAGTCGTAACGTTCGCTAATGATATGTTTGCGGAGGCCAGAGCTAAATCAGTTGAATTTGTTAGTATTGCATTGGATTCAGCACTAGGTGTTGAAGATGTACTTGTATTACGAACGACAGTGATATTGGTAGTGCACACAGTTTGATTCAGACGTGTTTCACTTGGGTTGTTTATCTTTTGGCTGCCTTCTGTGAAAGTCGACACAATCTCGCATGGTATTTTCAACAATTGTACGTTTCCATTTTCAATCACTCGTAAAGTGCATATAGCTTCATCTCTAGGACGTTCCTGTTCTTGAGGTCTGTAACTGCTGCCAGAGCCATAATACCTTGTTCTATAATAGTCATCATAGTAATAGTGATCAGTGTGGTAGTGGCTGTGTGATCGGCCCATATTGTACAAAGTTAGACCGGTCAATAAATCACCATACCTACTGCCGGAGTCTCTATATGTTGTCACGTACACGTGTTGAGGGTAATGGTAGATCGTAGGGTGATAGGTATATCCCGTATATCCAGGCTGGTAAGAATACGATGATCCCGGGTGGTAAGAGTTGGAACCGTAACCGGAGTTAGTATTGTATGTGTGACTAGGTTTATAGTTGTTGTTTGTTCCAGAAATTCCTGTTCCGGACGGGTAGCTATGCGTGCCTGATCCAGTTGAAGGGTACCGGCTTCCAGATCCTGAGCCAGAGAGTCCTGTTCCTGACGGATAACTATGTGTTCCTGATCCAGATCCAGTGTTGTACCGACTTCCAGATCCAGACCCAAAGCCAGAAAGTCCTGTTGTTCCTGACGGATAGGTATGTGTTCCTGATCCAGATCCAGATAGCCCAGTGTTGTATCGACTTCCAGAGCCAGATCCTGACAACCCTGTTCCAGATGGATAGCTAGGTTTACTTCCAGAGCTTGTGCCAGACAAACCACCATACGACGATGGGTAGCTATGAGATCCACTTCCAGATCCGGATAGTCCAGTAGGCGATGACGGGTAACGAGCTGAACCAGAGCCGCGTCCTGAACCAGATAATCCTGAAGAAGAACTAGGATAGCTACTACCGCTGCTCCCACTGTTCCACCGGCTTGATCCTGAAGAACCACTGGAGCTCGAAGAAGGTTTGTAACTGCTGCCACTAGAACTCGATCCGGTATTCCAAGATGAAGACGGCTTGTAACTGCTTCCGCTTGAGCCGCTCGACCACCAGCTTGACCCTGATCCGGATGAACTCGATGGCTTGTAACTACTACCACTTCCCCATTTTGACCCCGATGAACTTGAACCCCAACTTTTCCCCCAGGAACTGTGACTACTGCCACCTCCTCTTGAACTTGATCTTCCTCCAAATCCTCTGCCACATTCTGACAAATAAACTGATATACACAAAATCAAAAGGCACAACAGAACCGTTCTGTTGGCCATCGCGGATGACGTCAAGCCGGCCCAAGCGCCCGGACTCGTTTGATCCCGCTACTCTTGATTGTTTCGTTAAAAACATTCTGTGAGATGCGTCAATAAATTATTCTGGGAAGTACGCTTGATATATCTGTCTTGCTCTTCCCTCGACGCTGGCCGATAACTTTAGGCTAGAGGTGATGTAAACAAAGATTAAAGCCGAACATGCAGATAAAAATATCTTAGCCACCCAATTAAACGACTTGAACTGTACTATCTGCGGTGTGGTTATACCTAAATTTTAACTATACTGGGCGTTATTCAAACATTGTAGATCCATATCTAAATTTTAACTATACTGGGCGTTATTCAAACATTGTAGGTACATATGCCTGTAGGACGACGAAAAAAAACTCACCTAAATCACATAAACTCTGTTAATTGAGTTATCTTGTAAGCGACAGTAAGATTTGAATGATAATAATCAATTTTTTTAAACCTAAACCTAATTCTCTTCAGTAAAAATATTTAAATTACTGTTAATAATTATATCTGTTCTTGGCTGAGCTTCTCAGACGGAAATTGATAATGATAAATGGGATACGATAGAAACGATAAAACACGCTTCTGTGGATAGAAAATTCCTTTGCATAATTTTGAACTAAGCTTATTTTTGGGAATATTAGTACTATGCCAAACCAAACTTTATTTTTAATTTTTGGTGTGTGGCACATCATTCATGATATTATATATAAGTAGGGTTTGGTATCGAGTTGTTTTACTAATCGTTGTGTAAGTGAGTACATTTTGTTTTCCCACATTCAATTAATTGTTGTTGTAATTATAGGGAAAAAGTTGTTAATTAAATAAGGCTAAGTATGGAATAAACATACAGTTAAATAATAATTGCAATTACTTAGTAGTTACTCATACTCATACTTTTTTATTAATAACAATTAGTTGCAGGTGATATAAATCTTACTAATATATGTATATGTCCAATACGGCAAAGACAGATATACCTACCATACTCGTAAAGCACTGGAACGAACGCTTAGCAAGGACTAATATCAATCACATAACTCAGGAAATTGCGACTGACTTTGATCAAATATGCGAGCATTTTATAAATGCGATTGAACTTATTCTATTAAAGGCTGTCTGAGCACGTGCTTCATACTAGTACCTTCTATCTACAGTACCAATAACAATGAGCTGTTATTCGCAATCTAATAATCTTCCACCTGTAATCACTACTCGTGAAGGCAACCGGCCATTCTGCAACGCTTTTTGTGGCGGCGACACAAAACGTCACGACAATCGGTTAGTTACTATCATGACATCGGCACAGAACCACATTTAAAATGTTAGTCAGAATTCTTTTCGCGACGTTTCTTTACGAATTAGTCGGCTGCGATGTGATTGATAAAAACCCGGTGAAAATAACGCAGGTTTCGTTCCCTGTGCCCTTAGAGTTACCGAACAGGAACGATCGGTCGGAACAGTGCTGGTTGCGGATCGAAGATGTTGAGCTCACGGAGACGCTCGCGGTCTACTGCCACATTATGCAGGCATTCCTCGGTTACTATATACACGATTACAACCCAAGAAAAATGACAGAAGACGGAGTAGACGTGAGTTTGTGGATCGAGAAGCCGAGACGGGAAAAGGATGCCGCGTACGGACCCCCCGACGGTGTAAATGGTGTAAAAAACTGGAGAGTGACCACGGTCATGGATCCGACCACGCAGAGAAGAATCTACGTTTCGAAAAATGCTGTTTGTCGCATCATTATGTACAATAGAGAGGGGCTGTTAAACTTTATAGTGGATTGTGAAACCATCCTGTACTTCGTAAACGAACATTCCAGTACTGCACCATTATTAAGAGGACGTAGTTTAATGTTATTTGTGTTAATTTCCTGGTATATGTTATTGTGATGTGTTTCTATTTAACTGATTGCGAACTATTTCAATGACGTCAGAAACGTTATTCCCGAGTGTGTTATTGAGTGATAAAGATGTCAAGTTATTATTAAATGAGGAAAACCTGAATGCAGAAGGAGTTCCTAAAACAACATAAGTAGGTATACAAATGGGGTATTTCAAAAACCAAGTTTATAAGAACTGATAAAGAAAAAAAAATGAAAATAATAAACTAAATAACATACATATGGTATGTCTTCTTTTGCAATCAGGTAAGCACTTAGACCATCGTCAACGTAACAGCCGTAGGACAGTCGTCCTACGGCGGATACGTTGGGTGCATAGGGGTACTAAAATAAATTATATCCGTCAAGCGGCAAGCGCAGAGTAAGACTTCCACCCACAAGGAGGACGGAAGGCCTCAGGAATGCGCTGGATGCAAGCCGCTACCAACCCGTCTTATTGAAGATCCATTGGCGAGGCCTATGTCCAGCAGTGGACGTCCGATGGCTGATGGATAGATGGAATATGTTTAATATAAGAGCAAAGGAAAAGGTAAATCTTAAGTACATATCTGATTGTATCAATAGGTAATAATTAATATAATTTATATTTGACTAAGTTTTTCTTTAATAAATAATGTTTTTAATGCACTAGACATGCCAAAGCAATAATATATTTATGTGGATATGCAAACTTTTTAGATACGTACAGGTATTATTATGAGTATTAAGCAATAAGTATTTTATTTTATTTTTAAGTAGATAAATAGTTATTTGACTTCAGATCTATAATGACAATGTTAATTTAGTATGAAGTAGTAAAATATTTAAAATTGTTGTTATAGTACATAGTTACTGTAGAATCCAAAATTTAAACATATTATATCTTTTTTAGGGTCCCGTACCCAAAGGGTAAATACCCATAAAAGGGGATCCCAAAAAAACTTTCAGTCACCAGGCTGTATCTCAGGAACCGTAATAGCTAGAGAGTTAAAATTTTCACAAATTATGTATTTCGATTGCCGCTATAACAAGATATAATGGAAACAGAATAATATTAATATTCAATGAGGGCTCCCATACAACAAAATATGTGTTTTTTTTTTGCCGAGCCCATACGGTACGAAACCCTTCATGCGCGATTCCGACTCGTACTTGGCCTTTTTTTATAATCTGTAACTGTATTGTTTTATAAACCTTTTCTCCCTCATTTCTTTTTTTGTTTTCGTTGTATTTACTACTTGTGAAGTGTAGGTACAAACGTCAACAGTCGATGAACTTATCGTATGACGCTACTGATTTTATTCGCCGCCGGGATTGGTCGTATAGTCCCAGTTTTTCATGATACTGAATTTATTTGAATACCTATAAATTTTTCTCCACTTTGCAAACTACTTGGTACTTTAAACATACTATGTTATGCATTATAATCGGTTAGAGAGCTTTTTCAATAATGATATTGATATTTTGTTTGTTTATAGGACGAATCAAACTTCTTGACGGCTGTGAAGTTAGCTACAAGCTGCGCGAAACCCAATCCTCGCTCAGCTGTTAAGTGAGCTTCAGTCAGGATTGGGTTATCCGCAGCTTGTAGCTAACATAACATCCGCCAAGATAGTTTGATTCGGCCTGTTATGTTATTTATGTACAAGAAAGTATATTTGCCAATTAACAGCAATTTGTATTATTTTAAACACAATGTTGTATTTCAACACTACTTTGTATGTTCTAGCAATAAAGTTCCTTTTAAAATGTTAGTAAGTATCTACCTACTTATCAATACCAGTGGCACCAGTGCCATCTTTAACAGGAAATGACACAAGTACCTACTTAGTTGTTAAGATACACAATTACTAAGACAGGATAAGTCCATACCTATTATCTGTGATGTATATACTAGTTTAGTGTTTTTTAGGTACCTAATTAGGTAGTAAAGTTTTTCAAATAGTAAGCGCAGCGTAGAACGTCCATATATTATCTAATACATACTGACGGTACCTATATTTAATCAGGAAGTCATTAGCTCCTGAAACACAGTCTTAGACTAGTTCAGGAGTATATGGAACATCTAATATAGGCCGCATCACAAAAGTTGGCGGATGTGAAGTTAGCTACAAACTGCACAATATCCAATCCTGACGTGACGTGATGTGAAAGCCGCGCGTTGATTGGCTATTGCGCAGCTTCACATCCGCCAACTTGTGTGGCGCGATCTATACTGTACATTAACATATGTGTCAACAATAAATAAACGATTGATACTTAAGAGGAGTGCGAAGTGACCACTGTTTTCTCGTTTTCTGTAGAAAATCAAGATAATTTTTAATACATTTTTGATAAAATTTACGTTCCGGGAGAAAACTCTTTTCACCCCTTAAATTTTAACAAAATGTTATGTTTTTGGTGTCAATTGCTTGAATAAGAAATATTGCACGTCAGTTCAGTACGTTACGTACTTACATTTTTTAAGGTCATTTTAAAAACTGTAAAAACTAAGACATATAAACCTAGCTATTGAAGTGCTGATTACATGGAAAAATAACACCCAAATCAGATAACATTTAGAGGTACATACAGCTTATTGTTTTTGTATGGACAAGTTGGCACCTAACACTCGTCATCAGGTCTGCAGAAACTCGCTGGATGCAAGCTGCTTCCAATCGGTCTTATTGAGTAAATGCATAAAGGGATGCCTATGTTCAGAAGTGCTGTCTTACGGCTTTTCAAGTGAATGTATAATGAGACATACTTATTATGTTTAGTAAACATTTACAAACCACTTGACTAGTTCAGAGTTTTGGATAAGATGTACATAGTACATTATATTATGCGGCATTGGAGAGACATGTATCCATAAAAAAAATCTACATCGAATTAGGGAAAACATACCTACAAACATACAGTCTCACATCCTAACAAATCTTCGTCTTGAAAGTCGGTTAAAAGTATGTTAACTCAATACCATAATATGATAACATTCTTACCAGTTTGAACAAGTGTGAAATAAAATGCAAATCATTCAAAAGAAACATCACGAAACTGGAATGGCTGATAACGAAGCGAGACCACAACAGTTGTCTGCGCACGAAGGTCGGACCACAAAATATCCAAAGCATAGAAGTTAAACTTAGTACAATGCACGCATAGGTATCGACGATGCTTCATTATTTTAAGGTATGATGACGTAGCTGACTGCCAAGCTATAGCAGCAGACTACAATATCGTCAGGCGACGCGGCAAGCAGCCGCAGCGCCTGTAAGAGCTCGTATACATATACATATACACGATACGACGACCCAACGTGCTACGATGCGACATCGTTTCACCATGCGACGTCGTGGACGTCGAGCAAACAACACCATATCGCAACAATAAAGAAAAAATCAGCCAACTGCGTGTCGTACTAGCGCACGAAGGGTTCCACACCGTGTTTGAGCCCCTTAGCCCCATTCCTCTTGCCATTATTATTAATAGCGAGCAAAAAATCTAAACATCACGTTTGTTGTATGGAGCCCCCCTTAAAAAAATATTTTATTCTATTTTAGTATTTGTTGTTACGAGTATAGCGGCAACAGAAATACGTCATCTGTAAAAATTTCAACGTTCTAGGCGTTCTAGCTATCATGGTTCATAAGATACACCCTGGTGACAGACAGACAGACGGACGGACAGACGGACAGCGGAGTCTTAGTAAGAGGATCCCGTTTTTACGCCCGTTTGAATACGGAACCCTAAAAACAGGTACATTGAAGACACTGGAGACAATTTCTTTTAATTATGGATAACGAGAGTCCTTGGACGTCGATACCACATAATATATAAGATACGATACGACACCGCATCGTGAAACGATGTCGTGTCGTAGTACGATGCAACGTCGTATCGTCTTTATGTGTATGAAACTGCTGCGGGCTACGTGTCACTACTGGCTATACGGAATGTAGTCTATAGAAATACATATAAAACGCGTCGATGTACACTAGCGTAGATTGTAACTTTGTTGATTGTGCTGATTGTAGGACTAATTATAATACCTAACATATATTTTGCCTAGTCATCGCGCCAATAGGCATTGATGACTAAAAAATATAATTAGTCCGTCAGATAGACTATCAAAAAATATTAGACACGTACTTTTTCTTTGGTCACAAATTGATGAAGATATAGCCCGTCAAAGTTCCGCGTGACGTCACAAGTGCCATACAAATGTACAGACTTCTGTAAGAGAGGTGACGTCACGCACGACCCCCACTCCCAAACTTTGGCAAAGTTTATCTTTGACATTACCTAATTGTTGTTTGATTGACAAAAGAAAAAATATGTGTCCAATATTTTTTGATAATCTAACTCACAGACTAATTATATTATTGATTTTTTACCCAGTCATCATGCCTATTGTATAATAATATTACAAGTGCTATAATGAGAATTTTATCAGCGTAGACTGCCCTACCGCCACTGCTGGGTGTAAGATTTACTTCTGCATTCTCAATGTTAAGTTGTCGCTCGACAGTTTAATTAGTTACATCTGTTCGCTTACAATAAATTTAAACAGCCAATTGTAACCAATGTCTTGAACTTATTGTACATGTCACTGATAGTCACAATAAGGTTATTGAAATGTTACACTAACGATCTATACAATACCAGGATCTAGAATAATCTAGATTATTCGAAACTTTGTCACATTGTAGGCCTTGAGACAGACGAAAACCCTTGCCAGTTGGTTTGTAAGATTTAAATGAAAGATATGAACATAATGTTCCCTCCTACTGAATCTTATGTAATTTTGACCAAATGCTGTTGAACTCAACCAAAAAAGTGAGGCCGGTGAAAAATGAGAAATACTGTTTCGGGAAACAAACAAGTGAGACCGGCAAACCTACGCCTCGCCGTGTACAGACACAATTTAGGTTATTTAAGTTTTTATTTTTGTGTTTATCTTTAATTGTGGTTGTAAATAAAGAAATAATTAAGGCATTTAACTTATACCTTAATCACAGATAATTAAAAAAGAGAGTGATGAGTTATTGAGACAGCTTAGTAAGATAGTATTCCTTGACAAGACTCAGGAGTCATGAAAAATTTAATGCTCTACGCACGTCTGATGGTCATTGGAAGGTAATTCCAGAGAGCCACAGCTCGGACACTGAAAGAAGAATCGTAAAAAACAGTATTGTGAGATGGAGTTGATAGAAGATTTCTAGAAGACCTAAGATCGACATAGTGAGTGTCACAGAGAAAAGTGAAGCGTGAGCTTAAATACGAAGGAGAAGGGCTTAAAGAGAACGTTGTAGAGAAGGGAAAGTACTCGTATAAGGGTATCACGGCGAAGACGGAGAACCCGGAGAAGGAGTCACTTAAGCTTGTTACGGAATCGAGTAATGCGGTCAAAACGAAGACCGAAAATGAATCTTATGCAAAGATTTTAAAGGCGCTGGAGCTTGACAAATTGCTCCTGGGATAAGTCGAGTTAACAAACAAGCGTCGTCGTGGTCTAATATAGGGAGAAGAAGAGATTGTGCTAACTCAGCTTTGGTGGCAGTGGGAAGGAAATTGCGAATTCTTCTTAATGATGCAGAAGAAGCATACAACTTACGCTGTTTGAAGATTCCATAAAAAAAACAGCTCTCGAAATTGACACCAAGATATTTGACCTCGGTACTAAAAGGAATCGTAATACCACTGAATACAACTTTGTCAAGAGGTTAGGTACAATGTACATGAAACCAATAGGTGGAGGTACCTACTTATGTGGGTTTTAGCGTAAACGATACTATTGTGTTCCAAGTTACAGGAAAACCCAAATTCTAGTAGCTATCCTACGAGTAGTAACTAAAAATACGTTCATTAAGAACATTTCACACATTTCAATAATATTTCATTTAATTAGATTTTAATATTTAACTTGCTTTTGCCTGCGGCTTCGCCTGCGTGGTGTTTTGACTTTTGTGCTATCCCATAAGAACCTTTTATTTTTTCGAGATAAAAAGTAGTCTCTCCAACCTTTGAACTACCTACTCGTATATATCCAATTATCCATGCCAAAAATCAAGTCAATCCGTTGCTGTGTTATGCGTGAAACATCATCATGAACATCATTTTATTGGAAAATCAATGTTGTACAGATAAAATTGAGGTTCTGCCTTGCATTGACTGCCTCGATGGCTCAATGGTTAGTAACCCTGACACTCCTGGGTCAAAGAAGGGTAAGATCGATTCCCACCCAGGGCAAATATTTTGTGATGAATATAGGTGTTTGCTCTGTGTCTGGGTGTTATCTGGATATTATCTATAATTATAAGTAAGTATGTATTTAAAAATATGTAGTATACCTATACAGGGTTATTATTAATCAATTAGCATCCGTTTAGGGGCTTATTCTGTACATCAAAACCAACAACTTTTGCTCTGTGACTTTTCTCAAAACTCGAATAAAAAATCAACTGTTCCATACATTTTGTCGAGGGTGAACGATATTTTTCTATGGAACAACAACTTTTTTTTGAGAATTAATAAAAGTCGCAGAACAAAAGTTGTTAGTTTTGATGTACAGAATAAAGGAAGCTAATTGATTAAAAATAACCCTGTATATATTATGTCTCTGGCAGCCATATCACAAGCTTTGCTTTGTTTGTAGGTCAGTAAAAATAGACGTTTTTTGGTCAACTTTGCACTAAATTTCCGATCCATTTTTTATACGGTTTAGGGTTACTTACTGAGCATTAAATCGCAAAATGCTGACAGATCCAGGTGGAGCTCCAAGCACCATCTTGGAAAGTCGTTTTTAACCGATATCTCGGAAAGTATGCACTATTACTGTAGAAAATCAAATTTTGCATCTTTTGTTGCCAGTAAACTTTTTTGTAAAACTTACCGTTTACGATTTATGGCCCATTTAAATCCTTTGTGGAATTTTCCACAAGCCAATAAAAGACAAAGAAGGAGCAATCTAAACTATAACAGCCTATGGGTTCTATTTTAGTGAAATAAATATCTTTCTTTCTAATTTACTTGTTGTGCAAGTATTAAAAAACATTTATGAACTATAATAAATTATTATTAACCTACTAAAAATAAAAACTTATACTAATACCCAAAAACTTATGTAAAATAAAACTAATCTAAAAGCCCCGTTAAAATTAATATTTTATTCCATTTCATATCACTTTTTACAAGGGCGGCCTTGTCGCCTCAAAAGATACCAGGCATGGTATGGCTATGGACTTGACATACTTTAGTTTTGATTCGCATTTTGGGGGTTTGTCATAATGATGAATAAAATGATATCCTAGAATATTTCCGTCGTCTAGACAACAAACAAGAATCCAAAACACACCTAATGGTAAAAAAAATATTAACGCCAATGAGAGCGTCAGGTGACAGAAAAATTGTGTTCCCTAAGAGTCTACTCGTAGCTCGCACAACCAATTTTAATGCAATCGGAAACTTTTTGTTAATGAAATTGAATAGATACGAGTAAAACTGTTGTAAGTGGCACGCAGACCGTGACGAAACTGCTATCGATACCGCAATTCTGTAAATGGCTCGTTGCTCACCGACTGCCAAAAAAGTATAATTGCATTCAAAAAACAACCTGCAAATTGCCTTTATAGTACACTAGCGACCCGCCCCGGCTTCGCACAGGTGTAGGTATTATACATATACCTTCCTCTTGAAACACTTTATCTATTATAGAAAACCGTATCAAAATCCGTAGCGTAGTTTTAAAGATATAAGCATACATGGGGACAGACAGCGGGAACCGACTTTGTTTTATACCATGTAATGATTAGTGCAGAGGCCAGCAACAGAGGCATTGATGGACGTGCGTGATTTGTGGGCCGAGGTAAAGCCGAGGCACACATACGTACGAACTACGAGTCTATCAATGCCTAGTTGTGGCCAAGGCTTGAATAGTAGATACTTTTCTCAAATAATGAGCGGAAATGACTTACTAAGTAAAATAAATAATAAATAAATAACTAAAATAAGTTTTTATTTCTGTAACCAATAATTCATTAACTGTAGATTGGGGCATTCTATTAGGTATAAAAATACCTGTGTCAGAAGACCCCGCTCTTCGATATCCATACTATGGTAACAATCTTGGTTAATTTAAAACTTTTTTCACAAAAAGATATCATTTTAAATTTACTCTCTAACTTGCAAACATTTTCCAAAAATTTATTTTTTATTTTAATATTTGTGTGTGTGTTGTGCGTGTGTGTGTTGTGCGTGTGTGTGTTATGCGTGTGTGTGTCCGTGCATGTGTGTGGGTTGAGTCCAAATACTCTACCAAAATACATTTATTTTTAATTTGATTTATTTATATAATAAAAATCCTAAATCCAAATAAAAAAACCTTTCATTAGTTACGTCATTGGTTGCCATGTTTCGGACAAAAAAGTGGTCCAATTTTATACTACACGACAGATATTAGTTTACATAGTAATTTATCTGACCGCATAACACGACAGATGTAGATTTTTATACATTTTTGCCGGCCGCAAAACACGACAGATATACAGATTTTCATACATACATGCCGGCCGCTGCTCGCATGTACATAATGTACGAGTATGTACATATTTGGCCAGTACAGCAATTTTGATTTCTATCTCGAAGAAGGTTATCAAAATTATGCTCAGAGGAGATAAATCAAAAATACATATATTGAGCTTATATATGCCATCACCTTGTACAGTATTTAATTGGCTACTAACTTTGCAAGATTTTCTTTTGAAGCATGTTCGATAAAATATTTTATTTTTGACTCAGGAAAAACCACCTCTGCACGAGGAAGGCAAATGTGTTTATGTGGAAGTCCCGCCGATTAGTTGGTGTACCCATTTAAGTAAGTACCTACAGGTTGGTACCTGTTTTTACCTAACCTAATCCTAGAGTATATTTACTTCGCTGTTTCAACTTAAGTAACGTAATATTTGAAAAAAAAAGCTTATAAATGAATTGCACCACTCGTTATGACTTGATACCTTTTAAAAGTTTTTAAGTCTAATCTCCAGCCCCAACTTCAAGAAAAAATGTTTGAACTTGATCCCCAGTTTCTTCTTTTTTTAAGAATACATAGGTATTATTTGACTACATTTCTGTTATCTACCTTTTCCCTCAGTTTTACTGCCTTTACTTTAGGGTGTTCAGGTAATGAAATAAGTAAGTTAGCCATATCAGAGGCTTTCAGGCGGCTTACAAACTCTAGCTCCAGCTGGCTTAGCATGCGACCCGACAAAATATTTCGTCCGAAATACCAATTCGTGTGAAGTAAATTCTTGTCATAGAATGGTGATCTATGGTCACGAAAAACTAGTGTCGCCATGTGAAAACCTACTTTGGATATATAATTTTGCAATTGAGCAACACTGATTTAGTTCATTCAAAACACAGAGATTCCAAAAGGGATAGTGTGGTCTCTCGAGATAATCTGAAAGAGATTCATTGATTTAATACAACACAACTCAAAAAGAAACAAAAAATATCTCGATTCCCAATGGCTTCTGTCAGATTTCTGTTTGAAAAAAATTCTATTGATCAACAAGGGAAAGAATAAAAACCATTTTATGGAATTATCACCAAAATAAGAATTTTGATGTTAAATCAAATTAAAATAATATAACAGAGGCCCTTAAATGGCAACATTTCAACGTGCTGATGCTATTTATTATTTATTAATTTTTGTCCCGAACTTGGGGAATTTGTCTGTCATTTTTGGGGAGTTATGGACATGAGCATAATTCCCCAAAAATTAAACTCACATTCCCCAAGTTGGTGTCATAAAATATTCCGATTCCCCACTTAGAGTTTATTTAACTGAAACAGGTACTTTAAGCACATTTAACGCAAGTTTTGCTTTTCGCGATGCTGAAATCGCAATTTTATGGACCTAGGGGGTGTCCCAGCGTACGAATTCTGTCACTGCGCGTTTGTTTTTTTTGTCTCTGTGGATTCTAGTAATTTTGAATCTGTGATTCAAAATATATTACGTAACTACAGTTCGTTCACAGTTATTTTACCTCTGACATTTGTGCTATCTCTATCTAACCTGTGATGGTTCATAATGACTAAACAGAGATAGTAAAAGGCAGTTAGAAATGTTAGAGATAAAATAACTGTGAACGGACTGAACGTGAATAGTCAATAAGCCAATGTTGACAGACCTAATTATTGATGACGGATTAAGTTACTCTAACGTCCTCTTTAATAAATTAAAATCCCACTGATTTCAATTAACCGTACCTCTATTGCCCTCTTTTACTATTGAAAATACAAAAGAGAAGTATGCGAATGCACATGCGATATAATGCAGACAAAATAAGCTGGATCTCAGTTATTACATGGTTTATCTGAATCACGTTTTTATGGTTTTTCTCAAATTGTCATAACTAGAATGTCATGTATTTTTTTAAAAAGTAGGTAAATGAAAGTAAAAAAATATCCTTATTAAAAACAAGCTTTCATTTAAATAGTTTAAAAAATAGTTTCAATAAACTAAGTAAAATTCTCCATTATTAGGTCAAAAATTATCCCGATCCCCCATCCAAATTGATACCTTACCAAATTCCATTTGAAATCTAGGGATATTCTCCGCACGGAGACTGGCTTTACCAAAACTACCTCGCAAAATCGGTACAACAAAATGTCTATCTCCACAACAATCTCTAATAGAGGTAACTCCTTGCAATTTGGCTAATCCTCCACAATTCAGCAACGCTGATTGTTAATTTTAGTTTCTTTTACCTATTTCGTAGTGTTTCGTCCTCAAAAAGTTTGACGAGAAAATAATCGTGGTGAAATGTCAAAACTCGGCTAATTTCGCATGCACATGTTAGAGTTTGTCGACAAAAGTGCCACAAGTACGTAAATCGTTGGCGAGGATTCTTCATCACAGAGTAAAAATAGACGAATTAAGTACGTTTTCATGTTAGAGGAGGTAGACATAACGAAATATTGCTATTTTACTAGAAATAAAATCGTTCTCGTGGGTCGCATCTTAGACGGCCAGGGCTAGCTACCCGGCCTATACTAACTCACAAACTTACTTATTTATAATCCTACCGCTTAACTTATTAGGCCGTTTTCTGACTTGTCGGTGTGGGAGCGGTGCGGGATCTGTAAGGTCTGTACCGAAACGATACCGCGTTGCCTTCACCTACTCACCTATCGGTATATTCTCGGTATAGAATTCTGCCGTACCGAAGATGTCGTCTTCTAGTGATGACGATATTTTGGCGTGTTATTATGTTTATCGCCTACGTAAAAAAAGAAAACGTTATTGGCGTCATCCTAACTATAACTTGGATATAAAAACGACTACATACCTGATAAATGTGTTTTATTAGATATCTCACTCCAAATCCTCTCTGTAAAGTCCTTTCTCGAATATTCCGCCAATTTATAATTATACAATGCAGGATACTTTTCAATTTCTAGTACTAAAACGACGTGAATATCTCGCTCCGCCATCTTGTTTGCACGACATCGCGCGGTAAATGTCGAGCGGCGCCTGGACACGCATCCCGAGACGCGGTAAAACGAAACGATCCCTCCCCGCTCCCGCACACACCGCGCCAATCAGAAGACGCGCATTAAAACATAGGCGCTCGGCAAGCTTTCGGTACCGTGTATACCGAGCGAAACGAATCCGCACCGCTCCCGCACCGGCAAGTCAGAAAACGGCCTAGTCATCGCCTGCGCGGTACAGGGGCGCCGGGGGATACGACAAAGGGGGACTGAGACAGGCGCGGGCGCCGGGGACCACGCAGGCGATGACTAAGTGGTAGGATTATAGTAAGTAATTTTACCATAAAAGTAAGTTCTTCCATGGGGTCAGTTTTTAAATAACCTGAATACCTTTGACATGGCTAAACGATTGAAATAACCGTGATCTGCAATTTAACGTGTCATCCGAGCCACGGTGGCGCACAGTTGCAATGTTGCAAATGCCTCTCATAGACACTCATTTCATGAATAACTTAGTTTGATATGGTTTAAGTAAGAAACACGCAGCTATCCCTGAAAATAAAAATTTAGTTTTTTTTTTAGAATGGTTTCATGAAATCCAAAACGACAAAGACTCCTAATGCGTCGCTAGAGTTTACTTAGTAATCTGTAATGATTAAATATTTAATACCTACTTAGAGGAGCTTATCTATCCAACATGTTATCACCAAAGTATTATTCCGTTTATTAGCAAGTTTCATAAATGGTTAATACTAATTATTTAATTCCTAACGTGCTATTCTGTGGTTATATGTAAAGAGCTATGCTCGGAATCGAATCAGGAGCTCAATTTTAAACGTTGGAAAATGAGTAATTTTTAGGGTTCCGTACCCAAAGGGTAAAAACGGGACCCTATTACTAAGACTCCGCTGTCTGTCTGTCTGTCTGTCACCGGGCTGTATCTCATGAACCGTAATAACTAGAACGTTGAAATTTTCACAGATTACGTATTGCTGTTGCCGCTATAACAACAAATACTAAAAACAGAAAAATATAAATATTTAAGGGCTCCCATACAACAAACCTGAATTTTTAGTGATTTTTCGCTCTATATTAATAACGGTGACAGGTTGAAATATTTACCTAATATTTAATTTAATGTGTATTTAAAAAAAATAATTATTAAATTTAACAAAAATAAATATTTAAGGGGGGCTCCCATACAACAAACGTGTTTTTTGCTCGAAACTAATAAAGGCAACAAGAAGATGCTTGAAATATTCACATAAAATATATTAAAGGGGGCTTCCGTACAGTACGGAACCCTTCGTGCGTGAGTTCAACTCGCACTTGGTCGATTATTGTGATAAACATTTCATATGTTGAATGCAGGACTTGAACCTTGCGTCTTCGGATTCCTGCCGGAGGTCCGGGTCCTGCATTCGCGACGAATTTTCGAAATGCTTATCACAAAAATAACTCTTTGAGATAAACCTACTGTGGAATGCACTATAAAATTAAATCATTTCGTTGGAAAATTATTTTAGAATTGCATGCTATGTTAACCCGCTCGTATTAAGTTATATTTTCAATGCTCGCTCAACATCAGTTTAATTTACAACAGCACACGCATACTCTACGCTTCCATCAAAACCATCATCAAAATTTTCATTTCATACGTCTCACCCGCTGGTTTATAATAATCAAGTAAACGCTGTTGGTATTCAAAAAATACCTAACGAAATTTTATGTTGCCTCAGTCTAGAGAAATAGAGATTTACTTGTAAAATAACGCTTCAATCAACACGATCTAATCATTTTTAGGGTTCCGTACCCGAAGGGTAAAAACGATACCCTATTACTAAGACTTCGATGTCCGTCTGTCCGTCTGTCTGTCCGTCTTTCTGACACCGGGCTGTATCTCATGAACCGTGATAGCTAGGCAGCTGAAATAGAAGCTCAGCTGAATACAGATGGTGTATTTCTGTTGCCGCTATAACAACAAATACTAAAAATAGAATAAAATAAATATTTAAGTGGGGCTCCCATTCAGTTTTTTTGCTCGCTATTAATAACGGCAAGAAGAATGGGGCTCCCATACTGTACGGAACCCTTCGTGCGCGAGTCCGACTCGCACTTGCCCGTTTTTAAATACCTACCGCCGCTAAACGCCCTTTCAGCTCTGCTTTTGAGTAATAGTCAAAGTTAGAACGTAACTAGTCTTTTTAGGGCTCCGTGCCCAAAGGGTAATAATGGGATCCTATTACTAAGACTCGACTGTCCGTCCGTCTGTCTGTCTGTCACCAGGCTATATCTCATGAACCATGATAGCTAGGCAGCTGAAATTTTCACGGATGATGTATTTCTGTTGCCGCTATAACAACAATTACCAAAAACAGAATAAAATAAATATTTACGGAGGGCTCCCATACAACAAACGTGATTTTTATGATTTTTTTGCTCGCTATTAATAACAGCAAGAGGAATGGGGCTCCCATACGGTACGGAACCCTTCGTGCGCGAGTCCGACTCGCACGTGGACTATTATTAAATACCGCCGATGAACGCCCTTTCAGCTCTGCTTTTGAGTACCTAATAGTCAAAGTGAGAACGTAACTAGTCTTTTTAGGGTTCCGTACCCAAAGGGTAAAAATGGGACCCTATTACTAAGACTCCGCTGTCCGTCCGCCTGTCTGTCTGTCTGTCTGTCACCAGGCTGTATCTCATGAACCGTGATAGCTAGAACGATGAAAATTTCACAGATGATGTAAATCTGTTGCTGCTATTACAACAAATACAGAATAAAATGAACATTTAAGGGGGCTCCCATAAAACACCTGAATTTTTAGCCGTTTTTCGCTCGATATTAATAACGGTGATAGGCAGACGCTTGAAATATTCACAGAAATATAGTTCAGTATTCACATCAAAAATTAATAGTTAATTTAAAGTAAGATAAATATTTCAGGGGGGATCTCATACAAGAAACTTGATTTTTTGATCAATATTAATAACGGCAACATGAAGATGTTTGAAATATTCACAGAATGTTAATTGTACAGTTATATATTTCCCTTTAAAAATAAATAAGTAAATTAAAATAAAATAAATTAAGAGGGGCTTCCATTCCATACGGTACGGAACCCTAAGGGCGCACTTGGCTAATTTTTTATACCCACACCCGATGCCAGCTTCTACTGGGTGTATTTCTAGACAATATAATTATTATTAAAATCACGTGTCACAGTGTTTATCATCGAAATCCTCCGAAACGGTTTGACTGATTGTTGTTTCGAGAAAATAATTCGCCTCCAGAATTTATTTAAATGGCAAAACAACGTTTTCCGGGTCAAATATTTGTAATATAATTATTGATAAGGTTACAGCACCATTAGAGTCAAGCAAGACCAAGTCGACCCTGAATATATTCAAGGATATCCCTGTGCCCATCATTATGACTAAATTTGATTAGAGGTTGGTTAATAAATCCTCTAATCAAAATTAGTCATAAATGGTCATGGATTAAGCGCGAATTGGTAGAAAATAAGGTAGGGCAGGCTGAGAAGGCCCACTTTTTTACAAAATCAAATAAGTCTTTATTTTATCATCTCAACACAATAAAAAACGTGGTTATGAACCCTTCGTTCTCTTACTAATATTCAAATAAAAATATTTTTTAAGTTGTGTAGATAATTTGCATGTTTTTTACCTTTCTTAAAAACCCTTCTTTTGGGCCTTACTAAACGTGGCATGTCTAATAAGGCCCTGACAATAATATAATTATTTATTACGAAAATAAGAACTTGAGATATAAAATTTACAAAAATATGTAAATTGCAATATTTTTCGACTTGGAAAAAAGTGAATCCTAACTGATATCAACAATAGTTCATAAGAAAAAAAAATATTTCTGCTAGGTAGCAAAACAACCCGTACTCAGCCCTTTTTAACTTTTAACGGGAATTATTTTGATACAGTATATGTTTTTTTAAAGTTAATGTTATGATTAGGAATTTAATTTCAAGATTTTTTATAAATAAATACTTCCATACTTTGGGCCCTGATAGACAACACTGGGTTAAAAGGCCCAGCTATAGGGTTAGAAGGCCCAAATTATCTTTTCGGGATAAGACATGATATTTGTTGACCTGAAACGAAATATTTTCTAATAAAATACTCATAAAATGAAATTTCGATCACAGAAAAAACAATAAGAGCATAGGCATGTTATGTACCTACCTACTTCATATCAACAAAAAAGGAAGATAAAAAAATTACGCTTCTTGGAAAAATATATTATTTCAACGACTATTTGAGAAAAACAAGAACAAAATAAAGACATTTTTTTTGTCAAGGCCCAATCAAGCCTTGTAAGGCCCAAAAAAGTAACTACTTGGGCCTTCCAAAACGACTTGGGCTTTGAAACCCAAACTAACCATTTTCGTAATAAATTTGATAAAAAAATCACAATCTAAAACTAAATAGTGTTAGGTAATGATTAAATAAACACTTTAAACTAATCATCTGCTTAAAAATCTTGGGATAGACAACAGAAAACTTACTTTTTGTGTCCGAGAAAAATAGCAGGATAGGTGACGACGTCCAAGCTCGGCGAGAAAAGTGGCGATACTGACAAAATGGCGGTTGCCAGCGGAACGCTGCAGGCGCATTCTGCGTTCCTATTGGTCCGTTACTCACGTGACTAGAGACCAGTGGGCTATGAATGTATTTAATGTGTTTTTTGAAACTTGGGCCTTACAACACAGCGGGCCTTCTCAGTCGGCTCTACCTTACTAATACTCGTATTTTTCACCATTTGAGATTTTTTTGTATGGAAACCACACATTTTTGGAATAATTGTAAGGATTTTTTACAATTTCAAGATTGGTCGTATAGTAAAATATGTTTAGGTGCCTATCTTAACATAGGTACTACGCCCTAATAAGCTGTGCGTAAGATATCAGTAGCCCTGCATTATACCTAACTAAAGCAAATTATGATTGTAAACTTCAATCAAATGTAATATCTCGAACTCCAAAACATATAACGCAAGTAATCCCATCGGAAGGGCGGTAGTCACGTTCTTACCCTCCACATGTATATACATAGCCATAGGTATATAAATCTTAGGGGGCTTCCATTTTGTTGATCAAAGATAGACCGCTATTTTCGGTGTTTACTCGGACGCTCTAGCAATTACTTTAGGAATACCTACCTACTCAATACCACATAGGTATATAGTCATCGAGATCTAGAGAAAAGCCATTTTTAACGGAGGTGAAAGACGTTTATACCTATGTATCTAAGAAATCTTAATATACACCACAAAAATCATGTTTACGAAACGTATGTAGGTACCTAGGTTTCTACATAAACCTACATGTCAGAATTCAGTGTTGTGTGGGAACATCTGAATAAGTGATCTGTTGTGTTCTGAGTAGGTAATACTTGTGTAATATCTACCCACGAACAGCTAAATACCTACTTAGAAAAACTTTAAAAATTTCGTAAATGGGTAACATGCTCCATTCCAAAACACATACTAAAAAAAAACAAAAAATTGTGTGAAATCTGTATCTATATAATTACAACGACATTTTGGTTTCCTTCCTCCTTCCAAATTGGAAGGTGATACTACTGCGGGAAAAAAAATCTACCCATGGAACTACTGGTAGTACTACGGGGGTAACAAACATATTTCAAACGGAAAAAGATGAAGCACTTTAGTATTCGATTTTACAAGGTCTAGGTAAACCACGTAATTGGCGAATTTAAGTTTTGACCAATAACAGACTTGACGAATCGCGGAAAGGATTTGACGAATTACGAATTTGGCAAACTAAGGTTTTGACACGTTTATACGTTTACTTCGGGCTATAGTTTACGATCACGATGGTTAAGCCCATAAAACAAATGAATTGTTCATAAGAACTAGAGCCTTAGTAGAACAGTATTAATAATGAAAACAACGTAACTTAGGCTAAGATTTCAAGTACCTACCAACTAACTTTCTTTGTATAGTATAATCAAACAATTGTAATTTTAGTTAAGAAAGGGCACAGACCCTAAAGCCTGGTTAGTAAGTTTTTCTATAAAAATAAAAACAACGCAACGTTCTAATTATGTAAATAGGTTACCGACAAGTACACCGCAGTTTGTCACGCATATCCAAAATTTCTCGGTGTTACTACGTTATTCTGAGTTCGCCACGGTTAGGCCATTCTCGGTCACAAGATTTATCTTTCCGTCTATATGGGCTGCTAACAGCGTTATCTCTCCTGAAGCAGCTTTTTGTCTCACCAAGTGATTTACGACGTCTGATGAATCAAGACGGCTGAGCTGGAAATGACAGGCTTCCGGATAAAGAGCCAGAATTTAGGGATTATTCTCTATCATAACGTATTATCGAGCTTTTTTTAGCCCTTAATACAAAAGAATGCTATAGGTATACTAAGATTTTTATCTATGATCCTTATCTATGAATATGTCTGTGAGTCTGTGATACCTTAGCTCCAAAAAAATTGATGATGAATGGATCTATCTAGGTATATCATTTTTTTTCTGATATTCGATAGAGATCGCATGAATGTGAAATGGCGGCCGAACATTTTAACTGACATCTCGAAGTACCGATGAAGACACCCACGTTGTACTTTAGCGGGAAGACAGACCCAGGCAAAGCGTTCCAAATTCTAGATGATACGCGAGTGACCAAAAGTCATACACCTGAATGTAGACTTAAGTTGAATGGGTTTGAGTATTCGGAGGGATGCAAACCTTACTATCTGTTTCATTTGGTAAAATTATAGATTTTTTTCGCACTATTGTCTATTTTTACTTTGACTTGACTTAGCTGGTGGCCCCTGAAATCCATGAGGCCCTGGGCTGAAGCCCAAAAAGCCATATTATAGATCCGGCCCTGGGACTTATAGTAAGTTTTGCAAACAAATTGCATAAAAATATCGTTTATTATATAGGTATCATGGTTGATATTTATTAACTTTGCTGTTTCCGCCTCTTAAAGTCAGAATGAATAATATTTTACGAACTAATTTAAAATTTAACTTCACCACCGACATGTATTGAAAACGTTGAAAAAAATTGGAACAGCATTATTGAAAAACGAATACCTTTTCACCCAAAAAAAAAACGTATCGAGGACACAATATCGCTCAGAATAACTGCTCGGGGAACTAACGCCTGACAATATTTTCTTCTCAAGTGTTATCACAGAGAAGTGTAGCTCGTTTAGTGCAGGCGTTTTCACTCGTACGGAATACTAGTTGACGGCAAATAAGCTAGACTGCAGTCACGAACTTATCTCGCACATAGCAACTTAGGTGCCCGCAAGAAACTCAAACTCCTGCCCGGCTGTGCATAATAATTGCGCTGGTACTTATATTTTGACTGCCTCGGTGGCTCAGTGGTTAGTGACCCTGACTTCTGGGTCAAAGAGGCGTGGGTTCGATTCCCACCCAGGGCAAACATTTGTGTGATGAACATAGGTGTTTGCTCTGTGTCTGGGTGTTATTTAGGTACTATATAAGTATGTATTTAAAATATGTATATGTAGTATATCAGTCTCTGGCAGCCATATCACAAGCTTTGCTTAGTTTGGAGGCAGAGACCGTGTGTAAGATGTCCCCTAATATTTATTTATTTAGATATTATTTATTTGCGATATACGGTAGGTACCAACTAAAATCCTAAAAATAACAAAAACGTACCTGTCTATTTAGAAGGTACTGTTCGTAGTAGGTAGGGATTAAGAGTAAGGGACTGTCTTTCTGAAAAAAGTCTCCATTCTCTGACAACTTTGGTAAGCTACTTTCATCGTCATCTATAGGTAGGTATACTTATTAGTTTAAGTTTTTTTTATTAATTTGTTTAGGTTTGTAAATATAGTATAGTAGTTGTTATGTATGGTTTAGTTTATGAAATGTTATTTAAGTTTTGTTGAAATTAATTTTAAGTAAGCTACGAATAAAATTATTTATTTGTAGCAGCTTAGTAGGTAAGTAGGCACACGCAAGCTTCCCCACAAATACGAGTACCCTATGGGCCAAGCTAATTTTACTACAACAAATAACGACTTAAGTACTGTTAAGTATTGATATGTCATGATTATGTTGGTTCAGTAATTAAAGGCATTAATAAAATTGTCGAATGAAAATGGATTCGTCCGTAGTAGGTACGAGTACTTTAATATGTATCTACGTGTAGGTACACCATTATTAATTTAACAACCGAAAATTAATAACAATGCTCCCGCGAAAAGCGATTAGTTCTGAAAGCTTATTGTTAGCGATGACGGAGAAATTTCGTTAAATAATGGTGTAGGCTATTACTTAATTTCTGTCCACACCACATGTGTTTGTCATTGGCCGAACCAAGAATCAAAGAGTAGGTATGTAATTGGAATGAGCATGGGTCAGTCATGTGTGTCGCCTAAGTATGAGCGCATAATTATGAATGCTGTAATTGGAAACCATGGATCTTCTATGTCTGTAAGATCACTGTTTAGAACTACCTATATGCATTTTATACTTATGTAGTTTCATGATTCCATTCGTTCAATAGTAATTTTAAATAAACGCTATTTCATTCATAGCCCTGGACTCCACCAAAGCGGAGACGAGACGAGCGGAGACGAGATGTTTTTTAAACAAACAATAGAATTGTGCTATTGACACATCTCCTCTCCGCTCAGCTTCAGTGGAGATCGCTGTGTAATATTTGTATGGCGCGTTGGAAGCGGAGATATGAGCTGTGCGCGGATGACGCGCAGTGGAGACGGGAGATGTAAGCGGCGTGCAGTGAGCGATGTCAGAGAGCGTGTCAGAATGCGTACTGAGCACTCATCGCCTCGCACCCGAACTGAAAAACATCTCTTCTCGCACAGCACACAGCACACCGCACACATCTCTGCTTTGGTGGAGTCCCCCGAGCTGAAAAACATCTCTTCTCGCACAGCACACAGCACACATCTCTGCTTTAGTGGAGTCCCCCGAGCTGAAAAACATCTCTTCTCGCACAGCACACAGCACACCGCACACATCTCCGCTTTGGTGGAGTCCCCCGAGCTGAAAAACATCTCTTCTCGCACAGCACACAGCACACATCTCTGCTTTAGTGGAGTCCCCCGAGCTGAAAAACATCTCTTCTCGCACAGCACACAGCACACCGCACACATCTCTGCTTTGGTGGAGTCCCCCGAGCTGAAAAACATCTCTTCTCGCACAGCACACAGCACACATCTCTGCTTTAGTGGAGTCCCCCGAGCTGAAAAACATCTCTTCTCGCACAGCACACAGCACACCGCACACATTTCTGCTTTGGTGGAGTCCCCTGAGCTGAAAAACATCTCTTCTCGCACAGCACACAGCACACATCTCTGCTTTAGTGGAGTCCCCCGAGCTGAAAAACATCTCTTCTCGCACAGCACACAGCACACCGCACACATCTCTGCTTTGGTGGAGTCCCCCGAGCTGAAAAACATCTCTTCTCGCACAGCACACAGCACACCGCACACATCTCTGCTTTGGTGGAGTCCCCCGAGCTGAAAAACATCTTTTCTCGCACAGCACACAGCACACCGCACACATCTCTGCTTTGGTGGAGTACCCCGAGCTCAAAAACATCTCTTCTCGCACAGCACACAGCACACCGCACACATCTCTGCTTTGGTGGAGTCCCCCGAGCTGAAAAACATCTCTTCTCGCACAGCACACAGCACACCGCACACATCTCTGCTTTGGTGGAGTCCCCCGAGCTGAAAAACATCTCTTCTCGCACAGCACACCGCACACATCTCCGCTTTGGTGGAGTCCCCCGAGCTGAAAAACATCTCTTCTCGCACAGCACACCGCACACATCTCCGCTTTGGTGGAGTCCCCCGAGCTCAAAAACATCTCTTCTCGCACAGCACACAGCACACCGCACACATCTCTGCTTTGGTGGAGTCCCCCGAGCTGAAAAACATCTCTTCTCGCACAGCACACAGCACACCGCACACATCTCTGCTTTGGTGGAGTCCCCCGAACTGAAAAACATCTCCTCTCGCACAGCACACAGCACACCGCACTAATCTCTGCTTTGGTGGAGTCCCCCGAGCTGAAAAACATCTCTTCTCGCACAGCACAGCACTATAAATACAGTTATACAATTAGTATACTAGCTGCGCCCAGCGGTGTTACCCGCGCCGCGTTAGCCCGAGATAAAAAGTAGCCTATGTGTTAATCCAAGGTCCAAGCTACCTTCATACCGAATTTTATCCAAATCAGTTCAGCCGTTTGTGCGTGTAAGAGTAACAAACATCCATACATATAAACTTTCGCGTTTATAATATTAGTAGGATTAACAAATGTATGGATATATAATCCATACACTCTAAATAAAAACATCACATAGACTACGTCAACAAATACCTACCGGCTATTCAAAAAGTAGGTAAATTATAATTTATCATATTCAAAGCGCATAAAAGAAATATAACCAGACGTCAGAGATGAAAAAAAAAATCATACAATTTTTGAGTAATTATCAATCAACTTGTTTGTGAAAACAACAAACAAAAATATTAGTAGGTATGTAATATGTAATTATGTAGCGCTTGTACTACGTGTAGGACTGAAATAGGTCTCCATTCAGGGTAATTATAATTTCCTAGCGCTCGTAGCGTAGTTTGACTAGGTGTTTGTCGGCGATCACCGAAATTAAGCAACGTTCCGCACGGTCAGTATTTGGATGGGTGACCGCGGGTGGTATTTTCAAACTGAGCGGTACCGCGGATCGGATGACACGTTAAATTGTAGGTCCCGGTTTTAACCATTTAGCCATGTCAGAAGCCTACAGGCAGTCTAAAAACTTTGACACCAGGGCTAGCCACCCGGCCTATACGAACTTACTTACTTTATAAATTACTCTACCTACTACGAAGTCATACCAACTTACCATGTACACAGATATCGCGATATAAGTCATGTCGTCACCATGAGCTGTGACTTAGTTTGCACGGTTTCAAACGTTTTGCACTGTCTGTGTAAAACCACAATTAAAATAATAACAAGTAAATACATAATTATTATTCACAGAATATAACAAGTTATTTATTTAAATGCGTCCATAAAATACTGCATTCTGCAATTTATGCATCGTAAATATGCATATTGCAGCATAGAAGAACTTCCGAGGGGGCTGGGAGCTCATCTTGTTTTCAAAAGTCTTTCTGAGCGTCTGGTGGACGCGACGCGTGATCAAAATGCTGGTGTTTATTTGGCTGAACGTATAAGCATTGCCATTCAGCGTGGCAATGCTGCCAGCATGCTAGGCACGCTGCCAACTGGCAGTGGGCTTGTGCATTTGTATTATCTTTAGATCTTCAAGGGTCTGTGGATGATCCAATTGCTTGTTATGTAGTAGTAGTTTATGTAGTTTTAGATTTTGAATTTTTTGTATTTAGTGGTAGTTAACAAAGGCACTAGCCCTATTAAAAAAAATGAACTTCACTCATTGGAAATGTCTCGCACGCCGGATAACAGGAAGTTTCACTGGTAAATATTTCTTTGAGCATGTACCTACTTTAACCGTGCAATTCTCTTACGGTCCACTAAAGAGGTATTTTAGCACTAAAAAAGTACCGATTTGCGTGGTATAAGGGTTCGGAAACGTAGGTATATAAGCTCTCGCAACCTTACCATCAACCGCAAGATCGAAAACAACGCCCGCCAATCTAACTTTTCTATCAACTACCTAGTAAACTGGTTACAAAAGCCATAAACTTACTGAAACATGTAATCATTGACATTGAGACATATACACAGAATGGAATATACTTAGCTCCTAAATATTGTGTAGGTAGGTATGATTTTTTTCACCATTATCTCAAATCTCAATGTAAGTCAGCCTGAATTTAAGATGGTAAGATGGGTATAGGTCACAGAGTAGAAGCAAAAAAAAAGTGAATCATTTGTTTTAAAGTTTTTTTACAGCGGTAAGCATATCGCTATTTAGGTTGTTTCATATCCAATCACTACTTTTAAAATTGACTCAAAAGGATATTTACCTACCTACTGTTCTTTGCCAAACTTCGAAGACAAAAAGTTCGTTTAGGCAAAGAGGCTAGCACTGGAGTCAGAGTTTTTAAGCCACCTGAAAGTTTTTCTCATAGTCCAAATAACTGGGTCTTTTTTTTTTTAAAAAAAGTACCTAGTTTTTTACTGGGTCCTATAATACATAATAATATGTTATCCGAGGTATTCAGACAATAAGTGTAACGCTACTTTAGGTCTATATTTTCAGAATGACCGAGTTTGTGCTGCACACTGCTGCACACAATGCTGCACACCTAAGGTGAGGCTATGTTACATTAGTAACATAGCACCGTGAGATGTTGGGTATAGGCCGCGCCACACAAGTTGGCGGATGTGAAGTTAGCTACAAGGTGCGCAATATCCAATCCTGACTGAAGCTCACATAAAGCCGCACGATGATTGGCTATTGCGTAGCTTGTAGCTAACTTCACATCCGCCAACTCGTTTGGCGCGGCCTATAGCTAACTAACTACTATACTAAACTTGTTAAGCAGACAACACTTCTATGAGGAAGTTGTAACGATGTTTTACAAGCTTTTATTTTTTATTTCGGAGCACGCACTTACCTAGTTGTGTAGTTGAAAGTGCATAAGATATAGAACAGTATTCGTCGCACTTTTCTGGTCAAGGGCCACATAGGAACGCGATGTGTCACTACGGGCCGCACACTGATGTACTTGATTATAACATAGGTACAAGCCCTAGTTGTTTTAGGTTACCGCGCTGCCCACGGAACACAGGAATGTAAAAAAGTATGCACGAGTGAAGCGATCGTGAAATCTGTTAGGTTTTTTCAGTAATTTCAAATCAGCCATGAGCATAGCAAATTCGTCTGCTATGCTCATGACTGTTTTACTAATATGTGCGAGCGTAGCGAGCGCCTAAATTTTTCGGCTTTTTTCAGTTATTTCAAAACAGATATGCCACACCGCTATCATGGGCGACCGCATTGAGCCTCAATTTTGTTTTGTTTTTTATTTTTAGTAATTTCAAAACAGGCATGAACAAAGCAGACCACGTTATTACTTATATGCGCGAGTGCAGCGATCGTGAATGTTTTTTCGGTTTTTTTAGTAATTTGAAAGAAATTCAATTTTTACTCTTTTCAGTGAATGACTTTATCAAACAAGCAAATATAAACTTACGGAGAAACTCTACAACAATGATTTCCCATACTGTTTACTTGCGGCCTACTATTACATATTACTTTTACGGAAGCCGGTTGTTTTCTCGTGACCTCACTGACCTTGGTTAGGAGGCAGAGGTCAAAGAGGGTGTAAAAATCCGAGATAACACGAGGTAGGGATGGTTTAGGTGACTTCTCGCCTTGTTGCGCCTTAGTGAGGATATTTATGCAAGTTTGTCTGCGCGTGTGTGGAATAACAAGTAGGTACGGTGACTTTTAGTAACATTTCATTTCGTACGAATAATTTAACTTAAGTTATTTCTTCACTTTTTGAGCAAATCCTACCATATAAATAACTAGTATTATCCCTCATATGTAAATTGTACATAGTTTGTCTAGGTGTTTCTTAGTGATCACCGAATTTAATCAACGTTCGACTCTGGTGTTTGTCTCTAAATGTTAGCTTAGATCCCATGTACACTTACAGGTCTAGTCTGAGATTTTATTGAATTTACGTGTTTAGCGTGAGTAGGTAACTGCTTTGTTAGGCCTGGTGGTTTTACTATTATCGTAGAAGAAAAACTACTTATACACTTTCCAGAAATGAGACGATTTGACCAAGAAAAATTACTTAGGGAAGATGTCTAAGTAGTTTTCAGCAGACAAAGGACTTAATGATAAATCTGATACTTATAATAGTGACAGAGGCGTTGAAAAAAGCCGGGTTTCAAAGTAGCTGAATTTACTCAGATGGTTACTCTCGTACCTACTCGTATTGTGTAAACACATACCGCCTTACCACAAAAGATTTAAATACGCTTTAAACACTGTTTAATCGTGCAATTTGTACTGTTAAACATTGTCTAAATTGTGCGTAAAACTTTTGTGGTAAGTAAGACTGATAATCGACATCAGATTGCGCTCGGATTACGTGTTTAAACAATACGGGTAGCGTCTGAGTAGATATCTGAGTGGACTCGGTCACAGCGAACTCGTACTGTAAAAACCCGGATTTATAGAAGGAATAATTTGAAACCGAAAACAGTGAAGTAAAAGCCATGCAAGTGGAAAGTAGAGAGCTCCAAAAAAATCTAGTAAAAGTTTTTCAGTACTGATTTCACTAAGCTTTAATTTTATAATTTTAAGGGAATCATTTATTTTCGTTATGTGAATACCTAAATGAATTGAAATAGTAATTTAGTTTAGTTTGAGAAGAGTATGTATGGGTTGCCTGGAAGAGATCGCTTCCAGCGATTAGGCCGCCTAGTGTTGCACTAGCCTAAGTATTTCACTGCTGTATTATTATTTTTATTTTGTGTGTACAATAAAAAGTTATTTGTTTGTTTGTTATATTTTGGTAAACTAATAAATACTGATAGGTAAATACTACTGTAAGTGGCAATGAGTTCTTTGGATTTTATGTACGGTTTAATATACTGTAGGCTTTTCAGTAAAAATAAACATAACGAGACAACCTGAATACGTGTAAAAAAAATCGATGGCGTAGGTTCACCAACCCATACCTACTGAGCCAACGTAGTAGATATGGATCAATCGCCCTTCGTGAGGCCACATGTGCTGGCTTAACAGAAAGAGGCGCAGTGAGTTTGACGTTGATTCACAAACGCCAACAAAGCAACGAATTTCTTCATCGGACGTATACAAATTTTCCTTTACTGGTAAACCAGTCAATTCAATTCCTTAAGACCGTTTCAATAGATATTTTGTAACAATGACCGCTATCGACCCCTACTATAAGGACTTGTTCAGTCGTCCAAGTAGCAATACGTGGAGAGTGGACCCTGTTCAGACATTAGGCTAAGTAAGGTTCGACCTCAAAGTCATTTCGGGAATGTTTCTGATAATGAGCAAATATTTGGGCTAAACCGCTATTAGACTACATTTACGCAGTATTGGTATTTACGAGTACACAATAACCATAGGATACCGAAACACAGCTTACACGCGCATAATTAAGGGTCATCATAATTTACACCATATTGATAAGCTTCAATTAGCCCAACGAGCTATAGAGAGGGCTATGCTCGGAGTCTCTCTAAGGGATCGAATCAGAAATGAGGTGATTTGTAGAAGAACCAAAGCTACCTACATAGCCCAACGGATTGGCAAGTTGAAATGGCAGCGGGCAGGCATATAGCGCGGAGGACTGATGACCATGTGGCCGAAAAGGAGGAAAAAAGGTTCTCGAATGGAGACCACGTACCGGCAAGCGCAGCGTAGGGCGTCCACACACAAGGTGGACGGATGACCTCATTTAGACCGCTGGATCACACTGGATGCAAGCCGCTTCCAACCGGTCTTATTGGAGATCCATAGGGGACGCCTATGTCCAGCAGTGGACATATCCTCGTCGTCCTTTGGCTGATGGATGATTGAATAATAATTTGCACAGGATCATTCAGAATGGGTGTAAATACTAAGCCGAAACAAGATATGATTCACTTTATTTAACTTAATCCAGGGTGATTCAAACCAACATTAAGAACTTTTGCAATGGGACCAATCCGGAAAATCTTGAAAAAAAACAGCTCTTCCATACAAAATCGCAACTCAGGATCGACCCCGTAGTAAAAGTTGTTCACAACGATGCTTTGAATCACCTCCTTCCAGTTTATTACACCTTTCTTGAATAAACTTGTATAGTAGTAACTTAAGTAGTTTTATTGTGTTTCGATGTCTGTAATTACCTAATAAGTATTATTATATACGTATTCTTTGCTAATACCTTACCCTGCCACTTCCTCTTTAACAGAAGAGTAATGAAACGACGACACTCTTGTTGACGTTTATAGTCTTGAAAAAGATGAATGCTTTTTCGGTGATGGAGTGTTTTGAAATGCTAATGTGAGGACTATTTTTGTTAAATACTGATCTTTTGGTCAACATAACGTGTCACTAAAAAGTTCAGTCTCACCGAGTTTTATTGGAGGACAAAGGATAATTTATCTTTTACCGGGCCGTGGGCGGAACGTGCTATTATAGACGGGGAACTTTAAATAAATCATTTTAAATAATCATAACCTTTGTAATTAGTATATGTATCTTCGGAACACGTCTTCAAAGCTTAGATGTTAATTTGGAATAAATCTTGACGACAGATAAATAACTATAAAATCAACTTTTTTTTCGAAATAATCAAATAAAGTCTATTGACTTTCTAAAGAATAGGTTTATGGAAGGGAATTTCTTTGATTTTGGTGTCGTTCCCGTAGAAAAAGTCCATTGTAATATGTACGAGTAATCACAATATGTACAATGATATCTTAGAATATACGTCCGTCGCTTAAACTGATATAAAGAGAAACCTAGTTATCGTCCCACCTTTTCCATCTCCGACTCGTTGTAATGTAAACCATCCTTAGCTTCGCAACAGACAGTGTTCTCATATAAGTGCCCGGTGGCTGCCAACTAATAAAACGCGCCATGTTGCCCCGAGTACAAGTAGGTCGTATTGGAAAACCTTACATGGGAACTTTTGCGCATCGACTTTTTCGAAGATATTTATTTTAGGAATGTTCTTGTGGCACTTCTAAACACAATAACATTTAATAATATTGTTCGAATATTATATTATTTTTATTGAAGAATGATACAGCAACAGACGGTGAGGTTACATAATAAAACTTAGCAGATAGATCTATTGAGGCTAGATCATTAATTTTCGCAACAAAATGGCAAAACCGCCTTCCATTGTTTACAAAATTCGAATATTTCGCTCGAATTGTTTACACTATGGTTGATCTTTCAAAATTGGCTCAGCTGATTTCTGTAAAATTTAAATCGGACTATCTTGGGAGTATACCCTTTCGAACTAAAAATTCTGATTTTTCGATTCGGTTCACAATAATAATTGGCGGAATTATCGATGAACATACACAAAAAAAATCATACATACAGACGAACATAGAACCTCCTCCTTTTTGAAAGTCGGTTAAAAATGTGTTAGTTATATTGCAGAGTAAGTACATACGTCTTTGTATCGGAAAACTTTGGATAGAGACTTGTGTTCGCATCAGGGCTTTTTAGAAAATATCATAAATCTTCTAATATATCTATTTCTTCAATATTTCTGTACTTTTTGCATTATTTTTCATAAAAATTTATCTATGAATTTTTTGCCCAACACGGCGGGCGTGACATTTTTTTTGACGGTGCAAATTCCGTAAGCGGTGTGCTTACAAAATGTAATGTCGTGTAAGTGCTTATAAACGAGTGATTACTTGGGCTGTGTAAGTAATAATTACGTAATGATTGTCATTTACGCGTAAATGTGATTTTAAGTAGGAAGTTTCAAAAAGTTAGGTCTCTTCTACATCAAGGCTTTATGGCCTATCTCCTAAGTGGCCCGTTGAAAGAGTTATCTATAGGTATTTACTACAGAATAACAGCTCAACAAATTACGAAGTCAAAACTCAAAAATAAGTTTAATACTATGAGTCGATCCGGTCCTAAAGAATATCTGTAGAGAATTTTCTAAACGACTAATACCAAAAACGCAACTAAAAAACATCATCAACGTATCGAACAGCTAATTTTTTTTTTTGTAATTTCCAGGTTGGTTTCATTGTAAAATGTTCTTGTCTGATGTGTGATTTAAGTATAACTGGGCCTTTGCATAGCAGAGGACGTCATGCAATCAGTATTGTAATTTTACTTGCATATTGTGAAAAAAATCTAATAATGATTGTGAACCTTTTTAATATTCTTTAAAGTTAAGCACTTACCTATTGAATTATTATTTAGGGAGTAATTTTTTGTGAAAGTAAGAAACTTTACCAATTCCCGTCACGCAGTTTTACCACAAAGAGAATTGAAATGGAAAACGTGTTTCAAATGACACAGCAAAGTCTACCTACTGTATTGTTCATTTCATTTTAAGAGCTTTATGTTTTTGTGTAATTATAACTATTTTAATAGACAACATTATTTAGGTTCTTTCTTTCCTTGTAAATATTGTATAAGGCCTCTTTCTCTAGAGTCTAGTAGACAACGGATATTTTCCAGAATAACGTTGTACTCATCATTATACCAATTTCTACTATGGGGCCAACCTCGAGTCGCAAAAAAAGAATTATTCTGCTGTACTAGACACAATGTTTCTTCTCCTACGAAATATTATATGGAACAGCCATTTTTTTATAATAAGCTAGATATAGATATATACGGATATTCGGCTTTCTACGGATTTTGTACTTAACATTTACGCGTATAAATACACGTCCAATACTTACATACCTATAACACTAGGCCGTGCAAGTCGTCTCTAAAAACTTACAAAACACCAAAGTCTGTTTGATATATAGCAAGTATTTATGAAGCGGCAAAAATTAAATAAAAATTAACTCTTCAAAGGAATGTGCAAAAACATTTAAAAAATATTAGCAGCCGAGTTCTCCATGGATCAAAACTGTCATCTATTTCATGAAGATCATAAAAATATCGTCTCCCCTACATTGGACCTTGTAAATGTCAAACATAAAATTAGTATTTTCATTTATAAACGGACAGCTGGGAATGTGCCGCGGGCTAAAAATGTCGTCCGTCATGGAATTAAAATAACTCAATTATGACGTCTTCCAGATTTATGTGCGTAATTAAGTTTACTAATTTTTAGTGTGTATATTTTTTCGTACAACAATAAGGAAACGAGACGATAATCTTGAGAAATTGATGGTCACAGAGAAAATCGACGACAAGCGGTCGTAGTCCGATCTAGGCTGTTATTGGTCTGAACAGGGGACCAATTTTTGAACTTCGAACACCTAGAAACGTATACTTATCTTTAAGGACGACATTTTCTTCTCAAAATTAGTTTTAAATCATCCATTTCAGGAAAACTTCTGTTCTGAACATGGCAATTTTAAAAGAAACCATAGACTGCAAAGGGGGAGTTCGTGAAATGGAACGTTTATTAAGAAGAAAAAAAATATGGTGAATGGTCTTGGAGCAGTCACTGTCAAAGTTCCGTATGCGTTCCGAGGCGTGCAAAGTTCAAAAATAGGTCCCCAGATTCGCACCGCCTTCGACTCGTCAGTCTATAAGGCGATGCGTGTTTCTGAAGATAGAGAGAGGATGATGGAGAAATGTCGTGAAAGAGAAGCTTATGAGAGGCGCAGGTCACGACCCTCAGACATGAGGAATACAACGCGAGGAGGCATAATTTTTCGTAAAGACAAGCTTTCTCCACCACTTCATACTCATGCCCAAATTCTTTCTTATTTTATCAATGTCATCCTTACTTAAATTAATATTATTAATTCGAAAGTGTGTTTGTTGGTTTTCTAATAGTTTGTTTGTTACTCTTTCACGCAGCAACAGAGATAAGGATCAACCCATTTTTTTTTCATGCACAGGTATAGTTTAATGAACCAGAAAATGTCATAAGGTCTATACCTTATGGTAAGTACTATTTATCCAGAAAAAAAAACAAAAGGTTACTTTATGGGATAACATGAAAAGCAAAAAATCAACCAATTAAAATTCCTTTTTATTGTAGTATTTCTAGCATCTAAAAACTACTGCGTGGAAATATAATAAAACAAAGACTCATATCAGTCAATCAATACTTAAAAACATTGATTGAATGAAAATATAGATTCTTCCGATGATGTAAATCACCATCAGGGCTTTTGCCACCGCCAATATCGCAGCCGTACTTGAACCGAGTGGGCTAGCGCGTGGTGATGGCAAAAGGCCTGACGGCATGATGCTGGTACCATGGAAGTGTGGAGGGCCCTTAGTATGGGACGCAACTTGCGTCGATACTTTGGCACCGTCACATCTTTCTGAGACTCAGAGTAGGGCTGGAGCAGTGGCCAATTCGGCGGAGCAGCACAAGCGGCGCTAATATGCTAACCTCGGAAGTGGTTACATATTTGAGTCATTTGGAGTTGAGACATTGGGTCCGTGGAGGCTGCCCGGGAGCTCATATCATTTTCAAAAGTATTTTTGAGCGTCTGGTGGACGCGACGCGTGACCAATTTTGGTCACGCGTCGCGTGTTGGTGTTTATTTGGCTCAGCGCATAAGCATTGCCATTCAGCGTGGCAATGCTGCCAGCATGCTGGGCACGCTGTCAACTGGCAGTGAGCTTGAGCATTTGGATTGTCTTTGGACCTTCAAAGGTCTGTGGATGATCCAAGGCTTTTTATGTAGTAGCAGTGTAATTTTCTTGTAGTTAATAAAGGCACTTTTGCCTGTAAATCACCTCAACGTTAATATAATTTGTTTGGTGTTATTGAGCTAAGCTGTAACTCCCATATTTGATGTATATAATACTAGCTTTTACCCGCGGCTTCGCCCGCGTTATATTTTGATTTTGGTTTATGTTTATGTCGGCTGCGAAACCTATAACCGACAAATATCAAAATACCTTAGAGGAATGCTTTTGTTGGTCAAGTTACGGTTGGAGTGTATCTACACCCCCCCGTGTATTCCCGCCTTGTCGTGGCGGGGGAGGTCTGAGGCAGCTGAAAAGGTGGCGCTCGAAGTCTCCATCTTCTTTGGGTCTTTTCTCCCAAGGAAGCTTAGAGGCTGGCACTCGAGGTTCGGCTGCTTTTAACTAAAGCAGCTGAGAGGATGGCCGGTAGGTTGCATGCCTTATGAGGAGTGTCGCAACGCAACTTAGGCGGGCTGCAGTGCGACGCTGCATCCGAGGATTTTTTTTTATTATATCGCGAAATATCCAGGGGTCTTAATTACAAATGAATAAAAACTATACCTATATTTCAATGTTTATGGCTGTTTGCAGTTATAATAAACATTACAATGGTACAGCAAAGTTTAAACGTACTTGTTCCTAATTATTGCTTTTTTACAAATATTTGTGAAAAATTCGATAAAAATTGTTTCTAAGGTTTTTACGTGTTAGATTAATTCCAATTTTTTGTTCTAAATCAAATCTCTGCTTTCCATAAACTGGGCATTCCAAGATTATGTGCAGTGGAGTCTCCTCTTTTGTGGGTTCACAGATGCACGATGGGCGTTCCCTCAACTTAAATCGATGTAAGTATTGGGAAAACTCACCATGCCCCGTCAGCACTTGAGTTATGATTCCCACTGGTGCTATTTCTCTTACGATCTTGTATGCCGCCCTTGCATCCGGAAAATATGTTTTGGTTACCGCCGCTGTGTGTCCATCCTGATACCGCCGGTTCCACTCGTCAAGAGAGTCCTTTCGGATTTCTCGCTTGACGAATGAAACGGGGCAGTTATCGTAAATAGGTCTGCACTTCGAGTGCAGTGCTGCTTCCTTTGCTAGCTGGTCCGCTCTCTCATTTCCTTCCATCCCCGCGTGCGCTTTAATCCAATAAAGTTTCACTATTTTATTTTGTGCGTGTAGTAACTTTATGTTAGCTTTGAATTTACTGCTAAGGGATGGAGGGAAGATACGCCAACTACCGTTTTCAGTGCAGACCTCTGGAGTCACAAAAGATTTTTGCTTTTTCGGTAGCCTCAAGAAGTGCCAATAACTCGGCCTGATACACGGAGCATCAATCGGCCAATTTCAGCTTGCGGGTACTGATCTCAGCGGCATCATCCCAAATGAATAATGCCGCCCCAACTTTCCCTTTAATTTTGCTGCCGTCTGTAAATATGTTAATTTCTCGGATAAGATTTTGCTCTAGTGCTGCTCCGTCTGCCAGGCATATGAACTCCAGCTCCTCCTGCTGCGCTGGGTGTGGCTTCTTTTCTGTCTCTCTATCTCCAGTTACTTGCTGGGAATAACCTTTCTTAGTTTCATAAAGCCAGGCTGCTTCCTGGACTCTGATATGACAGCCGAGGATTAGAGGCCGCGGTGGGATATATGGAACTGCTGGTGTGGGTGCCGCCACCTACCCTACCTTCTGCTAGGCCGTCAACGTGTTGGCAGACGCAGTGGGGCTGCAGGGGAAGAGAGGTGTCGGTATCGCGATGGCCGTTCTCACTGCCCTCTGCAGTTGAAGAGGCAGGCGCTGGGCTACTATGACTGACCCGCTGCACTGGGACCAGGGCGTTGGAATGCTGTCTGACGTTCAGTACTGGTTAGTCCCGAGTGGTGGATGACAATGTGTCTTGTGCTCCGAAACACTCCGTCATTATGGCGAGAGTGCAAGCTCCGTTATGGAGCCCGAGTCTGGGCTAGCGCTGTTGAGTGCCGCGAAGGAGTGCGAAAAATGTAGGAACGTCCTAAACTTGCCATGACAGGTTATTTCTGGCGCTTAGACGGCTGCTACCGCGGCCCGATCACTTAGTATTTATCATATCCTACGGGAACTGTTAAAGTTTTTGGGATAAAAAGTGGCCTATGTCACTTTTCGCCTTTCAAACTATATTCATGCAATAAGTCAAGGCAAGTTGCTCCGTTGAAAAATGTATTGTTAAGTCCTACGGGAACCACATATTTTTCGGGATGGAAAGTATCCTATGTCACTTTCCGTCTTCCAAACTATGCCCACCCCAAATATCAAGTCAATCCGTTGCTCCATTGCTGAGAAACAGTTATTGTCCTATCCCATGGGAATCACGAATTTTCTCGAGATAAAAAAGTATCCTATTGTCACTTTCTGTCTTATAAACCATAGGTATCCATACCAAAAATCAGGTCAATCTTTTGCTCTGTTGCTGCGTCAAAGAGGAACAAACCAACAAACTTTTCGGATTGATAATATTAATATTGATGATTCTGTACCATAAAGGTAGAATAAAGAAACATCTTAAACCTCTAAAGATAGAAGATTTAATAATATTTTTAATGTCAGACAAAATGACGGCCTGGTATTAAACGTCACAGTAATATGTAGCATGCAGCCCTCTGCAAAAACATTTTATCCAATTTTAATGTCAGTTGTCATTTTCAATCCATACTTTATTTCCTCTTCAAGGGGATATAATGGTGGAAAAACAATTTGTCCCCTTGCCATGCTACTTGTGATTTAAAAAAGTCTGCAGACAATGTCACCTGTCATCTACTTACGTTTGGCTGTGACGTTTCGTTAGTCCATATTAGCGTCATAGAGGAATTAATCACTTAGCGTCTTTGTGATAGTGGCGACAGTTTCGCTTTCGATGGTTTTTGTCCTGTCCTACAGGAACTATGCAATTTTTCGGGATAAAAAGTATCCTAAAGCTCCTTCCGCCTTTTAAACTATGTCCATGCCAAAAATCAAGTCAATCCGTTGCTCCGTTGGTGCGTGAAAGAGTAACAAACCAACAAACTTTTCGGATTTATAATATTAGTAAGGATTATTCGTAGAGAAAACTATGTCCTTTGTAACTATGTATCAACGGCGATAATGTGTTTTAATTCAATTTACATTTAAATCGCATTCTCTTTATTATAAATCACGTAATCTCAGTTACGAGTACCATCAAGAGGTTTCAGTTGGTTTACTTAGGATTCTGGTCACGATTCGCATTGTTTAGAAAACAAATTAATAATCGCGTAAGAGTAGCATGAACCGCTGGTTTCGTTTACTTATTAAGACAATATTTCAAATAAGTTACTGCGTAATATTATGTAATAACACTGATTTCATTTCAAATTGTTTGAATAAGAAAGATCAGCATCATAATTAAAAGAAATTTATAAAACGTTTGCTTATTTTGTGCTGAAAAAAATCTTCAACTTCTGCTGTAATTGATATTGCACAGTCATACAAGTATTAGAAGTTAAAAAAGACAACCTACAAAACTATATTCATCGAAATTGTTTAATAAATGGAACAGAAAATAATAAAAGTATTTCATTTTTAAAATAAGTTTTAAACTTCATTTGCTACATTTTTAGTTCTATTCAGTTTTTAAATCTATCACCCATACCACATGGTTCCGTTTCTTGCTAGTCATGGTTTTAAACGAGAAAATATCCACTTCGGACCGTTTCAAAGACTAAAAATTCATGGAACATTCAGAAAGTTCTTCTACAACGCAAAAAACTTGTCAAAATAGATTTACTAACGCAGTATAATATAAAAAATTAACTAAGTATAACGTACTATAAAGTTATTTTAAACTTCTATTTCGAATAATATTCATAACCACAAGGAGTGGGTGTGATTATTAAACTTTGCAATTTTCTCTCAGTGACAGAATAAATTTTAATTCCATAAAAGTTTGAAAAGAGATATTACATTCGATTTTATAACACTGAAAGTTTTACTTTTCTATTTTGATTAGTTCAAAAACATCATCTCGATCTAGATGGCACCTTATTTTCACGAAACTGCTGCTAAATTATAATTACGTTATTATCCACTAAAATACACAGTTATTTTTCACAGAGCACAACAAATCACTTGTTCATATGCCCTTACACAGCACTGCAATCTGTTATATTGTAAATTTAACTATAGAGACATCTAGAACAAGGTTAATTGGGGGGTAGGGAGTCACTTTATGAGGCACTTTTATTTAATAAAGCTTGTTGAAAGACTCTTCAGTTTTGTTTCACCTTAGGTAAATACCATTTAATAAATTTATATGATTTAATTAATGTTCAAAGCTAGTTTTTGCGTATGTGACATTATTCATTGTTAAAATTTAATATTAGTCTAGAAATTGCCATTGAAATGGAGGTCAAAAGTCTTATTTAAACCTAATCCCACTCGATGGGGTTGGCACAGCATACGTCAGCTAATCATCAACACCTATTTCTTGCATATTATCTTTCACACATCCATCCTATCGTCTTATCCTCCCACTTGTACCGTTTACCTCATGCTCAAAGGTCTTTTAGTGATGTGAATTATTTTCTTCTCGAGATATGTAAAAAATAATAAAGATAACAAACCTTAAGTTTCTCTCTCACTGACGCTCATATTTTGAAACTTACTAACATACATGTGTAATAATTGATGTATTTAAAAATAATTTTAACATTATTACAAAATTATTTATTATTGGAAAACATGACCCTTAGGACATGGACGTATAGGACAGGATGAAAAATCATCCTGTTAAAACTAAAAAAAAATCAGCGGTTCCATACATTTGGTCGCGGGTGAACGATATTTTTCTATGGAACAACAACTTTTTTTTTTGAGAATTAATAAAAGTCGTAGAACAAAAGTTGTTAGTTTTGATGTACAGAATAAGCTCCTGAAAGGATGCTAATTGATTAGAAATAACCCTGTATACACCCAGACAAACATGAAATCTTGAAAATAAATTAATAATACAATACATTGCAGGTGGCTCATATGAGATAGATATCGTAATCTTACAATATATCGATTAATGTACTAGTAGGTAGGTACAAATAATACAAAGTTACCAACAACATAACATAAACGAGGAAAGTCCACAACTACGCCACGGAAGCCAATAGAGCCTTTATTGCACCATCAAAACTTCATCCTCCGACACGCACGTTTATCTTAACAATTATTATATTTTGAGACAAGGTAAACATCGTCAGTAATAAACTAAATGGCAAAAATAAGGGCCAAAATCTGACTCATAATATTCATGCTTTAGTAGTAAAACAATAAGATATTTATAGTTGGAAGACTGCTTTTATTGCCTGATCAAAAGCTAACCATAAAATGGAAGCCCATCAACAAAGAAAAACTATTCGTTTATCAATGCTGTTGCATCATCATTGTTATGATCAATAAAGGATGCAATGGGATTATTTGGTGTCCATAGATTTTTGTTTATAGAATGATAGGGATGGAAAAAAAAATGATTGCATTCAACGTACAGAATGTAGGACACACTATTCTATCACTAAACTCAATTGTTATAAAAAAAACTATGTAAAAATACTAAACATAAAAATCATCATAGAAGCTGTGATATCTACTAGATACAAGTACATGGGGAAGTTTAGTAGTAACTTACGTAAAACCTCTTAAGGTCGGCTTTAGTACATCAAAATGAACATCTTATACTATGGAAAGCCTTGACAACCTGCTACAAAAAGAAAATATGCCTATTTTTCCTGATAGAAAGTTTTATTTCAGTCTATCGCTAAGCAATCGTAGCAGTGCTACGAAAGTAATCTCGTAGCGGCTAAGGCTACGTGACCCTAGATTTATTGGTACATGTTGTTGGTTTTATCTCATTGAGAGTGACACGTTGGGTTTCTAAGGGAGTATTTGTGTAGTAGATATTTGCTAGGACATGTCCAGCAAATAGATAGAAATATATTTGTTGAAAACTATCTTGCATTCATTCATAACTCAAACTCAACGTAATATTTATTCTTATAATGAGTACATGTTACAAATTGATATTCAACTAGCGATCTCAGAGAGTGGGACACTGGACTTATAAAAGTGTATTTTGTGTAGTAGATATCTATCAGAATGTGATCAGCAAATAGATAGATAAATAATACATATAATTAGTAGTCAGAAACAGTTAAGCAATAACAAAGGTTTTATTTTTTTGTGTAAAAGCGCTAAGTAGACTGATTGGCCTCCTGATGGCGAGAGCTCGGTGTTATTTATCAAACTCTACACCAAAAGTTTTACAGTGGTTTGCTTACTCTTGAGAATTAGAATTCTGTTCGTATTTACAATCAATGAATATTATTTCATCAATACAATGGTATGTGTAGTATATGTGATAAAAAAACGTTTCTGGCTATGTTTGGGGTTCAGATTGTTGATTTTCCAATTTTGTGTGTGTGTGTGTGTGTTCCATGACAATCTTAGCGGAGAGCGATGGGTGTAAGACATAATAATTATATTTGCTAAGAAACACCTATTTCAGTCGATCACTTCATATGTTTGTAAGTAATAACAGTTTGAACATTATGCTAAAACGAAGACCGCAGTCATGTCGGCGTCGCCTCCAAGTTGTTAAGTTATATCGCCTATGACTTTACGCTTTATGAACCTTATGATCCATAGAAGTCGGCCCTCTAATGGTTTCTTTTAACTACTCATGCTTAATAGAGCATTTTAATTGTGCTCTTTATGGTACAATAAATACGAGCCAAAATAATTTAGAGCCGATGACTTATAGTTGATTTTGGGCAAGACTCTGCCCGGAAAATTTCTTGTAATTTTATTTGCTTTTATAACGTACCAAAATATAATTATATTACAAATTTAAATATTCTTTGATTCTAGTTTTAGAATGATTCAGCTTTGTAACCATGTATAAGGGTAATTAAGTTCGTGTAATGAAAACCATTGGTCAATATCAATATTGATAGGTGATGGATACCAACTCGGCAAGTTGACATCACCGTATGATGGCAACGTATCGAAATAATATCATGTTTAATTGCTTAACTATTCCTACATAACTACAATACCAATTTGTTTTTTTTTTTAATTTAGCTTCCACTTGACTCTTACCGCCCAGCTCCTATCGGCATATACCAAACTCTATTATAAAATAAATAAATGCATAAGTATGTACATTCAAACACTTATTTTCAGTCCTATTTATAAGTCGTATTGGTTAAACTTCAAAAAATGCCTTTCAGTAAATATATAAACAGTAGTAAAATAAATTCACATGATGTAAAACGTCACATTTTTAAATAAAACAAATAAAAAACATATTTACAAGTCATAACGACGCCCGGCAGTTAATTTATCGAATTAAGAATTTATGTCTACAATAAATCTGCTGGCAGGCAATGACTCGTATATACAAAGTTAGTTTCACCATCTTCTGATAAAATTGTTGATGATTGTGGGTGCTGTGTCAGCTGACAACTACATACTCATAGATAGAAAATATTATAAATACAGAATTTGCACCCCCAATTGACTTATTTCATTTATGATTTCTAATTTAAACAAAAAAGATTATTGCATCATACTTATCAAGATGATGGTACTAAAAAAGGAAATCTTTTTTAACCGATGAAAAAACGGAGGAAGTTCTCAAATCGACGCGTATATTTTTTTGGTGTAACCACGCATAACTTTTTACTTAGTGATCTGATTTCAATAATTATTTAATCTCGTTCAAATTTTATATGAATCGGCTAAGCCATTTTTGATAAAACAACAATAATGTGAAAATCACTACATCAATTCATGCGAACTATTCGAATTATGTATCTGTAGGTACACGGTTGAAGTCAGTTATGCCATTTTTTGCGAAAAACAATTATTTTTCTAATCTGTTGGACCAATTACAACGAAGTATAAAAAGATTTTGTATTTACTTTCTTCTGATAATATTTATCGAGCAGTGACACAACAAGGATTTATTCTGCGAACATTTTAATTTCGTTCTACTCTACATAATATTCTGGACCGTCGCCAGATCTTGTTGTATATCTGAACGTCAACATCAATTTATATTACTGTCAATTTCTCAATGAGACTCCATGTTGATACTTCAATTGACATAGATGGATCTAAATCGGTTCGTAGTATTCACAGAGCTAGTAGTATTGTACTTGTACGGTGCGATACTTATGCGTTATTTCTTTAGTAAGAACTCGCGCCATATACAGGGTCATAGGTATTAAGCGCAATACCTTTGGGGTAGGTATGGTTATGGGTAGGTCTAGTACATCTAGGCAAACTACTTTTGTTCTAGGACTTTTGGAAAATTACGAACAAAAAATCAGCTTTTTTTAGTTAAAAAGTTCGTCAACGCACGGCAAAATGTATCAAGAAGCGAATTTTTTTTGCGAATTTTCAAAAGTCGTACAAATTTTGTGAAGTTGTACTAGACCCTCCCTTAAAAGGTTTTTCGTTTAATACCTATGACCTTGTATAAGAAGGAAAACTTGCGGTAATGTCAAATTTAACAATTCTTTTGGAGTGGGAGGCTTTAGATTGTTTCAGTGCGCAGCAGTACCAACTGAACAATCAGCAAGTCAACCTAACATTACAATGGGTAGATCAACGTTTCACTCATACTGCAACCCATTTATTCGTGGTATAATAAGAGGGTACACATTATTTTATCACAAAACTAGCGACCCGCCCCGGCTTCGCACAGGTGTATTAACTAGCGACCCGCCCCGGCTTCGCACAGGTGTATTATACATGTAAACTTTCCTTTTGAATCACTCTATCTACTTAAAAAAACGCATCAAAATCCGTTGCGTAGTTTTAAAGATATAAGCATACATGGGGACAGACAGCGGGAAGCGACGATAGCGGTAGTGATAGTGATGATATAGTGCAACCGACGGCGTTAAAGGGCTTGGTTACGGCCTTTTTTTCAACGGACAACGGACCGTCAAAAACGGATACCCTTATACACACATATTTTATTTACCAGATGGATGTCAGCTTGGAGTGCCGTCTATAAGCGCTAGCTTAAACTGGTTCTCAGAAATTAATCATCTGTCAAATGTAGAAGAAAAAATCAGCCAAGTGAGAGTTGCACTCACGCATGAAGGGTTCCGTACCATATGGGAGTCAAACGTGTTGTCGTTATTAAAACGAGCAAAAACGACACAAAAACTACGTTTGTTGTATAGGAGCCCTCCTTAAATATGACATCTTAGACATCACTGAATACCATATAGAACCTACTATTTTACTTTTATTTACAGAGTGAATGTTTTACCAAAACTCAATATAAAAATTGCTTTCTTATTTGTTACTATTTTAAGCAGATCTAAAATTATTGTTATAAAATGTTCACCGTGTATTTTAATTTAAAAATAGGAAAAGAAAAGACTACACACGTGACGTCGTCTTAATTCCTTGGCTTGTTTATTAAGACTGGCCAAACTTTCAGGGTTCATTTTTTGAAACATTAGAAAATGGCTTTTGTTATCGTATGCCAAGCGAAGCCGTTCATACTAATACAGATTTTCAAAACTCGTTCTAAGAGCCTGATTTTTGAATTTCGCTCGCCTTGGTCGTATACGGAACTTGTATGAAGGATTCGCAACTTCCATAGACAACAATTAGAATTTTTCATATAATATGTCAAAGTTCCGTATACGTTCCCAGGCGTTCGAAGTTGAAAAATAGAGCTCCTGTACTTACTCGGTTACGAACCATTTAATCATACGTCCTAGCAAGATATCACTTCAAAAATAGAGCCCCAGACACAGTCACTCATATGCTTTGGCAAATATTATTAGTCTAGTTAAGTGTTCCTTATCATGTAAAAGGGGGAAAATGTATTGATGATAGTGAAATTTGAGTACAATATGGGTTTTCCTCAACATCATAATGCCGCGAAATAGATAAAAGTACAAACGAATACTATCAAAATTAATGTTGCGGCTACAATGATCCTGATAAAAAGGTATCAAATTTGGGTGTGAATAAACACGAGCACTACTTGTCATATTTAGTTGCGTAGTTGCCTACTCACTACCATTTCAAATTACGAAAATATTATTACGACGTCAGCTGATATTGAAACATTCTATGGCAAGTCGTTTGCTTTTCGGGCTGTCCAATTGTGGAATGCTTTGCCTGTTCCAACACGCAAAGTTTTAAGGAGAGCGTTAAAAAGCTTTACCTTTCACAGGTGCCATCGCAGTAGTTATGTTGTTAAAGTTAATTCTATTTAATTGCTATATAATTTTTATTTATGTCAAATTGTATGTATTAGTGTATCTTATATTATTTTATTTATGTATTAGGATATACGTATTTGAATTTTAGCTTGTTATGTAAGTATTTATTATTTGTAATAAGATTTTTTTTTGTCTACTCTATTTTGCTACTCACTCCGTTTTTTTCTATTTTTATTAATTCCTCTCTAGATGAAAGGGTTGCCTGGAAGAGATTGCTATAAGCAATAAGACCGCCCTTTGTTGCACTAGTTTTAAGTCGCTTCTTTTTTCCTTTCTGTATATTTCTTCTGTATTGTATTTTAGTGTCAACAATAAAGAGTTCATTCATTCATTCATATTGCTGACGTCGAGTTTGAGTGTTCGGAAGTGTGCAAGCTTTTAAAATCGCTTGATCTAAACAAATTTGCAGGTCCGGATAACATTCCAGCAATATTTATTGTCAATTGTGCTAAGAGTCGTGGGTTCAAATCCCGGTCCCGTACCAATGTATTCCTTGGTATTTATGTACGGAATTTCACACCACGTTCTTTTCGGCGAAGGAAACCATCGTGAGGCAAACTGCATACGTCCGTAAAATTCGATGGCGTATGTGAATCCACCAACCTGGCCAGCGTGGTGGATATGGCTCAATCACCCTTTGTGGGTAGGCCTACGTCCTGCAGTGGACTATTAAAAAAGTTGATACAGTACCATTTCAACAACGTTAATCTGCTGCGACATTTTTCTACTTAGGTTTATCTTTAGATTTTCTCTTTATAAAATTAAATGCTCGTGTGCGACTTTACAAAATAAATGAAAAAAAATATCGTAACATGCAAGGAGAAGGTAAAGTCGCAGAGCCCAAGTATCTACTTTGTCAAAGCAACTCAAAGGAATTATATTTTTGTTCGACGTAAAGAACGAGCATTACTTTGTGTACATGTGAACACGTGCACGACACAACAAGGCAATATGTCGACTAAAAATACATGAAATCATTTCAATGCTTTCACCGACCACATACAGATTGACCTATAAATCATGACCGATTTTTATAAAACATCGATTTACGATCGGCAATGTGAAAATAGGTACCTAAATACAAACTAGATTATGGTTTATTGTGAACTGACTAGATTGTTCCAAAAATTCAAATTTGGTCTTCTTTCTTTTTTTATTGATTTGGAGTTCTGAGTTTGATTTCAAATATAACTCTCATTTCTTATCATGTTCGTCTGTTTGTATTTTTTGTGTATGTTCATCGATAATATTGCCAATTGTAAGCCGAATCGAAAAAATATTTTTAGTTCGAAAGGGTATACTCCGGAGGTAGTTCCATTTAAATTTTACAGAAATCGGCTGAACCGTTTTTGAAAAATCAACAATAATGTAAAGAATTCGAGCAAAATATTCGTATTTTGTACACCATGGAACGCGGTTTTACCATTTTTTGCGATTATCATTTCTATTAATTTATTAGATATTATGTTAGTTGTAATGTAATAAGCATGTCCGTTTTAATGGCTCATTAAATTGAATTAAATTTTAATTGAATTTAATTTCAAAATTGTTAATTCCTGCTAGTTTCTCAAGGCTAAGGGAAAATTGGTGGGGAAAAAATGACGGAATAATAAAATATTCCATGAAAGAAAATATTCCGTCCATTCATAAAAAAATATCATTTCGATGCTTTCATTAGAGAAATTTGAACCCCCGTCTTCATTCATACAAGTCTAGACTTCTAGACTAGCGGCGTCCTCTCTAGTCATTTTGTTAGAATTATACCATAATATCTGTATTAAGTGCAGTTAATGAAGAAAAATAAGGACGGTTAATTAAAAAGTAACACCGGACGCTTTACTGAACTAGATAAAGAAAGGTAATTTAAATGAAACGGAGATGCTGCGCGGTTGCGGTGTCTTTTAAGACTCATAATGTCTCTAAGTTAGATGCACAAAATGGTGGAACTTATACCGTTCCGTGGAAACCAAATGTGCTGGTGAATCTAGAACATTCAAAAATACCTACTGAGTATGAATTTAAAATATTTTAAGTTCAGCTGTCTATAATCTAGTTACCTAGAAAGAAAAAAAAAATTACTGATAGAAATGTGAAAGATTTACAACAATAGGTAGTTACATTAAATACGTACGTAAGTAATTTATTATATCAAGTCACACTAGTGAGTGATAATTCAGTGAACCCCAAACTACTTGTATCTTGGGGCTCGAGTGCGATATAACAGAGAAATGATAACTACATAAGTAACTAATTTATTTCTTAATTTTGCAGGATTTAAGGGTTGGTCCCATGTAAAAAAGTTCATGAAAAATGAATACCTGAGTATATAATAGTAAAATATATGATATCCTATCTAGGATATATTCGTAGTTGAAAGAAATACCCTGAGTTTTAAATACAGAAATTTAACTTACTCTTTGTAACAACTTTTAAACACAGCTTAGCAACAACTGTGAGTCATATTTGAAACGCATACTTTTGACGCAATTTACCTACGTACTTATTATTACCTACTATTTTTGTCATTCTTATCCAAACCAAAATTGGTAGTCCTCAGAATCGCTAGAAATTCAGTCACGATGCTTGTATTTTCCACTTTCCATAATAATATGTTGTTCAAATAATGCCTCAAAATCCCAAAGCAGGTAATTTGCGCCCCGTTCATGCGTGATCACGCTTGTTTTCATCACATTCCGTGCCGCAAACGTGTGGGCAAGCTATCGCTATACCTTCTCTTCTACTGCATGTTTTGTACCTACTTATTAACTCTCGGTATCCTGCGATTTTACCTTTTCTATTTGATTAAACGACGAGACGAGCTATAAGTACGCGCACCTATAAAACGTTACGCATATTGACCATGACAGGTCAGTAAAAATGCCATTAAAGTGAGCAAGACATTTTTGTGATTTGTGTGTCTCATTTACAGAAAATGTACCGAGTATTTTTAACCGACTTAAAAAAGAGGTTCTCATTTCAACACGTAGGTATGATAATTACGAACCGATTATGATTATTTTTTTAAATATCATAGTTACTTAGGTAGGTAATATTTCAGAGGTAGTCCCATTTAAATTTTATCAAAAGCGGCTGAGCTGTTTTCGGAAAAATCAACGATAATCCAGAAATGAACTATTCTAATTTTAAGTCATTTTTGGCGAAAAATAATTAATATCAAGAAAATGATTTTATTCCCAACAGCAAAATACAAAAAACTTACAGCTACAACACAAAGAGCAATCGGGTTTTCCTTAGACCTTTGAAGGTCTAAGAAAAGATAATCCAAATGCTTAAGCCCACTGCCGATCGGCAGCGTGCCCTGCATGCATGATACATTATATATGATAGTTAATAAATATAATTTCAAATTTATGTTTTTTTTTCGACAGAAAAGAGACGTGACATACGGACAAGCAATAACTTTATGGCAGCATAAAGAGCCCATGATCACGATTCAATGCGCGCGTCATGGCGCTATTATCTCTTTAATATACTCATTGAAGGCCTGCTTTGCCAGACAAGTGCCAATTATTCGATGATCGGTTCCTTGTATTGTAGATAAGGCTTTGATTTTGATGTTTAGTAGCCCCTTAGCGTAGATTTAATCCTATTTTTTGTTTCATAATTGCAAATTCAGTATGTTATTTTTGACTGCTTCAATGGCTCAGTGGTTAGTAACTCTGACACCACAGAATAGGCCCTATTACACAGGGTCGCTGTCTGACACCTGGATCAAAGAGGCGTTCGATGGGGATCGAACCAGGGCAAGCATTTATGTGATGAACTTAGGTGTTTGCTCTGTGTTTGGATGTTATTTAGGTACTATATGTATATTTAAGTATGCATTAAAAATATGTATAAGTAGTATATATCAGTCTCAGTCTAGTATATGGCTGCCAATATCACAAGCTTTGCTTAGTTTAGGGTCAGAGACCGTGTGTAAGATGTTCCCTAAATTCATTATAGGACATTCGCCAACAAGGTGAACCGATGATCTGATCCTACCTACAATAAATTAATTTACTTTACTTACTCAAAAAGCAAGGCCGAATGTATTTGTATAATTTCTATGGCTCAGACACAAATGGAACAAATTTTATAGACTATGTAAAGCTTTTTGAATTAATTGATTTATATTTCGGAAAGAAGCATTTATCGGCTGTACTTTTATTTCAAGATTCAATAAAAAGTTGAAATATGGATTCAATAATTTATTGTTCTTCCTGGTAATCTCTCGGCAATGTTAATGTTATTTTTTTGCCAAATTTATTTTACAACTACACAATTTATTGTATTTATTTAGAGATACTAGATAATAGGTACCGGAAACTGAAGATATATGCGTCTTTTCTGCGCCCATAAACCAAAATTTTAGTGCTTCAACATAAATAATGTAATTTTTAGTAGGCGTTTAATTCTATTTTATTTTTTGGTTCGCTGAGATAAATATTCTCAAACAGCTATTTCCGCGCACTTCAACAAATTAAAGCATGTCTATTTTATTTATTTTAAAATATCAAACAATCATATCCGAGACCTACAAATTATATCCAAAAAGTGTCTCTTTGCCTAAGGTGTTAAATATTTCTAGAAGCTAAAATTTCAAATTAATGAAATTATTGAAGACTAAATGACAAAAACATCCAACAATAGCTATTAAAATTTACTAAATGAAAAATTAATATCAATAAAATTGACCATAACGTGTTGACCATTTTTAAACTATGTCCAAGATGCACAATTCAAATGTTATAAATGTAGATACAAATATTATCTAAATATAGTAAACACAATACATAAAAAAAAACATTATTAAACTTTATGCATATTCTATATCGTTACATTGACGAGGATAGTCACAATTTTCACAGTTATTACCGACTTCACCATCCTCATCGGCTGGAACTTCTTCATTCCTTTTACACTTAATGCAGCAAAAAATAATTCCACCAGTACAGATAGCAAGCACTATAAGAATCCACCCGTATAATGGTATGAATCGAAGATACGTTGAAACCTTTTTGAAAAAGCCCCTAACACCGGGGCCGGCACGATGTCTCCCGTATCTGCCGTAGTTCACAAGAGCGCTGCTTTGTATCTGGGCTTCACCTTCTTCGGACTGAGTATTAACACACACGACGAATAGCGTAATAAGAAACAACAAAAATCGACTCATTTCAAATGGAGACTTTTAGCAAATAAACTAAGGAAACGTTGTCGCAGACATCTGTGACCGAACTGCTCGAACTCGGTTATCTAGTTATTATTAGGATTATGACCTTGTGATAGGACTTACGATTATTAGTATACCGTTTAAAAGCGACTTTCGTATGAAAGCTGGAGTTTCAACTAGCTCTGAGATTTATTACAAACGACAGCGCATCTGTAAATGTTAAAAGTAGATTGATTCTTACTTACCTACTCTTTAACTTTCTTAGATGTCCATCAGTTCTTACTGATGGTCAACTAGGCCTTAAAAATCAGCGTTTACATCATGGGGGCGCCTCAAGCGAAAGACGTGGTGTAAAGGTTTCGAACACAAACATCCATATCAAAAAAATACAGTAGGAAATAAAAAACCTTAAGTAGCAGAGTAATCGCGTAACATTTTGGAAAATAATATTACTTAAAAATTTAAACTTCGCATCATCAAAAAAATACATTTTTTTCAAATGCTCTAAATTATCAGCGACCACAACACATTATTTTTGACAAATTACGTAGCCAGGCTTATATTCTAGCCGAGTAATCAATTAGTTTTTTTAGTACATGCTTAAATTTTGAATAAATAAATAAAATCCCACCTAAAAATATAAGCTGGAGCTCGAAGCGAACATCCTCATAAACTGTGTCATGCTATTTTCGACTCTACCGCATAGATGATAGCGGGCGATGCAAGAAGCGCGGGTGAAATCTGATTTTTTCATAGCATTAGGCGCATTCTAAAGACGAATTGAAGGCGCTGGATGTGAGCTGCATCCAGCTAGTCTCAAAAGAAATCTATAGAGAGGCAAGTGGACATCCTGTTACTGAAATGAGGATGATGAAAGTGTTAGTTAAAAAGTATAATATTATTAGCGTAATGCAACTTGCTACATTTTGTTTATTTATTAATTAACATTATGATACCTGTGGCGGAACTGAGCCAGTGTGTTCAGAGCTAATAAATTATGATCGTTCTTATCTTAGTAAAGTAAAACAAAGTCTATTCCCGTCGTCTTTAGCAGTCTCTTGTAGATTAGATCTAAAACGGATTGTTCAATAGATAAACCAATTAAATAGACATTAGGCAATTTGGTCTCCAAGAGCGGACTTATTCGCTTTACGTGTATAAATTTATAAATTATATATTTGTATAAAATATTTACGTGTATAAAATGCATATCGTGGAGAAAGTTCAATTCAATTACTTTCTAGAATGGTACCTACCCGCAGCAAAGAGAAGGCGGGCCACTAATATATATTTAGAAAAAATTGTCAGGTACACATTGTTATCGCTTCAGCGCGTCGTCTGATAGGTAAATAATAGTAAAATTAAAAAAATTAACAACTCCCCGACCCAAAATAAACTCTATGTCCTTTCAATATCATTGAACTAATACGGTACCAAATTTCAAATCGATAGGACATATGGAAGGTAGTCAGGTCCCCTCATCAACTAGAAAAGAGCTGATGATCTTCAAACGGCTGATCAGGTCATGGTTACCTTACCTTAAAAAATCCATATCATTGAAGTAACACAGTACCAAATTTCGAATCGATAGGACATATGGAAGGATCCCCTCATCAACTAGAAAAGAGCTGATGAATCTTCAAACGGCTGAACAGATTTTCATGAAACATAACTAAAAAACACTCGGGATAAAATTATCTATGACACAAAAAAAAACTAAACGAAAATCGGTTCATCCGTTTGGGAGCTACGATATCACAATACACAGGCACTTTAAACTTATAACACCCGTCTCTTTGTCGGGGGTTAAAATATGCCCCAGCAATATTTGTCTTCTTATTACATATTCACTAAGGAAACTTTATACAGCTATTAATTTCGTATTATGGTAGTCAAGTTCGTAAACCACCCAACCCACCCTTCTCATATAGCAAGCTTATGAAGGACGGTACGGACAGGTACATACAACATAGGCGATTATAAAACTCTTAGGTAGAATTTAGAAGGGCTTGCCTCTATCCTACTGTTTTATTAAATGTCTTAAATCAGTGAATGATAAATAATTAGATAGCAAAAGTGATGCTTACTTGTTTTTTTCTGTTAAGCTAACAGCCCGCTTTCACGCGCTGTGGGTGCCGAACGTGTCGCAGTCAACATAATTAACTTTATTGGTTATGATTAATTATGCACTAAGCTCTTTATCTTATAAGCTCACTAAATTGTAGAAGGCAACAGTGTCGAAATAAATATTCAAATGTCTGTGTCAAAGACTTGTCTGTGTACAAAAAATATTTCAACAAAATTTTCACGATACAAAAAAATAAACAAAAGAAGATCGAATTCGAACTAAAACTTTTTCTTAATTTAAAAAGCACGTGCGTGGTCCAGAGATATAGGGACACGTGGCGCGCGACAAGGAGGCCGGTAGAGTATGCGACCGCAACAAGGATTCCCTTGTTGATGCCCTTGATGGATTTAGCTACAGATCCTTCGAGATGAAATCGTATATAAATACCTATCCGCTGCAATCGACCCTGCTTGTGGAGATTAATTGTTCACTCTCTTTGCTTCGCACCAGCTTGCACTGCCGGCTTCATCTATACGGATCTGTAACTAAATCCTCCAAGGGCATCAGCAAGGGACTCTTTGTTGCGGTCGCCTACGCTGCCGGTCTCCTTGTCGCGCGCGACGTTCCAACCTCTTTGGACCGCACACGCGCTTTTTAAATGAATAACTTTTTAGTTCGAATTCGATTTTCTATTGTTTTTTTTTTTGTTACTTTTTTTCGTGTCATTCATTATTAGGGTTCCGTACCCAAAGGGAAAAACGGGACCCAATTACTAATATTTCGATGTCCGTCTGTCTGTCTCTCTGTCACCGGGCTGTATTTCATGAACCATGATAGCTAGGCAGCTGAAATTTTCACAGATGATGTATTTCTGTTGCCGCTATAACAACAAATACTAAAAATAGAATAAAATAAATATTTAAGGGGACAGGGACCCCATACAACAAACCTGATTTTTAGACGTTTTTCGATCTATATTAATAATGGTAACAGGTACATGCTTGAAATTTTCACAGAATATTTAGTTTTATATTCACTTCAATAATAAATAATAAAATTAAGATAAAATAAATATTTAAGGGGGCTCCCATACAGTACGAAACCCTCCGTGCGCGAGACCGACTCGTACTTGGCCGATTTTATTAATTTGATAGTTTTTGTACATTGACGTTTTAATACCTATTTATTTCACTATCCGCAACCAAACTACCCGAATTTCTGCCAAATGGTGCAAGGGTTTGACGTTTCCAGCGTGGTTCGGCTCCTTCAGCGCGTAGATACCTAAAGGTCGATTTACATCAAACGAACATAGAGCTAGAGCTAGAACAAGAGCATTCTTTCGTAATCTTTTAGTGTAAACGAAAGCTAGAGGTATCGATTTACATCAAACGAACATAGAGCTAGAGCTAGAACAAGAGCAAGAACACAAAAACGCTTTGATGAGACCGCTCAGTGGCGCGAGCACGTCCGAACACGCTAGAACGCTCTAAGCAACTGTTCGCGCGCTCTTGCGCCGTTTACATCAAGCGAGCGAGCATTCTTAGAATATTCCATAGAATCTTTGCGAACGCACTAAGAACAACGAAGGAATGCTCTACGCCTGTTTACACTAGAAGAATTAGCTGTAGTGGGGATAGAATGAGCATTCGCTCGTTTGATGTAAATCGACCTTAATGGGGGTGCGTGTTCACCATTTTGGTCCCAAACACCATACACACATTTTGGTTTTGGTGTTTTATCAGGTAAGAAAAATAGGTCTTTAAAAAGTATCAAATAGTTTCTGAATGAGTGAGATGAGTTCAAAATCATTTAAATACTTATGTAAATTAACTCGTACCTACATATTATGTGTACAAGAATCATCGGATTGATTTAAATGATACGCCGAATCATACAAGTCAGCAGATGTGAAGTTAGCTACAAGCTGCGCAATGAAATATTGTCCAATCCTGACTGAAGCTCACATTTCGCGCAGCTTGTAGCTAACTTCACATCCGCCGACTTGTATGATACGGCCTATAAACCACACGTAGCTGCAAGCGTAAACGAAATTTAATATATTTATTTATTTAACCAAACTTATTTTTGTAATATTTCTAGTTCCGACTAACCCGTTCCACTCTTCTCCATCAACAGCTTGCCGGATTTCAGCAGTTTTGCGTAATTTTCATTCAAAATACGTTCATGAACATTAATAGCCTCAAAGTAAATAAATAGGCAATTGTTTATAAAACAGTACCGCGATCTTGTAATTGAGACGAAATACCATTGCGGTCGCTAGTACAAACTCGATCAGGAAGCGACTATCTTGCATATACAGGTATTTCTTTAGACGTTGTATATATTTAAAAATATAATTATGTTCATCATTATGACCCAGTTTACTAGGCCAATGGCAAAATGAGAAAAAAATCCGCTATTCTAAAAAAGTCATTAGACTCAAAAAACTTTACGTTTTAGGTTTCTCTAGACGACTCAGATTTTTTAAAATAAAAATAAATATGTACCTTTTTGTTATGAAGAAAGGTCAATTCCATCTACTGACTGCCTCGGTGGCTCAGTGGTTAGTGACCCTGACTACTGCGTCAAAGATGCGTGGGTTCGATTCCCACCCAGGGCAAGAATTTATGTGAATTATGTGATGAATATTGAACATACATAAGTGTTTGCTCTGCTTCTGGTTGTTATTAGTACCTAAGAATATATCTAAACATATGTATATCAGTCTCTAGCAGCCAAATGACAAGCTTTGCTTAGTTTAGGGTCAGATACCATGTGGACGAGTAAGATGTCCCCTAATATTAAATTTAAAAAAGTATTTTATTTATATTAATTTATTTATTTTAGTACTCATGAGCAGGCTTTAGTATTCATCAGCGCACAAGTGTTTTCACCCCGACTCATCCTCATATATCCTTTTTGACCCCATTCAGGGCCCATAGTATTCTTGACTAACCAATAATCCGTGCCATTTTCCGTACCGTAACCGACCAGCAGCACAGCATGAGACGTAAACCCTTTACTACTGCATTGCTTCTCCAGAACTATGCCTCTCTTATAATTCACCATCCCATTAGCGTTAACCGAGATTGATACAGGTCCTCTTACTGCTATAATTTCTTTCAATTTATCTTCATCGGTCAAATTGTATTTAAAACAGCTCGCTATCTTCACCGTGGTTCTGGAACTGTTAAATCGACAGCTGCTTTTTTCGGCTCTGTACAGATAGTCTGCTTCTAGCTCTAATCCCCCAAGCTTTTGCAAGTCTGTCAGAGCATTTGCCATTAGTCCGCCATAACATCCAAGGTTACTGTTTGAACAGTTTAGTATTTCTTGTACGGAGAAACTAAGCAGTTTTTATGCTTGATGAAATACTGTGCTTCTGTGTTCTCTATTACTGCAAACGCATAACACGATGAGCACTCGAGTGGTTTGTCTTGATTTTTAACTGCAGTTACTGCTCCTTTCTCCACCCAGTTCATTGAGGCTGGAGTTTAATTTGAGATAATATCTTCGTCGTTTATAATTTTACAATTATCTGAGATAATAATCAAAGTAGCCTGATTGAAACCCGTTCGCTGTTCGATTTCTTCTTTGGTTAAGTCAGAATATTGATTGATATCGAATACGCCACCTCCTATGGAGTTTTTCTCATTGATGATCTTAAGGTTTTCCTTAAATATGTCCCGTCTTTTTTGCTTCTCGTCCTGGTCTTGATAAATTTTGACATAAGCTAGAATGAAGTTATCGAATAGCTGTTCCGCTTCTTCGACATCATAATATGGCACCTGTGGCGTCGCAGAACTGTTTATTATTATCATTCTACTAATCAGAAATAAACAAATTAAGATAAACATTGCAAAGGAACTTTAAATGCTCTTCGTAAATACGTCTCAAAGTGTGATGTGATGACCACTTTTTTACTTAGAATGGGGCAACCTATAGCGTTTAAAAATATGTAAGTAGGTGTTTGTCATGCATTTCAAGAATTTCTTTTTGCATTCATTTTATCAACGGAATTTTCCGATAACTGCGCTATGTTTGCTACATAGTTGGAAATAAAATTATACGACGATTTTGCAAATATGCTAGTATTTCTGTCAATAATTTCCACCGTTTTTTTTTTTTTACTTAATAAAAAAATCTAATAAATACATTTCAGTTCGAGACACGACGCAGAGTGCTGTTTTTAACATGAAATTACATGTAGTTTAAATTATAATATGAATTAAGTATAATAATTTTAAACTATTTAGTATCGACAGTGTTTGTAACAGCACAAATAAGCATTATTATGTTAACATTTCCTATTGATAGATTGCATGTCTAATACCTATAGTAATCTTTTATCTCCGTAATTCTGATTGCATCTTGTTTGCGTTGTTAATTACTAAAACCGTCATCATCATAATTATATCTGCCGTAAGACTTTCACTACTAATCTATTAAATAGCCCATACAATTCTATATTATATCACTATAGTGATAAATATTGATCGATCGTATTAGTTGCTATAAAATGATCCTAACAGTCTTTTTGAACCAGGTCAACTAGGTAATCTCTTACTGTCTCCTTACAAATCTATTTGTAAGTAGAAAGTAAGAGATTATGGAAAGCAGTAGGTGATGTATGCAACTTAAAGTCGAATTGCAATAATTTGCTGAACGCTGCGGCGCGGCGACCCCAAATCAAGCTTTAAATAAAATAAAAAGCCAATCAGTTTTTTTTCAGGCATAGGGAAAACCCTAGCGAATGAAATTTTCAATAAATCAACAAAACTGAAGATGTTTTAGCGCAAAGTGTTATTCTCCACACAACTCACTATTTCTGGTCCCTACGAATGCTTCAGAAATAAGCAAAATTATTATTAGCTTACAATCAAAATCTGCACCAGGCGAGGATGGCATCTGCAATAATCTGCTTAAGCTAGAAAAGCACGTGCTTTCTTTCGGCTTCTATAGCTCATATCTGTAACTTGAGTTTGGAAACCGGAATTGTACGAGTACCAAACGAATTTAAACAAGCAAAAGTTTGTCCTGTTTTTAAAACGGGCGATGCAAATGACGTTTCCATTACTTGAGTGCTTTGTCTAAAATACTCAAGTGTTTTAGATAAAGCACTCAAGTGTGGTTAAGTGTTTTAACCAAAAGTGGTTAATGAAAGTCTCATGTCATTTCTTGAGTTACTATCCTGACTAGTACCAATTTGGTTTTAGACCTCGCAGGTCCACCGAAGATGCCTTTGTAGCTCTTGTTGACCACGTATCCAGAAGCCTGGACTCGGGACGTCGGCGCGTCGGTCTGTAGCCGCATTTTTGGACCTAGCTATGGCTTTCGATACGTTGTCCAGACGAATTTTCCTAAAGAAAGAAGCTAGAACAGATTGGCGTACGTGGAGTAGCTCTAAAATGGTTTCTGTCTTACCTTACTGACCGCAAACAAAAAGTCAGGGTTGAAGGACAATGCAGATACATGATGGAAGTGACATTCGGAGTCCCACGATGGCTCCAATATAATCTGCTTACCCTCAATGCCGACAAGACTAAAATCATTGCATTCCTTGCATCTGTTCGTAGTAAGCCTAATGAAACGCTATGTATAGAGCTCAACTCATGTGAAGACTCGAACCAAAGACAATGTCTATGTCCAATATTAGGTCAGGTAAAAGACGTGAAGTACCTTGATATACCTTGGTAAAACTCCACTGACCAGTCACTCAGACAAGAACACTAATAGGACAAAGAAGCTATACCTATAGATTTCGCGAAAGTTTTATTAAAATAATCTGCCAAGTACGAGTTGGACTCGCGCACGCAGGGTTCCGTACTGTATGGGAGCCCCCCTTAAATATTTCTTTTACTTTAATTTAACTATTTATTCATGAATTGTATTTACAACTAAACATTCTGTGAATATTTCGAGCATCTACCTGTTACCATTATTAATATCGAGCGAAAAACGATTAAAAATTCAGGTTTGTTTCAAGGGAGTCCCCTTTAAATATTAATTTAATTCTGTTTTTAGTATTTGTTGTTATAGCGACAACAGAAATACACCATCTGTGAAAATTTCAACTTTCTACCTATAACGGTTTATGAGATACAGCCTGGTGACAGCCAGACGGACAGACGGACGGCGGAGTCTTAGTAATAGGGTCCCGTTTTTACCCCAAGGGTTTACGGAACCCTAAAAATAAACAAAAAAATTGATATTCTAAATTGTACTAAATGGAAAATTAAATACAAAATTAAATCCTACCTTAATAATCTGCAATACAAAGAAACTGAAGAATTATTACGAATCGTCAGATAAACAAACACTTATAGATAAAAACTAGTTAATTATAGCATACAACATAATATTCAATTATTACATAAGTCATACTTAATTTTCACTGAGCACTGTTTTATATTTATTAAACCATTATTATTATAATAATTATTAATGCATGATTCAAAATATTAATACTTATATTTAGGTATATTACGTTTAATGGAATTCATTTTATACATTCTCTAAACCATTGTTCTTTATCCCCTGGAAGAGACTAGTCATCGCTGATCACAACACAATGAATCCTACAGCGATGACTAGAGTATCAAATAGTATTTTAAAATCTTTGTTAAAATTATAAAATCAATCAATCAAGTTCAATATTATTCAATATCTTTTAATTGTAATTTTTATGTCACTTTTGTTTAGACTAAAATACTATGTATAGGCTATACATATAATAATTATTTACAAATAAATTATTTATTATTTTATTCGAATTCACAGGCTTGGCCTGGTCTTTTATTAGGCATCAAGAGCCTAAGCCAACGTTGAGAGGCCCCTTTTACAATTTTGAAACATAAAAACCGCAGTAAATATTATTATATTAAGAATATTATTATTAAGAAAATACTGACGACTCTACAAGACCTACATGTTAGGAGTATACATTGTATTCATAAGGGATCGTCAAATAATAATTTACACACATATGACAGTCTTTACATTGTATTTTACTGCAAAATGAGTAAATATTGCATCTGTCACATAAGGTTTCGTGGTAGCATTTACTTAGCTACAACCACAGAAGAACCACTGTTAGTCTTCATTCGATCCGCAACAAATATATAACATTTGAAAATACAATACACGAGTAAGCCACGCAAAAGCTGCCGGCCGGATGCTTATAAATCGTTACCTACATTAATATGGTAGGTAACTAGGTAACGATTCATAAGCATCCGGCTCTAGCTATTACAAAATGTGGCTTTGAAAATTTTATTTCAATCTATTTTGAGTATTTGGAATTTTACTTTAATCTAATTATTATTCCACCCGAACATTTGAACAATATCCAATCACATGATCTTGATTCAACGGCACGTCTTCCTTGACTTCCTTCTTCTTCTTGCAGCACTGGCAACAAAGAGTAATCATCAACACTATACCGATAAACGTCGGCAGCCAAATATAGACAGGCACGCCTGAGGGCTTCATCGTATCTGCGTATTGTTTCAACAAAGCGCAAGGAATATCCTTTCTTTCCTTCACCATGGAGCGATTGTGCCACAACATGCACACCTGATCATACGTGATCTGTAAACGATACCCGTCATCCAACGTAGGCTTGACTGGAGCTCCCGATGACGTAATATCCACTTTAAGAGAACTGGTGTTATATGTTTCCATATCCTGAGCTTGACTTAGAAAGGATGACATGATGATGCAGTCGATAGTCGTTTGTTCGAAGTGCGTTTTATCGATCACTTGTAGGGAGCAAGTTTCGTCAGGAACGGCCGTGTGGTAGTGACTGCTATGGTCGTGGTGGGCTGAAGATCTGCCAAGATTGTACAGGGCGAGTCCGGTGAGTAAATCACCGTATCTATTAGATGAATCTCGGTACTGGTAGACGTAAGCTGGAGGTTGTCCGTGGTACACCGGGTAGGTTGTAGTGTGAGTGCAGTATCTGCAGGTGTATGTTATATGGCTGGGCGGGTGGTACGAGTAAGTGTGGTGAGAGGATGAAAAGTGTGTCCTGCCAACTCCATGACCGCCCCCAAAATGACCACCGCCGTGGCCACCGTGACCGCCGCCATGACCACCGCCGTGACCGCCCCCGTGACCTCCTCCTCGAGCACTGCTGTGTATTCCATCATCGTCCTTTTCCATCTGTTCTGATTGTTCCAGCTTTGCAGCCACGTACACTAAATTACACATTATGATATAAAGGTAGCGAAATGCACTCAAATCCATGGTGCAGCGCGATGGGGTCCTGAATCCCGACTGCCGCGCTAAGGGATATAAATTCGATGGCGGGTAACGCAGACACTTGGGCGCCAGCCTGTCGCCCTGACAAGGGGAACCAAGGGGAGAGATCAATGGACTGGCGACGTAAAACCCGTGACTAGTGAAAATATTTGGGCGTATTCGTATGGTGTTTGTTTTAATTAAAGTTATGTCAATTTATTTATGAAACGTACCTATTTAATAGTACAGTTTGCAGACTGACAAAACTTATCACACATTCTTTAAAATTAATTTCTTAAAGTATGCAACATAATTATAGAGTTATATCTATTACTATTTTTTTTTGTGTACAACCCAACCAACACCGATGATTTTCTATAGATATTTTAAATTAATTCTAGTCGTGGATAGTGGTGTCAATCAAATGGTAACATCCACGATGGCCCAGTGGATAACGCTCGCCTTACAAGGTCAGGTTTCAGTCAAACTATTAATACCGAATTACATGCCACTAGCTTTTCGGTGAAGGAAACCATCATAAGGGAATCTGCTTACGACCTTAGACGAAATTCGATGTCGTATGTGAATTCATCAATCCGCTCTGGCTCAGCGTGGTAGGTATGACCCAATTGCCTTTCCTTGGAATGTCTGTTCATCAAAAGACTATTAAAAAAACCGGCACAGTACAGTTAAGTAAATTCGTATAGGCCGGGTGGCTAGCCCTGGTGTCAGAGTTTTTAGGCCGCCTGAAGGCCAGTACAGTTACAAATTGATTATATTGATGTACATGTACACAGTTATCCTCCTTATTTTATCACAAAAATAACTCTTTGAGTTATCCTCCTGCTGAAACTATCCACATTGGTACTTTAAAAAGGTTTTTATTTTCCCAATTACTCGTATCTGATCTTATTAAAATTAAAAGCCATAAGGAAATCGAGATGGCGATCACACGTGGCTCGGACAACGCTCGCCTCCGCCAATGAACCGTCATCCTGCGAGATAATTCCAGAAATGGACGGCTTCCGGACTAATGTCGCGATCCTTGACGAGATTGAGACGGGGCTCTAGCTGGACCAACTTATCTCTCCAATCGGGCTGGAGCCACCATCGTAAATCGTACGAAAAAATACCAAGCCGCTTATGCAAAAAATTAGTTTCGTCACTTGACCAGTTCTGGATGTAATCTAGTCATTTCTAGTGTGATACCTGCTAGTTAGTGTGCTATTGACAGCTTTATGAGGTTCAGTATGTCAGTACAGAATAATGTGATAAAAATATTTTAATCAAATATAACAATAGCTTGTTTTAAAAGTGTTACATCAGATCATACTGAGGTACACATGAATTTGATTTAGATATCCTACTCCTTATAGTTACCTACTATCCCCTAATTTTACCAAATTGAAAATTATTGTTTGCTATATTGATTAATAATAAATGTGTGGCGTAATCTTCTTCTATAATATATTCTAACTTATAAACTATTTTAATTTGGGTACGAAAACACCGACACTTATTTGGACGTCCGCCGAAGACCTAATCAGAGCCGCAAAAATACGTTCTGCAACCAGTCTAATAATGATGATGAAATACTATACTATAAATACAAAATTACTGTCAGAATTGACGAATGCTAGTGGAAAAATGAAAAATACCAAGAAGTCTGCTGTAACGGGAGAATTAGAACGCTAACCAAATAAACTTTAAATGACTGTGACAGCGGTGTGGCAGTTAGGCTAAAATAGCCTTCATACTATTTGCTTAGCAGCGTGAAGGGCAAGGTCAAAGGGTGGGCAAAGAAAGGAACGAGTAGATTTGAATAATCAAAACTTTCTCTACAGTGTCAACCATCGTAGAACTTGTCGCTAGAAAAAGGTAGGTCGCATTTTGTCGCAAGAATTCGTGGTTTTTGATTACTTACTGGCACAAATTTTGTCACCGTTTTTAGGGTTCCGCACATAAAGGTAAAAACGGGACCCTATTACTAAGACTCCGATTTCCGTCTGTACGTCTGTCTGTCTGTCACTAGGCTGTATCTCATGAACCGTGATAGCTAGACAGCTGAAATTTTCACAAATGATGTATCTCTGTTGCCGCTATAACAACAAATACTAAAAAGCGAATTAAATAAATATTTAAGGGGGGCTTCCATACAACAAATCTGAACCTTTAGACGTTTTTCGCTCTATATTAATAATAGTAGCAGGTAGATGCTTGAAATTTTCACAGAATACTTAGTTTTATATTCACTTCAATAATAAATAATAAAGAGGATCCCATACAGTACGGAACCCTCCGTGCGCGAGTCCGACTCGTACTTGGCCGATTATTAGGTATTGATTAGGTAGCAAATGTAAAAAATCAAATGTACACCACGCTAACGTTTTGTTACGGTGAAGGTGCATAAATAAATCAAACTTCAATTGACCAGAGCGAACGAGGCGAGTGAAGCGTCTCTGCTTCAGGATAGCAAAAGTTCTTTCACATCTCCGGATGTTCGTTTGGATGCTGCTTCTTGCATACCTACAAGTCGTATTTTTCTACGATGATTTTGGTACACAGATTTTTTATATTTTTACAATATTTTAGTCGCAGCGATTTTTGATTGCCGGGGTATTTTCCTAAAACGTTTATTCACAGAGCAATGAATTAGTTACTAATTGTTTGCAGAACAGGATTGACGTGAAATCGCAAATGACAGTGAAATAGCGGGCCCCAAACTCGGTTAGGCCGGTCTCTTGGTGGCCCTTTTCAAATGGATTACCACGAGCTGAATTTGCGCATTCTTGGATTTATCATACTAATATCAAAAATTGAGCTATAAGTAATATGATTGAGATTATTATACATTTTGACAACTTCGAAATGAAAAAAAAACAAATTAATTTTAGAAACAATATCATTAATATTTCCTTCCTCTGATGGGACACTTGCTGTAGCGCCTACCCTATAACACTGCGCGCTGTAACTATTTGGACGATATTTGGCAAAAAATTTAAAATCCAAATCCTGACAAGATTTGCGAGTATGAATCAAGTCGGTCAAGAGCGAGTCGAGTTATAGGCTTATGAAGGTTCGTTTAAAGAGAAGTGACCGCAATTTTTTTTATGCATAATAGGGCTACATTAAGCCACCAACGCGCCTGATGGAAAGCGAAGTTGTAGCCGAAGATGGAGTATGAAGACCTAGAAGATACCTATTCACTCTTGACTTGAAGATATCCAGATTGTAATTGTCAGGAAATAATGACGGAGGCAGGGCATTCCAATCCCTGGCGGTCCGCATTATGAAGGAAGAAGCGAATCGCTTAGTACGAGCAGGTGGTACCTCGACAATGTAGAGATGGTATTTAAGCGACTTCTGGCTTGTTCTGTTGTGAAATGACAAAGATTGTGAGAGATTGATTGTAAGTGAAAAGGATTTCACAACAGAACAAGCCAAGAACAGAAGAATGAAAGAGTCAGGTCGTGGAGTTTGAGCGCACACTCGCCGAAATTGACCCTATAGAAAATTGCCAAACACGCTATTTTACGCTTCTGTTCCAGGCTTTTTAGTTTGGAAGCGAATTTAAACTTATGAATACTGTAACTGAGAATATTTTTACATGTGCAAATTGTGTAATTTTAGCACTAGAAAACATTACAAATTAATACTGTTCGGAGAACTGTTAGTAATAGATTTCTAGGCAGTTAGCTTAGTTTCCGGAAGCACTAAATATATCACATTGTATCACCTACACTGTCTGATTCCCAGGTGTGCTGTAAATCTTCAGCATACTGCCCTTGACTCTGCAATTAACACACACACACTTAAATTACTCCACTAATATACATAGATGGTAGGCAACCACAGATCGCGCGAAATAGGACATGTTAGGCAACTTTCCCAACGAGATTTAGTAATCGTTTTCTGTAGGTACTTTTACTGTGTAATTTAAATCTGAAAACTAAGTTACTGTATTCTTTGTATGATTTTTTTCTGTGAAATAAATTGTCACATCTTATCTTATGTCTCGATCTAGCTTGTTTAACGTCAACAATAGGGATGTTTACTGGGTATAAAAATCATTATTATAGTCCGTCAGTTGGATTGTTGAAAAATATTGGACACGAATTTTTTCTTATGTCAATCAAACAATGAATGACAAAGATAAACCTTGTCAAAGTTTGAGCCACGGCTCGTGACGGCACTAGCCGGTACATTTGATAGCGGTTAGTGACGTCACGCGAAACTCTAACAGGCTACATCTTCATAAATTGTTGTTAAATTGACAAAAAATACGCGTCTAATATTTTTTGACAATCTATTTGACGGACTAATTATATGTTTTTATTAAACAAGCCTATTGCGCGCTCGTGCATAAGTAAGTTGTGTCCCAAAGCCCAATAAATCACTTATGCATATGCGCGCAGTGATGTGTTATGCTCTGGGACCATCGACTTGACATTTTTTCTTTTATTCCTTATTCCTGACTGGGACAACACAAAATGTATCACTTCTGAATATGCGGTCACACAACATCTAATTCTGCAATATTTTTCATAAACGCGAGATACCTATAAATGTAATAAATTCTCAAACACATACACCGCAAAATGTACAAAACACAAAAATGTTTGTGTGTCTATGTAAGCGTACGTGATTGATTTCGTAGTTCCAACCAAGCGCTACCGTGACTCGGATAACGCGTTAAATTGTAGGTCCCGGCTTTCACAGGTCTTCAGGCGACATAAGAAGGTCTAGCCATCCGGCCATTACGAACTTACCTTCCTTATTGGTTTCTTGGTCCTTATAATAGATCAATAACCTGTATAGGTACAAGATAAAATGCACACAATATTAAGAGCCAGTGACTTTAATCTTTCATACTTAAAATGTGTATGAGAATTTGCTACATACGGTGTCACGCACATTAAGTAAAGAAAAGGCCTCTCTTTATCTCTGCGTGTACTAATGCAGCTATAAACTAGACGTATGATTTTATTATGTGTGGGCGTATATCGCAATATATGTCACACAAAAACCTAATAATAAAGAATGTTCAACAGCTACTCGAGCATGAATATTTTAGTGAAACAAAACTGTATCACTCGTATTTTGGACTGCGAAAATAAAATAAAAGCACTTTTCATTTTCGAGACACCATAATTTCTTTAAATTGATGTAAGTTTACAATATAATCATACCATTACTGTGGCGATAGGTAGCCAAGTATAGCTTTTACGGAGTCTATTTCCAGTTCATCTGCCAAACAGTACCTACCTAATTTACAAGCACGGAAATGTTATTACTGGGCATAAACAGCTAAGATATTATTGTCTCGACGACCGGTGTGCATTGCATTCGGACCTTTTCTTGTTTGAAAAATTGGTCAAGTGCGAGTCGGACTTGCGCACGACCGCCGAATGCGAGCCCCCCCTTAATTTATTTTATATCAATTATTTATTTCAGTTAATATAGATACAACTTAATATTCTGTGTATATTTTAAACGTCAACTGAAGCATGTATTTATTGTATTGTTAGTATTTGTTGTTATAGCAGCAGAAATACATCACCTGTGAAAATTTCAACTGTCTAGTTGTCACGGATCATAAGACAGTCTGGTGACAAACAGACAGATAGACGGAGGCTTAGTAATAGGGTCCCGTTTTTACCCTTTGGGTACGGAACCCTAAAAATAAGAAATCGGTCAAGGCGTTTCGCAGGAGTCAAGACGTTTTGCGATAGCAAACATTCTGACACGAGTTTTTTTAATGTTGGGTAGGTATGTGGGTTCCTAGCTAGGTGTCCTACATCTTATAATACTTATGTAGTAGGTACTCGAGATTGGACTTAATTAGTAGGAGCATAATGATAAGTCACTCCTCGTGCTACTACTAGTAGGAGAACCTAGTAGAAACATGTGGAAACGGCCATTTTATTAGTACATAGTTGAAGAAGTTACATCGTCTAACTCTGAAATTAAGTCAATAGGTTTCTATCCGATAGAGCTGAACCCTCAAGGTACGCAACTCTGTTGTCTCGTAATTATTTTACCACGTAGCAGATCGTAAAGTATTTTTGTTCGAGAGATTTTTATATTATATTATCTGACATCAGACAACTCACGACTTGCGAGAAAGGTTAGATGAAATTTGGCGAGTTTCATCTCACCTTCTCGCACGTATCATTAGCATTATTGACGCAATTTCATATGTGACGTTTACCACCAGACTCAAAGGATCATCTCAAATGACAAGAAGTATGAAAAGTCGACTCCTTTTTTCTACTAATATTATAAACGTGAAAGTTTGTAAGGATGGATGGATGGATGTATGGATGTTTGTTACTCTTTCACGCAAAAACTACCGAACGGATTGAGATGAAACTTTGCAATTACAATAGCTTATATATCAGAATAACACATAGGCTATAAATTTTAATGATATTGCGTAAATTTTCCATATTATAACAATAAGTGTTAAGTAAGTAGGAAAAATTCTGCCATCTGCGAGCTATTCTAGCGTGCGCTCCAAGAAATGTCAAAAAAGAACTGTCGAATCGAACAAAATAATGTCAAATCGTTTTTTTTTTTTTTGTTCTTTTATTTTCCACCTCCTTTATTAAGGGTCTCGAAATATTATGCGGGCGAAGCCGCGGGCAAAATCTAGTGAAGAATAAATTAAATATACAGTGACATTTTGCTCTGTCGTGAGACTTTGTTCCCCCTTCTACATACCTACCTACATACTCGTATGTAGACCATTTGTAAGGCGACAACGGTTCAAATATAAATGTAAATTAACGACAGCATCTTGACAAATATTGACATGTTCCACCTCAAATCCGTGACAGAGGGCATGTGATACGAAAATATACAGATGGCTCATGTGACAAAGAAAATAAAATTTTACAAAACTTCTATGACGGTAATGGTATAAATATAGCTTTACAGCTTAGCCTTTACAGCTGAATTATTTATTGTTTTAAATAGACTCAATATAGGTAGTATAAATATGTTAGTTCTGTTAATATTAATAGTTTTTGTTTGTCCGTCAGGTATATTACTAATATTTGTTTTTTGACTAGGAGAATTATGAATGTAGCCCCTTTACAGCTAAATTACTCCTTAGGCAGGTACTTTATTACTATTGTTTATTTTATAATTTTTCCAATTTAATTTTAATATTATTTGATTTAAATTTATTTGATTATTCTACTGTTATTAACTTATTGATTGACGAAGCACCTTTACAGCTGACTTTTTTAAATTTAATTATTTTTATTTATTAAAATTTCTAAAATTAATTATAATTAATGCATACCCGTATTTGACGGACTGAATTTGATTACTATTAATTTATTGTGATGATAATTTAACGATGCCTTTGTACAGCTGAGTCATTTTGTTATCAAATCTATTGTCTAATGAGGCAATTATGGAAGTTTAAACTTATATTTTGATTTATATTTTATTGCTGTTGTCATTGTCTGATGTAATCCAAGCTATATTTTTTTCTTTTTGTGAGGGTACATAAGAGTAAATAAAACTACCTACTGTAATTGTTATGACGAGTCCATGGTAGAACCATTTATATATATTTTTTATTTTATTAAGTAAGAATGTATAAATGATATACTATGACAATAAATGATATTCTATTCTATTCTATTCTATAAAGTAAAAGCCAAAAATCTTGTCACTATAGCAATGTAATTGTTGATTTTTAATGAGTTTTATTTGCTATGATCTCATGTTTTTTGGCGTGATTACCTACGTTTTATAAAACGATAAACGCCGGCTGCACGCAAAAGTGTAACGTTCTGAGCGGAGCGTGCAAGCGAGAGCGCGGAACAAGCGATAGAGAGGCATGATCGGCCTAAGCGTTTGGCTTGTTTCAGTTGTTGATTCAACAATGTTTTCTTATTATGACGTCATTTTACTGCAACATAAGGCTGAACGATTTCAATACAGGTCATTCAACAAGGCATGAGACTATCATTGTGAACCATTTATACTATGGAATTCGAGGGAAAAAAATCAGCTGTTCCATACAAAATTGCAACTCAAAACTCCAACTCCCTGGTCTCGGCGGCGAGAGAGTGGGATTCTAGTCCCCTGCATAGAACGTGGAGAGCGTACCACGCTCCCGTTATGCACGCTTTTTGTTGACGTTTTATTTTATTTGTTGACATTTTAATATTTATATTGTAATTTTATTTAATGTGTGTAATCGTTTTATTGACATTTTAATATTTAAATTGTAATTTTAATTTAATCTGTGGAATTTATTGTGGACATTGTCTGGTGAATAAACAATTTCATTTCATTTCATTTCATTTCATCATTGGCATAGCGTATGGAACAGCTGATTTATTTTTTTGAATCCCGGGTTGAACCCATAGTAAACATTTTTCATTATGATGACACCCCATATGAATAATCACGTTAGGCTTTTGGTGTGTTTTAATTAACATAAATATTCCTGGAAATGTTTCTCAGGGTTATTCTGCAAGCTAGAACATATCTAGAATAGCTAGGTCGAATTTTTTTTTCGCAAAAAATGGCAAAACCACCTTCCATCGTGTAAGAAATTCGAATATTTCGATCGAATTGTTGATTTTTTAGAAACATTGTTGTTGATTTTTTAGAAACGGCTCAGCCGATTTTTTAAAATTTAAATGGGACCACCTGGGGACTCGGGAGCCACCTTCGAACTAAAAAATAATTTTTCGATTCGGTTCACAATTGGCGAAATTATGGATGAACATACACAAAAAATATATACAGACGAACACAGAACCTCCTCTTTTTTGAAGTCGGTTCAAAATATTTGTTCCTGCGAACGATTACATAGATCTAGGCTGATCTGCCGAATTAATTATTATTGTATTCTTTTCTAAAATATCTCAAAAAAAGATGTATTTATTCTGGTAAAAAAAACAAGACGAAACTCTAATTGGACTAAAACCCCAATAATTATTTTCACATAAACATAAACAACTAATCATAACAGATAATCTCTTCCACTTCACACAAATTTAATTGCTTCCGACAAACCGTTACGCCTTACGCCACAACGAAATAGTGTTTTCAAGTTTAATTTACTAAACAAAACTACTAGACAGTTTTACTATTATTAAATGACATGGCCGTGAAATTACAGAGAAAAACCATGTTCACATTGCTCCAGTTACTAAGCCCAGTAACCATGAAAATGTTGCGTCCGTTCGAGCGAGTATTTGTTATTAGTTCTAGCGGGTATTTATTACTAATCGAACATGAATAGAATTTTACTTCGTTTTGCAAATTTGTTGCGTTATTTCGCGCTCGGGATAGGCAGGGTAGGATAGGTGTGTTGTTTCGAAAAAACATCGAGTAAAATACCTGCAACCAAAATTTAATAGCGGTAGAGTGCCAAATTAGACCATATTTTTTTAGTTTAGTTTGTCACATTTTCTCTATTTCGTAGTCATAAAGCATGTAAATCATGTGCTCCGTTACTTAAGTATACCTCTGTAAAGTCAATAATGTGTTCTAATTGAAATGCCCTCTGTTGTTGTTTATCGATCTTGCATTAATGCTGTTTTCACGTAACAGTCTATTCCAGTGTACGGTTTCTAAAATCTAACTGAACTCGTGTTTCTTCCCTACGTAAATAAACAACACAGCCCACAGGTGTTCGCGTTTTCGATAAATATGCGTGTTTGCGTACCGTTTCAATCGACGGAAACCATTTTTAAAGGAACCCTAGATAAATATTCATATTTCCATCTACGCCTACGTTTTGTATGAAAGTATTTATGTGAATAAAGCACAATCTCTACCAAAGTAGAGCGAAGATATACGAAAGTTGGTAAAAGAAATTGTTCAGTGAATATACAATACCACAAAAAAAATGACATTGCACCGCACTGCATAGGACATCCACTGCTAGACTTAGGCTTTCGCTATAGATCTCTAGTAAAACCGGTTGGACGCGGGTTTGCATCCAGCGCAACCCTGCGGTCTTACTTATAATGAGGTCATCAGTATACCTTGTGGTTAGACGTCCCTCAGTGCTGATATGTGGTCTCTAATCAAAAACTTTGGACCCATCAGTCATCAGTCCTTCTTGCTACTGCTCTGTCCACTCCCAGTTCAGCTTGCCAATATTCGCTGGGCTTTGTCGGTTACTTTGGTTTTTTTACGCAAGTCTTCATTTCTGATACGATCACGTAGAGAAACTCGGAGCATAACCCTCTCCACAGTTGAGCTACTTTGAGCTTACTAATAAGGCCCATAGTACCTATTAACCTAACCCACATTTGTTTTATTGAGAAACAAAACACAATCGGGAGCGGAGCGGAGATTTTGTTTTTTCTTTGCTAAGAAAATGTGGCATTTCTACAATGGGCTTACGGTCTTTTTTTTAAACAAATTAGTTCACGCTTGACCGCCAACTTGCCTGATGGTAAACAACGTTGTGGTCGAAGATCGAAGATGAAGCACGCAGACTTAGAACACATCTACAAAATATTGCCCAACTCCGCTTAGTAGAGTTTGGGCCTAAACGTTACAATTATTAGATATATTTTGAGATCGGAAGTTAACATTCTTTAGAATCTGAGATATTGTAAGAAAATGAAATAATTATGAGCGTTTTCTACAAACAAAAATCGGTTACCAAGTAGTGTTCGACAAACAATTTATGAGTTCTAGTCTAGATAACATTGTAGGTAGATTAAATTAAGATTTGTGAAAATAAATAACTCGGTGTCAACACACGAACTGCCGGCCTATACGAACTTACTTTATACTGAGCAAGCATAACCAAGACTAACTAGGTATATTCTACGATATTAGTGCATTTCCTTACCGTAGTCCAGCTGTGTAAACGCAGATAAAGCCACCGTACACAGTTCCTTGCTAAAGCTCCTTTGAAAGGATGATACACCTAGGAAAGTTTTGTAAGTTAAGTACATTTACTTTACAATATGAGTTTTTTAAATAAATAAATAAATATTAGGGGACATCTTACACATGGTCTCTGACCCCAACCAAACTAAGCAAAGCTTGTCATTTGGCTGCCAGAGACTGATAAACTACTTATACATATTTTAAATACATACTAATAGTACTATAGCGAAGTATACACAAGTGAGTAGTACCATCAATGGTACTAGTGACAGAAAACCGAGGCAGTTGGTAAATAAATAGGTACCGCGCCTTATTTTCTGTAGGTACCTTAAATGTGTGTTGATAGTTTAAAAGAAATTGTGCCCGTTTGTTTTTAAATTAAAATAGATAGGCTCACTGTGGGCCTTATCTCTAAGTAAACTCATAGTTGCCCAACGTGTTATGGAGAGAGCTGTGCTCGGAGTCTCTCTACGGGTCGAATCAGGAATGAAGAGATTCGTAAACGAACCAAAGTTACCGACATAGCCCAGGGGATTAGGAAGTCGAAGTGTTAGTGTAGCAGTGCATATAGTATGTACCTAGAAGGGATGATCGTTGAGGCTGTAAAATTTTCGAATGGTAATCACGTAACTTACCGGCAAGCACAGTGTAGAACACCCACCGACGCAGTGATGATGATCCAACCAAGACCAAGAGTGTTTTTTCGTTTGTTTGTTGTTGGCTCTACTAGATTACATGCATAAATACTATCCCCTTTTCCACTCCGACCAACTAAACCTGATCAACTAAAACTAATCAACTATTTTTATTCCTAACGAAACAAATATTCAGTTGATTAGTTAGGAAATAAACGGGTCAACTCTTTTTTATCCCAACGGCACAACTTATTGTTGATCCGTTAGTAACAAAATTTACATCACAAAATAGTTCCTAACAAAACAACGAATTATAAATACTCCTTAAATATCTAACGTTTCTATAACTGGCCACTTGTGAAAAAGGTAGGTAAGTGTTGATTAATCTGAAGTATGTCATTGAATTTCTGTACATCCTGCTTTTCTTAATGGTTATCTAACTACATATATCAATACAAAATAGGCTACATTATTTCCTAATGTTACGCGAAAAAAGTTGCGGGTAGAAGCTAAGTAGCAACAAAATAAAATTGGCCAAGTGCGAGTCGGACTAGCGCGCTAGGTTTCCGTTCAATAAAAATAGTAGTTTGACTATTTATTTTTAAAAGTGGATATATAACAACAAAATATTCTGTGAACATATCAAGCGTCTACCTGTTGCCGTTATTAATATAGAGCAAAAATCACGTTTGTTGTATGAGAGCCCTCTTTAAATATATATTTTAAATAGTAATATTGAGGTTAATCTCTTTTAAATAGGTGCGTAAAAGTAATCTTGCATCTTTATCAGACTTAAACGTGTTACCTAAGTTCGTAAAGGGCGGGTGACTAGCCCTGGTGTCAAAGATTCTAAGCTGCCTAAGCGAGCTCCTTATCAACCTTTCACCCATAGCAATTTAGTTGAAACTCCAATTAAAGTGGATCACGTAAATAACTACAAACTTGGCCAAAACAAGGTTTCGCCATAATAGCTTACAAATACCTTGTAAAACTGTTCCAAAGCCGAAATTAATGGACAAACATTGATAAGGTTTCCCGTCCCTTTTGACACGGGTCTCCATCATTGTTTATTACGTATTATTAATTAGTACAATACTTCGTATTCAAATAACAATGAAATAAATAAACAGCCATTATACAAATGTTGTTCTTGCCAATTTTACAAACGTAGTAACCTAGAAACTCCTTATTGTGAACATTTTTTTCTTTGAGATCGGCTATGAAACAAGGTTGGAGTACTAGCACATATGCTATGTTCTCCAACCATGAGAAAGATCGCCAAATGCGATCGAAACTATAGTAGTATCCTACTAAAATCAAACGTGAGTAACACCAGTGTTTTACTCAATTAAAATGTACGAAAACCACGTTAGTTTCCATAGTGAAATAGCAATACTATACAAAAAAAAAACATTGGAATTAAACAAATCAACCATTTTTTTCATATTTTAGCCTCCTAGAGTCAGTCCCATAACAAAAATTGGTCATAGTGATAAGTACAGTGATATCCTAGAATATGTCCTTCGGCTAGTCATACACCCTATTTATTACTATCACTACAACACTATACAACTCTTTTACTATGGGATCGACTCAGAAATCACGAAGTAAAAATCAGCTAACCCAAACCGAATTTAAAAAAAAACGATTTCAAATTGTTCAACATAATAAAGTTTTTCGCATTTACGTTTTACAGTGATATATCTCATCCGAAAATAATTCATACTTCAGGATAATTTATGCCATATATTTTAATGTATAACTATAAGTTAAGTCACAACTTAATTATAACTAGAACTGTGGTGTTATCTCGTAGCAGCTCTACGCTACAAACGTACCTACTCGTAGCCATGAGCTTGTGCGTAGCCATTCATATAACAGCTGATAACTGGCTGATAAAGTAACAATTGCTTTGCTGTTATTAATTTTGTGTCAAAACATAAATTGATATTGTCTATTTATCGTATGTCATCGTATATCGTATCGTAGTTCTTTTATTCACAGGGAAATGAACACATATGTTTTATTAATTAACAGACTTCCAAAAAGGAGGAGGTTCAATGTTCAACTGTATTGACTGCCTCGATGGCTCAGTGGTTAGTGACCCTAGCTTCTGGGTCAAAGAGGCGTGGGTTCGATCCCCACCCAGGGCAAATATTTATGTGATGAACATAAGTGTTTGCTCTGTGTCTGGGTGTTATTTAGTTACTATCTATATAAGTATGTATTTAAAAAAAAAAATAAGTATATGTAGTATATCAGTCTCTGGCAGCCATATCACAAGCTTTGCTTAGTTTGGGGTCAGAGACCGTGTGTAAGATGTCCCCTAACATTTATGTTTTTTTGTGTATGTTCATCGATGAATTACCCAATTTTGAACATAATCGAATCATTATTTTTTAGTTCGAAAGGCTATACTTCCGAGGTGGTCCCATTTAAATTTTACAGTAATCGGCAGAGCCGTTTTTGAAACAGTTAAATAATGTAAACAATTCGAGCGAAATATTCGAATTTTGTACACTATGGAAGGCGGTTTTGCAATTTTTTACGAAAAATAATTATTGTTGTTTTCAGGTTCAAGTATCTGCGAACATACTTTGCGTGAACAACAAGTATTCAAATTAAAATTAAAGTAAAAAGGACTTGCCTTAGCATCCATGATACATGGTGTCTAACGTCTACTTTAGTTATTTTTCTGGTCTGAGACTTTCGCTTGGTAAAATAATCTCTAGCAACGACTCGATGAGACAAGTGCGTGTAGTTAAATCCAAGCTTAACAGAATTAGAAATTCCAATGGTGTCCAAATTGGACTACCGTAATTATTTTACCAAGGAAACATTCTCACTATAGTTCTCATTAGTAAGCTCCAAGTAACCCAAAGAGCTATGGAGAGGGCAACATTCGAACGTCGAATTAGTAACGAGGAGATCCGTAGGACCAAAGTCTAGGCACTTTTGTCCTACGGATCTCCTAACGGATTAGCAAGTTAAATGGCAATGGGCAGGGCACATGACTGATGACCGATTGGGTTGAAAAGCCTCCATTGGAGACCACGTAGCGGTAAACGCAGCGAAGGACGTCCACTCTCAAGGTGGACGGATGACCTCTACAAGACCGTAGGATCACGCTGGATGCAAGCCGTTTCCAACTGATCTTATTGGTGATATATAGGGGAGGCCTACGAGTATATCCAGAGGCGGACGTCCTATGGCTGCAAAGACGACGACTTAAGGCCGCTGCATACGTGACGGGTTTTTTCACGTACGGGACGGGACGGGACGGAACGGGAAATTTTAGAAATATCGTTCCATACAAAATGTATGTGGAAGCGCATATGTCACGGAGACACGGACGGAACGGGAACGTGGCACCGACGGGGCGGGAAAAATATCGTCGCCAACGATGTTTAGCCCGTCCCGTCCGGCACGTGCCCTGTCCCGTCCGTGTTTCCGCTACGTATGCACAGTCACTCCGTTCGTTCCGGAGAGAAAAGTAGTGTTGTACGTTTGCATCACCGTCGAAAATGGACGACGAAAAACTAATCAAGTGTGTACGGTCACACATCCAGCTTTTTACCTTTATAATTTAGCTAACTCAAAGTATTTTTTCAATTTTAGGGTTCCGTACCCAAAGGGGAAAACGGGACCCTATTACTAAGACTTCGATGTCCGTCTGTCTGTCTGTCTGTCACCGGGCTGTATCTCATGAACCATTATAGCTAGGCAGCTGAAATTTTCACAGATGATGTATTTCTGTTGCCGCTATAACAACAAATACTAAAAAGAAAATAAAATATATATTTTCCTTGCGCGAGTCCGACTCGTACTTGGCCGATTATTTACTTTATTTTATGTTGACATTGTTGTTAGTATTTTGTGAGCAATAATTAATATTAATGCATTGTAGACATATTTTTGTGTTTAATCAATTATAGAATTGTAATTCTATCATATTGTAATTAATTGAATCGATTGTCTTATTAAATGATAAATAATTGTCTTTTTACAAGGTAAAAAGAACGAATGATATTTGTAGAATATTCAAGTCGCGATCGTTTTAACTGAATATATTTAACTTGTAACAGAATGTTATGAATAAAGTGATTATGATTATTATTTAGAGTTCAAGAATTATCTGTGGCATAAAATTGCATTCGAATTATCACTCACTGGAGACGGTAATCATTTATTGCATTGCAATTAAAGCCAATTGTTAAAATGAAAAATCAATCTTTCCTTTTTCACAACACTAGCACGTTAGATCCGAATTTACGTCACGGTACGTATGCATTAAGAGTAAACAAGTCGCTCATCACTCCATACAAACGTCGGTGGGTAATCACACCAGTGTTTGCTGTTGAATATCTAAAACTAACATTTAAATCAATGTGTCTCTACAAAATGTATGTTTATTGCTAATAAAACTGTGAAAAAAAATCTCCACTCAAATGATATGAGTCTTGGAAAATTTGAATTTTGACTCAAATTTTTAGGAAACTTTGGATGCAATAAAAACACAGAAGAACTAAACTGAGTCATTTTTTAAGAAAATAGCGGCCTAGTTTATGTATTCGTTAGTTCAATAACTATTATTTATAAAAATTAACTAAACAGTTTTTTTATAATTTACTACGGAGAAAACCTTATGCGCATTTAGAACGCAACTGTAATTATAGGTATTTTAAAACAAATAAAAACAAAATTATATTGCAATAGGTGCAAACGCACTATATCTACTGTTTATCATCGAATCTATCTCTTCTTCAGACAATACAGCTGAGATATCATTAATTTAAGCTACGCCAAATCTGAGTTCGTGCCGTCAACTTGTTGCACCTTAAGAACACGTTCCCGTCTCGAACGGGGCAGCCACGCCCCTTTCCCGTTCACGTCCCGTCCGAGGTATTTTCTCGTTACGTATGCAGCGGCCTTTAGCATATTCAAGCATTTACAGAGTTATACACAGGTATGTATGTATAAAAAAAGTTTCCCGGAAAGGTCGTGGTCGTGGGTACCTTCGTGCAACTAATACACGCTTGACTGTTATATCTAATGCCTGCATAGTAAAAGCTTGCCTATTAAACAGTACGCATTCAATTAACGTAAAACCGAAGGCCAAATAAATAACGAGCGTCTTATAATCGGGTAAAACGCGTAGGAGTTTTTGCCAACCTACCGTCAACACAGAGGCGACCAAACGTAAAAATTACAATTTTCCGCGATTTTTTCCATCAAATAGCACAGTGGCGCCCCTACTCTCTGTCAAATACATAAATTGGTAGAACTGTCAAGATCGTGTTACTCTGGCCTCGTTATAAAATATGAAGCTACCCTCCTCCAGTTTCAAATTTCACAGTAATTCTGATTCTAACTGGCTGGCTGATGCGGAAAATATCGTAAATACCTTACTTACCTATATATGATATACTTAGCCGCCCTCAAAATATCGTCCGCGCTTCAAATGGCTAAGTATGCTTTTACTCGTATACCTACACTCTACCAGGCAAGAAGCCTTCACTAAATTCTTCATACCTTAGAGCAGAGGCTTTTTGTTAAGTTTTCTTTGTTTAGGAGCGTTATACCACACACCATCACCAGGTGTAGTGAAGCTTTCCAACAGTGAAAGAATTTTCCAAATTGGTTCATTAGTTTTGGAGCCTATTCGATGCAAACCAACAATCAAATCTTTCTTTCCTCTATATAATATTGGTATAGATAACCCCTATACCTACTTACCTAAAACTGTGCTAAAATCATGACAAATAGCGGAAATATAGAGCAAACCCATAGTTTATTTATATGTAGTAAAAACCATGTACACCTACTAATATATACCATATGGGTAGGTACTTACTGTGCTAGAATAATGGGAAAAAATATTTTTATTATTTCGTCCCCGATTCGGGCATTTAAGATGATTGGTACCTATCTACGTACTATATGGAACTAGCTACAACTTACTCCTGAAATACAGACCTACTTGAAGAAAATGAAGAATCGTTCGTCTTCCGACGCTAATAAAAGAAACCTCACACATTTTATTGCGTCAATTCGGTTCAAAGTCTTTTACGCTAGTGATTTATACGAACCAGTAGGTACCTATGAAACTAATAATACAAAATTGTTCTTGAATAGCAGTAAATTCACGACTTGGATACAGGAAATTTACGGTATCCCAAATAAAACTAAAAACTTGCAGGAAGAGATATTTTTATAGAAAAAAATCAAGTTGTTTTTTATGGATAAAGACAGCTACGTAAACTGCACTACTTTTTCACACTTTTATTAGTAGGTACTTTATTGCACCTATATACGATATACTTGTATATGTAGATACTGGCCTTATTGTGCAGCTCTCAACTTTGCATCGAAAGTACTTTGTAAAAAAGTATCTAAGTAGGTATCCATCTTGAAGATTGCCGATAAGATGTGTCTTGTAGTTAGCGCGATGGGTTTTTATTGAAGTAGCTATATTTCTCTAAGGGCTAAGAGGACAGAGCTGCCTACGTTTGCACACTCAAAAAGAAATGCTAGTGGAGTCCCTCCGCGCGGAAGTAGTGAAACTTCGACGCAATGAACAGTGCTTTTATACCCCCTCCATGGTAGCGTTAAACGTTTAACGCAACCTTGTTGGAAGTCGCATTAGATGTTTCACTTCAATAGAATGTGTTGACGTTCAAGCAGTGGCGTAGCGTGCCTTAGAGGGGGCCTGTATAAAAATTAGTTGGGGACCCAAATGAAAGGTAAAAATTCTCAGAAAAGAAAAAAAAGAAAAAATTTAAATTAAATATACACTTTTTTTGTCTTTTTTTGACAAAATTGATTCATTAAATATCTATAGCTGAAGACGATTTCAGTTTTGCTAAAATGCTTGCCTCTAGACAACTTTTGAGCGTACGCTTAACCCGGGAAAAAAATAGCTCGCTTATTTTTACTTTAGTAATTTCTGAAGTAAAAACTGTATATGCACGTATAACAGTTTTTTCATTGAGTTTTCCCGGGAAGCACGAGATTAAGTAACATTTTGAATTAGATACATTTTACAATTTTTTGCGTAAACACACGTAAGGAGCCCCTGTAGCCTGGGAGCCCCGTATCATTGATACGGCTCATATGGCGATAGCTACCTACGCCCCTGCGTTCAAGTTTTCTGGGGTGGACAAAGAAGTTTCAAAATTGGGCACCGGTGATCCGTGCCCCACTACGAGATTAATATAACAGTATCTTAGTTATTTATTAATTACTAATTTCATAGTAAAACCAAGCTAAGTTTTTTTGTATGTGAGAAAAACCCTAGGACCTCTAGGTAGGTCTCATTATCGTTAAATAAATAGAGTGGATTTTCAACTAATATTCATTTGGCTATGATTCCAATGTCAATTTTATAGCTATAAAATTATCTACGCCGTCTTTGAAGACAAAATATGAATGAGCACATAAATGCAAGTAGGTACCTACTGATAGTAAATCTAATTGCTCTAGCTATCAGGTCTCTGCGCACTAGCCTCATGTAAGGCATAGGTAACGATGACCATTGTATTCAAATAACGATCACCCACGTTCACACTGAAAAATAACTCCAGACTTTCATTTGCCATTCCGTTATCTATGGAGATAAAAATCATTAAACGGGCACTCTCGCTGATATTCTGGCCGAATTTATGACCTAAATAGATAAATTAAAGAGAATTTTACTTACATATCGCAGTTCTGGTGCGCACGTTTCGGGAGTAGCACATCGGGTGTAAAATGGCCCAGTAGCGATCCACGGAGACCGCCACCAAACAGAAGATGCTTATCGTGCACAGCATCACTAACAACGACACTGTGAACAGGCATGCATGGAGGTTCCTCGGCAGTCCCACTGATGCTAGGATCGCGAACGGAATTCCCAAGAGTCCGACGAGAAAGTCCGCAGCTGCCAACGACACGATATAATAGTTCGTCCGCCGCCTCAGCCGCCGATCTCGGCGGAACACATAGATCACCATAGAGTTCCCCACAACCGCGACCAGGGCCACCAGGATCTCGAAGGTTGTGTACACTGCATGCAACTCGGGCGTCGGCGTGCGGTGCGGCGCAGCCAGCGTCGACGACTCCAACTCTTCCATGCTCTCCACTTTCACTCACATCTCTGAACATGACATACTCGTATCCTGAACCATTTTAACACAGTTATTTTTATTTTCGCCATAGGAAACTTGTTGTCATTTTTGTATAAAGTTGTGTCGAAATTCGGGCGTGTTAGAAACTTCGTATTATCGGTTATACGCATTCGGATCACGAGCGGCGGCGGAAGGTGCGAGCGTGTCCCGCCCGCGAGTCGCGTCCCATCACTGCGGGCGCGAATTGGCGCGAAACACCGGGCGCGCGTCCCGACGCCCTACGGCGACGCGCTTACCACTTGTTGCCTTGTTGCGGCGCACCGACCGCTGCCGTGTGCCCTTCACGAAGAAATCAAGCACACGTTACGACCTATAAACTTAACACATATTTTTTCTTAATTCTTAACTACCAGTGTTGAAAGGATTTTCGTGTTAGTTTTAGATGCCTAAATCAACGTTACGTAAACACGTACAGAGACATTTTATTACTGTAATCCTGAGCCAAATCAATCATCCAGCGACCGCGAGTGAACAGATGGAGAACACATTTTTCCTATTATTCCTTTCCGTGTAAAAGGAAAATGACAGTTATCAAGATGGATAGCATAAATTATAGTGTAGGTTTTTAAGAATTATGATATGGCATATGGCGAATCATCCCTCTCTCTGTACAATAAGTGCTATGCAACACACCGTAAAATACCGTACAGTCTTCCGGTAAAAAAGCTATTACTATATGCTGCGATAATAACATCTAATCTCTTTTAAAAACTACGATGTTTTGTTTTGCTAAGTGCAGGTTTCAGAAGTGTTTATACACCATTCATCATTCTTACCAACTTTTTCCGTAGAACCAAATGGGAAATCGTAAAATAATAAAATCATTATTTGTAGAGTCGAGATGCGGTACGTAGCGCGGGGTGGAAGTGAGGAAGACTCAAACGGGTGGGGGGTAACGAGTGGCCGTTCTATACGTAGTATTATTATATATTCTTTGCCTGTACTAAGCCGAGGCGTATTTAGCGATTAAGCATATGGCCCCAAAAGTTGTAGTACATAATGATGAGCATGGACACCTCGGAAAGTCCCTGTACTTTGCTAAGCAACATTATGTATATCTTACAAAGTAATATTAAAATATTACAATGAAATAATAACACAGGTAGAAAAAAAATTAACATCGAAAAATGTAGAAAGTTACAAGACAACTTTAAAAGTGGAGTCAGTCCCTTTATTCCGACAAAATACTTATGTACAATTTATATACAAATTACGGTCATTATTATCAATACATATACTCTTACAGGGTGGGTACAGCTGACACCGACAATAATTTGACCCACAGGAAACAAGTTCCTAATTATAAAAGCAATAATAATAAAAAAACATTTTTAAACCGAAAAATGCAATTTTTTTAAACGAACTAAGTAAATAAATACCTTTATTTATTATTGAAGTAATTATGCATATTTTATACTAAAGAATTCATTCCTGCTATTTTGATAATAGCCTAATCAAAATAGCCATTCTCGATATTTTGACTAATGTCAAAATAACTCGAATCGCTGTTTACATATGGTTGCTCCAAAATGTTTCAGAAAATTGTGCTAAACTTGAGTATATAGCGTTATATTTTATTCAATTCTAAATAATTATATCTAAGGCTTTAAAACAGAAGGCCAAATATGTGATTTCATTTAATGTCGGCGTCAGCTCTCCACCCTGTATGTCATTATTTCATTTAAATATAAAGCCAACAATAAATAAAGTGAATGACTATTCGGCTTGAGGTCTACCTCATACATACATACATACGAACATTCCAGAGATCTCAGGTTACGTCGACACCGTATCTTAAAGCTACGGTCAGACATAAGCATCAGCGACGAATTGATTTGTCGAATCTATTGCAAAACATAAATACGTCATCTTTGAAAATTTCAACGTTCTAGCTATCACCATTCATGAGATACAGCCTGGCGACAGATAGACAGACAGACGGACAGCGGAGTCTTAGTAATAGGGTCCCGTTTTTACCCTTTGGGTACGGAACCCTAAAAAAAGCTTCCTTGCCTGGGGGCTTGCCCACTTTGGAAGCTTCTTTACCCATCCCAGAATCCTTGAAAATCAATTGATTCTATTTTCCTGTGGTGAGCAAAAGTAGGCAGCTACTATATCCCTAGAAAAATCACCAGCTACACCAATGGTAGCTGGAGATTTTTCCTCGTTTTACTACGGAACCCTAAAAAGTATATATTGAGCGATTGTCGTGTAGGTCTTAACCGGTAACAATCATTGAGCTAACCTCGGTTCTCTTGTACCATTGTAACCAAACTAAACAAATCCTGACAAGCAATCTATTTCACTTTATCTCAATGCATGAATTAGAGATAGAAATATTTTAAGATCTATCTAATGGAACTGAATCGACGTCATTGTGATGTGATGCGTTATCACTTATTCATTTCATTTTATTCTCACGTCATTTTCGTAATTACAATAATTTATAACAAAAACTTGTTAAAAAAGTCCACACAAACTGAACACAATAATCGTTTGCTTAGAGCAAAAACAAAAATTGTCATAATTTATAAAATTATTTTTTCAATTAATTTCGCGGCGGATGCAACCTCTGCACCAGATGCTTTGGAATGCCGATACGTAACAACGCTTTCTTATCTACTTGATCTAAATTTGGATGGGAATTCAAGAGAGCTTCAAAACATATTTCACTGAGTTTCGGTATACACACCCACACTTTATAAAGAATATTATTTCTACCGGTTAAATCGTTCTTCGGTTCGATACCGCCGAAAATGTACATGCACCCTGCGGAGGTGACCGCCGACGAATGGAAATATAGGGGGTTGGGTAGCACAGTCTTTTTCATTAGTGTCCATTGCATGGTAGATATGTTGAGCCGCCAAATGTCGCTGTAAACTGAATGGCCGTCGGAACCGCCGGCGACAAACACTTGAACCCCGTCTGGAGTGTTGATTTGAACTGCGCTGTGGCATTTTCTAGCGAAAGGAATCAACGGTTCTTGCCCGCTTTCGTCTGCCTTAGCGGTGACAATCTTCCACGTGTTAGTTTCTAGGTCGAACATCGGTATTTCCATGAGCTCGAAGGCCCACTCGCCTGTGCCGCCGCCGATGATGTATAACTTATTGCCGTCGCGTATGATCTCGTGTCGGTACCTGCCGAGCGGCTCGTCCTCTCGTCCGGTGCCCACGAAGAGTGCCTCCCATTTCAATGTTTGTAGATCAAGTCTGCAACAAAGATGATGTCAGAGATTAAAACCATTTCTTTTGTTTCAGATGAAGAATTCAAAAATTTTATTGCCTCATGCATGCAACGGAATATTGTTACCTAACTACCAAGGTATTGTTTTTCAAATGTATCTTGTAGGTCTGTTAGTAAACTTCTTTATTTACGACATTTTAAGAAGAAAAGAATTGGTAAATACTAAAGTTGTAAGAGTAAATTATTGGTAGCAATGCAGTACAATCATTCAACTATGTATTTACTCGTAACAACTATTTTTAAAGTGGTATTCAGTAATTTAGGTGAGTCCAACTTCAAGAAAGAGGTCAATCGCCGAATCCAACTCGGCTGGGCAGTGTGAGGTCTTTTTGTCCGACATACCTCAGAGTCTCGAGTCGAGAGTTTTCGATAGTTGTGTGTTGCCAGTGATGACATATGGAACTGAAACGTAGTCTTTTACGGCTTAATGAATAAGCTCAAGGTAGCCGAACGCGGTATGGAGAGGGCTATGCTCGGAGTCTCGCTGCGAGATCGAATTAGGAATGAGGAGATTCGCAGACGAACCAAAGTTACCGATATAGCCCTGCGGCTTAGTAAGTAGAAGTGGAGGAGGGCAGGGCACAAAGTTCAGAGATCTGATAGCCGATGGGGCAGTAAAGTTCTTCAATGGAGACCACGCACCGGCAAGCGCAGCGTAAGACGTCCACCGACTAGGTGGTCCGACGATATAATTAAGACCGCAGGAACGCGCCGTATGCAGGTCGCTTCCAACTGGGCTTATTATGGAAATTGATAAGGAGGTCTATATGTCCAGCAGTGAACTACTGATGATGAAGATGATTCTGTAATATACAGACCTAAAAATAATGATAACTGTAAAAAACCGATTCGAAAACTAAGTATATAACGGTTTACGAAGTTTACACTATAGTTCGGCCGTTCAGAGAATGCGTTCCTGACACGTCACCTTGAAAAAATGTTTTTGGCTGATATCTCGGAAACTATGTGAGTACTTAAGGGCAAAAAACATTAAGATCAACAAAAGATGCGAAATTTCATTTTCTACAATAATGATCTTAATGTTTTTTGCCCTTAAGTACATAGTTTCCGAGATATCGGGCAAAAAAATTTTTTTCAAGATGACGTGTCAGGAACGCATTCTCTGAACGGCCGAACTATAGTATACAAATATTCTGAAAAAAATACCTTACTTGTTTTTTCTTTGCAATATAAAAAAATTGCATAAAAAAAATACCAAAATAAAATTATGATACTTACAATGACAGTCATTTATGACTACTAAAATTATGTATCTTTTAAGTCTGCATGCTTTATTTTCGACCACAATGTTGTTTACCGTCAGGAAAAAAATCTTTTTTTGTGTTTTGATCGTGAATACTATCAGGCGTGTTCATGGTCAAGTGTTAACTGACTCACGATAAAGAAAATACCAACCTATAAATATCACAGTTATATGCAAATCCGTTAGTTCCGCCAATAGTATAGAAGTACCCATCGTGGCACAGCACCGACTGGCCGTACTGGCCGGGTGGTCGGCTGCCCACCACATCCAACACGCCCAGCCTCGTCTCGTTTTGATTCGTACGCCATACGATCACATCATTGCTGCACTTATGACCAAACGGCTCACCTGTACCACCATAAATCTGAAAATGAGATAAAAATCACTTCATATCACAAATCAAATTGCTACTTCTGTGTGTCGGTCGTCCCATCAGTGTATCCTCTTATATCTTCCAAACTACTCATAATTCATAATCATTTATTCAACCGATTCAAATGCAGTTTTCACTATCTTTTAGAGTGTTTCAACGAGAAGGTTTGCAGTTATAACAATTGTACCTGGGCGAAGCTGGGACAGCCAGCTAGTAGTCAATAATCTAGAGTCAAGCAAGAAGGAAGCTTTCATAAGTTTCCTTACGAAAGAAAGTCACAGTTTATAAGTAGCCAAGTAATTATAGTCCGATTTTTATCTCCATGCAGACTCGGTCATAAAATGTTGTAAAGTTAGGGTGGTGAGAATGTTGCGCAACGCCGTTATCGATAATAGATTTGAATGAGCATCGTCACAGGTACAGAGGGTAATATTACACCATTGTATTGAGATGAGTGATTTGTTTCATTATTACATTTCCCTGTTACTTTCTATAAGTGCAACCCTAATTTTACATAAACATTGCAAATAAATAGTTTAAGCATGCAAATACTTAAAACTGCTCCTATTTTTTTTCTTAATTATCATATATTTTTTTATAAACATAGTATTTGAATTTCATTATTTACTTAAATAATTAGAACCAAACTATAAACCATCAATACAGCTTATCGATAGCATTAATGTACAGCACTATGCACATCCGTAAGGACAATGGAAGAGAGTGATATCATTATATTACTCTGTCTCCATCCCTTTGCACCACTCTCACATTTTACAACCCAGTCTGCAGCAAGTTAAAAATTGCACTATAGACCCAAAATGGCACATTCTGCAGTATGCCATGCACAGTCACTACTATACATGGAGACAACCAACCTTGCCACAACACCTAAAAATTGACCTTCACATGGAAAGTGACCTTTGCTCAAGTCACACTACATTCAACATTGCACACTGAAATATGTTGATAAAGAGCTTGTGCATACAATGTCTGGCTTCCTTCTAATTAACATTAATAAGGACCCTTTTATCCTTCAATTCTATTCACTAACCTACAGTTTTTATTACTTTGTAATTTGAAGGTTCTTTGTACTGTACTCTAACTTTCCCCACAACTATAGAATATAAATGTAGCTATGAAGTAATGCGAAAATTGGTAGTTCAACCATTACAAGATTAAATAATACTTCTGTTCAAATACATTAGTTTATAACACTTTTTATTGGAACAGCTGTTGTAAATGAAAGCACATACCATCAGATATTTCCCATATACGCACATCGCGTTCGACGCGAGTTCATCTGGCATATTCTCAATAATTTTATGATGAGTCCACTTGCGGCTTGCTATTGAAAAACTCCAAAGTTCTTTGAAAAGTGGTCGATTCGGACTCCAAGTTGGATTATCTCTTTCTATGCTAGTAAGAGGCAGCGAAGGGTTGTAGCCGCCAAAACAATACACATGGCTTTCGTCGCAAGCGATTCGGTGCCCGCTACGAGGTCTAGGACAGTCAAAACTTCGGTATTTTATTTCAGTAACCTTAAACGGTTCGAAGATGAAGTCGTTTTTGTGTGATGTCATAATGGTTATCTTCTAGAACTTTTACAGCAAATAGTCACTCGAATAGAATGAATTTGAACGTTTAGCACTATACTTCTGCACTCATTTCTTTTTTAACTAGCCACAAAACAAATAAAAATTTCATTCTTTAAAACGACGGCTTCACACATGCTACAGCTGATTGACAAATTTGACAGTGGCAGTCGAAGTGTATTGATGTTAAATTATAAATAATGACATTGACAAAAACGCTGATAGGAGCATTTAGATTATGCGCCACAAAAAAAGTTGCGCAAAAGTAGTTAAATGGGTCTAACGTTTTTTACTTTACATGCTAGTAAATCTACAAAAATTACGAGAAAAAAATTGTTTTTACTATTTTCATATCTTAAAAAATTGCTTATATTAACGATCAAAGTGCTTTGCTATTTTAGTTTCTCGGTAGTAACACGGGTAATTTAGTACACACTGTTCTAACAACTTTCAACTGCAGTAGTAACAACGGTAATTCGTTTACCGTTCTTACTACTGGGCCCTATTTTATAAAGCTACAAGTCTTGTACTTGTAGTAAAAAACTGTCAAAACCGCAAAAAAATTATTAAGTAGAAATAGAATAGAGATAGAATTCTACGGTGTTTTACAAGCTGTAAAAAGCTACAAGACAACCAATGTACAAGCTACAAGTACACAAGCACTTGTACGTAGATCAGAGACAAACCATAGAGTATTTTACTTTTTAAATGTTGTTTTATAAAAATCTTAGGCATTACCACGAAGTTTTGGGTAAAGGTGGAGAGTGCACTCCTAATACCTATTTGAGTCAAATACCTACACATTGCTATCTCACTCTCTGTGGTCGGAACTCTCTTTCTAGTGTGGTGAATGGTATTTCCATATTTACACTAAAAATTCCCGAAAATGGGTAAGTTTAATTTCATTGTTTTGAGTTTATCAACTTCATCCAACCCCAAACTATGATTCGTATGAAATTACAGGGTTTGCAGTTTAAAAGGGGATAAAATGTGAATTATTGTAAAACTGATAATAAAAGCAGAATGCACAAACTGATTACAAAAGTGTTTTCCAGTAACTGTACCAGTATCAGATCCATATCATAGAAAATTTAAGAAATGATAACGTTATTAATAAAAATAAACATTAAGTTTGTGTTGTGTTAAAAATTAAGTACATCTGTAATTTTCCAAATTACTAACACTGGAGAGAATTAAAAGAATACCCTAATTTTGGGAGTTCCCTAATGCGTCAACACCCGTGACCAAAATACTAGCTGTCATGGCCGAATCATCAATGAAATCGTAAAACTGCAGTAGGGTAACCATAAAATATTTTTTGAGAATATTACCTTTATTGTGTATGCAATGCGTAACTAAATATTATAGACTTTCGTACAGACTGTGTGTGTGTGTGTGTGTGTGTGTGTGTATTATTGAGCGCTGATATTTGTCACAATTAGTGCAATTTTTTAAACACAATTAAAATTAACAAGAACACCATGTGATTCACATCTTTATAATTGTAATCTATAGTTTTTAGGTACCTACTATATTTGAATCTTTATTTATAACAAAAAATTGACCTTTTTTTACTATCATATTATCATCTGGTTAAATGATTATAACATCTATAGTATCATTGTGTTCTTTTTTCAGGTTTCCCTAAGACAAATCTTAAAGAACTTCGTGTTTAGCAATTGTGCTACTGAAATACCATTTTTATAAGAGTTCCAGGAATTTGTAGCCTACACTTTAAGGCAACAGATAATTATGCATCAAGAAAACGATTGAAGTCAGCAACCCTGCAGGACGAATTATATGTTTTTTTTTTTTGTAAATAATTGTAAATTATGTGTGTTAAACTATTATAATTTGAATTACATTGTTTTTGATTACCTTTTTAGGGTTCCGTACTCAAAGGGTAAAAACGGAACCCAGGAACGCAGTATTTCATCATAAAGCATATTATTATAAATCCAGAGCGTAGCTAGTTGTACACATTTATTGACTTGCAAGATTGCATTCTTACATATTTATTGAAGAATTAGTTTTTGTAAGTCTGCGATGCCCTATAGAACAAGGTCCTAAAGTTTACTTTGTATTGTTCATATACCAATTGTGTATTTTCATATAATGGTTTACTCAACATTGTGATTAATATCTGTGCGTCCTAAATTTAGGCAAAAATGTAGGGCTACCCTATTAGAAAGATAGTTCCGACCACCGAAGAGTGAGATAGCAATGTGTAGGTATTTGACTCAAATAGGTATTTGGAGTGCAATCTCCACCTTTACCTAAAACTTCATGGGCATTACACATACGTAGTTGCCACAGAACAGCAGAACTAGATTGTGTGGCGCCACAGACTTCTATAGATACTACGTATGTGGCGCGGCCTATAACAATCGTAAAGATATCAATTTCATAATAGTTATAAATGAACATAAAACTTTATCAAGCTTTCGAAAACAAATCAGTTTTTTTTTCAAGACAGTGAGTAACGTTCCTAGAGATGAGAAGCAAATGTACTTGTAATATAAGAAGAGGCTCCTTCTGTGCCCTGTGTAATAGGGCCTATTCTGTGCGAAGGACATATTTTTTTAATGTAAATATCGGATTTTCTGTTTTGAGGTAAAAACTGAAAATCCGATATTTTCTTAATATTATTATTGAAAATAATCGGCCAAGTACGAGTCGGACTCGCGCACGGAGGGTTCCGTACTGTATGGGTGTCCCACTTAAATTTTTTTTATTTTTAAAATTATTATTAAAGTGAATATAAAATTAAATATTCTGTGAAAATTTCAAGCATCTACCTGTTACCATTATTAATATAGAGCGAAAAACGTCTAAAAAATCAGGTTTGTTGTATGGGAGCCCCCCTTAAATATTTATTTTATTTTGTTTTTAGTATTTGTTGTTATAGCGGCAACAGAAATACATATCTGTGAAAATTTCAGCTGCCTAGCTATCATGGTTCATGAGATACAGCCCGGTGACAGACAGACAGACGGACATCGAAGTCTTAGTAATAGGGTCCCGTTTTTCCCTTTGGTTACGGAACCCTAAAAAAAGGTCGGGTAGGTTTGGCCGTCAGCGCCACCACGGCGCCACAGGTCTGTCGCGCAGTGAGATGGATCCCAAGTTCATTCGCTTAATCGTAGTCTCGCACCGGTCGGGACAACCACCGGACCAACTTCAAACCAAACCGCGGATTGGACAGAAGTCGTTCCCCTAACCTAAAGCTTTAACACTTTCACTGCTGAAAACACGTACGTCAGTGTTTTCGATTTTCACAGCCCGGGGCGGCTACACGCGCCAGGCGTGTTGCACCGAATTCCATAGGACGGTGCGACAACCCACACGCGTGTGTGTTTTATCAGAAGTAACGTCAATCAATGCGTGCAAACGTGCGAGGCGTGTGCGACGATTTTAAAAAAAAAACACTATAAAATGTAGAAAATAACATAGTTTTGCTACTCTCTCAAATATGACATGCTGGCAAATGTTTAATCTAGTTATTTTTAATTTATACTTTGGCAAAGTAATATATTAATTTACTAAAGTATTAAACTATATTATTAGGTATTAAAGCATTGACTATGCATTGTTGTCCTGAAAATATTAAAATTTCCACAAATGTGTGATGCAGGCATAGAAATAGGCGCGTAAATACGCCGCGCGTGAGAAGTCGCACTGGCGCTACTCGTCGGACGGTGTAATGGCCAGTGCGACTTTACGCGCCTAGCGCGTTATCTTACCGTGCGTGTTAGCAAGTACTCGCGTTGCTCCACTGGTGGTGTCTCGACGCGATGGCGTCTGTCCGCGCCTAGCGTGTGCGTTTAAGGATTCGCAAAAAGCTTACAAAAGTACCTCAGCAGTGAAAGTGTCCACTTGATGCCCTAAAGGCAATCGTTCTATTACGATTCGGACCCACCCATCTCTAGTCACATCCAATATACACAGAGTAGGTAGCTCTATGCCAATATAGAACATTTTGTTTTCCGTAAATAACTTTAATAAAAGAACCTGTAAATACGAGAAGACTGAGTTACATCTACACCTAACAGAACCCTACGTGTAGAGATATATTCATAACAACGTTAGTTCCGTGGAGTAGTGGCAGACCCTTCGATCAGATTCTTGATCGAAGGGCAGACCTGTTGTGTGGGATGCCACTTGCGTTATGCGTCAATACGTTGACGGCATTTCACATATACCTTAAACACGGTAATAATATTATTTAGTTGTGCTTTTATGAAAGATTTTAAAATAATATTCTTGATCATATAATTAGTTGTGCCAAAGCAGTTGGTCCACGAGGAATTCCCCAATTAAGTTTAAATGTAAGGTATATAATAACTGTTAAATGTACATGTAATAAAATAAAAACACAACATGCACTTTTATGTCCAATTTCCTTTATTTCACCATATTGATACAATCATACAATAGAAAAGTGAAGAATTACTTTGTTTTTCTTTAACTGTGTGTAAACTACTGGTATTGGATGCACATTAATGTTATTTTAATTGCCACCCAAAACATTACAAGCAAACTTTCAACTTGAAATAAAAACTGAACATCTAGTATTCCACATGATAATAAAATAGATCACATCTTCTTTAATAAAATATCACCTCACATTTAACAAGGAAATTATATTTGTCAAACAATGATTTGCCAAATCTATGAAAAATAAAAACAAATCAACAAAACCATTTGGTGCACAGAATTTCCAAATTATAGTATTTTCAATGTCCATTAGGGAGTCCTTTATTTTTTTTCTTTCGGAGTTTTTTTTCCATTTGCTAAAAGTGGGAAAAATAGGAACCTTAGGGGTTAGTCCAGGTTTACACATATAAACTAAAACTACAGCAGTTTCCGTAATACTATACTTTTTTGCTGTGCTTTTTTGTACAGCGGCCCTGTCAGAAACGAGGAACAACTGATCAAAATGTATGGAGCCACACGCGAACGCGAAACTGCGCAAAACCTGAATTTAATATTATGAATAAAAATATGTCAAAGACAAACATTTACATAGAACTAGGACACCGAACATGGTAAACATCTAAGTAGGTATATTTTTATGCAACTACAGATGGGAAGTTCTGTGTTCCAAAATGAAATATGTAATTTTGCAACATTATCTGCCAGGTCAATTGTACCATTTTTTTGTATTAAAAATGCCTAGTAAGTCAAATTTAAGATTCTGCTTTACTCCTTGCAGCGGGAATATTCAACTTATGGTTAAATGCAAACTTATTAATACCACACTATTTTCAAGTAGCGATTTTGTATTTTACAATATTATAATGATACAAGTGACATAGCAGAGTATTTAGAAAACTCACTCTTATCAAAATAGCTTTCATAAGCAAAATCACAAAATAAATACTTTAAGTATTAATTAGTAGCTTGGATCAATAGGCAACTAGCCCAATATAAATCCTAATATTTATTCAACATGTATGTAAGTAACATTTGGATAAGAATGACTTTACTAAATAACCTTAAAATATTGTCCTATATGAGGGAAATACAACACGACGTTAAAGTATGAAAAAAACAGCTGCAGTTATATGGCAGTTACCTGATCGCATATAGATCAGCCATTTGTGTGATTCAGTAGTTCCCACATCGTTAGCTTTCTGTGGCTCACCTAGGACAGTAAACAATCTGCCATCATAGTAAGAAAAGACGTAACTTTAGTTTTTGCTAAAAAAAATATTCGAAGGGAAGAAAAATCTTTGTTTGTAACAATGATACAGCTAACGCCAAATAACTAAAACCGTGATGGCACATTGTGCGCATCTGTAGTAAACGAACAGCGGGGGTCGTGCGGGGGGGTTGTACTGACAACCATCACGAAGTTTGATTCTGCCTATTCTGCGCTCTGAAAGAACCTACCACATTAAAAGAGACCCTGTTACTTGGCTTTTTCCACAACTAGGCCCTCAATGGACCCGTATTATGTAGTCGTCGATTGAGGCTCTCATAGACTTGTAGATTTTATTTACGTAGCGAGAGCTGTAGAATGTATCAACAAAAAACAATTTTACGGCTTTTCTTCCTACGACGTATTATAGGTCGAATCATACAAGGTGGCGGATGCGAAGTTAGCTACAAGCTGCGCGAAACCCAATCAACGCGCAGCTTTATGTGAGCTTCCGTCAGGATTGGATATTGCGCACCGCGCCACACAAGTTGATGGATGTAAAGTTAGCCACTAGCTGCGCAATAGCCAATCCTGACGAGACGTGACGTGGAAGCTGCACGTTGATCGGCTATTGCGCAGCCAGTGGCTGACTTCACATCCATCGACTTGTGTGGCGCGGAGTATAACTTCATATCCGCCGACTTGTATGCTTCGGTCTATAGACAGAGAAGAGAGAACTAAGCGGTACGCTGCATGCCGGTCGCGAAGAGCACTTTCTGTTTCTTTTTGCTCTTCTTCCCGGCCGAGGGAGATGGTGCTGCGTGTAGGGCGGCTTCAATGGCGTCGCTGAGGCTCAGCGCGCGCGGGGCGGAGGCCTCGTCCTCGGCCGGAGGTGGAGGGGGCGGGGACGCGGTCTTGCGGACGCGCCACGTGCCGCTTGTACTCGCCATCTGTTACAATACATACAATGTTCGTATTATTAAATTTATCTCCTAGCTTTTGACCGCAGATTCGCCCGCATGATATTTTGGTTTTTATGCTATCTCATAGGAAGCCTTTCATTTTTTCTTGGTAAAAAGAGCTTGTTTCGGACTCGCGCCGATGGATGTCTAATAAATGCATTGGAAAAGAAGTAAACTTAAAAGTACTTAAAGTTTAGACTATTTTAACTTTACCATACCAAAGTTACATGAATAGACTTAAATAATCTCTTAAGCTAAACTAACATCAAAACCCAGGGGGATCGCTACTGTCATCACCAGGAACTGCTCTACCTCCAGTCATGTCATTGTTTCCTGACAATTACCTATATATCTTTAAAGCATGAGCGAATAGGTATCATCTAGGTTTACACACTCCATCTTTGGCTACCGCATCAGTATTAGTCGGCTCGGTGGCCAAATGTAGCCATATTGTACACAATTCATAAACAAAACGAACCTTTGCGAAGGACAGTCCTGAAGGCGGTGACCCGACGCTGGTAGACGGGCTGGCTTCCAAGACAGCCAGCGGCGACGGGTCCAGCGGTGGGCTGCAGTAGGCGGGCGAAGGGAACACTAAGTCTGATGTAAAGTCTGGCTTGGGCGGGCCTTCGACAGTGCGTCGGTACGCTCGCTCGCGGCGTCGCTCCTCGCGTTCTACACGGGCGCGGTTGCGGGCGCGACGATCCAGCTCATCTGAAAAGATTACAATAAATTCATACATTCGTTGCCGTCGTGTCAGCCATAGGACGTTCACTGGTGGTCCTCCTCTATAGATCTTCATAGAGACCGGTTGGCGGCTCGCATCCAGCGCCATCCAGGTCTTGAGATCATCCGTCCACCTTGTGGGTGGACGTCTTATGCTGCGTTTGCCAGTACGTATCTATTACGAGCGGCCATATTTTTTACTTACGATTTTTCGACCAGTGGTAAGATTGTCGTGTGTTTTAAATCAACTAGCCTTTGCCTACTGAAAATTAGGTTCGATTTTCCACTTTTCCTTGCATAAAAAATCATTCCGCCCTAAAATACAATATTATCGCTAGCAGTCTGTCGTGGGAATAACTCTGTGGTCGTAGGTATCGATCATGACAGACCTGTCTTTCATTATAGTGAGATGATGACGGTTTGGTCTTTGGCCGTCTATGTGAACAATAAAGAGGATAATTATCAACTCTTAGAAAAAAATATTTGGAAAATAAGTTTATAATTTCATACCTGTAAAGGTTCGTAGGGCTTCCAGAGTGGCGTAAGGCGGTTGCAGGTCCATTTCCACTATGTCAAAGGAACAATGGAGAGGCAAGTGTGCAGTGCATGGCATGTGCTTTCTTGTCTGTAAAAAGAAATATTATAACATCAGTAATAATCCGATTCACACAGAGGCGGGAAGTGCGGGAAAGCGATCGCGATCCGGGACGGGAACTTTTTGTAATATTCGAATTTGTATGACACATAAAAAGTGGGCGCGATCCAGCGCTATTGCTTTGCACTGGACCGCTTTCGGATCGCTTTCTCGCGGCTCCCGCCTCTGTGTGATTCTGCCTTCAATGTAAAGAATTATGAGATGTATATAATGTGACTGCAGATTAGAGGCATTGAAAACAGCAGGTAGTGTATGCACGCTTATGCTATTGAAGACCCTTATTGAAACGCAGTGGCTCGATCATGGTGTTCCATCTTACTCGCTCATGTAGAGTGTAACGTAACATGCTAGTATGAGCAGTAAAAACCGAAGTTCAACGCCATCACGCTTAGCCTATAATGGCTAAGGAACACTTGCTAAAAATCCTCATCCGAGTAAGACAAAGGCTAGTTAGTTCGCAGGCGAAACAGTAACAGAGTCAAATGTCAGTAATTACCTGTAATTTATTGTACTAAAGCAATTTTTTGTCAATGTTTTGATGTACAATGTACACAGTGTAGGTGGACTAAATAAACTTAATAAGCTCCAAGTAGCACAACAAGCTATGGAGAGGGCTATCGAGTCTCTCTGTGGGATGAGGAATGAGGAGATACGTAGAAGAACCAAAGTAACCGACAGTCCAGTGGATTGGCAAGTTGAAGTGGCAACGGGCAGGGCACATAGCGCGCAGGACTAATGACCAATGGGGTCGAAAAGTTCTCGAGTGGAGACCACGTATCGGCAAGCGCAGCATAGGACGTCGAGATCGTAGGAACGCGCTGGATGCAATCCGCTTCCAATCGGTCTTATTGGAGATCCATAGGGGACGCCTACGTCCAGCAGAGGACGTCCTGTGGCTGACGGATGGATTAAATAAATAGGTATAGGCCGAATCAAACCTTGGCGGCTGTGATATTAGCTACAAGCCGTGGTTAACAATCAGGATTGGTGTTATCCACAGCTTGTAAATAATATACTCCGCGCCACACAAGTTGATGGATGTGAAGTTAGCCACTAGCAGCGCAATAGCCAATCCTGACGAGACGTGACGTGGAAGCCGCGCGTTGATTGGCTATTGCGCAGCTAGTGGCTAACTTCACATCCATCAACTTGTGTGGCGCGGAGTATATCAAGTTTGAATCGATCTATAAATATGTAGTTATGAAGGGATATGCTGACCTGTTCGCTAAGGGGCAGAGTCTCCCGGTGCAGCACGCGGCCGCGGATGAGAGGCGGCGCGGCGGCCAGCGAGCCCCACGAAGCGTTCAGAACGCGCACGTTGAGGCTGTTCAGGAACACTTGCTGCCCGTCTTCAGCTGGACACAGAAAAAAATGCAATAAGAATGAATTATAGTTATAAAATATAGACAATTTAATCCTTACCAACAGTATTAATCCGAAAGCGTGTTTGTTGGTACTCTTTCACGCAGCAAAAGCAACAGATGGACTTGATTTTTGGCATAACTTTAACCTTACTTTTTAACCATGGATAGCATAACAATGAAATAATCGGCCAAGTACTCGAGTCGGACTCGCGCACGGAGGATTCCGTACTGTATGGGAGCCCCCCTTAAATATTTATTTTATAATAGTTTTGTTATTTATTATTGAAGTGAATATACAGCTAATTATTCAGTGAAAATTTAAAGCATCTCCATATTACCATTATTAATATAGAGCGAAAAACGGCAAAAAAATCAGGTTTGTTGTATTGGAGCCTCCCTTAATTATTAATTTTATTCTGTTTTTAGTATTTGTTGTTATAGCGGCAACAGAAATACATCATCTGTGAAAATGTCAGCTTTCTAGCTATAACGGTTCATGAGATACAGCCTAGAGACAGACAGAAAGACGGACAGCGGAGTCTTAGTAATAGTGTCCCGTTTATACCATTTGGGTACGGAACCCTAAAAACGCAAGCGAAGCCGCGCGGCTGGTCAAAATCATAACCTAGCAAGTGTATTGCGCCTCCTGATAAACAGCGTACGTGTATTTCGACATGACCTGAAATCTGAACCTTTTGACTGGAGTCAAAAGATTGGGTTTTCGGATCACATCGCGCTTACGCTGTTTATCATTGGACAATGCACTTGCTAGTTTTGATTTTAGATAGCCGTCGGGCAAAAAGCTAGTTCTGATATAAAACAATAATGTAATTATTTTTATTATTTCTAGGTCAAACATCTAAAATGTCTCAACTTTAACTTCTCTAGTTATCAACTTAAATAAAGGGTAAGAGCTCGGATATTTTAGCTTACTTGGTCTGCATGCAAATTTAAGACCAAAAAGAAATGATCTCACTCAAAAATAATAGTATCTAAAAATTGCCTGTTTTATAGCAATCGTTACCTTGATAAAAATAAAAGTATTTTGCCTGATTCTGCTTATCAATATCAGTCAAGGTATTATCCAATACTTGTTCAGTCTCCAGAGGCTCAATATCAGTCAGAGGAAACTCATCAGCTACGTCATCACATTGATTCATATTTTGGTTGAACTCAGGTGCATCGGGGTTTAAGTTAGATTGGATGGTCAAATCTTCGAGTTGGGCTTGAACATTATCAATTTCAACCGTTTCAATCGCCGCAGCGCCCTCCTCGGTTACATCAAACCAGTCCATCTTATTCCCGTTAACTTCTTGTTTCTCATAAATTATAGGGACCTCTTCTTTAGGTGTAGGTTCAGTTTTAGGTTCTTCAATAGAAATGTCTTTTTCTTTCTTTGTCTCGAGCATTTTTAGAGCTTGCTCCATGAACACAATTTCGGTTGTGTCAATCTCAGCCAAGATCTGAGCTTCAATCTCTCTTTTCTCCCGTTCTAGGATGTCATGCACCTGTTGAAAAATAATGGGATTAAAAATGGATAAATAAAATCAAGGATACAAAATTCTTACAAGCACATTTGTGAAATGCCTCAGCTAAGGATATCCTAGGAACAGCTTAGAAGATAACATGTTTTCAGAAAATGTCATCTATATGTGCAAATAATACTGTGTTGTCTGTGTTCTTTCAATCTGGAACACAGACAACACAGTAATCTTTGTATGGCTCTGGCAATGTTTCCAGTGAAAATTCTGGGCAAGTTGCAAAATTCTCTTAACTTATGAGCAGTGCTGAGCGCGCAAGGTTTTGCACAAGTAAAAAAAAAATCCTTGACAGATAAATACTAATTTTATTCGACTCAGCTTGATATAGGCACATCAGTACACACTGCTCGCCTATAAACAAATATAAATAGTATAGTTCAAAATTCAGGGTAGTGCATTGGGGATGCGTAATGCTTAACTTTAGACGTAAAATGTTTCTGATGAATGATTGATTACTAACCTGTTGCTTGTTAGCTGAGAAGAGCTTGCAGTAGGGCGAGTCATTGATGTCGTGCAGCGGTAGGATATGTGCCGAGGCGGTGTCGGCCTGCCCGCGCGCCGGCGCCAGCTCCACCGCGGTCGAGCCGCGCAGCCGACGGACCAGGCGCATTGTTACCTGAAAAATTTATAACCCTTAGTCGTAGCTTGCTTAGTGTAAGAATGTATGAGGCCACACAAAAATGATAGTTTTTATTTTCTACACAAACTCATACTAAGGCCTGATATCTGGATTTGTCCATACATCATGGTGTACTGAAAGAACATTTCTCACCATGGACCCAGATGTCTGCATATTGAGGCGTACTGAAAGATATTTCACCGTAGGCCCAGACTTTGTGCCATGCTTAAAAATAAGGGTATACTAAGCGCCACACAAATCGGCGGATGGGAAGATATGCTCAGAACGCTGTGCAAAAGCCGAAATATAGGTATACGCGGGAGCCAGAGAGACTCGCGCCGGGGCACACCCGCCCGCCAACCTCATGCCTCCCGCGCGCTTCCTACGCATTGTGCACACACGCGCAACAATTAGCGAATCACGGCAAAGTGTCATCTGCGGCTAACATCTCATCCGTCGATTTGTGTGGTGCTTATAATAAAAATATGGCAAACAAATGGTTTACAAAATAGCGGCATTTAAGTAGCCGCCGCGTAGTGCAGATGATAGCAAGAATCAATACAATAGTGCTAGCTGATGATGTTACCTCTTCAGCTGGTGAGTACCATTGCACCACCCTGGTGTGCTGCACCGAGGCAGGGCGGCGGTTGGCGCTCGTGGGCGCCGAGTAGCGATGATAATGAGAATCAAAACCATACAATGCTAGCTAATGTTACCTCTTCAGCAGGAGAGTCCCACTGCACCATTCTAGTGGGCTTCATATCGTGGACCTGCAGCGGCGTGGTGCAGACCGGGCAGGGCGGCGGCTGGCGCTCGTGAGCCGCGGCGTAGTGCAACACGCACGGCCAGCAGTACACGTGTCCGCAGAGCCCCACGCGCCCTGCCACCGGCGCGCCCAGGCAGATGGGGCACTCCGACCGACCCGTGCTGCGAACCACCTGGGAAAACAATCATATACAGGGTTATTCCTAATCAATTAGCATCCTTTTAGGGTGCTTAACCTGTACATCAAAACTAAGAACTTTTGTCAAAACTCAAAAAAATATATGATGTTCCATAGAAAAATATCATTCAGTCAGGACAAAATGTATGAAACAGCTGTTTTTTCTGATTAGAAATAACACTGTATATTATGCATTATTCTCAGTTCAATTTGAATCTCACTTGGCAGATGTAATAATGGGGCTGACCTGATAAAACATTAGAAAGAATTCAAAAAATTGTATCATGGCTTTGGTTACTTACAACTTCCTCTATTTGCTCCCATTTAATCGGCACATCAGGATCCAACAAATTCGCCTTATAATCGCCATTTTCCTTTACCACAAATTGACAGCTGGAAAAAGAATGTGGTATGTAAATACATTAAGATAAGATAAGATAATTTTATTTCACAGAAAATCATACAAAGAATACAGTAGCTTAGATTACAGATTTAAATTACAAAGTAAACGTACAGAAAACGGATTACTAACTCTAGTTTGCTAAGTGTTCACATACGTGTGTATTCTAGGTATATTACAAGTTATTTCAATGAGACCCAATCTAAGCTCATGGCTTGTGACTTGGGGCTCGATATTACATTGTGCACATATTTACACATGTGTGGGCTGTGAGTGCCGCTAAACAGTTAGTTATAGATATAGGCCAAATCAAAAGAAATACCGTCTCGTGAAGTTAATATTACAGACTGCACAAATCCCCAATTCAATCTCAACCTCAAAGGCTGTGATGTCAGCTACAAGCTGCGGTAACCCAATCCTTAAGTGAGCTATTAAGTGAGCTTCAGCCAGGATTACACTATCCGCAGCTTGTAGCTAACATCACACCTGCCAAGTTATATGATTCAACCTATAAAAGACCATACAATTTTTTTTCAAAGTTGAACAATGAAGTAAAGGATATAAATGGAAGCAATACCTGCTAGGATTGAGCTACCATTTAATCTGGAAGGACTACAGTGTTCAGAAAACATTTATGTAACTTGATAAAAAATAAATTTAGATAGGATTAAGATAGCAATTTCATCATCATGTATTCATGTGAATTCAGTGCTGTTTTATATTGGCACTTACTATGCGCGAAAGTAAACGTTGCACTCTTGTGGAAAACATTGTGAGGAAACCTGTATGTATATCCAGCAACCCACACTGGGCCAGGGTGGTAGATTTGGCCTAATCACCCTTCATGGGTAAGCCTACGTCCTTCAATGGACTGTTAAAGAGGCTGGTATATTTATTTGTTTATAGGCGAGCAGTATAAACTGATGGGCCTATCATCAAGCAGAGTCGAATAAAATTAGAATTTATCTGTCAAGGAATTTTTTTCCTTCTTTATCCATAGGTCCATAAATGTGTGCTGAGATTACATCCCCAGGCAACCTATTCCAATTGTAGACAACTCTGTTGTAGAGGATGTGGTATGCAGAATATCATCCATGTCGGCAGATGTGATGTTATCTAGAAGCTGTGCAATATCCAATCCTGACTGAAGCTCACATAAAGCTGCGCGTTGGTTGTAGCTAACTTCACATCTGCAGACTTGTATGATTCGTCCTACACAGTACTTACTATGCGCGAAGATAAAGGTCGTGCTCATGTCTGAAGGAGACGCGATGGTGCTGGGCCTGGCGGCGAGGTTGCGGGCCACGGCGCTCCGGCGGCCCCCGGGACGGGTACATGAAGTTCAGCAGATGATTCAAGTTCTGCTTTTTGCTTCCGGGCACAAACACTGAGCCAATCTCTGGCTCATCATCGTCTTCTATCCTGTAATAAAAAAATACTATGACATTTTTATTGTTTCTACGTTTATACGGTCTATGGTGTAGCACTCTTACCTAGAAGATACCTATTTACTTGAGCTTTGACTATTGTTGCTCTATGGGACCGTTCAAGTATTACGTAACACAATTTTTGAAGATTTCGACCCTCGTTTGTAACGCGTTTTTCTGTACTTCTCCCCCCGTTTTCTAAACGTTACAATAGTCCATTATTTTGTTACCCGATGAACTGTTAAGTCCCTAAAATACCTTTGATACAGTTTTAGTCGCATCTTTTCATTATGCCATTTCTAATTCCCCTCGTATTCTGTTCTTCTGTGCATGTAACTTGTACAAAATAATTTCGATGTTTTACATCTACCAGCATAGGCGTCCCATGACGGCTCATTCCCTTTTTATTACAATAATATTTAAAAAATGTTACGTAACACATAACGTTTACACGTAACACTACCTATAACGCATTGTAACGTTTAACAAGTCTCCCCCACCCCCCCAAATTTTGTTACGTATTACTTGAACAGTCCCTATATGACTATTATTGCTCTATTTGACTATTGTTGCTCTATTTGACTATTGTTGCTCTATATGACTATTGTTGCTCTGGCTGTTTTAGGCATGCCACATCAAATTTTGTATTGTGGCCGAATCAAACTTAATGGCGTCTGTAAACATGAGGCGAATTTTTGTGCTGTAGCAAATTCATGTGTCAGCCACAGTGAAGAGTGGAACTTTGCACAGCTTGTAGCTAACTTGACAGATGGCTTTTTGTATGATTCAGCCTATAGTAAGTTGTTACGCCACTGAAAACACATGTTAGATATTCTGTAGACTATATCATTTTCCTTAATAGTCCTTCTGAATTCTCCTTACGATAAACACATTATGTATGTTCATTGCAATGTGATCTGAATATGCAACCTTCTGACTCCAGGAAGATGTGTACTGTGTTTATCACAATGAGGGCAGTATGGCAGTCAGATCCATTTTTGTGTTGTGTAAATTTCCCAATGTTGGTGTGTTGACATAATTTGGTTGCCCTTGACAAACAAAACTTTCCAATTTGAACAGTACTCACAGGCTCTTATTAGACATTTTATCAACACTTGCCTGAATTCATATATAACGAAAGCAACTGATAATATCAGAAAATGTATTAGCTTAGTCACTCTGATGCACACCACAACTGATATCCACAATAGATCTGTTAGATTTAGTAGGGTAATGACATATGCATTGTGAGAATAGAATAAATTTAGTGTATTACTGGACTTAAGAAATAGTGTAGTAATTTTGAGATAATCTTAACTGTAGAATAATTTTCCTCACTTACAGTGAATAATAAAAATAATAAGGGCATTTGTATAGGTACACAACAAATAGTAGGAGTTACTTATCCTGGAAAATATAAAACTGAAAACAGATTTATGTCCAATTACATACCCGGTGTTCTGCGCTCCACCCATAGGATAGCCAGGGCCGCCGCGCGGTCTGGGTCTCCTGTCAACTGGTCCCCTGCCCCTTTGCGAAGGCACATTCTTGCGGTACGCCTCATTCTTAGGTGCGCTGCCAGCACCATCGCGCTTTTTGTTATTGTTACGTGGCCAAGGTTTTTGCGACAATTCTAAAATTCAGAACATACAATAAGCAACAGCTGATGCGCAACCTACTATGGATGTGGATCAAAAATTATGCAAAACAAAAAGTGTAAAACGTTTCGCAAGAACTTGACATGTTATAGGTACTTAATCATTACATAAACAATTTGTTGACATCCGCAAATTACGATTTCCACAGAGATAAGCAATAAAAAAACAAAGTGATAGTCATTCTGGAAGACGCCTACATATGATGAATAAGTCAGTTTGACCTTGGAGATTGTTGCTTGCTTACCAGAACTCTTTTTACAGTCGATGGCTGATGCCCTCGGCTGCGGTTGAGTAGATCGATTCAAAGATTTCTTGTCCATCCTGAATTCTTCTAACATCAAAGGTGGGAGCTGAGCGGGATACTCCGCGAGCAAAGGTTACGTACGACGAGGCCGACATTTTAACAAGCCATGTTTGATCCACAACAAAGAAAATAACAAATTCCTTCGTTAAAACACTTTACCAAGCGGTAATTTAGATAGAAGTAAACGTGAAACACAAAAAAGGGAGTATAGCTACTCCCTTTTGCCGATGACGAGGAATACCTCGAAGCCCGAATTATTTTCTAGCTAGCTAGAAAATATGGCGACCAGCCGGCAGCCAGCCGAAAACACGGATGCGCACTTCCGTTTTTGGAGAAATTATGATGAAATATTACAACAATGACTGAAAATAAAAGAGTATTTTACGGATAAATAAATGTCATATATTTCTTAAAATATTAATTTGTGACGTTGAATTAAAAGTAACGTAAAAAAGTTTAATATAATTTTGAAAGTTTTTATTATGACTTTCTGTTGTCTATAAATTCTTCAAGGGATAAGCAAAAATAAAAATTGCATTGTAAAGCGACCCCCACACGGCTGCTGGCGAGGCGCGTCTAAAGATGCGAATGTTGGGCGAAAGCCGCATAGTAGCGGACCCCACGCATGCGATATAATATAAGACGTGAGTTTTTTCTTGAATTGAGTGAGTTTCATACAACTGGTGCTTATGCGGCTGCGATCTAGAGTCCGACCAATCACAAGGTCTGTGATTAACCCTTAAAAATTATTAAGTGATTCAATATTACTTTTTATTTATTTGACAAGATAAATAGATTCAGGATTCACAAGCGAGGTATCCTTTGGTCCCACACTAGGCTCGAGGCCCGTGTTGTGGGTACCATACAGAAAGTTATCTAGTGGTGACATTCTGGAGTAGTCCTAAATTTTATAAAGAAATACTGATTTATCGAATATCTGAAATTAGTGATATTATATAAACTCAAAAAACAATAATAAATATACATACATACAAGGAATACATAATCATCCTGAAAGAAAGAATGTGTGCCAGTTTTCTTGTTGCGTTGTGTAAGTGGGCGCAGGAGTATAATATTATTGTGCAGTTTGTTTGTGTAAGTATAAAAAATAATTTTGAAAGGCTATGTGTGTGAAAGTGTGCTAATGTATGTGTACTCATCTGCTCTTAGGTTTTCCGTGGCGCTATACGACAGAGTAAGCAACCAGTTTCGAATAATTAGGTTTACTTTATGTGTTTTCTCCTTTATTAAGTTCGGAAAAACCTTGGATACCCTATTGAAGATTTTTGGGAGAAGGGCATTGGGATGTTCTGTCAGCATATGTTGAGTTAACCTTTACGAGAGGCATCTTAAAAGCCCGTCTACCCTGCTGATCTGTGGCAAGCCCAGTCTGCTTGATGAAATTGTGAATTTTTACAACAGCTTTCTGGATGAACAATTTCCGCACGGTCAAGACTTTGGCTTCCTGGAAAAGTCTTCTGTCGGATGTCTATATGGTTTCCGTAGCATTACTTTAAGGACAACCCTCTGTGCCCGTTCAAGTCCTATCATTAAAGTTTTAGCTGCTCCACCCCAAGCTAGGTTACAATATGAAAGAATAGACTGACATAAAGCCATATAGACCATACTGAGAGTAGTCGGATCGCACGCATCACGTAAACCTTTCATGACATAAATGAGTTTTCTGACGCGACCTGACAATTTAGATATATGATGCCTGAAGGAAAGTGACTCGTCGAGTTCCACTCCCAGGTATCGAATCCTATCAGTTCGACAAATGATGTCGCAGCCACTGTCTTCTGAAGTGTGGTTAGTTGGGCGTGGGACGATTGTGGATATGTTTAGATCAATATTTACCATCGGCATAGTTTTTTTCGTGTTATAAAAGGCCATAATTTTGGTCTTTTTAATATTGAGGGTTAAGAGATTACTGCTTAGCCACGCCGCTACTTGGTTAATACCGTTCTCTGCCATAGCAACTACATCACTCCATGAAGTGCTTTTAAAAACAAGCACCGTGTCATCTGCATAGCAGATAGTGTTTGCTCCAGGAATTGCGATCTCTAGCAGCTCATTTATGTAAATGCAAAACAGTGTTGGCCCAAGAATACTCCCTTGGGGAACTCCGAATCTAATCGGCAGCTCATCACTCAGACTGGTCCCAACCCTAACGCGTTGGCTTCGATTTGATAGGTAGCTGCGGAACCATTTCAGTGCAATACCGCGAACTCCAAAAGCTTCAAGCTTTTTTAGTAGGATTGGGACTGAGACAGTATCGAAGGCTTTAGCCAGATCTAGAAAAACCCCAACGCAACGGAGCTTCGCATCAACTGCAGATGACACTGAGTCTGTAAGAAGCACTACACTCCTCGGTAGAACGCCCACGCCTAAAACCAAACTGTCTATCAGATATAAGCATATTGGACTCAAGGTAGTCGACTAATCTCGTGTTCATAACTTTCTCAAGTATTTTTGAGAAGATGCTTAACAGTGATATAGGCCTATAGTTACTAGGAATATCCTTGGCACCGTCTTTATGTATGGGAATGACTGTTGCAAGCTTCCATCTGCTTGGAAAACGACCACTCTCAAGACTTAAATTAATTATATGTGTACTATTAATCAATATCTGTGATTGGTTAAACTCTAGATCTCAGCCGTATAAGCACCAGTTGTATGAAGGTCAATTAGGTTAATTATTAACAAAATAATCGAGCGTGCGGTGATATTACGTCATCCGCAACTCCCACAGAAAGTGGCGTCAGTTTACCTCTTTTTACCGCGGCCCTGATATCTTCGCAATCACTGAACAGATGCTCATATTCGAATTTAAAAATTCTATATACATAAACTACATGTATATATGCAAAATTTCATGAAGATCGGCAAAGCGGAACTCGAGTTATTGTCAAACAAACATACATACAAATATACATAAATACAAACATACATACAAGTGCCGATGTTGAAAATAGTTTGTATATCTATTTATTCTGTCATAGTCTTTGTTACCCTAGCAACTTATATAAATATTTGCTGTCACTTGTGTCTAAATAAAAAAACGTTTACACATCTTTATCACAGATTCAGCTTTATTTAATTTATTATGCCTTCTACTGTGTAGCTGCAGGCCCATTTCCATCAGCCGATTTGTCGTAGACTCTGCGACCTTCGCGCGATCTTCGCTTCGGCCTTCGCTTCGCGCGGTCCAATAAATACGCTTGCTGCTTCCAAAGCAAAAACCTGAATACAATGCGCACATCGATACTGATATTCGGTCATGGATGATAATATCGATACGATTACCAAATTATGGTTAAACAACGGTAACCGGTGCCAAAAATTGGCGACTATACCCATAACTACTAGGTCGCAGCTACTCCCGCGCCCGCTGTTGTCTAGGGAAAGTTTTATGAGAATCATTCGCTATTTTTCATAATAATTCCATAAACAATCATTCGTCATACAGCGCCATCTATTTCCTGCAAAGTCATAATGATATTGGCGGGAATTTTCTCACAATTTTCCAATTTCTCGGAAAAGTCTGTCGAACTAACGCATCCGAAACATGGAAAAAGCTAGTTTGCCCGTTGAAGAAGCTACCGAGCCTAATGAAGAAGCTCATCAACCTCAGGTAAAATGCAATTATTTGGAAACTATAAAACCAACCACCCGCCTACCCTAATTTCTTTTCAATCATGATATATAAAATTGCCTACCTTCTTTCGAAATTGATAAGAACGAAATAATTCGATGGCACGTGTGGAGTTTAATCACGTAATTTTCAGCTTCCAGAGGAAAACATGACACCAAAGCTCAAGGGACATGCTGCCAAAAAAGTGATTACTTTCGCCGATGACACAGACACGGAGACACCATCACAAAAAAGCAGGTGATTTCCTAAAATAATAAATTTCCTAATTCTTCTTCATACATGATTGTTGCTCGTACTTCAGCTCATCATTACATTTCTTTGAACTGTTTCACTTTCATTGAAGTTTGTCTTTTGTAAATCTTTAAAGCCTGAAGAGTTGAATAGCCCTTATTACTTAATGGTTTTTTATCTCTAATTTTTTCATTGAAAATTTCATATGGATAAAATATGAACTTTGAGACGGTTTAAATTCAGGTAGAAATATTATAACCACTTCTTACAAAGATTTTATTCAACACTAGTAATCCAATCAATCCAAGACCTTAGCCGTTTTACCAGTTTTACGCACGCTTTACGGTTAAACAGTGTTTAAAGCGTGTTTATATCTTTTGTGGTAAGGCTGTAGGTTTTCTGATAAAATAGACATCAAACCGAATTCATGCACCTGTAAAAAGTCTGGGATCGGAATCATAGGGACCGGACAAAGGTGGCTTGCATCCAGCGCGTTCAAGCAGCGGGTATTGATGAGGTTGACAGGGCTATTAACACTGTGGGTGGACGTCCTAATCTGCGATCCTTATTAATATTATAAATCCGAGAGCATGTTTGTTGGTTTGTACCTTTTTTTTATTCCAAAAAAGAAAATGTTTCCATGGGATTGCACAAAATTTAAATATCACGAGGGTGAAGCAGCGAGTAAAATCTAGTAAAACATAAAAATGCGACCTGTAAAGGAACATTTGGATAGATGAAAGCAACATCTTCACGTTTAAACTGAGACGCTTCGCTCCTTTCGTTCGCTCAGTCAAATATACTTTTTTTGTATGATCGTCTGACTTCTCCTCCAACACAAGTCGGAGCCGTTAGCAACAAACACTATTACATTATCTTGCGATCGATTTTTTACTATGATATAAGTCAAGCAATACATGATTTTATAAACGTGTGGTCAAATATACTAAGCTCCTATATACTTATATTAACTGTTCCCAGCACATACAAAGAAGTGCTAAGCCAGCCAGCGGCGAACATCTCCCACCGCGAGCGTCTGGTCTGGCTGCAGAAGCGGCGCACCGGCGGCCTGTGGGCGCAGTGCGACGACTGCGCGCGCTGGCGGTACCTGCCCCACGTCGTCGACAGCTACGAGCTGCCCCAGAAGTGGTACTGTCGCTTGAACCCGGGTGTGTATCACTGTCCATCCTGGAAACTTCTTTGCATTTCTAGCAATGCTAATGTACCTGCCAGACGTCGTCGCCAGCTACGACGAGCTGCCTCACAAGTGGTACTGTCGCTTGGACCCTGGTATGTATCAACATTGGAACAGGTAGCGACATATAAGTGTAGCGCTGAGCGATGTGTGGAGGGTGGCTGCGCATGAGTTTAGTATGGCGGTCAACATGCGCAGCCATCCCCTCCACAGTACCCTTCAGCGCTAGACTTACGTGGCGCTACTTGCACATAGTTACTACCAACCAGTGCGACGGCTGCGCTAGCTGGCTGTACCTGCTGCACGTCATCTATAGCTACGAGCTCTGCCAAAACCATAAGTGGTACAGGTTGCGACTCGCGGCATATGTAGCGCTGAGCGAAGTGTGGAGGGGATGGCTGCGCATGGGCTTAGTATGGACTATGGCAGTCACCATGCGCAGCCATCCCCTCCACAGTACCCTCAGCGCTAGACTTACGTGCCGCTGCCTGTACTATTACCGTTTGAACCCGGGTATGTATAAGCATGTACCTATTGATGTCCTAATGCTTGTCATTATCTCACGTCGATCATCTAGCGAGTGACTGCAGCAGCGACGCACACGTGGACTGTGGGCGCAGGGTAACTATTTCTCTTACTGACGTAAAACCCGCCAGTGAGGGCAATCGTTACACTGCGCCCTCATGTCATTGACAACTACAAGCTCCCGATAAGTGGTATAGGCTGGTACCTACTGGATATGACTGTGTCGACATCAGTAGGTATATGCCTAAGTATACAAACTTATTCATATCCCATAGACTTGTCATATTATTATATCGCCGCTATCGTTTTTCGGCTGCAGAAGCGACGCACGACTAGACTGTGGGCGCTCGGCGACAATAGGCATGATGACTGGGTAAAAAAATCAATAAGTAATATAATTAGTCCGTGAGTTAGGTTACCAAAAAATGATGGACACGTATTTTTTCTTTTGTCAACCAAACAACAAATGACAAAGAAAAACCTTGTCAAAGTGTGGGAGTGGGGGTCGTGACGTCACCTCTCTTACAGAAGTCTATACATTTGTATGGCACTTGTGACGTCACGCAAAACTTTGACGGGTTATGTCTTCATAAATTTCTGTTTAATTGACCAAAGAAAAAATTCATGTCTAATATTTTTGATAGTCTATCTGACGGACTAGGTAATTATATTTTTATTTTATATTTCCATATCATTACATAGCCGCAAGCGTCTGATAGCTGCAGAAGCGACGCAGCTTATATGGAAACTATACCTTCACACAACTCTCATGACGTCAGAGACCGCGTTGCCGTCGGGTATATTTTCAAAACCAGTAAACTAAAATCATTTCAATAAAGCGTACCTTTATCTAACATTTGTGACGTCACTGTCGCGTGTTGATATCGGGTATACATTGAGATTTAGTATACGCCCCGCGTATTTTAAAACATACCCGACCGCAACGAAGCCATCGTTCGGTACGCCGCGCAGCAGCGGCCGGCGAAGTGCCAGAAGTATATTCTTTGCCAGAAGCAAACCGCCTTGATAGATTAGGTGTGAAACAAAATAAGTATAGGATATGTTAGGTTAGAACATGACAAACAACGCACGAGCCGAGCGAGCGAAGCGAGCGTGCCGCGGCAGCGGCCGGCGAAGTGCCCGAAGCAAACCGCCTTGATAGATTAGGTGTGAAACAAAACAAAAAATAAATAAACCTAACCTAACCTACAAAATACACGTCCTTTTATCTGATACCTACCCCAAACGGATGTTGCGGTCGGGTATATTTTGAAATCCTTAACACGACGGTTCATATTTTTAAAGTATCCCCAAAACGAATGTTGCAGTCAGGTATATTTTAAAATCCTCAACAAGGCGGTACATATTTTTATGGTATACCCGAACTCAACACTATAGAGCGTTGAGTAAAGGTATAGATTCCATATAAGCAGCGACGCACGCTAGCGTAAGAACCGCCCAGTGACGGTAATCATCACTTTACGGCCACAAGTCATAATTACTTGATAGCTACGAGCTGCCCCATAGGCGGTACCTACCTGACCCGGGTGTGTATTATTATCATAGGTGACGGTGTGCTTATTGTTGTCCCATAGACTTGCCATACTATTATATTGCCCAGCGTCTGACAGCTGCAGAATTGGCGCACGAGTGGACTGTGGGCGTAGGGTAACCATTGTTCTTACTGACGTAAAAACCGCCAGTGAGAGCAATTATACATTGTGCTCTCATGTCATTGATAATTTTTTTACGAGTTCTTGGATAAGTGGCACTGTGATTGAGCCCAGGTATACCTATGTATTAACAGCGGCATTCGGTACCTACGTATACTTATTGATATCCCATAGACTGATGTTTGCAGAACCAATGCACGAGTGGACTGTGAGCGCAAGGTGGAGATTGCCCTGACTAGCGTAACCACCGCCAGTGAGGGTGATTTTGACCTTGTGCTCTCATGTCATTAATAGCTACGAGCTGCCAGATAGGTGGTACTGTCACTTGAACCCGGGTATGTATCATCGTTAGGTACATGTGTATACCGTTGATGCCCATAAAGCTACCATATCTCCCCGCGAGGATACCACGCAAGACCGTCACCCACAAGCAACCGCTATCGAGTGCAGTAATCACAGTCTTTGCCTATGCCTTATAGTCCTCGTAGAGTATGATGACTAGGCCGATAGCGGTTCGTGCCTCATGTCATAGATAGCTACGAGCTGCCCGATAAGTGGTAAGTATAATCCGCGCCACACAAGTCGGCAGATGGCAAGTTATGCGCAGAACGCTGCGCACAAGGCAAAATATAGGTATGCGCGGGAGCCAGATAGACGAGACGCCCCGGGGCACACCCGCCCGCCAACCTAATGCCTCCCGCGCGCTCCCTACGCCCGTGCACACTACTTCTTCACTTGATTAGGAATTATGCACACATGCGCAATAATTAGCGAATCACGGCGAAGTGTCATCGCGGCCAACTTCACATCCGCCGACTTGTGTGGCGATACCTATGCTGGTAAGAAAGGGAGACATTTTTCTGCAGTGCCCGCTAGAAAAATTGAAATTCAATACTTTATACGTTTAGCGTGGCTGCAGAAGCGATTCACGAGTAAACTGTGGGCGCAGGGCGAAGATAGCTTTACCTTTATATGACGTAAATGCTGTCCCTTGAAGCTATCTTTGCAGTACCTACGCCTTCGTGTCATTCAAAGTCAAAAAGTCAAAAGTATTTATTCGTGGAAATTGTGGTTACAAAGGTCTTATTTTATAAATATACAGTACAACACAATTAGCCAATGTGGCATACGAAAATAATAACTACGAACTGCCCCATTGGATAAGTGATACTAATGATTGAACCCGAGTATGTATATCAATATCGGTCGGTAACAATACCTACCTATGTATTTAATCATAATCAATATATGTATTGATGCCCATAAAGTTGCTATAGCCCTTCGAGCGTCTGGAGTGGCTGCAGAAGTGATGCACGCGTGGGCTGTGGGCGCAGGGTAACGATTGCTTTTACTGACGCAAATCTCGCCAGTGAATGCAATCGTCACACTGCGCCCTCAAGTCATTGATAACTACAAGCTGCTTAATGAGTGGAATTATTGATCGAACCCCGGGTATGCACATCAACATCGATACGGAAGCTATGTATAAATAATCATAAATCATTATACATACCCCTCATGATGCCCATAAATAATAATATCTTCCCTCGAACATCTGGTGTGGCTGCAAAAGCGAAGCACTAGTGGGCTGTTGGCGTTCGGCGACAATTGCTCTCACTATCGTAATAACCGCCAGTAAAGGTAATCATCGTCTTGCATCCTCAAGACATTGATGGCTACGAATTTCCCAATAGGTAAGTAGTACTGTTGTTGCTTATTGTAGTCCCATAGACTTGCCATGGTATTACATTGCCTAGCGTCTGACGGCTGCAAAGGTACGTAGTATTGTTATAAATATCTTCTTTGGCAGAAGTATTGTTCCAAGTAAATTTTAGAGTGCCGTATGCCATCCTCAAAAAAAACGTATTTTAGTGAAAAAATGTATGGAGAAAATTAATAAAAGACCGTATTTTATACGGCAGATAGGGGAGCCGAGCCGTATTTGCCTATTTTCGGAACCTGGAAGCCGTATAATACAGCAATTGCCGTATCAGGAATATCACTGGAGGCGACGCACGAGTGGACTGTGGGCGCAAGGTAACTATTGCTGTCACTGGCGTAAAATTCGCCAGTGAGAGCAATATTACATTGTGCTCTCATGTCATTGATAACTACGAGCTCCCGATCAGTGGTACTGTGATTAAACCCGGGTATGTATTATTAACATCGGCACCTACGACTAGGTAATTATGTATTGATAAAACATTTCAATGTTTAACATAGACTTCCCATATTATTATCTCGCCGCCCGCAAGCGTCTGACGCAGTGGTGGATTTACGTATTTGTTGTAATAGTACTAGGGCTGTTAAATTTTTATAAACCTCTAAAAGTCATATTTTTACGCAAAACTTTGGCTAAAAAGTATACTAAACTAAAAACTTTTCTGAAAAAATAAGACGTACGAACGTGCAATATTTCTTTCTTACTCAAGACCACAACATATATTGACTTATTGACCCCAAAAACATAACATTTTGTTACAATTTAAGGCGTGAAAAAAGTTTTCTCACTGAACGTAAATTTTATCAAAAATGTACCTACCGCGAGTTTTCTCGATGTTCTAAAACACTGGTCGATTCAGAATCTTCTTGAAAATATGATTTTGAAAGTTGTTTGGAAGTCTGTCGAGAAATCTAGACTAGGTATGCTTGGAAGATTTAGAGCTAAAAGCGGGTGGCTAATCCTTCAAGAGACTATGGCGCATGTTTCAGACCCTGCTAAGGCAGACTGCTCCGTGCCAGAGACGCCGATACATTTGCGTGACGAAGAGGATTTGATCCACGGCGAGTACTCGGCTGGTAGGTCCGTAGGTGTAGTCCATAGAAATTAGAGGCTTTCTTTACTGATCGAACGAACGAAGTGATCAAAGCGTCTCAGTTTTGATTTCATATTTTTATCTATCATCTGTCCGGATGTTGATTCTCCTTTAAAGGTTGCATTTTTCAACGAATCTGCAAAAAACTTTTATGTTTTTGGATTTTTAACCTAGTTGGCGATTTTTGATTGGGGGCAATATTTCCATCAAAAAGCAGATTTTCCTGTACCTAGCGCTATTTATCGGCTGACGTCGAAATTAAATTTTATCGCTGATGCCAAAATTGTTTAGTATCTAAATCCTTTCAAGTTTTGCGAGTATGAACCAAGTCGGTCAACAGCGAATCGGGATAAGCCGCGAGGTCTACTGTTCGGATAACTACTAGGTTTATTGTGCTTTGTGCTTCGAGCAAATATCTACAGAGCCACAGTCTCTAAGTGAAAGTAGTAAAAAAATGCCCGAGTACCGTCATACATACCGTCTACCGACTTAGATATTTACATTAAATAATATTCAATGACCCGTTTTTTCGAATCCCGACATTATGTCACCTAATTAGTGCTAGTAACCGATCACTTTGGCATCGCGCGGCGTTGTAGCCGGCTTGCAATCACCTTACAACTAACTAAAAAGCCTGCCCACTACGTAGCTTGGGCAGAGTTTTACCCCGGACTCTTATTGCACGATTGTGACTATTGATATTTCCTCGAAGGCTTTGTGAGAATTGTGAGTAATAATAATTGTGTAGGTACTACAATAAACGTCATGAGTAGCAAAGACTTTTGTTTAAATTAAGCTTGGATCGTAAGTATTATACTTTTATGATAAATTAATCTACTTACCCTAGGTTAGTTATTATCTTTTAATTTTGAAAGTTCAAATAGTAGATATTTTGTAGTAAAAGATTTGAAAAGGAGATACCTATTTGTATCAGGATCCGTAGTTTGGGCGCGCATGGTGGGCTGGCCGTGGTGGCCCGCCATGGTGGACGACTGCCCCGACACCGAGCAGTACTACTGGCTCGACGGCTTCTCCGACATACCGGTGAGGATACACGACACTATGTCAATAATATCAACGTCCCTTTTATACGAATGTTAATGAAATATTTACTAAGGGAAGTTGTCCAACTTTAGTAAGACAAGTCCAAAAATTTGCGAAAGATGATTTGTGGATAAAAGTCCCAAAATCCCCTTCCATAACACCGCAGGGGATTTCTGTACAAAAAGTCCACAAATCCCCGCGCAGGGGAAAATCTAAGGGGATTTGTGGAATAAGCACCAAGCCGATACACGGCTCTAAACTGTCATATAAGCAATGGACTGATGAAACTGAAATCATTACAGTAGGTGTCATGATTTCAGTGTGAATATTCAATGAAACCAGGTGCGCGGTAAAATCAAGACTGATGTATTTTTTACATAAACAGGTACATGCAATAAGTATTTATATCTACCCTACACTACATACATCACACTTCCCTCCTTATTGAGAAATAATTTATTAAACCTTACAATAATATTAGTATGAACATATTTTAGAATATCATTACAGTGTTATAGATAAACAAAATTAGATTATTATTATTAGTATTATCATTATATCCAATGCTGTTGTTGTTTTTTCTTAAATTAAGAAAGAAAAACAAAACAACCATATTCAAATGCATTGCATTCCTGTGTTGCTGTGGAGGCTAATATATTAACCCAGAGTAGGTAGATATGCAACATGTTCCTAATATAAACAGAACATTCTGAATAGTCTACTAGTGCTATTACTGATTACACATTTTCAATTTCATGTATGGCATATAGCAAGGTATATACGTACGTAGTTTAAGTGATTGCTTAATTTAACATTTTACATGTTGGTATTGTGATACGTAGGTACCTAAGTTCCTACTGGTAAACCAAGTAAATAACATACGAACATAATAGATTTATTACAGATACATATTATGTCAGTATGGTATACCTAGAAAAATTATCATATATCCATAAGTATCTAATCAAGCTAGGTTAACACAAGTAATTATTGATTGCTTATATCAAAATGATTTAGTTCGGTTACGTATCAACACACGAAAAATCTTTCAGGACCCTTGCACGAACGTACTTTACTGTGCTCAATATCTACTTGATATTGAAAAAAATTCTATAATTCGGCTTGGGCTTACGCGGACGCTTAGTAGGTGTGTCCTGTAAGGGCGGCGGCGAGCCGCGCGTTGCTGGCGCGGCCGGCTCAGCGAGCGCGACTGGCGCGCTCTGCGCGAGTACGGGCGATGCTGGCGCATGCACGCTGCTGGCCGAGCTCGGCTCCGGCGACGAAGTGTCCGACGGTAGCGGCTCGTATTGGCCGTTATCGACCAATTTGTTGCCGACTCCTACTGCCCATGAATAGCGTTTAGAGCGGTTAGGCATCAGTTGGTCGGTGTGTTTGGTAATCATCCTATTGCCCTCGGTGACCACCTTGTAAGTCGCCGAGCCCGTACGTTCCGCTACTGTCCCTTCGTTCCACTTGGGTCCCTGTTTATAAAAGTTTCGTACCAACACAGGGCCTCCCGCGACAAACTCTCGCGGCGTGCCTCCCGCGTGTGCGACTTGCGCGTGCTGCGCCGCGGCGGCGCACTCGGCCGCGCTGGGCGCGCGCAGCCGGTCCAGCCGTGTGCGCAGCCGCCGACCGAACATGGCCACCGCGGGCTCCTTCTGTGTGCTGCTATGTGAACTGTTCCGATACTGTGTTAAAAATTTACTGAGGGCGACCTCAATTCGCTCCCCGTCTACCGTAGCTTTTTTCATAACTTTCTTAATAGTCTTGACTGCGTTTTCCGCCGCTCCATTACTCGACGGATGATAAGCGGCTGTGAGAATATGTTGGACGTCATTATTATTTAGGTACCTTTCGAAGTTCGTCGACGTAAAAGGTGGTCCCCCGTCGGTCACGAGCTGCTTAGGGGCCCCGAATCTGGCGAACATTTCTCTGAACTTAGCCATCACTGGCTCCGCTGAGGTCCCCGAGGTCATTGCGGCTACTTCAATCCACTTGGTATGAGCATCGATAACGATCAAATAATAAATACCTTTGAAATAGAGAAAATCAGCGTGTAGCCGCGTCCACGGCTCTTGCGGCCGGGCGAAAGGCACGGGCGGCGCGCGCGGCGGTGCGTCGCGCACGGCGCGGCACGCGGTGCACGTGCGGGCGCGCTCTTCCAGCTCGGCTTCTATGGACGGCCACCACACATAGTTTCGGGCGATATGTTTCATGCGCACGATACCCACGTGCCCCTCATGCACGTCTTCTATTACGCGTTTGCGTAATTTGTTCGGGATGACGATTTTATAACCCCATACAATACAGCCGTGGTCGATATGTAACGTTTCCTTTCGATGAAAGTACGGTTTTTCATTTTCCACTTCCGTCTGGTCCGGCCAACCACTGATAATGTACCCATAAATTTTCCTCAACGTGCTATCTCTCATGGTCTCTTTCGCGACGTCCCTGTGGCTCAAGGGAAACGTGCCTTCCACAAAATGTATATATGCCGCCTCCTCTTCGCTGACTTTTAACATAGGTACCTTTAGCCGCCAGAGGCAGGCGCGATAATCCGTCGGCGTTCCCATTGTTATGTGTCGACACGAAAGCTATCTCGAAATCGTACGCGGCGAGCCTCACCGCGTATCTCTGCAAACGGCTGGCGGCCGTCTGCGGAATCCCGTGTTTGGGACCGAATATGTGCGTGAGCGGTTTATGATCACTACGTAATATAAACTTACGCCCGAATACGTACTGGTGATGCCGCGTGACACCATACACGATGGCTAGGGCCTCCTTGTCTATCTGGCTGTACTTACGCTCGGCGGAGTTGAGCGTTCGCGACGCGCAGCATATGATGCGCTCGGCGCCGTCGGGGTACACGTGAGCCAACACCGCCCCCAGACCGTACTCGGAGCTGTCAACCGCCAGAACCAGAGGCAGCTGCGGCTCGTAGTGCGCCAGCGCTGGCCCGCTCACCAGCTCTTCTTTTATTTTCTCGAACGCCGTTTGACACTCCTCGGTCCACCGCCACCGCGCGCCCTTGGCTAATAAGGAATACAGTGGATGTAATGTTGTACTGACATTTCTTAAAAACCGTGAATAATAATTCACCAACCCGAGCGCTGCCCGTAACTGCGACACGTTTTCGGGTGTGGGCAACTTTGCTATTGCTGCCACTTTGTTTTCATCCGTGTATAGCCCGTGCCGATTTATACTATAGCCCAAGTAACAAACTTCGTTTTTAAAAAATTCACACTTCTCAAATTTTATGCGCAAGCCGGCGTCTTGTAGCCTGAACAACACTGCCTTTAAATTTTTCATGTGTTGTTCCTGATTAGGCCCCGTTATACATATATCATCGATAAAACATACTACATTATCTATGCCACACAACGTTTCTTCGATTACCTTTTGAAACATTTCTGGTAAACATTTTAAGCCGAAAGGTGCCCTACGGTATACAAAAATCCCGACATGAGTGGTTATAGCTGTAAGAGGTTGAGATTCCTCATGTAACAACAATTGTAGGTAGGCGTTTTTTAAGTCTAATTTCGTGTATTGCTCCCCTCCACTTAGCGCTGCAAATAACTGTTCAATACGCGGCAAGGGATAGTGCACATCTTTTAATTTTGGATTTACTGTTATCTTATAGTCGCCGCAGATGCGGATCGAGCCGTCTCTTTTGATAACAGCCACTATTGGAGTTCCGTAGTCTGACCGTTCGACCTTCGTTTTCACTCGCTCAGATTCTAAGCGTTGTAATTCAAGTTCAACAGGTAATCGCATCGCTAATGGTATCGGGCGCGCTTTACAAAATACCGGTTCCGTGTCTTTTAGATATAACTTTATCTCTGTTTTAAATGTTCCCAACCCATCTTTAAAAACATCCGGGAATTCGTTTTTTAACTGTGCTACGACTGGATCGCAAGTTTCGTTCACACTAAAAATATTAATTGATTTTAGGTTTAATTTGCGCATCCAATGACGCCCCATTAACGGTTTCGCGCCATTCGCAATAATAAACAATGGCAAAATGGCCGTCTCTCGGCCGCGTGTCACCGCCACCTCAACGCGACCGAGGGGCACGATTTCCCCGCCTGAATATGATCGGAATTTGGACTCGTCTTTAATGATGGGTAAATGGGATAAATGCTCGTCATAAAATTGTTTCGACACGGCCGATATCCTACTACCGGTATCTACTTCGAATAATACCGTTCTATTTTCGACCTTAAGTTCCAGGTAATACGGATCATCCTTACGCTTTGCACCGGCGGCTACTGCAGAAATATGGTATAGTCCATCGCTTGCATCACTTTCCGAATCACTGCGCTCGATGTAAAATTGAGACTTTGACTGCTCATTATTAAGATTTTTCCCACTTTTCGAACACTTAGAGGCCAGATGGCCTTTTAGATTGCACTTGTTGCACGAATAAAATTTGTACCGACACTTATTAGGCGCGTGGTTCCCCTTTCCACAACGCCAGCAAGCGGTGCTGCGCCCTCGTTCGTGGCCCGCGGCGCCGGCCGCCGCCACCCGATGCAGCTCGCTTCCGCCCTGCCCGAGTCCTGAGCTCCTCGAGCCCGGCGCTCTGACGACGGCGCCGCTCGCGGCCGCGGTGTCCGCGTGCCGCTCGGCCGCCTCCAGCGCTAGCGCCAGCTCCACCGCCTTCCGGTAGTCGAGCGTAGGGTGTGCGAACAGGCGAGCTCTCATCTCTTCACTACGTAGGCCCGACACAAATTGATCTCGTAAGTTCTCCTCGAGCGACGCACCAAAATTACAATGCGTCGCGAGGTGCTTGAGAGTTTGTAGGAATGTGCCGACATTTTCGGTATCCGCCTGCCGCCGTTGTCGAAAGATATGCCTTTCAGCGATCTCCGATCGCTTCGGTTCCAGGTGCTCGCGAACCAACGCCACCAGCTCGTCGAATTTCTTGCTTTCTGGGTAGCTTGGAGCACAAAGGTCGCACATGAGTTCGTATGTGGCGGGGCCGACATGCGTCACCAGCGTGGCGACCCGTAGTTCTGTTTTGATTTCGTTCAACAAAATAAATTGTTCTACGAGTCTCACATACGAGCCCCAACTCGTCCCGCCATGAATATCGAACTCATGAAGTTTTCCGTAAGGCATTTTCCAACACTTCAACTAAAAACGACTCCAGTCTGCGCCACTGTGAATATTCAATGAAACCAGGTGCGCGGTAAAATCAAGACTGATGTATTTTTTACATAAACAGGTACATGCAATAAGTATTTATATCTACCCTACACTACATACATCACAATTATCAGTCCATTGCTCCACATCGACAGGATTCCCCAATAGATCTCCAATAGAAAAGGCTCTCATGCAGCACAATCCTGCGGCCCTAATGAAGTCATCTCTTCATCTTGAATGAACGTCCTGCGCTCGTTTCCCCGGTTATCCTTGCATACCTTCTGATAGCCTGGGTACGGCGCTTTGTTAGTAACTTGGTTCTTCGGGTCTCTTCGACATTCCTATTTTACGATAACTTTGCTTAAATATTTGGTCTATCCTAAAGTTGCAGTTATTCCGTAGAGGGCTGTATGTAATTCATCCTCAACTATACTGACTTGGTATACTTAGCTGATTTTTTGCAATTTCACGGTTATGGTAGCTTGATGTAGTTTTTACGTTCCGTGCCCAAAGGGTAAAAATGGGACCCTATTACTAAGACTCCGCTGTCCGTCTGTCTGTCTGTCTCCAGGCTGTATCTCATGAACCGCTATAGCTAGAAAGCTGAAATTTTCACAGATGATGTATTTCTGTAGCCGCTATAACAACAAATACTAAAAATAGAATAAAAATAATATTTATAGGGGGCTTCCATAAAGCAAATCTAAATTTTTTGCCGTTTTTCGCTCGATATCAATAATGGTAACAGGTAGATGCTTGAAATATTCACAGAATGTTTAGCTACATGCTTACTTTAATAATAAAAAATGAAATTAAAATAAAATAAATGTTTAAGGGGGGCTCCCATACAGTACGGAACCCTTCGTGCGCGAGTCTGACTCGTAATTGGCAGATATTTTTTTAATACATAACCATGATTGTAATATTTTTTCAGACCCACTACAATGTGGTATTCTTTGACTCCAATGACGTGACTCGTGCCTGGATAACACCAGAGAACATGAAGCCATACGCTACCTACAAAAAAATCTACAAGCCCTTCCTAAAAGACAAGAAGAACAAACTCAGGCTACAAGCGGCAGTAAAACAAGCCGACGATGCAGTCAAATTGCCACTAACACAAAGACTCGAAAAATACAGCTTCCTAGCTACGTACAAAGGACCGATCATTTCTCCAAAAAAACTTACCAAGAAAGAACTAAAAAAACACCAAAATCGCCTGAAGCGAAAATTCAACATCCAATTCGAAGAGGCGGGATCAGATGATGACGTGGTGCAACCAAAATCTGTCGTGAAAAACAAAAATATCATTACGTTGGGCACGCGCAGAAACCCAAAAACGCGAACTTTGAGCACATTTATAGAGAGATATGAAATGGATACCGCGACCCAGGAAGCAGGTGCGGTTGAAGAAATGATTGAGAAGATCTTTGAACCGAAAGCAAAAAAAACAGAACCTAAGGTGGTTGAGACCAAGACAGTAGAAAATGATCTAAATACAGAAGCGTCGACGGATACTTTTAAGAAAGACAACTCTTTAGTTGTGCAAGTTGGCAGTACTGCTGATTCGGCTACGGCTGAGGAAACTTTTGACAATGGTAGGTCTGCATTATCAGCATATTAGTCGTAAGACCTCCACTGCCGCGTCTCATTATCATCATTTTAACCGTAGGACGTACGCCCCTGAACATAGGCCTCTCATGTAGATTTCCATTAAGACGGACATACGCTTCTAATATCCAGTGCGATCCTGCACTCCTAATCAGTCATCTCTTCACCTTGTCGATGAACCCTACGCTGCGCTTGCTGGTACGTGCGTGGTCTCTATTCGAAAACCTTTGATAGAAAAAGAAATCTCGGTATTTAATATTGGTCTTCGGCCTAGAAACTCTTGAGATTATGCAAAAATCAATTTGTGAAAATGTTACTGAAAAGAGAAGACTCGTAATAATTATGTCTGTCTTTTTCTTTCATTTCATACATGCAAGAATGCCATAGGACGTCCACTGTTTACATCCAGCTTAGAGCAATCCTGCGGTCTTGATGTGGTCATCAGTCCACATGCCCCGTGGATTGACGGCATATGCTGCGCTTACCGCGGTCTCTACTCGAGAACTTTTAGACCCCACTCTGTCCGTCTGTGTATATGTCTTTGACTTGCTTTCAAGATCTACCAAGTAAAACAATACGTATTAATTATATATTTGTATTGTACATGTACCTACAATTACATGTATACCTGGATACGTATGTTTAACCGACGAAACGAAGAAGTTACCTACTCAAGTCAATGTTATACCTAAGTTTATATTTTTAATGGATGATGGAAAGTGAATAGGTACTCCGAAGTTAGCCCCTTATAAATTTTATCAAAATTGTGTAGGTGTAGTTTTTGAAAAATCAAAAATAATCTAAAAATGGGAAAGTAATTTTAATTTTTTTCCTTTAGACACGTCGAAAACCTACGTACCTGAAAATGAATCTCAAGAGTCGACCCAAAATACGCAAAATTCCAGCGCTGCTGCTCACAGAGAGTTCGAAGTGGTCATTGGTTCCCCAAGTAGCGTCCACAGTGGTGACTTCGATTATTAATAACTCCTAAGTTTACGAACTTTATTGATTCGTACTAATTCAAGTTAATACCTGTAATTATCTATTTGGTATAAGCTTTCATCTTCATTCGAATAATAGGTATATAGGTACCTAGCTATAATTAGTTATTATTATAATATTAATTGAAGCTTACCCCTTTTTTAAAGGGTATAATTTATCATAAAATACTTATGTTATAAGTAAATTATTTAGAATACGTTTCATTTATACGATTAGAAAATACGTTCTAGTAGGTATTTAGCTTGCTGCCGTGCATGTAAATCTATGTACCTACACATTTGTATGTAATGCTATTTGCTATTTAGGTAATGTTGATTTTCTAAAGTTTTCACGTATTTACTGAAGTGTAAAGATAAATACCTATTCTCAAAACTTGTTTTTTTTTACCTAATCTACTTAAAAAAATATATTTTTGTTAATTAATAATGCCATAGAAAAATGATTATAATCTTTCTGATTATAATCTAATTTTTATTAAACTAAATGGTATAGGCCGCGCTACACAAGTTGGCGGATGTGAAGTTAAGCCACAAGCTGCGCAATATCCAATCCTGGAGATCACATAAAGCCGCACGTTGATTGGCTATTGCGCAGCTTGTAGCTAACTTCAAATCTGCCAACTTATGTGGTGCGGCTTATAGTATGTAGGTATTCAGTGCTCACGTAGGTACGTATAATGATGAATATTAGTTGTAGATCAACTGGGCTGCTAAAAACCTTGCTAAATATTTATAGGGCACTTAGAACATAGAATAGTGAGACCTAAAAGGCCTAAGTATAGGTATCGTATCTATTGTACGGTTACCTAGTGGTTTGCTAGAGGCACAGACTACCAAGATAATCTGTCTACGGCTAGAGGAATTCATATCTTGTGAACCAAACCAACTGCGTAAAAATTACTTCAATTATAGGCTGCGCCACACAAGTTGACGGATGTGAAGTTAGCTACAAGCTGCGCAATAGCCAATCAACGTGAGGCTTAAGCGTTCCCCAAACAGAGGCGGTACGAGCGGTATCTGAGGCATGACTTGGACTTGAGCTATTATGAGTTTGTCTTGGACTTAGACTATTTTTTTATAACATTGATTTTAAGACTAATAATTAAGAAGCAGCTAAAAGGTCTTGAAACGAGACATGTATGACCATTTAAAAAAAGATTGTGACAATAACTTGAATGACAGCTCACTAGCGAAATAAGGAGCAGTGTTACCACCCTTAACTCTATCGAAGTAAGTTAGCATTTTAAGTTATTCTTCTTCGTCTCGTCGATGATCCAGATATCTACAAAATCAATATCATATTACCTTTTCCCTGTATTATTGTTATATTAAGCGTGTTATTTTTACAACTAGCTTCTTTTCAATCGGACCACGTCCAACATTATTTACCGTCAATCTGCAATACTTATTATCTATTATAATACCTATTTATGCTTTGTTCGTTTTATAATTGTTCTTATTTCTCGGTAATCTGTCTTCAGTACGAAGTCCATAGATATACAATTTTACTATTATAGCGATAAAACATTTACATCGTTACAATATTGTTTTTTTTTTTTTAAATAATGGTGGTGATTGATCTGTCTGGCGCTTATCGCTAAAACGGTGGTGGCAGCACTGCCTAGGGAAATCTACGAAAAATTGGAAAAGCGGCGTGCAATTAATTAATTACTTCAGAAGGTAGAAGAAGGGTTCTTATTTATTTTAGAAGACGCTGAAATTTCCGGTCACTCAGCAGTATTGCTGCTTACGTGCTTCATTTTGATAAATTAAATAAATACGAAAATGGCAACCATATCCTTCGCTAAAAGTTTGGTTAACCCAGGTAAAATTCATGAATACCTATTTATTTCAATATTTTAATGTGATTAGTAAACATACGTTCCCCCTTTACTATTAAATCTAAAATTTTCGTCCCTGATATAGATTTAGTTTAAATACTTTGTGTATCGCTTTATCAGTAGATTATGTAAAAGTTGTTGCTAATGTTACTAATCTGACAAAAGAGTCGTTCAAATGCTACTCGGTTAAATATTTGTGATTATTTATGTAAGATTTAGTCCATTAATAAAATTAAACATTATAGGTTAGTTTTTCATTATTCTTATCACTATAACCTACTTCTAAAGCTATTATTGAAATTGTTGATTTTTCAGCTCTCAAGCTTGTACTAAACTCTAATCAGTGTTGTCAAATAAGAAACACACTAGCACGACCAAGTTTAACTCCATTGAGTTTTGTGTTAAGGAGAAATTATGCTGAGAAACAAGTATTTGAGAGAACCAAACCTCATTGCAATGTCGGCACAATTGGTCATGTTGATCACGGAAAAACTACACTCACAGCTGCCATAACCAAAGGTAATCTAGATCTTACTCTAAGATTTAAACTATTAAGACCTATTTCAAGTCAGGTGCTATAGACCATAGAGTATACAGCACCTGAGCATAGGAAAGAGAATATCATGAGAAGGATGAAGCTGACCAGGATAAGAATTGAACTGAAGATTAATGTACATTCTAAGCTAAATAAGATTAAGATAAATTACCATTTTTTTTTGTCATGTAAAGCTAGTCTACATATTCACCATGATTTTGAAATCCACTTGGTAATTCTAATTGAAATGACCTTACAGTATTAGCAGACCAGAACCTAGCGCAGTCGAAAGGCTATGCTGACATTGACAATGCTCCTGAAGAGAAGGCTCGAGGTATCACCATCAATGTCGCCCACGTTGAATACCAGACTGAAACCAGACATTATGGACACACAGACTGCCCCGGTCACGCTGATTACATTAAGGTAAAATTGTAAAAATGGTGCTATAAGCCAGCACTCAAGATTTTTAATTCACCCTAAATTTAGGAATTTTTCCCACAAAAAAACCCCTAGTCTCCAGCATGAATCTATGAAGTCATTTTACCCTATAAATCCCTAAATTGTGTAGAATTGCGTCAATTTGAATTCGTCATTGGCGAAAATGTCATCCCTAAAAGTGGCCTAGTTTGGTAACAGATAACTACTTTAATCTTATGTCCACCATGTCCTAATGATGTCTACAGTTGTCATAAAACCAGGCCCCATAATCATCATCATCATCTTCTTGCCGTTATCCCACTAGGTGGGGTCGGCACAGGACGTTTCCTTTCGCCACTTCACTTTATCATTCGTCATCTCATCATCAACTCCTTTCTCTTGCATGTCATCTTTCACACAATTCATCCACACTTATTTTGGTCTTCCCCTCCCGCTTTTGCCATTTACCATCATATTAAGATATCTTTCTGTGACATGACTATCCTCCCTTCTCATTATATGCCCATACCAAGATAGCCTGCCACTCTTTAATTTCTCAGTCACTGGTGCTACTTTCAGACTTCCCCTAACATATTCATTTCTAATTTTATCCATCCTTGTCACTCCGCACATCCATCGCAGCATTCGCATCTCCGCCGCATGCAATTTCCTTTTATTTTCCCCTTTGGTGGCCCAACACTCAGATCCATACAATACGACAGGTCTTAGGAGGCCCCATAATATTAGATTAAAAACAAAAACTAAGGTGGCATGGTCACAAAGCTAATATTAGTTATTGTAGCTAATTCAGAATGTTTCTTTAAATTGTTTTTTGATGATGAACAAAGAATAAGTGAATGGATGTCTTGATCAGCCCCGCAAGATCAATCTGGATGCAAGCTTCTTATTTACCTATTCCTATTGGAGATCTAATGATAATTATGTAATAATGAAAAAATAATAATACAAAAAACAGACAGACAAAAAAGTGATCCAATAAGGGTTCCGTTTTTTTCCTTTTGAGGTACGAAACCCTAAAAATCAGCAAAAAAGGCTAAAAATAGGTAAAATTGGGGATCTATAAGGGAGGCTATATGTCCAGTAGCAGACGTCCTATAGCTAAAACTACGACCACAAATAAAGAGGGAAATAATGTACAAGTTTTCTAAATCTAAACTACCAATTTCAAAATCCGTTTTCCAGAACATGATCACAGGCACGGCCCAGATGGACGGGGCCATCCTCGTTGTGGCTGCCACGGACGGAGTCATGCCGCAGACCCGGGAGCATCTCCTGCTGGCCAAACAGATCGGCATCCAGCATGTCGTGGTGTTTATCAACAAGGTACTTATTTGACACTCTAAAAGCTGTAAAACATTCTAAAAAAAAAACATTAATACATAGAACCTTGTGCACCAAGCTTCGTTGAAATTGGTTGAAAAATGCGACCAGTAAACGAAAACCGACATCTGGATAGACGAAAGCAGCATCGCCGTGTTAAAACGAAGATCTTCGCTAACGCTTCGATCAATAATGTTATGATATGAATAAACCAAAGTGCTTAGTTATTTCATAGGTTATTACAATATTGTACATTGAAAGTGTGTTTATGTAATGTAATAAAATTTAATTCCTGACTGAAGCTTACATAAAGCTGTGCGTTGATTGGGTAGGTTGTAGCTAACTTCACTACTAATACTTCTTTATTTTCTGTAAATTCATTTAATATAATTGTTACCTATTTTTATATTGTTGAAGTTAGCTATAGTCCGTTCCATAACCGCTGAGACCGAGGACTGCGACGACCTTTGACGAATATAGTTACCTGATAGGTTTGCCTTTAAGAAAATCACTATATTCTGTTAGTTTTTAGGGTTCCGTACCCAAAGGGAAAAACGGGCCCCTATTACTAAGACTTCGATGTCCGTCTGTCCGTCTGTCTAAAACAAAATAAAATAGATATTTAAGGGAGGCTCCCATACAACAAACCTGAATTTTTAGACTTGAAATATTAAAGGGGCTCCCATACAGTACGGAACCCTCCGTGCGCGAGTCCGACTCGTACTTGGCCGATTATTGTTATTAAAATAAAATAAATGCGTGCTAAACATAGGTAATAATTTATGTACATTTTGTTTTTACGACTTTTACCAAATTCTTCAATAGATTTCGACTTTTTCAATCTCAGCGGTTATGGAACGGACTATACTATAATTTTTAACTTATTAATTCCATTTATTATAATTAAACTGCTAAATAAATTGTGTGTCTCAGGTGGATGCTGCCGATCAGGAGATGGTGGAACTGGTAGAGATGGAGATCAGAGAGCTGATGACGGAGATGGGATATGATGGCGATAAAGCGCCGGTTATCAAAGGTGAGTACAATACAAAATGGAGATAACACGAACACCATAGACATCATTGCTTGAAACGATGGCTGCATGCCATGGTTTACTAGTTTCAGGTAAAAAAATGTACTCATCGAAAGGTTAGTTGTCGACGTTGTCGTTGATGACACATATACTGTAGAAGCTGCTGTTTTAAATTTTATCGCATTCATATAGGTATTAATATAATAGGTATTATGTGTTTTACAGTAAAAGTAAATCATTCTTATACTCTGGTAATTTTGGAAAAAAAAACAGTTTTTGCATCTCCTGTAAAATATGTAAAGAACACCGCGTGCAAAAGTCGCTATGTATTTTAATATTTTATATCACGGGAATGTACTCACATCACATCATGTGTTTGTGTGTATATATTAAAATGTGTGAAAACCACATTAGTTTCCAGAGTAAAAAAGTCGCTATGTACTTCATCATTGCCATCTGTAGGACGTAACCACAAGCCATCGTTTTAAATCCCAGACAAGATGATTTTAAAATTTTACGAATTTCAATTTGTCTTTGGGTACATCTTCCATTAATCCCAGTTTTTGTTTAACGTTACTAGTGCTGCCTCTGGCGGATATTTTTTGAATCTTCAGAGGAAAAAAGCTAATCATCATCGACTCATATCAATACGAATTTACTCACAGGGTCAGCTCTCTGCGCGCTGGAAGGCAAGAGCCCCGAGATCGGAGCCAACGCCATCAGCGAGCTGCTGAAGGAAGTGGACGCCTTCATCCCCACCCCTGTCCGCGAGCTGGACAAGCCGTTCCTCCTGCCAGTCGAGTCTGTTCACTCCATCCCCGGCCGCGGCACCGTCATCACTGGCCGCTTGCACAGAGGTAAAGCTTTTACAATACAGGCCTAGGACTCTGGAAACACGAAGGCAGAAGTTACAAGATACGAGAAAATTGGAGAGCCGCTGAAAGAAATGCATAGAGGCAAGGTTTTCACAAGATTTGTTATGTTTAATAGATGGCAAGAGTTGCAACAAACAATGCTATCGGCGAACTGCTGAAGCAAGTTGTGCAGAGATGCGGTATTGACAGGTCTAGGTCTATGCCAGTCGAGTCTGTTCACTCCATCCCCGGCCGCGGCACCGTCATCACTGGACGCTTGCACAGAGGTAAAGCTTTTACAGGCCTAGGAGTCTGGGAACTCGAAGGCAGAAGTTACAAGTTACGAGAAATCGGAGAGCCGCTGAAAGAAGTTGCACAGAGAGGCTGATTATTTTTACTAGATGGCAAGAGTTGCAACAAACAATGCTACTGGAGAACTGCTGAAGCAAGTTGTACAGAGGTACGGTATTGACAGGTCTAGGTCTTTGCCAGTCGAGTCTGTTCACTCCATCCCCGGCCGCACATAGGTAAGGGATTTCACAGGACAACCTCTAAACATACTAGAAAACAGGGGTTACAATATATACAACTGCTGAAGGAAAGTGAGTGTTTATAGGAATTAGGTCTGCACAGTGGAAGGAAAGAGTTGCAACATACAACGCGATTACGACACAGTTAGCATTCCCTGGATAGCTGTGTTATTGAGTAAGTTCGTGACTTAGAAATTAATGTGTGCCACGCCACAGGATGTTACTTAATCATATTATAAATAGAAGACAAGAGTTTTTAGATTTGCTACCAGCGAGCTACCGAAGAAAACTGAAAAGAGAAGGCTCCATTCACGGGAGCAGCTCTTTACAGTAGAAGGCAAGAATTACATAATGGCTGCTGAACGAGATGGATGCCTTTTGAACGGCGACGTAAACCATTCTAATGAACAAGAGAAAATAAGAATGAAATTGATTCTTTTCTTCGTTGTTCTTATTTATTAGACTGGTTCGCAGACTGCATGTTAAAACTTTGAGCTTTTAGAAAACAAGATCTCAAGATTAGAGTTGGTCTGACTTAGCTTTGTTCCTTATCACCTTGTCATATTATTACTTTAATTTCAGGAGTACTCAAAAAGGGCACTGAATGCGAGATCGTCGGACACGGCAAAACGATGAAGACCACCATCACTGGCGTAGAGATGTTCCACAAGACCCTGGAGGAGGCGCAGGCGGGAGACCAGCTCGGGGCGCTGGTGCGCGCCGTCAAACGAGAGCAGATCAAGCGAGGAATGGTCATGGCCAAACCTGGCACCGTCAAGGTAGGCCGTTTCATTCTGCAAAACTTATCTAAAGCCCTTCCCTGACGGATGTAATCTAGCGTCGCAACAGGGGTGACCTAGGTGAGAATTTGGTTTCCATCCGCGAATTGACTGCCTCGGTGGCTCAGTGGTTAGTGAACCTGACTTCTCGATCACAGAGGCGTGGGTTCGATCCCCACCCAGGGCAAGCATTTATGCGATGTTTGCTCTGTGTTTAAGTGTTATTTAGGTATTATCTATATAAGTATTTAAAATATGTTTGTGAAGTATATCAGTCTCTGGCAGCCATATCACAAGCTTTGCTTAGTTTAGGGTCAGAGACCGTGTGTAAGATGTCCCCCAATATTTATTTTTTTATTATTTTTTATTTTATGAAAAAAAATAAATGTTTCGGCTACACAAATCTCATCCATCCGCCAACACGCTCGCGAATCAGTCGCGAGTCGACTCCCGTCGGTACCCGTATCGTGTTGTTGAAATGGCTCCAAATTTGTCGCCAGGCACGGCAAATTGAAATTGTTTATTTTTTTCAAAAACTTATGAACTATGTATAAATAATAAATCTCTATAAAGATCAATTAATTCACTTAACATTTTGCGTTTGAGGTCGAGCTTTTCTGGTCTTCCGACGACGACGTTTTGCACTCTTATACGCATATCGCATACGTGCGCACTCGCTGCCTGTCACAGCGCAACTGTCGTTGGTTAGCAACAAGCAAAGTCACCCCTGTTGGGACGCTAGGTTACATCAGTTTGGGATGGGCTTTAGGAACTGAGTGTGAAATCGTCGAGGACAAGACGATGTAGGTAGACTAAGTAGAGATGTTCCACAAACCCTATATCATTTATATACCCTTTTTTTTACGAGGGGGAAATCTTCTGCATTGGGGTGCAGTAGGGTTATGTGGGATTGTACTCACTAAAACCCCCTCGGTGGCCAGCCTTTGTGCCTTCTTGGGAGCTCCGGGATCTCCAAAGGTACATACCGGTGCTCCCAGCACTTTACACGACTACTCGCCTGGTGATTAAACCAGGCTTGTACCGTCCTTTACGACAGCGTTGCCACACACGCTGCCGTCCTCCTCGGGCCCGCTTGAGTGGTTGGCCAGAGCCCCAACTCTGTCCTCCCACGTGCCCAGGGGTCCCCTTTTAGTAGGCTCTTACTACAGGCAGGGGATACCGATGCCGTATTCTAGTGCCGCGGCATCAGGGCAAATCATTTATATACCCTAATGAAACTTCGTGACAAAAACTGTACAAAATCCAATCCTCGCGCAAGTGTTGTTGAGCTTCAGTCAGGGTTAGGTTTTGCACATCTTGGAGCTTGGCTAACTTCACAGCCACCAGGAAAATGTATTGGGCCTTCGAGCAAATCAAGCTCGGGACGGTCATGGCTATACCGAGTTGGGGTCTTTAATACGCTACAAGAGCTTGGCCGGCTATTCTAAAAGATCGACGAAAGCAGCACTTAAAAAATTTGAAACATTTAAAATCACTACTTTCGCTATTTTTTTAGTTTTTGTAAAGAAATAAAGGTATTCCATTAGGTAACATTGAAAGATTATTTTTATACGTTCGTTACATTTCAGGCCCACGACAACGTGGAAGCGGCGGTGTACATCCTGAGCAAAGAGGAGGGAGGGCGCGCCAAGCCATTCACCTCCTTCATCCAGCTGCAGATGTTCTCCATGACCTGGGACTGCGCCACGCAGGTCACCATTCCCGACAAGGAGATGGTCATGCCCGGAGAAGACGCTAAGTAAGTTTTGGATACTAGTCTACTACTAATTGACGTTTTTTTACAAGCTTTTATTTAACTTGCAATGGATGTATGTTAGTTGTAAGTTCGGCTGGAATCTTGCAAGTTAAATAGACCAACTTCCCGGTTTCCGATTGAGCTGAAATTTGCACGCATATGGATATCCCGTGACAATGCAATATGGTACAATGGAGCTGATCTGATGATGGAGTCGGAAGGTGGCTATAGGAACTCCTGTACTAAACCGTACTAGAAGTTCCTGTACTAGACCCGTCGTGTTTGGGCTCGTTTAACTTGCCTTGGCTATCACTCTGCTTCTACATGATATCCAGGATCTCAAAAGCTTGTATTTTTATAGTTATAGTTTTATAATAATTTATTCCATTAGAAATGGTGGTGAGATCCCATCTTTGGTGCACGTAGTTTTAGTATAGTTTTTACCTCTTCCAGTTCTTCTTCGTCCAGCTGCAAATGTTCTCGATGACGTGGGACTGCGCCACGCGGTCAAATCAAACATCTTGACGGCTGTGATGTTAGCTACAAACAGCGCAAAACCCAATCCTTGCACAGCTGTTAAATGAGCTTCAGTCAGGATTGGGCTAACCGCAGCTTGTCGCTGACATCACCGCCGTCAAGGACTTTGATTCGGATATTGACGTTTTTTCATTAGAATGGTAGTAAGATCCCACTTCTTTGACTTCCTTCATCCAGCTGCAAACATTCTTTATGACGTGAGATACCTAGTACGTGTACCACGCAGGTTTTTATTCCCGACAAAGAATTATTCCTGCCCAGAGTAGTAGTGGCCATGTGTAGATGGCATGGGCCCCGTAGCCCGTAACGTAGCCCCGGACGTTTATAGGGTTCAACCCGTAAATACAGTTGCAATTTTTCTTCCAGACTAAAACTCAAATTGATGAAACCTACGTTTATAGGGTTCAACCCGTAAATACAGTTGTAATTTTTTTGCAGACTAAAACTCAAATTGATGAAACCCACGTTTATAAGGTTCAACCCGTAAATAGAGTTGTAATTTTTTTGCAGGCTAAAACTCAAATGGATGAAACCTACGTTTATAGGGTTCAAACCGTAAATACAGTTGCAATTTTTCTTCCAGACTAAAACTCAAATTGATGAAACCCACGTTTTTAGGGTTTAACCCGTACATAAAGTTGTAATTCTTTTGCAGACTGAAACTGAAACTGATGAAGCCCATGGTGTGCGAGCCCGGCCAACGGTTCACGCTCCGGCTGGCGGACCTCACGCTCGGCACCGGCGTCATCACCAAAATCAACACCAACCTCTCCGAAGAAGAACGCTTGAAGCTCACCGAGGGCAAGAAGGCGCGGGAAAAGGCCGCCGCCAAGAAGTGAAGTATTAGGTCTAGCGTTAGGATTATTACTGTAGATGTTGTATGCATTTAATTTAATGATGTTCACGGAAAATAAAATTTGAAAAGATGGATTTTGTTTCTTTTGCTCTGACTACTAATGTCGGTCAAGAAATTATTTTTTAACAATCCTAGGAAATAAAATATGTTTTTTTTAATAGGCAAAAGCGCCTTTATCATCTTCAACTAAATACATTACTTACTAATTTATATGCTAAAACTACCTACACTAGGAGTGTAGGCACAAAAAGCATTGGACCATCCACAGAGACCACAGACCCTTGAAGGTCCAACAATAATCCAAATGCTCAAGCCCACTGCCAGTTGGCAGCGTGCCTAGCATGCTGGCTGCATTAAAATATGTTTGTATTTTAGGATACGAAGCTTAGTTTTACCTTAAACCATAATAGTTACAAAATAATTATCTAAAACCGATTTCGACTTAATCGATTTTAGGAAAAATTGGCAGGAGTTTCAATCATCATTGTCATTTGTGTGTTATTAGGTACAATGAGTATAAAATGATGAGAATTTATCACGAAATAAAGATGGTGCGTCTATCGTTCGTTTCAGTTATAGGACGTCCAATGTTGTACATAGGCCGACCTGAATAGATCACCTAGAAGAACGGGTGGAAGCGGCTTGCAATGCATCCAGCATTATTCTGCGAATTTTGTGAGGTCACCTTTCCGCCTGGACGTCCTACATGGTACTACGTGGTACGTGGAGTCCATGGGTCTATAATGTTGTACAATTTTTGATCATCGTGTAAGACCGTACGCATCTTGCCTACTTAGGTACTGAGGAATCAAACTTGATGGCGATTGTGACCACGAGGCATTCCCTAGTATTGTATTCGATTAGTAATAGCATATATGAATAGTAGAAATGGGCAGTGCACCTATCCCTACTAGAGATAGCTCAGTAGATAAGTGCACTACACAAATGGTCAGTGTAGAACTATCTACAAAAAGTGCACTTATCCCTACCAGGGGGGATAGCTCGGTAGGAATACATGTACCAGTCCTTGGACAGTAGCAAATTCCTGTCAGCAGGTGAAGAGTGGGGATTTGTGCAGCTAACTTGACAGGTGCCACTAAGATTGAATTGGCCGCTACCTAAAATACTACAATGCGGCCGTTCAATCACGGGACTCTTATGAAGTCTTATGGCATATGGCACCGCGGATATTCGATGCAGAAAAATATTTAGCTATGAGCATAAAGATGTTTGTGATATAATCTATTATAAAAGAGGGGGGCATTTAGGGGCAATGTCCTACCTACCTCATCCTACGCCCCGGCAGCTATACTTGTAGCTGCTCTACTATTTTTTTTACTCTAGCTACGATCCTGCGCCTGCGTCCAACGAAGGAGGAATTCAAAAGATTACAAGCCAGACATGCATTGTGAGCTAGCCGTATCAAACTTCTTAGTAGCTGTGAAATTAGCTACAAGCTGCGCATTGCGAGGATTGGCCTTGCGTAGCTTGTAGCTAATTTCACAGCCGCCAAGTTAGATTCGGAATATTATACCAAAACATAGGTTTACTAAGCGCCACACAAATCGGCGGATGGGACGTTATGCGCAAAAGTCGAAATATGTAGGTATCCGCGGGAGCCAGAGACGAGACGCCGGGGCAAACCCGCCCGCCAACCTCATGCCGCCCGTGCTCAAAAATACGCCACGCGGTGTCGGCATCGTGTGCGAAGTGTCATCTGCGCCTAACTTCATCCGGCGATTTGTGTGACGCTTAGTATAGCACGTAACTTCAAATTTCACATATTGCTCGACCTAACTAAATTACTAGTAATCACCAAAATCTAAGAAAAAAGAGGTATCAAAATATTAAAAACATTTTTAGGTTTTACAACTTTATTCAAAAGTACTTATTCACCATATTTTTACAATGAAAACATATTGTCAGTCCTTACAGGCTTTTAGATAATACATATAATAATAGCCAGTTCAGTGCCTCGTGCAGACACAGGAAAATATTAGATTAGATATTTTGGTATTATTATATATACAGTTTGCAGACTTTAGCAAAAAAAAAACATACAAGTTAAATAAGTTAACAAGAGCATAATGGTAAGGTTCTGTAGACATGTACTCAAAATTCTTATAAAGCTCTTGGTTCTTCGTAGCACTACAGATCCCTAAATAAAAAACTTACAATTTAAATTAATTGTACAATACTACTTTATTTACGTCGACGGCAAATTCAATTAACTCATAATTTTTTTGGAGCAAACTCGTTACATAAATGATGACAATGTCATGAGATTTTATTTTTTAATAACAACCTTATCACCTTTACACATGAAATTTAACAGAGAAAGATGTTGATAAGTAGATTAAATTTGCATCATTTCAATGGTGTATAATGGAATGAAATTACAATTTGTTTACATGTGAGGACAATCATGTTATCACAAAATGATCAGTATTCACTGGAAATTTAAGTTTTACAACAGCAGATTTACAAGTCTTCATCTTCTTCTGGCAAGGCGGTATCCTGGGCTTCTTTGAGATCCTTCTCGATTTGGTTCTGCCATTGGGGATCCATCGTGACTTCTGGGGGCACCAACGCAGGCATGGCCACGAATTCAAGGTTGCCATCACCAATCAGTTTCCTAGCTAGCCAAAGGAAAGGCTTTTCGAAGTTGTAGTTCGACTTGGCAGAGATGTCATAGTACTGAAAGTAAAAATAACCACAATGCAATAAGCACATTGCACACAATGCTAGAGCAGTGTTTTTGAACCTTTTTCAGTTCATGGACCCCTAAAAAATTAAAGTTTCAAAGACCCCTTTAATACTATTAGTTCTCTCAACAGTAGACCTTGCATCTGATTAACTGAATCTTCATAATTCTAAATTATAAGCCTATAATTCGCTCTTGACCGATTTTGTTAATACTCACAAATCTTGTGTGGATCGTGAGGTGTACAGGGGCGCAGGGGATTGATTGCGAAACTTGCTGGCATTTATTTACTAATTCAAATATTCACCGGTAAGTCGGTGGACCCCTATACATATACTCCAGGGGTCCGCAGACCACAGATTAGGAAACGCTGTGCTATAGCAATGTGTTACTCCTAATATTTAAAGAGCACAATAAAATTAATTGTATAAGCCGCACCACACAAGGTGGCAGAGAGGAAGTTGCTACAAGCTCCGCAATATCCAATCCTGACTGAAGCTCACACAAAGCCGCGTGTTGATTGGATATTGTGTAGCTTGTAGCTATATCTATCTGAATACAACATGTAACTGTCTATTTAAGAAAACTTTTGTTCAAAACAACAATGTTCACAATGTTTACCAGTAATGTAACATAATGATGCTCACCTGAAGATTCTTTTTCCTGTGGAAAACGATTGTTTTGGCTTTGACCTTTCTGTCCTTGATGTCTACTTTGTTGCCACACAAAACGATGGGGATGCCTTCACATACTCTGACCAAGTCTCTATGCCAATTGGGTACATTTTTGTATGTGACGCGGGAAGTGACATCGAACATGATTATAGCGCATTGACCTTGAATGTAATAACCATCTCGAAGGCCTCCGAACTTCTCTTGGCCGGCTGTATCCCAAACGTTAAATCTGATGGGTCCACGGTTTGTGTGGAAGACCAAAGGGTGCACTTCAACACCGAGAGTTGCAACGTATCTTTTCTCGAACTCTCCAGTCAAATGCCGTTTCACAAAGGTGGTTTTGCCAGTGCCGCCGTCGCCGACTAGCACACACTTGAATGTGGGCATATCATCTGCCATTTTCGATTAATTTATTTGCTGTTTTTACCTGGAATTAGAGAAATGTGTGGATTATTGTGGATGTTCGTGGAAATTTACTTAGGCTGCATGACGCACCAACACTGATCACAAAAAGTTTTTACTTGGTTATTTATGGGGTTAGAAAGACTGTTATTTTTAGGTTTATCCTCAAACAAGGCGCGAAAATTAACAAAAACACGCTCCAAAGGCAACTGACAAGTTAAATTTGATTTAACTTCTCACTGAATGGCGCTCAACAAGCCTCACAGGAATTTGGCTCTTTCGTACCGAACACAAAGTCATTTTGCAACTTAATTACGCGTGCTATTATAAAAATATACAACAAGAATAAAAGATTACCACTTAGTTCACAAAACTACACAAAATAAATGCACTATTTACCAAGATTGTTTAAGAAACTCGAGATTAAACTCGTTGCAGATATAAGTCGTTACGGCTCACAATGGCGTCACTTGACTAAACGGAAGATCTACTTGACAGTGACAGCTGCAAAGAGTTAAGAACACTCCTTAAAATATTTTATTATTTTAGCCAGCTAGAAAGGTTATTTTTGAATAATTGATTATTATTATTTTATTTATATAGTACTTATTACATAAATAACTTTTGAATTTACTAAGATGATAATTATTGATAAATATAATATAAATGGTATTTGATGAACATCCGTACTGTTTGTCCGACATTGCAAAGACGTCACACGCTGCTATCTCAGCTGCGCCCTCTACAACTTTCAGTCATTTTGCAGAATGGACCGAGTTGACGTTTAGTTGGTTTCATTTCGTTTCATGTGTATCGATTTTTTGAGTGAAGTGAACGTAGTGTTCGTGTCCTTTATTTTAGTGACGTTTGATAGGAAAATATCTGTGAATGGGATTGTGTAACAAGATAAAACGTTTACTTGGTGTGTGATTCTCTGTAAAGGATGACGAAGGACAGGTTAGCGGCGCTCCAAGCGGTAAGTGTTATTTCTCGGCATTGCCATAACCAAAGGTCTCATTGGTGACCTCGAATTCGTAATGAAATAGCATTGAAATATCGAGTGAATTCAGCCAAGGGTCTTAGATGCCCTGGACCTGGAGAGATCGTGGGAGTAATAAAGTTTGGGGGTAACCTAGTGTCGGAAGGTTCTGTAATCTCGTCGCCCCACCCCGGACGAGCACCGCTGAATGATAGCTGTCATTGAAGCGATGCAATTTGTTGCGTTTCGCAGTTCCAATACCTACCTGCTTTATAGTTTTGTTTTTTGATATCAGCCTTGGAAATGAGCTAAAAACCTACTCATTGTATGAAAAGTCGATCTTTTACAAGTAGGTATGACTCACATGAATAATCTTTGTGAACATGAACTAGGTACCTGACTAACTAATAAGTTTCAATACCTGTCATCTACCTATTTACAGTAAAATTCAGTATAATCCACATTCACAAACAGTAAAAATTCATTAATACTTATTGGTATTTGTGTTAAATATTCTAATTAGATTGTTCTACAAACAATTTTTGATCCTTATTAGATGATTTAGTGAAAAACTATAACTGTGGTTCTTCCGAAGTACATACATCATTTTGTTAAACATGTGATGTAACTTTACAATAAAAGTACTTTTTAAATAATATTATGAGTAATCCTAAACAATGGGATTTAACTAGGCTAGCTAATTCAAAAACCCATTGTTTTCCTAATATTCAATTTATAGGAAAAAAAAACTTTGATTACATTGTTTGTAATTGATATTTTTTAAAAGTTACTCTGAGTGTATAGGTCATCTCAAAATAGAATTTCTGGAGCTTATTTGCCCTGATAAAAACATCACATTTCTTCTTACACACAAATATTGCCTGCATTGCTAGCATGTCAAAAACCATTTTATCCACTTTTTAACAGACTTCCAAAAAGGAGGAAGTTCTATGTTTGTCTGTATGTTTCTTTTGTGTATGTTCATCGATATTTTCGCCACCTGTGGACTGAATCAAAATTCTCTTTTGAAACTGTATATTCCCAAGGTAAATTTTATCGAAATTGGCTGAGCCCTTTTTGAAAACACAACAATAATGAAAAAGTCATATAAATATATCAATTCGAGCAAACTATTCGAATTTTGTACACAGTGGAAGTAGCTTTTGCCATTTTTTTATAAAAATAATTATAATGTGAGTTGTCAACATCTATAGCTATAGCCATATTTTGTTTCTTCTTTGGAAGGATAAATTGGTGAATAGATTATTTGTCTTCTTGCCATGATAGAGGTGCTGGAAGGGATTGCTTTTGGCGATAAGGCCAATTGTAACACTATTGACCGTTTTCTATTGTACCATTCATTCTATTACTTATTACCCAACAAATTTTTTAAGCCCTAAGTCTGAAAGCTACTGTACCGTGTGTAAAGTAGATCATTTGTAATTCTAGAATGAGGCCAGATTTTGAAATGATGATTTGTGTTGGTCAAATGCTATTTAAGTTAGTTTTTAAAAGAATAATCGCAACAGCAACAATGAAGTAATTTTCATTATCTTAACAGAAGATATCATTTTTATTTTGCACATTATTTATTGAGTAATCTTTATTTGAAGATAATGAAGTAGTTATAATGTCATCATCATTCTTAGGTTCTGCACTGAAATCCCACATGTAGTTTTTTTTTTTTAATTTTAGGGTAAGTACTTTCGTAAAAAAAGAATTTAACTTTGCACTAAATTTCCAATCCCAATAATTTTTTTAAAACATTTATTTTTCCTGTACTACTTCTTACGCACGGTCTCTGACACCAAACTAAGCATAGCTTGTGATATGGCTGCCAGAGACTGATATACTACATAAACATTTTAAACACATACTTAAATAGATAAAAACTAATAACACCCAGACACAGAGCATACACTTATGTTCATCTCAAACTCTTGCCCTGGGTAGGAATCGAACCCACTATTTGACCCAGGAGTCAGGGTCACTAACCACAAAGCCACCGAGGCAGTCAATTCTGTGCATTCAGTCAGTCCGTTTTGTGTATTGATTTTGTTATGATTGATATGTCATCTGACGATACCAGCTGTATAATGTCCACTGCTGGGTAATAAATGTCCAATAAGATAATATACATACTTATGTGGTTTTTATCCAACATGATCCTATGGTTCTAATCAGATAGTCTCACTTAACTTATTCTTAAACTACTTATTTTCTATGGTAATTACAGGGTTTCTGATGTAGTGACTTTGAAAAGTTCACAATATCTTATTATTACTGCTAAATGTAATAAACTGTATTACCCTAACTAAATTAAATTAACAAAACCTTATGTATAGCAGTGTGTGAGGAAAATAATATTTCTAAGACAATATGAAAATACAAATAATACAATAATGTAGGTATGTAATCAGTAAAATATAAAATTATATTATACATAAAACTACAGCTGCAATTTACAATAAAATTATTGAAGAGGAGAGTTATGTTATTTGTGTTTAAAACTTGTATAATATTTACATAAATACATTTGTAAATAAAGTAATAAATAAATAAAAATATGAGGATATCTTACACACTGTCTCACATGTAATAAAATAAGTAAATTGCAGTTTAAAAAAAATATGTCAGTATACTTCTATTTTTAATAAATATGTTACTCCTTTGAAACTTGGTAAGGCCATGGTGCATCTATATAAAATAAATTTTATTTTTAACACGCTTTTATTAGGTCGACGTGTAACCTATGTAATGGAATCTAAGGTAACTAATTTAACCTTCTTCCAAGGGTCGTACTGTAATGAAAATTTGCAGCTGTATGTAGTTCTGATGACAATACAATAATATGGTACTGTCGAACTGATCTGATGATGGAGCCGGAAGATATGAACTGGAACTTCTTCATGGAAAATTGTAACATAGCTGTTTTGGATTTCTTAGAAAAGTCTTGTAATGAACTTTGACTATGATTAGGTTTCAAGGTCTGATGATGAAGCCGGATAATAGGCACTGGCATTCCATGTAGGAATATCGTATCATAGTCGTTTAAGTTTGCACTTGTGAGAAAGGCCATATAAAACGTGTTTTTCTAGTGTAATTTAAACGTTAAAACTTTTAAGTCACCTTCTAGAAAATGAAGGGTAGAAAAGCTATATTAAGGAACATAATAAATATTTACTCTTCTGAAACATAATATAGATAAGGTGGCCATTCTAAAAATATCATCCCTTATTTTCTAACTAATGAAGTGCCTAACTGCCTACTAAAAGGAAATTGAGTACCGTTGGCCTACTTTGCCTTGTATTAAATTACCTAAGATCAAGATAACTTATAACATTGTTTTGTGTAAATCAAGTCTTTATGGCTGAGGATTTTTTATTAAAAATTAGTTAGACTGAATCAAACTTCTTGACGACTGTGAAGTTAGCTACAAGCTGCGGAAAACCCAATCCTGACTGAAGTTTACTTAACAGCTGTGCGAGGATTGGGTTTTCACACAGTTTGAAGTCACACACTTTTCGTCAATACATTATACTTTTTCATACAAAAGATCAGTAGACTCTTAATTGTTCACACTGAAGATACAATTATTCAAACAACCAAAAAAAATATGTACAAAAGGATACAGTGCTACAAGTGGAAGCCTTATTGCTCAGAACGATCTCTTCTAGACAACCTTTTTAGGATTCCGTACCCAAAGAGTAAAAACAGGAACCTATTACTAAGACTCTGCTGTCTGTTTGTCAGTCTGTCACCAGGATGTACCTCATGAACCGTGATAGAGAGTTGAAATAAAAAAATTAAAGCTAGAAAGTTGACATTTTCTCAGATGTATTTCTGTTGCCGCTATAACAAGAAATACTAAAAATTGGAATAAAATAAATATTTACGGGCTCCCATATAGCCCAGGAGGTAAGCGCAAAAAATGCAACTACTTTCTAAAAGCTGTTTTTTTTGGTATTAGGTAAGTAGTCATGGTGGTGTAAAACAATACCCCGGATTCAGTCAGCTTGGACTCTTAGCGTTTGGTGGGGATACCAGTATGAATTTAAAAACAAAATAATTTTATTTTAAAAAAATCTTGCAACTGCTTTGAAAAGTTGAAAATTAGTGTACGGGTTGATAATTTAGTTTATTTAATTCAGACAAAGTCCATATTATTACAAATAAGTAGTCCATATTATGACAGATAAGTAACGATCTGAGATGTAGCAAGCAACTTATCTAGATTTTGGATAATACCACACAATACTCGAGAGCCGAATGTAATGTTGTTTCCCACACATTCTTATTCTATTGAAACTCGTAATTATGACTCAAAAATATAGTACGACCTCAAAAATTCGTAAAAATAATTTCACTTAGCAGCAGGAAAGTAAATAAACATTGCGATTCTGAATACGTAACCGGAATTAGCTTATATAAATCTCATTCGGAAGTACATTATTTATTCCCACATATTCTTATCCTATTGAAACTCGTAATTATGACTCAAAAATATATTACGACCTCAAAAATTCGTAAAAATAATTTCACTTAGCAGCAGGAAAGTAAATAAACATTGCGATTATGAATACGTAACCGGAATTAGCATAAATCTCATTCGGAAGTACATTATTTATTCGTTAGTGAGCGCTCCGCCGCGCCGCCAACCGTAAGATAATTGGCATAAAGTTTAAATTAATTGCCATAATGTGTGAACAGGCTGTAAGTTAAATTGTTCGGGACTTGCCAAGACCTAGAGGTCTCTACTTCAAAATTATATTTTTTTAAATGTTTATGAATTAAAAAGATACTACTTAAGTAAGTATATGAGATGTTTATGATTTAAATGGTAAAACAGGAAAAACTTGTGGGCATCTAAATATCAGTAATAAGTACACATACAATACCATTGCCATGACCATATATCCCACGATTCCCACATTACGGTGGGATCAGCCTTCTATCTATCTATCTATCTTCCTCTCTGAATTCGCTCTATTCACAACATCGTCTTCAGAAACGTTTGCTCTCTTGTCTAACCACCATATCTCTTTATATCCATGTCCGTGTCTGCTTCTGAATCTTGGAACCTGATTAAGACCGTGAGTGTTCCTTTGTTCACTATGTGGTCACGGTCTTCACAAAGCAATTCTATGTACCTATCTTATAACAGTTGGTCCCTTCTTTACCTACTACTTGAGCCTACTACAAGTAAAATACATAACGACCAAATCAATAATGCTTCCTTGAGGTGTTCCAAGTAAATAACCTAGACTAGGACTATCTTGGCCCATACCCAGAGCTTCCCGTAATCAAACCGTGCAAATTTCTAGACATTCTACCCAACATCCGCAAAATATTACGTATTTCATTGTCCTTTGTTCCAGTTTAATAATTTGTGAAACAGCGAAATATATTGTTTAAAATTGAAACGTTCGCAACATTTTGTGAAATTGTTTCGACGAGAAACTAGTAGCGAAAGGTCTGCAGACAAAATGCACTTTCCGCGTAGTCGTTTAAAGGCGTCCATGCATAGATTGTTCCTTGAATTTCCTCGCGTAAATATAAATTTAAATTAAGTTTAAAATGCGGACAAACACAGGAAGGCCTTTTGTGCTCCATGTTATGGCTGTTTTACGTTTATTGAACACGATAACATTGTGCTAATGAACGTTACGTTTCGATCCGAAATTCATTAAAGGTTAACTGGCGAAGGTAACTTGACTTTTCTATATTGAAGTTGATTAGAATAGCGCGATCGAACCGTGAAACCACAAAGTTATTATTACGTTAGAATTTAAGAGATTAAAGTTCGAACACGTATGGATTATAATTAAAAATTTTAAAAACCCCCGACACAAAAATATTTGACAACAAACTTTCAATTGACAACCATTTTGGGCACATTTGTAGAATTTTGGTTCTTCCATCCCCACTTTAACCCACCATAACTCTTAAACGGCTCAATCGATTTTTATAAAACATAGCTAAGAACACTCTCGATTAAGTCTCCTTTCATCCAAAAAAAACTAAACTGAAATCGGTTCAGTGGTTCGGGCGCTATGATGCCACAGACAGACAGACAGACACACAGACAAACAGACACGTCAAACTTATAACACCCCTCTTTTGCGTCGGGGGTTAAAAAGGACCAAATTCATTTTGATCTCCAAGGCACAAAAACATGTCAAACCATTTTTTAGGGTTCCGTACCCAAAGGGAAAAACGGGACCCTATTACTAAGACTTCGATGTCCGTCTGTCTGTCTGTCACCGGGCTGTATCTCATGAACCATGATAGCTAGGCAGCTGAAATTTTCACATATGATGTATTTCTGTTGCCGCTATAACAACAAATACTAAAAGGAAAATAAAATAAATATTTAAGGGGGGCTCCCATACAACAAACCTGATTTTTTAGAAGTTTTTCGCTCTATATTAATAATGGTAACAGGTAGATGCTTGAAATTTTCACAGAATATTTAGTTTTATATTCACTTCAATAATAAATAATACAATAAAAATAAAATAAATATTTAAGGGGGCTCCCATACAATATACATAACCCTCCGTGCGCGAGTCCGACTCGTGCTTGGCCGATTATTTATTGACTAAACCTCGAAATTTGACAGTGCAATATGGCAGAATATCCTGAGTTACCGAAATCCACCGAACTTCATTTATCAAATTGCGTGCATGGTTTTTCTACATCTATCGGTGGCTTTCCAAAACAACTCGGCATTGACAAATCTGGACTAATCATTTCGAGCACCGGTCATTCGCAATTCGAATCGGTTCTTCTATTGTATTGGCTCAAAGGTGGACCATACCCACAACTTTTTGTAGACGACGCTCGCCCTCGCCACCATCGCCGCCTACACAACAGTCAAGCGCGCGATTAGATTATTCTGTGTCGATGACGATAAACATTCACAATTCTCATTCCGTTAGTTAAATATAGAATCGAATATACGTTTGTTCGGTTTGTACGTTGCTCGCGATGGCGTTATCAGCCATCCGGTGAGCGACCTTCACAGAACTTGACTCACTTCGGCCGTCGGATCACATACATCATCAATCACCGACGTTCAAATTCACTGTCGATAAACAATGCTAGCAGCCTGATGGAAACAATGTTGGCGACTGATTGACGCGCGTGTCGGGGACGCGTGGATACATTAGGAACCATGATATTGTACGAAGACATCAGTCATAATGTCACAGATCCACCCCACATTATTGATGGCCTCTGTACATACGTTTTATCGTATGTGTATCTCCCGTCGCCTCGGATCTTCACCTAGTTTCCTTAAAGACGCTGCTATTCTTTCGCGCATATGATTTCCTTTTCTGAAGCTGAAAAATCATTTAGTGGTAATTTATACAACGATGAATAATGAAGCCCGTTTCATTTCTATGCTTAGAATACAACATAAAAACATGAAAATGACTTTCTTTATAGCTTTTCCAATCATACTGCAAACGTTATTATTGTTTAGTAGTATCAATTTCCTCTCCACGATTTTAAACCTTTTGAATGAAAGAAATTCATAAAAGATAGCTCTGCCTATAAGCGCAATTTTAGTATAGTTCTGTGGAACTTATATCAAATTTCACTGGCGCTACTGCTAATTCGATCAAATATCCCGATTGACTGCTATAAAACATGATCGCAAATGCCGCACAGCTAATGTTCTTTATGTACTAAAATAAGTTTAACTAATACGCTCTCTATCACTATTTCAACAGTTTATTGTAATCGCTCACCCAGCCCAGTCCTTTTATCGAATCGTTCCTCCACTGTTTTAGTAGTGGTGGATTTTCTGTTATCGTCACGAACCATCTCGGCGTATTTCAGCCGTCCACCAGCTCCATTCCGTTCGTTACACCCTTATGCAAGTGTACTAAACTCGTTAGATTAAACCCGATAAAAGAAATTGCTTTCTACTTCGCCCGCTCAAAACCGTTTTCTTTTTAAGTTGTATCTCGCAAGCAAAGTTCCTTAACTTATTTAAGAAGACTTTGGGAATTGTTTGATTGCCACGAAATTTGCGTTTCTTCTTGCGAACACGGAATACCTTGCTCGGTGTCACGAGTGAGAATGATGCTTACGTAAGGCTTAACGTCGAGAGTCCTTGCTCTTGGCAGATGAGTCACACGGCGTTTTTGTTGAGTGGGAAGGATGCTAGAATTTTATTCAAAGTACACTCCGATTTTGGTGCTTGGTTCGGGCCACTGATTTTGCTTGGGATTGCTTATTATGGCTGCTATCGATTTGTTTTCTTATATTAAACTAAACTTGACCTTTGGCAGTTGTTCAATATTTATTTCTCCAAACAGTGTCTAAAAAGGAGATATTCAATTTAATATGTGTAATTCAAGTGTATATCTTGAGAGTGTTGGCCACTAAAGTACGCCGCGCAGGGTTTTGAACTGTTCAAACTCAATTATTTTTGTACAGCTCATACTACAAATCCGTTGAGCATCACGTCTCGTCAAAAATTTACGAATCAATACGTTACTTTATTACGTTATTCCTAGACTTCATTTTCCACTAAGGATTAGTTACTAAAACCTTACTTAAAAAGCATTTTCACTCTAAAGGTTCTAAAGCTCCGCCACATGCACTTGTTAGCAACAGCTGTTCCACGTGATGCATACCGTCTATTTTTAGATGTCTCCGTGACGACTGAATGAATGGAGCCTTTCTTGAATAGCTCCCATTTCAATATGACGCTGAAATCCTCAGGGACTAAAGTGCAGTGCACATAAGGCGATGCCTGTCAGATTTTTGTCATCCATTGTCATCTCCAACGCAGGGTACAATCTTCTGTCTACTTGTCCACAACTGAACATAAGAGTATGAACAAAGATATCCTAAAAGGCTCCTTGAAAGCGGCTTGCATTCAGCATCTTTACCAGTTCTTATCACCACTAAGCATTAGACATACTGTGCTACTGTAACCTTTGAAGGTCCATAGTCTTCAATCAAGAACCTTGCATCTCCGGTGGCTGTCTTCGCTACTGAGCCGTGTTTTAAATTGTTTTCAAGAAATTTTAGACACATCCAGCGTCCTAGGCTACAATACTGTGTAATAATATACCTCATCCACATTGCGAGTTGCGACACAGTATACAGAAGACTGAAAAGTACAAATTGCCACTGAAATTAGCCTCCAATAATGTGTTTGACTATTTTATGTTGCAAAGCTTTAAGTATTTATGGAAGCTATTCTATTATAGTGGCAACGCTTTTTCAACGCTGCCGTTGTGCATGCGATACTGGCAGGACATTGTAGTAAGCTGCTATACGTTACTTTACACTGACACGCTACAAAGCGGATTTGGATTTGTGTAGCGAATCCAATACGAAACCCCATTATTTTCACATATCTAGTTGAACTTATACTGTTGGTGGTTGGGTGATATAAATGTTAAATCCAGCTATCATGTACATTTTAACCCTCATTGGCGGTTATGTTATTAAACTTTAACAATAGAGACCCAGTTTTGCTTTCAAGTCTTCAAGTTTTCGAAACAGGAAAGCCAAGAAATAACAAAGTGTCATTTTCGGAGTTCCAGAATCTTCGCATAACAAGCAATCGGGTGCAATCGCCGCGATAAAACGTAAATGGGCGTAATCTTCATTTCGGGAGGCCAATGACAATATTTTGCTGTAATATATTTACTGGGCTACCCATCCGTTACGCCGGCCTCCTAGCCATTTGCGTTTAGGACCCTAATTTCCAAAATTGCGCCCTCGAGGATCGCGAGACCTCGGATGCCCTAATAGAAACTTTTCTACAGTGGCTGGGGTGTTATTATCAAAGCTAAACTACGAATAGTTGGCTACGAGTGAGAGGCTTCGTGCGTCGGTCGCATCCTCCGCCGGGATATTTGTGTTAATGTTTCTGGCGAGGTTCCAAGTGGAGTGGAGCCTCCACTCGGCGCGCCGTTGAGGTCGCTGCGACTGCTACTCTATGCCAAATCATCCCATTCTGAATTTATCGATAGAGGCATGCTATCTGACCTGACTCATTTGCATAAATTAACGATCTGCGAATTCTTTTTCCTTACCTCTATGACCTCTATCGACGTTCCGTTTCATTTCGCTCAGAATCACTAGACTCCGTGTACTAAGTAGATTTTCTGAAATTGGTTCCGAAGTATCGAGTAGGTAAACTTTTTCGAATCGTATATTTATTTGTGAACGTACTTTGCTGGATTTATTTTTGTTTCCAAATTGATTGGTTTCTTTTGAGCTGTTTAATAATTCATTTCGTGTTGGTCGGTGTCCTACATAGTGTCATGGTTTATCTGATTTATTGAAGTTCCTAACGCGACAATGACGTGTTATACCTATATGCTGTTTTATTTTCTCTACATAAGTATCTAGTGTACATGGTATAGAGTTATTTCGTTTGGGTAAGTGAAAAGTTATGTAGTACACGGTACCTATTTGCGTAACAGTCCATCGTGTTAAGCATGTGGCTTGTCTCAACCCGTTTTACACAGGACTTCACAGGAGTAATAAAATATTACTAGGCTATTAAATCTCTTCTATTTCATACCTAGCAAGAGCAGAAGACCTCCTTGTTGTTTTAATGTGGAATAAAATATGACTATATTTTTAGATCTCACTTAGTTATTCTAAATCTCCAACAATGCCGGCGGGGCCCGAGTCTAATAAAACGTGCAGCAGGAGCCACAATCTGTCCAAACATTATTATCCGCATCTTAAGTACTTGCTAACACATGTGCAGCTGGAAACTGCTGCAGTGTTAATGTAATTTTAGAAGTATCGCTGCAATATTATGTCGTCCGCGCCAGGGACGAGAAGCGTTCTCGGGAGAATATTCGTGTGATATTCACTTCGAGTCGTCTGCTAGAGTATAAAGATAGAGCCGGAGAGCTCGCCAAACAAATTTACTGCTCCTTAATCAGTTAAGCTTTGTAGGTTCTTGGCGCTCGGTCGTCGTATGACGCAAGGATATTGCAGAGGAGTTGCAAGCAAAAACCTGAAAGTAAATCGAGGTAATAACTTGGTGACCGTTTTTAGTAGGATAGATAACATACAATGGTCTAGAACGTGCGGTGGCAGAGATGAATTCGAAACAACAAAGACGTCATGCTCCATGAATACATCACCAAATGCTTCCGCAACCTAAAAGTTTTAGGTAAAAATATTTTATCTGCTAAAGCGAAACCTATTACGTTAGTTTCAGTTCAAGACTTCGTTGTAAATCGTAAAAAGTATAGAAAAAACACATAGGTACAAGATAGTAGGCTCCCATCCTCTGCACCGCTACGCTGATTAACAATGTACAATTTATGACTTTCTAGCGACCCGCCCCGGCTTCGCACAGATGTGTTATATAGGTACACATAAACCTTACTCTTCCGCATCAAAATCCGTTGCGTAGTTTTAAAGATATAAGCATACATGTGGACAGACAGCGGGAAGCGACTTTGTTTTATACTATGTAGTGATAGTGTCATAGTGAAGTTTTCTGCTCAGTAGGAACTGGTGTCTGCTAATAGTGGCAACATGTTACGGCTTCATTTCCCGCAGCCAGTTTTGGAACAGTCCTCTCCAATACATAAATCAAGACTGGCACGTCAATACGTTATGCATGCTGTTATTGAACATACTGAATTCCATTTAAGGTTCCCTAAGGTTTATTTTTTGACTATGAACGTCATGTTATACGTTGCTAGGAGTGTTTGAAACAAGTCATGTTAGCTTCCTTTTTAGCTGACTTCCAAAAACTCCTGTATTCGGTTTTTTTGTTCCTATGGTGCCTTATAGCTTCGCTAGTGTTGGGTTGGTTCTCTAACTTCTTTTTTCAATCCATAGAGGAACCTCGCGAAATAGTCCCATAATTTACTTTGGTTCAAGAGTTTTGAACCAGTTCCAGAGAATTGACGAAAACTGCAGCACCTACAAAAATAGCTACCGTCGCTGAAGCAGTTTGGTTCGGGAGAACTTCTTTGAAGTCGGTAATTTTTTTTATGGCGAATAAGTCCGCGCTTGACCACCAACTCGCCTGATGGTAAGCGATGTGGTCGAAGATGAAACACGCAAACCTAGAATATATATTTTTACTCTGATCTTGAAAAGCTTTACATTACATTTCTTAGGAAACAGGATAGCAGGAAGACTGTTCCATTCCCTGGCGGTACGAATCAGAAATGTTGAGTCAAACCGTTTCGTACCTATCGAAGGAAAAACGACAGTGTAGGGGTGGTAATGTGTGTGGCGTCTTTCTACTTCTCCTGTAGTAAAAAGGGAATGATAGGATAAGGTCGTGTAGCTCAGATGCACACTCTCCGAAATGAATCTTATAGAAAATGGAAAGACTCGCAACCCTACGGCCATGTTCCAGGTATAGGTATTAGATTTTTTTTGGCCAATTGCAGGATAATACACCTTGACATAGACGTATTTTCACGCATGAGTTGAACAAGAAAGACCAATATTGTTTGGGTTTTCGCTTGACTGACTTTACTGATGAATCACGAGGTTTCCTTAAATTCGTCTTTCCTGAAAAGCTACAATGTGCAGTCGCGGTCTTTGCTTGCTTATTTCCTTATTGTCGTTTACTGAGAATTTGAATTGTTGAAAGAAAAGTAACAGGTGGACGGATGACCACAATAATAAGACCGCAGGATCGCGCTGCATACAAGCCGCTACGAACCGGTCTTATTGGAGATCTGTAGGAGAGGCCTATGTCCAGCAGTGGACTCCCTATGGCTGAAACGACGACGATACCTCGTTCGGTGACTTTGGATTGCTTTCTTAAATGCCGAGCAGTGTGCTCTCTCAAATTTTCGACATAATTTTTTGAAAGAAAATTCTAAAATACTTTTCAACGTGTATTGAACGCACACCCGTTGGTTGTGATATGATATTTCTTTCCACCGGAAAACTGGAGATAGAAAAGGTGTCCCTGTATTGTGCAGCCTGCTTTCTCCGGCTCCCGCTGTAACATAAATCACACTTTGGCTTCGTAGCCAATAAATATTTTAGGCTTTCAGCACGTAGATCGTCGGTACTGCCCTCGATTGAAATACGAGAAAATTAAATTCTGTTATTGAAGGCACATTGGGCTCGATTTTGTAGGTCAGCGGTTCTCAAACTTTTTAGGTGACGGAGCCCTTTTGGAAAGTGAAATATTTGACGGAACCCTCAAGTAAACAAAAATGTATTTTTTGTACTCTGTTCTTTGGAAAAATGTCTCAAAAGAAGCGCGCAATAAGTGAGATATAATACCTATTTGACAAAATCTTCAAATATAATTATCGCCGTCAAACATTTCTGCAATGAGTAGAGCTAAAAGATTATTTTTGAAGTGAAACTTCTAATACGACTTCCAACAAAGTTTCGTTAAACGTTTAACGCTACCATGGAGCGGGTATAAAAGCACTGTAGCGTCGAAGTTTCACTTCTTCCGCGCGAATAGATTATTCTCGTGGAGCCCCCACAGAGGCTTTGCGGAACCCTAGGGTTCCGCGGAACACACTTTGAGAATGGCTGACAATTTTGTTGACAAAGTTCCGTAAAAATGTGCATCAATAATAGGTATCACCGAAAAGTACGTGACAAAAAAATTGAGGCAATTTTAGATTTGCGGGTTATTTCGATTAAGAACGTATCTGAACTGAACATTATCCTTTTTGCCTTAGAAAACGACACATTACACGTTTATACGTCCCATAACTGGAACGTTTCTTGACAGCTTCCGCGAAACAAGAATAAGTAAAAAGTTCATAAACTTTTTATAAACGTTCCAGTTCAGTTCCGTCTCTGATAGTATCGGCCGAATTAGCCACAAGCTGCGCGAAACCCAATCCTCAGTGAGCTTTAGTCAGGTTTGGGTTTTGCGCAGTGTAGCTAACATCACAGCCGTCAAAAAGTTTGATTCGGCCTATACCTATCATTATATATGCGGGCCATTAGGACCCTGTCATTAGTTTTAGGAAAGAACTTCTTTTGTAAACGTTCCGTCTCTGATGTTAGGTAAAATATTATGGTATAAATGACATCATAAATATTTGTACCTAGCTAAAAATTCCTCGATTCTGTTAATGATTAATAACTATGTATGAATTGTGTAGGATTTTTTCCTCGTATGAGATTTTTTTTATAGATGTGTAACAAACAACACATCATTCCACAAACATTGTGTGATACGACCACACGAGCCCAGTTGGTCTTTAGAAATTAAGCGTTATAAGTTATAACTGTTATTGTTATGACCTGACATTAATTTATTTTTATTTTATCGTTATTGCGCTAATTTCCGACGCTCACAGCAGTTATACGGTCATATTACTCTTTTGTGTTAACATTTAATAGGTCTGCCTTCGTGATTCCATGTAAAAATACAGTAACACTTACAAACCTCTAGATGCGCTATCACTATCATGCAGCTTTTGCTATTTAAGTTTTATACTGAGATAGAATAGAAGTAAACCAGCTCTTTCAAAATTACCTAACGTAGAAGCGAGATTATACCTATTTGCTACATTATTTATAGTCATGATGATATTATAACTCTAGAAAGCGAAACCCTCTTCACAACATTGTATTATGTTCATAGTTCATAGATATATTTAGTTTGTGAGAGGGAAAGATTCTTATCGCTACAGCTTCGTGTGTACAAAATGATACGGCATCACAACCGCGACTACTTATCAGATATCAGTCACTATGAGTACATAGTTGTTCGCTATCTGTGTTTATGCTAAATAGATAAAGCACTTCATATCACAGTTTGTTTAAATTCAGTTAAAATTACATGAAAAAGACTATAAACTGCTATTTACTCTGCTTGTTGTTGTGCTTGTTTACTCTGGATTTGAAGACTGCACAGTACTTCACCGGAAATGAATTCGGGTAGAGAGCATTCCACTCCATGTTTGAAATAATGTGGTGTCGAAATGCTTGTACGCGCGAAATGTCAACAATTTAAAAAGCTGAAAGGGGATGATTGAGATCATCATTATGAACAACTTTTACTATGGGGTCAACCCGGAATTCGAGAATAAAAATCAGCTGTGCTATAGTATAAAATTGCAATTCTGAATAGAAAAATATTATTATGTGAAACAGCATTTTTTTTTATCGAGATCCGGGTTGGCCCCATAGGGAACGGACAGAGTAAGCGACTTTGTTTTATACTATGTAGTGATTAATTTAATTTAAATTCAATTTTAATAAACTTAGTACCTATATGGTGCTGCTTCCCTGCTAGCATAACACAATAGAATTTGGTGGTTTGACTATCAACTTGGTAAATAATATCAAAATTTCCTTTATTGCTTTCTTAAGTTTAATTTCTTTGTCTACTAACCAGTTGAATAGATACTCCAAATAAAGGTCCTCAGAGGCTCAGTTCGCCCAATTTCTTATGATTAATGGAGGTAGACGCATCTAAATGTATCCTAGGATCCGTAAGCTAGGGTTTTCGGCCCATTAGTCCGGTCTGAATGACAACATGTTTCCCCAGGGACTTTTTCGTTTTGCGTTCAACAATCCGATCACGTAATATAGCAATTATTTTATACGATAACCCAAATACCCGGCGTTTTGTGCTCTGGAGATATAAAATTGGGAATATTGAATCAAATTCTTGTTAATAGCTCCAACAATAAAACAAGGATATACTGGCGAAGTGCAAGTTGGACATGAAGTGTTCCATAACTCCATGCAATATTTAACCTCTAACGGTAACGGATCCCAAGGGGAGCGTGGAGCAATCTCAAAAAAGCCCTTCTCCCCTTTAGCATCTCACGGGCTATGGGGACCCCCTTATATAGTCTTTGACTTAACTTTTAAGTTTGAACACTTTATTATTTGTTTTTTATCAGCCATAGTAGTACAAAGCATTTCGTTTCTTATGGGTACCGGTAAAGGTGCGTAGACGATCAGCAGAACTTTAGTAGGTATCTATCTATTAAGATTTTTCTCGTTGACCTGTTGATATACTTACTGCAGAAATGAATTGAACCTGGTGGAAACTATCCGTTCAGAAATGAATTGAAAAATCAGCCAGACGTAATTGAAGATACACAAATGTACAAAGTAAATGGAGTACCTACCTGAAGATGCAATAAAGCACAGTATGCAATACTAAGTTGCACTTGCTCCCCTAAATGCATCAGACTATTGAAATGCGAAGTGCTTCCTTGGAAACAAATCAAACTAGTTACTTACAGTGAAGTGGTTTCCAGGGAAACTGCGGTTCAACTTGGTCTACTAGTTGCACTGTAACTGTACGGTGTACAGTTTCTCGCGTTAATACTAAGTTAATATTTATTTTGTTGCGATGTTTTCTCATTAACTTTTAAATTCTCTGTTTGTTAGTACGTGAATCATTGCAGATTGCTGCTCTGGAATTGCGAACATTCTTTTTCTTGGGGATTTATGTTGTGTACATTTTAAAACAATCGAATCCACTGTAAAATAAATGTTTGGTGCATTTGTTTTTATTTCGTTGTAACATTCATTTAGAGAGAGCCTCGGCTCTCTCCAAATGAATGTTTAGAAGTATAACGTGATAATTGGCCCAATTTTAGAGGCGCCATCGTAAATTTAATAGCAACGTAAAAAGTTTCTCTCTATCGAATGTCTAAAGTGAAAAAGAAACAGAAATACGCTAATTAGCTATTAAAGTTACGATGGCGCCTCTAAAATTGGGCTTAATCTATATTTTATCGGAGCATTCAAGAAGGTAAATCTATTTTTGTTTTTTCTTATGAAAGTTAAGCAAATTGATCGAGATGGTACTTGCTTTGGTTATATTATAAAAATATAACCAAAATTTATATTTCATAAAAACGGGCGAACTATTAAAATTTGAATTTTGTGCTTTTTGTTTTTTTGGTTCACACAGCGGTAGTGGTTCCACTGATAAATTGTATCCATAATTATGTTCCTATAGATTTCACTTGAAACACCAAATCCCTTGTAAAGTACGTTTTCGAATGTCCAACAAAAGCAAACTTGTATCCACATGGAAACTATTTGTCGCACCCGAAATTCAATATTATTGTTATTGTTCGCCGTTTCCCGATAAGCTTTATGACAGTCACCTCCGTGTAATTTAGTGTAAACAAGGTTCCTCCCTCGGCTCGGGATCTAGGAGGCAGGAGGCAGGCAGATTCGTGACGTCGTAACACGGGTCGAATGCGAAAACGAGGCACGCCCGCTACATTGTTATCGCACAAATTATCTCAACGCTCCGCGGCATTGTAAGTAATATCCCACGGTTAGGCTCGAATTTGTTAAACGATACCCAAGTGCGAACGGAATTACTCACCGAGACCATTACGCGCGTACTTTATAATGAACTTTATCTGCAGGAGCCGAGTGGCCTTGATGGGCTTTATCCTATTCTCAAGGATAATAACGCATTTGCGACAAAAATATCTGCTGTTTCGCAAAGTGGTTTATTGCCCGCGGAGTTTACTGCTGACATAAAATCGGCCCTCAGACAGGGCTTTCCAATTGTCGGACGTCAAGAGTGTCTTATTGATAGTGATTCTGCTCCGGCATCATAAAGGCGACCCGTTATTAGGGTCGACTGAGTTTTGAGGATTCGAAAGATTCGTGTAGGACAGGCGGGCGTTGAACCATCGTGGCCCTTCCCGGTTCATTTGTCGCAGGTGATATACCGGCCCGGATTCTGTTTCGGATAGGATACGCAATATCCTGACATATCTCGTTATTTATTCAAGCTTCGGAAAGTTTCGTTTTATTATGTCTGTGGTTTCGTATCGCGGATGGAAGATCCCGGTTGCCAGCAGCCTGAAATAGGGTTGTTTAGATAAGATTACCTACAACGTTTGTTTCGGGAGATCGGTTTTCATTCCGCCTTTTCCATTGTGATGCGAATAGTCTTTGTCTGCTCTAGATTACTGAAAATCACTTGTTTGCCTTGAATATTTGATCATTACGTACACTACGTATTTGAAACGTAAATTCACCTGCCAGGTTTCATGTTTATTTTTAATTATAGCGGAATAACATTAGGAAATGACTTGCAGAGGAATAATACATGTGACCCGAGCGGCTGAGCCGGCGGCGGCAGCGGGCGGTCTCGGAAGTGTCAAAACGGGGTGGGTGAGGCATGGCGTGGCGCGGCGCGGCGTGGCGGGTTGGCGGCTGGCGGGTGGCCGGTTACGTAACGTCCGCGTCTGCCGCAAGTCCGCTGCCTCCTCGCCCGCGCCCGCTCTGCCGACTGCCGATGCACGCCTATTGTCGACACTCGCACGCCTGCTTGCATTTCAGCTTCACTTTTATTGGACCACATCCCCATTCAACATCCCGATGAAGTTTTTATTCCACAATGACTCGTAACAATGCTCGCTGCCGTCGCTTGCATTATGCATCGTGTGCGACTGCAGGTCCATTAGCCCGCCAGATCTATCATCGACCGTCTCCATCTCGCGTGTGTACTTATGAAATATTGAAAAGCCCCGTAAGTTACGTGCGAGCGCTCCGCTACGATTAAAATAATGAATACCTTTATAACAAAATTCAGGGAATTCTGTAAAAATATTCATGTTTCGCGTTGTGTAGCGTTGGGGGTGGAGCGGGACATTGTTTGCAAGTAGATACTTAAGTCGTACGAGGTGGTTGCCGGGGCTAATCCTTGCGGAACGGGGTTTGGTTGGTGTGGGACTCGTAAATAAGGATGCGATGATACTCGGGTCGGCGGCTTCGCCCTCACGTTTTACGACTGCCCTGTAAACTAGCCGCGTACGTGTAAACGCCTCTCTCGATTTGCAGCGTTCTATTTATATAGGTCACAACTTCACTTCGATGTCGCATGTCGAATGCGAAACAACCACTTACAAATTCAACATTGATTTCCCGTGACGCTGGAATTCATTTACTAATGGATTTTACGTTTTAGTCTAGGTAGGCATAAATGTTCCCAACCCTAGTTTACACGATACGGATGAATTTAATAAATATCTATAATACCGAATCAGCCTACATTAGAGATTCAGTATTATTTCCTTAATTTTCGTATCAAAAACAACCTATTTAAGCCATTCAATATCCCTCACAGTAATCCATATTTTGTTTGAAATCGGCCATCGAAACATCGAGCTTTATAAATAATTCAATCTCGATTCGTTTAAAAGAGATTCCTTAATTGATCCCTCTTTTGTTAAAATAACACTCGTGGAAATTTCATTTCGATGTCTATAGAAAAAACATTGGATTGAATACATAAACACTATAGACATACAGCAAAAGCAACACATAAGTACTTAAATTAATAATACACATGATTCGTTTACTATTGATAAGTATTCACACTTGTACAGTTATAATGGTTATTTAAAGTGTTAACAAAACCCTAGTAATAACGTGATGATCACTCAGGAAATAATGGAATCGGTAATGGAACAAGTTTTCGATTCAATTGATCGAGTTTTAATAACAGTCAGGTATGAGTTAGCAATTTCCACAGTATAATCATGATTTCCATAGCCAAGTATACTTCATTTCTAGGTTGATTTATTGTTATCTTTAAAACTTATTTATCACATCTTGGGTAGATTCATGAGCTGTGTGAATATACTAGTGAGATATTGTTAGTTTTTTGACTGCCGGAATACCTGTGAAAACTGGCATCTACAATTAATTTGACGATTATTGTCAGACCACGAATGGCATTTACGCCGTTCGTGGTCCAGAGGATCGCCATTCCTCTGTAAATGCCATTCGCGGTCTCCCATCAAAAGCATGGCAGCTTTGTAGACAACGTAGGATGCAGTCATCTGATGAACAAGCAGTCGTCTTCAGTCGAGACATGCTAAGAGAGTCTCACCTTTCTCTCTTGGCATGCCAGTGGTCGCTCGCAAATGTTTGATTAAAAAATCTTTATTAAGTAAGTTCGTATAGATAGGCCGGGTGGCTAGCCCTGATGTCAGAGTTTTTAGGTCGCCTGAAGGCCTCTGACAGGGCTAAACGGTTAAAGCAACCGGGACCTACAATTTAACGTGTATTGATATTGTAACTCTTAATTGATTCACACACACAGATATTACAATATACAGAAAAAATACAGAAGCTTAAAGATATGAAGTAACCGGCGGCCTTATCACTAAAAGTGATTTCTTCCAGTTCATATGGTGTCGCTTACATCTGAACATTTCTATCTTTCATAAGGAAAAGCTGAGAGCCAGCTGTCGAAAATCTGCTGACTGCGTCGTAAACTCAACGCGCTTACGTTTCAGGCATTTTTTAGCCAAATGGGAATTTTCTTTTATGGTACTACCGATATGGTGGTGTTCTATAGCCAGAATATATTTAATTTCTACTTATAGCTATACGGGGTAACTGTGACTGTGTGAAATTTCGTTAGATTTATTTTTAGATTTCTTTACTTAATACTCTAGTCGCAGGACTTACGCTAGGACGCAGTTGTTGTTGTCATTATTATTGATCTTTACTAGTAAAGATCTTTTAAATATTACCTTTTTGTATGAAATAGCAGATTTTTTGCATTTTCAGATCGAACCTATGCGGTCAAAATCTATAGAACAGTTTTTTCTTCGCCATTTCGTAGTTGGTCCATAGTAAAAGTTGGTAATAGCGACAATAGCACATAAACACAACTGCATCCTAGAGTATTGCTGATGAATTTCCAGACACCCATAGATGTTAAAATTGTGCTCTAAAATATCAACTCTTGTTTCTGTAGTCGAAATATTTCTCTTTCACACATACGTTTGCTATCCTTCGCTCCACTTTATCGGTTCAAAAAACGGTTGCCGACCCTTCCGGCTGCTATTTATTTCGCGAAACTGTCTCTCTAGGTCGTAACTTAAAAACGTAAAATATCGGTCGGTCCAAAGGGTTGCGTTACGACATCAATCCATTTTGTTTTAGTATCGGCTGACTTACAAGCCTGTGAATAATTTTACTTCATCATCATCTCAGCTTTTCGTTTTCTATTGGAAACTACTTTTCCCTGTAGATTTTGAGAAATGAAGTTGAATTGAAACTTTTTTATTTGATTTTGCACTGACTTACACCCTCCTGTTTTAATACAACTTGATCGATGTAACCAGTCTATGGTTACATCGATCAAGTTGTATTAATTGTTAGAACATGAAAGTCTTGCTACCAATTAGTCATACATAGTTTATTAGTTGATTTGATTGGCATTAGGTACCTATTACATATATATTTAGCAAATTTATAAAACATAATTATTTAAAGCAAAAAAATGGCAAAACCGACAAAATTCCTCGTGTACAAAATTCAAATATTTTGCTCTAACAATTTATATCTTTATTCTGGCTACATACCTAATTATTTTTTCACAAAATATTCTGAATCGATTTTAACAAATTACAGCGGTCGTGATTGTTCAAATCACGAAAACAGAACCTCCTTTTTGGAATTTCACTGAAAATATAACGCAACTAACCTACATACAGAATTTTAGTGGCAAGAATAAAATACTCTACAATGTAGCACATCATTCTCCAAGTTTTAATGTTATAGTTGGGACGCAATATTCTCCTGAACACATTCGACCTGAACTCCAGAAGTAAAACTACGGTAAAAGTAGACTATTTCATTTCCATTTAGTTTTCTAGTGGCTTATATTTTTAGTTCAAAGTCTAGTTAAATACGTTATAAAAACAAAACGATCGTCACGCCAGTTAAAGCCGCATACTCGTACAACGAAAACAATACGACCTCGACGATGACTTTAAATCTGTAAGTGCCATTCGCAATTAATTAATAGGGGTTTTTTTATTTATATATTCATTCACTAGCTGCCCCGGTGAACTTCATCTCACCATCTGTCAACTGTCAATGACAACTTTAACATGCAGGAACATTTTGTATGGGAAAATTCAATGAATGTCTTTATTATTTTACTCACTATATTTTTATATTTTCTCACCGTTTAAACCTTCCCTTAGCTTCCACGGATATTTCAAGACCAAAATTAGCCCAATCGGTCCAGCCGTTCTCGAGTTTTAGCTAGACTAACAACCACGATTCATTTTATATAATAGAAAGAAGAAAGATTTACGCAGAGTACAGGGTAGAGCAAAGTAGCTTTCATATCGAAGCCTATCTCATTGACCTGTTCATAATTTGGTTCACGGAAATCAAATGGCGTATGGTTCCGATCCTAATTTTTAGGGTTCCGTACCCAAAGGGTAAAAACTGAACCTTATTACTAAGACTCCGCTGTGCGTCTGTCGGTCAGTCTGTATGTCACCAGGCTGTATCTCATGAACTGTGATAGCTAGAACGTTGAAATTTTCACAGATGACGTATTTCTGTTGCCGTTACCAGTATAACAACAAATATGTACTAAAAAACAGAAAAAAAAATTAAAGTGGGCTCCCATACAACAAAACTGAATCATTAGCCGTTTTTAGCTCGACAATAATAACGGTGACTTCAAAAATAAATAACTAATTTAAAAAAAAAAATGTATATTTAACCCCTTAAATATTTTTTTTCATGCTCCCTCCCCTACAAGAAACCTGCCTTTTTTGCTCGATATTAATAACGGCAACAAGAAGATGCTTGAAATATTCATAGAATAATTCTCTACAAAAATAAATAATTAAAAAATATATTAAAGGGGCTTCCATGCGGTAGGTACCTCGTGCGCGAGTCCGACTCTCACTTGGCCGATTATTTTAATTCAAGTTATTCGCATGACCTTGGTTGGAACTTTCGAATTTCCAGTAAGTACATATTCCAGAGAGAGCGTTTATTTTTCCTCTCATTCCTTATGAAATGCTAAAATTACTACGTAAGCCAGTAGAGCTTTTAGGCAAATCAGGTGCCGACTTTACCTAACTTATCCTGGCTTGTTTGGCCAGATAGGAGATCCCTCGGGTGCGGCCATAAATTTTTCAGCTTCAGCTCTAGGGGGGTACTGGAAAATACGCTTTTTTTTTTCGAATTTTAAATACTCGTAGATAAATAGTCGTAGGTAATAAGACAGGTCATGTGTCTTATTATCTACGACTTCTATATTTATATTATTAAGTGTAGCTATGTAAATAAGCTCTGTTTCATTCAATAACAATAGACCTAGAAAAACATCATTAAGAAACTATTCTGTGTTTTTGACAAATATTGGCTAGCTCTAAAATTTCTGAAATAATTTTTAATAATAAATAAAAAGAAAATGAGTTAAAACTCTACTTGTCGTTTGCGAGATATGATTCCACAGACAAACATATTAATGAATATGTATTTCTATACATTAGGCATTATAATACACGCTACACTTAAAGGATCACGCACATTATGACGGGCCGCATCGCAGCGCAAAAATCCGCTCAAATCGCTTACGAGTAGGTATATGTATTTTATATGAACTAACGCACACTGTGCCAGGGCGCAGCGGGCCGCAATTTCTGCATTTCCATACTAAGGTTCGCGCACATTATGTCGGGCCGCAGCGGGGCGGAGCGGGCCGCAGCGCAATATTTTATGGAAATGCGGAAAATGCGGCCAGCTGCGTCCCGGCATAGTGTGCTTTAGTTCATATAAAATACAGAGAAGCGACTTGAGCGGATTTTTGCGCTGCGATGCGGCCCGACACAATGTGCGCGATCCTTTAATGTTGCGCTGCGGCCCGACATAATGTGCGCGAACCTTAAAACCCCACTATTTGCGTCACGGGTTGAAAACAAGTTCACTGCTTTGGCTGCCTTAATTAAATTTTCATACTCTCGTTAAATCATTTATTTGTATGATGACTTCGTTCTCTAGAGTTTTTATATCGTTAATTGATTCATTTCCATATTTTGACTCATTTGTCGGTAGTGAAAATTGGGGAAAATTAAATATACACGGGCACACAATTTCCTCACCATTTTCCAGCAGCAAAACAATGTTTTTGGGAATTTTCGTGCCGGAATAAAATCTTTAGTAAAAATGGCTGTCAATTTCAGTATTTTAAAATACCTAATTAAATCCGTACAATATTTAAAATATAATTCATGAAGTTATACGATATATTTTAACTTCGAGTCCCCAATTTCATAAAACTCGGATAGAAACTGAATAAAATTACGTTGAAATTCGCAATTAGTAAACAAATCATAGAATGGTTAAATATATGGGGTGGGGTGTAACTATAGACGACGACGGAGATATCACAGAATGGCATTGTACTCTTTATTATTACCTACTTTTACTGTTGAACCAACCCCGCAATCGCGAGATAGTCTAGAACAGCGTTTCTTAACCTGTGGTCCGTATGTGTATACCGCCCGCGATCCACAAACTTGAAATTGCGCTTAATTTTTTAGGGGTCAGCGGACTGAAAAGGGTTCAGTATTGCTGTTCTAGAATATATCTGTCTTCTAGATTTACACCCCGTATCTCGTGAAGAAATTATATCCTTTATTTGTCCACAAAGCAGTTATCCTCAGTATTCTCAAAGCTTTATAAATATACCCATTTTAAAATTGATCGCCCGACGACGCTACGCTGAAGTGACCGCAAATAGGGTGGGTCAAAAAGTTGTAAGTGGCAAGTAGTGCAGTGGTGAGAAAGTAGGAGACGGCTCAGACGGTTCGCCTCGTATCCCCGGTCCCGTAATTATGTGCTGAGATTCAGGGATGGAAGCCGGCTTCGAATTGACCCAGATCTTCGTAATCCCTTTCACTGCAATATATCTGGGCAGTACTAAAGCTTCCGAGGTTTATTTTATGACGAGACTCGACAGTTAGCGTTTTATTTTGTGTTTAATTTTATCCTGCTTTTTTTGGACTATTTGACTGATGCATTAATTGTTTTGCCGTTTTCATTCGACATTCGAAATAGTAGATCAATGATTTTGTCTCGGTTTAAAAGTATCCTGATCAAAAATTACATACTTAGTATTCGTAATCTTCAGTTGACTTTTTTCTCTCTGAAACTCTGAAAGTAAGCAAAGTTAGTGAAAGCAAGCAAAATGTAAAACTTCAAAGTATTGAATTTTGTTACAAATTACTGTTCTGATGATAAAAAAATCCTATAAAATATTTATTCCAAATGTCTCCGAAGTTCGAATTCTGTCTCTTCGCATTCGCCACCATCTACATCCACTATCGAGCATTGTTTGCTCTTGTTTCGATAGTTTCTTTGTTGCGATCATTACCACGCCCGTTAGCGATAACTGTCGGAATCTCCGCCTCGTGATTCGAATTTAGAGGGGAAACATTTAGTATTGTATTGTTCCTTATCAATTCCGGCCATAATACGTTCCCATCACCAAGTTCCCCGTAAAGTCTTATTAATGGCAACCATTCGTCATTGAAGTTAGTAAAATCGGCTCCGATGCAATATCGCGAAGGTCGAGTTGTCGTAATGTAGGCGGTTCCGCTTTTCCGTGCACCAAACAACAGTGAAATTGCGTCACGCTCATTGTTTGCGGTTTTGCTTCGCCCAATTTGTAGTCGAGCTCAAGTTATTCCCCGTTTCATAAACTAGACACGCGCTCGATTTTTTATGTTCCAGCATATTTCAACCCAAATAAATGCTCTCCACGTACGAAAACCTTCCCCTTTCGTGTTCCCGATCTGGCCAATAATGGCATTAGTCAATTCTGCGGTAAACTTATAGAAATCATCTCGGGCTGAATTTAGAATTCTCTCCAGTTGGATATATTTGGATAACGCTTCACTCGGGCGCGGCGCCCCCGGTGAGAGGAAAGAAAGGATTTGCGAGAAGGTGAAGGCCGCCGCATTGTTCATTGCGTAACTGCCAATAAATTCTCTACTTCAAATTTCATTATCGTGTGACTGTGACGGCAACCGACGAATGAATGTCGCTGGAGGTAAACCAATCTGCCGGCTGGAGTTATAATAAACTACAAATGGATCAGTATGTTAATTAAATATTTTAGGCATGTACTACTCAACGGCATACGACCACTGACTGTTCGACTACGTAATTTTTTGTACTGGCCTACCTATGCTTTATAAATTGGGCGTAAAAGTCGTTAGTCGTGTCGCGACTCGTATTAAACTGGGTTCACGGGGGAACAACCGGAATTTTGTTCGCTCCGGATAACCTTGCCGCTGTTTTAATTAAACCCCGCCAAATTATTAATCGTGAACAAACACAATTAACTCATTAAACTTTCCCACAATATTTCATCGGATCCAACTGTTGCGGACTGTTGGAAACTGTTGGAAAAAGTACTCTCAGAGATATTATTATCGATTGATACTCCAGCTGACTTATAACCGGCAATAGAACGAATATTTGGGTACTTTTATTCAACTTAGTTTTTTCTGCAGTGCAGCTTAGAGCGTTTCGGGATGCTTATATTCTGAACAGTAGAACTCTAAAGTATATGCTAGGCGACATATCACTTGTAGTACAGAGAATGTACGTTGGGGAACCAATATGGGTCACGTTATCAGATCTGCTTCGATTGAAATACGTGCCGTGACTCTCAATTTAATACCTCCGCGACTCGAAAATATCATGGTACCAATACTCCCGCGTACGGGCTTAATTAACCACCCACCTATTTCAGCCTACATTTGATTTATGGAATTTTGTCCGCGTACACTTTTTACTTTTAATTCATTCAGCGAGCTCAGCTCCGAGCTTTCAAGCTTGAATATTTTCGCTGGAATTCCGGTACCAATTAGTAGTGTATATTCCATGTTCAAACGAAATTCTGTAATAGGTACATTTTATACGTGGCCCTGAGAGCCCTGACCCGTGATTCTGATTTTATTAGTTTCATAAAACCGAATCTGTTTTATTATAGGGCTGTAAAGTCGAGATATGGCCGATAATAGCCAAATTACAATTTGAACATTCGGGAATCTACTTAAATGCTTGTTACTAACGGGTTGGTGTTGAAAGTAGTAAGTCCCGCAAAGCCGCAGCCATTGTTTCTTGCCGTGAACTGAAACTGATTACACAAATAGGTCGACCGAGACAGTTACTGGCCGAGGACTTGAAGATAAACCTGTCCACCGCAAGGAATTAGGACGTCCGCGGAGTGACGTATGGTAATCCGTGAGGCCCTTCTGTCTGCTCGAGTGGAGGCGGCCGTGACCGACCTTGCTCAGATTATGCCTACCTAGGCACAGGCAGACACGGTGGACAGGACACATACCTACTTACCTTACATATTTTACTATGACAGCGGAAACTTTTTAAATACTTTAAATCACTACTGTTTCCCGTTTATCTTATTAGTCGTGGAGATTAGTTCCACATAGACCTTGCCTTGCACATATTTGTAAGTTTTTATGAATGAAGCCATTTGGTATGGACATAAAGCCATGGTCTGCTCATTTATTTCTACATTATTCCGAGACACTACGACGTTGTTAGTCTTTGTTTCAATCAATTCTATTTGTGTGCTCGTACCACAAAACTCATTATAATCAAGAATGAAATACGCGTCTAGACTGGAGGCTATCTAATTCGGGTTTCGAAAGTCCTAAGGCAAATATACCGTATCCAGTGTAAAGAACTTTGGTCAACGCCGAGCAAAAAGCTATTCAAAGGCAGGCAAGAAGCGAAAGGCGATAAACTCGACTGGATATAATCCGCAACCTCTGTCTGGGGGCGGCGGCGGCCGTGACCGAGCCGGCTGATAAATTCGCAGGGAGCCTGGATACAGGCGAAACGCCTCCGACTTGAAACTGTCTCCAACTTGATAAAATTTCCCCGAAACGCGATTCCCTAACAGGGAGCCTTGAGGTGCTACGAGTATATTTAAGTCGAACGAGTTTGTTTACTTGCTAGTTTTCTAGCTTACCTTCTCCTTGTTTGCTCACGAACTGAATCTGAATTGAGAATTGTGAAAAAACGTGTCTAGACTGTTGCACGATAGATTTCTTCTACGGGCTTTAGTCCAGTACTCTAATATTTTCTTTGAAAAAATATATTGGACTAAATTAATTACAGTGTTATTTATCGGCTTTGCAAAGCTTGGTAAAAAGGATGCGCTTTGAATGTGTATTTTTTTTCGGAGATTGAGTTTGGATAATAAATTAAACAGTAGCCGTCTTACAAATCTTACCACAAAAGTTTTACGCACGCTTTAGACAATGTTTAACAGTACAAATAGCTCGGCAGTGTTTAAAGTGTGTTTAAATCGTTTGTGGTAAGGCGGCCTATTTTTTATTTTATTTTTTCCTTCTAAAAAGTACAATTGCAATTTTAACACGTACTCGAGGGTTGGAAAGTTTTTCACTTGACGATAGCGCTGGAACATGGCGGTCACGTTTCACCAGACGGCTGATGAAACTGCGAAAATAAGTGGAAAAAGTTGAAAAGGTCAAAGTTATTTCGGTTTTGTCAATAAAAATAATGGTTGAATTGTAAAGTTGAAGAAACGACGAGATGTATGGATTTCCACAGGAAATTCCAACCTCCACTTAAAATTTTTGGAAGGTTGACTAAAACCTAACACGACCTGATAGAGTTAGGTTAGGTTTTAGTCATTGAAAGGTTTTCAGTACTTATTTATTAAAAAGATCTGGCTATTAATAAAATATTTAAGTTGTAATGGTGTAGGTTGATTAAGGTTGTAGATTTCAACTAAATACCTACCTATTAACAGTTTACCATTCAAATTAACATATTTGAATTTAAAGCTCAATTATTTCATGATTATGTATACATGTGCCAAGTTGAAAGTACATACTGTAATACATTTTGATACGTAATTTATCTACTCTAGAGATACGTTATCATTATCTGTGTTATTGAATTTCTAAAAGAAATTCCTGTTAAAAATTTCTTTTGAACTTTGCACAATAAAATATTTCAGTTCCGCCTACCTACTGTAAAATTATCCTTCTCGTTGAGAGTCCATTTCATTTATACGAATATCCAAATTAAATTAAAGTGCGTAATAAAAAAACAGACCAAGTGAAAATCGACTTTCGCATCGGTTCCGTGTGTTTGCTTTTTTTAAAGATAAGGTTTTTTTTCATGAATATTGGTTTGACCACTATTGCTTTTGAGGCGATATACTTAATTGCAAAGGAAAACAGCGTACTGTTCCTCCAATCAGCATAAACTTCTGCAAAAAAAAAAAAAACAAGCTATGTCAAAATCAGCCCATTATTAAGCTGTGTGTGTAAGTCATCCTTAACAATAATGTGGCTTAATTTTGTGAAAAGGCGCGGCAGACTTATTGAAATTTCACTCCATTCATGTGCCAATAATCTGCGAAATAAATGGTTGAACATACAGGCAAATACCAACGTGATAGCAATTGAGATCACTTTTGCTATAAGGCCACGGCACCCTAATTATAGTCACGTGGTTCACGTAGTACTTACACTTTGTCGCCAAGTCCCTACCAGCTCTAAATTCATTTAGCAAAATGAAACGTCCGCTTAAACGAGGTAAAGCCCATTTAATGAAAAGAATGGAAATAACGAAAGTAAAAAATACAATTTACAACGACCCTGCTTCGCCGGAAGAATTATAAAAACAATCGGTTATTTCGTTCCGACGCGATTAAGTTAAATCAGCACGATTGTATAGGCAGGGCCGGTGGAGAGAACATGCGTTAGGCTTGCTACCCACACATTCGGGCCGGCTTCGACAATCAATGCCGGGCGGTAAAATCGAATATGTGTAGATGAATGTTGAGGTTTTCGCTCGCACCGAGTCGGCATGTTTGAAAAAGCCGGAAGCACAACCGAATGTATGTAGATGAATGCGGAGAGACGCGTGGCAGAATTGTATGGTTGGACTTGGACCCGAAGAAACCACCCGATCGGTGCCAATCGGTACAAGCCGAGTGATGTAGAGCGTATGTAGCAGCTGCTTCGGAACGCCCTTGGCGTTCGACAAATTGTGCTGAATCGACTGTGTCGGCCCGCTTTTGTGTGTAGCAACCTTCATATGCTATTTATTACCGCACGCCAATATTACCTCGTTCATATTTAGATTAGCTAATCCATATACAGTATAACGGTGTTTGTAAATGCTGTCACGTGAGGTACTATGCTGATGCTAATATTAGCATGTGATGTTAACTTTGCATTCGTCACGTCATCTTAGAAAATAACTCGATTATATATGTATATACATGAACCAGATTGACTCTACTCCTGACAAAGTTAAATGTTAGTTCCGTAAGTCTCTCTTTGCCAGCGGTCACTTCAATTGCGCTAAGGGTTGTTCTTCATTTTGCTTGGAAAAACACAGCTTATCGTGGTAAATGCCCGTTTACTTATCATAGAAGCATGTCATCCTACATCATATTAAGTTTTTATCTTCGATACCATTGCTACGCATTATTTTATTTTTGGCAATAAATGAATTTCAATTAAATTTACTTATCTGACTGTTCCGCATACTAAACCCCAGAATCAGTAATCAAAACCATCACTATATAGATGATTGAAATGATTACAGTGTTGATTGTGAATCAGAACCGGCTGCGCTGATTGTATGACTAAACCTCGTTAAGCACATTATTTCCTGGTGACTAATCATGGAGCTCGGTTCTGATCGGATATGTAATCAGTCACCAAAATGGGAACGCATCATGATAGCAAACACATGACGCGCCGCTTCCGCCATACCTAAGTGCTAAAACTCATAAATGGGCACCTAATGGAAGCCATTGTCACAGCTCCCCCATGAATTAACGATATCTATCAGTGGCAGGACCCCGTGACCTAATTTTGGTCACCCTAATTTCTGGGATGGCCGGTAATGCACTTAAATATTGCAAACCGAACTCGAGGATTACCTGTTCATTTGCTTGCAAACATTGTCGTCTCAAGCCGATAAGTGAGACTGCGTGCTGTCATCGTACTTAGTGGATTTTACCTAATCTGATTATTGTGTTGTTAAATAAAATCCCCGTATTGGTTATTCATACATTGGGATTTTTATCGATATCTGTAATTGAAAATATTGGAAATTGGATTTTAATCTTGAACTGATAATGAAGAACTACAAACAGTATTACTACTGCAATTAAATTATTTCATCAGCTGTATCTCTTTTTAACACGCTTTTATTAGTTTTACTTGTATGTTTGTTTGCTTGTATCCAACGCCTTTGAGCTCGATTTTGCCCTACTTTGAGCGATCAGATTTTTTTTTTAAACTTTGCACACCTATCGATTTGCGAAAAATTAACAAAGCTCCCCACGTTTTTTTACATATTTTAAACTGTTTAGTTTGATATGCTATGAAAGCGTGTTTTTTAGTTTTTAGGGTCCCGTACCCAAAGGGTAAAAACGGGACCCTATTACTAAAAGTTCGATGTCCGTCTGTCTGTCTATCACCAGGCTGTATCTCATGAACCGTGATAGCTAGACAGCTGAAATTTTCACAGATGATGTATTTCTGTTGCCGCTATAGCGACAAATACTAAAACGAGAATAAAAAAAATATTTAAGGGGGGCTCCCATACAACAAACCTAAATTTTTAGACGTTTTTCGCTCTATAGAATTTAAGTACTAATATAGTTCATGGTTCATCTATGCTATCATGGTGAGATACAGCCCGGTGACAGACAGACAGACAGATGGACATCGAAGTCTTAGTAATAGGGTCCCGTTGTCACTTTGGGAACGGAACCCTAAAAATGGAATAAAATAATTATTTAAAGGGGGCTCCCATCAACAAATGTGATTTTTAGGAGTTTTTTTTGCTTGTTATTAATGTTACGAGATGGGTTCTTGGATAATCAGTTAAAACGCCGATTGTACACTTTGCACTTTATTGCACAAAATCACAGTACACACGACACAACTGGTTCGCACAATACTTCACACTGGCACTGATATTCACACAACTAGTCACTTCACAATCACTGGTACCGCACTTGAACACGAGATGTTTTCACTCCGGTATAAACGCGATAACTGCCACAAACGAAAACCATCGCCCTATTTATATCGGAATAAGGGTTCTCTAGAAATCTGTAGAATATTCGGTGCCATTGTGACTGACAAAGTAAACAAGTGTAAAGTTCGAGAAACCCTATTGTTCCTAATTATTACGGAAACACCACAAAAAAATCTAACAAACAACAAACAATAGACGCGACACAAAGGCCGGTGCCGCCTGAGTCATAAAACCATAAATCTCGCGGTTAAACAACTAGCCGTCGTACCGCGCGCGGCCACAGATTAATAAATAGTTACTAACGGCGTGGCCTACTGCGTAACACCACCTCCTCCCAAGACATGCTCGTCCCGAGCATCGTTGCATCCGTGATATCGCGCCAATCGATCCACATGAACTATTTTGGGGGCACCTCGAGGTCCTTTCTGTATGCGGAACGTCACGTCGTTGATCTTGGTCACCACTCGGTACGGTCCATCCCATTTGGCTTGTAGCTTTGGAGACTTTCCTTTGCTGCGTATGGGATTGTGCAGCCATACCATAGAGCCTTCCTCGAACCCAGGATTGTTAGCCCTTCTGTCGTATCGAGTCTTCATTCTTTCAGATGCTTGCTGGCCATGCTCTCTAATGTGCTCATAGATGTCGTTCATCTTGTTCCGGAGGTCACTGGCGTACTCAGTTATGGGTTGTGGGGAATCCGGTGGAATGCCAGTTATTAAGTCGGCTGGTAGCCGTAATTCACGTCCAAAATTGGCAAAAGCGGGAGTGACATTTGTGCTCTCATGAACAGCACTTCGGTATGACAACAAAAATGGCTGGATATGCTTGTCCCAATCTCGTTGTTTGCTTCCGACTACTTTTGCCAGGTACCTCTCCAGAGTTTGGTTGAATCGCTCCACCATTCCATCTGATTGCGGGTGGTAAGACGTTGTCCTTGTTTTGTGTGCACCCATTAACCGGCACGTCTCTTGAAACAGCTGAGATTCAAAATTTCTGCCTTGGTCACTGTGGATTTCCAATGGTACTCCAAATCGACAGAATACTTCATGCACCAATTTGTCTGCTATCGTCGATGCCTCTTGGTTCGGAATTGCGAAGACTTCCGGCCACTTGGTGAAGTAATCCATGACGACAAGGAAGTACTTGTTGCCACTTTCACTCACAGGAAATGGTCCGGCCACATCCAGTGCGATTCGCTCCCATGGTGCTCCAACATTATACAGCTTTAATGCTCCTCTGCTGCGGGTATGCGGACCTTTCACTGATGCACAGCTCGTACATTTCCGTACCCAGTCTTCTACGTCATCTCTGCAGTTGATCCAGTAAAACCTTTCTCGAATTTTCAAGAGTGTCCGTTTCACACCCAGATGTCCTCCCGAAAACCCTTCGTGGTACAGCTTCAAAACTTCAGGTATCTTTGCTCTGGGTACAACCATTTGGAGATGGCACTGATTGCCACGAGCATTTTCCCATTTTCGGCAAAGTACTCCCTCCTGAAGCACCAGACTATCCCATTGCGCCCAATAGCTCTTTGTCGTAACACTCATTGAAGCAATAGCACTCCAGTCTGGCTTAGGGGCATCTGATTCCATCCATTCAAGAATTGGCTTGATGTCGGCGTCTTCTTCTTGTGCAACCTGAAGGGTTTCTTTCCATTCGTCACCGATGTCAGCTTTGAGCATTCTGACGGGCACTGAATCTTTCGACTCATGTCTTGAGCAATGCTTGCAGTCCTCTGAGCATGGCCTTCTTGACAGTGCGTCCGCGTTGCCATGAGATTTTCCACTGCGATGCTCCGTGGTGAAGTCAAACTCTTGTAGTTGCTCAATCCATCTTGCCACTTGGCCTTCGGGATCCTTAAACTGTAGTAGCCACTTAAGAGCAGCGTGGTCGGTCCTCAGATGGAATTTTCGCCCGAGCAGGTACTTGCTAAAATGTCGCAATGTCTTCACCACTGCAAGTAACTCTTTTCTGGTCACACAGTAGTTCCTTTCCGGCTTGGACAGGGATTTGCTGAAATACGCAATCACCACTTCTTGGTCTCCTTTCCTTTGTGACAGTACTCCTCCAATGCCGGTGTTGCTGGCGTCAGTGTCCACGATGAACTCGTTCTCTGTGTCCGGGAAGCCAAGAATAGGCGTATTACAAAGTCGCTTCTTTAGCTCTTGAAAAGCTGCGTCGCAATTTTCATCCCAGAGGAAGGGTCGTTTTTCCTCAGTCAGTCTATGCAACGGCTTGGCTATGTCAGCAAAGTTCTTCACGAATCGCCTGTAGTAGGAGCATAAACCCAAGAATGCTCTAACTTCCGTCTTGTCTTTTGGCACAGGCCAATCCTTGACAGCACTGACTTTTCCTGGATCCGTCTGTACGCCAGCTTCGGAAATCACATGTCCCAGGAAATTCACTTGCCTCTTGAAGAAGGAACATTTCTTCGGACTCAGCTTGAGATTGGCTGCGCGAATCTTAGTCAATACTCGTTCCAGGTTTTGCAGATGGTCTTCGAAGGTTTTTCCCACAATTATGATGTCGTCCAAATAGACTAGGCATGCATCTCCAATCAGTCCCGCGAGCACTAACTCCATTAGTCTTTCGAACGTAGCGGGCGCGTTGCATAATCCAAACGGCATCACGTTGAATTGCCACAGACCTTTTCCTGTAGAAAATGCGGTCTTTTCCTTATCTTTAGGGTCTATTTCCACTTGCCAGTATCCGCTCTTCAAGTCCAGCGTAGTGAACCACTTCATGCCTGTCAGTGTATCTAACGTGTCATCAATCCTCGGCAAGGGATAGCTGTCTTTCTTCGTTACGTCGTTGAGTCGTCGATAATCAACGCAGAACCGCATACTGCCATCCTTCTTTTTCACTAGAACCACTGGCGAGCACCACGGACTGGATGAAGGTTCTATCACACCATTGCGTGCCATGTCTTCGATCATTGACTCAACTTCTTTTTCTCGAGCCACTGGTATCCTTCTTGGCCGCTGTCGAATCGGTGACACGCTTCCTGTATTTATTGTGTGCTTCACTAATCCAGTCTTCCCGTTGACAGCATCATCGAGAGCAAATATGTCGGTGTAGCGCTGCAGCATCTTCTTTGCCATCAGAAGTTCTTTTTCGGACAGGTCTTCACGGGAATCTTCCAATAGCGTTGACACGTTGTAACTACCAGCGCAATTGTATTTCTCCTTTAGTTGTTCTTGGCATCTGCGCATCCAATCTACTTCTTCACAAATACCAATTGGGGTTCCTCCTTTGATGAGCTGCTCCTCGTTACTTGTGTTGAGCACACGCACCACAGCAGTATTAGTAGTCCTCACCAGAGTTCGGGCCAATAACCATGGTTGATCACCTTCTGACTGTTCTATTAGCACACATCGTCGTTGATGTCCCAACTTCGGCGGTAATCTAACTGCCACAATGGTCTCCGATCTAGGTGGAAGAACTGTTCTCTGCAGACAATAAACCTTTCCTGATGTGGCGCCTTCCATGAAGATTTCTTCTCTTCCACACTTCAAGATTCCTTGGTTGACGTCTATCTCGCAATGATGTTCTCGCATGAAGTCAAGACCCAGAATGCAATCGTCGACTATATCAGCCACAATGACTTTGTGTTGGAAAGTTTTCTCACCCAACTTTAACTCCACCAGCTTCTCTCCTCGGACGGATATGTGCTGACCGGTCGCTGTCAGAAGTTGAACTGTTTTGCAGCTTTCGAAGTTCGGAAGAAAGCGCTTAGCCAGTCGGGAACTGATGACAGTGCGAGAAGCTCCTGTATCCAATGTCAGCTTGCAAGAAGTTCCATTGATGGCACCATTGATGATCAAGCTGTTCCCATCGTGAGCTTGTGAGATCATAATCTTTGGCTTTTCTGGCCCGGATAACACTCGCCATTTTCCGCTTTCTTCAGCAGGTCGTTTATTCCTCCATAGTGAATGCGTTGCCTCGCGATCCTTCCGTTCTTCCAATAGTCGATCGTCCCTGGTTCGGCATGGCTTTGGGCAATTCTGCCATAAATGGCCTCTCTCTTCACAGTTGTAGCATCTTGGACCAAACCTCGTACGATGTGACGCTTCTTTAACTTCCTTTATGTGTTGAACATCTCTCGCTGGATTTCGTACAGCTTCCACTTCCAAGGCTTGGGCCAAAGCTTCCTTCAGTGTTTTATGATGCCCGAGTTTCACTGCAGTTCTAACTTCGAAGTCTGCTATACCGTTAGAAAACGCCTCCACTAGATGCTCGTCGTTGGGTAACGGTGCTGACTGATAAGCCTTCCGGAACAGTTTCTCCACTTCGACAGCCCACTGCTGAAGACTTTCATTGCGACGTTGCACCCTGTTCTTTAACTGCGCTCTGTACACATGCTCCAGGTGCTCGTCACCGTAGCGACTCTCTAACATTTCCATTAATTTATCGTAGGTCACTTCCTTGCCCACGGCATCAAGAATACTCAGGGCTTCGTCGCGAAGGCTCATGATGAGGGCGTTCTTGGCTTGGTCCTTGTTCCATCCATTGGTTTGAACGGCAGCGTCAAATTGAATTTTGTAGGCTGACCATGATGATGTCCCGTCGAAAGGCGTCACTTTAAGCTTCTGTGAAGCTGGCGTGAAGATTGTAGATGCAGCGGTTCCATTCCCAGACTTGATGACGTTCAACGTTTTCCTCACGTCGGCGATTTGTGTTTCCGCCTCGAAGATGCGAGATTCATAAGCCTTCATCTTTGCATCGTGCTCCTTTACGCTGGTATCAAGCTGCTTGACCGTGTCCTTGACCTCTTTTATCTCCTTGCCCAAAGTCTTTTGCAAGCTTGAAAGCAGCTCTTCTTTTTGGCGAGCCTGTTCTTCTCTGTTGCTGCGGGCCTGTTCTTCCAGTAGACGAGCCTGGTCTTCTTTGTTGCGATCAAACATCGACTGCATCATCGACATCATTGCAGCCATATCAAATGCTGTAGGGACAGCTGATGATGCAGCAGGTGCCACAGTAGGTGCCGCAGCAGGTGCTCCTGGATTTCTGGAGTCGTCGTTGGTTGCCTCGGACTCGCTGCCTTCCATTAACAGCGAATTATTTCCAAAGCGTCGTTGGTCGACCTCCTCCTGGAGGCGCTCCTGCTCCTCTTGTCGGCGCACTTCCTCCTGTCGGCGCTGACTCCGTGTGCGCGGCGTCTCTTCGTCGTATGGTGTTACCGGCATTTTCAATTATCCACCCTTCTGACACCAAATGTTACGAGATGGGTTCTTGGATAATCAGTTAAAACGCCGATTGTACACTTTGCACTTTATTGCACAAAATCACAGTACACACGACACAACTGGTTCGCACAATACTTCACACTGGCACTGATATTCACACAACTAGTCACTTCACAATCACTGGTACCGCACTTGAACACGAGATGTTTTCACTCCGGTATAAACGCGATAACTGCCACAAACGAAAACCATCGCCCTATTTATATCGGAATAAGGGTTCTCTAGAAATCTGTAGAATATTCGGTGCCATTGTGACTGACAAAGTAAACAAGTGTAAAGTTCGAGAAACCCTATTGTTCCTAATTATTACGGAAACACCACAAAAAAATCTAACAAACAACAAACAATAGACGCGACACAAAGGCCGGTGCCGCCTGAGTCATAAAACCATAAATCTCGCGGTTAAACAACTAGCCGTCGTACCGCGCGCGGCCACAGATTAATAAATAGTTACTAACGGCGTGGCCTACTGCGTAACATTAATAATGGCAAGAGGAATGGGGCTCCAACACGGTACGGAACCTTTCGTGCGTGAGTCCGACTCGCACTTGGCAGATTTTTTTTTAATTTATTTATTGGGTTTACAGTTAGGTTAATAGAAAAATTCCTCCAGTCCTATCCAGATTATCCATAGCAGGACATTTCAATAATAATCCTTTAGCCCGTTCCAAAAATTTGGCCACATTCACCCCAGAGGGTATAAAAATATCCTCTTTGCAGCATCGTATCGAAGATTTGGCTATCAACGAAAGTATTATCCCGCCTGTTGCCTCTTCTCAGCCAGTCTTCCGCTCCGGGGATGTGTAAAAAAGAACCAGAGATGAGTTTAATGTTGTTGTGTCGCATAATATAACCGAATTATTTTCATAGGCGGGGAAGTAGGTACGTCCGTAGGTCCGTACGGCAGGCTTTTGTGGGGGTACACTCGCGAGCGCGTCCGTATAAATAAATTGAATAATGGCCAGCTCGCTCCAGCTAAGTGGATTCTATTTTGCTTTACGTGCGCGCCATCCAACGTCGGACCGCGTTTACGCTACGAATTATGAGTTTGCTTGCTTTTTGTGGCAGCCACTCATTAACATTGCTATTTCCATTTATGAAAGCCAAATATAGACTTCTGTTTTTTGTATCAAGTCTGTTTATTTTAGGTCCATGTATTTGGGGGTTGGTCTTTTAAACTGCCGCCTATTGTGTTTCTGGTGACTTTTGATTCTATACATGGTATGGCGATTGTTTTAACGCTATGCCATGGCCCATGGTTAGAGCCTGCGGAAGGCATAATCGAAAATAGTTATCCTTATTATAAAAACACTGAAAACGCTACTGACTAATACCCGGGCATTATAATTAGCCTTTTTTCGCATTTGAGGCTTGACAATGTTTTCTATAGTGCCAGGAGAATGGTATCCATCATCTATCCGTTATTAGCTTACAAATACGGGGAAATATATCAAATTTATTTTTAGGAGAGGTCCAGGAACTTAATTTAGTGTTCGATTCAATTCGACTAGTGTGATTACTCAACAAATAAACCCAATTGATCGAAAGTCAATATCTGTAGAGCCTCTGCCAACAGTTTATCAATGATTGATGTGATGTTTCTTTCTGCGCAGGCGCAAAGCGACGATGACGACGTCGGTCCCGACGATGTCAACGTCGCCGTCGAAGGGGGCTTCATGGACGAGTTCTTCAGTGAGGTAAGCTTTTAAGCCCTTAACCATTCGACCGCCAAAGTCATCTACACTTGACCAGCACTTTCGGGCGCCAATGATGTCTATAGTAAAATAATAAGTGAATTTTTGAAATAGTAGTCGTTATAAAATCGAGCCACGTAATTTTTTTTTTTAAAACAAAGCCTAATACTAATACTACACGCTGATACTACGAGCAGCTACATATCTCTGTAATACTTACTTATTTCGTTTTAAAGAATATAAAAATTAGTTCGTACCGTTGTAAAATATACCGATGCACATGAGACGATATATATTCATTATACCTACCTAGATATCATTTTTGACCATAGTGTATGGATTTGTAGAGTTAGGGAACGTACTCATACTCGTGACCCATTTTTATAACACTTATAAACACGCTTTTGACACCACCCGCTATACGAAATAAAGCTCAAAATATTACTGAGCGTGGTATTTTAAAGAGCCCCCATGAAGGGGTCACGTCTTATAGTGTTAGGTCTTGTATTGTAGAGTTGGCGCTGATGACTGTTTCTTCATGAAATCTGATGACGTTTTAACAGAAACTGAAGCGTTCATAGCGTAGTTTGACTAGCGGGTGGCATTTACAACTGAACGCTACCGTGGCTCGGATGACACGTTAAATTGTAGGTCCCGTTTGTTCTAACCGTTTAGCCATGTCAGAGGCTTTCAGGTGGCCTAAAAACTCTGACACCAGGGCTTGCCACACGGCCTATACGAACTTACACACTTTACTTAACAGAAAGCTTATAAGCTTGTAAGTCTAGGCAACCTAATCACATGATAATTATAATTATATCCATTTTTAATTGGAGGTAAATAAAAGTTACCTAACACACACTAAATTACCCTAGAGTGCACGTACACCCACAAATCCAGCTACTAACGCCAATTTATACAGCCGTGCGGAAAGATCAAAGCACTGGGTCAAATCTATTTTAAGCCTGATGCTACCTTTGTGGCCTGTTTGTGACCCTCACATGAGACACTGTAAGCTTTTAGCAATGTTTATCTTGGTATTTGTTTTAGAACTTTCACTTTGTAGAGTCTCGCGTTAATATACTTTAGCTAGATATAATAGACTGTGTATGAATATTGCGGCGTTCCGCATTCAACAGTGAAGTTTTGATTCATTGATCTTGGTGTGTCGATTGAAATAAACGTCTATCTTAGACTAGCACAGTGCAGTGACTTGCATTAGTAATCTTATCCTGTAGAGTCCTCAAATTGTAAGCACAATTAAAACGCAACATAAATAACTAACTTTTGCCCGCGGCTTCGACCGCGTTTTTATATTTTAATGCTATCCCATAGGAACCTTTACTTTTTCCGAGATAAAAAGTAAAAAAAAAGCCTATATCGCTTTGAACTATATTTATGCCAAAATCAAGTCCATATCCATTGCTATGTTGCTGCGTGAAAGTGGAACAAACCAACAAACAATTTCGGATTTATAACATTAGTAAGGATAAAGATATCAATGTTGGGAGTAACTGTAAAGTTTCTTTATTGCGAGCCCTTCTTTCGTAACTACATACTTATTTATAATCTGACTAAAAGCAGACATTTCCATAGGAATAAGATTAGTCACGTAATCAAATGATTAAAAATGTATGATAGTTTCATCACTTTACTATTTTATCTATGTATACTTTCCTCTTTCAGTAAATATTGTATAGTTTGTGTTCTGTTTCTATGTAGTATGCCATCTGCGTCCGTTTTGTGTTCGTCGGGTCGAACCGAACCCAACTTTCGAATAATTAATGGTTTGGGATGATGATCATCCAGTTCGTAACCCCTTGCATGAAATAACAAGTAAGTACTACTAAAACTCTGTGCAATAAATCAGTCTAGCGGTACACTCTGAGTCACCGATGACGTCAATATCGTATTGCATGGCATGGTTGCATGGCGTAATGATCTCATAAGTGTTTCTAGGCAAGAGCTATTTGATGTTTTCTACACTTATTTCACGACCTCTAAATCTCTATGGTCGCCGAAATGAACATATTTTTGTAGTCTTTGTTCGAAAATATCTCTCAAATTACTCTTACCTACCTTGAGTTCTCGGAAATCTTTGTTGAACCAGTTTCACGATTTTTCCAATCGTGGGACAAAATAAAATCAAGAAAAGACTTTTTCAAAGAGACTGCTCTGCGCATATCTATCTCAATAAATATTCATGTACCGTGAAGAATTGTCTACACAGCTGACTAAAACCAGTAATATTTCTTCTCTTTGAGTTTTTGTTTATCATCCAACCCGGTGTGCCATCTCGAAGTTTCCGGTTCTCGCTAAAACCTTCAAAGTCTTGTTTTTGTAGCGAGTAAGCGAAGTTTTCTCAAGGAGCACTTTCGTATCGTGACCGTGCGAGCAGAATAAATCCATGAAAACCCCACAGTTGCATTTTTCGAGATCCACTCGAACGAAGTTGCGGATATTGTGAGATAGGTAGAAGCGGCGGGGAGACGGAAATCCCGGCCCGGTAGGCTCGGCAGTCGACACGCCATCCCTGAATACACAAACTTGCTGCTTCACTATTTTAACCATGTTGTTTACCTGCACTTCAACTAACTTGTGTTTAGTACTGTTGCTTTGATCTACAACTTGTTTCGAGACGTTTTGAATAGTCACCGAGTTAATCCTCACTTTGAAGGGACTCTAAAACAATACTTAAGTTTTGCAATCTCGTTATATCTGCAAATAGTTGTGGTTGTTTAGCCCTTTCAAGTTCAAACGGAGTTTCAAGTGACATATCCAGATCAAGGCTATTCTGCGAGCTAGACAGCATCGGCTTCCAATTTCCTAAAGGTCCACTATAGAATTAGTACGCCTTTGTCAATTACAGTCCTCGTCCGTGACATGGTGTAGCTGTGAAATAAGAGCCTCGACGGGTCCGGTGTACGTTTACGGGTGACCAATGCTCATTCAAGTGATTAATTGGGACGCTGGACGTCGGATCCGATTTGTGTTCGATTTTTACGCCGCTCTATGCTTTGGGCCTGATCTTTACGACGGACTATCTTTTGGTAGATTTAGCCCTGTCGGTGTCTACAAACGGAAATTGATCACGGATGGTTGAGTATTACTCATTTTCTTCGTAATCTCAAATCATAAATGGATAAATATGATAGTGAATTTCACAGTTATGCGTCATTAATTATAAAGTGTTACGCAAAATTGATCATTACGCTATGCAAATCCCATAGTTGAAATAGCGAGAACGGCACACTAACTACATCTGTGCAGAGTCTAATTGGATTCAAAGCAAAAGCCCCCGCTGAATGGGGCTCGTAGGCTTAGTTAGACCCTGCATCTTTGTTGGCATTAGGAGCATCCAACAATAAAGATCCTTCCATTAGTGGAATCCACCGCAGATTAATGCTCGGTTCCATTTTCTATTCAGAATGTAAGTTTCTTCATCCAAATCCCTACATTCAGTTTCTGCTTCAAGATTGTACCCATTTTGGCTCATCTTTGACTGGATTTCAAATATAAAGCGGTTTTGTGTTCATGTATAATTTTTATATTACTAAATTATTATTTTAAGACAAAGAAGAAAATCGTTCTGTCTACAGAAGAAATTAGCATGATTCGAAACACCTTTTAGTTCTTCGACCAACGCAAGGGTGCCAAGGGTATTTGTTATCTTATTCTCAATCTACATAATATTATAACGTTTTGGTAACTAATAGAAAGCTTGTCAAAAGTTACCCAAGATTGCTGATATGGCTCTTCAGTTTCGTTTTAAGCAAGCTCCGCCAAGTTTGTTTACATGGCAGCCTAATTATTTTAAATATTCCAATTACACAGTTTACGAAGTTTTCCTCAAACACCATCTCATGCAATACCGATTTTATAAATCTGTCCATTTGAATCATCGATGTCCTTTATTAACATTTATAAATCGATGATACATTCAGGTCGGTGCGCTAATTGGACGCATTGGGCGGAACCCGGGTTTTGAGCTGTACTGTCGTCTACAATGCCATTCCGCCCATTACTTGTCCAGGAGCCCAATTTTTGAGACTTTGCAACGGTCGTAGAGGATCGCACGCTATGTCCTCCTCCTGCTCGCACAAGTACAGATTTTCAATGCTAGCTCCCGCTCCCACTCGGCCTCGTGACCATCTATATAAGCATACGTTCAGTCGTTCTAATGATTCAATTAAATAGGAGTTCAATTTTCAAAACGTTAGAATCATTTCTAACGATCGCATAGGATTATAATTATGCTATACTGTCCCGTACGCACAAGCATAGATTTTCAATGTTCGATCCTCCTCTTTCTCGGTCACGTTACCATTTACGCATACGTTCAGTCGTTCTAATGATTCAATTATAGAGCCTCTGGCTTCGTTTGTCATAGACCCCGTAACTTCATCTTGGGTTAATGTGGAAGCATCATTAAAAATATCTCGCTAAGCACAATGATTAATTTAGATAAGGTAAGTGTGGTATTCTCTCTTCTGTATCAGACAAAATGCGGTAAAGCGCAAGTTTGTTAGCCATTTTTAGGTTTCCGTACCCAAAGGGTAAAAACGGGACCCTATTACTAAGACTCCGCTCTCCGTCTGTCTGTCTGTCACCAGGTTGTATCTCATAAACCGTTATAGCTAGAAAGCAGAAATTTTCACAGATGATGTATTGTATTTCTGTTGCCGCTATAACAACAAATGCTAAAAACAGAATAAAATTAATATTCCCATACAACAAACCTGAATTTTTAACTGTTTTTCGCTAAGGATAACAGGTAGATGCTTGAAATATTCACAGAATGTTTAGTTGTAAATACAATTCAATAATAAATAATTAAATTAAAATAAATATTTAAGGGGGGCTCCCATACAGTACGGAACCCTGCGTGCGCGAGTCGTACTCGTACTTGGCCGATTATTTCACATAAACGACTACTGACTTCCGACTGTCGACCTGCAAACGCCTGAACGAGATTTTCCATGTTCCGATATAGAAAAACAATGCTCGCATAACATCATTTTTAGCAAAAAATATCAAATACAAATACTTAATATTAAATCTCCGTTTCGTCTACCAATTCAGAGACCCAGATTAAAAATGAGATTGCAAATAAAGATTACATAAAGGTAAACAAGCCTATTCCAATTTGTGCTACATTGAAATACATGTAAATGGAATATATTCCTTTACAAAGTTAAATGGCAAATTGGGCGAACAAGTGGGGGTGTAAGCTTCGAAACGAACACGCGAATTCATTCATATTATTGTATCTAACCGTACAAATACCCAATTAGGGAGATCCTAAATCCTCTCGCGCCATACGATTCTATATAGAAAAAAAATTGTTGTATACGCAACGTCAGAGTTGGAACCATCATTGCATGTATTTTTAACCGACTTCCAAAAAGGAGGAGGTTCTATGTTCGTGTGTATGTATTTTTTTTTTGTGTATGTTCATCGATAATTTCGTCAATATATTCAGCTCGAAAAGGTATACTCCCGAGGTGGTCCCATTTAAATTTTACAGAAATCGGCTGAGCCGTTTTTGAAAAAACCAACAAAAATGTAAGCAATTCGAGCGAAATATCCGAATTTTGTATGCGATGAACATTGATAATTTCGCCAATTGTGAACCGAATCGAAAAAATATTTTTTGGTTCGAAAGGGTATAGTTCCAAGGTAGTCAGTTCCATTTAAATTTTACAGATATCGGCTGAGCCGTTTTTGATAAATCAACAATAAAATGTAAACAATTCGAGCAAAATATTCGAATTTTGTACACGATGGAAAGCGGTTTTGCCATTTTTTGTGAAAAATAATTATTATCATAGATTTCTTTACCGTGCGTACACATTATCCTACTTTTAATAATGTATTGATGTTTGTTACTCTTTCTCACAAAAACTACTGAACGGATTTAGATGAAACTTTGTAATAATAATGCTTATACATCAGAATAACACATAGGCTATAATTTATTAAGATATTGCGTGAAACGAAGTTCGTCGGGTCAGCTAGTCTATAGACTAGCTGACCCGACGAGTTAACATGTTATATAATATGTTAGGTATACCTAACATATTATATAACATGTTTCAGTGATCTGGACATAACACGTCTTGTTCTTGTTAAACATGTTACTTAATCTGTACGCATCCTTATTCAAGGTGTTATTTTGCATAGGACAGGGACTCAGGACAACAAATCTATGTTCAATACAAAAAATTCATTGCAGACAAAATGTATGGAGCCGCTGATTTTTGATTTTGCCATTGGTTCCATTGTAAAAGTTCTTCATAATGATAAGCATATATTATACACCTCTGAAAGTCCCTGCACTTTGCAAAACGACATATTGTATCACATCATCCTCGTATTTTAATTTTTTTAATCGCCTTCCTAAATAGCGGATATTCTATGTTCGTCTGTATGTTTTTGTTGTGTTCATCGATATTTTCGTCAATTGCGAACCATTTTAAAAAAAATATTTTTTAATTCGAAAAAGTATACATACACCCGAGATAGTTCCATTTAATTTTATCGAAATCGGCTGAACCGTATTTGAAAAATCAACAATAATGTAAATAAAAATTGTATACAATTCGAGCGAACTATTCGAATTTTGTACACGATTGAAGCAGGTTGTGCCATTTTTTGCGAAAAATAATTATTAAAGTTCTGGAATTTATTTCCTTCCAACAAGATAAGCTACCATCTGTCAAAAAGCACAGTGCTGCACAATTTTTACTGTGTCGTAAAACTTGATAAAATTTAAGAAGATTACGACGAAAAACGGAAAAGTTTTCTCCATAAAAACCTCTTACTGCTAAAACTTTGACATCCAAGACATTTATAAGGGGTTTGATGTTGTTATTGATGTTGAACTTTCTTTGTTGTCCCAGAGATTATTAGTGAAGGTCTTACATTTGATATGGCAAATTTTTAATTTTGAAATATAATGACAAATATTCAATTATTCATTTAAAATCTCAAGTAAATAGGCTTTATAAAATACATACCTTTTGCCCGCGGTTTCGCCTGCGTGGTGTTTTAATTTTTGAGCTATCCTATGAAAGCATTTTAATTTGCTGGGATAAAAAGTTTCGTCGTTCAAACTATGTCAAAAATCAAGTCAATCCGTTGCTCCGTTGCTGCGCGAAAGAGGAACAAACCAACAAACACTTTCAGATTTATAATATCAGTAAAGAAATGAAGTAAGAATACTTACCATTAATTGGATCCTCGACACGACGAAGAAGAAGTCTCAAGAGATTCGAAACTCTTTCAATTTTCTCTCAATTATTGCTTGTACGAGTATAACAATTAAGCTGACCAGTTTATAGTTTCGCATAATCCGTTTAGCAAATATTTCAACAAGCCTGTTGGCTAGAGAGTAGTGCATAGAGTGTTTAGTGGGTCAAGACTGCAGCTAATTGCACCTGCAGTGGAAGCAGGTGGATTATGTTCTAAACTCCCACATTATGCAGCAAACACAAAGGCTAGCTACACTTTTACTGTATTTTTATCGTGAGAACAATCATGTTGTGTGTGGCCACAACCCGCGTTGGTTTCATTTAAAGGACTAACGCTTTTTCTTTGAGTTCCCTTTGCACGCGAGAAACCGCTACAGGAAAACCTCTACTCAGACTTTAATAAAGCAGTATTTTTATTCTTACCGAAAGCATAAAGTGTAGAGTATATTTTACTCAACTTGCGCTATCTACTGAAGCAAAACTGAAACGAGCATACATTTTTACGGTCTCAAATATCATTTTCCGAATCAGTATACAGCGAATGAATACGTAACCTTTTGCTTTCATGATATTAAAGGGGTGAATTTGACCTCCTTTTATGTGTTTGATCATCTTTTACTGCCTTTTTGCATTTAATGCAGCTAAAGAGGGTAAAAATTTTCACCTATGGCTTTCGTGCCATTAAGATTTTGTGATATCGTTATGAGATTTTAAGCTTAAAATTTTAAAGACCTGCAATATGTATACATATTATAACCATGCGGTAATATCGACTGCCTCGGCGGCTCAGTGGTTAGTGACCCTGACTTCTGGATCAAAGAGGCGTGGGTTCGATCCCCACCCAGGGCAAACATTTGTGTGATGAACATAGGTGTTTGCTCTGGGTGTTATTTAGGTACTATATATATAAGAATGTATTTAAAATATGCATATGTAGTATATCAGTCTCTGGCAGCCATATCACAAGCTTTGCTTAGTTTGGGGTCAGAGACCGTGTGTAAGATGTCCTATAATATTTATATTTTATTTTAAAAATATATTTTGTAGTCGTAAAAGGGAACAAAGGGGCTTGTGTGACATTGCATACTCTCAATGTTACCTACTATTCTTCCTATTTATGCAATCTCTAACAACAAATACGCATTTTAGTGTACGAAATTTAATATTATTCAAACAAGTATACGAAGTTACGAACCCTAAACAAAGTAATACGAAAACCATAAACATATAATTTATCCCTTTCCACCTAATACGAAACAGACGAGAATGTGCTATTGCCACATAAAAGAACAAAGAAAGTATGATATTGTACCTGACGTAACGTGAACAAGGAAACACATCACTCCCGCCGCGCGCCGGTCTCCGTGCCGCGAATCCCGCCTGAGTTTTCATTAAATCCGGAGCAGGACTCATGGCTGTCATAAATATTCAGCCAGTGGTTGGTATTCATCATAATCGTGCAATTCATTTACATGTTATTATGTGTGCGTCTGATGCTTACGTGCTCCATGGACGCCTCTCGTTGATGGCTCATGACTTTACCATATTATGTAGGCCTGAGCTTCACTTATCTATCCTATATCACACTCCAGTTTTAATCACAAAGGAATCCCATTAGTCTTTACGTTCAGCGCTGATAGCTGTAGCTAGAAAATGCAACTTCAATGCAGTAACTTTGTAATCTTAAAGAGCGGGTTTTTTTACGGTTCTGTACCCAAAGGGTAAAAACGGGACCCTATTACTAAGACTCCGCTGTCCGTCTGTCTGTCTGTCTCCAGGCTGTATCTCAAGAACCTTTATAGCTAGAAACTTGAAATTTTTACAGATGATGTATTCCTGTTGCCGCTAGAACAACGAATACTAAAAACAGAAAAAAAAATTTTTTAAGGGGGGCTCCCATACAAAAAACCTGAATTTTTAGACGGTTTTCGCTCGATTTTAATAACGGTGACAGGTAGATGCTGGAAATATTCACAAAATATTTTGTTAAAAATGCACTTTAAGACTAAATAAATAAAATAAATATTTAAGGGCTCCCATACAAGTAACGTGATTTTTTGCTCGATATTAATAAGGGCAATAGGAAGATGCTTCAAATATTAAGTGGTATATTCCTTTCAAAAATATTAGTAAATTAAATTAAAATATATTAAGGGTGCTTCCACACGGTGCTGCACTTGGCCAATTATTTACATAACTACGCTTAAGAATTTAGGTCAACTAGTACAATATGTTGCCAAGTTTCCGTCATTGTAAAAACCATAAAGTTTAGTGATGCTCTGCGGCTTATAAAAATTGTGGCTTTCCTTCAAGTTTCCACCGTAGCAACCGCCGACCACACAATAGCTTACGTAGAGCTGTAAAGAACTGTCACGTACTCGTAATATTCCAATTTAAGCATTATCTGGATAGTTAATTGTAATTGAGCGACCTCTTTTTGGTCTCTTACTATGGGCCTTATTAATAAGCTCCAAATAGCCCAACGAGCTATGGAGAGGGCTATGCTCGGAGTCTCTCTGCGAGATCGAATCAGGAATGAGGAGATTCGCAGAAGAACCAAAGTTACCGACATAGCCCAGCGGATTGGCAAGTTGAAATGGCAGTGGGCAGGACACATAGCGCGGAGGACTGATGGCCGATGGGGTCGAAAAGTTCTCGAGTGGAGACCACGTACCGGCAAGCGCAGCGTCCACCCACAAGGTGGACGGATGACCTCATTAAGACCGCAGGATCACGCTGGATGCAAGCCGCTACCAACCGGTCTTATTGGAGATTCATAGGGGAGGCCTATGTCCAGCAGTGGACGTCCTATGGCTGATGGATGGATGGATGGATGGATGAGCGACCTCTATACTATAATAACGCAGTCCTTGTGTGTAATGTTACTGATTTGATCATATTTATTTACAGGGTAGACGAGTCCTTTATAACTAATAGAACAGAGGCCGAAAGTAAAACATTACTCTCATTTAGAATAACGAGATGTACTTTGTCAGGACTCTTATTCAGAACTCGTAGCATATGTATTCGTATATGAATATGACGTGAATTATCAATGAGAATCCCTATTTGTATATTTCAAAAGGGAAACAGTCGCCGCTGCAGTCATGCTGTGGAATAATTTACACCATTCATTAACGTCCTTACCGTTTAATTGAATGAAATGTGTGATATACAGTCACTACATTGAACTACGCTGGGTTAATCTCATTACGAGAATCACACAAATCAGAAGTGTAATTCATTCGGTAACGCGGCCCTTTGTATGTAAGTAATTCAGTACACAGGCGTGGTTCATTTTCAACCCCTTTTCACGTTTGCATACTTTATTTCACTCCACAACCTGTTCTTTTATCCGTCCGCTTAATAACTTCCTTTCTCATGAAAGGGATAATTTTGATCTCCAGCGTTCTATTTTTATTCCTTCCTTTTTACTTCGGAAGTTTATCACGTTGCCTATACAAGTGAGCTAAGTTAACGGACCTGTCCTACTCGTGTAGGCGGCGCTTTGCACTTTATTAATAGTTTCGAGTCAAGTTCTCTACGAAACTCAGGGTTAATGATCTCGTGCCTGCCTAGCGCTTGAATATTATCTAGATTGACCCGAGAATTGCTGGCTTTTGCAATGACGAGACAATTCTCTCCACAAATTTTGTTGCGTGTTTGAAACAATAGTCATAAATGAATTGATTTATATATTTGTTATAAATTATTTTCTAGATAATTGTTATACTTTCAGATAATTTTCACGTTTTCTGTACGTTTACAAATACGGGTTATTTTAGTCTAGTAAATAGGAACCTATAAATAAATAAATAAATATTAGGGGACATCTTACACACGGTCTCTGACCCCAAACTAAGCATAGCTTGTGATATGGCTGCCAGAGACTGATATACTACATTTGCATATTTTAAATACATACTTATATAGATAATACCTATAATACCTGTAATAGGATCCTCTTCATAATTTTTCAATAGACGAAGATGTGCGTCAAGTTTTCACGTGGGAAGGTCTCAGAAAGCCCACTGAAGCTATTTTGCTCCAATCATCCCACACTCAATCCGCAAATAACTCGTAAAGCGATAAAACCTCAAGCATCCCAAAGACGTTTAACCGAGCTGACAATAAACCGATCGGTCGGCTATCGACTGGCTTCGGCGTGGTATCGGTTATCGCGGTAATCTGATTAATTGGCGACCCGCCGGCGAAGTGTTGCGACTGACGCGCTCCGGCCGCGGCGTCTGCTATCGATCCGCAGCCCGCAACGCAAGAATCGCTCGCCCGCAGATAAATCACACTTGTGTCGATGGAATAATGACCCTTGACACCAATTTGTTTCATTACGGGAAGTGCTCTTTATTTCGCGTAGACTGACTTGTCAAGCCAAGGTTATGTTTTTTTAGGAACGCGTTGACCTACTAATTTACTTAGTCAATTGTTGTTCTACGACTACGATACAACCGAATTAATTTGTAAAGTTCGGAAGAAAAGTAGATCACAATTTTTGAGCGAACTAATAGTTCGGATCTGTTTGGATGAATGCATGTTTTATGCATTAAAGATTTTAATTTTACTTATACTGGCAGATAAGCAGGATTTAGATAGTATTTGGATTGCGCTTTCTAATTACCACTATAAAAGCTGGTAAGCCGATAACAATCTTAATCCTTAAAACATTGATAACAGGCGAAAATGTATCAAACGTCTGAATGTCCATTGTTACTCGGTAGGTACTTGCACCAAAATTAGAAAAGTTTTCTCATCGGGGCGCATCAGTGAGTGACGTGCTTCGGCCGCGTCCTTATCGATCCAGCTGAACGCTGGAATGGCATGGAACTTGCAGATAAATTGGATGTGATACCGGATTTATGTGACTGCTGGAGTATTGACAGATTTGACAGACTAAAATGTCAACTCCACGGGACATGCTGCGGCTTCGATTTACTTTAACGCGGTTTACTAAGTTGATTTATTTTTATCGACATATCTACACCGACTACTTTATATGCACTATAAATATAGTTACACCAATATTATAAAGGGAAGTCCTTCGAGTTGGATTTTAGTTGTTACCAATAGGCTCAAAAACTACTGCAGCCGATTCATTTGGAAACAGCTTCCATCCGGCGTGTTCTTGAGGATTTTACAAGATCGTCTGGCCTCCCTGTAGTTGGCGAGGCGACCAGGCGCCAGTGAGCTCTCGTCTGATGTCATTATATGAAATCAGATTAAGCGTCAGACCTTCCCGTATGTCTTTGCACTTAGTCATACCACAATAAGTTCCAAACTTATAAAGAAAGAAGAAAGCTAGAAAGAAGAAAGCAAGAAAGGTCCAAACTTATCTCATATCCAAAAATATAGCTTTGTGTAAATTATGAGCTAGGCAAAATAGCCTCATGCTTTGCTTCATACTAGAGGCGTAGTATTATTATATATTCTTTGCTAGAGGTAGAAGCCTAAGGCTCGGCGTAGACGGGCCACTGACCACAACCATCGGTGGAGACTGCGCGCTACCGCTACATCTGTATGTGTCGCGCTCGCGGACACTAACTGTAGCGAGTGGATACCACCGGCCACACGTGTTTTAACAAAATATATGAAATCATGTGAACTGCTTGTTGCTGGCCACCGGTGGCCGTGGTCGGTGGCCAGTCTGCGCCCAGCCTAAAAGGCGGTTAGCTCAATAAAGAGCGTTTGTTTTGCGGTTGGAGTTCTGCCAGTGATCCCTAAAACCAAATTTAACGTTTGAGTGCTGCCCGAGGGCACGGATAATGTCCGACTCTACAGAGATGGGATAAAATTCTAAGCTACTGGTTTTTGAATAATTATAGAGTTCGTTTTCAAGGTAAATGTATAAACTACACTACATTGTATAAAACGAAATTCGCTTCCCTGTCTGTCTGTACCTATGTATGCTTATATCTTTAAAATTACGCAACGAATTTTGATACGGTTTTTTTTTTTAAATAGATAGAGTGATTCAAAAGTAAGGTTTAAATGTATTTTACACCTGTGCCAAGCCGGGGCGGGTCGCTAGTGTTTGATATAACATGGCAGAATTTCCAAGCTTCCTCTCTACTATTCTTCAAATAGGTTGACTTTACAAAGTAGAACTGTCTAGTCTATATAATGTAGACTCATGTTGATAAATACATACAATATTTCCTGGTACTGGTACAATTTTTTCTTTATAAATACGATTCGTCATTGATCCAAAAGTTGACAAGAAGTTTCCAAAAAGAAAATAACACCATTTGCGCCACACCGACAAGTTAAACTTTGTAATCACAAACAAAAGCTTAACTCTACAAAGAAATCCATAAATCTTGTCATGTTTTCTTTGGGCATTTCTTCGTAAAATAGATGAAGAGAAAAAATGAAACGGGAGCGAAAAAACCAGACGATTTTGTGTCCTAATCCTAATGCGGGTCAGGCATAACTCGCACGTGGAAAAACATTAACTTCAGAAACTGTTTTACGAGCTTCCTTGTCTTTAAAACTACAACTACGTTATGAACACTTGTATCCAGAAACACAACAGCGTAGTTTGTTAACTAGCGCTCCTCTAACTGGCAGATACTGTTCAGTTCGTTTAAATTTATCACTTAGGTACACCAATGCACATTCCAGCTCTGGTTTAAGGATAAAAGTGCCGTTATTTAGAGGCCGTAATATTTCTGACTTTGTAAGTTCTCCCTCATTCTACAATGTCAATTACTGCTCTCTAAGAAAACTTTCTAGTGGCGTGATTCAGCGCTGTTTTACTTACGGCAGCTACCTATATAACGGACACCGCTATCCTAGGAAAACATAGCTTTTTATAGGAATCTCGAAAAAACAATATTTATGAATAAAGAATTACTACGAACTTGTCATACAACTGTCCCTGTAGAAAGAAATGTAAATAGCAGTATTTATTTGTTATCAAAATCTGGCTTTAGGTACCTATTTTAATAAGGCTTTATTAGTGCTCCCACCAGCGACATAAACTAGGAGGTCGATTGTCTGCGACTCTGCGTCGCTGTGTCCTTGTCTTTAGTTATTAATAAGTTTAAGTCATAACTTAAGTATAGGCTATCTGGCTAGATTAGAAGATAATGAATATAATATTCCCTTAACTTGTTTACTTTGCAAATAACGTGTCGCATATATCATAGATACTTAGCAGTGTTGCCACCTCATAAGCACTAGATTAGCACGAAATTGTGTAAGATTTTTAAAATAGGAATTAAAACACGCTAGAAGATTTTTCAGTTTTGAATTTAGCACTTAAATATTTAATTAATGATTATGAATTTTGTTACAAGACGTTCTCTGAAACGACCCAAATCGACCAAAGTATAGTCGTAACACATGTCAATTAGAAAAATTGTGTTAGACATAAAAAGTTCCACCGAAACAGTTAGGTGACAGTACTGTGCTAAGCTCTGATAGTAGTTTAGTGCCAGTGAATAGGCAAATAGTTGAAGTAGGTCGTTTCGTGGCGTACAGCCGCCCAGGGGGTCTGTCTGGCACTCTGCCAGCGGCCTCCGTCGCCTCCTCGGCTAGACTCAGGGTCGTATGCCCGACCCGATGCTGCGACTACAGACCAACCCCACTGCATCGTAAAAACTATCCGCCAAATAATCAATTAACACGAGAGCTTGCTAAAATAAGCACAGCTGACTCTCTTCTCCCACGCTGATTAACTATTTAACGAGCTCCGCAGCGTCTCCCCGAAAAAAGTAACTAATAAACTGTATGTTTAACTGTGTGTGTACTGTGTATGTTTAACTAATGAACTGTTTATTTCCTTTTGCTTTAGGTGGAAGAGATACGAGAGATGATAGACAAGATTCAAACCAACGTCGAAGAGGTGAAGAAGAAGCACAGTGCCATCCTATCAGCGCCGCAGTCAGATGAAAGTAAGTTCAGTTTTTTGTTTGATAATCTAAAATCTAAATACAGTCAAACCTGGCTAACTGAGAACTGGATAAGTGAGAAACCTCTATAAGTGAGAGAAATTGCCAGGTCCCGTCACTTTACCCCTCAAATACCTCTATAAGTGAGAGACCAAAACCTCTATAAGAGAGAGTCGTTTTTCCCTCATGGACCTCTATAACTGAGAGTACTACTTGTCTGAACCTCTATAAGTGAGAGTTGAGGGTAATGAAACATCTACACTTTATGACCCATTCTTAAATTTCTTGGAACTAACTACCGTTGATTTCAGATCGTGTTCTATTCAAACATTTTTTTGTATTTCGTGGAAATAAGTAACATTGTTTTTGTATTGACTTTTTTTGGAATGGCCACACGTGCGTTTACACTATGTTATTGGTCAAACTATCTACAGTTGACAAGTTTCAATTGAAGAGGTTCGGTGTAAATAAATCAATCTTTAGGAATAAACAAATAAATCGCCAAGATTGAATGTGTTCAAAAGGGAAAAATCTTAAAATAAAGTGCGCAATGAATTTGATTTAGTAGAATCCAACTTTTATAAAATAATAAAATCCAAAGACCCCATACGGTCTCAGTGCTCTAAAGGACATGGAATTATCAAAATTATTTTTGATTTTCCCAATTTCAAAAAGGGCCTTTTATAATGAATTAGTCAATCATCTATGTTCAATTCTAATCAACACATCCCGTACAATTAGTACCTAAATACTATTTGTAAACATATTTATCATTCTTCACGTATGTATAGGTAGATACATCCAAACTAATGGACCAATGGACCAACGTACAAATTATACGTATTTTTTAACCTCTATAAGAGAGAGAAGCCACTTCTGAAACTGGATAAGTGAGAAACCTGGATAAGTGAAAAACCTCTATAAGCGAGAATTTGATGGCGGCCCCTTCAACTCTCTCTTATCCAGGTTTGACTGTAGTTTATAATGAAAATTACATTCCTTTGAATTATCTGTTCATTCTTAATACGAGTAGATGGCGACTTCAGTTCTATCTAAAGTTCTAGATCCATATTCGAAACGTTAAATGATTAATACGTTTGGAATATGTATAATACAATTTAAAGTCGTGAAGCAAACCCTTTTCATAGTAAAACCTATTGTTTGTGGTAATGTCTGTGAAATAATATGTACGGGGAATTTCAATTTGAATACCTCGATAAGATCGCCTTACAATTTTACTTGAAATGACCTTATTGTTTAGAAATAGACTGAATACCTAACTTTGTTGCTATAACTAATTACAGAATTAGCACAGCAGCAGGTCAAATAGAAACCAACCTTTCATGTGTCGTGTATGTATTGACTCATGTAAATATTCTAAGTTATACCAGAATATCATAATATTCCTTGTTATTGTGTACGATTTATATTTAGTTGCCTACTTAATAATCCACTGAACAATAACATACTTACCAACATCAATAAAAGTACTGAAACAACAATAATATTATTTCTAAAAATATATACTTGGTTTCATCTCTTATCTCATGGTTTTCAACGAAATCGTTATTGGAGCCCAGCGTGGGACGGTGGAACTTTGTGGAATATATACCCCCACACTGTATTGAAGGGCGAAATGGTGGCATTTACGAAGACATGGGGGCGGTTGTCTGTCTGTCTTTCACGAGAATACTTGGCATTTTGACGAGATCAAATGTCTCTAGACTCATGGCATCATGACTCTCATTACTTCCTAACTTTTCTAATTATATCCGGATCGGGACAGAAACAAAACAACATTAATGTATTTGATAATCTGTTTATTCCAACACCTACTACAAGCTTGATGAAGTGTGTTTTCCTCTCTGTACAATATTTGATTTGCTGCTAATTCAGTATTACGTATACAACTCGTATTGTTGTATTATTCAAGTAGACCTTCCATAAATGTATGTATTTCAATAAAAAAGTCTCTTTTGTTAAGTTCGAAACACGGTTCGCCATTTATTCTCTCTGTGCTTTGAATATTTATTTTTACCCGGGAAATATATATCTTAGTTACTTACCATAAAAATATTCGAAACTTTTTGTGTAGGAATATACGAAATGAAGTCTTTAGAATGCTCGGTGTCGAGCAGCATAAATGAAATGTGTAGGTGTGATATCCCCCGAGACTAGGTGTTAGAAGCGACATGAAAGAGTGTAGTTGCGATAATATTTGACGATGTGTTCGGCCGTAGCTGTAGTCGCGACGAGTTTATAGGGCCACTTCACAACAGTGGGCCCTCAGCAGGAACGTCACGAATAGTCACGATTAGCCATTGACCCGACCTAAATAGCCTCGAATAAGCCATCGTCGCTGTTGCTCACGTTATTATAGAACAAACTAACGTTTATAGGGATATCGATGTAATGTCGCCTACACTTGCCTACTCGTGTCCTAAAAACTTTATAATGAAGCTAATAATAATGTTTATCTTGTCGCATAAAATATCGTACACAGAAATGATTGGCTACTCTATTATGTTTGTTTACTCGTCAATGTTGGGGAAAATCTGGAAGGAGCTTATAAAAATGTCGTCAGTGTCACGAGATTAGGTACCGACGATTTCCCACGAGACGCGAAGTTGTTCAATTTAGCGAAAATATTCGCAATCGCGACGTACTTACTGCTCAAGATATTTAATAAATAACTCAATGCTATTTACTCGTCTATATTCAAAGGAAAGCCAAATAATTCAACGAGGGTCAAATCATTATAGTTACACAGATATAGTGAGTGTAAGCGATAAACGCTATTCTTGCTAAACCTACTGAATGAAGCGTCCTGGAATTGTGAAATCAATGCCATCGATTGGTTAGACGATGAATGAAAGGCGATTGTCCGTCATGAATATTTTATCTCAACCGAGTTGCCCAGCTGTTCTGTAGATCCAGCTGTAGCCGCTCCGTTTGTTAGTTTACCCGGAGATCGATCATTAAAACGACGTCCACAACTCTTAAGTATACATTTTAAGTATACACAAAGCGGTTTCTATAGCTGGAAAAGCGAAAATCAATGAAACCCATTAAATTCTCTTTGAAGCAATTGAAAGGGAGGGTTCAACTTTAACATGAATCGAGGAATCGAGAAATTGGATTTTCTTTTTAAAAGATTTTTTGCGTTGTCTGCACGCGGCAGACAGGGAATTATTTCGTAGAATACGTTTTAGGGAAGAGCTTTCACTAAAAGTAATCGAAGAATCTCCTGATCCACCATTCACTAGTGTTGTTTGTACTGTACTGTACCAGCCTTTTTAATTGTCCACTGCAGTACGTAAGCTTACCTATGACGGGTGATTGGGCCATATCTTCCACGCTAGCCCAGTGCGGGTTGTTGGATCAGTGTTTGTTTGTTTGTCATGCAAAAAATAACATGATATAAGATTATAATGAGATTGTACGCACGATTGTGTATCATTAATTCACGTATATTCTAGACTCTAGAATAAAGCAAGAGGTTCCCTTATGCAACAGACAGTGCCATACTCTTACTATTAGGCTTAAAAGAACATACCAGACGACCCAAAAAGTATAAGCGACAGGTGCTTTCCAAACGAGAGTGTTCCCGACATAGTAACACAACCTGCGAAGGTTGTGTTACATGTTCATTACCACGCGTTTAGGAGAAAGGTAATTGTCTGTAACAACTTTATTGTTCACATTGTTGCCTGTTATTAAACTTGCTCGCCCGGATAAAGCCTACACATTTTGACTTCATCAGGACAAGGCAGTCAAATCCTTTCATAGTGGCGGAGTGTTGCCAACGACACGAAATTCGCATACACGGGTGAAAGTTAACTTTCCGAAGTATACAACTGTGCCACGATAATAGTCCACAAGGGAAAATGCCTGAAACAACAACGTAACTGTGTTGGCAGCCTGTTTTCTACACGCGACGATTGTGCCCACCGTATGTTCTATTTACTGAGCGGAAATACAAACTCAACAAGTCCATATAAAGGCTAGCGTTGTATTCAGCAGGCATAGGCAATTTATTCGCACGTTTGCGTATACACACACTAAATAGTTCATGCAAATCTCATCGGACGAGTTGGTCCGATCGAATCGAATAGTTTGGAGAGCTCGGCTCCCGAACGGTTCTGCGTGCATGCTGAATAATCGCAACAACTATTATGTTATGCTTATATCCATAACGTGCAAACTTTGTTAATATTTTGTGTTATTTGCCAGCGAATATGCACAAATTGTAAAGTTGTTTGCAATAACAGTTTGTAGAGTATTGGCATAAATATGTATTTATCTGTATTGAGGACAAAATTTTGTTTTGGAACAGTTTTATTTTATACTCGTAGCTATGCTAGCAGCCTCGCGTTTTTACCCTTCCTTCAGGAGCTGTTATTTTCCGGGATAAAAATATCCTCATATTCTTTTATGATATTGGACAAATATTTGTGCTTTTCGGCCATCATTTGCAGCTCATAGCAAAATTTCAGGGCACTAAAGGGCGTAAACTCTCTTCGCCAACCCAACCTTCTCTGTTTAACATCAATTTGTTTCATGTGAAATCGTAAATCAATGAAAATCGCATTCTATTCAGATATTGAGAATTCTTTCTTTCATCACAATATTACAATTCATTGATACATGACAAAGTTTGCCAAACTCACGTGGAATAAGAATTTAAATCCTCGATGGTTTGGATGAAGTCAAATATTTACAAAGCTTTTACTACTCCGGCCCACCAACATCAACACAACTCGTAACAAGCTCATTTAGTCTGTTTCCATCCGTGTTCTGTATACTGAGTCCCTAAATTCGCAGATCTGATCATTATTCCGGGTAAGTTTGCGCGAAAGCAAACATGAAGCCAATCTTTCTATTTCCCAGTCGGGTATATGGTCTCATTTTTCCCCAGGCTTATCAAAGCGCTTAGTAAGAGGCACGCGGATCCCGGTCCTCAGTCAATATTCGAGGACTCCAGTCACATTCTTATAAACAGCTATATCAACTATAAGGGAGATTCAGTCGCCTTCTCGGTGTAGTAAGCATTTTCCATCAAAAGAATAAAGTGCCTCACGCGATTGCCTTATCCTTAACAATTTGGGTGAAACGCAATTTTCTTTCTTTCTCGTTACAGTTTGCCCGCGCCAGATGTTAACGATAACTTATTCGATGAGAATAATACCTGATAACTTGCAGCGGGGATCTCGCCTGATTTACATACTTTATCGATGAGAATTGCTGAAAAAATCAAAGGCAGAATAGGATGGTGATTGAGACAGTTTTTTTAGTAATAACTTTGTATTCTTGCGTTGGCAACGATGCTTGGCAGATCAATCAACGGAAGTGTTAATTTAGTGGTCTTCGGTTGCTTCATTATTATTACGAGATGAGTCTCTAGAATCAAGAGACTCATTACGAGATGAGTCTCTAGTCTAATACAGAGCACATTACAACTGTATTTGCAAGTCAAGACTCTAGACTTGCAAATACAGTTGTTATGTGCTCTGTATTAGATCACATAGTCCATCGACGTGCTTTCGATCTTCAAGAATGCGGAGAGATCTCAGACATATAGGTTTCCTCATAACGTTTGTCTACTCTGCAGCTGCATGCAACTAGTGGTTACTAAACAAACAATATGCCCTGGTTTTCGAAAAAGGAGTTATTAATTTACCTTAGGATTCGAACCTTTGATTAGAAATCTCTTATAGTTGGTCTGTTCAAAAATACATTATAAATTTTAAACCGGCAACGCCTTCCACATCAGCTAAGGTTAGGTCACCTACATCGATAGGAATTAAAACATCATTTCGTAGCATTGGCTCATGATATCATCAATCGCAAATTCCCCGCATTTTTCCTCTTAAAGGTACGATTTATTTTTGTTTTCCTCATGAGACATTGTTTGTTTAATTAAACGTAGTCCAATTGCACGTTGAATTGCCTTGCTAATTGTATTGCTTTACTACTCGGTAGATGTCCCCGGGACATGCTCGTTACTAGGTCAATTACTCTTCGAGCCCAAACTTGGACATAGATTCCAAAGAATCAACATCGACGGGTCAGAGTAATGGTTTAACTTTGTTATCGTCCTAACCACACTCCAATAGATAACATTAAAACAACTTTCTGTATAAATGATACTATCGTGGAGCTTTATGAAAATGATTAATGGCCATTACTGAGGCAATTACGTCCGTTTTACTCGACTAGTAAATCTAAATACCCAAGTTTGATTAGACATTCGAAATGAAACAAATTCTTGTCAACTCGATAACGACATCTCTCGAAATGTTGGTTGCTGGACTTTCAATATTAAACTTCGCGTTACGGTTTTATAACAATATGTTGCTAATGTAATTACGTCTCGTTTATGATTATGACTGTATATTTGTCTATCATGTTCAGAGTCAGGTAGCCAAGCCACCGACAGCTATAATGAGAAACGTAACGACCTAACTTTGTTACGATTACAACTACACTAGAATATAGATTGTTATTAGTCACGTATTAGCTCGGTTATCATTAAACACGTACCTAGATGGTTTTCATAAACTTTTACAACCCCAATTGATCTATACAGTTGGGAAAATTTGATAAACATGCCTTCCAAATGACGTGTTACTTCACACGAAATTTACCCAGCTCATTGAGAGCAAATTCGCTGCTATCGCTACGGCAAATTGGATTACAATAGGCAGACAATTAGAGCGCCCACACGATAGAGATAGCACTCGTGTCTTCATTGTGTGGGCGTACATTATTCAGGAATTTATTCCATAATTAGAGCAAAGAGCGGCCCTATTGAAAGCCTTATCATATAATATACAACTTTAATATTATGGGAGACTATGACCGGAATGTTCTCATTTTCAGAAACAAAGCACGAGCTGGAAGATCTCATGGCCGACGTTAAGAAAACTGCCAACAAAGTCAGAGGAAAATTAAAACGTAAGTGTGTAAGCTCTGGCGTACAGTCTGTTGTCTAGCTTATTATTTTATTAATATTTTATATTGAAGTTAACCTTCTAATGTGACTTCCAACAAGGTTGCGTTAAACGTTTAACGCTACCATGGAGGGGGTATGAAAACACTATTGGGCCGAAGTTTCACTTCTTCCGCGCGAACGGAATCCACTTGCATTTTTTTTACTTCGTGTTCTGGATAGTTTGAAGTCAAAGAACATTTATTGTTGAACTGTGTTACATTGAGATCTTAATACTAATGACAAAAATATTGAATCAACAGTTAAGTCCAATATGATCAAACAATAATCATAAAAATCATACAATTTATTATTATTAAATTAATTACAAATATTCTGCAAATTTATCATCATTGAATTCACGTACTCTGTAATAAACTTTAGACACCAGCAAATTAAATAATTTTCTTTTGAAAATAGGCACACGCTCTGATTTTGGGTTTGGTGAGCATTCATGCGTAAATGAAAATAAGTTGTGGAACATTTTGAAATTCAAAAAGTTTGGGTAATAAGGACAGAAGATTTGACAATTTTGGTCCCATTGTCCATCACTGCCGAATTTTACATAAATGAGTTGACCACTGAATTGTCTTAAAAACAGAAAACAGAACAAGTTTTGTAAACAAATAAGTAGTATGTCAGTAATTAGATCTCCCGGGCGCTGAAGCACGGAAATGAGGAGATCCCTCAAGTCCGTTTTCTTACTTACTTCGAAAGGGCAAGTTTTTCCGGAATGCGGTGCAGTAAAAAATAAAGTAATATGGATACAGAAAAAATAAATTAAGCTGAAGCTTTCTGATGCGGATTCTAAATCTTTATGATGCTGAGACTAGTTTCTAAACAATCAATAGCGTAAACTTTTGCTCATTGTTCTTTTGGTTAGTGAAAGTCTAGATTCGAACACGTTTTCACACCCGCCTCAATAAAAATCCACAGACATAGAGCAGAACATCGAACAAGAAGAGCACTCGAACAAATCGTCTGCCGACCTGAGGATAAGAAAGACACAGCACTCGACGCTGTCGCGCAAGTTTGTCGAAGTGATGACAGAGTACAACCGCACGCAGACGGACTACAGAGATCGCTGCAAGAGCCGGATACAGCGGCAGCTGGAGATCACCGGCCGCGCCACCACCGACGACGAGCTGGAGGAGATGCTGGAGCAAGGCAACTCGGCCGTCTTCACTCAGGGGGTCAGTATACTTGTCAGATGTGATCACTGTAGGTTGTGGCAAGAGCCGGATACAGCGGCAGCTGGAGATCACCGGCCGCGCCACCACCGACGACGAGCTGGAGGAGATGCTGGAGCAAGGCAACTCGGCTGTCTTCACTCAGGGGGTCAGTATACTTGTCAGATGTGATCACTGTAGGTTGTGGTAAGAGCCGGATACAGCGGCAGCTGGAGATCACCGGCCGCGCCACCACCGACGACGAGCTGGAGGAGATGCTGGAGCAAGGCAACTCGGCCGTCTTCACTCAGGGGGTCAGTATACTTGTCAGATGTGATCACTGTAGGTTGTGGCAAGAGCCGGATACAGCGGCAGCTGGAGATCACCGGCCGCGCCACCACCGACGACGAGCTGGAGGAGATGCTGGAGCAAGGCAACTCGACCGTCTTCACTTAGGGGGTCAGTATACTTGTCAGATATTAGTTCTGTAGATAGGTCGCTCCAAGAGCAGAATACAACTAGCCGCGCTAGCACCGACGGACGACAACTGAAAAACATGCTGGAACAAAGCAACTCGACTGTCTCAGGGGTCAGTATACTTCTCAGGTGCTATAGATTCTGATAGAAGTAGGTCACAGTGACAGCTTGAGATCACTGGCCGACACCTGCTGCTGTAGACATAAAAGGTAGAGGAAAATTATGACGCACAGCTACGCATGGTCTAATAAAAAAACCTTCGAGACTTACTGACCACATGACTGTGTTTAGAAATGTTTTGCGTGATTAAACCTAGACCCCGTTGTCCGACCCAAGACGAGAAGTATTTATAAGTTTGAAGTGTGTCCACACTTCAAACTTATAAATACTCCTCGTCTATATCTGCATGGTATTATCTGTGGCGTTCTAGCCACCAAACGAATCAGCCGATTTTGTTGCGGTCGTTTATTTGAAACTAGCTTTTGTTTTGATGGTTTGATTTTCGTGCTATCCACAGAGCTATGTGCTACCCCATATAGACTTTATTTTTCCGATATAAAAAGTAGCCTATGTCATTTTCCAACATTTGAACTACTTCCATGCCAAAACTCAAATCTACCCGTGGCTCTGTTGCTGCAGAAAAGAGTCACAAACCAACAACACACTTTCGAGTTTACAATAATAATCTAGCTGTCCATATCGGCTTCGCCCAGGTGCGATTGTTATAGCTGCAAACATTCTCGTTGAAACACTCTAAAAGATAGTGAAAACAGCATTCGAATCTATTGTGTAGTTTGGAAGATATAAGCGGACACACAGACGAACAGACAGACACACAGAAATAACAACTTTATTTTATAACATGAGATAATGATTAGCAAGATTAGTAAGGAATAAGGATACTTTACATTAGATTTCACACACTTCAGGTGTCTATATCATCTATGGCGTTATAGCTACCAAACGAATCAACCGATTTTGTTGCGGTCTTCTATTAAAAATCGATTAGAGGAGCACGTTTGAAATACGCTGCTGAAAATGTTCCAGATAATAATGGAGACGCAGCAGGCGAAGCAGACGCTGGCGGACATCGAGGCGCGGCACGCCGACATCATCAAGCTCGAGACCTCCATCCGCGAGCTCCACGACATGTTCATGGACATGGCCATGCTGGTCGAAAGCCAGGTCATTGCACACTTTATATTACCTCTCTCTCTTTTACTAAGTAAGCAAGTTTGTATAGACCAAGCCACCTGAAGGCCTCTGACATGGCTAAACGGTTGAGCAACCGGGGCTTACAATTTAACTATCATCCGAGCCACGGTAGCGCTCGGTTGTAAATGCCACCCGCGGTCACCCATCCGAACACTGATCGTGCCGAACAGTCTTCTCTTTTACTAGTTTGTAGACTCTTTAGGTAGACAGGGATGGGACAACTGGGATTAAGAAAGGATACTAGAAGCTCTAAAACTTATTGCATTGCACATTATTATATTATCTCTCTCTCTCTTTTATTAGTGTCCAGTATAGAAGTAGAAAGGGATGAAGAAAGAAAGAAACGTTTTCAAAAGATTAGGTTTTCAGGAAAGTTTCAAAAGAAACTTCCGTTATTGAGATGTATCGACAAACTCCATGATGTGTTCATGGTCAGGGCCAATATAGTCATGCTGGTCTAGATCTTTGCACAGTTTTATCTTTTTCTATTACTGATACCAAGTATACATTCAGGATGGGACAAATTTCAAATGGTTTCAAAGAAATGTAAAGAGATTTCCTTTAGTGAGATGAGATAGAGCCTGGACGTTGCACATTCATACTATCTCTCGTTTCTTTTACTAGTTTGTATAGTTTGTTGATAGACAAGAATGGGGCAACTGGGATTAAGAAAGGAGACCAAAAATGCCATAGAAATTTGAAGGTATACATGTATGTTGTACTAGTATTTGTCAGTCTGCAGAAAACTGGCAAATCTCGTGAAGAAATTACCTATTTATAAAAAATGCAGAAGACGGTACTAAACGCAATATGTTCATGGACATAGCCATTCAGCTTGAAAGACAGGGAGTCAATAATGATACTATTTACTTTGTCCAGAAGGGTCTCATTTTTAAATCTATGAAGTAGTGACGTAGCTCTACATGTAATGTAAAGTTAACCTGCTCCTATGATACAGGGTGAGATGATCGACCGCATTGAGTATCATGTAGAGCACGCAGTGGACTATGTCCAAACCGCCACACAAGACACTAAGAAGGCCCTTAAATATCAGAGCAAAGCCCGACGGGTGAGTTACCATTCCGCTCTCGATTCATTCGTTACTAATATGTATTTTGTTTTGTTTTGTCCCCACGTCCGTCCGACGCCCCCCTTCCTTCTCCCGACCCAATTTTGTTTGTGAATGATTTGTTACGTCCGAAATTCATGCATTTTGTTTACGACGATTATTCCGGTGATTGGTTCACACTTACGTTTTTATTTTGTTTTCATTTGTTTCTTTACTAACCCTCATTTCTGAACTCTTATATGTATGTGTCTAACACGAATTCGCTTTGACTGTTGTGTTAACTGTCGCTCGAACTTACACTGGTGAAATGGGCTTCTAATCTTGACCTTGTATATTTTGTATTCGTGTATCACTAAACGACTTCATCGATGTGTGCGTTATTTGCCTCTCGTACAATGGTGATAAGTGTTATGTAATAACTGTATCATAATTTTATTAAATTTTTTTCATTTTCCTCGTAACGTGTTATTTTGTAACTATCGTTCGGTGTTATAATACTTACTATCATTATCATAAACGTACATCATAACAAACTATGTAACGACTTAACCTATCATATCGTCAAACACTGTAACATTCCTCTATAACTCTACCATAAGATAATATTTCCTAATTTAAGTGTTCGTCTCTCAATTTCTGTCTTAACCGTCTCTAACATTCCACTTCAGTTCCGTATCGGTCGGCTCCTGTAACAATATATGGGTGTATTAAAAAAATTGTATGAACCAATCGGCCGTAAGCGAATGTTGCGTCCCGCTCCCTCCCGCGCGCGGCTCCTTAGCTCAGCAGGGCGAGCTCGTGGACCGCATCGAGCACCACGTGACCCAGTCGGCGGACTACGTGGAGTCCGGACAAGTCGACCTAGTCAAAGCCGGAAACTACCTCGCCAAAGCACGGAAGGTAACCACAACCAATACTCGAACAACCGAGGCGACCACTAAACCCGGGAGAGGCGTCACTAAACCAGAACCTATCTCTATAATAACAACTCTAACGGAACTGGATGGTGTATTTTTATCGAAATGCATCGATCGTCTCCTCATCTCAATCTTCCTACACTTTCGCTCGATTTTTCATGCATTTCGGTTTTGTTATCCGAGCATGCTTGCATGATTATGGAATCCGATACCGGTCACGCATGGACTTGGTTCGCTCGCATAAGAATGGCCGTTTAATGGCAGTACTTTCGTTTTCGAATATCACGTGTCACTAGGAAAATATTAGAGAGTAACCATGAATTTCTTATTTCATTTTATTAAGGCCTACATCAAATTCATCGACTTGTTTCTGGCTTCATAAGGCTTTGTACCGACGTCAGTTCGGCTGAGCTTTGCACTATATGTGTCAGCTTGCTGTACAATCGCATGGTGATGGCATTTAATCGTGCTTTTGCATAGCGTATTTGTTTTTTGTTTTAGCCAAATGTTTTTATAATATTTCAATAGCTTACTTTTTTTTAAATTGACAACTTGAATTGTCGAGAAACCGAATGTCGTTATGAATGTAAAATTCATTACTCTTATTTTAAAAAAATCAGCATTGACCATATTCTCTTATAAAATTTGTTTTTATCGAAAATTTGTTTAGCTGTAGGTATCTATCATTATCACTTAATCGATTCTACGCTAAACATTTTGCCATTGCTACAAATTTTTATTTTGTTTTCGTTTCTCCCTCATTGCAGAAAAAAATCTTCATCATTATATGCCTGTCCGTAACGCTGATTATTTTAACAATAATTCTCGTGATCGTGCTGACGTAAGCCGACGGAGACGCCGCCGGGACTGATTGTGAACACCTCGCGACAACCTGGCATATTGTGACCCTGTGATGACACTGAGTTTTCCATAGGACAACACTTGCTCGTAGCTAAAGAGCGGCAGACCAGTCAGGCTTCAGGGATAGCAGTTTGTACGCCTTTGGAGCGTTTACACGCCTTTAGTACATTTTCGAAAGCGTCTGTAAATATAATTTTCATGCTGCCAAATACTTGGCCAAAGAACCGCGAAACATGTAGCTGGCTCGTTTATTGCATTGCAATAAATAAAGACAAGAAAGTGATGATTTATATTAAACCGGGCCGTGTCCGGGACGGGGCATATCCCATCAGTAGTCGTCCCGGACACGGCCCGGTCTAATATAAATCATCACTTATTCTGGGTACGGGCAATAAGTCCTTCACTGACGTCCCACAGGGTGTTTTGTGCATAATGATGATTACTTATTTGTTGACGTATTTTGGCCGTGTGTGACGGTAGCATGAAAATATTGTTTGCATTAATTTTTTTCAACCTCTTAGGCTAGCCATGTAACCTAATGTGTATAAAGCGCATTTGTCTATCCGGAGGCTGATTGTACCTAACTTATTCGTATCAACTAGCATGAATAAAATATTATTATTAAAAGTCACAATTAACAAGTTTGTGCTTATACAATAGCGTTGATTCGATTGTACAAGAGCTAAAATTAATCTACAAACGAACGAAACGACTGCAATTTTGATACCTCTCGTTATGTCTAGGTATAGATGAGAAAAGAATGCAAGCAATTTCGGTCCCGTCAGTCTTTTCATTTTCAGCTCTGCTCAGCAGTGATACATCAGAATCTATGTTATTGTATCTTGGATATCGAATAAGTCAGGATTTTCGAATCGAGCGTAGTTTAATCAATCAAAAATTAATAAATCACTAATTGTAGGTAATTGTTAAAAAAATATTAAATGTTAAAAAGATTATTTATGTCTTTACACGTCGCATTAAAATATGACAGGGGAAGACTATGGCCGTATGTAAATTTAATTCAATACCCAGGCTACGTTATTTAATATAATGTATAAATCAAATATGATAAATAGATAAAATGTAGGTGGCCACCGATTTACGATATGTTCGATTTGTAAGCGATGTACAAGCTTCTCATTTGTTAATAATTATTAATTTACCGTTTCGGTAAAGTATAAAGACAATATTGCGTAAAGTGCAATAAATAAATGTGCTTTAGATTTAAGTTACTATTACATTAGTGTTACTTTAAGTCAAAGCTTTGCTGGTGTTACCGAGCTATATTACTATCTGTAAATACGCAAATTTATTTAGATTAGTACCCATAGTTTTAAGGGTCATAGCACAAACTATTTATGGGCGTGAACGTGGCTAAAGTTTATTTGATTTACTATTGATATTGCTATGAATAAGACGATATAGCTGTTGGCCTCAAAATACAGACAAAAGAGGGGGTTTCAAAGAAATCTTAACAATATGTAGCAGTTATCTAATGTCGTCTTTCAACATCATCAGCTATAAGGGCTCCTAGCCAAAGATGGAAATATATTGAAAGGGGTAGTAGTAAAGTAGAGTATTTTTAAAGGATTTTTCATAACTTTGAGAAACACGAGGACCTATTATAGAGAATTTCTCTGATGTTCACTTACGTTTAAGTCAAGATTTACTACCGTTTCTATAGAAACACTTTTAACTATGTTTTATAATGTGGTTTGCGTTCGAAAATGGCTTGTGCTTATTAAATAAGCTATCATCACAATCTGAACTTGTTAACTAAATTATTACTTGGATTTACATCAGTGTTAAAATAAAAGTTCAAAGATAAACAATTTGTAGGCACTTTTAATATTCTATTTATAACTGTTTTGAAATCCTTATTGTTCTGTTTTAAATACCGGAATGTTATTCATTTATTTACTTGATGTTATGCCATTTTGTTTAATTAATCATACATTTTTTTTTTGTTTTTCTTTATGTAGAGCAAAACGATTTGTGTTATTTTAAAAATTTCAACTATATTGAACTAGCTTAAATTTTATCAAGGATTTGGAGTTTGTTTTCACAGGACTTTTTTTTTGCAAAAATGCATAAACGATAACTATACTTAATACCTCTATTTAATGATTTACACTAATGTGTTATTTAAAACGATATAAGTTTTAGAGTTTTTACATTGTTTTTTCTTATCTTTCGTACATACAACATACACACAGTACAATGTTATGGTTCTTTCCTATTTAACTAAGGTTTTATCAGTATTGTTTTTCTTTAGATCTAAACAAATCATTGGCTTTAGTGTTTCGGGCACTATTTTACTATTGAAAATTAAAAATTAGTTTAAAATAATGAATGGAGCATGGATACTTTTCCATAGTTTTCAAGAGACTAGAGTTTGTTGGTGTGTTTCCCTCATATTTTAGTGGAATTTTCAACGATAACAATGTTTTCTGTAATTAATTCATATTTATAAATTTATTAATGGTTATACCACTTTGTATTATCTTGCTAAAGAGAGTTGCATTTAATAACAGCATTTTAAGAAAATTTATCATTAAAAGTAAAATAAATACATATTTTTTTGTATTTTGTATTAAATTGTTCTATTTAACTGTGATTTACATTATACACAGTGATTATTGATTTATAAATACATAATTAAGCTCAAAGCACCCCGCGGATCTGGAACAAACTTTGATGTGATAGTACGATTAATATAAAAAGAAGTTATAACAGAATATATTCAGTTGTACATTCAAAGAAAAAAATAATTAAACTAAATTCTTTGTACTGCTATAAGGGTGCCGGTAAAACAAATGTGCCCCTAAACTTACGCACTAATTTATTTAATCAAAAGACTGTGAGACATAATTTAATGCCATTGTATTGATTAATTCACTGTAGTTACGAGTATATTACCTGTGTTAAAACATCGGTCGTTTGCGTTATGTTGACACATAGTTTAGTCACCCTCTCCGAGGGTTACAAAGTTGTTTAAATTATAGAGAATCGAAACTTAACTCATGTTGTAAATATGTTTATAATCATTTTGAAAATTACATTTATTTATTTTATTTTGATTCTATTATTTTATTTGACAACCCGACACGTCGGAGGCAAATGACGCATCCGCACATTCACGAGAAGCCTATTTTTTCCAGTAGATTAATGAATTTGATTAATAATATTGTGAGAGATTGAAGCGATATCGTCGTCGCTCGGCGGCCGGTGCCGGGCCGTGTCATAAGCGTATGTTGCATGCTCGCCGCCGCCTCTCGCCGTCTACAGAAGAAGATCATGATCCTAGTGTGTCTGCTCATTCTCGCGGTGGCGATCATCTCCTACATCGCAAGCCTCGTTGGCTTTAAATAAACAGCGGGCCGAGCTGGCTTGCCGACCGCCCAATGCTCAAAGGTAAACTGTCACGCCGAGCCGCGAGCGTGCGCCGCGCGCCGGCGGACACGCTCGCCGCGCGCCGCGCCGCGTGTCCGCCGCGCTCGCGCGCGCACGCTCGCACAACATTTCTAGCTACTAATATGTGTTGTATTTGTCCACTCTGCAGAAGAAGATAATGATTATGCTGTGCCTCCTCGTTCTCGGCCTCATTGCGACCGGCTACGTCTATAACACGTTCTTCTAAACGGGTGCCAGGTTTGACGCGCATAATGAACGCATCCCTAGATATAGTTCAAATATGAATTGTTGCATTAGAATAATAGCATCTGTGACGATAATTCATGCTCATTTTATCGGTCGTCCAGTCGTCAATCATCTAATTGGGGTTTGTGCATGCGTCAAAATCCGAGCATATAGAATGAAAGCATTCGCCAATGTAGAACTGTCATATACATCGCTCTCAAAGCTGACATGGCATTCATGATTATCAATTTATTCAGGATATAAATGAGTCTTACGAGAAACATTTACATTACAGACTGAAGACAAAATTTCTATTTTAGTTTACCTAAAAGCGACCGATTGAGTAGATGTGGCCCGTCATGCCTACCCTTGTCTGTTTCCTTCTAATTTAAGACACTATATCCTGAAGCAGCTTACACGCGTCAGCGCATGTATATGTAAAATCAAGGAAACTTTTTACAATATTAAGCACCTTTAAAAACTCTTGCACTTTTAATTTAGTATCAAATCATGAATTCAATGCATTCTGTATTATTATTAATGACACATCACTTTTTTATATGATTATTTAATGTATATAGAATTACACAAACACATAAATTATACAATGCAAAGTATCCACGCATACACACTAAAATACTATTTATTACCAGTATAGAGTTTGGGCTTACATTGAAAATATCACATTTGACTAAACTCAAAATTTTAAACATTTTAATACGGAGGTCTTCGACTATTGGATTTAGGAAATAATAAGATTAAAGGAAAGCTTGCAAATGATTGTATAACCTTTGTGTAATCATCGAAAATGTAATTTAGTTTTTAGATGAACGTAATATTTTTCTAGGACTACTCGTAGTCTATATAGTAGCATGATGCCTACATGTTTAATCTTTATATTTCATAAATATATCTTTTTATAACTATCAATGCTTAAAATTCGTCGAAGATTTGAAATAGGTAAATAGAAATACCTATCTAGACTAGAATGTGTGTTTTCCAACCTCCATAGAGTTTTATAGGTAGGTATATTTAAATATACAAAATATAGATTCAGTTTTATATGTAACATACTCAAGTAGAAAATGTATATGCTCTATATCGTTCTGGCCACGAAAAAATATATAATTGAAAAATATTTTGTAACGATTTTTTAAATAAATAGTTATTAAATTGATGTGATATAATTTTCCGATTTCGAAGGGATGTGGTTTCTTGGACAGAACGATGTCAAGCTGCTTTCTAATATAACATGTAACACATGTTTGTACATCGGCAGGACCGTCAAGCAAAGAAAAGCGACGCGCATTGTTGGTGCTTGCATCCCGCCTGGCAACCAGTGATCGTCACCATCGTTCCCATACGCATGCCATCACACCCGAGAACATATAACGTTCAAACTACATATACTCAATTATTATCGTATAAACGAACCTACTGTACCATCCTCACCATCTCATCGCGGTCACCGAGGGCCTCGCCGCACTCAGCGGAACTACGCGTCCTAGGCGACCTTCTATTTATTTATAAATATTACCTAGCGTGCAATAATCGACAAATATACATAACTTAGTTATATTTACAGTATACACTATATCATCTAGTATACATATTATATCATAGGTCATCTCATTATGGTATCTTCAGAAATTAATAGTTTTATCTCATCTTAATACATGAAACGTCATTACTATTATGGATTTTGAAATTTGAATGTTTAAATGCCATGATGTGGTATAAGACGATATCTACAGTGTTTGTGATTAATATTGATTGTAGCTTTTAATATAATAGAACATTATAAAATACAAATTCACATAGTGAAATCCTTCTTTCTTCACGTCTCGATGGGAATTATTGAATCATTATAGTATTAACTCATGGCTGATCTGAACAAGCCCGGTTGCCGCGTGCTTACATGTAAAATCTTAAAATGCTAATATAAAGGAAGAAGGATGATCTGAACCCCGTTTTTACGCATTTGAACAGTTTTATTGTAAAAACTGACGTGGCTTTTGTATGTTTTCACGGGTTTTGCTCACGGTGTAATATATGACACGAGATCTAAGGTATACCTCAGACAGTGTGATGATTCAACGCATCAAACTACATTCCTGAAAAAGATAGTATGCTACATTTGGGACGCGCTAACTCGTGAGAAAAATCCGTATAAGCAAACAAAACATTTGAACATGATAACTATTATCGCAATCAGTATTCGAACCGTATCGTTAGGGTTCTACCTCACGTTAGTGTAACCGTTATGTTCAAAATACAAGTGCCTGTTAGGCATCGGTACTTGTGTGTTTGTGAGTCTGTAGGCGGTCGAGGACCGAACGTAGGGGTGTCGGAGCGTCGGTGTGGACCAAAGACGACGCCTTCTCACCCTCTGCTAAACTGAAAGCCCTGCTACTCATATGTAGGGACATCCAACGTGCTAGTGTTGGCTTTTGTCACCCTTTTCGAGGTTCACATCAGTGAGTAACTGATTTCTGATAGCATTGATGTGCAAGCTTGTGAAAAGAGGTTTTGCATATATCTGTCCTGCGATATACTTGTTTTAATATAACAACGGTTTCCTCCCTATGGTATACTGGCTTGTCAATTAAATAGAAACAGCATTTATGCCACGTATAGACTTTCGATTGCAGTCTTGCCTTTGACGCACAATCAGAATTTTTAAAATAGATATTAGTGTGCATTAGATGTACCTAGCTATTAGTTTATTACTTTTGTTACTTACACAATTGCTCTATCCAGACGTTGGTAGAGAAAAACCTCTGCCATCAGCTACAATAGCATATCTAAGAAACGAAATAATCTGCTTTTGGAACTATTGTAATCGTAATTACGCAGATGTTTAGACGATTAAGTAGGGTTAGTATATTATTGAGAGCGCAGAGTTTGAGAAGTATAAAGATTATGAAGTGATGTTTGGGGTGGGCAAATAGAAAGTAGTTGAGGGGAGAGGGGGACGGGGGTCGGTCTAATGAACATTCATTCGCAAAGGGGCAAAGAATAAGGTTACTGGGGTTTGGGGAAAGTATTGAAGAGAATAAGTAGGAAGAAGAACTTGGTGAGGAGATTTCTGGGCGTTTAAACATTTTTGTTGGAGAATAGATCCGAACTGCTCCCAGTTCGGAGGTGAGGAATGAAGAGTTGTTCAGGGAGGGGAATGGAAAGGAGATTAGTTGGTGAGGAAGCTAACGGAGAAAAGTTTCGGGGCGTTAAATAATTTATTTGGGGCAAGGGGAGGGAGGGAGCAAGAGGGGTAGAGTTCAGTGTCGTCAGGCAGAGGAGGAGAGGAGGCGTGTCTCGGGGGCCACGCCGGCGCACACAGCATATCGCGCCGTCGTCGCGCCGCAGCAATAATAAAGTTCGAATACAATCGTAAAATTGTTTTAAACTTTCGAATGTGTGATAGTAGATGCAGTTGTTGTTTAGTTAACTTTGTAATAATAATGAATTGTTATTGTGAATGTAACTTTTAATAAACAATAAGAGTACTTTAAAAACTTTTCAATATTTATCGTATAGTTTTAAAGAGACATACAAAAAAACTTTTGGCGCTTTTCGATCATATTTATAGTGAGCGTTCAAATATAATTTTTGTTTAAATACCTTCTAAGACGCTCTTCGTTGTACAGTAATACATAATGTAGCCGTTTTAGCTAGGATAACTTTTTTAATAAATTCGTATTACCGACATTTCAGCAATATGAATCTAGGTGACGAACAGTATTTTCTGTTTGTAAGGTTGAGCCGTCGACGCCTGCTCGGCGGTTTAAAGCACCAAATTAGCATTTCCTAAAGGAAAAAAAATGGATCTATCTTAACTAACATAATGTATGTGAACGGTTAATACGCGACGTGCAATGTACTTACCTAAGCGGTATATTGTCAAATGTTCTAGCGTCGGATACAAAGGATAACGGCACTAAATGACCCTAGTCGAGTGCCCGTCTCCTGTCCTAGTGTGCAGTTATATAAGAACACGAAGCAATGTTAATTTTAACATTTATAGCATAATTAGATTTTTATCCTTAAGAGTAGGATTTCATCTAGTTGCCTTCGTAACAGTAGAGAAATTAGGTGATACCTTTTCTCTGGTAGCTTGTGATCGTGTCGCGGAGTCAGTCGCGTCATCCATTCGCCAGTCAATTGTACGCTTGCGAGGTCGCGAGCTGCACACCCGCGCCGCGCGCCGCCCGAGTACCCATCGCCATCGCGCTGACACTAGCTAGATTCATCGTCCTCATCGTATCTCTAGTTAATGTATAACTGGCCTCGCGCCGAGGCCGCGTACCTGACACCAATGTAAGGATAATGTTAGCGATCCGCCTGCGCCGGGCGTCACGCGCCGAGCGGGCCCACCACCCGCCGATCTTGTAAAATAATTTGTTAGAGTAGGTATAACCGAACTTCTAGTCAGCTTTTGATGATCTCTTTATTACTCAGATAATATAAATCTTAATATTGCAGTTGTAACTTATATTCTGTTATTAGTGTACATATTAGTGCAGGTCCGGCGTGGAAGCGCCGCCGCCGCCGCCGGCCACGTCCCACGCGCACGCGCTAACTAACAGATCATTCATTACTATCGTCGAACATAGATATTTTCGTAATCAATAGTATGCATATTGTTGATTGGATTGCTAATTTTATATAAGTACACAATTAGTATAGTTTATATACTTATGTGTCAATTCTTATAGCATTTTATTACATTTAACAAACGATAGCTAGTAAGTGTTAAAGTAATCCAATAATATTTGCAATGCTGTTTATTATTAGGCTTATTAAACAATTTTATGTTTATAATGATATCGAATGGTTAATGAATTGATATATTTCATATCCGATTCATGTATATTGTAACTGAGAGTTTAAAATCAAATAGATACCTACTAACATACCGATTTAATATTTATGTATGATATTCATAGTATTTCGTAGCCCTTACTAAATCACTTCCAATGAACACCACTAGTCCGAGCTCTACACTCGGTTACTTACAACGAACATTCGATACCTATATGTAATTATAAGAGTCTTAAATGATGAAATTTCTAAATTAATCCTATTTTTGTAATTTGTGTTCAGATATCTTAACTTTTACCATCTTTTGGCATCTTGTGCCTGTGTCATTGACTCTACCTGTCTTGGCTCTTGCAATATGTCTTAAAACAGTGACTTGTCTGTTGCGCCAAGCTTTTATTGAGTTTAAATATTTAAGACATAATATATTATAGCCTTCAGCATCCGTGTCACCCACACATTTTTACATCATTGAAGATATATTATGTCGTATAAAGTAACTAGGTAATTGTGATTTTCCAAAAAATGTGCGTTGCATCTGTCTATGATGAAATTGTGAATGTTTTGAAATATATTTTATTATATCTTTTACTTTGATGAAGGAGATGGAAAGAAACGAAAATAAGATTTTCTGTCTCTTCCGTAAAATGTAAAGATAGATAGGTATTATCAAACAAAACATTTTAATGTTCATATTGATATATAATAACGTTCGTTTTTAAGAAATTCACAGGCCAAGTATACAAATGTGGAAGTGTGCGAATGAGACAACTATGCTACCGAGGCAAAACAGTTACAAGCGCTAATAATGTATCCCGAATATCTAAAATAATGTATTATTTTACTATTATCTAAAAATGCCACCTTAGAGGCAACGGTTTCACGACTACCGTTAAAATTTGATACAGCATTTCTGCCGCCCTCACATTCGTTCTTAGAAAATAAATTCACTATATTCCACGCTGAAAGCCTCAATGGTATTTTCCCAGTGTTAAGCCAAGCCGGCATTACCTACGCTAAAGGCTACTTAGTGCTGCGATATATTTGACTAAACTAGTCTGTCCAGCTATGTGCAAAAATGCAGCACTAAATATAGTAAATAGGTCGATTCAGGCTGTTCACCGTCAGTCGGAAACATTCTTTAGTATTGATTTTGGCTTTTGTCTTACTTTCAGGACAATAATGAGAGACCGAGATAAATGCTAAATATAAATGTAAGAACGATTGAAAGCTTGTGGTACAACCCCTGTACAGATTTCGCTAAACAACACTATTTAAACAAAGAATTCGTTATTGGTTACGAGTAGAGTCGCTAGACTTCAATTTGTAGATAAATGTTCGTAAAGTTTACAATTTCCACGATTCGTGCTTTGTTCTTTCCGAATATTTGATGTTGCTTGGCGTTAAATAATGTGAAACATTATAAATATTAGAGTTTATAATTTATTTATAAAATCACGTTATTTTTTGTACATGTTTAATTTAGACAAAAATGTTGAAATAGTTTAGTAAAATGTTCTTTACCCTGTATGTATGCCTAATTATGTATTTCAGAATAAAATTTATATCCGAATTGTATTCCTCTGTATTACATTGTCTTGTAATCTTGTTATAAAGAAACACTGACCCTCAAACCGTTGTTGCGATTGCTAAAACTACTATTGTAATTCAAACTTACCAGTAAAGTTCTGAACACGTTGTAAACTTATCTAATTCAAGTTAGATTGATTTTATAGGCATATTATTCTGTACGTAGGTTATCAATCTGAAATTCTCTCATAATTATAAAATAAACGGTGTTTTCTGCTGTATCTGCCTTTTCTATTCTAAGGGTGGGTTGCACCAAATTACCTTAACGATAACCAAACACCGACCAGTCGTAAAATCTCTGGTTACGAATATTTGACGTACTTACTCGTATCCAGAGATTTTACAACTAGTTAGGGTTTGGTTATCATTAAAATCCCCAGTTACGTCAAAAATATTTGATCTAACCAGAGATTTTACGACTGGTTAGGGTTTCGTTATCGTTAAAGTAATTTGGTGTACCCCACCCTAAGTATTCCCTACTAGCTTTTACCCGCGAGTTCGTCCTAGCCTATGGGGTCCTATGACACTCCGACCTACGAAAGGTGTAGTAATACTGTAACCATACATGATTCGAGGTACATCACAATGAACACTTTTTTCTATGGGACCAACACGGAAATCGCCATTGAATGGCACTTTTCGCCCCGCTCCAAACAATGCGGGGCAAATGGGGACCTTCAAAAAGAGTAATGCGCGATTCGCCCCGCGCAACGGTGCGAACCGCTTGCGGGGCGAAACCCAGTACCCCAAAAAACAGCATTTCCTTTTTGTCGAAGATTATCAAAAAAATTTTCAGGAACAGTTGATTTTCTTTCCGCGATTTTAGGGTTGGTCTCGTAGTAAAAATATTCCTGTAACCTCATGTGTGGCTACAGTATTACTAGTAGGTACCTACTACACCTTTCGCAAACGCATGTAAATCGGACTTTTTCACACTAAAAAAATGTCTTAAAGTAAGTTCGTATAGGCCGGGTGGCTAGCCCTGATGTCAGAATTTTTAGGCCGCTTGAAGGACTCTGATATCGCTAAACGGTTAAAACAACCAGGACCTACAATTTAACGTGTCATCCGAGCCATGGTAGCGTTAAATTGGAAAATGCCACCCGCGGTCACCCATCCAAATACTGACCGTGTGGATCGTTGCTTTTTCGGTGATTGCTGACAATCACCTAGTCAAACTACGTTACGAGCGCCACCTGTCATGTAATCTTACACGTACTGCCGTGCAGCCTTTAAAATGCAGTATGAGCAAAAACGCGGTTTCGAGAAAAACGCGAAAAACTTTTTGATTTGTTTTTTTTCTATGTTACAAGGTTTTATGACGTATGTTTTGAATGCCATTGGGCGCATCTGAATTCAAAGAAAGACTTCAGGAAAGAAAATACGCACTTAGATTATTATATGATATATAAAAACGATTTTGAAAAAAAAGATCCCAAAAAAGAGCAGTTACTACACATAAAATTTTGTGAAAAAGTTCGCATAATCAGATTAAAATGCAGTAATTTGAGTTAGTACTGCAAAATTATGCGGGACATGTACTACTTTGCCGTTTAAAATGCAGTATCAGATTTATTTTACTGCATTTTAATGTGTCTCTTGAATAAAATGTAGGTGCAGTATGTAAATAATTATTGACTAAATTACGTAAGCTACTTATTTTATGGAGTAAGAAAGAGTATTTTGATCAAAATATTTTTTATTAAAGATATAGTAAGAAATCAACACTGCACTTCAACATCAACAAAAATCAACACAATCACTTTTTATTATTATTTAGACTATTCTGGCTCAGACTTTTGTGATATCATAGCAATTTGGGTTAGTCACACTCACAGTTTAGATGTAGTAATTAAACCTTAAATCACTTATAACATTTATGATTAACACTGCCAATAATCAGGATTTAGAGATCGATAGAGGATCTGGATTTAGAGGTCTAGAGGCCTCGGGGCAACAAAAGAGTGGAGGCAACCTGGCTCAAAATTAATTTCCAAATGAAATAAATAATATTTATCGGTCTAGGGAGTTAATACTTCCTGAAGATGGGTAGTAAATTGCAAATACTTATTAGGGTCATTTGACATTTGATATTTTATCGATTGCCTGATTGGAGTGAACAAATATAGATCTATGATTTCTGTTTATATTTAAGAACAATACAATCATGTTTGTATAAAGTACTTTAGGTAAAAGTAAAACAGTGAAAAAAATATCGAAGGGAGAGTTGTTTACTAGTCAGATAAGTCGGATATTGAAAGGTTTTTCCCGAAGTCTCTGTTTGTAGGGACTCCTCTTTTGTGGAGGCCAAGGGCTGAAGACCCGGTTACCCTCCCCTAAATCTGGCCCTGCCAATAATACTTACGAGAAAACTGAAATATGCAATAAAAACTAATGAGATCTTTCAATAGAACTGCTCAGACATACTTAAACACTTAAATAACTATCTAGGAACAATAATCATAGGTATTCTTCTAAGTATATATAACAAAAAAACAAATGCTCTCCTTCCGTATGTTTTAACTACGGACGTAGTACGGACGCACCACGGCGCCGCTGCCCGCGCTAGTTCGAGTCGCGGCGTCATCCCTTGAAGGCCGCAAGTTCTACGTGTCCGTCGAGAACGTCAGCTCCGGACACAGAAGAATGGCTGCGGGAGTTCCTCAGGGGAGTTGCACATCACCATTCTATTATGCCATTTACACGGACGACATACCGATCCTGGAAGACCTCAGACCAGGAGAACGGGGAGTCGTCCTCGCCCTCTTCGCGGACGATAGCGCTAACATTGCGTCGTCCAGGAACAAGAGAATAGCCGCTGGCAGGATCCACTAGTCCTAGACATCCTGCCAGAATGGCTCGATAAATGACGGATTGCCATCAACGTGGGAAAGACGGCAGCGCTGCTGACCGGGAGATCACCAAGTCTACCACCATTGATGAAGCCACTGCAGCTTAGAGGACAATACATTGCGTGGGAAAGCACCTGCAAGTACCTGGGTGTCTACATCGACCGGGCCCTTCGCATGAGCTCGCAGACCTTGCACGCCGTTCACCAGGCGAAGGCTGTTCGAGTCTTGCTGCGACCCGTGCTGAGCTCTAAGCTGCCACTGAAGACCAAAGTAGGGATTTACAAGACCTAAATTCGTTCCTGGTTAACTTACGCAACGCCCGCTTGGTACGCGCTCTGCTCAGCCAGCCAGAAGAAAATGATGCAAGTGGTGCAAAACGTCGCTCTGAGGATGATCTCGGGAGCCGGCCGGTACTTTCGCAATGACGTTATCGCCCGGGACGTGCGAATCGAAACCGTGAGGGAGTCCGTGGCTCGTCTGTCGCGTGGCATGTTTGACCGCGCGGACAATGGGCCATAACCCCACCTGAACAACATTGCGCCGCTTCACGCACGCCTCCCAGCCGAACGTACATGTCGTGCCCTCCCTAAAGATCTCCTCTTGGCTGGCTCGGACACGGAGCAGGACTCTGAGGGACCAAGCGGCATCCAAAATAGAGATGAGGCCTAAACTAAGAAGAGAGTACCACCAAACCAAAGAATAGCCACCCCAGTACAACCAAGCCAAGATGTGGCCAGCGATGGCCATACAAGTGGCTAGCGAGGGTGCTGAGAAAAGCCGCGGACGGAAAAGGGTACTCGCATCCTCCCAACATTGCCCCTCAGCTCGATAGCTGAAGCGTCCAGCCGCCGAAGAGAGCGCAAGCTCGAGTTGGCATCCTAACCCTCGCCAAACACGGGGGGGAAGAACCCGCATGATGATGATGGGCTGTAGGGACCCGCCGCCCACATCTGTTTCAGTCCTGAGTTAAGTCCTGTCTCAATACTGAGTTGAGCGGTAGGATTATACTTGTAACCAATATTCCATAAAATAGAATTACGTGATCTATCATTGTACATTCATGTCAATGTAACAATTATTATGTAAAAATTAGGTCTTAGAAATAGGTGATAGATTTGGATAAATGTAAATGTGTTATCATAATTTATTTAGAAACCTTAAAAACATCGAAATTACCACACAAAACAAGCAGCCACGCGCTGTCGACGTCCTCCTTCCACGGCGCGGCGTTCGGCACGCGACTGATTGAGCGACAAATACTAGCTAAAATGCAGTAGGAAATTCCACGAAAACAGTGGAATACAATAAATTGATTTGAATTACCAATTAAATTGCAGTAATTACGACTTATACTGCAATTTAGGCTGTAAAATGTAATTATTGAAGTGATAGATATTATCGATTATACTGCAGTAAATAACCAAAATACTGCAATTTAATTAGTAACATTGACAACAAAAAGTAACCTATGATATAAATAAAAGACAGTTTAATTAACTTTACTGCATTTTACTTTGTTTTGACCGTATGGAAAAAATAGGTGATGCTATCTTAAACACCGCGTCTTAGTAACTTACTGCAGACTAGTCTGTAATCATTTTGAAAAGTAATAAAAATAAACTTTGCAGTATTCATATTTTCAGTACATTATCTATTTACTGCATTTTAGTTTATGTGTTCACTATATTTTTAAGGTTATGTTAACCGTTTTTTTGTAGCAGTGACGACATTTACTGCATTTTATCTGGGAAAACAAAGCTATTAAAATACAGTAATTGCTCTTACTGTATTTTAGATAGTTTATCGTTACAGTTTGCATAAAACATTCCTAGTTACTGCGTTGAGGTAGTTGTTTTTTACTATCTTGTAGTTGCGATAATCAAAAACCGATTATATCATTCGATTCCTTATGACGTGCCCATTACGGATCAATATTTAACTCAAAAACGTAAAAAAGTCAGATACTGCGTTTTAAGGACTGCAGGGCAGCGTATAGGTCGAATCAAACTTATCTAATGGCGTACACAAGGCGAGTCGTTGCGTAGCAAATTGATATTATGTCAAAGAAGAGTGGCGTGAATAGTGTTTTGTTCAGGTTATAGCAAACTTCACGTTCAACCCATCCAACCAACCAACCTGAGCCTACAAATACTTAAAAATCTCCAACGATTTAAGTGCCACATGTCTTCATAACAATCACGTTGTATAGGTAATCTCAATAAGTATGAGTATGGTATGAGCACATTTTAGAAGTAATAATTGTCCTTGCTACTTTAAAAATATAAGCAATGTACTTACGTTGGTAGGTAAGCCGAATCAACCTTCATGGCGGTTGTGAAGTTAGCTACAAGTTGCGCGAAGTTGGGTTTCGCACAGCTAGCCTTACATCACATCCGCCAAGACATTTGGCACGGGCAACAAACGGATTCGGCAGAGCAAGTAAACGGGTGCCTTAAATTGCCCTTATTGGTAAGAGTGCTACAACCTCGACTGATGTCAATATTATTCAGGTAGAATGTGATGTAATAAGTTGTGGAATTTTTCAGAACTTGAAAGAGGCTCTAATATATCCGAGAAAATGTCGATATTTCCGAGAAAATGCGGTTTTCGATAAAAAATTTTGCACTGTCGCCCTCTATATATTTTTTAAATTAGGCAAAAAAGCTCAAGTGCTGTCACCTATGAGCTGCTATGGAACTATTTCGTCACTATGGTCAAAGAATATATAATAATACTACGTATAGAACGGCCACTCGTTACCCCCCACCCGTTTGAGTCTTCCTCACTTCCACCCCGCGCTACGTACCGCATCGTGTACTCTGCGCGCGGGCTGCACTGGCAGGTGGATTTTCTAATAAAAACTACCTAGACTGTGACAATAGGGAACACCTGTACTGTGTATGGTTGAATATCAATGATACGTAACAAAACAAGAAATTTTAATGTTTCCCTAAGGATAAATAATAGGAACTTATTTTACATTATTTGGTAACTTCCTCTTGATATTATCTTACAAAAGAAGTAGATCGGTTACTTTTTGTTAAAATGCTTCCAAATTAAGTAATTGTTATACTTTTTTAAGCACTAGATTAATATTCATTTTTGCAAATTAAGTACGCAACTGTCTCACTCACGCGGCATGTCGTCACGTTGTGGTGATCGCTGACAGCCATAGACGTTCCGCACACAAATGCGCGTGTAGCAACCGTGCGTAAGTGTGTTGTCTGTGAGTAAGTACTGTGTAGGTGTGCGTAAGACAGCAGATTTTGTATGAAAAATCGCGGAGTGTCCGGGCTGTGCTATGGTGTCGGCCACAGACACAGAGGTAATACAACGCCACAGACGAGGAAGATATGTCGGCACTGAATTATTTTATGTAATTTTTTGAAGCAATAGCGGGAACGCGGAAAAAACATGTCACTCACACTACCTACATTTGGAATCTTCACTGCTGTAAATATATTATATGATGCCTTAAGAGTGAAATAATAAAAATAGATCTAACATAGAAGGCACTAAGAATTTAGTGTCTAGTCTAATTTCTACTAAACTAGAAAAAAAAGTTTGACAGATCATGACAGCCTGCAAATTATTACAGATTGACAATGACATTTGTTTAATTTTGTTTAAAAAATCAAAATTGTTTTGTTTGTGTTGCTGTTGCGTTGCGTGTTCGGAAGGAAAAATATTAAATTGAGATACGATACACTTTTACAACATTTACTTCAACAACTATTGAAACATGAATGCGCCTCCTACCTTCGAATCATTCCTTTTGTATGATGGAGAAAAGAAGTGAGTAACATAACCTGTCGATGTTTTTCAAAGATAATTTTGGTTTTAAATGTGATTTCAGATATTTCTGTAGATTTTAATTAGTTTTATACTTTCAGAGTACAGAAAGAAGAGGACACTAAAGTAACAAACGCGGCAATATTTACGGTGAATAAGGAAGATCATACACTCGGGAACATGATCAGGCAGTATGTATTTGTGATTCATGATGTCATTTTAACTAAACTTAAACATATAACGCAGTATTCTTATCAAGTTTTTCCCTTACAGTCAGCTCCTGAAAGACCCTAAAGTGTTATTCGCTGGATACAAAGTGCCTCATCCCTTGGAACACAAGTTTGTGCTGCGAATTCAAACTACATCAGACTACACGCCACAAGAAGCGTTCATGAATGCTATCACTGATTTGACATCTGAACTTTCTTTGTTTGAGGAAAGATTCAAAGTAAGTTTAAATTAAAATTAGTTAGACTAAGACCGTCCTGGATTTGCTCGGCTAGGAATGAATTTTAGCTATAAGCCTTCCCCAAAAAACACTCTAAAAAGATAACAAAAATCGACCAAACGCGAGTCGGACTCGCGCACAGAGGGCTCTGTACTGTGTGGAATCCCTCTTAGACCCATTTCAAGTTTCTACCAGTTGTTGTTCTTAATATCAAGCAAAAAAATCACACTTGCTGTATAGGAGCCTCCCTTGTACATTTATTTTATTCTGTTTTTAGTATTTGTTGTTATAGCAGCAACAGAAATAGGTACATCACTTGTGAAAATTTCAACTATCTAGCTGTCACGTTTCATGACAGACCTGGCCTAGTGACAGACAGTGGCGTCTTAGTAATAAGGTCCCGATTTTATCCTTTGGGTACAGAATCCTAAAAAACCACATTGCAATTTGTAAGTTACAAGGGAATACATAAATAGACACATTAAGAAATAGCGACTTTGGTTTATAATATGTAGTGATAATGGTAGTACTGTTTAGTTTTTGTAGAATCCACAGGTTTAATCTCTAAGACATAAGACATCTCTTCATTCACTAAGAGTTACTACATTCCTGTTACCTACTTACACTACCAATTCCATAGATTTTTTTTCGATGCTATTCAGTATTAATAACCCGGCAACTCTTGGTTTTCGATAGTACCTTATTTGTGAAACAGCAGTATTTTAATAGTAGAAATAATTTGATTAAAATAATTAGTCATTAGGCATCATTATAATAATTATCCTTGTTGTTCCTGCAGTATTAAACTATAAATCAAAACTAATTTATTTGTTTGTTTCAGGAAGCTATTAAAGAGAAGAAGGAAGGATTGGATTGAGCAAATATTTTGATAAAAATTAGGATAAGATGCATCAGTAAAATGAAATAATTTAAGAACAATCATTGGTTTGTTACTACCTTTTCTGCCAAGTTAAACACAAAGCAGAGTGGTAATATATTTTGGGGATAAATCCTAAATAGCTAAATGAAAGATAAGCATTAAGCTTAAAGCCATTCATTCACTCGGGGACCAAGTCGCTCGACATATCGCGCGATAAGTCGCGGAACATTACGCGGGACTGTCCCGCGACCTGTCGCTCGTCCACACCCAAGTTGCGGTTGAGATGTCGCCATGTTCTTTCTTGTCGTAGTATTATTAAATGTATACCTCTATTCTTTGCCATAGTCGCGGAACTCAGAGCGACACACGTCCTCACTACTCAAATGCTGTCGCGGGATACGAATTCGCGCAAGGTCGACGCTCTCGGTGCGTGCCCGTGGACATGCGACAAGTCCCGCGACGTCGTCGCCGCGTAAAAATCCTGTCGAGCCCTAGTGAATATGGGGCTTAATATGTATATGTTGCTACTGCGTAACCACACATCTCATGTACACAGACACCAAGAACTTTAATTTGGGCTTTAAAACTTCTAGATTCAAGGAAATAAATTAGGGTTTACTCAGAATAAGAACAACAATATAGGTAATCATTAAATTTATTGCTTATATAAAACAGTAATTATGTAACTTGGTGTTCTCCATAGAACTATAATAGATTGCAATAGAGTCAATACCATGATTGTGATAGGAAAATGATTTGTGCCATATAAAAATATTTCTCATTGTTCATTATGACCAGACAATGAACAAGAAAAGATATAACACCATTCACCTCATAATTTGATTGGTAAAATAACATGCATTAATCTGGCTTAAAATTAAAAAAGATCAAAGATATTTACAAACATTGTTCTAAAAAACTAACTGTACCAAAACGGTAAACAAATAAATAACGTCAAACAACAACAACGGTAACATTGAAATTAAGTTAGTAATAATTAAGGATTAAAATGTTTCTTCTTCATCACAGTTTTCTGTAGCGTGCCCAAACACTGAAACAAAAAGTGACAAATTAGTGAAACTTGCCAAAACAGTAATGAATAAATAATCGGCCAAGTACGAGTCAGACTCGCGCACGGAGGGTTCCGTACTGTATGGGAGCCCCCCTTAAATATTTATTTTATTTTAATTTTATTATTCATTATTGAAGGGAATATAAAACTAAACATTCTGTGAAAATTTCAAGCATCTACCTGGTACCATTATTAATATAGAGCGAAAAACGTCTAAAAATTCAGGTTTGTTGTATGGGAGCCCCCCTTTTGAATATTTATTTTATTTTTAGGATTTTTTGTTCTAGCGGCAACCGAAATACATCATCTGTGAAAATTTCAGCTGCCTAGCTATCATGGTTCATGAGATACAGCCCGGTGACAGACGGACAGACAGAGACAGACATCGAAGTCTTAGTAATAGGGTCCCGTTTTTCCCTTTGGGTACGGAACCCTAAAAACAGATTGATGCAAACAATGAGCGCATCGCAGACTTTTCCATCTAGTATTTGTGCATAGGCACATTGCATTGGTGTTTACTGTTTACTGGCCGAGCGACCAGACGTCCACACACGGCTCAAACCCATGTAAAAGCGACGTGCGCAAGTGATTTGCATTTAATATAGAGGTATAAAAAAATAAACACAACACTATACGCAAATATTTCTCGTAGCGATGTTGCATCGTCTCATAGCAATACTGCTATGTGGAGACCACGTACCGGGAAGCGCAACGTACAACGTCTACCCACGAGGTGGGATAGATGAGCTCATCAAGACCGCAGGATCGCGCTGGATGCAAGCAACTTCCAATCGGGCTTACTGGAGCTCCGTTTTGGATGTCCTCTGCAGAACATAGACCCCCCGGTCTATTCTGCAGAGGACCTCCGTATAGCTGATGGATAGATCTTCACCTCCCTGCACGACATGACAACCTTATCTCTATGGTCTTCCCCCTTCCTCTCTTGGATGGATAAATGGACTGCTAAACTTGTGAACATTTTTGGTGACAGAGGCAGGGCCAGGGGAAATGTTTTACAGCTGTATTGGGGTGGATCTGGGTTATGTGGTCTTAACTAAAGCCCCGCGGTGGCCGTCCTCTATGCTTTTCAGAAGCATAAAGGATCTAGTATGTAATTTGACGTCCGTTGGGCACGCCGCGCCGTGGTCTCCTTCGGAATAGTTTGGATGAACTCATCCCCAAATGCGACCGCTCTCGAGTCCCAAGTGTCCCTTTTAGTCGACTTTGTTGTAAAACTAGTGGTTGTGATCTCCTACCTTCACAAATATCGCAGTAGGGTCGTTGCGGCGGGCGCTCGCGCGGCGGGCCGGCGGGCGGCGCGTCGGGCTCGGCGGCCTGCCGCGGGCAGTCCTCCGTGTCGTGCGCATCAAACACGTCGCAAATGTCGCAGAAGCGACGCGGCGCCACGGCGCGCGGCTTGCGACCGTTGCTGTAAACAATACTCAATTAGAAAACTGTCACGACATTGAAAGAATTTAAGCGGGAGTATGCAAGAGTTTGTGCAAAAAGAGAAGCGTCGTAGATGACCTTGTCGAGGTCGTCGACCTTGTGCCATCACTAAATAATATAAAAAACAAAGTCGCTTCCCTGTCTGTCTGTCCCTATGTATGCGTGTATCGTTAAAACTACGTAACGGATTTTGATGCGTTTTTTTTAATAGATAGAGTGATTCTAGAGGAAGGAATGCATGTCACTTGTGCGAAGCCGGGGCGGGTCGCTAGTTTTACTCATTTTGTTACGTTGACAACACTGCTCTGTCATTGGTAGTACAACTAAAAGTGTTTGATACTTGGTAGACACCAATTCGATTTTCATTAGTTGACTCGCGTCTACCAAGTAGTCGGTACCTTGGCTGCTGATTAAAATCTTATTGTTAGTTCACCGTAACGCCACGACGGTTCTTTTTTTGCACAAACTCTGACTGTTTAGAGAACTCAAATTATTTAGGCTATTGGAAAGTTTCCTGGTCAGGAAGTGGTCTGTCTACCGGTCTACGTCATCACGACTTGCGATGACGCAGATGAAGAGAGTACCGATTGGATATGTTAACGCATGATTGAGATTACTAGGATATGCTATAGTCTTTACTATAGAAAGATACAATCATTATAGAAAAATTAAAACTAACACAGGAATATTGAAATTTGTACATACTCGTAATAGTTCAAAACCGCACGATGCAGTACTGCAATTAAAGGGTTATCAAACCCGAAACAATTTTGAATCTCTTGGTCTTTAAACATTAGAAATAGTGCCCTTAATTCCAGGAAATAGTATTTTTTGCATGCTATTGCTTGGCAGACTAGCTTTTGCCCAGACGAGCTTGCAGAGCCCTAAACAGCAACTCTCTAGTTTTGTCTACATGCGTCTTTACTATATCAATAGCGTAGTTATCGTAACGCAAAGTGCTGCAGTGCATTCAGAATTTCTCATAAGCAAACTAGTATAAGATCCCTTGGATAGCAAACGCTACCACATATTAATGGCCTAATTTTTCATGCGAAGGCTTCAGTGCGATGTGCGTTGGTGAAGCTAGTGTTGGTTCACCTTTATTGATGGTAAGGTAGGGGTTGGATCGAGCGGTCGCAGACAGCTGATCTCAGAATCTCAGGCTGGATTCACCCCTGATAAAGTAACAATATCCTGACACATTTTAAATAACAATAGTAGAGGTCAATCATCAGCCACAGTATTTTTTTCAAGAAAATTATGGACGACAAAATAGGCTAGAATATAATTATAATAAAAATATATAAAAGACAAAACCCTAGGGCCCAGGCCATATTACTATGTGAAAATACATAAAAGTACAGTTTCTCTCATTATTGTTACAAAGTAAACACACAAAATAGAGTTAAAACATAATACTCATCGGTATGATCAATCACTTTTAGTACAGGTGGCCTGCATGAAATTGCAATAAAAAAACATCAGCTGTTCATTACATCGATAGTCAATGAACTTTTTGCATGAAACACCGGTTTTTTTTTTTTGCTATTTCAGGTTCCACCGTCTAATAAACAATAGAAAGAGTGGGAAGTACCTATTTGTTGTTTTTATTCCCTATTTTATCCTTCAGTCTAAATTCACTCTAAGTTTTGACATTTCCGTTCTGGAGTATGGTAGGTGTACCGGCTTTGGCCATCTTACACATGTTTTCAGAAAAAAAATATCTTGAATCTTAATGTTATTTTTGGCCACTCAGAATTTTAATGATTGTGTAGACAATTTTAGATAGATAGATAGATAGATGATATTCACACAAGCAATATTTAGAATGTTACATATAATCTATTTATGCGATAATTTTGATATCAAATGGTCAAAGGCCCTTACAGTGACCAAAGCCGCGGTACAGGCTTCACTTAACAGCTGCGCGAGGATCGGGTTATCCGCAGCTTGTAGCTGACATCACAGCCGCCAAGTTGTATGATTCGGCCTATACACTATAATATAATACGGGAAATGTACGTGATCTTACAAGAGCGCGGGCACCAGCGTGGATCCGCCCTCCAGCCAACAGCTGCTCGTTCTTGCGCTGCATGTCCACTACAATATGTGAAATGTATGTGATCTTACAAGAGCGCGGGTTCGGGCGAAGTCCCGCCCTCGAGCGCCTGCACGCGCGCCATGAGCTGCTCGTTCTTGCGCTGCATGTCCACTACAATATGTGAAATGTGTGTGATCTTACAAGAGCGCGGGTTCGGGCGAGGTCCCGCCCTCGAGCGCCTGCACGCGCGCCATGAGCTGCTCGTTCTTGCGCTGCATGTCCACTATCACAGAGTTCAGGAAGCTCACTTGTCCGTCCAACATCTCCTTATCTTCACTCACTCTGAAATAAATCACATATCAGTGTCACTGACATCTGTTTTAACTAAGGTTAGTGCCGTCTGTCGCTGTCCTTTACTAACAGACTGTAATATAGCAAGAATAGCCATGATTCATGACACACAAAAATTACAAATATAAAGTGTGGCAAAGTTCGGGACCCCTCCCGAACTTTGCCACACTTGACGTCGCTTCCCCAAGCGACGTCACTTCTATAAAAAGTGTATGTAACGGATTACATTGACGGTGCTGTCATACTAGAGATTTCAGGGACAACAGGGACTATAGTGCAAGTTACATATAATTGTAGTTGGACCAGGCATTTATAGGGTACAGAGTATTAATAGAATGCAGTGTCAAACGTGATAAAAATAAATGTTTTGTGTAGATACTGTAGTTGCAAGGATCTTCTAACAAGTTTCGTCAAACATCGCGCTAAATTATAACAATAAATAGCGAAGAGAGCTACTTACTGCGTCGTTGGAGCGGTGTCACCTTGTCCTAATATACCCACAGCATTATTGTCGTTTTTATCTTTACCCTTAGCTGCCACTTCTTTCTGCAATAGTAGTTTCTCTCTTTCTGATACCTCTGCTTTCGCTTTGTAATTCTGAAAAGAAATAATTAATTTTACTGCATTTACCAACACTAATGTTGTTGTTGCTAGCCTGTCGTGTCCCACTGCATGGCAAAGGCCTCCCCTCGATCTTTCCAGCACTCATAATTATACAAAAAATCAATAAAATACACTCACCTTCATTTCTTGTTCTAGCTTAACTATTAATTCTTCTTTCTGTTTCAATTCCTTTATTTTCCTATCAATATCTGTTCTTAAGTTGTAGACTAAAGTTTCGTTATTAGCTAAGGACTCCACTAGGGCTTTCTTGTTTGCTTGAAGTTCCATCGACAATTTTTCTAACTTGTTATCTTTTTCTACGTCAGTACTCTGTTGCACAGTAATTAATTCTAACTTTTGAGTCAGTTCCGACACATTCTTCTCGGCTTCAGACAGTTTCTGTTGAAGCTCGTTTTGTTTTTCTTTTTCCGCTTTAACTGTGTCTTTGGAGTTTTGGAGTTCATTTTCGTATTCAGTCAGTTTTAGTTTTAAGTCATGTTTGGCACGTTTGGTTTCTTTCTTATATTCGTCATATTGTGTCTGCAATTGCTTATTTAGGTCTTCGTAATTCAGTTTCTGGGCTTCGTTTATGTTGGTCAACTGATTCACGTCGTTATCAGACTTATTTAACAACTGCTGGAGTTCGTTTATCCTGTCTTTGGATTGTTTTACTTCTTCGCTTAGCTTCTCACTTTCCGTCACCTTAGCTTGTAATGTTTTGATTGAATTAGTCAACGATTCCACTTCTGTTTTGTACTTTTCATTCAAACCAGCATTTTCTATTTGTAACTGCGCTATTGCTTGTTGCGTTTCGTTAGTTCCCATTTGCAAAGATTCGTTTAACTTCGCCAATTGTGATTCCTTTTCCTGTATTGTAGCATCTTTATTCGTTACTTCTTGTTTTAATTGAGCAATTTCTTGTTCCAGTACTATTAGTTTATTTAATTCAGACTCAGACTTTTCAATGTGAGATTTCAGTACACTTTCTTTTTCTTCTAACGACTTTTTGAGCTCATTATTGCTGTTAACATTTTCATTTAGTTTTTTAACAATATCTTCGTGGTCCGTTTTTAACTTATCTAATTCAGAAATCGTTTCCGCATGTTTTGTTTCTAGCGCAGTCTTATCTTGAACTAACGTGGACATTTCTTTTCTTAGAACTTCAAATTGTCCGATTTGTTCTTTTAGTACCGACTCTTCAGCGGAAGAATTAGCTATTAAATTTTCATATTTTTGTTTGAGATTAGAGGATTCTAATGAAGCATTATTTAATGTCTCTTCTAATTGTTTCTTAATATCTGTAACTTTGTTAAGCTCTTCACGAACTTGCTGTATTTGTCTGTCTTTTTCAGCGACTATTTCTATGTTTGACTTAAGATCTACTTCAAGCATTTCTAGTTTGAGGTTTAATTCTTTTATGCTACCTTGTTTTTCTTCTACGACCAGTTTAAGTTGCTGATCTTCCACTTTATATTTATTTATTTCCTCATGCACCACAGCTAATTGTTGCTGAACTTGTGATAATTCTAGCTCGTGTTGGGATTTCTGATTGTTCAGCTGAGCGGTCATGTCATCCAATACTTTTTGCAAGGAATCTTCATGTTTTCTAGCTTCTTCTAATTTGTTGTTCAGGTCATTCTGAGCTTCTGTTAATTGATCCACCTTTTCCATAAGTTTAACTTCAGAAGTAGCACCATCTGCTTTCAATAACGCTATTTCGTCTTTGTACTTGTCGATTTCGATTTCCAATTTTTTCTGGTTTGTTTCATGTTCACTAATTTGTTCTTGTTCTTTTATTTTCAAAGCTTCAATATCTTTCTTCAGTATTGTGTTCTCATCTAATAAGTTGTCGTTCGTAGACTGCAGACTTAGGAAACGATTATGGATGTCTGTATTTTGTGTTTCAAGATTCTTGGCTTTATTTTCTAAATCTTTCAGTTTCTCGATGTTTTCATTTACCGACCCAATTAACTGACTTCTCTCTGCTGTAAAATCTTCTTGTATTTTGAAAAGCTTCTGCTTTAGTTCTTGTTCCATTCTAGCGTAGTTATTGTTACTTTCTCTGTGCTTATCCCTTAGCTCTTGAAGCTCTTTCTCGGACTCTTTCAAATGCTGTGATAGTTTGTTGAATTGTTCGTTAGAATCTGTGGCTTGTCCGGTCAGATTCATATATTCTGTTTCCACCTTTTCTTTAGCCCTTTGCAATTCCTCACATTTCTCTGTAGCACTTTCAAGTTGACGTTTTAATTCTCCAACTTCAAGTTCCATTGAAGATACCTTATTCTTTAGTTCGTTGTTATTTTGAGTTAATTCATCAATCGTTTTCTTTAATTTTTCATTTTCTTCTTTTAATGCTTTCAATTCGTCAACATTGTTATTAAACTGAGAATTGAGTGCATCAAGCTCGATTTTGCTTTGATCTAGAGATTGTTTGTGGCTTTCAATTTCCTTTAACAATTGCTCTATTTTACTATTGCGATCTTCTATTTCTTTCTTATGTTCCTCTGCTATTTTACTATGCTTAATGTTGAAATTAGCAGTTGCCTGTTCGAAGTCATCTTTAAGTTTAATGATTTCTTTATCTCTTTCATGTATGGTTTCCTTGTATTCAGTGATGAGTTTTTCTGTAGAAGCTGTGGACGTACTAGATTCTGACAATAATCTTTCATAATCCTTGGTTTTCACGGACAGCGTTTGTTGCAATTCTAATATTTCAGTTTTGCTTTTTTCGCTCGCTTGTGATACTTCGTTCAATAAAATTTCGTACTCGTTAATCTTGCTCGTATACTCTTCCTTAACGCGCGCGATTTCATCTTGAAGACTTTTACAAGTCCCATCTTGTTTCCGTTTCGAATCTTCTAATTGTTCGAAATCTAATACTTTGGCACTAAGTTCCATTTTCAGTTTTGTGATTTCTTTATTGAGGTTCACTTCATGCTCTTTACTTACGCCTACCACTGTAATGAAAAAATAATAATCAATCATAACTTATATTTCACACATTAATAATTACACATATAATCAGAATCGATTAAGATTTTTTTTCTTACCTTTGTTTAATTCTAAAGTCTTATCATCAACAGTCGCCTGTAGTTGCGTTAGCTTTGTATTAAGGTCTATAATTACTTGGCTGTTTTCTTTGTTCAGCCTTTCTAGATTCTGTTTTTCAGTTTCCAGTTTGGATTCTGCTAGCTGCAATTTCGCCGTAAGCACGGACACTTGAGTTTCGAACTCTGTCTGTGCTATAGCCATCTTCGTTTTAGCTTCGTTGAGTGCCCTTTCGGAATCAGCCTTGAGTTTTGTTAGCTCTTCGGACATGCTCTTGCCCATGGAATCTTTTTCTGTTTCCTTTTCCTTGAGGAGTGCGTACGCTTCGTCGAGTAGTTTCTGCAGCTCTGACGATAAAGCTGAAAAACGAAAATTTTAACATTGAGGTAAGAATTAAAGCTTCGGTTCTATCTCGTATATTTTAAGGTTAAGTCGAATGGAATATGTCCTCACTCTGCGCAGCAATATGCTTTTCCCGATATTGCGGCAGAGTCAATCATGCGCTAGTTTTCAATAATGCGTCAGTGGCAGCCACTTTCGTCTCTATCTACTATACTATAAGATCATAAATAGAGTACTAATTCTGGAGAACATTAAGCTCCCTATGCTGTTCAGCCACGGCAGTCGCGTCCACAAGCCGCTGGACTTCAGTAACCCGTAGCGGAGCGGAGGTGACAACCACTTTCGTCTTTACCACCTACACCATAAGGTCAACAGTAGAATGTACTTACTCTGGGCAGTATTAAGCTCTTCCCTATGTTGTTCAGCTACAGCAGCCGCGTCCACGGTGTGCTGGTCCTCAGGGACGCGCAGTGTTGCGATAATAGCAATTTCGTCTTTACCAACTACACAAAGCCCACACTTGAGTGTACTTCCTGTGCTGTTCTCATTTTTCAATAGAGTACTCACTCTGGGCAGCATTAAGCTCCTCCCTATGCTGTTCAGCAACGGCTGCCGCGTCCACGGTCCGCTGGTCCTCAGTGACGCGCAGCGCGGCGGCGGTGGCGGCCGCGCGCGCAGTTTGCAGCGCCACCTCAGATTCTAAGTCTCTGATGCGCTGCTCGGCAAGGGCTTTCTCTTGCTGAAGAGTAAGAGACAAGGATGAAAAAGAAAGATCGTAGAGTTGAGGTCGTTGCTTAAAGTGGCAAAGAACCTGACGGACTTCCTGGTAAGAGGTTACTATCGCATATGCATACCCTTGCAACGTTAGAGTCCCCAATGATGATGCTTCCGGAATGCCTCAATTCAATGTTGCTAATTTAGTGAAAACCAGTTATAACTTGATATTTTACACAATAAATTTTTGAAGATATAGGTACCTAACCAAAAATAAAGTATACTTATATGATTCCACAGAAGTTTCAGTTTTATGTTATCCAGATGAGATAAAACTGCGCCACGACGGAGTAAAGTCGTCATTTCTAGCGCCAGTCTTTGGCAACATTGAATGGACGTATTCCATTTGGATACGTAGTCGGTGTGGGACCTTAACGTTGCAACGCATTGGTAACGCCTCTGTTGTAGGAATCGACCATAGACGAGAGTGACCTAAGCTCTTTCCAAGGCCTGTCAGGTTGTATGCCACTACATTTATAAGATAAATAATTATATGTCGCAAAAACAAACACAACCAACTTAAATCGTGGCAGTCTACGTACAAAATTCGAATATTTCACTCGAATCGATTTCATTCCATTTCCATTCAGACATTCCATTTTTAGATTATTTACTGTTGATTTTTTTAAAACCACCTATCTAATTTCGATAAAACTTAAATGACCTGCCAAATAAAAGAACACATCAATACATTAAGCCCGATTACAGAGGCGCCATCGTAATTATATTAGCTAAATAGCATAGTTCTGTTTCTTTTTCACTTTAGGCATTCGATAGAGAGAACGCTTTTTACGTTGCTATAACGCTGGCGCCTCTGTAATCGGGCTTATTATTGACGTAGTAATCGCGTAACCTATCACTCTACTTAAGTTTTACTTTGAGTCTACTTACTACTTACATACAATAAAATATACAGTCGAATTGAGAATATCCTGTTTTGAAGTCGGTTAAAAAGAAAGATAACGGTACTTATCATTATGAGTTATTTGTAAATGATTTATTAATAGACTTCCAAAAAGGAGGAGGTTCTATATTCGTCTGTATGTATTTTTTTGTGTATGTTCATCGATAATTCCGCCAATTGTGAACCGAATCGAAAGGGTAGATATACTCCCGAGGTGGTCCCGTTTAAATTTTACAGAAATCGGCTGAGCCGTTTTTGAAAAATCAACAGTAATGTGCTTAAACAATTCGAGCGAAATATTCGAATTGTGGACATTGTTTTGCCATTTTTTACGAAAAATAATTATTGGTCTCTCGGCTCGCAGTTGTTTTTCATTGGATATTTAATTGTGATTTAAAAGTTCTTTACTTTATTGGGAGTTATTGAGATTTAAAAGTTCGTTGATGCTTAAAATGACGAATATAATGGGCTCCTTCCCGTTTAGTGGCGCTGCGCCGGTTATTCTCATATTCAAATTTATCCGACCTCATTTTTAGGGCACTCGATTACATTATCCAATTCAGAAACATCTCAAAAATCAACGAAAAGTTATGTTTCTAATAAGTGACTTGCCGTACCTACGTACGTAATATTATTATCCTTTTGACCGCGACCCTCTATTTTATTTTTTTATTTTGGAGCCTGGTTTTTTAACCACAATAGACGTCGGTGGCGTATGGCGCCTGGAAATTATGACAAGTATAAATACATAAATAAAAATTAGGTTCATCATATAAATACTTGCCCTGGGTGGGAATCAAACCCACGCCTCTTTGATCCCGTAGTCAGGGTCACTAACCACTGAGCCACGGCAGTTTAGGTGACTTTGGCAATCAAAAGGTTAATACTATGTTATGTAGTGCATTTCGGATGTTTAACTAAAGTAGTGGACTAAGATACTAAAGAGGCTAACTTACCTCCATCGCCTCCTTATATTTCTGAAAAGAAAAAATATAAACTATGTTATTCTACACTACAAACATGCCATTAAATTCAATAATACTGTAACATAATAAATTAATAAAAATATATTATTTATATGGGTTAAAGCAGCTATGTATTTACTTTAGACCTTCAACCGTCAGATGGCAAAGTTTATATGGTGATACAGCAATTAGGTACATATAGAAGGTTATAATTATGAAACTACAGTATAGTACGAATTCGTCAAAATTTTACACGCTCAATAGAGTTAGTGACAAACTATAATTGTGTATGGCAATTAAACTGTGCCAACTCGATGCCACCATGCGCTGTGCAAATTCTTATGAAAATCGTACTTTATGGTAACTGCTAAAGGGCGCAGAAAACTTAGCAAACTCATACCTACTATGGGTATAGATGGGAGATTATAAATATACACACAAGTACAGTATGCGCAAATTTTTTTGAGGTCTCTGAAGTTAGGCAAGCGGCTGCGCAAAAAGCATATTTCTGATGTCGGGCCTGCGCCTACCTGCGCAATGTGCGATTCGTGTTGTGCCCAACTTCCGAGGTCTCAAAAAGATTTACGTGTACAATATAAGTTTAATTCAAAGATAGTTTTGTACAGATTCTTACAGTGGAAATGAAGTAGCTACACTACAATAAGAACCCTAATCAGTGAGACAATAAGGTGGTAGGTACATTGTAGTAGTGGTACTTGTTGATGATAAAAAAAAAAAACAGATTGCTAAAGTGGAAATAAAGAAACTATTCTACAATACGAAGCCTCCTCAGACAGAGAATAAGGCGGAACCTATATCGTAGTCCTCCTTGTTGATAAAAAAGTTTTGTAAAGATTCATAAAGTGGAAATAAAGTAGCTATACTACAATAGGAAGCCTAATTAGACAGAAAATAAGATGAAACTTACATTGTAGTATTCCTTGTTGATGATAAGGTTTTTTACAGATTCCTACAGTGGATATAAAGAGGCTATTCTACAATAGGAAGCCTTATCAGAGGGAGAATAAGGCGGAACCTATATCGTAGTCCTCCTTGTTGATAAAAAAGTTTTGTAAAGATTCATAAAGTGGAAATAAAGTAGCTATACTACAATAGGAAGCCTAATTAGACAGAAAATAAGATGAAACTTACATTGTAGTATTCCTTGTTGATGATAAAGTTTTTTACAGATTCCTACAGTGGATATAAAGAGGCTATTCTACAATAGGAAGCCTTATCAGAGGGAGAATACGGCGGAACCTATATCGTAGTCCTCCTTGTTGATGAAAAAGTTTTGTAAAGATTCATACAGTGGAAATAATACAATATACTACAACTACAATAAGATGCCTAATTAGAGAAAGAATGAGATGGAACTTACATTGTAGTCTTCCTTGTTGATGATAAAGATTTTCACAGATTGTTATAGTGGAAATAAAGAAGCTATTTTACAATAGGAAGCCTAATCAGCGAGAGAATAAGGTGGACCTTACATTGTAGCCTTCCATGAAAGTTTTGTATAGATTCCAACAGTAGAAATAAAGTAACTATTTTACAATAGGAAGCCTTATCACCGAGACAATAAGGTGTTACTTACATTGTAGTCCTCCTTGTTGATGTTCTCCTCTTCGTTCCGGAACATGAGATCCTCGACCTTCTGGCGCTCGTCCTCCAGCAGTTTGCTGAGCTTGTCCAGCTCCGCTTTGAGCTTGCCATTCTCGTTGTTCGCCTGAAACACGTACTTGGTTATGAGTAAGTCTAGTAATGTTTAATTTAATGTTCGGAAAAAAAATCAATCATGTAATATCACAAGGATGGGAATGAACGACCCCTATTTGTCTAATTAATATGATTTAATTGATATTAATTTTTGATTTAAAAAAGAGACCACAAATAAAACTAACAGTTATTTTAATACGCAAATGTATACAGGCGGTCGCTATAACAAATATAATTCCTAGTTTAGTGAATTAGTTACTCATATCTCAACGGATAAGGTAAAAAGGATAATGCACTATCCAGCCTATATAATTTTAGTTCTTTATGTTACACAAACATTTCCAATTATTTAGTCATTGGAAAAAATAAATGATAATAATTAATAAACTGCATAATCAATTGTATCTGTTTATTAGACCTTAATCCGACTTTAGAAATTTGTCTTAAGTTTTCCTAGATTTGTACTAACAACAATGCTCTTTTTAGGGTTCCGTACCCAAAGGGTAAAAACGGGACCCTACTACTAAGACTCCGCTGTCCGTCTGTCTGTCTGTCTGTCTCCAGGCTGTATCTCATAAACCGCTATAGCTAGAAAGGTGAAATTTTCTGTTGCCGCTATAACAAAAAAATAGAATAAAAACAATATTAAAGGGGGGCTCCCACTCAAAAAAATCTAAATTTTTAGCCGTTTTTCGCTCGATATCAATAATGGTAACAGGTAAATGCTTGAAACATTCACAGAATATTTAACTGCATGCTTACTTTAATAATAAATAATTAAATTACAATAAAATAATTATTAAATTGGCTGGGAGACTCCCATACGGAACCCTTCGTGAGCGAGTCCGACTCGTACTTGGCAGATTTTTTAGATGCCCCAAACTATCTTTTATGAAATTAAGGGTACATCTATGTACAAACAATATTTTGAATCGACGGAATGTTCAAATTCAAAAATTCAATAAGCCATACCTGAGCTGCCTCTTTCTTGAGCTGCGACAGCGCTGTCTCGGCGCGGTCCGCCTGTAGCGATATCTTGGCCACTTCCGCGCGCTCCAGCTCGCGTTCGCGCATCAGTCGCTCCAGGTGCTGCTGCTTCTCTCGTAGCAACTCCTGGATATCAGACACAATGTTCAAACTTCACCATCCAAATCATCTTTCGTATACTGCTGCTAGAAGATCATTCTCTCTTCTAACTACATCAATCGGCATAAAGATGACCGATTTTTATTTTACACGACCTCTGACTCCATACTAAGCAAAGCTTGTGATATGGCTGCCAGAGACTGATAGATATACATATACTTTTTTTAAAAACATACTTATATAGATAGTAACTAAATAACGCCCAGATACAGAGCAAACACTTATGATCATCACATACGTATTTAACCTGGGTGGGGATCGAACCCACGCCTCTTCGACCCAGAAGTTAGGGTCACTAACTACTGAGCCACCGAAGAAGTCAATTGATTTTCAGTCAGATTTCCTGGCTGAGGCAGGGTAGCAAAATGCAATCTGAAACGATCATGATACATACAGCGCAGCGGTGGGATAACTACAAATTTTTTTAGGGATTTATATAATAACTGGTTTATTCTAGTTAATAGTACTGTTCTTACAGATCTGTATTTAAAATCAGACAATCCATATTTATAGCTTTCTATTACTATCATGTTTGTCCAGGCTGGAGAGGGACTGTTACCGTCTTACCACAAAAGTTTTATGCACGCTTTAGACAATGTTTAACAGTACAAACTGCACGGTTAAACAGTGTTTAAATCTTTTGTGGTAAGGCGGTTAGTGACTGCACCGCTGCTCCATGATCGAACAGAATTTGCAATTTTGTCTATGTATCCTAAACCTAAAATGTATTTAGGTAATGTGCTTCTTAATATCATCACATATTCAACACAAGACATTTTCGAAAAATAACGGACGGTTAACGAGTTAATTGCAATTGCTACGGGTAAGCGTGACGCTTACCATCGGGTGAACGACCCGATTGTTATTCTCGCCGAAAAGGAAATATGTCGTCTGTTATTTTCTGGTCAAGCCTTGTTTACGCTTTTACAAACACGACAATACACCAAGAATGTAAATGTATAGCTTTTTTCATAACAGTTTTCCATCCATCCATCAGCCATAAGAAGTCCACTGCTGGACATAGGCCTCCCCTATGGATCTCCAATAAGACCGGTTGGAAGCGGCTTGCATCCAGCGTGATCCTGCGGTCTTAATGAGGTCATCCGTCCACCTTGTGGGTGGACGTCCTACGCTGCGCTTGCCGATACGTGGTCTCCACTCGAGAACTTTCCGACCCCATCGGTCATCAGTCCTCCGCGCTATGTGCCCTGCCCATTGCCATTTCAACTTGCCAATCCGTTGGGCTATGTCGGTAACTTTGGTTCTTCTACGGATCTCCTCATTTCTGATTCGATCTCGCAGAGAGACTCCGAGCATAGCCCTCTCCATAGCTCGTTGGGCTACTTGGAGCTTACTAATAAGTACTAATAAGTAATTAATAAATAATAACAGTTTTCACAGTTGCTTAAATCTTATAACTTAAAACTATGCAACGCTACTTGTAAAGTTAGGCTGACCGCATACAAAAGTCATGCCACAGTTACAAAACGCCGCCACTGGAATTCAGAATGTAAATGTACAGCTTTTTTCATAACGGTTTTCACAGTTGCTTAAAATAACTTAAAACTATGTAACGCTACTTGTAAAGTTAGGCTAACGACATACAAAAGCCATGCCACAGTTACAAAACGCCGCCACTGGAATTTTTCATAGAACTTTGCACAAAAATCTCAGTGGTTGCGAATTTGTGGCTGGCGTCGGCGTTTTTGCCTCATGAAGCTACAATATTTAAACGTTTTTTTTAATATAAAGTTAATCGTCGAATGGTTGGTAGCCGCATCGTCGTCGCGTCGATGATTCGGACATCGTGGTGACTTGATGATGAACATAGTTGTTGAAACTTGCATCGCCGTCGCGTCGATCGTCGTGATTTGGACGTATCGTGCTGATATTTTGATGATTAACGTAGTTGAGTTCAAGTCGCAGGCTCCTCGGATGGTCGATAAATAAAATCACTGTCATCACTACAAATGTTATAAAACAAAGTCGCCATCTCGCTGTGTATCCGTTTAGATCTTCTAAAATTCAGAAGATCTAAACGAAAAAAAAAAACAAGGAATGTTATTTTTCCTTCAGAATATATCTTCCGGAAGATTTAACCTTCAATTCATTCGTAGCTGTCTTGGAAGAGTTAGCATCTTAGATGGCAAGTCCGGAATAGGTAGCCGATATATATGAATATGATAGAATCGGAAATCGTACTGAAATTAATACGTTTTCTAAGCTGAACTTTTCTCTCCTAATAAATAGAATAATGGATTACTGAAGACACAGAGAATATATTGCAGGTCTAGTGTATGAAAATGCACCCAAAAAAAAAAACGACACAAATATTTGCGCTTTCAGCAAATACAAGTAGGTATTTATATGTAAAGGGTACCTTATCGCACGTCGAGTGTGTCATTGCTGTTTTTGTCCCTTTATGGGATAAAAAATGTACCTACTCTGTCTTTACAGAATATTTCATACATTTACCGTCGAGATTCTTCGCTGGTTTTTACGCTAAGTAAAACCCATTCAGAACCTCTTAGTACTGCATACACCATAATATCCAAATGTAGACATATGATTACCTACCGGATGGCAACTTCCTTGTAAAGCTGATTAAAGGCATGTATTTCACCACCCACGTCAGTAAATATAGGTACCTATTACTAACTCATATCACTTATGTACCTAATAATCGCTATAGCTTACGTTTATATACTAATTCGCCTATTTCTATTATTCCAAGATTTCGATCGTAATATTTAATGAACCCTAACACCAAAATAGTCTTAAATGACCAATAAAGATTCTAATATTTATATATTCAATAATCACCGCTAGCTATCCATATTTACGACCGAATTACCATAATCGCGCCAGTTTTATTATTAGCGTGGATTGTATGAAAACGACTTCCATCTGTAAAGCTGACTAAGCGGAGCTGTTATCGTATTTCCTAAACAAAAAATGGAATAATTTCAATTGAGAATTTCAGTTCCTTTTTTGACCATGACCAATAAGTTGGTCAGACTGTAATTCTAAGGAGACCCCGCAGTCAGTCACAGACCAAATGATAGTTACTAAGTGCTAATTGATTCATTTACACCTACTACCGAGAAGTACAGTCAGCAGCGAAAATAGCAATTACCACTGATATCTTAGCCACCTACACCGCGGATCTACTAGTTGCCGTGCTAATGAGCATGTCTGACTGATTCTGGTCAAGTGATATTGATGATGACGATGATGCGTGCTGATTATACCTATCACTCCCCTTGTCTTATCAACTGATCTTATCTCAGAGATGTAATGCTGCAATAATTGTTTGTTTAGTCTCCCGACTGTCTAAAGGAGGTGGGATATTCGAAACGTTAGTTTTACTCTGTTACAATTATGTATGTAGAGACATGTCATATCTATGTAGAATTTGTAATGAAACTTTCTAAATTTTTAACAGCTGGACTGACATCCCACTTTTTATAGATATATTCGTACGTGTGATTATACACGTGTGTGTAAGCGTTTTGTGGTCGGATTTTTTTGTTGTTATTTAAAGGTTCTATCTGTGTAATATTTCTATAGAGCCTCGTCAATACGTAGTTAATAAAGGTGATGAATAAATAAGTAATAAAAAATAACGCGTAGGTAGGTACCGAATGAAAACATCAACAATTTTCCTGCCTCTGACGATAACATGTGTCCTAAAATATGACGTCACCTCTATTTATTAGCAGCAATTAGGTAACACGCGTTAATTTATCTAGGACATATACCTAAGAATACCTACGTAGCAAATAAATATTAGGCACACGCGTTGAAATGCTAATGCGCGTTAAACTACGTGTTGGTTATTCGGTGAATGGCTCAATTTGAGTGAACTATAGAGTAGAGATAGGCCTGCGTGGTGCATACCTATCCACTTTATAGTAACCCGCCTAAAAGTGCTACTTGTAATATAGCACGGAATAATAACACGCAAATAACTAGACTCAGAACATAGCTTTCTTTGGTTTTCGCTAAAGGGAGGGAATGATATTTTTTGGCTCTATAATTTGGTTTCTGTAGGCGGAGCGGCAACATCCAGATGGGTCAACAATATAATCGAAATCGCGCGAATTGGTCGATGGGACAATGAGAGAAAGGCGGAAGCAGCAGCGGAATAAAGAAAGATGTTGATGATGAAGACAGTATAGCAACACTAAAAGTGGTTCTTATGGAATAGATAGGATATAACCAGGAGAAACTAGTAGAAGAGAGACATGGACAGAAATATGAATTTTGCGTGGCGATATTGATTACTCGAACGAATCTGCGTGTCGATACCTTCGTGTAGACAACGGTTTTTGGAAGGAGAGAGGAATTACAGAGAACATAAGTGGACGTAATTTGGCAGAAAGGATTCAATCCAGACAGGGTACAGTCTTTTCTGCTAAACTACGGCCAAGTAATTACAGGATTTTCAGGCCTCTGGTAGCTGTTCAGCTGGAGGTCCTAGGATCATCTGTTGTACGAAGGCTGACCATAGAAGAGAGGGAGAGCCGTGTAAGATGAAATCTTTACGAATCGCAGTCAGCGAAAAGTAGAGTGGGCATTTTCGTAACAAAATGAAGGTCTTTCGCTATACTTATGAGTATAGTACCTAAAAGCTATCGCATTTGCCTGTATGTCTAAATCCAATTACTTCTTCTAAATTATGCCATAGATTTAGATGAGTTTGAGTTTGTATCTTATAGGTTTCTTCCGGAAAAATAGATTTAAAACATCCCAGAGTGATGTTTGTATAAATTGCCTAGCATATTTTATATGTATAAGTATGTCCGCGACTTCGTACTCGGAATTCTGCTGATTTATTGCAAAGTTATTTACAAAATTATACTGCTCTACTATAAGTCCTTTTATTCATACTAACCTACGGAATGCATGTGTCATGTTTCTAGACCCACGATATCGTCCATGAGTCAGTTAAAGATCTTATCAAGACTGTGATATTGGTTATTTTGAACTTTACCTGCCTATCAATTTATTTTGCGACCGTGTTTTGAGCCCAGGAATATTAGTACCCTCCTATCTGATATATTTACTATTTATACGTTACCTACTATTTTGTATCTTTGTGTGATCATTTGACAGGCTCATTTTCATTACAAAAAAAAAAAAAAAACAAATAAATAAAACTGGCGCAGCGTCTCGTCTCCTGAGACGTAAATATAAAAGACAGGTTGATTTTTTTGTTTGTTTCAAGTAGGTACATAATATATGCAATGCAGCATGCTTTTAGGAAGTAGGCACTTATTTTATTTTTGCAGAGATATTTCCAGTGTACAGTTTAGTAATCAGAGTAGGTACATAGCTATCAACTTACGCAAGTATTCATTATTCTGTGCAAATACCTACATATGTACAAACACCACAAATACATGCATGTCCCACATCCTCCCTCATCCACATCCTTTGACTCCTCGGGAATGTCCCGTAACCAACCCGCTTCGCATTGACTTGAATTAATATAAACCTACAATTTTTAACCTTTTACATTAAATTCCATTTCCCTCTGAATTATCTCGAAAACAACGATAACATCAAGAATTTATATTTAAAGCATTTTACCGCTTTAGATAACAAATCCGGACTCTGAAGTACCTATTTAACAGCACAGTTGAATACTGCTATAATAAAAGAGGTAATACATTTAAGTACTTATTTTCTGAAAATAACTGCTATATTTTTTGTCCGTGAAAGAAATAATCGTACCGAAACATTAAATTACAATTTACATCCCGAACAAAGGGCGATCAGCCGGGCTAGTATGCGCGCCACGAATTATTTCGTTCGTAGTGTCAGAACGAGACAGCGTTATGGCAAAGTATATAACTGTCACTTTTTCACACGTCGAAATGAGTTCTTTTCGTCGCTTTTCGTGGTCGTATGCTTCATAGCCAGGTATCGTGGAACGTCCTTTGGGCTAATTAATGGGTACATTTCAAGGGCGAAACCGAAATAGAGCCAAGGGCGGCTAGAGAGTGCTTTATTATTCAGAGCAACGGCCCTACAGGGCTATTAGGTTACGTAGGTTTCATATTAATCACAAGTCAAGGGCATGCCTACGCAGTACGCAAGTAGGAAAAACGGGAGAATTGTCTACCAAGTCGCAGAGGCATCCGAGGCAAGCAAAAATAATAAAATAGCCATAATTTCGACTTTTCCTCAATTTTTTGCTAGTCTTTAGTAGACAACCTCATTTTGACAGTTTTATTATGGCTATAAATTGGCTATTAACGTAGCTGTAACAGTAATTATAAAAATAGCCGTTTCATTTTCACGGCACCATTCATAAAATATGCATAGCTTCCTAAAAGGGGTACTTCAGCCAGCCAAAATATAACCGTCAACTTTCAGTTGTGACAAAGCTAAATACAGCGTTATTAGTGCAATAAAACAACACATTAAATAAGTCTTACACTTTTATTATCACCATTAAAAAGGGACAGGGCAATAATACACGATAGATTTAATACATTTTATTAAAACACTTTAATTCTATCACCTAACGTTTACCTAAAATTAGACACTAAACTAACATCTATGTTACTTGATTTAATAATAATTAAGTTATAAAAAGTTAATGAAAAAACCCTTATCTAAGCGAAGGAATGTTCGTGTCTTTATATTTAGTGAATATCATGATTTCTACTTACAGGCACTGGTATTAAAGTTAATAAATTAGAAATAGAATTGATTGCACCAAATATCATAAGAAATGCAATGGCTTCACAATTTTCGAATAAATAAATAACGTAAAAAAACATTTATCACAGTTTGCCTCTGACATTCGTGAGCTAAGCAATTTTCTTTGTGGGTATAAGTTATAACAGTTCTACAAAATTAATGCTTTACAACTTTGAGCTTGTACTATTCTTATTCTTGGTGTATTGACGGAACATGATTCAGTAAGTATAAAAATAACTGTAGTTTGTACTATTTAGTGCGCAACAATTGACATAATATTGTCTCGTACAACTATTGTTTCATTTAACAGTTAGGAAACTATACTAAACAGTTAAGAAGTTTAGTTTGTTAAGGCATACATTTGTCAAACACAGAAAACATTCGTTGTTCGTTACAGTAAAAACAAGATCAAAAACAGTCGTAACAAATGGCCCATCATCGCCGGTGGATAACTCTATATCTATAGACACGTGCGCTTAACTTCAGAACTCAAAAAATATGTTACTGTCCTCTTACTCCCATAATTCCAAAATTACAAAAATTAATCCCATTCTTTTTAGAAAATTCATGCCTATTTTTGTTACCATAAAACACGCACGTTTTATTCTAGGTAGGTTGTCTACCTATTGTTTTTATTAAACCCAAAATCTACAATTTGCAATAATAACACAGCAATTTAGGAGAAAATTGTATATTGCAAAAGCGTTGACCGCCAGTTTCCTCAATCATTTCACGATCAACTTCAATATCTTGGGAGTCGTAAGCCCAAAACTCTTCTTAGTTACAGATGTGTGCCAGTTTTATAAAAAACCTAATAAATATTTTTATGAAATTTTCTCAGATTACTTGTAGCGTAACTTAGGCCTAACACCCATCTAAGTAACATGACATGGTGATCTGACAAGCCATACAATGTGCGACATGACCCACATGACACGACGCATACCATCGTATGGCGATTTCTCAGATCACTTATCACCTTACTTTGACTTTTAGGATTTGAGCCCTTATCAGCTAAGCGTGGTGGCATTGGACTTTGCGTTTCGTCTTGTTCACGCCACGGAGCGCGAAGATCAACGCCGGCGCGCTCAGCCAATAAAAGCTCTGAGGCTCTATTTTTGACTATCGAACGGCTAGGAACGTAGCTTCTACAGATTGAAAATTTGACAGTTCGATAACCAATCGCCATGTTTGTTTCGTTAGTTTTTTATTCTTTTCTTTTAACGATTTCCCCTTTTGCAGTTAACATTTCATTTAAAATAGCCGTGTCCAGTACTAAGACGCTGCGTGAAATGGATAATATTAAATAAATTTCGTAAATTAGTCGTTTGTAAAGTTCCGTACCTACGTTCCTAGCCGTTCGAAAGTCAAAAATAGAACCCCTGGGACTAAGAGGCAGTAACGCAGCTCTGAGGCAAGGCCCACGAGTCCATCACGTGTCGAGTCTACCGCGCGGCGATGGTGGCGTACTGTACCTGCAGAGCGTTCTTCGCCGACACGGGGGTGGAAGACGCGCGAGGACCGCTAACACGCTGTCGCCGTGCCGTTAGTGACAGTGCGAATGCGACAAACATGGGGAAAACAACACGCGTTAACGCAATCGAACACGCACACTTTATGGCCGGAAACTGCCTTGTTGCGTTACTTTGGACTTATTTGGTAACTTTCCTGGTAATGGCATTAGCCTTCAAAATGACCTTGAGCTTTGTGAAATCCGTCTGCGCTTCGTAAAGCTCAGGGGCTCAATTTTCGAACCGATAGGAATGAATTTTATAATCACATGTTGTGCAACCCCTTTGCATTTACTTCAGATTTGCAATGCTCGCTCTTGCTCTTACGAGGGTCAAACTGAAAGTTCTTAGAACTGGCCACTTATAAACAATATAATAAAAAAATAATTCTATAATTTGAAAATAGAACTCTTTGCCAATATTACTGAGTATATACTTCATTCATTTGTCATTTGTTTTACGATTTGGCGGCAAATTGAAAATTGTCTGTGTCACGTCAACATGAATTTAACACGAGAAAATTTTCGTGCAATGATTTTTTATGACTTTCGATGTCATTTAAGTCAACAAGAAAGTTATGATAGACTACGATTGGCCTTTCACGATGAAGCCCCATCTCGTGCGACTGTTTACAACTGGTTTAATGAGTTTAAACGTGGTCGCACTAATCTCACTGATGATTTACGTGAGGGACGGCCTTCTACGGCGACGACTGAAGATAACATCTGTGTTGTGCGGCGTATGATAGAGACTGACAAAAGAGTGACCTATCAGCAGATTCGGACAAGCTTAGGCATCGGTATGAGTCAAGTGCACAAAATCCTACACGAACATTTAGCGGTCAGGAAGCTTTGCGCCCGGTGGATACCTCATAATTTGACTGAGGCTCAAAAACTCCATCGTGTGGATTGGTGCCGTAAAATGATTGAAAGATTTAACGGAGGTGACTCAAATGCTGTGTTCGACATACTAACAGGTGACGAAAGCTGGATTTACTGTTATGATCCTGAAACCAAAAGACAATCTGCTCAGTGGGTGTTTCCTTTCGAGGAGTTGCCAACTAAAGTGAAGAGAGATCGAAGTGCGGGGAAAAAAATGGTGGCCTCGTTCTTTGGAAGGATAGGTCATTTCGCGACAATTGTGTTAGAGGATCAAAAAACAGTTTCTGCAGAATGGTACACTACCAATTGTTTGCCACTTGTCTTGGAAAAAGTTCGAGAGAAACGACCTCGCAGTAGGATCCTCCTTCACCACGACAACGCCTCATCGCACACCGCCAAGCGAACGATCGACTATTTGGCGACATCAAACGTTGAATTACTGGGTCACCCGCCGTATAGCCCCGACCTCGCGCCTTGTGATTTTTATTTATTTTCAAAAATTAAAGAAAAACTTAAAGGAAAGCGGTTTATGAATGCTGAAGAAGCGGTGGCTGCGTATCGCGATGCCATTGAAGAGACCCCTAAGGACGAGTGGGCAAAGTGCTTTTCCCAGTGGTTCCATCGCATGCAGCGGTGTATTGACGTGAATGGACAATATTTTGAAAAGATATAATAAAACTAATAACTGGCTAATGTAATCAGTTTTTGATTTTCTAAGAACTTTCAGTTTGACCCTCGTACTATTTCACGAGAGCAGGAGCAAGCGTTGAAAGTCTAGGTGGGTGCGAACGGGGCAGCAAAGTAAGGGAATCTAAAAGTCGTTTCTGTCGTTACAAAAATTGAGTTCCAGACGGATATCATGACGCTCCAATTCGGTATTATGAAAGTGAAAGCTAATTTTAGAAAGGTTACCCAATGAAGCCGTTGATCTAGTCAATGGTCTTCGCTTTCATCAAAGCCAAACTGAGCTTCATGGAATTCAGCAAGACCAAAGCTCGGTCTGGGTTTCATGAAGTCCAATCAGATGTAGTTTAGCGTAAAAGACTCAACGTGTGGGCATCCAAAATTAAAACATAGCAAGTGTATTGCGATTAAAGACACTTGCTACGTTTTGCTTTTGAACAGCCAAGTCCTTTATGCTAAACTACGTCCAATTCGGGTTTTCTGAAAGCGAAAATCAACCAGAACAGTAATCACCACAAGGGTGCTGTATTGAAGATTCTTTATAGTTAAAAGTCTTAGCATAAGTTACGGCTTTGACTCTATGTTTGTCTAATAAGGTACGAGAGAAACCTTGTTCACGAGCGAGGTCAAGTGAGTAAATCTCAGTAAGAGTAAATTATACTCATTAACCCACTCGAGACGAGGCGTACTTTGCTCGTAATTAAGCTCGTGAAATATTTATTGCAGCCTCTTAATCAGTTTTATTATCCACGACAGAACGCTAAACGATCTACGAGCAGCTAAAGATCGACTTTCACCAATGTGATAACCAGATGAGATATATTTTTTATCAATAGACATGTTTACTAAAAAAATATAATTAGTCAGTCAAATAGATTGTCAAAAAATATTAGACACGTATTTTTTCTTTTGTCAATTTAACAAAAATTGATGAAGATTTGGACCGTTAAAGATCCGCGTGATATCACTAACCGCTATCAAATGTACCGGCTAGTGCCGTCATGAGCTGTCACTCTCAAACTTTGACAAGGTTAATCTTTGTCACTAATTATTTGATTGACAAAAAGAAAACGTCAAATATTTTTCAATAATCTAACTGACGGACTAATTAAAATAATGATTTTTATACCCAGTAAACATGCCTATTACTATTTATTTACAAACCCGCCTTTGATAGCTTGCCTGTCGAAAAGTGTTCATGGCTACTTTTTATTGAATTAAAAACATTTCATTACCGGTTTTGTAGACAAGCCTAAATGATTTTGTAATTAAATTATCTTTCTTATGATATCAATTTTGACTGGTAATCAGATCGGTGTCGTACTTATATTCACATATTTGTTTAAACTTGCTTGACAGGCACCATGAACTAAAATAAGACATACCTACCAATGCACATTCTCTACATTAAAAGTTATATGTAGGAATAAAACATTCTGGCTATCAAAAGAGTAAAGGTAATAAAAACCAATGACAAAAAAATCGAATTCAATATTATCATTGAACCATTTTCGATAGGCAAGCTACTCGTATCATAGGCGTGTTTGTATGTAAATAACATTTCATAAAAAGTATCTCTCTTCTGGTTATCAGATGAGTGATGGTCATTCTTCTACGTCTCTCCTCCTAAACGGTAGTTGTCAAATAAAACTGATTAGGGTATTTAGGCTTGACAAGTATTTCGTGACTTAGTCCTCTAACCCACCTAAATGACACAATACGTGATATCACAAAATTCAATACAAATATTTGATAATTGGCACATGTCAATTACCATTAATTATATGAAAATTTGCCGTATCACCTGACATGTAACTTCGATGAGCTTCGAATCCATAAATACTTTGGATGTCTATCAAATCTTCAATACAGCTCAGTTAGAACCAAAATTGGTTTTCGTGTCACCATAAAGTGGCAAAGTACAGTCACTAACAACAGTTCAAAATATAATCTAAGAAAAAAAATATGATGAATCATCTTCGGGATTTAGATATTCTTCAGTAGTAGGTAGGTACTTAGTTGGTATTATAGTTCTGTTACTGACTGTACTTGTGGCAAAATGAAGTGTTTAGTAGTCAAAACACACCATTCGCCACACGGCAAAATAAATTAAAAAGCTCAAATACTAAATCTATTTTAAATGCATGATGTGGAATGTATAATGAAGTAAATGAGATCATCCGTTATGATAGAAAGGGAATGCATTCAAACCAATACTGTTCATCCAATGGTAAAGATTGTATGATGAAAATACAAAATAGGTAGTATTTATGTAATTATGTTGACGCCAAAATGCACTATTCTACATCTATAAATAGAAAAGTGAATGTATATAATTGTGTCCAGAAAAGAGTTAGGAATATGATAATGAGATGACCTATAGTGACTCTAAGTTTTTGACACTACCCTGTTTTTGACATACATGAAGGAACTAGATTTTGTGTTTAAAAAAATAAAAGGCACATAAAAACGTATTAGTCAGCAAACTACGCAAATAATATGTTAATTTCACACAATAACTACATTTATCAGTCCTAATAGGATTGCCTTAAAATAATATCACAGCCGAAATGTTTTAGGTTTTGAATGACTCCTGCAGTCTCTAGAAAAACTATTCGAAACTAAATATGGGCGTGGAGAAACGAAATAAATGAGGTGAGTCACTGAACCCAAATAAGATCGTTCACGATTCACTATCACTTCCGTATAAGTATTTACAGGAGAGTGAATCGAAAACGAATGTAAATAAATGCTAAAAAAAGTTAATCAAAAAAACACAAGGGCCAAACCAAGGAGTGCCAGAGCTACAGACAAAGATAAAATAACTCAAACCGAGTATCATGCACACGGTAAGCGTATCTACATCACCAGTACTGTTGCGTGTCACACCTTCCCTCACACTGGAAAGTTTTCATTGGTTTTAAATAGGCGGAAATATAGCCCTAAAGCGATCGCATTCCGCGGGCTTTTTGCGCCCGTGCACTCGTAAAACGGGCTGAAATCGTTTCATAACACGAAATGCAAGAATACTTCGATGGAATAGTGAAAAGAGCTCGAAGTTATAAGTCACTCGCGGATATCGTGCGAGTCTGAAGCTATAACGTCTCTCTAGGGACGCAATTTAGTGATTAATTCACACAAGTTTCCCTCTACAAGTGTGGCCCATTTGTAACATTTTCCGTGACATGCCGCGTAGCTTCTCTACGGATTATGTTGCGTAGCGTTGTTACGCTACGAGACATAACGCGTAGCGCATCTCTATATGGAAGTCACACGGTATGACACGGAGTTTCATTATCAAAGTTGACTCAGCTTTGGACTTCAAAAGAATTACTTGTCATAAATGGTATTAAAGTAATTGTAGGAGTAAGAGTGTTTTCGTTTGGTCACTTGGACTCAACAGCACTCTTTCAATTTTCGCTTAACAACATAATTCCTTGATTAAGGAATTGTAATGACAAACAAGTCGATGCCATCTCTCGTATGTAGTTGATTTCGGCGACTTTGGCTCGAAAGAAACAATTTACACAAATAGCGATCACTTTTGCCACCCAAGAGGGAAACGTCGTGTCATAAGACAGATCTTCAAAAATCTAAATGTAGACGACGTTAGGGTAGGTGAAGTGGAAGGGCGACACGCAAGAGAAATGGTAGCTCTTCCCAAAGCCGGAGAAGTGCGAGCTTGGCGGCGGCATCTCGACGAATAAGTCCGTAGCTGCGGCGCCCCGGCTGGCCCGCGTCACGGCGGCCGGCCGGCCCCCCCACCGCACCACCTCCCCGCCCGCCGACCCCGAGCTGCTGCTCGACACGCTGCGCCGCGACCGATCAGACTTCGTCTCGAAACTCAACACGCTCTCCGAACAACGCCAGGACTTGGGCAGCGTCTCGCTGGCCCAGCGCCGCGGGTTCAGCTCTTTGCATTTCGAATCGGGACAGGAACGAAACACGATATCGTAGTAGAGACGCGGTTTGGGCAGAGCGATCACGGCGCAGCGGTCGAGCTCAACGTGCTTTATGAGGATGGTTTTATCGAGCAGCGAGGGCTTTCGGGCGGGGTGCGGGCGGGGCTCGGCCGAGCGCGCGCGGGGCTAGCCTACCTGAGCGCCCAGCGACGTCACCCCGAGCCTCACCCCCGCGCGGGACGACGCGATCGACGTGCCGAGCGACGTGAGCGAATCGCGCGAGTTGGATCGCCGCAGCGGCGTCGCGCGACCGTTGCTGTGGATGGCGCACGCGCCCGGCTTGCGGTTGGACGGCGACCGCGTCACCTTCGACACCGGCGCGAACAGACCGAACCGCGGCGAGCACTCGAAGTACCTGTCAAAGGAACCATTGTTTATAGTATAACTACCCAGACGTAAGCACAGCCAAAGGTTTATCAATATAGTCAATGTCAGAATCCATTGGGATACCAACTTCCCCTCCATAGCTTCTGCGAGTCAAAATATCAACTGGTCCCAAAACTATAGGATTGTTTGGATTTGATGTTTCTCAACCATGAAATAAAATGATAGACATGATGACCTCCAAATCTCCCCATATAGCCATCACAGTCGCTACCAATCCAAAGTAATATTTCTCTCTTTGCCCAGGGTACCTCTTGCCGTCGACGGATCCGTCGTTCTTGCCCAGTGGATCGTCGAGTTCGACGCCGGCCCACATGCCGGGCGCGAAGTCTGTGGTCCCGACGAAGCGCAGCGTGCCGGCCTTGCTGCCGCGACTGCTTGATACTATAACTCGGTCACCCATACGGACCTCGCCGTTTGTCGTCGTCGATATCGAAGCGTCTGGAAATGGTCAGAGGGAATTAAACACCACTACTAGACATACATAACCGCATCCAACTGGTTAATTGGATATCCATGGGGGAGGCCTATGTCCAGCAATGGACGCCCTATGGCTGATGGATGGACGGATTAGACATAGGTCATAATAGATTATCTAACCTGATTGCAAACCTTCTCAAAGTCAATGAATGGCGTTTATTCAAAACTGGGTAAAAAGCGATAACAGAAAAAAAATCATAAATTAGCTATAAAACGCCAAAACGCTATCTTGGCCATTATGGTGTAGCACTGGATTCGATACCATAATAATGATACTGTTTTTCGTGGTTTTTCCTTATATCGACCTGTTTTTTTATAGCCTAATCAATGCAAATCGCTTTAAAAACTCATAACCCATTTGGATATTGCTAATCATGACATTACTATTAGCCTATAAATGGTAACAGATAACACATTTGTCCATAGGCGGGGGTGTCCTATTCCCATCACGAATATAAATATAAAAACTAGTTACTAGCTTTACTCGCGCTTACCACAGGACTCTAAATTCTATCTTGTTTAAAAAGTAGCCTATGACACTACGACTTTCAAAATGCCATGCCAAACATCAAGTCGATTGCTAGAGAAGAGATTAGTTGCTCTCTTGCTGCGTAACAAACTAACAAACGCATTTTCAGATTTATTATACGTAGATAAATACGGTAAGCAAGGATTATACGTACTTATTTTGCTACCATTGGGCGAGAGCGCTCGTCGCTGGCGACGTGGCGACCCATGCCGAAGGGCGAGCGCTCGAACACGCTGCCCGCGTCAGACACGGGCGACGCATCGTGCGGGGTGTGCATCTCGAGCGGGGTACGAGTCAGACGGGTCAGACGCTAGTTGTATGTATACGTACTCATCTTACTGCTGACGATGCTGCGCACGCTGCCGTTGGGCGAGAGCGCTCGTCGCTGGCGACCCATGCCGAAGGGCGAGTGCTCGAACACGCTGCCCGTGTCAGACACGGGCGAAGCATCGTGCGGGGTGTGCATCTCGAGCGGGGTACGAGTCAGACGGGTCAGACGCTAGTTGTATACGTACTCATCTTACTGCTGACGATGCTGCGCACGCTGCCGTTGGGCGAGAGCGTGCGTCGCTGGCGACCCATGCCGGAGGGCGGGCGCTCGAACACGCTGCCCGCGTCGGTCACGGGCGACGCATCGTGCGGCGAGTGCGTCTCGAGCGAGGTACGAGTCAGACGCTAGTTGTATACGTACTCATCTTACTGCTGACGATGCTGCGCACGCTGCCGTTGGGCGAGAGCGTGCGTCGCTGGCGACCCATGCCGGAGGGCGGGCGCTCGAACACGCTGCCCGCGTCGGTCACGGGCGACGCATCGTGCGGCGAGTGCGTCTCGAGCGAGGTACGAGTCAGACGCTAGTTGTATACGTACTCATCTTACTGCTGACGATGCTGCGCACGCTGCCGTTGGGCGAGAGCGTGCGTCGCTGGCGACCCATGCCGGAGGGCGGGCGCTCGAACACGCTGCCCGCGTCGGTTACGGGCGACGCATCGTGCGGCGAGTGCGTCTCGAGCGAGGTACGAGTCAGACGCTAGTTGTATACGTACTCATCTTACTGCTGACGATGCTGCGCACGCTGCCGTTGGGCGAGAGCGTGCGTCGCTGGCGACCCATGCCGGAGGGCGGGCGCTCGAACACGCTGCCCGCGTCGGACACGGGCGACGCATCGTGCGGCGTGTGCGTCACGAGCGGTGTACGAGTCAGTCGGGTCAGTCTCGAGAATACGCCGCGCTTCTCTGGGCACTGGAAGTACCGGACTCCCGCTACTGAGCCGTCGTTCTTACCTGAGATTACGGAATAAATCATTAATAATTAACTATTGAACAGAACATGACAAACACAACACCCCTGTTCCGCTATATGACAAATAAGTCTTTCCACCAATTTGTCCCCTAACAAAGAGGAAAGAAAGTAGGTATGGATTGAAATTGACAAAGACATTAATAGTAGATAAAGTGCTGTACTGTATAAACAGTCATCCTCGTCATCCCTCGAAGGGTGGTTGGACAGTCAGTTGCGGGCTGATGATCATCGATTTTCTCTCACTCTTCACTGCACTTTGATTGAAATTAGTTTGTCAAACTAACATTTTTCTAAGGTTACTGCATGCAGTCTTCCATATGAAGGCAGTTTTCCTTCACTGACGAGCTGTGTGTGAAAATCCGTACCTAAACTCTAAGAACTCATAGGACCGGATTTCGAACTGCAGCTTAGTACCCATATCAAATGGAATGAAAACTAGACAATCATTTCAACAAAGTACATCGCTCGTCCAAATAAGGAGGGTTTTTCTGGCGGAAGCAAAATGACGTGCTAGAAGCCCGTATACCTAGTGCTTGATACTCTAACCTTTCCGCGGAAACTGATTACCTAAAACCTAACCTCGATAAATATTGAATGAGTTGGGCAGCCTTGGGTAAATGCCAGCGCTTCGGAGCAATTAATTACACTAGACTTGCACGTTAATTACTTTAGATTGTATTACAGATATAACTTAAATGTTGTAAAGAGTAGTCGAGATTCGAAAGACTTACCGATGGGGTCATCGAGCACGATGCCGGCCCATTCTCCGGGCGCAAATTGCGTTTCGCCTATGTAAGCGATTTGACCGGGTTTAGTCCCTCCCACCCAAACACGCTCGCCAATTATAAAACTATCCGTGTCCTCCGTCAGTACGACACTGTGATCTGAAAATCCACAGAGAACACCATTAAAAGAAATAAAGTTTACAAGAAATAAAGCTTCAAATGATGTCAAGAAATCTCTCGAGCGAGAAATTACGCGCACATTCCAGCAGCTTAAGAAAGTGTGTTTACGGCGCGCAAGGACTGAAATTTATCGCCGTTTGAATATGCATGGGTGTGCTGTTTCCTATTCTGTGCACACTTATGATGCGTATGTGTGCACACGGGCTGAATACCGTTGGTTGCAAGTGCAACGACCATAGGGGCACTATTTGCAAGCCAGTTTGCATATCTTACTGTTTCATCGGAACTCTGAACTTTCGCTACGACAAACTGCATTTGACTTGAAGAATTGTCCGTTGACAAGTTGACACTATTCAGCATGTACTAAAACTCTACCTTGATAAAAGATATCTGAAATATGAGCTGAATACACACCTGACAAAAATCAATAAACAGCGCCAGATATAATTTAGAGCTATAAATCCACAAGATTTGCTAATTTGGACAATCATATCAACCAAAGCTCATGCATGCAACCGAGTGCACAGCGAAAACCAAGCAAATATTCTCTAAAACTGGCACAAACATCTATTGAGCGTGATTGACATTCGTGATGTTCAGGAGTGCATAGGAGGAGGGTTCTTAGAATTTGGTGAAGAGATATATGAAGAGATAACAATTCAAAATAATAAACCACAATACCATCGCAACGCTGTGTATGTTTACTTACTACTAATTTTAACAATAATGAATATACTCTAATTGTCTCTAAACTCTAACTCTAAAGAGGTCGCGTTGTGGAATATCCATTTTGAAATGTTATCCAAGAAAAACGTTCACTTGAATAAATTCTTCACGCGAACTATAAAATAAATACTCAATGTTATTGACAAAAATTAGATTATTGGTAGTCAATATTCGAGTGAACGACTTTCTCACCATAGTCGATGTGACGGACTGAGAAATAGGAGTCAGGTCATATCTCTGCAAAAATGTCGACATCTCTCTCCAAAGTCTGTGCAACTGATTTAGAGAAGCTACCGACATTTTCTTCGGAAAGAAACCTAAAGCTCCTTTCTCTAAGAGTTTGGCGCGGTGGTGTACCTGAGGACCTCCTGAGGCCCGCCTCGCTGAGCCGCCGCGGGTGCTTCTCCCAAAGCGCGTCCATGGATGTCCCGCTGAACGTGCTGCTGGCTGCACCACACAGAAGCGACACGCACACAGACATTAGCCACTCTATCTACTTTGCTCAAAACATACGTCAATTTATAACAGTGCAAAACAGTGAATTAAAAATTGTTATTGTTATTTGATTAATCATTCCATCATGCAGAATGCATTATCAACCTCGATCGATTTTAATATAAATTTTGGATTATTCTCCGTTGGAATTCCACGAAATCCATCTGTTCGCCGCGTTCGGTTTTATTGTCAAGACGGTGATCATGACTCGAATGCTTCCAGTAAACAAGACAACGCCGAATTAGTTTAGTTCCTTTGCCAAGTTGTCCGTCGGCGTACTAATGAAGTTTTTGTGTATTGTTTTTCCGTGATAGCGTCCGCGGAGGAAGTAAAAAAGCAAAACAATAGTAAAGATTTACGATCGGGCGTAGAGACAATGAGTCTAATTGCTAGTAGGCGAGCAGCAGTTGACAAGCTTACTGCTTTAAATTATTTGCATGCCTCTGGGTATTCTGTTAGTTTCCTTTAATTTGTTAGGAGCCATTAACATCTTAATTTATTAGACAACCGCTTCCACTGTTCATTTCACTATTAGTACTAATCAAAATACTATAATATAATAATTATGTATTGCCTGTCCGTTTTGTGACTGCATATCATTCCCTGAATATGTCGGTTATAGGCTCAAGGTTTATTAGTTTAAATACTTTCTTTATATGTTAATTAATTTTTTCTAATCATGCTTATTTGCCCGATATTGTTACTTCAAACTGAATATTATTATTGTCGTTGACAATGCTTACAAGTTACCGTTGTTGTTCCACTACTCTACATTACTTTCGATTGTAATTTAACCTAATCACAAGTTAGATTGATCATAGTCAGTAATAGCTACCTACAGTGGCTGCTAGTGTAATCATGTCCCGTCACCTTATGATATGTAATTGAACAACAGTTTGTTCCCTCCACCTTAGTACAGTTAGCCACACTTACTGGACGCCTTGCGATGTGGTTTGGGTCTGTCCGGCAGACTGCTGGTCACTTCGTCTTCTTCGTCCTCGATCAAGTCTGCTCCGCGACCAAGTGAAAGATTATGAACAAGTGAACTTATATAGAAACATGTACTATAGATTTGTGACATGATATTTTTGGGGGAAAGCTCGTGCAGTGCGTGATATCGATATTGCAACAATACAGAAAGCTTACATCGTGCTTTGAAAGATTTTCATGCGAAACAATAAATCTAATGCATATATTAACGATGGAACCAAGCAATTACCTGATAAATGTTTTCTCGAATCGTCACTGAGCTTTCTGAGCGTCTCCGAAGAACTGCAGTCTATGACAACAAAAACAAAGAACACGTAAAGCAAAAACTTAAGAAAAACATGCCGACAAAAATAAACATTGATGACGTAGATTTGCACAAATGGTTCGAAATTTAAATGAATACAAACATTGCAATTCATAGATATATAGAAGGTATATTAAATGTAGAATACTGTTTGCAACTCAAATAGGGCAGAGTTCGAGAAAATCATAATTGAGTCAGGCAGGCGTGTGACACCTACGGTCTAAATGGAAACGAAACACAAGGCCCTACAGGTAGGTCGGATTGAGTAGGCTCACAAACCGCGGTGGGTGATAATGATAATGCAAGTGCAAGATCCTATTCAGATACTTGATTGTTTTGAAGCAATTAATTTTGTTTACATATCGAATTTCGTTCACACGCACATCAAATAAAATTGTCATGAAATAAAAAGAATCATTATACCTAATATGATTAGAATTATTAAAACAGGTAATTTAAGCAGTTTACATTATAATGTTGACCTTTCGTAATAGATACACGTGTATTAGAACTTCTCTGTTCTAATAGCCAGAAGCAAACATGACTGGGCACAATTTGTAGGATGGTTCGCGAGAGGCAGAGGTACGGTATGAACCGGCCGATTGGCGGCAGCGTGTGTCCGGCACTGATCTTCCGAGCCTGATCCGCCTGATTAATCATATGACAACTGCGCAGCCGCTGACCTTGTCATCGCGCGTGGGCTTGCGCATCATAACTCAAAGTAACCTTTGAAAAGAGCCTCATCTCTTCACGCCTACACTGAGGAAACAGAAGAAAAGCTGACAAAAACCCTTTCAATGGACACAAAGCTTATCGGAATCTCTATAATAATGAGACTAACTTAACACTAATCGCAAATAACATGCGAATATATTGAGTGAATTATCACCATATTAATGATACGGCTATTAATCATCCAACAATATTGCAGATGACTGTTATTAATATAATTGAAATAATAACGGGTAATCATGGAAGGAGCATGCTTTTCCGCGTAGGCACTTCATTGTTATTTATCGCTCACATCACATTACACAATACGTAATAATGATCGATGATGTAGAGAAATCGTAATAAAATTTAGTTCATTTAAGCACCTCGTACTTCAATAAAGGTAATTGGGACGTGTCGTGAGTGAAATTAAAACAAATAGTAGAGCACTCCGTCGACGCTGCAGTTGCTAATAAATTATGTAAGCTTTGAATACAGTCCGCTAGTCTAGGGACTTCATTCTGTTCGCAGTTGCTACTTTTCCCATAATTTATTGGAGTTGTTCTTTTATTTCTTTGTTCTGTCCGGGTGGATGATATTTAGTAAGAAGTTTTTTTTGGCAAATGAAAATTGTGCTGGTAAGAATATGCGATTATATTTTCCACAACAGCACAGCACGTTCACGATAAAATTATTAATAGGTAATCTAATGGCCTAGTATACGATGCTATTGCAGACATTTCAATTACATTAGGTATTTCTGACATCTTAATTTTTTAATATTGTATTTTTTATTTTATGTAATGTACCAAATTTTAAGTATTTAATTAATTTATTGTAATATTATGCCTAATAATTCTGTTGAGTACATAATGAATAATTGTTATTTTGACAATTCGTAAGGTGTTGCTCAAAGTATATTGTTGTATACCAATGTATGTAATTATCCTTACTGAAAATAAATTAATCTATCTATGTGATGTGGTAGGTACTCGTATGTAAGTCAAGTTGCCATTCCCTTACATAAGTCCTTTTTTAAAGCTTTATAAATACAGTATTCGAAGTACTGTCCTAATAAATATATTGTTGTTTGTCGACATTACCATAATAAGAGGGGTTTCTGATTGTCGGTCAATTGGCGGTCATCCATTGTGATGTTAAGAAGGTATTTGTCATCGAAACCGAACACGTTTCAAATACTGACAACAATGAAGTGCAAGATAAACATGGCAGGTACAAATTGCTGTTTAAATCAAAATACGCGCAAATCAACAACCATCGAAGATTAGAAGACAATATAAAAACTATAGATAAATTACACATATAATTTGTTAAGTCACAAAGAGATAACCTTTCTGATAACCAATTCAAAAATGACTACATAATGTTGTCGCGCAGGCAGGTGTCAGACAATGGAACAAAATGTGATCCCACGCTTTTAATACGTGTTCACATCTCATCGTACAACGCGGGGGCGACGTAATCTAGTTCCGAACACTCCCCTTTGGATCAACATCCAGCGAATTGTTTCTCTATGAGAATACAATATCATAGCTACGCGGAAAATGTCAGCAAGAATACCGCCAAGAATGGTGTAGAAAATGTTAGTACAATCATAGTAAAGTTTGCCGCACCACAAGTCTCGATAATTGTAGACATGATGTAATTTTCTATAACAGGCGCGTAGATTGTTTAACAATTTTATTAACACATCAACTTAGCCAGATACTTGACAACAAGCCATGTTCCATGATCGCACTTTTTGTGGTCAAGTTCAAGATACCATTCGTAGAATGAACAAAATTAATAACGAAAACACTCGAGATAAAGTAATTGAAGTGAAAGATAAATTTATAGATATACAAGAGCCGGTAATTTAATTCGTTTTTAACAAGCGCGTGCGTGTGATGAATAGCAATTAGACACAGTAATGAGGCATCACCCTTTCCCAGCAACTAGACAAGATACTAATTCATCAATTAAGGACAATTTCGCGGTTGGCTCTCACGTCGGTAGATCAATTGATGCAACGATTATACGTTGCAAGACTGATGCAATTTCCAATGCCAATTATTCAGTTTAGATAAACACATTCCCGCGAATTCAATTTCTTTAAATGTTACATAGCAATTATGATAAAACCCGAGAACGGGATCGAATTGACTCTGTGCCACTTCACGAATTGAGGTTAAAGCTTTTTCAATCATGTAAGAAATTTATTGAACAACGATACAGATCGATTGAAAACTCGTGGGATACGAATTGGGGACAATACTGAGGACGATTTTTTCAGGATGTGGTTCACGGCCTATTTAGCTATTAGAACTAATCGTGTTACGAGGAAGTGACCTAGGCGGAGTGTAGGAGATCCAGTACGAAAATACCACGCCTGACCGAGTTGGCGGCCGAAGTGCTACCGCGATCCTGTACTACACCCGTCCGACGAAAGATACCGGATTGCATTCAGTAGAAACAACAACAATGACTCACTGCTCTCATAATTTAAGCAGTCACTTGTCCAACATTACCGTAACTGAAACACTTATTGATTAATCACCGTTTACAAGATTTTTTATTGATTATTGTGACTCATCGGCAAATATGGAATCAACGACGCTGCTCAGCCATATAATAAACCACGTGAGGATGGGAAACATCAATTTTATAATATTTAGTAAACAACAATAAAGATTGAACAAGCCGTACATGGATTTTCTCGAGCCCAAAACGGTATTTCGCGAATTAAACGCATTCAAGTGGCTGTGTCGCCAAAACTAACTGATAAGTTATGTCAATCCGGCATCGTAAAGCATTATTTATTAGCCATTCGATGTTGAATTACACGATTTATCGACTATTGTTTTATTTATCGAATATGGTACCGCAATTGATGAGATTTTAATGATGCCAGAGAAGTTACTGAGGATGCAATCGATAGGAAAAGGCTTTCGATGAAATACGCAACACCGCGTCAAATCAAAATGACCTAACGAATAGGTACATACTTAAGTACATAAGAAACAATAGTAGGTACTATCTATATAGGCCCGTTCTTATTGAGCATTATGCTAATACTATATTGAAATATAAAACAAATATATCAGATGGGATAAAATTTATAACCAAAAGGAATTTTAATTACAACATTTATTATTCTCAGATCGTGCCGTTTGTTTCAATGCTATCTCACTACTTGCAACAGATAAAGGATAAAGCTGACCTGGCCCGCGGATTGTGAATATCTTCTGCGATAAATGCTAATGAATCATGGAGTAGATAACAAAAGTGGACTGCCGGAGCCGTATAGGGCACGGTGTATGGAATGAAATTCGTTCTGTAATCGGGACACGTTCGCTCCGGCTACGCTAATGCAGTTAATGGTTGGTAATGAGCCGTGCTGCAACACCTGGCATGATAATTCAAGATCTCCATCCATGTCAAATCATGACAATTAACCTAAAGGATGTCGACGTCATATGATTTTTGCTCACATTTTTATTCAAATACAAGAATGTTATTGTAAGCATAACAAGTTACTAAATAGATAACTTTTAGACATACTACTAACGTTTAGACCAACATATATGTTTTTTGATGAATCTTAAAAACAATAATGTAAGGTAAGACAACATAGAGACAGAGGCGACGTAATTAAGTAATAGCAGAACAATAACTTTTTGTTGTCAAAGTCTGGCTACTAAGTATTATTTGGCGAATACAACCTTTGAAACAAAATAAAAACAGTAACAGAGAAACTTGAAAAAGAAAGTAATAATTAGCTTTACCTTCGATTTCCAAGAATACGGTTCTCTTAGAAATTGAAAATTATGATTTGAGATGGAACTTCATTTTACGGAAATATTCTACAAGAATTCAAAACTGAGGGTATCCATTAGAACCCGTTGATTGAAGCAGACATGATGAAATTGGTTAAGAGCGGATTGCTTAAATTGCTTTGATTGCTATTCAGAGGGATTAAATTAACAGCACTTACTTGAAATGTATGTTTTAGATACAGTTTTGTTGTTGTATACAATGTTCAATAAGGAAGTATGTAGTTTGACTAGGTGATAAGGTGATTCTTAGCGATCACTGAAGTTAAGCAAAATTCGGTACGGTCAGTCTTCAGGGTGACCACGTATGACACGTTAAAATTGTGGATCTCGGTTGTTTTTACCGCTTATCCTTGTCAAAGGCTTTCATGCGGCTTAAAAGCTCTGACACAGCATACTGCCTATTCGAACCTACCTACTTTAGCAAATAATATAATTGAATTTACCTATCCTACCTCCGATATTTTAAAGTTAGAGTTGTTTATCACTCAAGTATGTATTTTGGAAATTCGATGCATGTGATGGTGATGTATTAAAATATTCTGTGGAATATGGAGTAGGAAACGAAACGAATGTAGACGATGTTTTTGACAAGCTGTTTGTTCTACATTATTCTGTATTTTATAGAGGGTCAATGCATGTATAAATTATGCAAAATGTGAGGGTAACGGAAAGCTTTTGTATTTTAAAAGCAAAATTAATTCAGTAGTCAAGATTTATACAGAGACAATTCAAGAGATTTAAATACATGTACCTATATATTTACTAACAGGAAAATTCTAGTAAGCCATTTGCAAGCAAAACTCGTAGCAGTTTTTTATTGTCTAAGATGCTCAAACGTGACTACGTACATTTAACAGTTTTTCTTATCTCCCACTCAAACAAGTAAACAGAGTCGTGAAAGAATCTGCTAGAGCAATAATGGAAGTGTGCAATAAACATTTTCTGCGCAACAATAAGTAATGAATATCGTTATAAATGCCTGTAATGAATTTGACAGTAATAGTAAGGCAACTATAGTTATAACTCGAGCCAGTCACGATGCTCACGCAGACGGAATTGACGAAGTTCTCACGGTTGCTAAAATATTGCATCGATAGTTATCTCGTTTCGTGATAATGCATTCTCTCTTACAATCACTTCAGTCTACACGATCTAGTATAATGATATGAAGAACAGTCACGGTTCTATTGTCAAGCCATGTCAGAGGCCTAAAGGCGGCCTAAAAACTCTGACACCAGGGCTGGCCACTAGGGCATGCAAAAACCGGATGGTTTTGGAAAACCGGTTTTTTCGGTTTTTTATTTTAAAAACCGGGGAAATCGAGTTTTTCGGGTTTTTCGGTTTTTTTCTAGTAAATTATTGAAAATACTAGTAAATATAACAGTTTGTTTGTTTATGAGCCTGTACTGCCTCATTGTTGGGAAAAAGGTCTCCTCTCGAGATTTCCAGTTTTGTCGGTCTTGTGCTGATGCCGCCAATTTGGATTAAATGTATTCAGTTCATCGCACTATCTAATAGAGGGTCTGCCACGAGGCCGCATCGAGTTGGGACTCCATTTGGTGGTGATTTTAGCCCAGAGGTCTTCCAGAAGTCTTCTGGCATTCGACTGATTTACCCGGCCCACTGCCACTTCAGTTTAGCGGCTGTGAAAGCTACATCTTTGATTTAAGTTCTGGAACGCAGTTCGGTGTTTACTCGCAGTACCTACTCGGTCTATTAGCCGGTCACCGAGAATACTGCGCTCCATCGCTCTTTGGCAAACCTTGAGCTTGGACTTTTGGATCTTAGTTAATGACCATAAGTCAAAACGTAATCGGAAGGCGTTTCTTCATATGTTCTTTCATGGCCCAACAGCTCTTCCAGGCGTTCTCTGTTCGTCTTGGTCTTGTCTCGCCTGGAAGGTGGCTATTTGGCCAAGATAGATGTAATCGTGAACGTGGCGAAGACATATAGTCTTCGCCATCGACAGTTACTTTGGTCTTTAATTAACATGTTCCGTATCCGCAATTCAACCTCAAGGCTTGCAGTGGTTAGGTTTTGTAGCATTGATTATAGCTCTCTGACTGAGGAAGAGATACTAGCTGACGATATTGTCTGCAAAATGAAGGTTAGTTAACCATTTTTCACCGACATTAACACCCCATCCTTCCCAGCTTGCCGCCAGCTTTCTGAAAACTTCTTCGAGGACGCCCCTGAATATTTTCGGGGACAGTGGGTCTTCCGGTTTAACACATTTCTCTATTGCAAATGCTGGACCAGAAGATTTTAATTTTATTGCAGCAGTACTTTGAGAATAGGTGAGGTGGAGAAGATTAACGTGAGTGATGCTATCAAATGCTTTTTAACCGAAGAAACGGAGGAGGTACTCAATTCGACACGTATGTTCTATAATCTGGTTGATTGCGTGGAAATGGTCTGTAGTTTATATAGCCCGCGACGAAAACCAGCTTGTTCGGGTGGTTGTTCCATGTCTAGTCTTCCTGATATGCGATGTTCTATGATTTTGATGAAATAATAGTCATTATTTATATTTCTTTTGTTTTTTAATTTCAATAATCGAGCTTACTTTTATGTATAATTTACAAATATTAGACAAACGTGCAATATATACCACGTATATATACCGTATAGTTTTACTACGTAGCTTAGCAGAGACTGCCGGACTAATGTAACGAAACAAAATGGCGGTGGTCGATAGCGTTTCGGTGAAGATGAGACAAAACGCGTCCCGTTACGCTTATAACGCTACAGCGCAGCGCTCTGCCTATATCACGATACTCCGCTATGTAAAGACAGAGAGAGAGTGAGAACTTTCGCACTTGAATTTCATCCTTAGGAGGTATAGGTACATTAGACGTAATTTTTTAAATGGAAAAAAAGTATTTTAGTTCGCTTGGCTCATTATTTCTCTGTAGGTTAGAGCAACTAGATGACAATAATGTATTTTATTGCGAAGGGGAAAGTTAATATGCGAATTTAAAAAAAATTTAGAAAACACCGAAAGACCCGAAAAAACCGGTTTTATAACTAGAAAAAACCGAGTTTCTAATGCGGTCGGTTATTCGGTTTTTTCGGTTTTCGGTTAACCGGTTTGCATGCCCTACTGGCCACCCAGCGTATACGAACTTACTTACAGTTCTATTGACTTTTTAGACCACAAAGCTTGATGTTTACCAACATGTTTGTAAAGTTACGGTGACAGGGCTATTTGCAAAGATGTTATCAACTCTGTGTTTGATGTAAAGAAGAGATTTCAGGGCAAAACCCTTTGCCAAGGTAATGGCATCGTTTTAGAGTTTAGCGAAGTGAGTCAGCTATGTCGCCAGAGCTAACATTGGCATATAAGATGGAAACTGGAGTGAGCCTCTCTGCAGCCAACTGTGTACATAGACCGGCTAAAATGACGTGGCGTTTGCTTCATGTGTCAACCGGTGAACATTCCTTAGAGCGACATTTGTCTCGGAACAAAAGATACATGAATTCTCGATAATATTTAAAGGCAAATACAAAGTAGCCGTGGCTGTAGTTACCCAGAAGCAATTCGCCTTGAACTTGAGCGCGTCTTAAACTAACACTCCTGACGTAAGTGTATTGTCAATAGAGTAATTCACACAGTCTTGCTTGAACACTGTCGCCTCTACGCCAAATGCAAAATTGATCACATAAATCGGATTAAAATACGTACTTAACACGTTTTTAATAGCCTCAAAGGTAAAGATTTGGCAATCAAGGTTTTTATTGCACACGAAATTAAATAAAAACATGTGTGATTTTACGACGTTGCACAGTCAGTACACATGTACTTAAAGTATACAATACACCTACAATCTACATACTTAAAAACCGGCCAAGTGCGAGTCGGACTCGCGCACCGAGGGTTCCGTACAAACCTGCAAGGTTTACAAAGTTCGTTCATTACGACAAAAAAAGTAATAAGTTTATATTTATTAAAAAAATATATATTTTGTAATGTAACTAAAAATTTAAGGTTTTCGGAATTTTTCCTTTATGTGTGCTATAAAACGTTGCTTCATGCCAAATTTCAAGATTCTAGGTCGACTGGAAGTACCCTTTAGGTTTTGATTCCCTTGCGAGTACTTGCAAGTGTCGAAAATTTGCGGCATAAACGGCTGTATCTTTTGATTGCGTTGGCTTAGAAGTTTGATTTTTTCACAGCTTCAAGGGACAGTAGACCTGAGTAATTGATATAAATTTCAGCTTCATACCTCCACGCGTTCCTGAGAAAAAGGGTCTTGACAGACGGACGGACGGACAGACGGACAACAAAGTGATCCTATAAGGGTTCCGTTTTTTCCTTTTGAGGTACGGAACCCTAAAAACATACCGTCTTACCACAAAAGTTTTACGAACGCTTAGACAATGTTTTGCAGAACAAATTGCACGGTTAAACAGTGTTTAAAGCATGTTTAAATCTTTTGTGGTAAGCCATAAACTTTAAAAATTCAGCAAAGGTTTTATTATATCTTTTTTCTAGAAATGAGCTGAAAATACGAGTTAATAATACAGGTAGATATAAAACTAAAATTTACTAGCTTTTAATAAGGAAACTCATAGAGGCAGAAAGATTATTAAATTATGAATACCTCACCATAAAGTTCTGCAAATTAGGGTGGAAAGAAACTACATAGTTCATCGCGTGTGACTGTATTTGCATTACTCTCAAATGGACTGATATTGAGTTACTTATTCTTATTCATGTTATAAATCCGAAGGTGTGTTTGTTGGTTTGTTTGTTACTCTTTCACGCAGCAACTGAGCAACAGCTTTCATCTACTTATTGTTTAATGGATAAGTAGTTACTTGTTCAAGAGATTTCTAAGACAGTCTGTTTTGGGGCCTTCCGAATGTTTTATCCGATTCACTTAAGTATCACCATTTTTGATCAACAATCGAATAACGCAAAAGTAAATGATAAATTCATATCCTATTTGAGTCAGTAAAGGTTCCTAGAAATTAACCAATAATTTTATAACCACACAACTAAACCGATAGTGATATGATTATATCTAGTATAAAGTAGGTACTAGGATTTATTTTATTCTAAGCATTTACTCCGGAAAAGAATAATAACATAGAGATAAGCTATACCAAAGATAATATGCCGTGAATGAAATGTTAGACATTTGTTTTGTTTGGTAGATAGCTCACTAGCACTCGTATGATATCGATAACGAACACACAAAGATAATATTCGTAGAAAAGAACACGTTACACGACAGGCCAATTACGGTGACCAAAATAACAATATGATTATAGAGTTGACTACATAAAGAAAAAATAACGTAGTTAGTTCGTCACTAAAGATAATAATAAATGTTAATGTGATCTTTTATACACTGAAAGGTTGTTTACGACGAAATCTTATAAGGATATCACGCCTCTGCAATCAAATTAACATCTCTAGAGTTGCACACAAAACAAAGATTTCCAAAAGAGTGAAGAAATATAGCGAAAGTAGCGATCGAGGTTCCGATTTTTCGAGGACCAAAATTGTCTAACAAGTGGTCAAATCGGAGACATTAAAATTCTTGAACACCTACGATTAGTATGTGCCGTGTGGACGTAAAAATGTAACCGGTGCCTTATTCGGTAATGCCACTGTAGACGGCGGGATTTTGTCGTAAAAAATACAAACAACATTTGCTCGTTCAATAGGTCATACATTCAATTTGTAGCTTATCTGTTGACAACAACATAATAATTAAATCACATATGACAGACACATCCCGCCGTTATTTGATAAATCATCTTCATCCTAAAATCCATTTGCCGTAGGAGAGACAAAAACGTCAGTTTGGTAGGACTAATATAAAAAAAATAAGTAATAATAACAATCTGTTGTTTTGAATTTAACCACGACGAATCTGATGAAATCGGGTTGATGAATAAAGCTATACAAACATAATTCCTCGTAATCTGTAAAATCCCTAGATAAGAAATGGGTTCATGAGGACACGAGTTTGCAATTGATCTAGCAAGATAAGCTCTATCTAACGTAATCTATATGACTCTATCAATCTAATCTACTTCGAAACTAATGGGGCTATAAATGGCAAACTATTGACAGTTAATTTCCAAACTGCATCAGTCTGAGGGCAGGTCAAAGACACCCCTCGATAGCGGGTAGGTCTAGACGCGGCGGCGCCTACAAACATCTATGAATAACCCAAACGACCTACTCCATAAAAAGCTCTGGATCTATACTGGATCTGGATGACATCCAATTTCAACAATCATTGAGACATACACTTAAGTCTTAAAACATGATTACTGTCGGCTTGCAATAAAGCGATGAACAATTACTTATAACATGGAAATATCCGCGTCTCGCAAAGGAGCGATCGCTAAAGGAGTACACCGCAAATCACTTTATGATCACATCCTATATTGTCTGCTGCGCAGAATCATGTTTTGCTGTTAGCGTTGCTTACATAACTGAACATTTAAATCAAACACAAATTCCCCAATCGTGGTCACATGCAAATAATCTAATAAAGTTCCGAGAAGCGATTTGGCATACGTGGGAACTAGCTAAAAGGAAAGATAAATGCCGAGAGCGGACGTGGCCTTCTTAGGACCTATGGCGAGGATAGGACGTGTTGGGGATAACGCTGATAAATTATTCAGATATCCTCGTTCGTGGAATGGTAGCTCCAGTTGCGAGTTATTTCCTGCCTTAGAGAGGCATTCGAGATCTGAAATCTATCTATAGAAAACTGGTAAGAAAATAAATGGTGCTTCAAATACGTAGATATGTCATAGCAAATAAATCATTAGGATAAATTCAATATGGTCAGTGACTAAGTCAACTTCTGTCTTAATGATATCGAATGGCGCCGCGTACCAGCAAAAACTCTGGTCAGGTGATTGACGTGCATTGCAACTACGTAATTGAAAATAATAAAAACAGTCCATTACTGAGATCTATCGACGGCGGAGGTATTACATGACGCGAGGCAAAAATGGCCACGTGAGATGCATTTGGACGAAGTGACATGTTATGTTATGACTTCGAAGGCCTTGTAAACATGGGATGTCCTGCATTGCCCACTAGTTGCGTAACTTTAAGGAGGAAGTGCACATTTGAATAACAAGGTAGAGTAAGTCACTGGACGATGATAAAACGCGTGTTACACCGACAATTTGTCATTGAGCGGCCCCCGGCGTGGGAGTGACGGAACCTCCGTCCCGGTATAACCATCAACGATTAAGCTTACAACTCAATTTCGTAATAAAAATACAGTGTAAGACAAGCCACCGCCTGACGATTGATTACAGAGACATGTTTAGCTTGGTTCGATACGCTCGACGAGAATCGCTATCGATGAGAAATCGAAACCGTGGTTCAAGGTGGCACCTGCTGATTTATTATAGTGGCAAAAACTCTACATTTATGTGCACAGTTGAAGGATTATGTTTCGATGACTAATGAGATCTCGAGGCATAGTCAAGATCATGACTGGAAGATTTGGACTGGACTATTCGGATTCATTAGCAAGAAAGTCACGTAAACAAGACACAGGCAGTTGCACCTGTCCACCAGTTTTGATTCGGTTGACCGACAACAATGCCAAATAAATTAATTGAGCAATTCCGACTCGAGAGCACATCTCCGATAAGGTTAAGAGACAGGAAATCGTTATAGCATGTAACTTAGCACTGACTCAAAATATAATTATAAGGATAAATGTACGTAGAAGCTCTAGAAGTCGTGAGCAACGGGGAAGTTTTCAAGGTCAATTTAAACTATGACTTACAAAACCTTTAGAATCTAAAGTTTAGATTTACAGGATAGAGGTTTACTGTGATTGCTGTTTTGAAACGTTCACAACACAATCAACCGGCGAACGGGTTTGTACGGCGTGAGTCAATCGAAGCGATGGATTTTAATCGCATTTAAAAGGAAGGTGACCTTCACAACAAAACCTATTTAATTTGGGAACAGTTTCATACAATACATCTATCCCAATAGGTAATGTTAGTGCTTTTAACTGTTTCCTGAGGTGTTTGGTGGTAAAAAGTGCCTGTGTTCATCGAGCGACGAACATGACGTGTGTCACGCTATATGAAAGGTATAGAAAATGGAGAAAAAAGTAATTACGCAACGCAACAGACAATTGTTAATTACTTGGTGACGCGAACAGACATGAATAGTGAATCTACACGGTAAACAAAATTTGCCTAACAAAGACTAGCGTGTCAACTTTTTATGGCACGCAGCGAAATATTCTAGCAAAAACTATGCGAAATTCCAGCAAATCGACGGAACTCAATTTGTGAACGTTGAAATAAAGAAAAGAAAGTAAGTATTCCTATAACTTCTATCAAAGAAAAGATTGCACTAAAAATGGTTCAAAGACAATACAGTTTCTTGAAATGGCAATATATGTTGAGATTGAAGACTATAGAGTTTTATTCGTGGTGGCTCATCAAGGCCAGGATGCAGTTATGGTTTGCGATGTGGCATGTCGTGCCGTTGATTCAAATAAGGTTAAGAGCTGGACACTGCAATTGTAAAAACATAATAAGAGCAAAGGATAAGTACAACGGTCACGGCTAACATCTCACGTTAAACGAAGGCTTGAGACTAATGCGACCACCGGCACACTAATAATACGAAGTCAGTCAATAGAACAAGTATTCTATAAGTGTGCAAATAAGGCTGTCACAGCATCTTAATGGACATACTACGACGAGACATACAAGGAGATTTGTAACTGAATGGACATCATTTTTTATACCAGAATGTTACATTATCAAACATGTAGGTAATTAAAGCGGAGGGTGTGCTGTCCGGTAGTAAAATCGCTCTACCACGGGATTGAAGTCGTAAGTCTAAGGTAGATAAGGACTGAAGCAGATAGTACTGCAAGAGAGAAGACTATACCCAGCAATAGGATAGAGAAGGATGCGCAAGTCAATGATAACTTTTAAACAAAACTATTGAATTATTATAACTTAATCAATGACTAATTAGAGCTAAAGACAAGGATAAAGATTGTTGGCAAACATCGCCATCGCCAAAGAGGGGAAATTTTCACGTAGGTCGTAGTTCCCGTAATATAACCGTAACAATATAACTACTTCTATTATAGAATTTGTCTAAACCGTTATGCAATTCTGCCGTAAGCTTTTAAGTAATGAAGACGAATCACTTGTTAGAGACATGAGAAAGAGGTCTTTAGAGCATGTTATTGTTATGAGTACAAAATAATTTGTTATACCTACTTTAAGTAGCTCAAAAAGGCAGAGTTTACCTTTGATCAGATATTTACAATTAAGTTAGTAAGTTAAGTTACTGAAAACAGAGGAAACGTTTTTACATTCGTAAATATTTATGAACTGTATTGTTGGGAGCCGAAACCCAAATCTCAGATTTCAAGACAAAGTAAAGTTGCTGAATATTTAACGTTCTGGAAATCCGGAACATTTTCAAAAGAGAACCAACAATCATTTCAACAACCGTGAATTCTATTTCCTCAGTACGGGTGAAAACTAGAAAGTTGAAGACAAAACACCTATTGTAGAATTTAAGGATGGGCACAAAGATATAAAATGGACAAGGAGTCTATTAAATCTGCATATGAATAGTGCATATTAACATCATTAAACATTTCGAGGCGACGAAAGCTATCTATAGATTGTTCTGGAGAAAACTGCAACAGATTTCTAAATTACTTTAATGAGAACCATTGTTGGATTAAGTACCTACTAGTTATAGGACGCGAATGACTACATCATAAGTTGAAATAGAACTGTTATGACAAGGGAGTCACGATCATTCTATGTATTTTATTTATAGTAAATCAGGCTACCATTGAAGTATACAAATCGTATCACAATAATATACAAAGCACCCACATGTTTCGTTCGACAATCGCCTGATATGATAACAATGTAACAATATATGTAATATCTAAGTAATCAAATGCAAATGGTACAATTCAAGTAAATTAATACGACTCTGTTCAATATTTTTCATACATTTCATTATACTGATACTGTTGTGTAGAGACAAAATGAAAGAGCCTGGTTCTGGTTTTAAGCGTTATTCTTACCCAAAATTAGGACAATTACCTTGATGCACACTTAAAAACGTAATAAGTGTCGTTTCCAGTGGAAATAGCAATGTTAATTGTGTCAATTAAGAGTTTGATACTGAACAGCACGAATTTAGGCCTCATCACATTTTTAGCAGCTCCTTTTCTATGCACTAGGGTCAGTTTGTTGTATCCAATGCCTAGTACAAATCAACGTAGTAAACTGATCTAGATATTCCATAACTGTTTAACACTTTGCATTCATTAGTGCTTACTATTGTTCAGATACTAAGCAATTAACACAACTTGAAGGAGTAGGATTGCAAAACAGACCTATGATTATGCAAACAGTATTTACTACAAATCTAGTAGGTAATTACTCGTAAAACTCATTATTCTTATAGCTTCAAACAATAATTATGTTGCACAAAAAAGGTCTTCTAGATAATTTAATATGACATCATTCAATTATCTTTGGCATACTGTCACCACTAGGTATTATAATAAACATTATTATTGTGCAAATTGTACGTTCGAGATGTTACTGAGTTGAACAATTAAATGTATGATGTTACTGTTCAGTTGCAAATAAATTCTGAGAGTAAAGAAATGATCGTTGCAGCGTCTGCACTCACCGGAAAAGCTAATTCTTGTTTCGACCGGCATGTTTATTTTCAGGGAAAGCTCGTAGTTTGAGAGCGTGAATCCTTTGCCGGGTTCGATTCTCGCGTGGAAGCTCCTGCGTCGCGGTTGCGCAGTCGTGCGATGTGTCGAAGCGCGCGATCGAGTCGGTCGCCGAGTGTGCACTGGCGCCGGGCGCGCGGATACCGCCCGCCTCCGCCCTTGTCAGAGGTTCTACTCTACGCTACGATAGGTTATATTGTTTTTGTTTTACCGGCGCCTGCCACCCTGCGACCCAGCCGCGGGGTAGTGCTGAATGCCAAATTAACGATGTTACTTTTGTTACTCCGCCAGGGCCTGCTGGAGGCTGTATACGTTGTTACATGAGAATACTGCGTAATTAGGACCGAAGTCGAAATCTTCCCAAATGTGAGGTTCCTAATAAAATTGCCACAGAATGAACCTCTACATTATCCTTATTTCAACCATTTACCGTCGCAAATTCGAAATAAACAGCCCAGGGATTTCCAATATTCCCCCTTCATAAAATATGTATAGAATGTAGAGCCTTCTTGAAAATTACTTGCAATTGCATAGCATAGCCATAAAATTGTATAGACTTGCATCATCAAAGGCAATTGCGCGCAAGCCCTTCAAGTACGTAGAGCGTTCACCTTATCATTATCTACATTCTGCTAAATGAAATGACAAATATATTTGTCTTCTTCACAAGTGATAAGATAGGGAGTGCTATAGATACACTCAATATTAGGACAGTGACAATAAAGCTTAATCTCAAAGTTGAGACAATGACGGCTTAGGAGAATTAAGCCGTTATTAAACATTGTTTCATGATCGAATCGAACCCTAAAGAACTACTTTAAGACCTTATAAGCGTGAAGTGTATATAGCAAAACTGTACTACTTTACGGACAGGACTGGCAGAAGAGAGTTTAATAAGAAACTGTGACCGTAGCATGTAAGTAAATCAGCAAGTGTAAACCTATCGTGACCAAACCGACGGTCACGGTTGGTAGAGGCACGATTTCTAACAGGTCAAAGAAAGTGAGTTGACGAGGTCGGACCTGTTAAAAGAGCAAGTGAATCATGCCGCATCCTGTTTCATAATGATACTTTGTGGTAACGTGAAGGCTAGTGATACTCCCATAAATACCTTTCATTCTTACGCTGAACGAATTTACAATCTGAAAGCGAGATAGAGTATGGCAGAGAGAACAAATCGGTATGTTTTTAGAATGGTCAGCAATCTTGCGCAACGGCAGACAATAAAGTTCAAGACACCTTTCACTGAGCCGCAACGAAATCCGCAAACTATTATCTACTAGCTTTTACCCGCGGCTTCGCCCGCGTTATATTTTGATTTTGGCTGATGTTTATGTCGGCTGCGAAACCTAACCTAAGCGACAAACATCAAAATACCTTAGAGGAATGCTTTTGTTGGTTAAGTTACGGTTGGAGTGTATATACAACACCCCTGTGTATTCCCGCCTTGTCGTGGCGGGGGAGGTCTAAGGCAGCTGAAAAGGCGGCGCTCGAAGTCTCCCTCTTCTTTGGGTCTTTCCCCCAAGGCAGCTTAGAGGCCGGCACTCGTTGTTCAGCCGCTTTTAACTAAAGCAGCTGAGAGTATGGCCGGTAGGTTGCCTGCCTTATGAGGAGTGTTGCTTCTGAGGCGGGCTGCAGTGCCGCTCTTGCGATGCTGCAGCCGAGGATTAGGGGCTGCGGTGGGATGGAACCGGTTGTGTGGGTGCCGCCACCTACCCTACCTTCCGCTAGGCCGTCAACCTGTTGGAAGACGCAGTGGGGCTGCAGGGAAAGAGAAGTGTCGGTATCGCGATGGCCGTTCTCACTGCCCTCTGCAGTTGAAGAGGCAGGCGCTGGGCTACTATGACTGACCCGTTGCACTGGGACCAGGGCGTTGGAATGCTGTCCGACGCTCAGTGCTGGTTAGTCCCGAGTAGTGGATGACGATGTGTCTTGTGCTCCAAAACACTCCCGTCATTTTGGCGGGAGTGCAAGCTCCGTTATGGAGCCCGAGTCTGGGCTAGCGCTGTTGAGTGCCGCGAAGGAGTGCGAAAAATGTTGGAACATCCTAAACTTGAAATGACAGGTTATTTCTGGCGCTTAGACGGCTGCTACCGCGGCCCGCTCGCTTAGTTTTTATCCTATCCTCGGGAACTGTTAAAGTTTTTGGGATAAAAAGTGGCCTATGTCACTTTTCGTCTTTCAAACTATATTCATGCAATAAGCCAAGGCAATCCGTTGCTCCGTTGCTGAGAAAAAAATATTGTCTTATCCTACGGGAACCGTTATTTTTTCGGAATAGAAAGTATCCCATGTCACTTTCCGTCTTCCAAACTATGCCCACCCCAAAAATCAAGTCAATCCGTTGCTTCATTGCTGAGAAACAGTTATTGTCCTATCCCATGGGAATCACGAATTTTCACGGGATAAAAAAGTATCCTATTATCACTATCTGTCCTTTAAACCATAGGTATCCATACCAAAAATCAAGTCAATCTTTTGCTCCGTTGCTGCGTCAAAGAGGAACAAACCAACAAACTTTTCGGATTGATAATATTAAAGTAGGTATGATGATTCTGTACCATAAAGGTAGAACAAAGAAACATGTTAAACCTCTAATGATAGTAGATTTAAAAATATTTTTAATGTCAGACAAAATGACGGCCTGGTATTAAACGTCATAGTAACATGTGGCATGCAGAGGGAAAAAAACATTTTATCCAATTTTAATGTCAGTTGTCATTTTCAATCCATACTTTATTTCTTCTTCAAGGGGATATAATGGTGGAAAAACAATTTGTCCCCTTGCCATGCTACCTGTGATTTATAAAAGTCTGCAGACAATGTCACCTGTCATCTAATTACGTTTCGCTGTGACGTTTCGTTAATCCATACATAGAGGAATTAATCACTTAGCGTCTTTGTGATAGTGGCGACAGTTTTGCTTTCGATAGTTTTAGTCCTGTCCTACAGGAACTATGCATTTTTTTGCTTAACGTCTAACGCTTAGCATCTAAAATTCGACGCGCTTTGTTTTTTGCTCTTGAGTCTCAGCAGTTCTTTGCGCTGCGTGATGCTCAGCATCTAAAAGTCGCAGCGCTTTACTTTCTCCTTAAGTCTCAGCAGCTCTCTGAGCTGCGTGACGCTCAGCATCTAAAATTCGACGCGCTTGGTTTTTTGCTCTTGAGTCTCAGCAGTTCTTTGCGCTGCGTGATGCTCAGCATCTAAAAGTCGCCGCGCTTGACTTTCAACTTCAGTCTCAGCAGCTCTCTGAGCTGCGTGACGCTCAGCATCTAAAACTCGACGCGCTTGGTTTTGCTCTTGAGTCTCAGCAGCTCTTTGAGATGCGTGGCGCTCGGCATCTAATCTCAAACGCGTTTAAGTGTGCTCTTCAGACTCTTGGCTTCTAGCAATTTTCTTTACGCGAGCTCCGCTAGAACTACGCGCTAGATTCGATTTGCGTTTTCTAGGCATACCTATTAGAATAAAAACTACGTAATTAAACTGAAAAAATGGGTACAGACTCGTGGTTACACCGCTTTGTTACACCAGTGTGACTACGAGTAAACTTTTTTACTCGTGGTTACACTACTCTAAAAGGATCGCGCTTGACCAAACAATATATTGGGTAGGTAGTGATGTGCCTGATAGTTGAAAATCTTTTTAAGGTCAAGATGTTATGCTGTTGCAAACTGTTTAGTAATGTCATGGTAAATAAAATGTATCCACTAACATTGTAGTATAGAGTTTTTAGTGTTTTAGCTTCTTTTCAAAGAAAACCAAGTGAAACAACAAATAGTAAAAAAAATTAAAAAAAAAAATGGATGGGAACCGGAAAAGATCAATCTAGATTTTGAACTAGCAATCTCCAAAGCTATCAAAATAATTTTCCTAAACATCGAAATAAAAAAATGCCACTAGCATTTCACAAATAGTTTGTGGCGAAAAACTAAATTTATAGGCATAAAGACATAACTTCATCGCCGAATAGTAGGTTTGTGCACTGCTCTTTCACAATGCGCTCTTTTAAACTACAATAAAATTAAGGCTTTCATGAAGTATATGAACAGTACGTTGCTTAAAATGATGCATTTATAAGAGCGTGTGGTGTGTCGGCAATAAACGTTCGTTAAAATCACGACGCTGTGCCGTTATCGGCGTATGTTTCAATATGTATCTGCATTATTTAGCTACACACACATAAGCGATTCATTTAAAAAACGATGAAGCGGGGGAGAGTCGACTCGGCGATCCGCGGCTGATTGGCGATCCCTTACGCAGTGCGCGGTTACGTAGTAAAGTTTTTATTTTTTGCAGAAAGGTGTAATTTTAATTTCAATTTTAATAAAGAAAAAAATAATATTGTTTGTTTTGTTATTAATAATTAAAATATATATATGTTACTCTAACATTTATACAAAAAGAATTAAATGCATTCCTTTTGTAGTTACTTTTCTATAGAATTTCGAAAATGGCCGGCGCACGGGTGGATACGGGTTGTTCATATTTCGCAATATTTCATAATTGTTTTATTTTTGTTTCTTAAAAGACCTACAATTATTATTTTTGTTACTTAAAAAATGACATAATTTTTTTATTGCTGAGTAGGGATCGGAAATTCTTAGAATTTATTTAAACACGTAGTATGTACTAGCAAAGAAAATATAGTATGGTACTAGTATATATTCTGAGCAATATATATTTAGTCTCTGGGTTTACAAGGTCATCTTATATATATATAGTACAGATTTGTTTTATTTCCCCACACTAGCAGTGTTACCACGAGTCCTACGTTTTATTAGTTTACTTGTGGTTACACCACTCGGTGTGACCACGAGTAAAAAAGTTTACTCGTAGTCACACTGGTGTAACAAAGCGGTGTAACCACGAGTCTGGACCCGAAAAAATACATATAACCTTCTCTAAATTTTACAGGAAAAGATTGATTGACTTTGACATTTGCAACTCAATCAGCCTTGAATGGGCATTGGGCATAGAGCATGTAATTTGGAAAGTCAAGATGCAAACTACTATTTGTCATGGTAGAAAATAAGTTTTTTCTTCTAAGATTCTAGCCAATTCGTTTTCATCCCCCGTTTTCAACCCTTTAAAACGATTTTTTCGAATCAAAAAGTAGCCTATGTCCTTTCTCAGGCTCTAGACTATCTGTGTACCAAATTTCATTCAAATCGGTTCAGTAGTTTTAGCGTGAAAGCGCGACAGACAGACAGACAGACAGAGTTACTTTCGCATTTATAATATTAGTAAGGATTAGTAAGGAAGTAAGGATTAGTAAGGATTACAAAGTATGAGGTAAACAATGTGACCACTGACCATTGTGACCATATTTAAATGCTGTGAACTCATGTTTGAAATGTTAAATACTAATTTATTTTATGACCAATTTGACTGCAAAGCTAATGGGGTAATAAATTACGTTCGTGAAACTAACAAGTGACAGTTACGCTTTTGGTTCGTGTCCCAGCTCGTTAAAAGTTGCGAATTGGACTCCCCAGGAAGATATTTCGAGCCTGTCCCTAAAAGACACGCTTTACTCAAGATACACATAAAAACTTAAGCAATCTTTAAGATCGACGTAATCAATTACCCAGACAATGGAATTTTAATGATATTTTTTTCTGTTCCATTTCTCAGAAGTTTTAATACATAAGTGAATGGAAAAGCCAAGAACGGTGGATAAGAAAAATATTCAAAGCACTTAATGTACACATATAGTGAGTGATACAAATAGTTGCTTCAAAAAATGCAATATCCAAAGAAGCCCCAGGGAATAGGCGATTTTTATCCCACATAAAGCCCGGGATCACGTGCTTGCAGACATCGCTGATTCGAACGAGCTCCACTCGAGCGTACCCTCGAGGGAAAGCTTTTGCAATTTCAGATTTTAAGAAGCTTGGGCCCTCAAGTGCTTCGAAAGACGCCGCCTTCGTATACTTCAATAACAATTTAAAAATGAGGCGGTCATTCTAGCTCTACTTTTTTATTACGCGTTATTTTTATCGTCTATTTCGTAATTCGGCTTCGCCATAACGTGATCGCAATGCTCGTAAATTGTAATGATCGATATACCATTGGACGGAGAAAGCGTTTTGTTTGAACAATGTTACGAAATTTTATGAGCGATGAATTCAACACTTTTGGTTCTAATAGGTTCCGCAAGTTAGAGCAATTAGTGCGGAGTCTTGTTACAGATACTTTTTGTTAGCTTTGAACTTTACGGTGGTTTTATCGACTATAAGCGAAAGGAAAGAGATAAAGCTTCACTATCACGATGTTTTTTCTTCTCTTGGGGAAATACCCAACTGCTCGGATCAAAGTGCTATAATGTTGACATAGTGCGACGTAAATTCCATTTTATTTGCACGACCCTTCGATAACCACAACGCCTGAGCATGATTATGCTTTTACTTCGCAGTAAGGTAATCTAGTCTCTGGGTCTTTCCGATTAATGGCAGATCAATACTCTAAAGTTATAAATGACACAACTGCGGCTAGTATTTTGTGACCACAAACAAACAGATGGGGCGCATAAACGCTCATCTACTGTGTTCATTGTTAAAATGTAAATAGTCACGTAGCAACACTGCAGCACCATTTTCTTAGAACTTATCGAACTAATCATTACGTAAGTGTATTTATTTAAGTTTTCATGTAGACTGGGTGCTTTGACCGGGCGGAATCCAAACAATCCTCGGATAAAGGAGCGAGTTTGCGCCGGAAGGCACGCGCGGATCGTGCCCTTTGCTCGGTTCTCAGTACCTTTCTGGTTCATAAAAGGCGAAGGATGTGGTCGATTGGTAAATACACGTTCTATATTGCTCCAGTTAGTTACCCTCTCTGAGTGTATGGAGAACTGTTTCAAGGTAGACCATTCTTTACTGATCATGGTCATTAGTGAGAAGGCAAAGGCTCGAGTTGACACGACTGTTTAGATTTAGACTTCAAGCTTCGAGCAAATATCTACAGAGCCACAGTCCCCAAGTGAAAGTAGTGTCACAGTCCTCAGTCCCCAAGTGAAAATGTACGAGCGCCGTCATACATACCGACATAGATATTTACATTAAATAATTCAAAATGACCCGTTTTCTCGAATCTCGACGTTACCTAAAAAATATCTAGTTGGTCAACATCGTGTGAAAATTAGACACTGGGATAAGATCTTTGAGTAATAAGTTCGAAAGTGAGCAGCTTCTAAAACTTTTCGATTGAATCATGATTACTTACAAAACTTTCGTCTACGGGCGCGTATCTGATTGAAACTCGAAGAATAGGCTCTTGATTAACGTTGAGAAGAAAACGAAGTTCAAGTTTTTTGTTTACAAAAACGCTGATATAGCGATACCGTGAGATTGCAATGGATATTTGTTTTTCGCGCATTGATGTATGACCGCCACCGCCAATATCCTGTTTGAAGTTACACCAATTCGATTCTCACAATGAAAAAACTGTTTGTCATTGATATACTAACATAGTAGTTGCAAAGTAGTAGAAGTTCCAAACGTAAAGTTATCATCATCTCTGAAGGACACAATACATAAATACTTGAACGTATTTAAGTATTTTAATAATTTGTAAGCATATACATATTATATTGTTTATCCACAAATGGTAGCTAAATATTTTACTCAGTATTGCCACAAAAAATAGCAATATCGACACAACAGATGTTCAGGTAAGAAAATGCTTAGGTAGTTGTACCGGTTCAACGAAATAACAAAGCCAAGGTTTCGCAAACATAACGAAACAGGAGTTATGTAAATAATTTTTGCTTATGAGGTCAATGATCCCGGATATAATGACGAATTACTTGAAAAACTAGTCGAGATGAGACTTTGGGCATGGAAGACAGGAAATCGTGCATTTAATATTACGAACACGACAAATAAATACCGAAAGAGCTTTACTGACGCCATTCTTACATGAATATGAGAACGTGAGAAAGCTCCGTCAAACAATTTAATAGTTTTCAAAATGGCTCAATACAGTGTAGGCACGAAAATGATATGATTGTGCAATTTCGTTAACAACTGAAACGATGACAATGGTGTTACGAAACATTTTCTTTTAAACGGCTTTTTGCTGATCTTTCATCGTCGAACAAAGAAGCACCTTTCGTAACCCTGACAGTGTTCCCATGTGAATCGTAAAACATACGATCAATATTAGGTACTTTTAACCTGTAGGCTGTAGGGCCTCCCGTCACAGTGCATGAAGCCGCGCCGGACTGGAGGCTTCCGCTAAATCTTCACTCTCGAGTTACACCAACATTAGACACCCGTCCTACCAGGATGTTACTACAACTACTGAGAATCAAGTTACATCAGACTGCAGACTGACACCAGACTATTCCGTATTAGGTGTAGAAATTGTCGCAATTTGTCGTCGATACGTATTCATTAAAGTCAGAAGAATGTTAATGCGTCTGGTAACTGGCCAGTTGGAGTGCGGAGTAGGTTAACATGGGTACTCCAACTGTTTCAAGACAAAAGGAAAGTGTCAGAGAATACAGTAGAGCCAGAGTAGAGGGGACGTGTTGTTAAAAGTTCAAGTAGCGAAAAGTAGAGCGAGACAAGAGCAACTTTGGCAGCAAGCGATTAAGACTAACATAGTTACTGTTCAAGTAGAGTTGTCTACGAAATATGAATCTATTGTATACCGCTGGTCATAAATAATAAAGGCAGTGACGTAAATGCTGCGGAAATATGTAAGAAAGGAAAATGTAAAATAGCTATTTCAGAGAGCAATTCTGAACTAATACTGTATGCGCATACGGGATGAAAATGATATCACTAGACATTAATAATGCAACAGCAGCCTTGTATAACATAGATTAGACCAATCCTACCGAGACTAGAGCTTCGGTATTCTTTGAAATTCATTGGGCATTGTAAGTAATTGATTAGAGTGCTGGGTAGCTATTTTGTGTATTATTATGGGAAATTGATTCTTTGACACGGGTCTAATAAACTAGCCTTGTGATAATTAGTTAAGTCTATTGAAGTTGGAGGACAGGCACATGCCTACCCTTAGAAAGACTTACCTAGACAGGAAATAGGGTCAGCAGAGAATTATTAACATCATTTCCTTTCTATATAATATAATATATGAGATCTATGCCATTACCTTAATCGTTATTTTTTCAACCTTATTCTGTAATCGCCTTACCAAGAATCGAAAACCTCAAAAATGTGCCTTGACATAGACAACGAATTCTCATACATTGAGAACGAAATTGATGTCACAGTCGCGAACTCATTGTGATTCACGAGGCGAAATCTGATAGTGATACTAATTGTAATGAAATAACAATAGACACGGTTAATTACTTGCATAATAAAATCGCACATGAACTTTGCCAGGAACAATTAAGAAGCTATTGAGGAGCGTTGTACTTATGATTTAGATAAGCTATTACAAGTAGGTAGCAAAGGTTGTGGTCATTTGATATTTGTAGATAAACTAGATCACGGCTTCATCATTATCATTCTCTATCGTACTACTGAGTTTAACTTCTCTCTAACAATGCCTCATCTGCCTCGGTCGGTCTAAGTCGTATCCAAACCCTCGATTTTTACAATTTCGTCAACCTAACTTGTTGCCGGATGTGCCACGCTCTTCTACTTCGCCTTGGCCACTACGATCACGTAATTAATAAGATCACATTATTGAGTAATCGGCCAAGTGCGAGTAGGCCTCGCGCACGAAGGGTTCCACGTAATGAGGCACTGTATGGGAGCCCCCCCTTAATATATTTTAGTTTAATTAATTATTTTTCAAACAACTAAATATTCTGTGAATATTTTAAACATCTACCTGGTGCTGTTATTGATTTCGAGCAAAAAAACACGTTTTTTGTATTGCTCCCCTTGAATAATTTTATTTTTAACCCCCGACACAAAAGAGGGGTGTTATAAGTTTGACGTGTCTGTTTGTGTGTCTGTCTGTCTGTCTGTGGCATCATAGCGCCAGAACCACTGAACAGATTTCAGTTTAGTTTTTTTTTGGATGAAAGGAGACCCTTTCACTGCTGAAAACACACACGTCTGTGTTTTCGATTCTCACGCCCCGCGGCTACTACACACACCAGGCGTGTGCGGTAGCGTCTTCCCGCGCCTTGCGTGTGCGTTTTAGAATTAGCAGGCACCTTAAAAAAAGTACCTCAGCAGTGAAAGGGTTAATCGAGAGTGTTCTTAGAGCTATGTTTTATAAAAATCGATTGAACCGTTTAAGAGTTATGGTGGGTTAAAGTGGGGATGGAAGAACCAAAATTCTACAAATGTGCCCAAAATGGTTGTCAATGTGTCGGGGGTTTTTTAAATTTTTAATTTATAGTAATTATATTGTAATTATTTATATCCGAAGTGAAAATTTAACTAAATATTCTGTGAATATTTCAACCTGTTACCGTTAGGAAAAACGGCTAAAAATTCAGGTTTGTTGTACGGGAGCCATTAATATTTTGTTTTTCTGTTTTCAGTATTTGTAGCGGCAACAGAAATACATGATCTGTAAAAATTTCAACATTCTAGCTATCATTGTTCATGAGATACAGCCTGGTGACAGACAGACAGACAGTCAGACAGACGGACGGACAGCGGAGTCTTAATAATAGGGTCCCGTTTTTACCATTTGGGTACGGAACCCTAAAAAGGAAAGCAATACGAGTACATGTCATATAAAATTGGCATTTATGACAATAAGTCAGTCTAACATAGAATACCGATATGTACCTATTCTCAAATAGTAGGTAAGTGTGACCCTGATGCGCTATGTCTAGTTGGGAACACACTGCCTAGTTGCCTACGTCCATTGGGTGTTCTAAGCTATGATGTACTAAATGGAAGAGGAAATCCTATCTTGTCGTATTAAGTCACTCTCTGAAAATATATCGCCTACAAAATATTAAAATGAAATCCCGGGATGGCTGACATTTGTGAAAATATCAAACGTAAACGAAATTTAGAACGTGCGATCGAGTCAAGGCAAGCCGGTTGCAATTGAAACAGGATGCAGAGTACTCAGGAGTGCGCATGAAATGTTTATTTTAATTCTAAGCAAACAATGCACAGTTCCAGACTCGAAAAGTTTAAGAATATGTTCATTCATTAGAGATTGATCAAAAATCAGATCAGAAATGGATTTTTCTTATACTGACTCTCGCTGATTTATTTAGAAACGTATTGGTATAAAACTTTTATCTACAGCTACATCACTACATGGTATAAAACAAAGTCGCTTCCGCTGTCCCCATGTGTGCTTATATCTTTAAAACTACACAACAGATTTTGATGCGGTTTTTTTAATAGATAGAGTGATTCAAGAGGAAGGTTTATATGTATAATAAACCTGTGTGACTTGAATCTTTGTACTAAGTATGTATGAAAAACAAGTAGATGGTGAAAGACTAACAAACAAATACACTTTTGGATTTAAAAAGATTAGTAAGGATAACCTCGACTTTTAACTGAAAGCACAATAGAAAACTAGATATCTAGTATTCAGCTTCCGCAACAATAAGGTTTCAAACCAGAACATCTAAGGATGAGGATTTTTCTTTACAAAACAATTGTCAGCCTATTCGGAACATAATCCGATTGCCGGCCGGATAAAAACAAAGCGTATTTTGGTCACGCCCCGTAAGTCGACCGGACGACACAATATCACAAATGGCTGCTGACGGCTTGCTGGCCGTGAACTGTCAGTCTTCCTGATTGATGAGACACCTTCAACAAAGGTAGAAAGCACTAAACGGTTCCTTTAAATTAATATAGGCTTGAATTGGACAAGAACCGGTACTTTCCAAAAATGTAAGTTTGGCTTATTGCTTTATAGCCGCTTACAAGTACGAGTAAGAAGAATGTAATAGCTATCATTGAAGTACGCGCTAATGATCAAAGCAGATAATATTTTATTTTTGGAAGAGTTTTTTTGAAACACGATAGGTTAATTTCAAGGTTTTAGTTATCTACCAAATCCTATATATTTTCAACAGCATTACCTACCCATATGTAGGCATTACGTATCCTGCTATTCTAGATAGAGCAATTTCAATGCGGAAGTAGAACTAAATCGCGACTATTTACGCGTGTCGTAATCGAGGACACTTTTTGTCACACCTAGATATTGAATTAATGATGCGAAAAAAGAACAAAAGGATGTAAAATTCACTAGAAGTATCAATAAAATTGCATGTCGTATGCGATCTGTTCAGATTTTAGAATAGATGTTTATAGCGTCATTGATTTACTAACGGTAGGTCAGAGGTTTTCATGCAATTTAAATAGCTTCTAAAAAGCATGTGTAAAGACGGCAAGGCAGCTGCAAAAGGGGAAAGATCAATAAAACTGTAGATGAAGCGAAAATGGCGGACGGAAGTAGAGAAAAGCAAATATATACCCGCATTCGCCAACGCTGCCAAGATTTAAAGAGGGGTTACCAGAAAGTTCGGTAAGATACTGCGAACTACATTAATCTCTCCATTCACAAACTGTCAAGATTAAATTGGCAAATATAAGCCCACTTCTGTAGAAGATTTTTACGCAAGCGCCACACGATGCAATGAGATATTATATTGCTGATAAGCATGAAGCTACAATCCACACCGTTTACGTGTTCATGTTCAAGTAGCGAGACCAGCTATTACAACATAAAAAGTATACTAGAGATTCTTGTAAAGATTGTAGATATATTGTCTTGCATAGTGGTTAGTGGCTAGCAGGGTGAAAAAAAAAATTGCAATCTCCAGAAAATCAATGTTAATCTTGCCAATTGATACTCTTGCCTCTATAAATATTGAATCGGGCTACAGACGAAGATATAAATATGTAGCTTTATCTATTACATATAGAACAGAACGTAATTTATAGAGCTCTAATGCGCTCGTTTCAAAAGGGAAGCGAATGAGGTCGGCATGCGAGTGATAACGGGATTAGGGACCATTGAAGACTCGAAAGGTAAAGGCTGCGGAATTAGTGAGAGCAATAATAGTAAGCTGACCAAATCTAGGTAGCTTAATACTTATTGTAATATAGCTGGAGCCTTGTAGGTCTTCGAAGCCGCTCAACGTAAGCCTAGGCGCGACTGCGATTAACTCTACAAATACCTGAGTATCGATTCCGCAACGCGTCTGCAAGTTCACAGCGAGTGCCGACTGCGGAACCAGATGGTGCCTCTAACGATTCTACCAACTCACTGTTTGTCTGCTATGACAATAACAATCCCAAATTATACTGTATTGTTGAGCATGTAATTTAGTACCTCGCAATAGAATGTTTGATGTTTTCGAAAGCAGACCCCAAATTGTGAGTTATAAAAAGTTAAACGACGCTCTTCAAGAAAAATGACCAGCGATTTTTTTGTATTTCTACTTCGACTTTAGCAGTGGACTTGACTGATAGACAGCAGCCGCGCAGGCAACGTCACGTTTGTTGACGGGGAAAGTAAACTTGGCGAACAATGGAATCCGAGACCCCGAAACAAAACATAAAAACAACATTTTGTCCCACGATAAGTTGTGGAGAAACTACCATCCTTGACAAGTACAGCCAAGGAAAATACTCAGCGGGGTATTTAATTTGGCTTCTTTTGCTGGATGTTTCGTTTATTATCAATTTACGATTCGCATAACTTGGTTTGAACGACGCGGCGGCGGCCGGGGCTGTCGAAACGTTGAAGATTTTGTCCATTTTAGTACGTTGTTTACTTCGGTTTGTTGTTTCGGGTGTGTTTTATTCAGCAGGTTGTTTACTATAATTATGTACTTATACATAATTATTATAAGTCACGAATTAATCAACAATTTAAGATCTATAGCAAAAAAGCTGTTATAATTATAACTACCATGGTTATCATGCTCCTTGTAACTACCTCTAAATTTTATTAACTGCAGTGTAAGACCTGCACTACGTTACAAAACTTTTTTTTTTTTTAAACTTGACGTGATAATATTATAATTATGAACATAGCTGGAATTTCCTTGATCTATACCAATTTTATAAAGAAGAAAGATTTGATTGTTTGTTTGCATCGAATAGGTTCCGAAACCACTGAACCGAATTGAAAAATTCTTTCACTGTTGGAAAGCTACACCACGTTAATGATATCATTACCGTGGCTACACTATCCCCGGTGAAAATAGGCTATATTATTATTATTTTAAATTAGGGATCATTACTATTTGTCTTCTTTAGCGAATCCTACCTGGGCGAAGCCGGGACGGGCAGCTAGTATCGTTATAAACTTTCTAAAAAAATGCATAAACATTCCGATCTCTGATTTCTTTATACAAGATCGATCGCAACACCTAATAACTGTAACGGGAACCAAAGGCATAACTACAGTTTTGAACGAAGGTCGTTCAAGCAACCGGTTAATTATAACAGGATTTTTTGCCATTACCAAGTGATGCTGATATAAAAACAATAAACAAAGCTTACGTTTAAGAACTGGATCATAAATCGCGGGTTTTTTTGTGTGAGAAGGAAACTGGACAGACGCCAGTCGTCTGCGTTGTGACGTTAAAAGTAAATGGCCTAAAGGTGTCAGGGTTAAGTCTAAATGCTATCAAGAGATAACAAACTGCGATCGTTAGGCAGGTAACAAAATAACAAACAAGCCAGGTACCTTGACGTGACTCTACTTGTTTAATTGGAAGTGATTTAGCAATCTCGGTTCCGCCAGGTGCATGCGATGCACTGCAACTTAGGTATAAGCATTGTAATAAACTTGTTCTGTGTTTACGTGTTTCGCTTCATACTAGAATAAACTTTTATTGGGAGGCTCTTTTTTCAGAGCACGCCTGGAGAAGTACCACAATTTTGCCAATCATGATTTGGCAATCAGTATTATACAACCATTACTGTCTTTGATTATATCTGTCTAGATGGACAAATATAAACATCAATCACAAAGAAAACGGCCCAGATTTTAGGCATTGTGCGCGTACTTAATACATATGTCTAACCTGTTATGTATGCATAGGCACCATAAATGTAGACCGTTTTTGGGCCGTTTTACTCAGCCAATCCGGTATCTACATTAGACATGTACATGATCAAAGATTACTTACTGTATTCCAGATTGAACGGCAATGTTTCCAGCATAATTTGTGAAATGTTTTTAGAGAGTGCTGTGCTTCGCAGGTTTTTGGACTGATACAGTTCAGAGTTCTGGCTGCTGGAGGTCTGTTATGAGTAGGGATGCAACGATACATAATTTTTCCGATACGATACCGATACCGATTATTGTACTAAATAATCGGCGATATCGATACCGATATCGGCGGCTTAGTAGAAATATAAAAAAGGAACAAATACATAATGAATAATTTTCTTAATTATGCAAAGAAGCTAACAAGTAGGTACCATCATTTATCAGAGTCTTAACCTTGAAAATATTGAAAACCAAAATGTCAAATCAAAATTCAGAAAAGAAATTATTTATATGAAATAAATAAATAATCAAGAATATTATCAAGCATTCAAAGCGCTAATTAAGAAAGTAATTGTTACACAATGTGGTAAAGTAAACCAATACAAAAGTAAAATACAGTCAACAATTAAAGTTTACTTTATGCATTAGCAGATATCTGTTACGCAAATCATTTTGTATGATACACAACGCGTGCGTTTTTCGTTTCGAGCGTTTCCCAAACTCTTGATATCAGCTGTATGTACCTAATCGGCGATTCTGATATATCGGTCCTGCCGATTAATCGGCCGATATATCGGTATCGGTATCGGAATCGTTACATCCCTAGTTATGAGCATAATTATGTAACGCTAATAACATCAGGCGAACCTAAAGCTTGCTTTGTCACTCAATTATAAAAAAACTCTCCCAGTCTAGACCATGATTTCATGTCCTATAATTATACGAACAATAGGTACCTACCCATAACAATTATAAAGTATAAAAATAGCGGTATAAACATTACTTTAAATTTATAGCGGTTTGCCGCATTGCCGCATCATTTACACGGTACCTACTTGTATGCTCAAACGTAGCATTGCGGCCTCAAAATATATGATACGAATACGAGAGAAACGACAGTTTCAGAGTTTTCAATGTGTTGTAATTGCCACTTCCATAAACCAATTGAGTTTATTAGATAATTATTTGATTGGGTTTATTTCGATGGCGCTTTTGATGAGATCTTCCTATACCTCATCAAAAGCGTCATCGAAATAAACTACACACTATTGCATGAATAAACCAAATTCCAGCAATTCTACTAACGGGGAGGATACTACTGAATTGTAACATTTAACCGTCTTACCTTTTGTGGTTTACGCACGCTTTAAACAATGTTTGTACAAATTGCACGGCTAAACAGTGTTTAAAGCGTGTTTAAATCTTTTGTGTTAAGGTGGTGAATGTTGACGAGCTATGTAGAGAGATTTATAGATTTTTTCTACAGAGTTTAAATTAAAGCAACGTCCGTTTTATTATGTTTTCTCTTAATATAATCATCAAAGATTAGGTGAATCCAAAATCCCAAACATACGGAAGTAAAGAAGCGAAGTTAGTAACATGAAATATGATAATAATATTAATCTATTGTTATGACGATTATACATTTATCAAAGTCATGCAAAAAGAATAAGATAATCATGCAAATTGGAGTGAAACCGGCGATTGCCGCCGCGAATCGGTCAACAAGACGGCGATGGCTGCCGCCAGTGTTGTTCCGAGTCAACTTTACCGTCGCCGTATATCAACCTCAAAACGCCGTATTTTAATGAAAATACAGGAGAAAATTTGATGAAAAGAGCGTACTGTTAAATAATCGGAATTTTTATAAGAAAATTGTATGAAAATACGGCTTTAAAAGGCCAGTCGTAGGCCGTATTTTGGGTTCATATAGGGCCTAAAAACCGTACAATACGGCTAAAGCCGTATCATTAACATCACTGGCTGCCGCGTGGCGAGCCGGCGCGAATCGGCCAGCGGACACAGCAGCACCGGAGAAACTCTCCAGCGCCATGGCTCCGGCAAAAAGCGAAGAGTACGCGCGCGCCGCGGCGTCGATCTTCGCACTTTCATTCGCGTTTCAATGATTTGAGATATCATTACGAAAACGTCATCGAGCGTAATAATGAAACGATTAAATATTACTAGATGCGCCACGCGGATTTATACGTTACAGTGGATGAATTTGAGATTAGATCCGCATGCACTTGAAAAGCAATAAACTGTAATGTAGCGAAGTTTTCGTCTGGTGCTGAGAGACCGCTGAGCGGAGGGTCTCAAAAGTAGCCCATTATTTTCTTGTTCCAGCTTAGACTTTTATATTGATCCTATCTGAATGCAATCAGACTTTAGACTAAATAAGCCCATGAGTGTCAAAAATTGCCTAACTGAATTTTTAGGGTTTCGTACCCAAAGGGGAAAACGGGACCCTATTACTAAGACTTCGATGTCCGTCTGTCCGTCTGTTACCGGGCTGTATCTCATGAACCATGATATCTAGGCAGCTGAAATTTTCACTGATGATGTATTTCGGTTGCCGCTATAATAACAAATACTAAAAACAAAATAAAATAGATATTTAAGGGGGGCTCCCATACAACAAACCTGATTTTTTAGACGTTTTTCGCTCTATATTAATAATGGTACCAAGTAGATGCTTGAAATTTTCACAGAATATTTAGTTTTATTTTCCTTCAGTAATAAATAATAAAATTAAAATAGAATAAATATTTAAGGGGGGCTCCCACAGTACGGAACCCTCCGTGTGCGAGTCCGACTCGTACTTGATCGATTTTTAAAATTAATGTCAGCCTTAGCCCCTTAATTGCGCTTACTAACTTTATCGTTTTCAGCAGAATCTAATTCAAAAATTGATTTTGAAAACGAATGCAGCAAGCTTGGCAACTTTGGCCTTATGGCCTCAAATAAAATTTGCAAGTATGCACTCTAGTCTAGATATATATCAATTTCAAATTTTCCAATCTTCCGCTCTGCTAAACCGTAGTTTACAACTGCATTGCATCTGCATGCTGTAAACTGGCAAATGGCGCATACGGCATTATGAATGATATTCGTAGCGAATGTAGCTAAAACTTCGTTCAGACGCGACCAAGGACGTAAATATTTCGGATTAATCTTTGCGAGTGTAATAAAAGTGTCTCGTGGACCGGTCGCCGGTCGGGCCGCGCTGAGGTCACGCGTGCATCTCATCGATATAATAAGCTCCGATGACCTAACGCAATATTTGTATTAGCGTAAACAAAATTGCCGTGTTCTCCTTATCTGCAGTTACGTTTGCGCGTAGTTTCAAACTTTGTACAGGTCGCGGCATATAAGTGTAGTGCAGGGTAGTGTGGAAGGGATGACTGCGCATGGGTTTAGTATGGCGGTCGCCATGCGCAGCCTTCCCCTCCACACTACCCTCAGCGCTAGACTTACGTGCCGCTACATGTATAAGCCGAATTAAGCATGCCGATGTTTAATTCGGCCTATACTAAGCTATATAAGGCTTAGCTGTGAAATTAGCTACAAGCTACAAGCTGCGCGAAACTCAATCCTCGCGCAGCCGCAGCTGTAAAATGAGCTTCAGTCAGGATTGAGTTATCCGCAGCTTGTAGCTAACATCGCAGCCGCCAAGAAGTTTGGTTCGGCGTTTAAAAACTCAATCTAAAGACATCAGCATAGCTAGAAATGTTCCCTGGGGGCAACTGCGTACTTTTGCAGACTCAAGAAAAATATAATGTAGTTTTAAGTTTTCTAGGATAGGTAAAGAAGTTTCTAGGGTGGGCACCAATTAGCTATGCCCTATAGATAGCATTATTAGGTAGGTGCAGCTAGTAGGTTGTCATCGAGTCAATTAATGACTAAAATGAAATTAAATTAATCTGAAAGGACTATTTATCTCTCTGGTGATGAGAGATGTGACGATGGAGATAAATGAATGAAGGATAAATATGGCAATACAATATATCCATTTCAATAAACTAAAGCTTGAGATAGACAGGGCTTGTAGAAAATTTATAAAGAGACAGGGTAACTAATTAATTATAAATTTCATAAAGATCGGTCCCCAGTTTGAAACAGATTTTTATCATTTCAGATGGGAGTGAGTAGGTCCAGATAAATTTTGGTAACTATTGCAAAAAGAAAATAAATATTCTTTAATGGTGTAATTAAACAGTAAAATTAGCCATTCATAGCACATGTGGACACACAATATAATAATAGTTATTATGGACACTTTCTAAAACAGCGCTGGACTAAAGTCCTTACCAACTTTCAACCATAACATTTTATATAACAGGTAAAAGCATATTTAATCTCCTAGAAAAAATGGTTTTTAAGGAACACCTGAATTCCCACAATGTATTTAGGTACAAAACAAAACATCCTAACAATGGAACATTGAATTGTATTAATCAGTCATATTATTATCACTGTATATGTAATCAATACAATTCGAGATTATTCAATTGTTAATCCCATGAAACAAGAAATACCTATTGTTAATGTGGTTTTCGACGCCTTCTTTACCTTATAATCTTGTTTTGAAGTTAAGTTAAAATAGCTACAAGTTAAACATATTGGTTTAATTTACATATTACTAGAAACAGGTTTTCGAGCCAACTCAACCCAGGATGTGATAACATAAGGACTAAATTTGTGTATGACCTTGTTCACTTCATTAGGGATAATCAATTGTTGGTCTGATGAATTCAATTGCCAATTTATGGCTAATGGAACTTAATCTCTTCATCGAACTCTGCCGGAGTTGAATGATAATGATTCGATGTAACAACGTAATCTAACATCAAAAATACAAAGGCAAGCAACAATGCTACGCTTTATGAAAAAAAATGTCAATTGCAGTTTGTATTGGTTTTTTAAAGAATCTTAATTCCATTCTAGGTAAACTGTTGAAAGATATTTTCAGAAGTTGTCATAAATTAAGAAAAGAATATGAAAATCTTACCAGTTCTTGGAGAAATGGGCACGGCTGGTTTTGGGGCAGAGTTGGAACAGAGGCGTCCAATTTTCGACGGTTGCTTCAATCCTGAAGGTTTCGGTAGAGATGATGGTCTAGTGGAATCCGGCTTAGGTATCGACGATATGGTGCTCGCCACTGACGCAGCATCCGACGATGTGGAGGACGGCGCCGGAGGCACAGCTGTCTCCGGCGTAGCTTCTTGTGTTTCACTCATTTTTATCACTTTAAGCACTTATTTTTCCAAAACTTTCACCTACACATTTTGCTGAAATCGTGGATAATTATAGGATTTCATGAATAAACGCGACGCATATAAAACAACACGACCGACCGTCATACTATAAATAACGCACGTTCCCGCGCAATAACAAGACACGTAATCTGGATCACGGCCAGTGTCTTTATTGATTGTAAATAATGAGAGTAAATAAAAAATTATTCAAGTTCATTATCAGACTCTCTTTACTTTCGAAATTGAATCGGTAAATAAATCACACGTGTAAAAGAAATATACGGTGAACCAGTATGTTTATAACTATATTGGCTTAAAAACTACATTGGAGGGTTTACAAAGCAAGCATTAAATAGACAAATGTAACGGCATACCTTGAATAAATAGAGCACGAAAAGTGCAATCTGTAAGGCAAAGAAAAACTCGCGAGATTTTTACCGCTCCTCGAACCAGCTGAGCTTGACCGTTGACGTTATCACACACTAGCACTGCACACACAACAATAATCAATGTTTTCAATAATTTCTCACCAAACTTAAGGCTACACCCAAAACTCTAAGCATAAAATAAATCGACTGTTCATGCTGTATACCTTCGATTTATTTTACCAAAAACAAAGCTCTCGAGTGGAGAAGGAGATTCACAATTTCACGCAATTTTATTTTCTTTAGCAACTCGGTCTAGGTTACGGTGTTGCAAGTACTCAAACATAAAAAGGTCCATCTCTCTCACTCACAGAAGTCACAAACAATTCAAAACAAGGAAATCACCGTTAAACATAATGTTTCACATTATGAAATACTAGTACGTCTTTAAAGTAAAAAAGGAAAAAAAACAACGGGTTGCACTCTGGGAGTGCTGGCAGCAGTGAAAACTTATACTTTATGAACATAAAAAGTACTATCAATAATGTGGTATAATACAATATCACACACGCACACTCGCGCAAGCGCCCTGCGCCGCATAAACGAAATAGCAGGAGCTGGAATACATTGTCGCCGCGCTGTAGAAAGAGAGGGGGATATTACTTCCTCTTCTACGCCACACCGGCGGTCCACTCTCCCTCCGTCTTACGAATTATCGATCAGGTTACGTGTCCTGACGCGAGTTAAACATTTTTACCCACCCCAAAAAGTGTACAACGCCGCTAAAGAAGTTTTCACTTCAAAAACAACGGGTTGCACTCTGGGAGTGCCGGCAGAAGTGAAAACTTAAACATTACATTATCCGTCTTACGAATTATTAATCAGGTAATGATTTGTCGCGAGTTTAACATTTTTAGTGTACAACGCCGCTAAAGAAGTTTTCACTTCAAAATTAGGATTCACTTTAAAAAGAATAAAAAGATTCCTGTTATTGGTCAAATTACACAACTGTGCGGCTATGATCTGAGCTACAAGCTTACATCACACCCGCCTAGTTGTACCTTATGTGTGGTTACAAAATTACTAAATCTTTCATTATATACATATATATACATATATTTTTTGGTAACAGAGCTGCGGGGCAATTCTGTCAACCGATCTCGTTACTAAGGTGACACGTTCTTGAACCTGTCTCGTTTTTCTGACAGTTTTGAAGTTGTCGGAACTGTCAGAAAAACGAGAAAGGTTCAAGAACGTATCACTTTAGTAAAGCGATCGGCTAACAGAATTGCCCCCTGAGGGACTCCAAGCATTTTTGACGTGACAACGTCTTATAAATTGGTTTGCCGGGTGACACTTCAAGAAACTGCGTTACGCTCCGCTCACACTTCATGCGCTCACAATGAGCGTTCAAATGCCACGTAAGTGCCTCTCACTCGCTCTCATTCGTCTCAAAGTTGTTGTCACGTAAAACTTTCGCCCGTATACCGACTTTACAGGCAACCAATTTTTTGGTGATGATATATTTGTTGCCGTTTTTAAAGCCTTGTTATGAAAAGTACTCTGAATTTATCTGTCTATCAATCTACCAGTAATATACACTTTTAGTAGGTACTTACTCATACATACGAGCATTCAATATTTGTGATGACTTTAGAACTCCATTAAACAGAGATAAATTGAACATGTGATCTGGCTACTCTAAAACATAAAAATGACAGTGACAGCCAGGAACGTTTAAAGTGACAGCTGACACACTTTCATTTTATTTATGGATTTTTTTCTTTTTGGCATTACACTTAACCCATTCAGTGCCGTGCCCGCCCAACAGCGAGTGAAACTTTTTAACACGCCAAGCCCGCCCATGGGCGGTTGGATTTTATACTCCGACATCTAAGCTAAAAACCTTAGCAAGGGCGGGCAAGGATAATCGAGATGCCGGGACCGCCGATGGGCGGGCTGTATATCACGTATGGCGGCATCTGATTAATGTCGTTACTTTTCAGGAAACAGAGGCGCCATCGTAATTGTATTAGCTAAATAGCATAGTTCTGTTTCTTTTTCACTTTAGGCGTTCGATAGAGATAACGCTTTTTACGTTGCTATTAAAACGCTAGCGCCTCTGTAATCGGGCTTAATAATGCCTTGCCGCCAAGATAATCTAAATAGTCTGTCCCATAGAAGAAACTTACATATATTTTATTCATCCCGCCTATTGTAGCTCAATTTTTGAATTATTAGAATCGTTTCTAACATTCGCAGAGGATCTCAAGCTATCGCTCGTAGAAACAGGCTTTCAACGTTCGCTCCCGCTCCCACGAACATTTAGATCGTCCGTGCTATCTGCCCTGTCTACTGCCATTTCAACTTGCCAATCCCCTGGTCTATATCGGTAACTTGCTGAGACTCAATTTCGAATAAATTATTCTAAATTCTTCTATTTACAATTTTGTTTCACTTTACGATGACTTCTAAATATCTCTGCTACCTTCTTTATGAACATACATTATAATGTATGTAGGTACTATCATATTTATCTACTGTGCTGGTCATATTACACATTTTAATTTCATAACTATTTACTAAAATTAATTTAAAAATTAAAAACTATTTACAATAATTTATTGTCATTCCACTAGTAAGATATCTTAGCAGAAACACCATAATTATAAAAAAATCTTTTTAAATTAAAACATTATTCTATTATCACTCAAACATCTTGTATAAAAACAGTAACATTTGAGTTTAATAAAAGTCTACATAAATTATAATACCACTATAAAAAAAAATTAAGACAAAAATGTCTAAGCAGATTGACCTAATTTTTGAAGTCTTCGATCTTCAAACAAATGATAAAACTCTTCGGGCACAATCTCCTTGAAATCAAATGGCTCTGGCCTCTTCCAATGTACTTTTTTAACATGAAATCGCATCTCGGCGACCACATGGTACATGGAGTCACATAATGGACACTGTATTGTCTTATCCTGATGTTTTTTAAGTCTATGTGTTTTCATAATACTTGAGGACCGGAACTTTTCCTGACATATATTACATTCATAAGGCCGTTCACCTGTATGTCTTCTAGTATGCATTTTGAGACATACCTTGTTAGCAAACTTTTTACCACAAAAAGAGCAATAGCAGATGTTGTTGTCCATATGAGTCCGCATGTGCTCATCCAATCTTGTCTTTCCACAAAATGATTTATTACAAACTTGACAAACATATGGCTTTATTTTCAAATGTATCTTATTAACATGGTTTTCACAATCCAGTCTCTTTTTTGTTTGATAATTGCAGTATTCACATTGAAAAAGAGGCTTCTCCAGACCATTCTCAGATGAATGTTTTGTCTCCATGTGTTTTTTCATAGATAGAGGTTTTATTAATTTGTGACACAATGTGCATGGGACGGCCTTAGCATGGACATTCTGATGGGTTTGCAGGGAACTTTCAGAGTTGAATCTCTTCCCACATACTTCACACTCATAATCCATGATATTTTTGAAACGAGTACACACTGCCGTGTGCCGGTAGTAAAATGCTGTGCTCACATATTTTAGGCAGGTTGGACATTTAGTTTTATCACTGTAATGTTGTTGCTTGTGAATATACAATTTTCTAAGATTAGGAAAACTTTTTGTGCACACTTTACAAGGATATCTTTCATCTTGGTCATGTAACTCTTCATGCTGTTCCATTTCTTTGACATTGTTGAAAGTGATATCACACAGAGTGCATTCAATGAATTTCCTTCTTTTCTTGTGTTGTATCCCAGTATGTATTTTTAGATGATGAGCTTTTAAAGCGGCTGGATTTGAGAACTCCTTCTTGCATAGCATGCAAGGGTACATAACTTCGCTATGATTAAGATTTTCATGTTTTTTTAGTTCAGGCTCTGTATTAAATGAGGCTACACAAACTGTGCACGGGTATGATCTTGCAATATCTTTGCAAAGTAGTCTGTGACGCTGCAGCAAAATTATATTCCTAAACTCATGGTCACAGTACTGGCACTTTAAATCTTGATGAAACTGTGTAATATGCGACTTTAAGCTTAGTTTTGTGTAAAACTGTGTTCCACAGTCATCACATGTGAATGGGTGGTGGTCTAAGTGTTCTCTATTGACATGTGTAATTAAATGCTCTTTTCTTTTAGTAGTGAAATCGCAATCTATACATTTAATTTTAGTTGCATGACTTAATATCTGTTCTCTGTAAGACATGAGATAGCTGTAGTGTACACATGGTGTAGACAAACATTCTAAGCAAGAGAATTTACACTTGTGTATTTTTATTTCACCTTCGCTTAAATTTTTAAGGCACATGATGCATTGATGTTTGTTTTTATCTAGTTTGTAATTCTCAAAGTGAGTTGATTTGTGATGTGTTTCCAATTGTTCTTGTGTGTAGTAAGCAAGGTCACAGTATATGCAAATATTTACTTGATTAGCATGGTTCAATCTCAGGTGATCATTTAATTCCTTGGTGTCAATTAACTCTTGACAATACTTGCATCTGGATTTTGTGTGAGTATGGGAATAATGGACATCTAAGTACTGCTGTGAATTGTACATTTTACTACAAAATCTGCATTGGTATATTGTAGTATTGTGCCGGGATTTTTCATGCTCCTTTAAAGCCCTGTATGTAGTGAAAATACTAGAACATGAATTACATGTATATGTGTTATATTTTGGGGCAGATGTATTACTTGTGGTTAATGGGGCAACTACTATTTTGCCCCCCTCAAGGGAAATTGTTGGCATCTCGACTTTTAACACCTCACCAACTTTATCTTTCTTTACTTCTGGGATCCTTGGATAATTAACGAATCTTTGTGTTGGTACAGGTTTAAATACTTTATTTTGTACTGCAACAATCTCTAGTTTCTTTACAGTTTTTTCTTGGTCTTTTTTGGCTTTGTCTATGTGTAAAGCATTGGTCTGGGGTGTACTTTTTGCTATATTTTCCGCATTATCATTGTCATGTTCTATAACAATCATAACATTAGAATTTTTATAAATCTCATTTTCTCTTAACTCATTGTTAAGGTCTGTAACTTTTGAAAGCAAGTCGTTTACACAACTGTTCAGAATCTTGCATACTTTTTTAGTGTCCTCTATGAATATGTAAGACTGTATTGCTTTTTCTGTACATTGTTCACATATCATATCTGTAGATGCATAATCATCAATCTGCAAACAGAAATAAGGCACATGATATTGGACTTCTAATTCAATTCCTTGGGCAATCAATAATAGTTTTGAAATTAAAAAATATTGAAAGTGGTATTTAAATAATTGTAGTACACTATCTGACCATCCTGGCATCACCCGGGTACAATTGTTATAGCAGCAAAACTTCTCGTTGAAACAATCTATAAGATAGTGAAAACTACATTCAAATCTGTAGTGTAGTTTGAAAGATATAAGCGGATACAAAGACGAGTGGACAGACACAGAAATAGCGACTTTGCTTTATTATAATAATTTTGTAATGATTTATTATGTTTTCATAACGACTATAAGATTTGAAACCAATCACATACATCTTTCAAGTCGAGAGCAGTTAAGCCAGCAGCCCAGGGCCACACTCCATTACTTTAAGGAGCTGGGGTAAGCTAGACACTGAAAAGGGAAATGGCCAAAACACCCCATGCAGAACATCAGTGCAGGACTTATGTCCTCTACACTAAAAAAGAATAAATAAAGCTTGTACTTTATATATTTGTTACGTATGTATTATAGCAGATTTAAGATATCTACAAAAATACAAATTGTGTAAAATATTGCACACCCGAAAAGGGTAATTAACTGTGATACTTATAATATTTTAAGAACTTACCAGCTTTATGCAATAAACAATATTCTGATTCTGAGATCACATACCTACATTTACATTAGTAGTAGAGATAAAAAATACTTACATTACAATTTAAAATAGCATTAGTGATTTCCTTCAGAGTTCTAGTTTTACCTCCATTGATAAAGAACTCTAATTTAGAAGGAAAAAGTTTTATCTCTGACTCTAAGCAAAATGCACAGTGCTGTGGCGCTGTCCATAGAACTCCTAGCTTACTTCTTAGCCATTCTTGATTTACCATCTCTGTTAGAGAACTCGTGTCCCCCATATCTGAAAATGGAAGTCATTATATTAAATACACAAGTATTTATCAGTAGTTTGGTCTGTACTCATTCGAATGAGTGAGGATATTGGTAAAGTCACAGACAGAAATGTAGTTTAGAAATAAGATGTAGAATTAACTTCTTTTTGTATTCTAGAGGTTTAAATAGAATAAGAAAATAGAGTAGAAAGTATGTAGTTCAAAGCAGTTCAAAATAGGTACAATTTACCACAGATGTCTATAATATGAGCAATTTACCGACGGAATTAACTTTTATCACATGGATGCATGGAGTTACTGACAGAGATCAGATATCTGTGGTGCTACTACAAGTCGCGGCATATAAGTGTAGCGCTGAGCAAAGTGTGGAGGATATGGCTGCGCATGGGTTTAGTCACAGAAGAGAGAGAAGGAATCTAGTTCTGCTGTTCTGAGGATTTAGTATGGCGGTTGTTAAGCGCAGCCATCCCCTCCACAGAACCCTCAGCTCTACACTTACGTACGTGCCGCTACTTGTACTTGGCTACACTGAATGACTGAACTAATGAACACCTTGGCTACTACATCACAGAACAATATTACTCAAGATCACGCTTTGGGTGCTCCACTTGCGATAGGTAAATTACCACTGGTTTAATACATTTTGATTGAGAATTCGAGCAAAACTTACCGGTATTTATTGTTTGTAATTTCCAGACACTGAACAGAAGAATTAGTAATTTAGCGAAAATCGGGTAAATAATTTAAGTATTTGAAAGAAAAATGAATGCCCAAAAAACTAATGGCGGGCCGATGGAAGTGAAACAGAACAGCGCAGAGGCGCAATCAGGCTCAGTGAAAATCAATGTATAAAATATACCTAATCAAAATAAATGGATATCAAAAATATATAGCGCTATCTCTGTGTATGTTGATTTGATAAGTAGGTATACTTCCTTCTACGGATTTATAAGAATATAGGATGACATGGGCGTATATGAGGGGGGGTCCGAGGGGTCCAGACCCCCCTCTTGGCTTTATACATTTTCAAATATTTTTATAAGTATACCTAAATGCATTCCAACCCTAAAGTTTTTATAGCCATGGTCTTTTGTTCACAAACTAAAGGATACTACGCTTTTGTTTCACCGGGTCGACGCGACGGTCAACATGTGCAACAGATTTAATGCAAAAAAGAGAACTTTTACAATTTTAAGTGACAAAAGAAACCCATTTTACGTCTATCTTTCACCCGTGTGTTCATTGGCTTGTTGTGCCATCCCAAAATATTTTTTTGGGATAGTAAAAGTAGCATACGACACTCCGATCTTCAAAGTAGGTACGGTACATCCATGCAAAAATCGATCGATCCTTTTTTCCGTTTTTGAATGAAAAAGTAACAGACGTACAATGCTTTCGGATTTAGAAAATGATATAGTAAAGATTCCTAGCTAGTTTTGTCACAAAAAAAGTTAAAGTTTTAAAATAGGTCGGTAGAAAATGTACTAGAACCAAAAATGGCTTCAAAAAGGGAAAACACCTTTTAAGAACCGTCTTTGTTTAAAACCCACATTGATTCACAAACGTCAGAAGTACCTATAAAAATACTATACTTTATTATACTATTTTATTGGTCCAGTGTTTATGCTCATAATTAGGCACATGCTTAGGTACACCAAAATAAACTTATCAAGCCTGTTTTTTCGGATGTTTGTGTTCCTATTCTAGTTTAAGTCACCCTAGCGAACGAACAAAAATCATGTGATAAAATTAAATGATATAAGTATAAATAATATAGAATTCATAAGAAATAGCAAGAGCTTCAATTTGCAAGACCTAATAATCTACTTACTAGAGTTTTCGACCGACGAAACGGAGGAGGTTACTCAATTCGACGCGTACCTAATATGTTGTTTTGTTTTTTTACCAACCCCTGACGCAAAAGAGGGGTGTTATAAGTTTGACGTGTCTGTTTGTCTGTGTGTCTATCTGTCTGTCTGTGGCATCATAGAGCCCGAACCACTGAACCGATTTCAGTTTAGTTTTTTTTGGATGAAAGAAGACTTAATCGAGAGTGTTCTTAGCTATGTTTTATAAAAATCGATTGAGCCGTTTAAGTGTTATGGTGGGTTAAAGTGGGGATGGAAGAACCAAAATTCTACAAATGTGCCCAAAATGGTTGTCAACTGAAAGTTTGTTGTCAAATATTTTTGTGTCGGGGGTTTTTTAAATTTTAAATTTATAATTTACATATTAGGTTATGTATAACCACGTATGACTTTTTACATAGCGGTCTGATTTTAATAATGATCCTTTTTTTTACTCGAAAGTGTATACTTCGAAATTGGTCCCTATTAAATTTTATCGAAATCGTCAGCCGATTTCGGCCATTTTTGGTAAGTCAACAACAATGTGAAAAATGTTACATCGTTCCGAGCGAAATATTGCGAATTCTGCACACGGTTGAAGTCGGTCATGCTATTTTTTTTGCAAAAAATAATTATATAAAACAGTATTGTTGCTAATTGCTACAAGTTGACTTCTAGTAAATCAAATGTACCAAATCCAGCCCTGGAAAAGAGTTGCTAGTATTGAATGCGGATGCGGCTGTGAATTAGTCATCCACCATTCACAGATCTAAAAAAACGGTTGTTGTGATTGGTGGACAACTTGATCGCAGCCACATCGACGAGCCCGCACTTGGCCTGCAGCGGCTGCAGCTGTTTGGGGGACACTAAGTAGGTACGATATTTTCGCGTTGTTTTTTTTTTACACTTGCAATTTCGTTCATTCGCAATTGTCAAATGTTAATTATCAATGTCAATTCACGCATTTTAAGTGTCAAGATGTCAAATATCTATACTGTCAAATCACTCTCTGTGTGTCAAATGATGGCATGTCTAGGCCTGTTGCCAGATTGGGGGATTTAGATTCCCTCTAAATTTGGGTTTTTAATGCCCACTAGGGGAAATTTCAGGGGGAAAAAATTTGTGTCGGGGGAACTGGGGGGAAATTCCATATGTGACTGACTACATTTTCTCAGATTTCGTTGTATTTTGCCTCATATTACAATGATTAGTATGTTTGCAGTTTAAAAATTAAGCATAGTTTTATAGTTATATGTGCAATTATCGCTTTTTTTTTTTAAGAATAAGAATAAGAATAAGAAAATGTTTATTGTAAAGCCGTGTAAAAAGATGTTACATACAAATTGTTTCAACAGCCTGCCCATTTCGAGCGTACAATAGTGATTTATAAATAATAAGTAATAGGTAGTTCTATATTAACAAAAATAATAGATATATTTGTTAAGTACAGATACAGATTAGGTTTTATTACAGGTACAGATTGTTAATTACTATACATGACTTATACCTATTATCATTAACAATTTCAACATAAAAGTGCTAGTCAATTACAGGTTAAGTAAATTATATTTGCTTATTTTGTGGTCTTCGAAAAATTCTTTTGTGCTATAAAAAGCTTTCGAAATAAGCCATGTTTTTAATTTTCTCTTAAAGTTATTTCCTTCTAGTAATTTTATTTCTAGTGGCAAGCAGTTGTAAATTTTGATTGCCATGGCATAAGCACTGTTAGCAAACATACTATTATTATGTTGCGGTATATACATGTTAATCTTATGTTTAGGTCTCCTAATATCGCCTCGAGTACATAATGTTTCGTTGAAGTCATTTTTATTATTTTTCACAAATGTACAAGTCTCATAAATATATATACTAGTCAAGGTCAAAAAATTACTTGTTTTAAATATATCACGTAATGTATCTGTACTATTTAATTTGTGTATGATTCTCAAACATCTTTTTTGCATGATGAAAGTTGAATTAATTTCCACAGAATTACCCCAAAATATCACACCATAAGTTAATCGAGGATAAACGTAACCGTAATAAGCATTTATAGCGATTTGCTTGGAAGATATATTTGTTAGTATGCTTAAAACGTAACAATACTGAGAGAGTTTATTGTTTATTTTAGTTATATGCGACTTCCAATTGAGGTTAGTATCTATATTAATACCTAAAAAGTTTGTTGCTGGTACGGTGTTTATTTGTTTATTTTTATACGTAATGGTAAGATCTAGTGAAGGTTGTTTATAGTTTTTGAATTGCAGTAATTTAGTTTTACCTGCGTTTAGTTTTAGGTTTATATTTTCTAGCCAGAATCCTACTGTTTTTAAAGTTTGGTTAATTTCATTTTCATATTCCTGTTTGTTTAATTTTCCTTTAGGAATATAAAAAGTAGCATCATCTGCAAACATTACGCAAGGGTGTTTAGTAACTTGGGGAAGTTCGTTGACGTAGATTAAAAATAAAAGAGGCCCAATGATACTACCTTGAGGTATTCCTGATGTTAACACTTCGGATTTAGAGACTATTTGTTCGACTGTTTTAGAGGATCTATTGTAGACGTCTAAGACTACCGATTGTGATCTATCTTGTAGGTATGATTTGATGAGTTTTAGAGCAAGTCCTCTTATCCCTGCTCTTTCTAGTTTCCTAAGTAATATTTTATGTTCCACACTATCAAATGCTTTAGATAAATCTAGGAACAAAGCAATTCCAGGTTCTTTAGCATTTATGTTCTTAGCTACTCTCTTAAGCATTTTAAAAATAGCTAGTGATGTATTCTTACCCTCTTGGAACCCGAATTGATTTTCATTGATAATATTGTTTTGCTTAAAAAAATTGTAGAACCTTTTGTATATTACTTTCTCAAATATTTTCGAAAAACAAGGAAGGAGAGCGATGGGTCTATAGTTATTCGGGTCATCTTTAGATCCCTTTTTATGAATAGGTTTGATCAAGGCGATTTTAAGTTTGTGTGGAAAGCAGCCAGACGATAAAGAAAGGTTGATAATATGTACTAAGGGTTCCAAAATGATGAAGATACTGCGTTTGATAACTTGCATTGGTATTTTATCGTGACCGGAAGTCTTTTTGTTTTTTATTCCTTGCACGATATTTAGTATCTCTGAAATATCCGTTGGAGCTAGAAAGATTGAGTTGTGATTTAGTGGTAAAATATTGCAACGTTTGCTAGAAGGGCTAGGCGAGCGTGGAGTAGCGTTATTTGTGTTTGTGAATTGTTTTAGAAGTATATCTGCTATTTTAGTGGGATCCGATATTTTTTCATCATTAATATTTAAATTTTTAACTGTAGTTCTTATGTTATTTGTTGGAGCTGTGTATTGCTTAATAAGTCCCCACGTTGCTTTGTTTTTGTTTGTACTTCTATCTATATATTTAATGTTGGCAATTTTTTTGGAATGTTGGACTAATCTTTTAAACGTCTTAGAATAAGTTTTGTAAGTCTTTTTATTCTCTTCGTTGTTAACTAAGTGAGTCTTTAGGTACATTTCTTTCTTTTTCCTGCTAGAAATGATAATACCTTTGGTTTTCCAATTAGGTTTTTTCTTATGAAACACTTTTATTCTTTCGATGGGTACACAAAGCTCAAATATTAAGGTATATAAATCTATAAACTCTTCATAAGCAATATTTGGGTCGTCCTGTTCCATTACATGGGCGAAGTTTATTTGAGATAGATATTTAAGAAATATGTCCATATATTTATCAATACTTCTTTTTTCGATGTACCAATATTTTTCCTTGTAGCTTAAGCTAGTTTTGATTTCCATTTTTAAAGCGGTGTGGTCAGAAATTCCAACATCTAAGATTTCTGTTTTGTAATTTTTTGCATTGGTTAAAATATTGTCCAAGCAGGTTCGGCTATGTGAAGTACACCTTGTAGGGTCAGTAAATGTCGGATGAAATTTAAAAGATTTTAACGTGGTTAAGAATTTTTCAGTTTTCCTGTTACTTTCTAAAATATTGATGTTGAAATCACCAAGAATGTATACTTTCTTAGTGTTGGTTCTATTTCTCATAAGTTTAATAAGTAAATTTTCTAGAGTATTTATAAACAGGTTAAAGTTTCCTTTGGGTGTTCTGTAGAGACCTATGATTATAATATTAAGTTCGTCAATAGCGATGCCACAACTTTCAAAGTGACCCTCGATAGCCATTTCAGAGATCCAGTTAATTTTAGTATAGCTGATATTGGGGTTGACGTATATGCTTACACCGCCTTGTTTTTTATATTTTCGTGAATAGTGGGCGGCTTTTAGATATCCATCTAACTGCAAAACATCTGCTTGTTCATCACGAAGGTGGGTTTCAGTGAAGCAGCATACGTCAAATTTATGTTCATCGTTTAGTAATTCTAATTTGCTAATTTTAGATTTCAAACTTCGAACGTTTAGGTGCATAATACTAAAGGAGTTTTCTGTGGTGAAATTATTTGTGTATTCTAAGGTATTATTTGCTGGTTTAGTTTCGAAAAAGCTGTTGACGTGGAGTTTCAATGTCGAGACATGGTGATTTATGTTCATATTTCTTCTTTATATTATCCGCTTGCATAAAAGATATGCTGTTTTTATTTACATTATTAAAATAATACGGGATCGTGCCAGGCTTGTTAGCTGCGTCAGTTTTCTTTTCACATGTTTTAGTAATGTTTTTGCAGGGAATTTGGTTTAAATTTTTAAAGTAATATGGAATTGTTCCAGGCCTGATAATTGCGTTAGTTTTCTTTTTGTATGTTTTGGCAATGTTTTTGCCCAGGAAGTTATTTTTATAGTCGTGGGTATTGATTACATCATTTAATAATTTACACGTTATTTTTTTCATGTAACGGGAGTGGCTATTTGTGGTGGGTAGCACTTGTAGGTAATGACAGTTCTCGAAGTTTTTGGAAATTGTTTTTATGTTTAGATTAAGCTTATCCTCGTTTAGGTATGAATTTTGAGATACATTTGTTACGATAACATTGACATGGCTGAATTTTTTTAGAAATGCTGATAATTCAATCAGCATTTTGGTTGGGTTGTTGTCATTGGATCCCAGTGATAAAATTATCCAATCACCTTCATCAATATTTTTGTTCTCTAAATTGGCGCTTTTAAAAATATGATCCACTGGGGCGTCGGGATAACTGTAAGTGATTACTTTGTATTCTTTTGCATTTGTAAAATTATCTCTTTGCTGTATAATTGTAGGTGCTATGTTTGTGCAGCTTTGGTCTCCAATAATAATAATTTCTGGCTTTTCTTTCGTAGACGTCGCAATATAGTTCTCTTCATGTATTTTCGGGATTTGTTTAAGTTTGTATTCCCTTCTGTGTGCTGATTCTGAGTTGTTTTCATTTTTTGTTGTCGCTTGGTTCTGGTTATGTCTTATTATAGCTGTGGAATCATTCTTAGTTTGTATCGTCTTTTCGGAGATAGATGGTTTCTTCGTTCTTGCTTTAGATATTTTTTCTGAAGTGATTTTGTTCCCCGAAGGTACGGGTGTAGAGGTTTCTCTCAGCAAGTAAAAGCTATTACTGCGCAGGTAAGAATCATGGTTATTTATTTCTTCACTTTGTTTATTGAATCATGGTTATTTATTTCTTCACTTTGTTTTACTTCAGTATATGCTCAAATAAAGTTTCAAAATATGATTTATTTCATGAAATGTAAACGTGACTGACACTACATGCAAAAGGAAGTCGCATTCGAGAATGGTTTTGTATTACAAAAATCTTCCTCATCACAGGCCTTATAATTTTAAATTGTATCATTACTGGTAGTACTTGAAACAAAAATATATCAAAATGGTAAAATACATAAGTGTAAGCTTAAAATACACTTTTTATTCGAATTTCAATTCGCGACTGACACTACAGACCAAAACGTGACTGACTCCACCGTCACTTTGAATTGTAAAATCTAAGTTATTTCTTCAGATAGGTAGTGTAAATTATAGAAGTTATAAAAAAATGCAATCATTTAAATACCAGAATATAACACTTTGATACCCCTTTCATGTATTTGTATTTTAATACTACGGCTCGGACACTGAAAGAAAAATCATAAAAAACAGTAGTATGAGATGGAGTGGAAAGAAGGAGATTGCTAGAAGATCTAAGATTGACAGAGTGAGTGTCACAAAGAAAAGTGAAGCAAGAGCGTAAATATGAAGGAGAAGAAGGTTTGAAGAGAATGCCAAGTCAAATCACGAGCTTGAATTACATAAGTAAATCCCTTTAGAATGTTGTAGGTATGATCTTGTAGCTTAAACTTTAGGATTTTCTACAGAACACTTGGCCGCCGTGTTAGATCTCAATTCTTTTGGTGGCGACACTTTGGCTCCCATTTCACATTTATGTTTTTGATGAGATATATAAGTACTATAATCTATTTATTAGAAGGGTTGTTGAAAAAATGAGCAGATTTTTTTTAATGAAATTTAATTAATCGTAAAAAAAATTAGGGATTGTTTTTACATCAATATCTGATTGTTGGAGGGATTCCAAGATTAATTTGGGGGAAACCAAGACAGTCATCTTTCTGGTCATTGGTCATTTCTTTTTGGTCATGGTAACACTGATCTCTAGTTTCAGTTTTTTGAGGAGTTTTGGCGGGAACGCGAGAAAATCATGTCGCCGCATTGAATTATTTTCTAAAACTTGTGTTTCTATCAGTATTAATAGTGCAAAAGTTGTGGTATTTCATTTATTAATAGCTGAAATACGAGCATGAGTGTAGGCAAGTAGTAGAATGTGGTAAAACATGTCTTTTCGTGTTGTCTTCAAAACTCCATCGAAGCTTCTAGTAAACTCACCACAGCTTTACTAAGAAGAAGAAAAGTCAAAGAAAATATAGAATCAAAGAATACGTAAGACTAGGCGGTATGGCCTTAAAGGCTTTAGCCTGCCCAAAAGTGGGCGAATAATTTAAAAACAAAAAAAAAAATCTGTTTTTTGACGATGGAAAATTATTAAACTTGATTTAAAACAGAGTAACTTGTATAAGTTTATTTAAAACACAAAAAATGTTTTCGTCTCCTAACAGATCTTAATACGGCGGTGAAGTTTCTGTAATAACCCTGAACTTAATAGTAAATTCGTCAAGATGAAGCTAGTTCACAAAAACATAGAGAAAGATGGATTTGGGTGAGTAAACTTCTGCACGTCTTTCTTCACATGATATGGGTTCTATCTTTATTTTATCATGTTTTAGGAGCATCGGGCTTATCCCTGAGGAGGAAGAGGATATGTGGCACGCGTACAACCTCATTGCGGAGGGAGACGCGGTCACAGCGTCTACGTTGCGGAAAGTCCAGACTGAGTCGTCTACGGGATCTTCAACAAGCTCTAAAGTCAGAACAACTTTGACCATAAGAGTAGAGAATATAGATTTCGATACCCAAGCACGTAAGCTTCGATTGAAGGGACGGAATATTGTAGAGAATCAGTATGTAAAGGTAAGTAAATTCATATTTCATTTCAACAGCTGTTGTTTATCCTAAACTTGTCATAGGCCAAATCAAATTTCTTGGCAGCTTAGACGTTAGCTACAAGCTGCTTAAAACCCAATCCTCATGCAGCTGTCATCAGCTGGCCTGTGACCTTTAGTCAGGATTAGGTTTTGCGCAGCTTATAGCTGACATACTGCCACCAAGGAGTTTGATTTGGCCTTTAATACTCTTTAATAAGAGACTGGGCTCATTAGACAATTAACAAAGCTTATTCTAATTCTTAATTTCTTGTTTATTATGGCTTGATGTCTTTAACAAGTAGTTATATCTTGCAGATGGGGGCATACCACACATTAGATTTGGAGCAGAACAAAAAGTTTGTGCTCCAGAAGAGCTGCTGGGACTCAGTTGCGTTAGAGCGAGTGGACACAGCATGCGACCCCGCTGCCCAGGCTGATGTGGCCGCTGTGGTTATGCAGGAGGGGCTGGCGCATGTCTGTCTCATCACTCCCTCTATGACACTTGTACGGACTAAGATTGATATGACTATACCAAGGAAACGGAAAGGGTTCACACAGCAACATGAAAAGGTAAAATATAGTGATGATAATAAACCTGCTAAACTTAAGAAGTAAAAAGTTGGATGCTGTACACCGCAGGATTTGACCTGTTGGCAGTTTAAGGTTCTGACTGACTAGATTGTTATCCTTACATAGTATAAAATAAAGTCGCTATTTTCGTTTGTTTATTTGTTTGTTTGTCTGTATGCTTATATCTTTAAAACTACGCAACGGATTTCGATGCGGTTTTTTTTAATGGATAGAGTGATTCAAGAGGAAGGTTTATGACTGCCTCGGTGGCTCAGTGGTTAGTGACCCTAACCTCTGGATCAAAGAGGCGTGGGTTCGATCCCCACCCAGGGCAAACATTTGTGTGATGAACATAGGTGTTTGCTCTGTGTCTGGGTGTTATTTAAGTACTATCTATATAAGTATGTATTTAAAATATGTATATGTAGTACATCAGTCTCTGGCAGCCATATCACAAGCTTTGCTTAGTTTGGGGTCAGAGACCGTGTGTAAGATGTCCCCATAATATTTATTTATTCATTTATATTTATATGTATAAAAATTCCCGAAATTCCCACGGGAACGGGCACAACGCGGGTAAAACCGCGGGGCGCTGCTAGTTATTGTCTAAATGACAAAAATAATCTAGGGCTTAAAAAAACTCTTTCCAATAATCTCCATGTTTTAATTTAAATTCATTGAAGTGCTATACTTTGGAGAACAAAAACAACAAGAAAACTTACACCTTTGGAATTTGAATGAAATGAATCATCATTCATGGAATTTGTGCACAGAATTGGGCAGAATTTACATCTTATTTGGATTTCAAATGCTATAACTCTACAATGTGGTTTTCAAGGTACCATTTCCATAGGTGTTTGTTAGCAATCATCAAAATTAAGCCACATTTGGTCAGTCTTTGGATAGGACTCGGTTGTTTTAAGCATTTAGCCAAGTCAGAGGACTTCTAGCCAAGGCTAGCCAACTATAGTGAAACCGCTAAACTCAGACTTCGCCTGCGCGGGTACGGGGGCGCGGGGGTAGACGACAAAGAGGACTGAGACAGGTGCGGGCGCCGGGGACCCGCTGCCCGCGCCTGTCTCAGTCCCCTGTGTCGTCTCCCCCGGCGCCCCTGTACCGCGCAGGCGAAGTCTGAGTTTAGCGGTTTCACCATAGCCTATATGATTATTTATTCTAAGGTCATCATCATCATCCTGCCCTTATCCCACTAGGTGGGGTCGGCACAGCATGTCTCTTTTCGCCACTTCACTGTATCATATGTCATCTCATCATGAACTTTATTCTAAGGTACTATTGTAAAATTATTGCAACATCTACATCTTTTGAAAAAACATTAAGGTGAGTAAGTTCGAATAGGCCGGGTGGCTAGCCCTGGTGTCAGAGTTTTTAGGCCGCCTGAAGGCCTCTGACATGGCTACACGGTTAAAATAACTGAAAAAACATTGTTAACATTTCAAGTTACTAATATTTCACTGGTACTTACTTTGAAAATAGACTGCAAAATATTCTCCTGTGTTTGCATAATATATCAAGTCAACTGTCTTCTGGTTTCAGGGTCTCAGTAAATTTTACGAGCAAGTCATGCAAAGTATCTTCCGGCATGTGGACTTCAGCATAGTGAAGTGCGTGATTGTGGCGTCACCAGGGTTCGTGAAGGACCAGTTCTTCGAGTACATGGTCCAGGCAGCTGTCAAGACGGATAATAAGATGTTGCTGGACAACAGGGGAAAGTTCCTACTGGTCAAGGCTTCTTCGGGATTTAAACACTCACTGAAAGGTATAACTGAGATTGGGTTGTTTGGATAGCCATAATTATAATAAAATCGTGCGCGTCGACATCACCATCCCGCATGACGAGAACCTCGTTTTTTTTTTATTCCGTATAGGTTTCCGTTTGACTACATACTGCCTGATGTTGAGCAGATATGCGGTCTAGGGTGTAGCACGCTTACCTAGAAGATACCTATTTACTCGGGATTTGAGGTCACCCACGTCGTACTTTAGCGGAAAGACAGACCCAGGCAAAGCGTTCCACATTCTGGCTGTTCGTATGAGGAATGAGGATTCGAAATGCTTGGTCCTAACGCGCGGAATGTCCACCGTAAAAGGGTGGCGCTTTGGTCGCGTCTGTCTAGCCGTACGATAGAAGAAAGGGGCAGGTGGGACCAGATTGTGCAACTCCTGAGCGCACTCTCCGAAGTGTATCCGATGAAAGGACGATAAACACGCTACCTTACGTCGATGCTCAAGACTTTGCAGTTGCGACTTAGTCAAGGTGTCGTTATCAATCAGCCTTCTGGCCCGCCTCTCAATGGACTCCAGAGCCTCCAGATGATATTTGGCAGAGCCATCCCAAAGGTGAGAGATTGTAATATAATTGAGATTGAGAGGATTGAGATGTGATTTGTAATATTATTTCATTCTTTTTAATAAAAGAATGAAATAATATTACAAATCACATCTCAATGTAGTGATATAATTATCACTACATAGTGTAAAACAAAGTCGCTTCCCGCTGTCTGTCCCCATGTATGCTTATATCTTAAAAACTACGCAATGGATTTTAATGCGGTTTTTTTTAATAGATAGAATGATTCAAGAGGAAGGTTTTTATGTATAATAGTTACACCTGTGCGAAACCGGGGCGGGTCGCTAGTCATGTAATTTAATAACTCATCATTACTAATAATATTTGAACACTTCTTTTATGTACCTAATAGTACTTGTCTGTTATGTTAGCTACAAGTTATGGATAACCCAATCCTGAGCTGTGCAAGGATTGGGTTTTGCGCACCTTAAATAAATTCAATATCCAATTCTTGTATCCACCAACCCGCACTGGGCCAGCGTGGTGGATATGGCCCAATCACCCTTCGTGGGTAGGCCTATGTCCTGCAGTGGACTATTAAAAAGGCTAGTACAGTACAGTACAATTCTTGTAACCGTTTATAAAAAGAAAACTACTTATGTTATTTCAGAGGTCTTACAAGAGCCAGCTGTAATCGCAAAGATATCAGACACAAAAGCTGCAAGTGAAGTCAAACTGCTGGAGAGTTTCTACACGATGCTCCAACTGGAGCCAGCAAAGGCGTTCTATGGGAAGAAGCATATAGAAAAAGCCATTGAGGCACAGGCTATTGAAACACTCATGATCTCCGACAAACTTTTCAGGTAACTTACAATATGTTTTACCCCTTTGTGTTAGTAAAATATTATTAAAATCAGATTGTATTTTGGACTGGATAACTTCTTAGCATTGAGCACAGAAAATACAGCAGGAGCAGCGGAGCATAAGAACTGTCGCGCTCGAAAGCGAATCCACACAAAACTACTCAAAAATGGTAGTAAATGGTAGCACACTCTCTTCGTCTTTAAAAGCGAAGGTGTGTGTGTTGAAGTGTTGTTGATATCAATTTTGACACAGCACATTCAAAAATTTACCTAGTGAGTTATTCTGGTTTCTATGTTCGATGCTTCTTGGGCTATATGCATACTCTTTGTAAAATAAGGCTTATAATCAATTTGTATTCGTTTTTTTTTTACTGCGCCATTCCACAATTATAATTACATTAATTATGTTATGAAAGAGCCGGGACGCATTAAAACCTGGTTGGTAGATTTTTATCAATGTCATCCTTACCAATTTCGGCTACAAACCTTTCCTATCCTGTGTAAAGGTAATTATACGAGTATTTTTTATATTCACTGTAATAACAGCATATGTCTTGGTATTTTGCAGATGTCAAGACATACAGCAACGCAAAGAGTACGTAGCGATAGTAGACTCGGTACGGGAGAACGGAGGCGATGTCCGAATATTCTCGAGCATGCACGTTTCTGGCGAACGTAAGTATTCCTCAATTTAGTATTATCTACCACTGTATTTGCGCGTCTAACATGGGAACCACTATAAAATATTTACCACTCTTTATAACTTTTCTAACCGTCAGGCTCTAGGGGGGACGCTACCCGTGCTCACTGCATTGATATATTATTTAGAATTATAAAATCCAATCCTTTTTAGGGTTCCGTACCCAAAGGGTAAAAACGGGACACCCTATTACTAAGACTCCGCTGCCTGTTTGTCACCAGGCTGTATCTCATGAACCGGTAAAGCTGAAATTTTCACAGATGATATATTTTTGTTGCCGCTATAACAACAACAAATACCAAAAATAGAATAAAATAAATAATCAAGGGGGGGCATACAACAAACTTGATCCGTTTGCCGTTTATCGCTAGATATTAATAACGGTAACAGGTAGACGCTAAATAGACGGAAATATTCACAGAATATTTAACTGTAAATTCGCTTCATAAATAAATAATTAATATAAAATATATTAATGAGGGGCTCCCTTACAGTACGGAACCCTTAGTGCCCGAGTTCTACTCGCACTTAGCCGATTATTTATACGTTGTATGTTGTATAACGGAATATAACGGGAATGAACTCACGTAATTTAATACTTAAACTACAGTCGTTACTATTAAATTACGTGAGTTCCGTATCGTTTTACAAAGTAAACCGTGATGCTGTTATATCTACTACTGGTTGCTATAATTACGCGATTCTCCTGCCTCAGTTCCGTGCGCGAATCATATCCAGCCGGGCTGTGATGCGCAACACGAAATATTTCTTTCGACGTGTCAGAACGAAACAGCGTTATGAAAAAGCACATATCTATCACTTTCGCACACGTCGTTCTTTTCGTGGCTTATCGTGGTCGTATGCTTAGCTAGCATATTAGACCAGCAATTTGACTCCTTTAGATCAAATACTAGCTGGCCCGGCGAACTTTGTTTCACGCATCATTATGAATTATAGCCTGTGTGTTATTCTGATGTATAAGCATTATTATAGCAAAGTTTCATCTCAATCCGTTCAGCAGTTTTTGCGTGAAAGAGTAACAAACATCCATCCATACATACTCACAAACTTTCGCGTTTATAATATTAGTGAGATGGTGAACAAGATAATTATAGTATGTATAACTTATTTCAGAACTAGACCAGCTGACCGGCATAGCGGCGGTCCTGCGGTTTCCCATGCCCGAGCTCGAAGATAGCGATGCCGACGATGATTCTGATTCCGATTAATTTTCAAATAGATCTTAAGTAGTTTGTTGATTCTCTACTATGTTATGCTGATTTTACAGCTATAATATTTATGTACTTATTTTAGGATGTGTTATTGGTAAATACTAAGATGAGCAATTGAGTTGTTATTAATTAGCAAATCGACCAAGAAAATTAGTATTTAGCAAACTGAGGGAAACATCTCGCTTTAATTCAAAGTTTGAAATTGTGAAATAACATTGACATTTAAAATAAATAAATAAAACAAATATTAGGGGACAACTTTCACACGGTCTCTGACCACAAACTAAGCAAAGCTTGTGATATGGCTGCCAGAGACTGATATTACTACATATACATATTTTAAATACATACCTACTTTTATAAAGATAGTACCTAAATAACACCCAGACACAGAGCAAACACCTATGTTCACCACATAAATGCTTGCCCTGGGTGGGGATCGAACCCAAACCTCTTTGATCCAGAAGTCAGGGTCACTAACCACTGAGCCACCGAGGCAGTCAAATTATTAATTATTTATTTTATAATAATGTAATGGTGTATAAGTAAAAGTGCATAGTGCAGTACATTAATGCTTATATGATGTGCATTAGGCCAGCGTTATAGACTACGTGCTCAGAAGTGGGATGGGATAAATTCGTAGCCAATAAAAAAAGCATAACATAGTAGAGTACATTTTGTTACAAATGAAACTTTGTATGAGCTGTGATAGACACCACATAATCTGCTTTTTAACTCGTGAAACAATAATAGCCTTACCACAAAAGATTTAAACACCCTTTAAACACTGTTTAAACGTGCAATTTGTACTGTAAGACATTGTCTAAAAACGTGCGTAAAACTTTTGTGGTAAGACTAAAAAGATGTTAAGTAGCTAATTTTTCATTATTTTTTTACATAGAGGAATAGTGTATTTTCTATTGCTCACACCAACTTGTTAGTAAAAGTAAACTGAATATACATTATTCTCAACATTTATATCTCTAGCTAATCAAGAAATGTGAATATATTTTGTAGTTGTTGTGATATTACTTTCATCTCTTCAAATAGGTAAAACTGTGAAAATCAATCACAGAAGTTTCACGTTCTGTCATATGCGCCTATAGTCTATCTAAATATATAAAAATGAATCGTGGTTGTTAGTCTCGCTAAAACTCGGGAACAGCTGAACCGATTTAACTAATTTTGATCTTGAAATATTTGTGGAAGTTAAGGGAAGGTTTAAACGGTGATAAAATTTGTAAAAGTTGCGAGAAAATTAGTAAAAACATTTCATTATCCCATACAAAATGGTCCTGTATGTAAAAGTTGTCATTGACAGTTGATGATAGATGGTGAGACGAAGTTCACCGGGTCAGCTAGTAGTGACTAAAGAATGAACATCGGTCTTTGAAAATAGATGATCTGCTAGTTACTGCTTTGCTCGGCTTCGTTATCCCGCTGTATTACGAACCACTATGGACAAATCATCGTTAAACGTTTGTCGTATTTGTCCAATGGTGGTTCATAAGACAGAGAAAATGTTTTATGAAACCAAAATTAGCCGATTTTCTCTTTCCAATCGGATACATTTTATTATTCACGCGTACTATCTACTATTTTTGGCATCGGCAGTGGGATTTAGTTGTATCTCAAATGTTTCAAGTTCAATGATACGAGTAAAATACCTCAAATGTTTTTTAAAGGCTGGATAACGCCACAGATTCATAATAATATGTTTACGTACGCATTGCAAGTCGCAACAAATGAGGTTTTGGCATCCACAGAATACAGTAATTACTGTTCAGTGTTACACTAGATATTAAATTAAATTTCATTTATTGAGCTTATTAGCTTAGATATAGATTTTACTCACTAGATCTTCAGTAAACATATGCTGTCTTACCACAAAAGATTTACGCACGCTTTAGACAATTGTTATTTTTAAACTTTCGTGATTTGAGCACATTAAGCTTTAGACAATGTTTAACAGTATAAATTGCAAGGTTAAACAGTGTTTAAAGCATGATTAAATCTTTTGTGGTAAGGCGGGTAATTTTTAAAATACTTTGTTGATGCCACAATGTATTGCAGTCGTAAAATCTCCTTTGTTATAGTCATCGCGTTTGCTTTGAGATATAAAGAACTGGAGAATTTTTTTTTGCAATCGTTACAATTGAGGAAAATGTCTATAAGATTTCACATTTTATGTAATTTTATAAAGCTCGTCTTATGAGATGTCTATTATTATGACTTAGATCTATTTTTTGTTTCAAACATTGTCTGTAATGTTATTTATTTTGATTATTGTAAATATATAACAATTAAGAAATAAAATACAAGTTATGTTACAAAGATAGTACATTTTATTTTCCAAGAAATCATCATCATATCCCACTCAAGTTGAAATAACTCTATAGTTTTGAAAGTTTTAAGTGGTAGACATAATATGATAAAATTATAATTTCAATTCGTAAAACTGGAGTCTTAATTCTCATGGGTTAAATATCTTGAGATGATTGCTAATTTGTGAAACTGAGAATAACATTGCAGATGTTTAAAGTGTTTGCAGAATACAGGTTTTTAGACTGCTACTTCAGTGTGTGAAAGCTAATCATCACTGCTTTTGATGTAGCAGTTTATATTAAAAATAAATAACAATAATATTAAGTCTGTCAGCTAAAACTTTCATAATATTGTATGCAGATAGGTCTACGAAGCAGCAGCTTCCAGAGTTTTCATCTTTTGTTTCTTTTTCTCTGCTTTCTTGTCTTCTTTGAGTTTTTCTTCATGCAGTCTCCTCTTTTTCCTGAGGAGCCATATTTCCTTCTTCCTGGCTTCCTGCCCTGCCTTCATGCTCTTGTACAAGTTCCTATGTTTCTTGGGCACAAGCTTTTCTCTCAGCCTAAAAGCTTGCTTGTCCTCAATTTCTTTCTGGTACGGGTGGTCTTTATGGGGAACTCCTGTAGACACTGCCATTGCCTTTTTCTGAAATTATAAATCAAGTTTGTTCTTAATCAATAGTCACATTTTTTTTGGGATAAAAGTAGCCTGTATGGTAATCTCGGGTGTCAGTGTACTTCTATACTAAATATCATCAACATTGATCCAGCCATTTTAGCGTGAAGGAGTAACAACAAACTAAAATTACTAGTGTGATATTTTTTTCATTCAAATATTATTTAGGCTTCAGAGCATGTGACATAGCCCTACTATATCAGTCGCGCTAGGGCGGCATCTTTGGGATGCACTTGGTGCCAATACTCCAATTTTGTACTAAAATAATGAGCATATTGAAATAGAGGAACCAACCTATACTCTCTCTACTATTTAACTTTTTTTAGCTAGTTACCAGTTACTTGACCAGTACTTGTGGGAGCCAACAGTCAACAGTATGCTTATTTTAGAGTAGCCCTGTTTCTTTTTCACTATATGCATTTGATAAAGAGAACACTATTTTACGTTGCTATTAAATTTACGATGGCGTCTTCATAATTGGGCCTAATGTCTATTTAGGTATAATCGAAAAAAAAAATCCGGGTCATCTAATACGAAATAAAATTATAAGTGGCATGGTGTTCAAAAGGTTAATATAGCCATTACACTGATTAGAAATAACACATACCTTTTCCTTTGCCAACTTCTTTTTCTCGGGATCAACATCATCATCCTCCTCCTCCGAAGTGGAGTCCTCGTTGACCTCCTCTCGGTACTGCTTGGTGATGGCACCCTCCACGTCGCTGTCGGAGTCGGGCTCTGCTTCCTCCTCTTTGTCTTCATCACTCGCTTCTTCTATTTCACTGCCTGATTCATCCGCATCTGTGCACGGAAAAAAATGATAAAATTTTTGTATTTGTAATATGTCACTACATAGTATAAAACAAAGTCCCTTCCCGCTGTCTGTCCCTATATATGCTTAGATCTTTAAAACTACGCAAAGGATTTTGATACGTTTTTTTTAAAAGATAGTGTTTCAAGAGGAAGTTTTATATGTGCGAAGCCAGGGCGGGTCGCTAGTAGTACATAAAAAATAAGAACAGTGTGTTTTTTTACAATATTAATCATATTTCTACTAGCTTTTGCTCGCGTTTCCGCCCGTGTATTTTTTTATTTTTGTGCTATCTTATGGGAACTTTTTATTTTTTCAAGAAAAAAAGTAGCTTATGTCACTTTCAGTCTTTTAAACTATGTTCATACCAAAAATCAAGTCAATCTGTTGCTGTATGAACAACCAACAAATACACTTTAAATTAGTAATGAGGATTTTTTTTATGGACATTATAATTCATTTAAATTTTATTGATTATATTTCATATTTATGTGTCAATAATATAATGTTGACAGTCCTAAACTTTCTGTTGAATTCTTTTTTGAAGATTAGGATGTAATTGTAGAATGTATCAATGTTTTTTTATTTCGTAAAGGTTTGTTTTGGATTAGCTACTTACTGAGTGGTTTGAAGTTAGGATCCTTCAGTTCCCTCTCCTCTGGTGGCATGTAAACTTGGTCCTTAATCTTATCCACAAACGGAGACAAGTGTGGAGGCAGGACGGCTCCCATCAGATACTTGTTAATGGGCAGAAGAGTCCTGGCATTTACACTGTCAAACACCCACTGAGGCTGCACATAGTACCGAGACAGGTACTGCTTGTCCATACTCGGTCTATCTACAATCTGATATGAAATGCTTTCATCCGTCTCATCAAAAGTCGCTCCTACAAAATGATCCCGGTCCCATGACACCTCCCCGCCGAAGCACCGAATTATAAACACAAGAGGCTCTCTTGGCACTTCTCTGTTTATGAAGAACTTCAGCCCTTTGAACATAGTTTTCAATTTTTTCACTTGCTCTACTTCTATCTTCGCCTCTTCTAGTTTTTGTGGGTCTTCATCTTCTGTGGGGAATACGTCAATTTCTGGAAGTTCTTCGGCTTCGTTTGAGCCGGCTACCCTTGCTAGAGACAAGTTCATGGCTGCTATCCTTTCTGCTACGTAAGCTTGCTCATCTATGAGATCCTTGTCTGTGTCAGCATTGAATGCAGCAGTCAGTTTTGGTGGATAGACCAGATTGAGGGAGTGGTATAGCTTGAAGTTGACAAATCCAAGCATCATTGTGTAGAATTCTACAAATGTAGACATGATTTTGAAGTCGACTTCGTCTTTGCTTTGTGGCTGAAATGAATATGAAATTACAGTATGTATTACTTTGCTATTGTAAATATTGTATAATATACATGGTTATTTCTAATCAATTAGCATCCTTTTAGGGGCTTATTCTGTACATCATAACTAACAACTTTTGTTCTGTGGCTTTTGTCAAAACTCAAAAAAAAAATTTTTGTTCCATAGAAAAATATTGTTCACCCGCGACAAAATGAACAGCTGATTTTTTTGATTTGAGTTCTGACAAAAGTCGCATATCAAGTTGTTAGTTTTGATGTACAGAATAAGCCCCTAAAAGGATGCTAATTGTTTAGAAATAACCTGATATCAGATAGGAATTTAAAGACCAGAAAATGATCAAGCCAGATTGATGATATTAGAACAGATTATTTATTATTCATCCAAAAAGTCAATTTAATAATTTCCTTATGGGATTTAGACTTGTAAGCTATTTTCTAACAGTCTTTTTAATAATCATCTGAGGTGATATAAAAAAAAATTACAAAGAATATTATATCAATACAATACAAAATATTTTATATCTTACCTGGAATGAAAAGTGATGAGGCACTATCCATGTTATTGTTTGCCCTTCGAACTCAACTTGATAATAATATCCTTTGACTGACACAAACACTTTCCTAAGTGCTTTCGCAGCAATCACTGCATGCATGAACTCTACTGTAAGTCTCCTACACAGCATTGACTGGTCTCTCGGCACTCTTTTCAGTGACGGGAAAGTGCTGAATAAGAAGCAAAGTGTCAGGCAGTCGTCTAGATCTCGGAGTGCGTCAACAAATGTTGGGTATCTCTCCTTGACTATGTGGTCAATGTTGATCTCTGGATAGTCTCGAAAGAATTTCCTCATTTGACCATATTCTCTCATAGATCGGGCACGGCGGATTTTTTGTTGATATACCTATAAATTGAGATTAATTAGTGTCAAATATTTGAGTATCATTATAATAAAACCTAGCTAGACTGTAGCAGTCTACCACAAAAGGTTTTTGCATGTTTCAGACAATTCTAATTCAGTTTCAGACAATGTTTAACAGTACAAATTGCTTGGTTATATAGTGTTTAAAGCGTGTTTAAATCTCTTGTGGTAAGGCGGTAAGTCTCTAGAGACCAAATCATAGAAGTCGGTGGATGTGAAGTTAGCTACAAGCTGTACAATATCCAATCAACGCGCAGCTTTTTGTGAGCTTCAGTCAGGATTGGATATTGCGCAGCTTGTAGCTAACTTTACATCCGCCGACTTGTATGATTCGGCCTATAGGAAAAATATTTTTATTAACTTACTTTTATCTCGCGCAGTTTCCATATTATAGGTTCGTGCAACAGAAACTTTATGTCCTTAGTGTGGTAAAGAGTTTTGATGCCGCCGGCGCCTTTCTGCGCTCGTTTACGGTTTCTTGGTTCTCGAGGATAGATCCCTTTCAATATACAAATACGCCTAAAGTCTTTAAGTGATAACTGTAGTTTCTTTAGTGCTGCCTTTCTCGTCATAAATTGTGCTCCTTCTCCGGACGAATACTATAAAAACATAATGAATTTTTGGTTAGAATCTCTAATAACACGTGTTGTTTTGTTGAATAACGTAGTAACACAAACCTTCTTCTTTTTCTTGGATACCATCTTGTTTTATCACTTTAGTTCTGTACCAACAAAATTAATTATTATTGCGGCCGTAAACTAATGTTATTACCACTGAATTTAAAGGGAAAATCGTATAATTTACGATTTTTAATAATTTCCCGTGACCACATTTGCAGCCAGCTGGGTGAAAGAGATTGAAGTTGACATTGCAATGACACTAATGACAGTGACATCACTGTCCACTGAGCTGACTGACACAACATCTCCTCAGCTGACACTGTTTTTTTTAAGTTAAAAATATAAAGCATCTAGATACTAATTTCTTAAGGTCCAACATTAAAGCCAGCGCGCGAAATTCAAATAAAAGATTACTCTTACAAACTAACCAACAAACACGCTTTGAGGATTCTTTCTCTAGTTTAGCTAGATGTGTGCCTCAGCTATTTTTTCCTTAATGCATAACGTACAAGAATATGAACGTACAATAATAAGATCGCCTGTAACTCTTTTGTTTTGTTATATGGGTGTTATTTTTGTAGTGTATCTCTATTTTTACTAAAGATGTATACTTAGGCATGAAGGAGCAATACCCCCCAATAGTATGTGACCAGCGCGTGGCCATAATCCAAATAGAAACTTAAAAAAAAAAAATATATAATAATTTTAAATAAAGCTTTTAGGCACAGATCCGGTCTACCAATCGTATAAAAATTAAAACTAAATTACACTACATTTTTAATTGCTTTATTTAGTTAAAATAAATAAATAATTTATTAGGATGACAATAGAAATTTTTAACTTTCTTTAGGCGCAGTAGGTGTAGAAGTCTGCGCAGGCTGCGCTTGAGACCACGCAGTAGGATCTACCATAACATACATGGGATAAGCGCCATAAGGAGACCACATTGGAGAGGCTTGCGCGACAATAGCTCCAGCCGAGTCATCGCTCATACCAGACTCCTTCAGAATAGACTTGGCATTAGAATACGCAGACATCATATGGGGGTAAAAGAACTGGAATGGGTAAGGTATAGCAGGAGTAGTTCCTTCAGCACATTGGGGAGCTGGAGATTCAGAAGACGTCGCGGGTGCAGTAGCGGCTATGGCGGGGATAGCATATGGGTAAGCGTACTGTACAGGAGGGCTGGTAATCACAGCTCGTTTCTGCGTCGTTTGGCTTTCATCGTGACCCAAGGCAGAATAGCTTGAGGTGTAGGGTAGAGAAATTGCTGCAGAAAGCTGCTGGGTGGCTGCTCCAACCGGCAGGAAGTTGACAGATTTATCTGTCAGCCATTGCGTCGTCGCCCCACTGTCCTCCGTAGCTGCCACGTACAAATCGCCCGTAGACCCATCAGCAGAAGGTTGCACATAAAGACCGTGAACAGGGTGCAGCTGCTGCGCTCCTAACCAAGGAGTCGAGTTAATTTCTCCGAAAGTCAGAAACAATGCGGCCACAAGACCCTGAGTTATTTTACTCATTGTCTCCACACCGGAAACAATTATTTTAATGATATCCGGAAAAGCTGAAGTGGCTTTTTATAGCGTTTTATTAGGAAATTCTGGGAGATAAGGGTGAAAATATTTTGGTATCATAACGTCGTTTTTGGATTTTGGGCACGTTCGTCTTGTGAAATTCACAGACTATCTCATTTGATAGCATTGCTTCTACTCGTATCTGATGATCTAAGATTGATATGGCAGAAAGTCTCAATTTCTACAGATAACTTTGTTTCAATTCAAAGCGTATTCTCAAATCTTCATTCACTATTTGGATGGGTGACCGCGGGTGGCATTTTCCAACTGAGCGCTACCGTGGCTCGGATGACACGTTAAATTGTAGGTTCCGGTTGTTTTAACCGTTTAGCCAAGTCAGAGGCCTTCTGGCGACCTAAAAACTCTGACACCAGGGCTAGCCACCCGGCCTATACGAACTTACTTATTCACTAAAAAAATGTTTTGTACCTAAGCATTATTTTAGGACTTAGGTACATATATTATGATTTTTGTCTTACTCTTAAGTTTAAAGTTAGCGTAATAGATAGGTACCTATTTTTTTATCCTATAGGAGTTTTGAAGCCAAGTCACATCCGTCGACGTTGAACGCTAGAAAAAATAATTATTTTTTGCAAAAAATGGCAAAACCTACTTCCATCGTGTACAAAATTCGAATAGTTCGCTCGAATTGATTGATGTACACAATTTTTACATTATTGTTGATTTTTCAAAAACGGCTCTGCCGATTCATATGAAGTTAAAATGGGACCTTGGCAGTATACCCTTTTGATCTAAAAAATATTTTTTTGATTTGGTTCACAATTGGTGAATTTATCGATGAACATACACAAAAAAAACATACAGAAAAACATAGAACCTCCTCCTTTTTGGAAGTCGGTTAATAAGTCGGACGATTCTAACGTTTCTATCATTATATCTATTCTACCGAGGATCGCATGCTATGCACTGCCGGTTTTTTTTGCCTACTAGATTTTCGAAAACTTTAGCCGTTCTAATGATTCAATTATAGAGCTTTAGATTCCAAGCTTAAACTTGGAACTAATTTAATTGTGCTTATAATTTTCCTTTCCTGCAATAACCTACGTCACTAGAATTCGTTAAACACCATGTATGAATGCGGTTAACCAATATCTCAATCATAACAATGCTGACTCGGGGCCAAATTCCATGGATGTGCACATCTCCGACACGTATTGCCTACTTGGAAATGTAATCAAGGTTGACGCGGAAGAATTTATTGCAGCTGAACGTTGAGTTATGAAGTTGTGAATCATTTGAACTTATTATGCGCATATTAAAATTGCTTGGCCAAAACTGTGACGTTTGGCAATTTGAAACATACCCGGAACCACAGCGGAACTATGAATCAGTTTCCTGATCTATAATAATTGACCTTTGAACGGCTAAGATGCTTAGAAAACTTTACGGAAACTCCATACAATCTGTCAAAGTTTCGTATACGTTCGAAGTTCAGTTATAGATCCCCTGAGCCTTATACTCAACTCTAAAAATAAATTAGATCCTGTGGGCCTCACTCAACCCTAAAAATAAATTAATACAAAATGACTTGTGGCAGAATAGATGGCGATAACGAAGCCAATAAAAGCCCGCGAAAAAGTTTACAAGTTCCTCGGGTTGTTCAGCTTGACAGTGACAGGCGACAAGCATAGCAAGAACTAATGCAAGCGCGCGAAAAAATTCAATTTCATAACTTCTAAACTATAAAACATGTATTTGTACGTCTAGTTTTCGTGCTTTCTAATAAGGGTATTACGTATTATGCTAATACTCTCTATTATGTACATTGTGTAACTCTCGAATGGGTCACATGACCATTATTTCACATTACAGGTTTAACATTATTTCTTTATTTTTAGTTTATTGTATCATTATTTCTAGTTTATTAAACATTAAGGAAAATCAAGACAAGTAGATTTGAGTAATTCGTAATTTGCGTAATAATGCTTTGCGTGGCATTTGTTGCATTGCGTGGCATTTGTGCCACAAATCTAAGTTGAATCCAAATAGATTTCAAAATTGGTTATTAGGTATATATTTTTAATATTTAATCTGAAAATGCGCTGCTTGTCTTTTTTAAAGTTTTTGTAAAGCAATGGCGGCCAAGTAAGAAAGCGCTTTCCTTGTACCTACAGAGAAGTCGTAGGTACGAATAGATCAAGTACCAATGCGTTATTTAAAATTAATGTACCTATGAATTTCCACACCACTGGCTTTTCGGTGAAAGAAAATATTACAAAAATCTTCATGCATTCATCATTCATACGTCCGTAGAAGAAATTCGACGGCCTATGCAAATAATAATTCACCTACTCGTACGAAAACACCAATCGGGTTTCATGGGCCTGCTTTAATTCAGTAGTGACCTATGAAACCCTTTTATGGTGGACATTCCGCGCATTAGAACCAAGCGTTTCGAATCCTCATTCCTCATACGAACAGCCAGAATGTGGAACGCTTTGCCTGGGTCTGTCTTCCCGCTAAAGTACAATGTGGGCGTCTTCAAATCCCGAGTCAATAGGTATCTTCTAGGTAAGCGTGCTACAACCTAGACCGCTTATCTGCTTAACAACAGGCAGTATGTGGTCAAACGCAAACATATTCAGAATAAAAAAAAAAAAAATGAAAAAGATCAGTAGACTCAGTAGCACTTAGGTAGAAGGTACCAGATAGTTAGTTGTTTTTTTGGTTTGTTCCTCTTTCACGAAGCAACGGAGTTTTTTGGTATGGGCATAGTTTGAAAGACGGAAAGTAACATAGACTTCTTTTTATCCCGAAAAATAAAATGTTCCTATGGAAACAAAAATCAAAGTATCACGCGGGCGAAGCCGCAGGCAAAAGCTAGTTTACTATTATACAGGGTTATTTCTAATCAATTAGCATCCTTTCAGGGGTTTATTCTGTACATCAAAACTAACAACTTTTGTTCTACGACTATTATTAATTCTCAAAAAAAATGTGTTGTTCCATAGAAAAATATCGTTTACCCGCGACCAAATAATGTATGGAACAGCTGTTTTTTTTTTTAGTTTTGACAAAAGTCGCAGAACAAAAGTTGTTAGTTTTGATGTAGGTACATAATAAACCCCTGAAAGGATGCTAATTAATTAGAAATAACCCTGTATGAGGTTACCTTCATAATTTTCATAAGCTTATTTTAGGCCACTGCGGGGATAAACCTTAGAAAATACAGTAGGTGCTCGGTAGAAGGTAGAGGTAGGTACAATACTACATAATACGATACTTTTCAAAAGAAACGTTGTGTAAATATCGCTAGTAAATTGTCCATAAAAACTTATCGCCAATGCTATCACAATCCATAAAACGTATTTCTGAAACTGCATTACTACCAATGATGCTGTACCAACTCCCGTGTTTTGTATTTACGTTTACACTGGTAGAGATGTACAGAACCTCAATGTGTTTGCGGCAATTTGAGCAGTTTTCGTTGTGTGGGTGGAGGTGCCCACCCACGTGTGTTAACTTGAAACTGCTGGCTACAGGTTGGTCATTCATAGTCTTCATATGGATTTACAAACTTATTTCAACGTACTATCGCCCCACCTACCTACCTACCCTATAAGTAATCGCAATAACTATTGCAGCCGGAGCAGCTTGCATCCGACGCGTTTTTGTAAACTTGTACGATCGTTGCGACCTGGGTTTATAGTGATAATATATAAATAAATTATTAAAAAATTATAACTTTTGAAATACATTGAGATCCTGGATATCATATCAGATGGCGACCCGTGGATTGAATGCTTCTTGAATTTTTGAAAGATTTTAAGTATTATTATTATTATTATTTTTTGTATGTACCTATTCTAAATTTTAGTTACCTTAGTTTGCCAACAATCTTACGAACTTTAATATAATATAGTTGTCTATCATATTATCATAATATTATCTTATCTAATTTATTTTATTATTGTGTCCAAAACGGTTCACTATAATTACACTATATACCTATCTACTGTAAACGAGACCGCGCACAACTATACTCCGGCAATTCTTAACTTCATGGGTTACCAAAAAACAGGCCTAGCCGAGTTTGGAACCCACTGTAAAGTCTAAAACTCTTCTCTTTAATTTACTTTATGGCATATCTTCCAACAGCAATTGTAAAAATTTTTTTGTCAAATAAATATATTATCTTATTATCTTATCATAGCAGCAGAGTGCTAGCCAACATAAGTAAAACAAGCCCAAACACGACGGGTCTATCTAGTTTAGTTCAGGAGTTCCTATGGCCACCTTCCGACTCCATCATCAGACCAGCTCCATGGTACCATATTTTTACATTGTCACGCGATATAGGTACATGTGCGTGCAAAATTCTAGCTCAATCTTTAACTGGGAAGTTGGTCAAATTTATCTTGCAAGATTCCACCCGAACGTTTAGGTACATTTACATAGGTAGGTAGGTACATCCATTGCAAGTTAAATAAAAGCTTGTAATATAAATAGTTTATTATGGACATTATCTATTGTTTGCTACGGCCTGCCGGGATATAGAAAATATTGGTAACCAATGCGGCCTTACTCAGTAAGTGTCTAACTTGAGCTGTGCTTTCCAGGATTTGTGCTATATGGGCCTATAGGGGAAACTTATAGTCAGCTGTGGAAGTTCTACACCAGAAATGATGCAAAAGAATGATGTAAAGATGTAGCTGAAATTTAGCAGTAGGTATGAATACATACATATACTTTTTAAAGTGATTTTGAAATTTAACCTCGTAAGACCGAAGACGAAACGAGACGATTCATCTGGTACCGCCTTTTGTGCTTTCAGAAGAACAAATATTTTATAGTCAGTAACGCCGAAAATACCATAGAGATATTTTCTTAAATTTTGAATAGTTTGCACAATGTATAATATTCCTTTATGGTTCGCACGAACCGATGTGTCTTCCATGTAGTAACTTTAACATTATTGTAGTTTTTCAAAAATGAATCAGCCGATTTCGATAATATTTAAATGGGACCACTTGAAGTATGATCTACCAAACAAAAATAAAACATCTATCGGTTCATAATAGGCGAAGTATTCGCGTACGTCGTAACATACATACAAAAAGAAAAAAAAATGCAATTTGGAGTCCCTCCGCGCGAAAGAAGTGAAACTTCGACGCAACAGTGCTTTCATATCCCCTCCATGGTAGCGGTAAACGTTTAACGTTTCCTTGTAGGAAGTCGCATTAGAAGTTTCACTTCAAAAACATACAGTCGAATTGAGAAACTGCTTTTTTGAAGTCGGTTAAAAATGAATTGACGTTGCAGGCGACCTGTTGTGTCCTTCAGTATGGGACTGTCGCGTGGGATGTCGCTGCGCAGCTGGATATGTGCGGGACGAGTACTCCAAGAACTGCATCCTCGTGGAGGACTGCCCAGGTCTGTAGCTTTGTAGTAGTAGCTAGCTTAGAGTAGAGTATAGAGATTGCAAACCGGGCTTGGTGCCCTTATAGGCACCCACCGGGCCCGGCCGTTCTTACCGGGCCCGGTGGGTGCCTAAAAGGTAGATTACCGGTAACAACTTACGAGTAGATTACCGGGCCCGGTAAGAACGGCCGGGCCCGGTAATCTACTACGCGTCAGTCAGTTTATTGAAAAAAAAAAGAATTAATACCTAAGTTTTGTCTAGTTTTAATTTTCTACTTAGTTTCAATTTCCACGCATTAATTTAGAAAAGTACTAAACAAGATTTCGCCACCCCCAGGCATTGATGGACTTATTTACTCGTACCGTGGCCTACATTTACACGGTCGTCCATCAATTCCTATTTTGCTGGCCGCTGCAGTACCTAATGTAATTCATGTGCTGGAGGACAATAGGACGATAGTGGACGGTGGGTGGTAGGTGGCCCTATACTTACTTAGCAATTTCTTTGCTTAAAACCTAAAAATTGATGTTGTAAAAGTAGATTCGCTTTCCCCCCTAGATAAAATGTCTAGCTATGTCAATGGTGTCAATTATAAATTATAGCATTACTAAACTGTTTACTTGCAAGTAAAATAGAAACACGGTCCAAAGTAAACTGGATCATTACGACCCAGATTTTATCGCAGCTGCAAAAACAATTCTGCTTAATATGTAATTTGTATTTATTCTGATTCTGAGAAAAAACAGACACTACAGCAATCATGGAATTACAGGCTTATGATAAGTCTTTTACAAACAAAAATAATCGGCTAAGTGCGAGTCGGCCTCGCGCACGAAGGGTTCCGTACCGTATGGAAGCCCCCCTTAATATATTTTAATTTAATATCTACTAGATTTTGCCCGCGGCTTCGCCCGCATTTTATTTCGAGGCCCTACATTACCACCCTTAATAATGGAGATGGAAAAAAAAAACAAAAAATCGATTTCACATTTATTTGATTTGTCAGTTCTTTTTTGACATTTCTTGGACCGCACGCTAGAATATCTCGCAGATGGCAGAATTTTTCCTATTTACTTAACACTTATTGTTACTATATGGAAAATTTACGCAATATCATTATAATTTATAGCCTATGTGTTATTCTGATGTATAAGCTATATAATTGCAAAGTTTCATATCAATCCGTCCAGTAGTTTTTGCGTGAAAGAGTAACAAACATCCATACATCCATCCATCCTTAAAAACTTTCACGTTTATAATATTAGTAGGATTTTTGTAGGGAATTTGCAACAATTCTGTCAATATTTCAAGCATCTTCCTGTTACCGTTCGTATCGAGCCAAAAATCACGTTTCTTGTATGGGAGCTCCCCTTAAATATTAATTTTACTTTTATTTAATTACTTATTCTTAAAGTAAATATGTAATGAAATATTATGTGAATATTTGAAGCATCCACCTGTCACCGTTGTTAGTACAGAGCGAAAAATAGTTAAAAAACAGATTTGTTGTATGGGAGCCCCTCTTAATATTTTTTTTTTCTGTTTTTAGTATTTGTTGTTATAGCGGCAACAGAAATACGTCATCTGTGAAATTTTCAGCGGTCTAGCTATTACGGTTCAGCCTGGTGTCAAATAGACTGACGGACCGCGGAGTTTTATAGGTCTAAAGTCCCTATGGGTCCCGATTTTATCCTTTGGGTACGGAACCCTAAAAATTGATGTAGCTATCTATCGAAACGAGGAACGAGTATTTTTTGTGGGGCAATTTGCATCTAATATGTCTATAGAACAAATTCGATGTCGTAAGTGAATCTGTAAACCCGCGAATGGGTCAGCGTGGTAGATTCAAGATCATTTAATTGTGAAAACATGGTAATCGTGTACAACATACAAAGTTGCATACACAGGGTCTTAATATAATAGAGAACGCATGTTATATATGTAGATACGGTCTAGATGCTTTTCGAGGGTAGGCCTACGTTCAGCAGCCGATTATTAAAGACTGATATAGCACAGTACAGAAACGTCAGGATGACAAGAGATTTAACGGCATAGTGATACAGTGAACAGGGTTGTATTGGCTCATGGCGTACTTTGGATTCTGTTTGATTAGGTGTTCGTTAGCGATCATCGAAGTTAAGCAACGTTCATCACGGTCAGTCTTAGGATGGGTGACCGCGGGTGGCATTTACAACTGAGCGCTACTGTGGCTCGGATGACACGTTAAATTTTAGGCCCCGGTTGTTTTATCCGTTTAGCCAAATCAGAGGCCTTCAGGCGGCTTTAAAACTCTGACCTCAGGGCTAGCCACCCGGCCTATACGAACTTAGTGAACTGGATCGAAAATTGATATTATTCTGAATTCTGGGTGGTTTGAAATTCTTTCCTGTTATGGGCAGGGTGATGTCTAAAATCAGGTGACCATCGTGCCAGCCTTGTATTTCAATTAAAATTATGTAATAAAAAATATATACGGAAGATTGAGTGCTCACACAAAATATATTCCTACCTGACCTTAGGATATGCGTTGTCTTAAATTGACTGATTTTAATATTTATTTATGCTCTAGGATCAAGACCGCAGGATGCGAGCCACTTCCAACCGCTCTTATTGGAGATTTATAGGGGAGCTCTATGTCCAGCAGTGGACGTCATATGGAATTTAAAAAAAAAAATCGGTTTCGGTGCCCAAGGTGAAATGGTTCATAATTAGTCATGAACCATTTAATATGAACCAATTATGTCGAATATGGTGCAATCCTAAAGTTCGTAGTATACATCAGTTGATGCCGTTGTGGCTTGGTGAGAGAATGCTTGCCTTGCAAGCGTGTGGCGTGGGTTCTGACCCGGTTGCGTAGTGCGTACCAATAATTTCTTTGGAATTTATGTTACAGATGTAGACAAGCTAATACTTTTCGGTGAAAAAAATAAATCTTAAACAACCAGTACAAGATATTTCTTTTCACTCGTACGTCTGTAAAAGCTATTCGATGGCTTATTTCAATTCACCAACCTGTACTATAGTCAAACCGCTAAACTCAGACATCGCCTGCGCGGGTACAAGGGCGCGGGGGTAGACGACAAAGGGGGACTGAGACAGGTGCGGGCGCCCCTGTACCGCGCAGGCGATGTCTGAGTTTAACGGTTTGACTATAGGCGCTAGTTGGCGGATATACCCAATGCCCTTTGTTAGTATGTCTATGTTCAGCAGTGGGTTATTAAAAGGGTTGTACAGAAAAGTATTTATCAGATTCTAGATATTATACAGGGTTATCTGCTTACCTTGCACAAAGCTAAATGGGGGTATTTAAGACCATCATTACGAATAACTTTTACTACGGGGCCAAACCAAAATTCGCGAAAAAAATCAGCTGTTCCATATAAAACTACAACTCGGAATCGACAAAACGTATGGAACAGCTGATTTTTTTTCTCGAATTCCAGGTTAGCCCATAGTAAAAGTTGTTCATATCGAAGTTCTTATTCGCCCCCTTTCGGCTTAGCACAGCAACTCTGGATAACCCTGTATAGTACCAAAATATACCAGCGAACTGTACCCTGTATACACTGTGCTCGGGTGTAATTTTTTCCGATGTGTTTTATTGTGCTTTGTTATTATATCTACCCCTGGTTTCGAAAATATTACCCCACATAATTATTTTTAATAACAATCGATTCAATGATAATTTAAATAAGTAATCTATTATAACCTACTGCATTAAATGTTCGAAGAAGGTCACCGATATTTTTAGGACGGAAACTAAATCATTTGCGTTCGCAGAATTATCTCGGTCAACTCGAGACTGGCTTCTCAAAGTAGGTAGCCCATGAAACTGCAAACTAAGATATTTGACCGTAAAAGCTTGATTGCAAAATATGTATAAATATTACTGACAACAAATCTTAGGCAGCTTCAGTTGTGAATTGAAAATGGAGGTTACATTATCAGTGGTCGTCCTCGCTGCCCTCGCCGTGGTGGTGACATCAGCGCCGGCTATGCAGGAGGGGCCTGGAGCCATGGATCAAGAGAAATTTCTGAAGGAATACTACAGGGACAGGCGGTCCCAATATCCTCAGTACGTGACCCCGTGCGCGGCCGCCGCGGCGTCGGCACCGATCCCGTCCATTGCACCATCAGCGTACCAAGTGAACCTGTCTCCGTACCACCCGTACCCCGCGCCCGCTCCGCACAACAACTACTACGGAGTGCCTCAGGCTCCTCACTACCGATCGTTCGAGTTCGAGCCCGAACAGGAGGTGATGAGCTACTCAGACATGGACCACATGATGTCGGAGCACATACCGATGGCGCGGTACGGGTACGCGGTGCCGCCGTCCCCCGCGCACCCCCCCGTGTACGCGCCTGCGCCGCCAGCGGCGTCGGGTCCTGCGGTCGGCGTGTTCCCCAATGCTAAGATTGGAGGATGCAGCGTGCCTCTACTCTTCAGCTGTGCGCCGTCTATCGTCCCTGGACACGTAGTCCCGGGCGCGTCAGGCGCGCCAGGCGGAACGGTATATGGGAACGCCTACAGAGGAGTGGAAGCCATGACACATCACGAAGCTCAGGACAATCACGAAGAGTCTGCCGTCACGGACCACATGGCGCCTGTGCACGACCCCAGTCATACTAACCAGAAGTTGGTACACAAGTGATTTAGCGTATGTGATTAGATTTTAATGTTTGGATATTGTTATGTGTAGGCTGATTAATTATTGTAACACTAAGGTTTTGTTATTAAAATATGGTATTACAAATGATTTCTATTTGGTTTTCATTGTTTTGAACAAAATACCCGATAGAGCTATACATAGGTACAATAAAAGGTAGAGTAGGCATACCTAACTTAACTTTTGAAATATATGTAGGTATCTACCTGCTGTACTGGCTTTTTAATAGTACACTGATGAACATAGGCCTACTTATAAAGAAAATCATTTGTTCTTCGTAAGTAAGCCTATGTTCATCAGTGTACTATATTCATGTATGCTCGCCGAGTACGGGTTGGTGGACCCTAGTGCAAGTTGATGAAATAGCTATCTCTTAGTATTAAATATTATATCTCCTTTGCTCTTACATAAGGTTATTTTAGGTAAGTAACGTATGTACGTACGTAGATTAATTTGATACAGTCAGGTAGATTTATTAAATATTTCTGTTTTTTTTTGTCGTCTTTATCTTGCAACCTTCTGATTTTAAGCCATACACAATGCAAGTACTCGTAGAGTAGCTAGACAGAAGCCCTGAAAAACAAGAGCAGCTTTAAACAAACATACTTAGACATTTTCTTGAAAAAATAAATAGTTACAAGTAGCAGTACGATTCTGGATTGAGCTATTAGGTATACTTATTTGCATGCTAAGCGGAATTGTATTTCTACATTAAATCACGCCCTTGTCTGTCGTCTTGTTATCCAATTATAAAATATCTTACCTAAGTCTAAAGTCCGTCATCTCACGTGGCTATCTATCCGCCGAGCTATCTACATCACTAAAATAATTCAATCATGAGTTACAGCGATCTGCACGTAATCCTATCATCTATAAATGCGTGCATACGACCAAAAATGTGACTTTCACAATGAAATTCATCGTAGTGATATCTTTACTTGTCACCTCCGGGTTGACGGCGCCAGCGGAGAAGGACTTGCGAGCAAATGGACCTAAAGCAGAAGAGGGCTCCATCCCAATGACCGTGCTGCTCGTGGTACCTGACCAGGCGGCGTTTCGTGAAGAAAGCGATGAATTGCTGAAGTTGTCTACAGAAAAAGAAATCCCACAGCCTGTCAGTGAAGAACGCGGTGCGAAAAACTATCCTTACGAAGAGTCTTACGCAGCTCCAGGGGCTTACAAGCCACTAAAACCTGCAGCAGTCGGCAGCGCCGTAGCTACATTTACTACTGGTGTCGGCCCGAGCTCCGTTCCTATTCTGCTGAGCTGTTCTCCAAAAGTGATAACTGGGAAGCTGATCGACTACAAACCACCTGCTTATAGGAGCGTTTTATCCGATTTGACCGACCTCTTGGGTCAAACCAACCCGATCAACGACGAGTTCAATTTGAGTGATGTTTTGGGCCTGAATAGCCCGGCATCTATTCTTTCTACTGACGGGGAAGACGAGCGTAAAAGGAGAGAATCTTGGACGGAAGGTGGGACAAAAATGTACAAGATTCCTGAAGAAGCCGAAGAGACGCGTCCGGGAAATCACCACCTAGTTTCTGAAGACTATCCTCAGCCTAATATGATTAAGTTGACTCCGAATAAAATCTGATTTACTTATTTATTTCTAAATAAGATATTTATTGTAAATAGTATTATAGTAATGTATGTAACAATGGTTGAATTATTTTCATAATAAATGATGTTGCTAGAATTTAAATTTTGGCTTTTTATGCAATATTAAATAGGTATTGATGTATGTATGTATTTAGTATCAATTATTATTTCATAAAGTTAAATGAATAACTAGTCTGGTAATTAGCTAACCTAAATAAACAATTACATACACTGTGGCCAATCTTACAGGCGCCATAGTAAATTTAGTAGCAACTTAAAATATTGCTGTTTCTTTTTTAACCCCCGACGAAAAAGAGGGGTGTTATAAGTTTGACGTGTCTGTTTGTCTATCTGTGTGTCTGTGTGTCTGTCTGTCTGTCTGTCTGTCTGTCTGTCTGTCTGTTTGTGGCATCATAGCGCCCGAACCACTGAACCGATTTCAGTTTAGTTTTTTTTGGATGAAAGGAGACTTAATCGAGAGTGTTCTTAGCTATGTTTTATAAAAATCGATTGAGCCGTTTAAGAGTTATGGTGGGTTAAAGTGGGGATGGAAGAACCAAAATTCTACAAATGTGCCCAAAATGGTTGTCAATTGAAAGTTTGTTGTCAAATATTTTTGTGTCGGGGGTTTTTTAATTAGGTATATTATCACTACTATATGCATTTTAAAGAGATAACAATATTATAAGTGCTATTAAATTTACGATGGCCTTTAAAAGTGGCCAAAATCTTGTGAGGATAATTAATTATCATACACTTCGAACACGTTAAAAACCAGATAGACTTTCGTGCTCAGAAAATATATAAAGTCACAAACTACTCTAAAATAACTCTATTTTACAAATACTAATTTGTGATGCGCTCTATCGCTTGGTGCTTACAAAGAGCTTAGAGAGTCCTTTTGGTTTCTTGCTGTGGTTTCTTGCGGAGTGAAGGATCTTTTCAAAGTAATACTTACTTTGAAAAGATCCTTCACTCCGCAAGAAACCACAGTAAGAAACCAAAAGGACTCTCTAGAAATATGTCTTTTTCAGGCCATTATCTGTAAGAATTACCACAATCAATAGTTTATTTTCAATGTTGTCTAATAGTCTATTTGTAGGCCCGGCTTGTATTAACCGTTTAGCCATGTCAGAGGCCTTAAGGTGACTTAAAAACTCTGACACCAGGGCTAGCCACGAATACCTAGAATACGAATAGCTAGCCTATACGAATTTACTTAGGTCAGCGCTAGATCAAGGCGACATGTCTTATCTCCAAGAACATTATCGTCATACATGTCTAATAATTTGCATAGCTACTCTGGTAGATATAATATTGTCCTCAATTATTTCACTATCACTGCCTCACACATGAAAAGAAAGCCATCGTTATCGTTTCCTCTATAGGACATCCACTGGACATAGGCTTCCCCTAATACAGGGTTGTCCAGAACTGGTGTACTTAGCCGAAAGGAAGTGATTCAGACCATAATTATGTATGACTTTTACTATAGGGCCAACCCGGATTCGAGAAAATAAACTGCTGTTTAATACACTTTGTCGATTCCGAGTACAATACAATTCTTTATTCATAACTTGAGTTACATGTCAAAAATATTCAATTGTAATTAACAATATCATAGTTCACAATATTTAACTTGTTAAATTAATATAATTATTGTACAAATAAATAATTTAACTCACAAAGTTATTAGTTCTATCCTCTCTAGATATGGAATATAATTTATTTTCATAATAAAAGTTACATTATGGATAATAATAACACATACAAAATGAGAGTTTTACAAAATTGTCAAAATAAACATAACAGTAAGTAAACAAGAGAAAAATGACAAAATAGGTGTTTATCCTAATCGAACAGACCTCCCCTGATAGTTCTTTGGCTGAAGGTGCCCATAATGCTAGCTAACAAAGTAGTTATTAATATTTTAAAATAAATAATAGTAGGTACTTACCTAATGATATTCAATAAAAATAATGTCAAATCGATTGTACAAGAATTTGCATTACGCACTTGATCAGGCAGTCTGTTATAAAATGCGGGTCCTGAGATGTACACGGATTTTACCGACATCACGAAAGTAAAATAACCCATAATAAATAGGTAATTATATATTAGGGACATCTTACCCGTCTCTGACCGCAAACTAAGCAGGTGAATGGAACAGCTGATTTTTTTCTCGAATTCCGGGTTACCCCCATAGTAAAAGTTGTTCATAATGATGATCTTAATCACCCCCTTTTGACTAAGTTCAGGGCAAGTAGATAACTATGCATTATCTCTCTAGTATAATTGGTTGAACTCAAAAAATTGATGATGAAAGGATGCATAACAGCCTTGATAAACCTTGTTTGCCCACCTCATGCGCAAGACCGATTCGCCGCTCTGTTGCGACTGCTTGAGAATAGAAGATACCTACCATATTTTGATGGAATGCGTCCGGAACGAGGCGCCCAGACGCCTGTTATTCCAGGACAGTAGTTCCATTGGTTTATGTAATTCGTATTTAGCGCAACCTACATCTGATGAGACAAAGAAGATACTAGCCATGGTGAAAGCAGGTCTAGCTAATAGGACTAATTTATTGTAAATATTTAATATGTAATTGTTTTCCCTACTAGTGCGACATTTTCGCTATGCGAAAAAGCACTTTAATAAAAATTAAAAAAAAAAAAAACCATGTCATTATTTTTACAAGCTTTTATTTAACTTTCAATGGATGTACCTGTAAGTTCAGGTGGAATCTTGGAAGTTAAATTTGACCAACTTCCCGGTTTCCGATTTAGCTAAAATTTTGCACGCATATGTATATCGCGTGACAATGCAATAATATGGTACCATGGACTGATCTGATGATGGAGTCAGAAGGTGGCCATAGGAACTCCTGCACTAAGGAAGATTGACCCGTCGTGTTTGGGCTCGTTTTATTTGTCTTGGCTAGCACTCCGCTGCTACATGATATCCAGGGTCTCAAATCAAATGCTTGCAGTTTAAAGTTATATATTTACAATAATTTATGAAAATGAATGTGATTAGTAGCACAGTCCCACCCTGCAACGGCATTTATGACATATTTAAATAATATAATTAAGTGTTTTTCGCCAAAAATGAGATAACCGACTTCAACCGTGTACAGAATTCATATATGTACATATATACGATGTAGAATTTTTCACATTATTGTTGATTTTTCAAAAACGACTAAGCTTATTACGAAAAAAAATTAATGGGACTGACTCTGAAGTATGATCCACGAAATAAAAAATAAATCATCAAAATCAGTTCATGATCAGCGGAATAATCGCGTAACACACAAAAAAATATACAGTCGAATCTCCTTTTTTGAAGTTGGTTAAAAATGCTAAAATCATTATCGTGGAACAGGCAAGAAACCACAGCAAGAAACCAAAAGGACTCTCTAGATGCATTTGACACTGACACTGTGTCCAAAATTTATTTTTAAAATTAATTGATGGCGTCAATTCTGGTGACGTCACAAGCTAGTAAGAGAGAGAATTTCTAGATTGACTGTTGTTTGTGTGAGGAGATCATTCACAGTCTATAATTTTTTGGGCTAATTCTGAAAGTGCCGGCCAAAACAATTAATGAGGATATAATGCAGTACATAGGTATTATTCTCGGCATTTTTTACTACGAGACCAACTCTCTAGGATCACTGAGTAGTTTCTTTTCTTTTATTCGAGCTTTTAAATAATTCTTTAAAAATTATATTAGTATACATGTTATCTTGTATATTTTATACTATAGGAATGACCCTCTAGGATCACTCCCTGGGGAGTTATGCCTGATTGATTGGAGACTGATTTTTATTGTCAATACAGTATATATATATATATATATATTGAAAATATAAATATAGTGTGCTTATTATGTACTGAAAAATAATTTAAAACAATTTCAAAAAAGTTAAAAAATAGCTAATTAACGAGTCACCCGAGCCACGGTAGCGCTCAGTTGTAAATGCCACCCGCGGTCACCCATCAGAAGATTGATCGTACCTATCGTTGCGCTAACAGACACCTAGTCAAACTACGCTATAAACTAGAGATGCAACGGATATCCGGTAACTATCCGGTATCCGGCCTATCCGGCCTATTTTAACTATCCGGCCGGATACCGGATAGTAGCGCACTATCCGGCCGGATACCGAATAATAAAATAAATAAATATATATGTCACTAGATGTTTCCCGCGACACCGTTCGCGCTGAATTCTTTACGCCCTAAACTCGTCTATATCGCGCTTTTCCGTGGGAATACAAAATTTTCTAAACCTATATCCTTTTTTGTTGTCTAATCTATCTCTGTATCAAATTTCATCAAAATCGGTTCAGTAGTTTAGGCGTGAAAGCGTAGCAGACTGACAGACAGACAGAGTTACTTTCGAATTTATATTATTAGTAATGGACTATTTTATTTTACACAAAGCAACTATGAAATAAAAATAAATATCCGGTGGCCGGATATCCGGCGCTCCGGCCTCGTAGCTAGCCGAATATCCGGTATCCGGTATCCGGCCAAATCACTATCCGTTGCATCTCTACTATAAACACTACCTAGCGGGGGCCTAAATTAGCACAAAACTTAATTTCTCCTTACAATCACTAGGTAGGTACTACGCGTAAAATACGCTATTTGACTGATATTATACTAAATATTTTTAAATACAGTCAAACCTGGATAAGAGAGAGTTGAAGGGACCGCCATCTTATTCTCGCTTATAGAGGTTTTTCAGTTATCCAGGTTTCTCACTTATCCAGTTTCGGAAGTGACTACTCTCTCATAAAGAGGTTAAAAAATACGTCTAATTTGGATGTAGGTATCTACATGCATGAAGAATGATAAAAATGTTTATACGAGTATAGTATGTCTAGGTACTAATTATTCGGGTTGTATCAATTAGAATTGAACATAGATGATAGCTGTTTTATTCATTCTAAAAGGCACTAATTGTGAAAATCAAAAAGTCGACTCTTTTTAATATTTTCATTTCCTTTAGAGCACTGAGACCGTATACGTATAGGGTATTTTGATTTTATTATTTTGTATAAGTTTGATTCTGATAAATTAAATCATTGCGTATTTTATTTCGAGATTTACACTTTTGAACGCATTCAATACCTATCTTAAGCTTATCACTTAACGACTTATTTATTTATTCCTAAAGATTTATTTATTACCACCGAACCTTTCTCCTCAATTGATACTTATCAACTGTAGTAAGTTTGACCAATAAGATAGTGTAAACGCACGCACGCGTTGATATGTGATACAAAAATAATGTTAGGTAGATGAAAGAAAATCACAAAATAACGTTCAATATTTCAACAAACAGGATAGTATAGATATACGTGTGGCTAATCAAAAAAAAATGCAATACTTAAACAATGTTACTTATTTCCACAAAATACAAAAAAAAAGTTTGAATAGAACACGATCCGAAATCAACGGTAGTTAGTTCCACGAAATTTAAGAATGGGTCATAAAGTGCAGATGTTTCATTACCCTCAACTCTCGCTTATAGAGGTTCAGACAAATAGTACTCTCAGTTATAGAGGTCAATGAGGGAAAAACGACTCTCTCTTATAGAGGTTTTGGTCTCTCACTTATAGAGGTATTTGAGGGGTAAAATGACGGGACCTGGCAATTACTCTCACTTATAGAGGTTTCTCACTTATCCAGTTCTCAGTTAGCCAGGTTCGACTGTACATACTTATAAACACAGAGTAGATAGACACAGAGTAAATAACCATGTTCATTCACATAAATACTTGCTTTGGGCGGGAATAAAACCCACGCCTCTTTGACCCAGTAGTCAGGGTCACTAACCATTGTACCACCGAGGCGGTCAATAGGCGAAGTAGTGATAAATTATAGGTACTTCTTTGGTAATATCTGGATGAATTTGGTGCAAGAATAAGAATCATTTAATTGCAATACTATGTACAAAGATGTTCATTTATACTTAAATTAGTGCCAATAGTATACCCTTAACGGGCGTGCAATATTTACATATACATACATAGTATAGCAAGACAGGGAATATTGTCGAAAGGTTTTCCATACAACTGGCACCTTGTTGTGTCTACTTGAATTTATTATTAATTATCTAATGTGATTAATTGATTTTTGTGATTTAATTGATGGGAATTAAGTTTAAAGTAATGATTGATTGTATAGCTGCAATTAATATTTATCGTAAGTGTTTAGTTTCTTGCTAAGTTTTTGCCATTAGGTATGTAGATTGTTGACTATTCAAAAGTGTGTCTCTGACACCCATTTGTCGAATAAATGAAATGAATGAATGAATGAAAGCGGGCTTGCTTGTGTTCTGCAGTGAGCTAAAATTATGTTATATGTCACAATGTGTCTTACAAACTATGTAGTTTACCAGAGTTATCCAGAACTGGTGTACTAAGCCGAAAGGAGGTGATTCATACCATCATTATGAACAACTTTTACTATGGAAAGACCGCGAATTTGAGAAAAAAAAAGCGGCTGTTTAATACATTTTGTCTAAGTGGAATCTGCCCCACCAGTGGGGCGCTTTGGTGGGGCAGAGTGGAAGTACTCATTCCTAGTTGTAGTTTTGTATGGAAAAGTAGACTTTTTTTCTCGATTTTTGGATTAGCCCCTTAGTAAAATGTGTCCATAATGATGATCCTAATCGCCCCCTTTTGGCTTAGTATAGGATTAGCAAATCACCCTGTATACATAAATATACCGTATACAGGGTTATTCGCATAGGGTATGCTAAGCTGAAAAGAAGTGACTCAGACCATTATTATGAACAACTTTTACAATGGAGCCGACCCGGAATTTGAGCATTTTTTTTTTTAACTTATAGGTATATGTACTTTTATCAACTAAATCTTATTAAACTGTGTAAACGTGCCTACAATGAACATAGGATTACCTATATCCACTCTAGCCCTGTTACGGGTTGGTTTCATATATGCTGTGGTGGTCTAATAGGACACTAATCGCCTTAGAATCGGGTGGTCATAGGTACATACATATTAAATTGTGATAACAATCTGTTTTCTTATTATTACCTAATATTACTATTGTTTTCTTATTATTATTATTATTCACATATGCATTTATTGTCTTAACTTTAAGTTTTTTATTATTTTTTATTTTTATACAATGTTTTATATAAGATTTCTTTAATGACAAAAATGTTACAATCTCGCGGAAAGTATGTGATGATGATAAGTAGTATTTTTATTATGTAAGCTAATAATACTCAGTAATTGTATACTTGCAACGCTCTTACAGGGTTTAATATGTAACTAGTGCTAAGTGAGCAATTTTTTGGATTCATTCATTTCGTGTCAATGGCTAGACTTTCTTTTTTTTTTTTTTTTTTACATATTATAAGGTAATTCTGACAGTATATACAATATTTACATGGGTTTATAAATTTCAGATATGCTGGGACCAGAATCTGGCGACCTCTACCGCGTCCTCAGTAGCCAGGTTCAGGTCTTTTTGCGTGCATGGTTTTGGACAAAGCGGGCAGGCTAAAAGGTGTGCCATGGTTTGAACGGCAGCACCACATGCACACTGTTCTTGATCTGAAAATTTTTTGCATGTTAAATGGCAAGGTTTGAAATAAAGAATAAATAATGCTTCAACTTTCAACAAGTACTTTTCATCAGTAGGAAAACCGCAAACAGTAGACCCAAACAGGAACCTGACTTGTCGCCAACCTGTAGAATCTTCAGTAAATTCAATGTTTCTAGAACCCGTAACTGAAAAAGAAGTACTCTACATAATACAAAACCTCCCTAATAAACGTAGCTGTGGTGTAGATCACATACCTTCCACTCTAATAAAAAAGTGTGCTATTGAGCTGACTCCTCCGCTAACCTTTCTTATCAATCAATCATTTGAACAAGGCGCATTTCCTACTCTACTGAAAACTGCAATAGTTAAACCCATTCTCAAAAAAGGTAGCAAATCTAAAGACCCTAGTCAATACAGACCTATTGCGATTCTCCCATCATTCTCAAAGATATTTGAAAAGGCAATGACTAACCGACTTTATAAATTTTTAGAAAAATATGACATCCTAGACCCACAACAATTCGGTTTCCGTAAAAAATGCTCGACAACACTAGCACTTTATAAATATACCCAAGCAATATACGACTACATAAAAAACAAGAACTACGCAATAGGACTCCTATTAGACTTAACAAAAGCTTATGATAGAGTTTCTCACAAAATCCTTCTAGCATCTATGTATGATATTGGTATCAGAGGAGTTGTATATGACTGGTTAAAATCATATCTTTCTGATAGACCACAATGTGTCCAAATAGAACACCTAAATGAAAAGACAAATGAAATAGAAACAATAATATCCGACATGATCATTACAAATTGGTCCATACCCCAAGGGAGCGTGATAGGGTGTGTCTCATTCCTCATATACATCAATAGGCTAGCTAAAATATGCAAAACATTCTGCATACTTTTTGCAGATGACATCTCCCTGCTGTTTAATAGTCCAAGTCCTACAACTACAAATTTTCACATTATGGAAACCTATAACACACTGAAATCCTGGCTTCAAGACCGCAACCTAGAAGTGAATAATAAAAAAACCAAAATCATACAATTTAAGCCACACCAACGACAAAACGTTGACCTAAAAACAATAACCAGATCCATCAATATCAAAGAAGTTACAGAATGCAACCTATTAGGCCTCACCTTAGATTCACACTTAAACTGGAAACAACACATCGAAAAACTTACATCCAAACTGTCCCAATTCACCTATGCATTAAGTGTTCTAAAAACAAATACAAAGAAAGATTGTGCTTTAACAGTATACTATGCGTATGCCTATTCATGGCTCAGATATGGTATTATTATGTGGGGTCATAGCACAGATGCTATCCACGCATTCATCGCTCAAAAGAAATGTCTAAGGATAATAGTTAATATTAAACAAAGACAAACCTGCAAACCTCACTTTGTTAAAGAAAAAATGCTCACGTTACCATCGATATACATCCTTGAAGTTGTAATGTTTGTCAGAAAAAATCTACATTTATTTAACTTCGATACCAACATACGCCGCAGCACAAAACTGGCCCTCCCCGTACCTACAATAGAAATGTTCAAATCCAGTCCACAATACCGCTGTGTAAGAATATATAACAAGATACCTGATAAACTGAAAAATATTGCCAAAGATATTGCTTTTAAAAATAAAGTTAAAACGAAGCTTTTAGAGAAAGCGTACTATTCCATTCAAGATTTTATGGAAGACGAATGGTAACTTATTAAACAACAATAATTGTAACATAACACTTAGTATAGTAACATAATAAAATCCAAAATAGCCTGTGTATAGCTTGTGTAATTACTATAGTATATTGCAACTCTATTACTAAATTGTAAATAATTTTAATAAATACCTATATTATAGGTACATTGTTAGACTTAGCATAAATTAGTAATAAGTAATTAAGAGTATTGTTCTCTTGCAGCGCCCCAACGGGGTCTATGTTTTGTACTACAATTAGTTATAGTTGTTATGTACACTACATTGTGCAATAAAGAAATAAAGAAAAAAAAAAAAAAAGAATAATACTAAATGTAGTTAAATTTAATTGTTATGTAAGTTTGACTGGAATGAATGAATTAATTATTATTACTATGACATGTAACTGAAGTTATTAATAAACTAGCAGCCTCCCTAATTTTTTTAAAATATTATATAGCCTATGACACGTGTATAACACATGGATCGTGTAGAATTTTTCAAATCGGTTCTGTAGTTTCGGAGCCTATTCAATGCAAACAAACAAACTAGTATAAAAACTAAAAAATTAATACAATAGTATTACATAGATTCAAATTCCAACCCCGCACCAATAAGCTCTTTGAAATTTATGTACGTACATATTTTCACGCCAATGGCTTTTCGGTAAAGGAAAACATCGTGAGGCAACCTGCAATTACTACCGAATAAGAAAGTATCAAGCTAAAATTATTTTAAAATATTTTATTTTAAGTGTTTGAACGTACTTTCTTCGTAAATTTATGCTAGTTTTCACCTTTTCCACCGACATAAAAAATGAGTATTTCAATTCGACTGCATTTTGTCTTTTAGTAGGGTTCCGTACCCAAAGGGAAAAACGGGACCCTATTACTAAGACTTCGATGTCCGTCTGTCCGTCTGTCACCGGGCTGTATCTCATGAACCATGATAGCTAGGCAGCTGAAATTTTCACAGATGATGTATTTCGGTTGCCGCTATAACAACAAATACTAAAAACAAAATAAAATAAATATTTAAGGGGGGCTCCCATACAACAAACCTGAATTTTAAGACGTTTTTCGCTCTATATTAATAATGGTACCAGGTAGATGCTTGAAATTTTCACAAAATATTTAGTTTTATATTCCCTTCACCCTTCAATAATAAATAATAAAATTAAAATAAAATAAATATTTAAGGGGGGCTCCCATACAGTACGGAACCCTCCGTGCGCGAGTCCGACTCGTACTTGGCCGATTATGTATGTTACGCGACAATGCCGCCAATAATGAACAGATTTTGATGATTATTTTTTTGTTAGGTAGATCATACCTACTGCAAAGTTATGGTCGCATTTTAATTTTAACGCAATCAATGGAGAGAATGGAGGAGAATTTGAAAAATTAATAATACAAATCTCAAATGGCATACTTCTATTCGAGCAACATATTCGAATTACAGAATTCGAATTGTACCTATAGATAGAATAATGCGTACGTAGAGGGCAAGTCGATAGTGTGATACTCGATTTTTATTAGGATTATTACTATTAGGAAAAAATGGATGAAAATCCTGTAAAGTACACCTAAGTGATTCCCTAAAAATATTTAAAAATCACAAAATGCTAAATATTTTCATGTATTTTAGTTCATGAAAACCAATGTTCGGCTTGCGGCCGGCGAAAAGTGTGCGCTCAGCGATTCCAGCGCTCCGTAACAGCACGTTCCAATGTTTCGTTTTAATCAAGACGAAACGTGATCAGGGTTCCCTCCACTTAATCAATTTACTATAAAACCGCGTATCACCTTCGATCCCAGCATCACACATACCATCGTCCTCTCACGATGAAGACAATAGTAGTGCTCTCTGCCATAGCGGCAGTTGCACTTGCAGCACCGACTCAGCCCGAAAAAGGATCAGAAGACTTCAAGAAATTCACAAATATTCCCGAAACCTTCAAGCGAGAAAGGAAGTCAGTTCAAGAATTCAGCTCAGATCCAACACCAGGACAGCCAGCCAACTTGCCCTCAACGTCACTTTCATCCGAATCTGGAGTCACCGGCAGAAGCTTTGGTTTCAAGAAACCAATTGTCATCAAGAAAAAACCTATTGGCTACCAGGTGTACCGAGACTCAGACGAGGCGCCCGCTGAATCTGGAGAAACATGTGGATCGCAGGTGAAGGTGAAGTTTTGCGATTCGAAGTCCAAGCTGAAAAGTTCAACGATTGAAGAATCTAACACTGAAATGACTAAGGAAGAGATGAAACACAGCATAACCCTTGCAAAAGAAGCGATCGAAAATCTACAGAGGGACTGGAACACAGCAGAGCGGATCCCAAGCGCACAAGCAAACAAATGGAACCATGGAATGTCTGAATCCGATGTTGAACTACACCAAGACATTGAAATTGCGAGAGAAGCTTTAGAGCACGTACATAAGAATTTTGGAAATTTAGAGTCATTGAGTTTACATGCCACGACGTTCAAAGAAGCAGACGTGATTCCAGAAGCTTCATTTACTATTGCAAAAACAGAAGAACAAAGATTGGCTCAATGGAAAGAAGCAATGGATGCAATCCAGAAAAATGCTGAAATCATGAAAAATATAGAAGACAGCTTTAGAACGATGCCTGATGGTGAATCTGCTGAAATGGTTTCCGAAAACCTGACGATTCAAAATAACAAAGAAGACTCGAATAATAAACTCGACCATGAAATGCGACCACCTCAAGATATGGTACAAAAATCAGAAAATGAAATTGAGTCCGAGAACTGCAAAACTGGAGACGCGCATGAAAAGCCGAATGGAAATGGAGGCACCAATGGACACAGCAAACCAAATGGTCTGGTCGACAACGACATGGCATCTTCAGCTTCAACGATTTCTGACGAGAAAATAAAGAAGGACCAAACACGACCAACATCTCAATCTATTACTGGCACTGATGTAGATCAACTTCCGAAAACTGAAAATGATTTTGAAGGTATATCCAACGGAAACGATGCCAAAGTTGACACTATAGCTTCGGAAGACTTAACTTTGAAAGACTTAGCTTCAAAAGACTTGGCTTTGAAAGACTTAGCTTCGAAAGACTTGGCTTCGAAAGACATGGCTTCGGAAGACATGGCCTCAAAAGGTATGGCTTCAGAAGACATGGCCTCAAAAAATATGGCTTCGGAAGACATGGCCTCAAAAAATATGGCTTCAGAAGACATGGCCTCAAAAAATATGGCTTCGGAAGACATGGCCTCGAAAGATATGGCTTCGAAAGACTTAGCTTCGAAAGATCCACTATCTGATAAAGTAAGATCAGCAGAAAACAACATGCAAGAAGAAATCAAGAAAACTGGATCCACAGAATCTGAAGACTTGGAAATAGAAAACAAAGAAAAAGACGCTGTTTCAACTGAAACTTTGGAAAGTTCTAACATAAGCCAAGAAAAACCTCAAGAAATGAAATCAGGAACACATTTAAATCAGCAACTCAACATGAACAACAAAGAAGATAAAACACAGACCAACCTAGCTGATCTTGAGACAGGAGCATCGATACAAACTGATACTACACTACCTATAAAGTCTCAAGAAGAAATTACAAATACAAATCAGAAGATGGCGGAAACCAATATGCAAGGAAACTTGGCGATTGGCGAATCAGAGAAGCATTTAGCTGAAGCAAGGATGGCAGATAAAGCAGATTTAAAAACACAACAAGCAATACTCGCGTCTGTGAACGAAGCTGAACAGATGGGGCTACAGATACCTCATTCTTTATTTCATCCTGAAATGAGAGCAACCGAGGATTTGCAGAATATGCACCAGCAGCTGCTACTGAATCCACAGACTCGATGGGCTGAGAACAAGAATATGCAACTTCAAAGGGAATCAATGACATCTGCTAATGGTATTCATTCTCTTACAGAGCAGCATGCTGGCCACCACCACCACCACCACCAACTAGTGCATGCCGTGAACAATCATCACTTCGAAACTCCGAGCGGCCTCGGATTCCACTCACGATTCCCGGAGCAGATGATGGCACAAGAAAAATCGGCTGACACAGAAATGCAGGCATATTACATGGGTATGAGGGACGGTTCGGATTTGACAGCGGAGAATCAAAGGTTCCGTTGGAAGCCAACGCAAGATGCACCAAGAAGCGCATATGGAGCCCCTGTTGCCCCACCCCCGAGTGTGTCGGCGAGTGCTGTATTCCCCAACGCCAACCTCGGTGGTTGCGGCATTCCTCTTCTTCTGAGCTGCAACCCCACCGTCGTCTCTGGAAACTTGGCTAAGCCGGCTCCATACGCCGCCCCCGCCTACAGAACTGACGATGATTTCACCTTTCACACGAAGAGAGACGCGAAGAAGGCCCACGAGAGCCTGCCCAGTCCTCTGCACAGGACTAAAACCAACCTCCAGACTGGCACCGTTTTAGTTGCTAAACAGTGAATTAACGAAGAGAAACGCTACCTCCCTGCAAAAATAATGTATCTCTAATAATTTATTTTCTAGTTCTAGGATTAATTTTAAGTATTTATTTTGTGTAATTATTTAAATTCAAATTATGTAAGTAGATAAATGCATCACAGTCATAAATAAAGCAAAAATTAAAAATTATTTCTCTGTTTTCATTACGCTCTTGTAAATTTAAGACCTAATAGGTACTGAAAGCACCTTGTTGTGCTCTTATTTTTAAAATAGGTACAAAATACACATAATGTTTATATTTCATTAAATTTTCATAGTTTATTCAAGTTACATTATTTTAAGTTAGTCATTTCATATTGTCAAAATTAGAATTATGCGAGTAAACGAAACCGAAAATGGTTAAGAAAACGTTGCCTTTTAAGTATGCCTAAAATAATCATCTAAATAAGTAGGTAGGTATTGTAACCATTCATATTTTTATTTTTTTGCCAAATATTTAACACTTTGCAGCAAATGTAGTATAACAGTCACGAAATGTCTTTACTTTTAGAAGTTCATACCCACTATACTAAGTTTGGGTAGGTGCTGAACTACTGATAATACTTTATGATTACTTTTAAGCACATACTTATTACTTTCACAAATTAAAAATTTACCTAGGGAAACTTTAATGATTCAATTATAAATCACATTAACATTTCGATCGAGGCACATACAGTCTTGTTCTAACAATTTTAAAATTCACAAATTACTTGCGTAACTTGTAACATGAGATGCGTGCATTTCATGTAAGTGACTTTACACATATTTTTGCTGAGTATCGAAATTCAGGTGTATTAATGGAAACGATTCAGTCAGTTGTGTAAAACTTAATAATGAAGTTCCTTGCTCTTTTACTAATTTTTGTCCCTGTGCAAAGCATTCCAGTGGGAAGTCAATTCAATGTGCCTCTTTTCGAATTCGGGGACGAAATCGAATATGATGATGACGATCATCACGTAGAAAAGAAATCTATCTCGGATCAGTGCCCAGACCTGTTGGAGTTAGAAGGTAATGAAGAATTCGAGCAGCCCAGCCGACTCTCTCTACCTACTTTGATGACTTTATCAAATGAAGAGGAATCTCAAGACCTAGATACAGATAGGATACTGTCGGAAATGATTTATCAGCCAGAAGATGTCTTGCTGCCTGCAGAGCTTGATGGGAATGCATTGATGCTACCTTACCAGCCAACGGAGCCACGCGTGCCATTATCTTGGAGCAGTTGGGCGAACTACTTGAAATACATGCAAGATTCAAGTTATAGAAATCGCCAAGAATTACCTTATCAACTTCCAGCGTTTGCATCTGAAAATAGCCTTCCTTCTGTGAGATCACTACCGCCTGTCTCGATGCAAATTCATGAAACGCTCATGGGAATTGAAGACCAAAGTGAGGATTTGAATATTGACAACGCTTTATATTTCCCGCCCAACGTCAGATCTGAAAGATCTAGAGGGGAAGGCTTCTTGGAGCTATTTAAAAATGATGGGATAATTCTGCCAAACATCATTCCGACTATGCCAGTTCCATACGTGAGAACAGTAGGCGCCCCTGCAGCATACCCAACCAGTCAGGACGCCCCGCTGGTGATGGTTATTTTCCCCGGAAAAGTTCCTGATTGTGCCATACCGTTCCTATTTGGTTGTTCTCCAAAAGTTGCAGATGGAATGTTTGCACAAGCCCCATATGACGAGTTACCAGCAGCAACGGATCCAGAATATAGAAAAGAACCTGATCCAGTGAAAAGTCATACAGTGAATCAAGTATAATTAAAGAGAAGTTTTTCGAATGTCTTAACACATATCTAACCAATAAAAGTAAATAAGTAGACATTCTTTAAAACTATTCATAGTTATGTAGGTACCTATGGTGTTATGTGTATTAAATCTTTCCTTTTAATAAATGCCTCTTTTATTTTACCTTTTGTGCAACTAGGCAAATAAATAAATTCTTTCTTTCTTTCTTTCTAGTTAAAGTTGAACCTACCTATGTACTAGAACGAAACGATGAACAATAGGTACCTAGATACTTTTAGTGCATTACATTTGAATATGCTATTAGTGCATAATCAGTTAGTAGTAGGTAATCTTATATTCTAATTGATAATTTCATGTTATCGGATATGTAAGACACGCTGTAGTACCTACCCGATTCCTTATCTTCGAACATGTTAAAACCAGAAAGGCTTCCCTATTAAAAATTGAAGCCTCACAAACTACTCTAAAATAGAGTAACATCTCAAACGCGGTCTCTGTCTTTCAAACCGGACTGAGGAGTGTCAATTTTTTTAATCAAATGCTTTTAGAGAGTCATTTTGATTTTTCCATTTTTGATGGTTCTTAGGCATATTCCTATGTTTGCGGGTTTCGTCGTCTTTGAGAATTAATGAATTTAAATATCTGTCAATCCTTTAATAACTCACACATTTTTATGAGCCTTGGCTCTAAATTCGGGGTTGGCTCCATAGTAAAATACCTAATTATTTTTCACAAAAAATGGCAAAACCGCCTTCCATCGTGTACAAAATTCGAATATTTCGCTTGAAATGTTTACATTATTCTTGATTTATCAAAAACGGCTTAGCCGATTTCTGTAAAATTTAAATAGGACCACTTCAGGAGTATAGCCTTTCGAACTAAAAAAATATTTTTCGATTTGGTTCACAATTGGCGAAATTATCGATAACATACACAAAAAAAAATACACACGAACATAGAACCTCCTTCTTTTTGGAAGTCAGTTAAAAATAGCACAATGATCAGGAAATTCGATATCCTAGAATATGTCCATCTTCTCCCACCCCGTATTTTGTGCTTGTGCTTGAAATCATAATAATTTCAGACTACGACCATTGTCCACCCGATGAAGTGATGGGCTCAAACTTGCAGTGCATCATCAGGAGACGAACCACGCTCACCAACGACACTGTGTGGAACTACTACGATAGATAATACTCAAGGAGCATAAGCATGGTTATCATGCTCCTTGATAATACTACTACAGGCTACCATCATCATCATCATCATCATCATTATTAGTAGCGGGCCATTAACTGAGGGACATAAATACAGTAAAAGTATCTTTACAATAAAAAAAATAATTTAAACCTAATAATACTCTTTAATTTTGCAAATACTCTAGCTAGATGAAATCAGTTTTCAAAAAAATAATCCTGAAAAACTGATAAATGTGTTAGGAAGCTTCTAAGATGCCCAGATTTAATAAATAATTATATGGTTTATTAACAGTGTTACTACCAGTAGTAAGAACGGTAGGTAAATGAATTACCGTTGTTATACTGTAGGTGAAAGTTGGTAGAACAGTAATAATAAATTACCCGTGTTACTATCGTAAAACTAAAATAACAAAAAGAAACAAAATATGACCTGTCATGCAAGAGTTGCATGACAGGTGTCACTTTGACACCTGTAATGCAACTCTATTATTAATTCCATAATGACATCTGTCTCTTTTTGATATCTGTAATATTCGACTTGAACTATGACCTGAAAAATACAAGTTTTAGTTTGACAGCTGTCACTTTAACACGGGTAACTTTTTATTGAAGTTCTAACAACTTTTAACTGCAGTAGTAAGAACAGTAATACATTTACCGTTCTTACTACTGGTAGTAACACTGGTAATAAGCCCAATTTGCAATACGCTTATTTAAATGTTAGTTAATTGCCATATCACGATGATATGACAAGTATCTAGCCAATAAGATAATTTTTATCTCCCCAAAACACGAGACATTTGGAAAAGTGAGTTAGCAGTGAGATTACCAGATACCCAGGCTTTCCAAAACGCTGTGGAATTCTTTACAATCATATCAACCACTTAAGATTGATGACTTGTAAATATAATCATGTAAATAAACTCTGGTCAGCAACCGCGGCCACCAAAGTTTGGTCTGTTGAATACTCAAGACATGTGTAAAATAGAAAATCGATTACTCTACAGTAGGTAGTGTTTTTCAAAGTGTGGGTCGCGACTCCTGGGGGGTTGCAAAGAAAAGATTCCGCGCTCACTACGCTCTCGCTTAGAAACTACAATGTTTCGTTTGCTTAGTTCTTCTCTTGTTGTTTTCATCGGAAAACGATAAAAGTATATATCAAGTAGAGGAGTATTACATTTTAAATTGAACTTAGTTAACCAGAAATACAGTTTACAACATCCTACTAATATTATAAACGTGAAAGTTAGGGGAGGCCTATGTTCAGCAGTGAACGTCCTATGGCTAATAGATGGATGGAGTAAGTATATGTCATTACTTTAGATACCTCGAATGTTTCTCCTATGCATGAAGTTTAACAATAATTTTGACTGTAAAAGAGTTGAACGTACCTTTAGCATTCAGGTATTTTTTTATTACTGCTGATACATGTTTTATTGCTGGCCGTTTAAAATATAGGCCTTGAAAATTGGTTAGTTTTTTTTTTTTTTTTTTATTCTGAATAGGTTTGCGTTGACCACATACTGCCTGTTGTTAAGCAGATATGCGGTCTAGGTTGTAGCACGCTTACCTAAAAGATACCTATTTACTCGGGATTTGAAGACGCCCACATTGTACTTTAGCGGGAAGACAGACCCAGGCAAAGCGTTCCACATTCTGGCTGTTCGTATGAGGAATGAGGATTCGAAACGCTTGGTTCTAATGCGCGGAATGTCCACCATAAAAGGGTGGCGCTTTGGTCGCGTCTGTCTAGCCGCACGATAGAAGAAAGGGGCAGGTGGGACCAGATTGTGCAACTCCTGGGCGCACTCTCCGAAGTGGATCCGGTAAAAGGCCGATAAAGTAGTACCGTGGTATTACAGAGTTTACCATACAGTGTATTGAATTTTTTCCAGAACGTAGTAAGTGACTTTCGTAGGTACTAACAAAGTTTATTTTTGTGCCTAAGTGTCAACTTCTTGAGAATCTTATCTGAAATTGAAACACTTCCAGATAAATTGCACTATAGAGCGATAACCGGCTTAAAATACTATTTTAAGAATGCCTGTTCAAAATAAGATAAATCAATTGCAGTAGATAGATGCGAATATGGATAGGACGAAGTTGTAGGTTTGAGTTTTTTTAAGAAAAATCATCTGTGTTTGTAGCAGTTTTATACTAACTAGAGAGATCAAAAGAGTAAAATTTACAAAGCTTAAAAATCATAATTATCTCCGCAATACCACCATAGCAATTAAAATTAACAAAGAAAAACTTTTCTGAAACCTTTCATCAACATCGGACGCTTATGTCCAGCAGTGGACGTCCTACGGCTGATAATAATGATGATGTCTCATCTGGTTATTAGATTGGTGAAGATCGTTCTTCTACGTCTCTCCCCCTATGTATATCTGAAAAGTTTCACTAGTTCAGTTAACCAGACTAATAACCGTACTACTGCTACTACAGAGAATAAGGAATATGCATGATATTTTTATGGAGGCCAATCGCCGAATCCAACTCGGCTGGGCAGCGTTCGGAAAACGTAACGTCTTCTCGTCCGACATACCTCAGTGCCTCAAGTCGAAAGTTTTCGACCAGTGTGTGTTGCTAGTGATCACTTATGGCACAGAAACGTGGTCCCTCACTATGGGCTTGCTGGCTATGCTCGAAGTCTCTCTGCGAGATCGAATCAGAAATGAACGTAGAATGACCGTAGAAGAACCAAAGTTACCGACATAGCCCAACGGATTGGCAAGTTGAAATGGCAATGGGCAAGAGCATATAGCGCGGAGGATTGATGCCCGATGGGGTCGAAAAGTTCTGGAGTGGAGACCACGTACCAGCAAGCGCAGCGTAGGACGTCCACCCACTAGGTGGACGGATGATCTCATTAAGACCGCAGGATCGCGCTGGATGCAAGCCGTTTCCAACCGGTCTTATTGTAGATCCATAGGGGAGGCCTATGTCCAGCAGTGGACTTCTTATGGATGATAGATGAATGATATTAATTGATATTTAATGATAGCTTTGTCGTCAAATAATCTGTAAAAAATATCCTGTTTTTTAAAATATATTTCTTACAAAGATAATGTGGAATTTTTCGGTGTGAATGTCTCAGTATTTTGCTTTGCTGCTCTGTTCCCTCCGGGGATTTCCTCCACAGCAGAAGCTAGTATTTGAAACGAGCAATAAGGAATATGCACAACATTTAGAACGGAGCCATTTTCCTTTTGACAGACGAAACGGAGGAGGTACTCAATTCGACCCGTGTATATTTTTTTATGTATAACCACGCATACATTTTTAGATAGTAGTCCGATTTCGATAGTTTTGTTTTTATTGGAAAGAGTATGCCACGAAGTTGGTCCCATTTTTTTTTTGAAATCGACTGAGCCATTTTCGATAAATCCAGAACGAACGAACGAACGAACGAACTGCTCTGTCAAGAAAGTACCGGGAATCGATCAATAATACACAAAACATGAGTTATTTGTCCAAAATTATTTTATCGCCTCCAAAGTATGATGTCTCCTTCAGAGACGATATACTTACGCCAACGAATAATCCAATCCTGAAAAAAATTAAACGCTTTTTCCGGAATTGAGTCGAGTCCTCGCCGCGAATTCTCCTTTATGTCTTCTGTCGAATGAAAACGGGTGGTAATTATACACGAAGTGGTAATCATACTAGTTTGCATGTTAAACTCGTAAACGCACGTCTCGTCACCAGTAACAATGCGTTTCATGAATGTTGGGTCGGTTCTAGCATGTCCTGAGCAACTCTCTTGCGATTGAGGTTTTGGAGAAAATTCAGGTTTTTTGGGACTAGCCGAGCGGTAACATGTTTCACACTCAATTAAATGATTAGTTAAAATGGTACGGATCGATTCGTAAAATACAAAAAGTTCGGCGGCTATCTCTCTCAAAGTTGAATGAGGATTTTCAGTCACTATTTCCTTCACGTTTGCGATGTTAACTTCAGTTGCAGACGTTGATGGCCTACCAGATAAAATACAGAAAGTTCGGCGGCTATCTCTCTCAAAGTTGAATAAGGATTTTCAGTCACTATTTCCTTCACGTTTGCGATGTTAACTTCAGTTGCAGACGTTGATGGCCTACCAGATAAAATACAGAAAGTTTGGCGGCTATCTCTCTCAAAGTTGAATGAGGATTTTCAGTCACTATTTCCTTCACGTTTGCGATGTTAACTTCAGTTGCAGACGTTGATGGCCTACCAGATAAAATACAGAAAGTTCGGCGGCTATCTCTCTCAAAGTTGAATGAGGATTTTCAGTCACTATTTCCTTCACTTTTGCGATGTTAACTTCAGTTGCAGACGTTGATGGCCTACCAGAGCGAGGCAAATCTTCCATCACATCTCGACAGCTTTTGAACGCTTTGTACCACTCATAAGCACGCCTTTTGGAAAAAGTCGATTCACATTAAGCCTTCTGTAACATTTCACATCAACAGTGACTCCGAACATGAAATTACATTGGCGATGCAAAAAAGACAAACTCTTTGTTCGGATGTTTTTGTCCATAATGAAATTCGCTATACACACTAGATATGATGTAACTAAAAACAGGACTGTATTTAATATAAATAACAGATGCAACTCAAACTCCGCGCCAAAATGTACTTTGTTGACTGAATGTATAATATTAATGACTACTAGATTTTAGGTACCTGCAAGAAAATATGTTTATTTTGTTTCTCTTTGGCGTTGAAAATAACTATCAAAAAGTCCGAAAAATTCCCGCGCATTCTACATAATTATCTTTGTAACAAATATGTTTTAAGAACAGGATATTTTTCACAGATTATTTGACGACGAAGCTATCATTCAAAAATTTACGTACTAAATAAGGTTACCGCGGAATTTATTTGAAAAATTATAGTATTTGTTATATGTATAAACGGTGTAGCTTGGTGGTACCACAATTTTCTTAGTATCCTACAGTCTATCCTCGCGTACATATAATTTTTAGCTATTATAAACATTTTGTCATTCAACCAAAACAAATAGATAATTTAACACAAGCATGAGTTATGTACATCTGTCATGTAACGATGATTTATTTTTAATTTCATCAAAGACACAGGCACGACATCCTTGGTAGTTGGTACACGTACCTATAAGTAGAAGTAAAACGTGCTGAAAAATTTGGGTCACCGATTTCCTGTACGTATAGACATAATTTGAATGAAACCTTGAATTATTGCAAAATAAAAACATTTCCAGCTACTCCACAACCTTGTATTATCTACCAAGTTCAAAGACTTCCTGCGAACCTTTTCGTACAATTACGATAAAAGGTGGCGTGATTTCATTTCCAAGAATCGACCATAGGAACTCACACCGGTAAACACGAGTCCCACCTTCCTCGTAAAATGTAGACAATTATCTAAACGTTACTCAGCGATTTGTTAGAAAACACGTAACATTAGAAGTTTCGCAATAGCTACGTGCCTTTGACTAGGTGTGTAGTAGGTGAGTGCCAAATAGGAAAAAGACTATTATGCTCTATGCAATATTTCCTTGATAATTTGAACATGCAATGGAATCGAAACAGAATGTAAACAGAATAGCAAGTAAATAGTCACATGATTTTGACGCTAAACCTGTACAGCTCTACTTAGAATCCAGTTGTTATTAACAAAATCGTAAACAACAATACGGTACGATTTAATATTTTCCTCTGAAATTGAATGAAAACGTTACGAGTAAAATACTCGGAATACAAGTTACCTACGCAATTACATCGACAAACTGTATGAATGAATCTTTGTTCGGATTACGCAAGTGTACACACGGTGATTCAAAAAAATCGGAAAGATGAGTACCTATATGTACTTGTAGAGTAGGGTAATACTGCGTCATAAGAAGGTAAATATTAGCGAGCCGGCGTGGAGCCCGACTATCCTTGCGATGGCTGACGTAAGAACAACGCAGCTGATAACAACAAAATGTTTAAAAGTCGGCCTCTAATACAGCTTCGATACAAACATAATACAGACATTGACTACAACACAAGTAAACCGTTGCACTATCTCAAGCATTCGATACTGAGACGACTATAACTAATCCTAAAAAGAAGTTTATAAACAACAACAATGAAGAGAGTTCTGTTGCTGTTCTGTTTGGTGTTGTTTATGAGTGTCGTTAGAGGGAAGCATTTACATCCCAGGAGTCTAGTGAGGCTGGGAGAGATTGAAGTGGAGAATGACAATAAAAGCGAGAAAATGGTCACAGAAGTTGACGGCGTGCCAATGGTGAGTAACAATTTTGACCTCAACTAAGAATTTACTGTTGTTTCATGTTTCATTGCATATTTTAGAAATAAAACAATCTTTTACTATGCCATTTTTGTTCTAAGATAAATCCATTATGATGATGCTCAGGTCCAAGACTCATGACATCCCATGAGAAAATATTATAATGAGTAAAAATAATATAATTGTTACAATAGTGTTTACCTAAGTAATTGTAGTTCTAAATTAACTAGCAACTTAAATTGATTTGCGTTTCATAATTATATTATTTCCTCTGGTTAACTTCTAAATTCCACAATCAACGAAATTTTGGAATTAAGGATAGTTACTTGTACATAGTAGGTATTTTGGACAAAAATATTACTTATAGCATCAATTGACCACATTATATTAACATTCATTTATTAAGTAATTGAGTAAACGCATTCGTGTAAAATTTGTATAGGAAAATTCTTCGACTTTTTTAAAATGATCCGTGAGTTTTCACTCATTAAAGATCTCACAGATAATTGTGAGGATCTAGGAGAGTAACATTTTTTTCTCGTTAGTAAGTATACGGGGTGTGTCTTTGCAATTAGCAAAAACATTCAGAAGTGTATTGTATATGCATCATTATGACCATCTTTTAGTATAGTACCTACCAACTGAAAAATCCTGAATAAATCAGTCAAAAAATTCATCGATCTCGACAAAACAGCTGATTGTTCCGCGATTTCACAACTGATCTATAGTAAAAACAAAGACCTTCTTTGATTAATAATTATTTTTTGCAAAATAGCACGCCTGACTTCAACCGTGTACGGAATTCGCGAATATTTCGCAAGGATCGATGTAGCATTTTTCACATTATTGTTGATTTATCAAAAATGGCTCAGCGGATTTCAATAAAATTTAAATGGGACCAATTTCGAAGTATACTCTTTCCAATAAAAAAAAAAGAATTATTGAAATCGGACTATCACATAAAAAGTTATGCGTTAAGTTATGGTTATACATAAAAAATAAACAAAAATAAATACGCGTCGAATTGAGTACCTCCTCCGTTTCGTCAGTCAAAAAGTTATTCATAATGATGAGTATTAAGTACACATCTCTGAAACTATCTGCACTTTGCAAAACAACACCTTGTACTCTCTTCATGTGAATAGTATATTCGTTGTTGCGCCAAACCAAAAGAACATGGCTTGATATTTATTCAGCTCTGCCTTTGAATGTAGCATTTCCACTCTGCTCATGTTAATTTCACTTTGCTTCTAGGATGTGATCCGCAACGTCAGACCGAACCGCTTCGTACCCATCAACAGAGTCCAGTACTTCGCGAGATACAAACCGTGTGCGGAGGGGCTTGAGAGAGATCTGCTTGGGAACTGTAGAGAAGTTTGGGATTAAATTCTCAGTCATATATCATATTCTACTTCAGTAGGTGCACTTCATTTTTCCATCATTTAAAATTATAAGGTTTTTGCACATTTCGATTAAAATATTCCTAACAGATGTAACGCGTGGTCTTTATGGCAGTATACGTACTATAACTAGATATGGTGTCTGTCATAAAAACCACGCGTGAGTTACATTTGGGTTATATTCTAATTATATAAATAAATAAAATAAAATTCAAAGGACATCTTAATTAAAATGTGCATTAAAATTTTTAGCGCTTCCCTAGATCATTTTCAAGTTAAGGTTTTATCATATTCATCTATCGTTTGGAAATGCCAACATGATTTTTTGTTAAAACTTACTAAACTGAAGTTTAGTCGAAAGAAAGAAGTCATGAATTACCTACGTTAATTTTCTTACAATTAAAAATTTATACAATATTATATTTTTCCATATAGATCGTCTACTCTAGACTCTATCAGTGTACCTACGTTTTGAAGATTAGATCATGTAAAAATTCTCTCCAGTCCAGACAATAAAGACTTACTGTAAAAACAACTGATTTTATTGTGATATTAATTTTAACTTTTTTTCATATTGTTCATGTATCATGAGCAAGGAGATACTGTAAATAATCTTTGGTGATAAGATAAATATATACTAATATTGTTGATAGCGTCTTTTATTTTGTCTTTCCCTCTAAGTTATTGAGAAATATTGGTCCATCCCCATATAACTCTTCACCATTTCAGCAGTATCATTTGTAGGAGAAATAAATAACTTAATAAGTAGATAATGAAGTAAAGTAAGCAATTCCGACATTTTATATTTTGTTAAAAAATGAAAATAAGTATAGCTGGTACTGTGGTATTTAGTAACAAGACGCTAGGTAAACGTAAAAACCGCACTCAAGATTTACAAGGAATATTAGCCTGTATCATAATACTTACAAATCTATAGCTAATAATACAAAATGCTAAAATGCAAAAATATAAATAATAATCATCAGCAACAATGCTGTTCCATATTTAGCACGTGATCATGTTATAAAGCGAATAAAAACTATATCAACATTATCGTAACATCAATTCAGGACACCTTAATTTAGAAATAAAATGTCATCCAAGACTAGAAATAAAAAATAATACCAACACTTCTTTGTGTTGCAGTTGTACCTTCTGATAAACCAGAGCATTTCTTTGTACTCGTATTAGCATTTTACTGAGTGTTGAACTTTACATCAAGCATATTAAACAGGGTTACTGGTAGTCAATTAGCATCATTTAAGGGCTTATTCTGTACATCGAATCAAAGATCTTTTGTTCTACGACTTCTAAAAATTTGTATTTAATTTCTTGGACCGGTCCGGAATTGGACCGGTCTAAACATAATTAGCTCAATGTAAAAAAGCGCACGCGCGGAACTTAACACTTGGACCTCAGAGGAGTAAATATGGAAACAAATGTAAATATGAGTTAGGAATTAAAAAAACAAATTATTAGTAGTGATTCCAGCTTTTAAAAAAAAATGGTAATTTTTTGAGATTTGGGAAAAGTTGTAGAACAAAAGTTGTTTGTTTTGATGTACAGAATAGGCCCTTAAAAGGATGCTAATTGATTACCAATAACCCTCTATAAGCACTAGAGTTTACAGTTAAGGAGACTTTTAGATTAGCAAATAGATACATTTCCGTGTAAACGATCTGCATAATGACAAATTATATTAAAGTTACGTTTAATATTTTTTTTTAAATTTTTTTAAATTTTTGTCTGTGATTTTGATGAATCAAACAAGACAAGTCAACAGTTTCGCATCGGTCGTTTTCAAGAATCTAATTTTCATTGTAATTTACTGCACCAAATGCAAACAAATGCTCTAACAAACCAGCAGAGGCACATTTAGGTACTTGTTTTAGTGTAATGTTTAGTTATATACCCAGGGCCGGATTTAGACAATAGAGGGGACCACACAACAAAATATTCGAAAAAATTTTTTTTGCATAATACTACGAGTAAACATTATTAGTTAACGCCTTTTCCTTTGATTTTTTTTTTGTTTTACCTTTAAATACAGTTCTTTGTAGAAACATGACAATATCATTCTTAAATACTGATACAATAACGATAACGATATAAATGATTGATTTATATTTTGTTTCCGCCAATAAGTCAATCGGTAAAACGATCAATTCTGAATCGTCCTGATAACTATACCTACATGAAATTTACTACCCATCTTGAGAAAGTACCCTAATGGATCAATGGCTAGTAGTTTAATGATAGATTGTTTAATGAAAATCGCGACTAAAAATGGTCATTTTATTAAGAAAATAATTTCGTTATAGTATATATGTATCCGGCCCTGTATTAACGGTCGTAGTTACATGAGAGACGCGGGGGGTAGAGTGACTGCTCCGTGACCTGAGAGGGGTGAGGGTAGCGTGGCCACGCCTCTGATCCACGCTCCTCGTTCGCAGCAATACGACTCCACGTTGTTCAGGGCTCGCATGTAGATCGTGGTTACGCCACCTTTGAACAATTTTTTTCTTATATTATTATTGAATAAGTAAGCTCCAAGCTCAGACCAAGTCAAAAAATTAAAACAGAACGTCGTGAGCAGACAAGAGAGGCCAGGTTTTTATACATGTGGTGAGTGCGTCGGTGTTGCTCCGCCATAGTTCGACTGACGAGCTAAGGCGTAGTTTCGTTGTACGTGTTTGTGTGTGTGATTTGTGTCTGTACACGGCGAGGCGTAGTTTTGCCGGCCTCACTCGTTTGATTCTTAACATTCTGTCTTGATTTTTTTTTATAATATGGTTTGAGGTTCCAAGTAGCCTAACAAGCTATGGAAAGGGCTATGCTCGGAGTCTCTACGCGATCTAATCAGAAATGAGGAGATCCGTAGAAGAACCTAAGTCACCCAGCGGACTGGCAAGTTGAAATGACAGTGGGCAGGGCACAATGCTCGGAGAACTGATGTCCGATGGGGTCGATGGGAGACCACGTACCGGCAAGTGCAGTGTAGGACGTCCACCTACGAGGTGGACAGATGATGTCATCAAGACCGCAGGTTCGCGCTGAATGCAAGCCGCTTCCAATCGGTCTTATTGGAGATCCATAGGGGAAGCCTATGTCAATATGGCTGATGGATGCATTAAAAAGTGGAAATTAGTAGGAAATTTGTCTAGACAGAATTACTGCAGCAGAGAGGTAAACCATTGAAGACTAATCCAGAGAAGGTGCGACGATATCCAACAGCATATCGGTAACATCTAGATGATACAGGCGCAAGGCAGTGGAGGTTTTATTGTTTTGTAGTAGACCAAACTCAAAATGTTCATTATCATCATGATCATAGACATACTGTCTATCATCATCATAGACAGTATGTCTATGATCATGATGATAATGAACATCATGCTAGTGAATGAAGAAGTACTGTTTGTTTGTTCGTACGTAATCTTTTCACTTAGGTATAAACTGAAGATAACGATAAAGATTGATGAATGATTTAAACCATGATCATAGACATACTGTCATTTATTTTTATACATACGCATGTTCATTATCATGACATACTGTCTATGATCATGATGATAATGAACATCATGCTAGTGAATGAAGAAGTACTGTTTGTTCGTACGTAACCTTTTCACTTAGGTACGAGTATAAACTGAAGATGACGATAAAGATTGATGAATGATTAAAACCAAACAATATATTTTGATAAGAAGACGTGACAAGTAAGACTTGGTGGTATCATAAAAATGTCAAAAGGTCTAAAATGGTGAGTTTCATTTTAAACTCTTATTTTTTAAACGTTCATTAATATTATGTGTAATACATATATATGACAAGGTAGGATAAGGTGGTTAGGTGTCTTTGATAGAGCAAAAACCGTGAACTTTTGAATTAGTTTTATACATTACTAGCAGACTCCCTAATTTTTTATTATATAGCCTATGACACCCGGGGTTTGTGTAGCAGTAGCAGTGAAAGAATTTTTCAAATCGGTTCAGCAGTTTCGGAGCCCATTTAATGCAGACAAACAAAAAATCGAATCTTTCCTCTTTTTAATATTGGTATAGATACACGTAATCACATAACACAAGATACAAACAATGAAGCGAGATTTTTCTTTATCTAGGCTATATAACTAGTTCTTATTCTAGCGTATCATGAAGTATCATCGATAGACAAACAAAGCTAATCAGATATTAATATTTTGGGGACGCTATTTCTGTAATATGACATAAACTACAGTAATCTAAATATAGGTAGTTACCTAGATGAAAAGTCTAGAACGTTAACGCTCGCATAAATGGTTGATAAATGATCAGTTGCAAGGTGAGAATATGAAATCATTTGAAATAAATGGTTTCGTCTTTTTAACGTGTAACTTGCATACTGTTTCAACATCTAAACCTGTTTGGTGCAATAAAAATAATGAAATTTCATGTATTAAATCTCTTATCGAGCATTATCCTTAATCTTGTCTAGTCTTGGTGGATAACTACCATGCAACCCGCAATGGGCCAGTGTGATGGATATATTATTACTAAACGACCCGCCCCGGCTTCGCACAGGTGTATTATACATATAAACCTTCCTCTTGAATCACTCTATCCATTAAAAAAAACCGCATCAAAATCCGTTGCGTAGTTTTAAAGATTTAAGCATACAGACAAAAATAGCGACTTTATTTTATACTTTGTATAATATAATATAATATGTATAAGGAAGGATTATGTAAGTACTACGGGACTAATCGCGCACTAAAATTACGAGATAAATAAATTATTTAGTTATTTATTTATCTCGTAATATTAGTGCGCGATTAGTCCCGTAGTACATAGGTAATAATAATGTGATGGATATGACCCAATCACCCTTCGTAGTTACCATGTTCAGCAATGGACTATTAAAAGGTCGGTATTTAGCATTGAGATTTAGAAGCGAAGCACTTGCCAATGATAATTGAATGCTGCTTTCCTGCAGAAGACTAGAGTGTATGTCGGTGCCTCGGTGTCAATATTAGTACGGTAATGGTATATAGCAGTATTCCGTCTTCATACAAACGGTCGGAACGCGAATCGTACCCACGCGCCTCGGAATTCGGTGCAGAGTAGGGTTTGTAATCAGTAAGCCTGCGATTTACCTTCCAGGCGGGCAGCCCTAGCGTGTGCTACGTACTGCGTGGCCACGCGGGGCTGTAGATATTTATTTCAAGGATAGGGCTGAGTCGCAATACTGCATAGATAGAATCACCGTGATATTTAGTCTACTGAGTTGACTTCCTGTTTGTAAGGTCCCACACGTGTATTGCATCAAGTCTCAAGAGGCTGTTCTTCCGCAAAGTATAGGGACTGTCAGGAGTATGTATACCTATACATACTAATGAATATTTTTTAAATGGGATGAACCCCAAACTCTTTAAAGAATTAGCTGTTCTACACAGAAAATAGAACAGCTGCTATATTTTCACGAGTTCGGGGTTGATCAGATCATAGTAAAACTTATTCATAATTATAAGTATATATTCCTGAGAGTTCCTACATTTTACAAAGCACGCCTTGTATGATTTTTCATTATTCGCTGTTTTTTGTGTTTGTGCTTACCAATGATAAAATGATTAGCTGGGTGCCGAGGTAGGTCAACGCGTGTCCGTGCCTGGGCGTCTACTATTCGGTCTCCTGCTTCCATTCCCTGGTCTTCCAGATCCACATGTATATTGCGACTACGCTACTCCGTCTTTTAGGTTTGTGCTATAATAATAATGAGCAGCGTGCCGAAGTAGGCCAGCGCGTGTCCGTGCTTCGACATCGACATTTAAGTGGAAGCAGGTTCCACTCCCTGGTCTTCCAGTCCCACACATCTATCGTGCCTACTTGTGCTTACCGATGATAATAAGCTGCGTGCCTAAGTAAGCCAGCGCGTGTCCGTGTCTGGGCATCGACATTTCGGTCTCTTGCTTCCATTCCCTGGTCTTCCAGTCCCACACGTCTATCGCGCCGACGCTACTCGCTGTCTTTTCCTGGAACCATCGTAAAATTTCATATTCAGATTCTTTATTTGCCAGAACATGGCAAGTACGCTTTATAAAAATTGCACTCATTTAGAATTTAAGGCAACTTCCAAATAAAATTACATACAAGATGGAAATATTATAATATAAATAATGCTCATGTCGTTTGCCCAGTACCTATGGCATACAAATATAAAATGAAATGACTGATAATTTGCAGAATTATCTTTTCTTTTGAATCTTTTATTTTCAGTGATATTCTGCGTAACCGTTTTAGGGTTCCGTACCCAAAGGGTAAAAACGGGACCCTATTACTAAGACTTCGATGTCCGTCTGTCTGTCTGTCTGTCACCGGGCTGTATCTCGTGAACCATGATAGCTAGGCAGCTGAAATTCATTCACAGATGATGTAAGTATTTCTATTGCCGCTATAACAACAAATACTAAAAACAGATTAAAATAAATATTTAAGGGTTTAATTTTAATATTCCCATTCAATAAACGAGTTTTTAGGAGTTTTTTGCTCGCTATTTATAACGACAAGAGGAATGGGGCTTCGGTACGGTACAGAACCCTTTGTGCACGAGTCCGACTCGCACTTGACGGATTATTTACGAAACCACGAAGAACAAGAATCTGATTCCGTTGCGATGTCAATGGCGTTAAAGTGGGTTTTGTGAAAAAAACGTTTTATTTTAAATCTCAGAAGCTCACAGATGAAATGTCTTTGTCGTTAATCAGTTTTGCTCTTGATTATTGGTTGGATTCGATTACGACAACTTTGAATTTAGATTCCAAGCATTAAACTTTGATTCTGATTGAAATTAGCATCGTTCGTCATCCATAATGTTTCCAATACTATTTAAGCTACATAACGGCTGCTGCTATATTATTATCATCTTCATTATTAGATTTTTTCAGCTCAATGCAGGGCTTAGGGCCTCCTTCCTCTTTTGCCAACTATCCCTGTCCTGTGCCAGTCTCATCCAGGTGTTGCCGCAAAACTTTTGTATCTGCTGCGAGTAAACATAGTTTTTTTTTGTTGTTGTTGAGTTGGAGTGATGTTAAGTTTCATTGACAAAATAACCTACTCATATCTTTAAGTACCTACCTACTTAGCTTTTACGACTGTGGTGATATAGGTACTTATTCCCACAATTAGGCATACTATGTTATCAATATCAATTGATAATATCACTAAATAGGTTGTTTACAACAAAACCTGAAAATCTTCGTTTGAGTGCTACTAGGAAGTACTTCGCAGTTACCGTATCGTAAGTAAAAGGGATAATATTATATTTATAATCACTACTCGGAACTGAAATAATTTATCTTCCCACATTATCGTGCATTAGGTATAGCTAGCTAGCTAGTGCAATCAAACACGTACGCACTAAAAACACGTTGAGTAGGCATTTAGATAAAACTTGATGATATGCGGATTAGGGATTGCAATCCGGTATCATTTTCAATCCGGCCGGATTTCACCGGATTGACGCCAATCCGACCGGATCCGGACAGATCCGGTCGGATTTGAAAGTTACTTAGGGCCTAGTATTTAGTGATTTTTAGTTTTGACAATAATACATAAAAAGAAAAATAAAATACATTTATGGAAAATAAAATTATATTTATTAATTACACTTTTAACTAAGTATATTTTTGGTATTAATTGTAATTTTTGGTACTATTTGTAATTACTAAATGAAATTATGACACTATTTTAAATAATAAAGTAAGTAATCAGTCTGACTCTCACTTATTGCTGTAAGTATCTGAAAGTACTTAAGTAATAATACTATTAATCTCTTATTAATAATCTACACAGACTTAAGTTAACAAAACAGTATTTTAAATTTGTACTAATAAAATCAACTTCAGTTCATAATCCTAAGAAACATTAAAACAAGAAGCATTTATTTTTTGCAATGCAAAATGCAAGTGAATATTATTTCTGTACCTGAAAAAACGATCAACACATATGAAAACATATAGTGTTGATTGTACTGTCTCCTAATTTGCTTCTGATGGCACTACAAATATAACCTGCAGCAGAAAAGGCCCTTTCTGCCTCAACACTGGTTGGCATAATCGCCATTAAGCACCTGTAGATCAGCGATAAGTATTTTCCTATTACTCCTTCTACTTCATACGCAGTCATTTCCTTTTAAATTTAAGTATTTTCTCATAATCTGTTTCTTTTTTAGCTTTAACTTTCGCTGCATACAGTACAGTTTATCGCATATTTTTTGCTTTACCGGATCCGCCACCGGATCCGGCGCCGACTCACCGGATCCGGTAGGTCCAAAAACACGCCGGGTCCGCCGGATTACCGGATTCGCCGGACCGGATTGCAATCCCTAATGCGGATTCAATGTTTGAAAGTTTCGATTCGTTAAGTTATTCAAAAGAAATACATAAAGTGTGTAGGTACAATGGTGGGTACGCGTATACGGGATGACTGATGAAAGTTCTCTGCTTTCGTTTATTTAAGACATCTTAGTAGAATAGAATAGAAACGCTTATTGTTCATACAATCGACAACATAACAATAAAAGAGTACAAAATCGCAGGGGCGGCTTTGTGGCGAGCCGTCGGTGAGTGGCGACACCGCGAACCCCGATTCCCTGGGGCTAAATGAGACCCCTGACTCCTCTCTTGCCTTAACTGGCTGGCTTGGAGTGGAAACCGCAAGAGCTAAGAACCTAAGCTCCAGGGTGGAAGTGTTAAAGGGCATAACGCCGCGAGTAGCGTCCAGTGAAAGCGCAGCACACCTCTCGACACCCTTAGCCGTCCACACCAATGTTGCCCCTCCGGCGCCAACTTAAGGTAGCCTTTATGGGGGGCCCATTTAGTGGACGGCAAGTCACCACCTGCTACAAAATTTTGAAATGGGGCATAAATAGCAGGTGCCGAACCTCATTCCATAGTCCAATTTTACATAACATTTAATATTTCACAACAATAGCCCAGTTTCAATATTTCAAGTCTTTTTAAATGCCATAGTTTGTCTACAACGCTATACTTTTTATACCTACTGCTGTTTTTATATTTCAAATTGTAAAAAGGGCCTCTCAATGTTGGCTTAGGCTCCATTGATGCCTAATAAAGGACCAGGCCAAGCCTGTGAATTCTATTGAATAAAGAGTACAATATAATTAAAATAGTGCGACAATCGGCGGCCTTATCGCTTAAAGCGATCTCTTCCAGGCAAATAGTAGATATTTAACTACAAACAAAAATAGGTTGCTATGGTTGAGGCTCACTCAGGAATACTGTCTATCTGCATTCGCATTCTATCTCATTATCGTAGTGTTTTCCGGTCTCGAGTTCTCATTCATTATATCCGAAATCGAAATCCGTCACCCGCGCGACGGATTTCAATTCTCATCTGACCTGTGGCCTGCCAAAAATTATGATATACCCGCGCAATGCAGTTTAGTGTATATCTCTGAGGGTTGTCTCCTAATCTAGGTAACTATTGATACACTGTGGTGGCTACTGTACCTTGTCAGAGACCTTGCCGGCGCCGCCAACTATAAAGAGCTTATCGTTCATGGAGAAGAGAGTGGCGAAGCAACGCGGGAAACGCAAGCTGTGGATCTCCGTCCATCTGAAAAACATGAATTTGTTAAAAGAGCAACAACATTTCTGATGTCTCCATTAGAATTAGAAAAAAATGTTTGTTTGCAGATCACTACTGGCTGTAGTCATAAAAAATAAGATGCTGTAATGTAAAGTACGCAAGGTGCAGTGGTTATAGGTAAGAATAAGATACGCAAGATCAATTTCTTCAGATCATTACAAAGTCACTTTAATTCACAACATAGGCATGAGCATTCAGAATTTAGCGTAGAATATCTACAGCTGGATTTCCTATTCTTCTATCCTATCTTCTCCTATTTTTGCCTTCAATTATTCGAACATATCGCTCTTCGAAAATAAATCGAAAACTACTGCAAAATTATATGTTTAAGCGACTTCAAAATAGGAGATTTTCAATTCGACTGTATGTTTTTTTTAAAGTATGTATACCAAAATAATCGGCCAAGTACGAGTCGGACTCGCGCACGGAGGGTTACGTACTGTATGGCCCCCCTTTAAATATTTATTTTATTTTAATTTTTTGTTTTATTATTGAAGTAAATATAAAACTAAATATTCTGTGAAAATTTCAAGCATCTACATGTTACTATTATTAATATAGAGCGAAAAACGTCTAAAAATTCAGGTTTGTTGTATGGGAGCCCCCCTTAAGTATTTATTTTATTTTGTTTTTAGTATTTGTTCTTATAGCGGCAACAGATATACATCATCTGTGAAAATTTCAGCTGCCTAGCTGGTTCATCATGGTTTATGAGATACAGCCCGGTGATAGACAGACAGACGGACAGACGGACAGACGGACAGACGGACATCGAAGTATTAGTAATAGGGTCCCGTTTTTCCCTTTGGTAACGGAACCCTAAAAACAAACAGTCGAATTGAAAACCTTAAGAAGTTTATACTATTTTATATTTAACCACATACAAAAAAAACATAAGTACAGTCGAATTGAAAACCTCAAGCAGTTTAAACCATTTTATATTTAACCACATACCAAAAAAACATACTGTCGAATTGAAAACCTTAAGCATTTTATACCATTTTATATTTAACCACATACCAAAAAAACATACTGTCGAATTGAAAACCTTAAGCATTTTATACCATTTTATATTTAACCACATACCAAAAAAAACATACAGTCCTAGAAAACCTTTGTTGATGTCGGTTAAGTATAAAACCACCATCATCTTATCTTTATCTTCTTATCTCAGTATAAAACTTAGCAGTAGTTTTCGATTTATTTTCGAAGATCGATTTATTCGAATAATCAATAGTAAAATAATTGAAAGTGAATTGACGCGATTGGCGCGATTACTCCGACAATTATGAACAGATTTTGATGATTATTTTTTGATTTGTTAGATAGTACTTTGGAGGTGGTCTCATTTAAATTTTATCAAAATCTACTAAGTTGTTTTTGAAAAATCAACACGTTGACGTCGGTACTGCCATATTTGACGTTTATTTATGATGCATTTATTAAAATTAAATGCATCATTAGCCGTGGTTCTCACGACGCGTTAAGTAATTTGTACATAGTCTGTAGAAGCTTACTCATTGGTATTGGAGTTATAGCACTCCACGATCTTGCAGACAGGCTTCTTCTTCTCGCCGGTCATGCCGCCGGCGACCCAGATGTACTCGCGGTACTTGGCGACGGCGACAGCCATGCGAGCCACGCTCATCGACCGTACTTCGCTCCAGGATGCAGACTTCGGGTCGAACTTCTCCACTGAGCGAAGAACCCTGAATGTTCAAAAGAAAGGTTAAACAGCGGCGAAGGTTCAATTGTAGGGAGGAAAAATATAGGTTCTCGTACTCAGATGCCATTCACGACTCAATAGACAGAGATATCAAATCAGGAATGAGGAGATCCGTAGAAGAACCAAAGTTACCGACATAGCCTAGCGGATTGGCAAGTTGAAATGGCAATAGGCATGGCACATAGCTCGGAGGACTGATGACCGATGGGGTCGAAAAATTCTGAAGAGTGGAGACCACGTACCGGCAAGCGCAGCGTAGAACGTCCACCCACGAGGTGGACGGATGACCACATTAATATTGCAGGATTACGCTGGATGCAAGCCGCTACGAACCGGTCTTATTGGAGATCTTTAGGGGAGGCCTATGTCCAACAGTGGTCGTCCTATGGCTGAGAACGAGACAGAGAACAATTGTAGCTGCTCTGCCCTGAAAAGAGTGGGATCGTTTAGATGCTCTGCTCTTAGCAGAGACAATTAAAGGTTGAGGAAGATAAATGAAAACACACGGACATAAAAACGTAAAGTCTATTTTTTGCTGCTGCTGTGCGCCGAGAGAATTGAGCGCCATGCGGTGCGTAACGAGGCCAAAATTCTTTCGAGCCACAGCACGACCCGACTCCCTGTACCAGGAAAGAGTGGTGGAATTGTAGCCCCATACTGTCGAAACTACTGCCGTATTGATACAAATATCATCCATCGTCTCTAATGAGCCAATGAATAGAGGGTATCGTATGAGTATTTCTCCGGAAAAATATGTTTTTGATTGATATCGTGTAAGTGTATCATCTCGTAAGCCGTGGTGGTCTAGTGGTAGTGACACTAGACGGAGTTTCACACCATTAGCTTTTCGGTGAAAGAAAGCATCGTATGGCTACCTGAATACTTCCGTAAAATAAATTCGATGGCGTATGTGAATCCACCAACCCGCACTGGGCCAGCGTGGCGGATACGGCCCAATCTCCCGTCGTAGGTAGGCCTACGTCATGCAGTGGACTATTAAAAATGCTGGTGCAGTACAGTATCATCTCACCTGCCCTTCTTGTCCTGTCCGCCAATGGCGTAGAGCGCCATGCGGTGTACAACGAGACCGAAATTCTTCCGGGGTACGGCCAGCCCTGACTCGCTGTACCAGGAACGTGTAACGGGCTCGTAGCTCCATACGGTCGATACTACCACCGACTTGCCGCGGATATCGTCGTCTCTGGGATCCGCACCGCCTATATGTGTTTAATATTAGTGTGTTTATTGAACTTTGTCGTAACTTTGATTCTAAAATACAATAGGTAGGTACAACTGCTTTATTGATACGATAATTAGAATGGAAAAAAATGAAAAAAATTAACTCTCCTGGGCTAGTTGATAGTAAGTATATCTGCCTTCGAAGCGGAGGCATCTCGGTTGGACCCTATGTTAGAATATAAGGTTACGAATATTATAATCTAAGTGTAGAAAATATACGCTATGACTTGGAACTTTAATGTAATAAAAGAGATAAAAATATTAAAATGTCTAACCAACTAAATAGACCCTTCCCCTGAGAAAAGCAACCGAATGGTGGTGTCTTGGCTCCGGGAGGTCCCCAACGTAGTCCCAAACGTTTGTTACTGGATCAAATCTATAATCATCAAAATACCAAATTACACAGCAACATAAGATCTCAGAGTGACGAACGCACTACTGCGCCCGCGCAGGGTTTTGAGCTGGCACAGTATAAAATGCTAGGTGGTTCTGACCAGTCATAGACGTTCATCAAGTAAGCGAATTGCTTGTTTTGGTATTCAATTGTACTATGATATTGCAACAAAACTTACTACGAGCTCGTATGTGGCAATGTGGGTACTGACTATGTGGAAGATCTAACAAACCGCAGTAACAGAAAAAACTGAAGACAAATTATACCAAATAAAACCGTACAAGTGTAAATTAGGCTCGCCCACAGAGGGTTCCGTACAAATCCCAAACAATTTAAGAAATCGGGAACTAAGTTGTTAAAAAGAAGAAAAGAAGAAAGGGAAGAAAGAAAAGACTGCAAATCCAAAATTTTGTCATCGACAAAAGGAGTTTTATTTTACATTTCTCCTCATAAATAGAAAAATACACATGGTAAAAATAAACAAAAACCTTTTTCAGTTTGTTTACGTCTTATTTTTGTCAGAAAACTTTTTAGTTTCTGTATACTTTTCAGCCAAAGTTTTGCGTAAAAATATGACTTTTTTAAAGCAAAAAACTGTAAAAACTAATACGTACATGAAAAAAAAAATACTCGAATCGGATAATATTTAGAGGTAGTGTTTTTGTATGGACAAGTAGGCTTCTCACACTCGTGTTAAATTTAAAATGTGCAATTTTCAGATTTAGATCGGCTTCACACAGGTGTATACTATATACATGCAAAACTTCCTCTGGAATCACTCTATCGATTAAAAAAACCGCATTGTAACAAAATCCGTTGCGTAGTTTTAAAGATATAAGCATACATGGGGACAGACAGCGGGAAGCGACTTTGTTTTATACTGTGTAGTGAATAGTGATGTGTACTTTAGGATGATGCTCCTCGCAAAATTTCATAGTTCTAGGTCAACGGCAAGTACCCTGTAGGTTTTAATTATTTTGTGAGTGTCGAAAAATGCTGTTTTTTGCAATATCGGTTTTTAATATTTTACGATAACTAAGAAATGTGATTTTTTCACAACTGCAAGCGACCATAGATATACGTAGGTTTTAATTTCAAATCGTTAATTTTACGCGTTCCCGAGATAAAAGGTCTAGAGATATGGACGGATGGACAGACAGATATACACGTAGACGGACAGACGGACAACAAAGTGAACCTATAAGGGTTCCCTTTTTTCCTTTTGAGGTACGGAACCCTAAAAATTGTGTAATGTAGTAAGTTTACCGATTATTTTCTTTGTAAATGAGACGAATTTGATTTTCTTACCTAAATATGTCTTTGCCAGAGTTACCGCCCGACCCGTACGGGGTGTGCGGGTCGATCCCGCCGAACACCAGCACGGTCTCGCGGTCCCAGTTGAACAGGGAGCCCTCGGCGATGTAGTTCTTATTTGACGGACCGAGTATGGATGTTGATAGTTTGTTCCTAAAAACAAATGACACAATAATATTTCAGCCATAGAATAACGTTCACTGCATCCGTATAGCATGGAAAAGAGACAAATTGTCTTTCCGCCAATTTATCACCTCGGAGTAGTCGGAGTGGAAATAAAGAATGAATTGACATTGACAACTGGGCCCTATTTTATAAAGCTACAAGTTACAATTCTACAGGCAAATTGACATTAATGACGCAGTCTCGACCAATCACGAATGCGGATTCCGTCAATGTTGCCAGTTTTTTACTACAAGTACAAGACTTGTAGCTTTATAAAATAGGGCCCTGACATTAAAAGTGAATAAAATGGTTATAGGTATTCCTTTGCCATGCTAGGGGTGCTGGAGATAAGCTTTCTATATAGATTAGATCTGTTGCAAGCGGCTTTAATTTAGTACGTTTTTGCGTGTTCGCTTGCTAACTTTACGATCGCATTGGTTTTGCGTGCTATGTACTTTTTCTTCTTCAACTTGATAATCCAGCTGCTACGTTAGTAACTTCAATTAGCTATGGATCTTCTCGTTCCAAATTCAACAAATTATAAAGACTCCCGAGAATATTCACCTCCATGCTTAGCTCTTTTGGTTACACGATGGTATCGAGTAGCTCCTAGAGTACCTGGAGTACCCTTTACTCGTAATTGGTAGTAGGTACCTCTGTCTTCGATACAAATCCGGTCAGGGATCAGTTCCTACCTTATTTGGGCGATACCGTTATTTGGGTGATGTAACTATTTAAATTTCTGTTCTGGGTCTGGGTTTAACTTGTCTTTGTCTTTGTGTTTGTTTTGTAGTTCCCTCGACATAGGAAATCCTAACAGGGCAATGAGTTTGAAACGTATCAGTGAGTGGTGAATACGAACGAACATGTTAATCCTAGCGAGCGACTCCTTGGAGTGATTGAAGAGTGATATCTGCGGGCTGAAGATCTTGTTTTCGGAGATAGGCGCGGGTGCAGGCGCGGGCCTCGGTCCGGGCTCCGCGCGAGGCCCGTTGACCACCGCCGGAGGCCGCGCTGGACTGGCGCTTGCCATGGAAATTCTGCAATACCAGGCTAAAAAGGATTCATGTTCCTAAAAGATCGTAAGACCTGTTTTCATTTTCAGTTGAGTAAAAGTCAAGCCGAAAAGTTTGACTTAACTGAAAATGAAAACAGGTCCAAGCAGTGCAGCGAGTCAGCTAGTACAGAGCATGCAGTGGGCTTAGCACAAAAACGTAATTTACGTAGCTTAAAATAATGTTCAAAAATGTATTTGAAATTAAATATTGAGATCCATATTATCTATTGCTATCAAATATGTGGCGAAAGACTTTCCAAAGATATTGTGTACTAGACTTACAGATAATGCAGCAGTGACCCACTGAGAAAAAAATAAAAATAAATCAGCAGCAAAGTACAAAAACCATCAGCTTTTGAAAACCCACTGTTTGGCATAGGTCTCCCATTCTTTTTGTCTCTCATAATTTTGCCTAACTCATCCCTACTTTCATCTTGCTCTGCTCACAATTTGGTGACACTGCACGACCTGCAAATATCGAATAGCAGAATTTCTTAGCATTTTATAACCCATTGATTCAAATATTCCATTGCCAATATGCAATTACTGTTTTGTCTATTATTGCTACATTGTCTGGATCAGCATAAAATAGCTTCCACTTTCTACCAAGTCAGCATTGCCTATCCAATTCATATTGCATAGTAGATAAAAGCTATAGAATAAGCAAATAAATATTAAGGTGAAACTAGTTGACGGCTCGAAATCAGATTTGGCGTAGTTAAATAAATCATATCTCAGCTGTATTGTCTGAAGAAGAGATACATTCAATGATAAACAGTAGATATATAGTGCGTGTGCACTCATTACAATATAATTTTATTTTTATTTGTTTTAAGATACCTATAATAATTACCTGACACGGCTGCGTACGTTTTCTCCGTAGTAAATTACGAAAATAACTGTTGAATGGATTTATTTAAATAATATTTATTTGAACTAACAAATATATGAACTAGACCGCTATTTTGATAAAAGATAACTCAGTTTAGTTCTTCTATATTTTTTTTTGCATCCAAAGTTTCCTAAAAAATCGAGTCAAATTTCAAATGTTCCAAGGCTTATATCATTCGAGTGGAGAAATTTTTTCACAGTTTTAGTAGCAAGAAGCATAAATTTTGTTAAGACAAATTGATATAAATCTTAGTTTTAGATATTCAACAGCAAACACTAGTGTGATTACCCACCGATGTTTTAATGGAGTGATGAGTGACTTGTTTACTCTTAAGTTGGTAAGAAAGGTACGAAAATGTGGCGTGGTTTGTGAAAAGTGAACCATACTTTCTTTGTAAAGTTAACCATACTTTCTTATAAAATTAAATGTCCTTTTCGCGTACCTTGATGATTGTGTGATTTATGAAGATAAAGCTATTTATAGAATAGCTATTTTGATGAAAAATATGCAAACCAAATAAAATTACTAGTTTTATTTTGGAAATGAAGAAATATGATTTAATTCCATAACATGATAAAACTCAAAATGATACCTTCTGGGACCAGCTAGAGCCGCAGTAGCTGCTGCTAGATATGACGCGGCAACACTGTGTCTTTTTTCATTCATCTGTTTGGAAATCTGTGTACAAAAATGTGGAGACTTAATTCCAGAAACTTAAGACGAACACCTACAGATTGACTAAACAGTCACCTAAAACATAGTCTACTATAATCGTAATAAGTGTACCATAGCCGTAATAGTGGTCCTATTAATTCTGAAGTCGTGAATTCAAGTCTCGGTACAGCACTATCGAGTTCTTTGATATTTATGAAGGTGTAGATTTTTTAAACTACATTTTGGTATTTTTGGTGAAGGCAAACATCAGAGGAAATCAGCAGCATAGGTACGTCTAGAGAAGAAATTAGCGTATGTGAATCCAGCGAGCGTTGTGAGTGTAGCCCAATCATTCTTCAATGGTATGCAGGTCCATGTTCAAAAGCCTTAAGTCTATTACATTTCAATATGACACTGTTTACCTGCTCTGCGACGCTGGTGTCAACTGTGCCACTGCTGGTCTCGCTGGTAGTGTTCATATCTACAGAGTCTTTTTCAGGAGGATCGAACATTTCATGTTTTGCTGTTATCTGTTAATCAGAACCAAATTAAAGCAAAACATTCAGTTAAGTTGCAAGTGTGACAAATTAGTCATTTTGAACATGATTTAAGTCATAGTGAAGCACTGGTAAATGAAGATTTGTAAAAAGTTATTAAAAACGATTTAGGTTAACTGTTTGTGAAGTGTCAGCCCATTATTGATGTCTACAATGTTATCGGAACTACGGAAATAATCAAATAAATGCTTAACCAAAATAAAGTAACTAAAATAGAGAAAAAAAACAATATTGGATTTGATTCAATGGAACAGCTAGAATTTATTTCACGTTATGAGTGATTTATAAAAATGTCGAAGTTTCACGTCGATCGACAAAAGGACTAAATAAAACAATAACTTAGGTACAGATGTGATAATGGTAGGTATCCAATAGAGAAAGAAAATAAAAAAATATAAAATTACTCTTTCATGTTCTAGAGAGTACATGTGCACCGCATCGCGTTGGATGCGTCGATGCAATTGCTGCTTTTGTTCTAGCTGTCTTTTTTGTTCCTGGAAACCAAAAAAGAAAAAAAAAAGAAAAATATAAAACCTTTCCGAAAATATTGAAAGACTCCAGATAAAAGAAGGTTGATTTAGAAATTCAGTAGATTAAAAAAAATAAGTGTTTAAATTGAACTCTGCAACTAACAAAGGTAACGCCTGATTCAATTTCAGGTCTAGAAAAGGAGAAATCCCTTCTTGAGTAAATAATTATTTCTTAAGAAGGGATTTCTCTTTATACATTTGATCACTATCAGACATGACATGTCAATCATATGGAAACCATGACTATGAATAACAGTAACAGAAGACTACCAGGCGTGGACATTTATCCACTTTATAACAGCCTTGCTGTTATACTCGTACTTATTTAATCTTACTAATATTTTAAATCCGAAAGTGTGTAGGTTTATATGTTACTCTTTTAAGCACTGATCGAAGATCAACGGATCGTCTTGATACTTGGCATGGATAGTTGGCCGGAGAGTGTCATGGACTACTTTATATCCAGAAAAAAAATAGTAAAGGGAGAAAACTAACTTAAATAAAGCAGAGAACGACAAAATAGTTGTTTTCTCCATCTACTATCCTGTGGAAAGCAACTGGTAAAGCTATAGAGTTTGTGCAAAAAGAGAAGCGTCGTAGGTGAGGTCGCCCGTGTGCGATTTCACTAATTTTGTTACGTTGACAACACTGCTCTGTCGTTGCTAGTACAACTAAAATTGTTTGATACTTGGTAGACACCGATTCGGTTTTCATCAGTAGACTCGCAAACAAACAAACCAACAACAACACTTTATTAGACATTATCACACATCACATTACCTACATAGAAAACAGATTATAAGGACAAAAACAAAACAATAGGTCTTTCATTGGCGGCCTTATCGCTTTAAGCGATTTCTTCCAGGTAACCAAGCAACTCACGTCTAACAAGTTGTTGGTTTGGTACCTTGGCTGCTGATTAAAATTTTATTGTTAGTTCACCGTAACGCCACGGCGGCGGTTCTCTTTTTGCAGAAACTCTAGTAATTGATAAGTAAGAGAGTAAGACTGACTTCCAACTGTTTCTGATGTGTGTTGTCTGGGTTCCTCCGACGCTCCATCAGGGGAGGCTGGATGTTGAAATCCGTCTCCACCGGAGGTGACCGGCATGGTGGGGACTGAGAAGTTCCGTTTTCTTGAGCCTGGAACCATAGGCAAAATAAATGTTTGGCTAGAACACTTACATATAATATTGTCGATTTTATTTAAGATGAAGGTAGTCAAATATTACGCCTTTAAAGTAAATTGATGGATACCGAGTTAGTGAAGTGACAAGGAGTTGTCCTATGACAATGGGCTGTATTATTACTAATATTTATTTTCCACATTAATTTGTTTGCATAATTAATTAATGTATTGAAAGGCCTTTAAACTTATTTACCTACCACATAATAGCAGAAATACACTAAATATTTATTCAAAACAAAGATTTGAAGAAAAATTTCCGCAAAATAACGCCTGATTCAATCAACTTATATTTTCTTTGACAATACTTAGTAGAAATAAAATTATAAATTTTTATACAGTTCTGTGATAGCTAATAAGTATCTGATGACGTCTAGTATTAGTAGTCCTTTTTCGTTTTTCTATAGGTACACCCACATAAATAAAATTGAAATGAACCTGACTAAACAAAACTCATGTCGTTGAAAATGCGACTTTGGTCTTTTCCATATTATTCTCGATTCAGACGATATTTAGCATCTGTCCAGTAATGATTAAACAAATCGTTTAGCATCTTTTTAGAATGCAATTAGTACTTATAGTACTGTTTAAAACTGAGGAAAATAAACAAAACTGCTTGAAGATAAGAATCATTGGGTATTTCCAAGTAATTTCCAGACATGTTCACAGACTGACAAAAATCTTGAAAGTTATGTCTTTAAATTAACACGTTACATCATTATTAGTTATCTTACGTTCATAATGTGAGCAAAACTATCTGAGTACAAGTTATCTTGGACCTAGGTACATATTTGAAAGGCGTTTACTAACTGAATGGGTAGCTATTTCATGTCATTCAGAAGTTATGTTTCAGGCTGATTACGAAATTCCTCGAAGTCGTTATGCTAAGTTTAGGGTTGTCTTTATTTTTGAAGTAATAGTTACAGATAAAAAAAAATGCAAGTGGAGTCCGCGCGGAAGAAGTGAAACTTCGAAGCAACAGTGCTTTCATACTCCCCTCCATAGTAGCGTTAAACGTTTAACGCAACCTTGTTGGAAGTTGCATTAGAAGTTTCACTTTAATAATTGAGATGACTCTGTAGTTATAGCGAGAGTTAATTGGTTTCTTCGTCTTCTTAGTGCCTGAAACCTTTAGGTGCTGTTTTTTATCTATGATGGTGTAAGATCTCAGAACAAGATCTAATTCATCTCACAATATGAGTAACTCCATGTTGGAGAAGGAGCGAAAGTGCATAGCCGATGGGCAAGAATAAGATGTGTCTTTAGGAAAAACGTCATTTTACTGCGTTAATTTGACTAAGTCTGAACTATGCTTACAATATACCTATACTTAATTATTTGTTTCTGTACTATTATACTTTTTAATTATTTGTTTATGTATTATTACTAGGTACTATTGTCATACTTTGCTATTCATATTTTTTTCTATCATCCGCATTTTGTAATTTACCTTTCTCCTATTCTCAAAGAACTCGCTCATAGTAGGGAACGACTTGTCCTTGTCCCCAGTGAGTCCTTTCAAAGTGGCAGGGAGAGGAAAGTCGATCTTGGGCCGGCGCATCTCCATCTTGTCATTGTCCATGCCGCGCAAGCTGCCTGATGGTAAACGAACGTGATTTATAAATGAACCGTTTGATTATTGCTGGTAGATTTTAGTCAGGACAATTGTGGCATAATGTCATCATGCGATTACCACGATGACTTATCTCTCACGGAATCCGCATTTAGGCTGCTTTGCGAACGACTTCAAAATAGGGAGATGTTCTCAAATCGACTGTATTTTTTTGTGTTACCTCAGAGCCTTTTTAGGGTTTCGTACCCAAAGGGTAAAAACGGGACCCTATTACTAAGACTCCGATGTCCGTCTGTCCGTCTGTCTGTCACCAGGCTGTATCTAATGAACAGTGATAGCTAGACAGCTGAAATTTTCACAAATGATGTATTTCAACAAATACTAAAAACAGAATAAAATAAATATTTAAGGGGGGCTCCCAACCATACAACAAACGGGATTTTATAGGAGTTTTTCGCTTGATATTAATAACGGTGACAGGTAGATGCTTGAAATATTCACAGGATATTTAGTTAAATATGTACTTTGAATATACCTCTAAGTAAAAACTAAACTAAAATAAATTATTAAGGGGAGCTCCCATACAAGGAACGTTTTTGTTTGATATTAATAACGGAATCAGGAAGATGCTTGAAATACTCACAGAACATATAATATCTTCAAAAATAAATAATTAAATTAATATAAATAATTATAACTAAAATATATTAGGGGGGCTTCCACACGGTTCGAAACCCTTCGTGCGCGAGTCGGACTTGCACTTGGCCGATTATGCCGATTAAGTAAATGGATTGTAACGGTCCTTATTTTTTTCTTCGATATTGATGTCCTCATATATTATGAAGTTGTTTGTTACGTTGTTGCGGCTGTGTAGCAAAGAGTATAATTATGGTTTGATATCTACTAATCCTGGGCCCCAGGATTAGTAGATATCAACCGCGCCCTACCCTAGCGCCGCTACTGTCCTGGGGCCCAGTGCATATTATTTTCATTGCGTTTCATTTCACCTTAGCAGTTTACCTTCAGTGGAAATGGATTCAGGGAAGCTATATTTTTTTGTTATACGAAGCGATAGTACCTAAGGATGCGGGCCAAATATAGGGCACAACCCAAGTGAAAAAGCATCTCTTTGGCCATTAAAGCGTCAGTGTCACAATAAAATGAAACATTGGCGGTGCGGCGGGATAAAAGATTCACAAAATCATGGTCAGGATTTTACCAATGGAATTTTTCTTTGAACTGTTGCACCGGCATGTATTTATTAGGATAAAGTCTACCGGAAAGTATCTATAGAAGGTCATCTATGGTAATATGCAGTAACCTTGGAAGTTCACTAAAGATAACGATAACTTTAGATACCAACTGACAGGAATGACGAATTATTTAACGTATCGGCTATCACTGTAGGTACCTACTTTGTGAAATCTTGATGTGATTAATACCACTCAAGGTCTCAAGATACCCGATGAAAAGATGATTAAGGAATAAATTCGCGCACTTTGAGGAACAAATAATCTACTGTGATAGACTATTTTATTAATTAATAAAATTCACTGGAATTCGTGAAAATTCGACGTCGTACTAAAGCCGAAGACAAAGGCACACGCATCGGGCTAGACGCGATGTCAATAGATGGACTAAGGCATTCACCAAGTGGTACTCGACAGATGGACGAAGATATAGATGTAGACCACTAGCCTGATGCTCATATGACATCATCAAATACGTCAAAAGGCAATGGATGAGGCTTGCGCAAGACTGGAAAGAATGGTAAAAAAGAGAGGATGCCTTTACCACGCAGTATGCGGAACAGTTTGAACAGATAGGTACCTAGATAAATGCCTGATATCATTGTAATCTGAATTTCAGTGTTACCTACGTGCCGTGTTACGTAGGTAGGTACGTGTGCGTACGTTTTATCGCTTTAGTAAAAATATTCTATTGGGAATACCCGAAAGTCACTGCTTCGTCACAATTTTTATTTTATTTTAAATCCCAGTCGTTAACGAATCTTTACACAAATGTGAATGTTGTTAAATGCCGTTAAAACTTTCCGTTGGCACCTGCATCGTCACATCTTGCTGAGGCACAGTTTCTATAAACCATTGGCTAATTTATACCTTACCTGGCACCTATAATGGTTGCCTGAAAAAAATCACTTTATGTGGTCGCCACTTAAGACCGGCAATTTAAGATGGACCGATGTTAGTGACTTAGTGTACACAATAAAGAGTTTCTATCTATCACATACTTTCCAGGGTACCATAAGCGGCGTAAAAGTATTATAGTCAATGGTGGAAATCATGTGTCTAGCTTGAGTTAAGGTTTAGCAGAAGTCACTCAGAAGTTTACCTTGTTTGACCACAATACACAACGTCTCTTAAAATAAAATGAAACTGCTCCATAAGCACTCGTCGCCAAAAGTGATAATTACTTTAATATCACTCATAATATGTAACTCGAACATGGAAAATCATCATTAGGTACTAACAACATGATTACTATGATAAAAACAGCAAGATCGGCTCATTCGGATGATTACATTCGTGCTAAGTGCCAAAAAAAAACAGCTACAGTACCAATAATGTTCATATCTTATCTTATATCTTCAGTTCATTTCAACGTTCAGTTCAATTGAATTTGCTTGTCTCGACAAACAAAAAAAAACGCCCCTTAAATGATGCTAATTGATTAGAAATATCCATGTATGTATACGAAAGACATTGATCAGGTGTTTTACGATACCGAATGGAAGGCCGGTCTGGCGCAGCGACACTCAAGGACAACTGCAGTTTCTGGCGGGACCCCACTCGGAGTCTCACGACACAAATCCGAAACGGATCAGTTAAGTTTTAACTTAACTGATAAGCCAGTTTTAACTGGCTTGCTTCGAAATAACGCATTGTAATAAATACATTCAGTAACTGGTTCTTAATAGGGGAAACGCGTTCTATCTAGAAACGGCATTTACTCATCAGTAAAATCAATTTATAATGTTGAGGATATGATCCTCTGAAACTTTCCGTGGCAACCAACTTATTTGACTTCTTCAGGTAAAATACTTAAAAGTTATACAATTACCAGACATGTCTTCATTCCGTCGGCTGGCCTGCATCATCGCCATCTGCTGGTACATCTGCTCCTTGGGCACCATGAACTGCTCCAGGTACTTAAGGAAATCTTTGTACGTCACGTGATTCTGAAATCACATCTCTACATTGTGGTTTTATTCTACATTTTACAACTTTACATATAATAGTCCACTGCAAGACCACGAAGGGTGATCGGGCATTAGCCACCACGCTGACCCAGTGCGAGTTGGGGGATTCACATACGCCATCGAATTTCTTCTGCGGACGTACGCAGGTTGGCTCACGATCACGATGTTTTCCTACACCGAAAAGCCAGTGGTGTGAAATTCCGTGCATAATTCCAAAGAACTCATTGATACGGGATCTAGATTTGAATCCACGATCTCACGATTGTACTGCGGGTATTACTATGGCTTTAGTTAAGGTTTTATTTTATCTAAATAAAACACAAAATCCAGTCTTGGATGTTTTGGAGTGGGGGTTGTCGTCTTGACAATTTGTACTCTAATAAAGATGTAAGTAATCATAATGATCATGATGATGAATCGTATAGGTCTGGTATTTTAGCCACTCTAGTAAACCTGATATGGCTAAGCAGTTGAAACAGTCGGGTTTTACAAAAAGTGGGTGTCATCAGGACCACGGCAGCGTTCTGATGTACGGGTAAGTACATTCTATATTTATTTACCGACTGACTTTATTTACAATGTTGATGGTTTAGGTACACTATGTATTATAACTCAAACATCCATTAGTAAGAAACCACTTCAATCCGCCGTATCTAAGTCATCATAATGTGAAACATTAACAATGCTTTTTATTATTACTCGTCAAGTTCGTTGTCCGAGTATATTTAGTTTGATCAGAAATAGAGCATAACTTACGAGTGCACAACGATCTACAGTGTGCAGACAAATACTCATGTCTATTCCGAGACCAGTTTACGTGGTTATCTTCAATTTATGACCAAATGTTACGCAAATATAACATTGTTAGTTTTACTGGGATATTTAGTTAAAAATTAAAATCAAGTGTTAAGTGAGTCAAGTACTACTAAGTAGATAAAAATGCGTTTCTACTAAGAAAGATGTCACAAAGTTTTGGAAATTGATGATTGATGAAATTCGATGTGGTCCTTTCGTTTTTCTACTGGTATCTTTTAGATGCTCAAAAACTGATATGATGATTAAGGTAAAAATATGTAACTCAGTTACTATTAAACATTTGAGACTCCACAAAATATCATCATTTATAAACACCATAGACACTAATTGCTTTATTTTACTATGGAAATAAACGTGGTTTTAACGTGGACACAACTCACGTGTACGGATAGTCATAGCAACGACTAGAGTTTCAGTCGCATTCGGCGACCTTTCTCAAGTTTCATATTCATATTCATATTCATATTTATTTATTGCTACTAAGTGTTACATTCGAGGTCTTAATTAAGATATTATGTGCTTACAACTTAGTCGCCCTTGTCGGGCATTGCAAACTTATAGTTGGCTAGGGCGCTCTCTAACAGTATTTATCAATCCGCTATCAAGCAATCAGCAATCAGCTTTGCGAGTTGGCGAGTGCTAGCACGCGGAGCCGCCGTCTCGCAATGCATTGTAAAAAGACACTAATTGCCTGTTCGGAGACGAACAATATCGTGAGTATTCGTGAGGAAACCTGCATACGAGTACGTACATAGAAAGAATTCGATGGCGTGATTGATTCCACCAACCCACACTGGGCCAGAGCATACTGGATAAAGCCCAATCACCCCACGTGTGTAGGCTTATGTTTAACAGTGGACTATAATATAAAGGGCATAGTCACTATGAACAACTCTTTTCTCAAGAAGAGGTAAAGGCGAGAAATGCAGTAAACTCCCCCTGCCAGTGTCGAAGTATTGTCATTCAATGACTAGGTATGTGTTTTAGGAAACCTTATCTATATTTGCAATAATATGTTTTATTGCCGATGACTTAAGGTTTTGCGTATTTTACAACAACACTCCTTTATTTGCAAACAATACTCGAGTATTTTCGCTCTGTCATTGACTTTATGGTGCGAATGTTATTTTTCCCTTATTGGTAAAATAATATTTGCGGAATCACTCAACATTTACCCAACTTGTGTAGATTACATACCTACGACATTCGAGTTTTTTCAGACAAAGACCAGTTATTTATAATAATAAAACAAAACACAGGAAAAATAAAGTACGAAAAAATGGACTAAAACTAAACTCAGTATAAATAAAAAATAAAACATATTATGGTACATATTACACATGTTCTCTGACCCCAAATTAAGAAATGCTTGTCAGAGGCTGATTGTCAGAGACTTGTCAGAGGCTGCCAGAGACTGATTTACTACATAAACATATTTTTAAATACATAATTAGATAGATAAAATTACTAATAACCTACTAATAGTTAGATAGATAAAAAACTAAAAACCAAATAAAAAATATTCATAGCGGTTAGGGTCCTCCTTTAATCACAGGAGGCTAAAAAAGGGGATGGGATTTCCAAAAAATCGAAATATCACCAGAGGAGAGAGAGAAGGGGGTTGAAAAGTTGCTAATGACATAAAAAATGATTCATGGATCTATCCCTAGCGAAGGAGGCTGTTTGAAAGAATCTGTTTGTTAAAATGTACAGAAAACAAGGAAAGAGCGCCAAGCAACCTGTCACGGCAAATAGACAAATTATCTTTCCGCCAATTTGAAGAAAAAACAAAATATGGATTGACTACTGACATTAAAAGTGGATAAAATGGTTAATGTTATCCATGCTAGGAGTGCTGTAGCATTATATTCTCACTTATATATTTAGTTATTCTAACGCATAGGGATGTTTATTAAAATTAATTTCACCTTTTCTTCCCCAATCCAATTTCTCTCGGCGGGTTCGTTAAGTCCAAGAACGTCAAGCCAATGGTAGTAGTTTTTGGAATTATTCCCGTACCAATACTTGATGATGACGTAGCTGCAAATAAAAGAAAATGCAAAAGTACCGATACATTTAAGAGTACAATGTACGTGGGAAAACCGTACCTGAAAAGAGTCTCATTTTTTAATTTAAAAACATTAAATTAGACAGATATGTCCGTATCAGAAATAAGTAGATATTAAGCTGGAAAATATCCTATAGTATAATTATTACACAGCATCAGCATCACTATAGCAGTAATTATAAATTTGTAAATCGACCGAACATCATAAAAATATGCCTCAGTCAAAGCTGCAAGACAGATTACAACAGCGAGACATTTTTCTCTAAAACATTGCGAAGCCCTGATTTGTAAAGCCAAGTACAGGTCGCGGCATATAAGTCTAGCGCAAAGTGTGGAGAGGGTGGCTGCGCATGAGTTTAGTATGGCGGTCAACATGCGCAGCCACCCCCTCCACAGTACCCTCAGCGCTAGACTTACGTGCCGCTACTTGTATTACTTTACTTATCTCAGCATACCTATTACTTAGAGTCATCATCATCTTGCCCTAATCCCACTAGGTGGGGTTGGCACAGCACGTTTCCTTTCGCCACTTCACTCTATCTTACCTATTACTTAGAGTAATTACAAAAAATCGATGAAGTCGAGAATTGTAGAAAAAACAAGGCATGGGAACCCCGAAATTCAATAGTCATTAACTTGTCAGTGAACCAGATGACGTCATATTATCAAATCTCAACCTATTGCAGACTGAGCATGACTAAGGTTGATGAGTATTCCACAATCTCATTTGATAGTCATTTAAGAGATATGATTATTGTACTTGAAGTTTTTTACTTATTGTTATTAGTATTATACGGTAAGACTTCAAATGACACTATTTTGAAAACTTACGCCAGCCCATCGTCCACCATCTGTTGGACCTCAGGCTCGTTGACGACTTCCAGTATCTCGGCATTGTCCGGGTTCCTCTTGATATCCACCAGCTGCCAGGGGGAGATGAGACCGAATCGCACACAGCGCATCATGTCGACTGCAAACTGCTTTCGGTTGCTCCAGTCTCCATACAGCCACCGAATAGCGGCCATCAGGATTTCTATCTCGCTAGGAAGAGGAAAACTCTAACTCTGTCACTGGGTTTTCTTAGAATACGATTCCACAATTTTGGTTTGCAATAAGAGTCATGACGGTGCTACAAATCTATGAGGCAAGGAAAATCAACTCGATGTAGGTACCGTCAAAAATAGTCGTCGAGAATATTTGCCGGAGCAGAAATGCTCCATGCATGGCACGTTACGGTGCTGTTCGGTGACGGAACGGACTTGTGGGGCCGTCTCATACTTTTCAATACAAATAACATTTCTTTTTGCTTGACACGTTTCTAGCACGGTCGTGCTATGGTACGTTATATTTTAGGCAGACACCTTAAAGTTACAACTGATCGCGCACATGTTCTCGCCTCTGAAGCCGATTACAGTAAAAATGTAAAACTACAGCATGTAGCGGAAATGCGGGTAGTGCGATGCGGATAAATGTGCGAGACGTTGCATACGATTTTAGACGATGATTGGCTCGGATACATATTGTAGTACCGTACTTAATGTATACAGGGTTATTCCTAATCAATTAGCATCCTTTTAAGGGCTTATTCTGTACATTAAAACTTTTGTACTGCGACTTTGGTCAAAACTAAAAAAAAAACAGCTGTACCATACGTTTTGTCGAGGATGAACGATATTTTTCTTTGGAACAACAACTTTTTTTTTGAGTTTTGATAAAAGTCGTTGAACAAAAGTTGTTGGTTTTGATATACAGTATAATCCCCTAAGAGGATGCTAATTGATTAGGTATAACCCTGTGTACTAGATGTGTATCCTAAAAGGGGATCTTTAATCTGCAGAGATAAATCAGAGATGCGCAGGTACATGAGCTGTACGAGGATATGATTTAACCACAGAATACATCGATCAAATATTTGATCGATGTCAGAACAGAAGAACTAGGTTTTTCCTTTTTCTTACTATCTTCTGTGGATGGAACGACGTGATGCGTTGCAATTTTCGTGGTGTAGTTTTCTTAGCATGCTGCTAAACTATAAATATCATCTCGGGTACAATAGGTACCTATGTGGTAAAACAAGCAGTCTAGGCTTGCTTGCTAGTGGTCAATTTTTTTACTTATTAAATCAGTCCAAAAGCAGAAAATAGCGCTTTAAATCCTTGTTTATTATACTCAGATATTTGTGTATTTTATTATACACAGATTACATTAAACTAATAATGAATAATAAACAACAGTAAGTAATAATAAGTAATATACACAACCTGTTATATTCTGTTACGTTGTATCGTTTGTGTCGTGACTCAGATCGCAATATTCCATCAAATACTGTTCATTACAAACCTGTGTTAATCACGTAATGTGCACAATGCAAATATGTAGTTAGCATAAACGATCGATGCACAGAATCACGATTTTCCATTGTTTATGAATGACTATAAATAACCTCATAAAATCCAAGCCGCCATATCATTATACATTTTCATATAAACCATAAGGCGCTTTGCACATGGAGCAACTGTTGCAGCAACTGGCAACTGACAACTAGCTGTTTACGTAAATTTCAATGGGACTGCGCACACATAGCATAGCATAGTTTTGAGTTCCGGTTATCGTCAACAGGCTTCAGTTGCTTTAATCGATGACTAAGCAAGTTTCTAATTGCTGCAACTAGCAACTCTTAAATATATACCGGTTTTTAAAGTTGCTGGTTTCCTCAAAGCGACGGGCGATTTCACACCCTTCCTCCCTCACCCTGTGCCTGGCAATGACAGTGTCTCTTTCTCACAGATTGTCAAAAAAGTGCGGCAACCGTAAACGTTATAGCAACTAAGTATCAACTTTTTACAGGAAACTTTTAAAAAGTTGATAGTTGCCTGAACATAAGTTGCTCCATGTACTGTACAATGCACATCAGTGTATACATTACATACCTAGTTACGGAAATATAATTAGACTTGAGAAACGTCATGACCTCCTCCGATTCGAGAGTGAGGAAATCTGTAGATGCCACTAGCGGAAGAAAAAACCGCATCACACGTGGTGTCTGGAAAATCGTATAAGAATAGTTATAGCCAAATATTAGCAACTTTAGAGCTAAAACTTAAATGGTTCTTGTATTGTTCAGAGAAGTAGTTCATATGCTTTTTTTTTAAAACTAACACGTACGGATGTTTAACTGTTTACCCGTGATTGCTCGTGAACAATGCGCACTCAACAGTGCCGGAACTGAAATAAAATACCTAGGTAAAAACCCAAAGTGTTAGTTTAAAAATTGACAAAGACCGAGATAGCTTAAAACAAGACTAAGAAAATAAAAAATAAATTATCGAAAAACAATTGAAATCGAATCGAAAACTGAATAGAGATAGGTATGTGCTTATGCTGTCTTCAAATATTGAAAAATTGTTTTCCGGTCGAATCTCGAGTAGAAATTACTTGGCAATATGTGAGTAGTGAGTACCTAGCACCTGTTCAGTATTTTAACTAGAATTTCAGCTCGTTACAAAAGTAGGTTCAACGTGTAGGTAAACCTTACCTACCATCAAGTCCATGACAGTCGTCATCTCCTTCACTCTTGCGTCTCTGAACAGAGCAAACGCAGTATCTTCTGTGAAGAGATTCTCATTGACAATAAGTGACCAACACTGCTCTTCCAAATCTGGGGATACGAAATGACTTCTATGAAAATAGTGTGTTGAACAAATCCGAGTGCAACGTGAATAAAATAATCAGCCAGTTGGACTAGCCCACGGAGAGTTCCGTACTGTATGGGAGCCCCCCTTAAATATCTATTTTATTTTAATTTTATTATTCACTATTGAAGTGAATATAAAACTAATTATAATAATTCTGTGAAAACTTTAAGCATCTACCTGTTACCATTATTAATTAAGAGCGAAAAACGTCTAAAATTTATTTCAGGTTTGTTGTATGGGAGCCCCCCCCCCCTTAAATATTTATTTTATTTTGTTTTTAGTATTTGTTGTTATAGCGGCAACAGAAATACATCAGCTGCCTAGCTATCATGGTTCATGAGATACAGCCCGGTGACAGACAGACAGACGGACATCGAAGTCTTAGTAGTCCCGTTTTTCCCTTTGGGTACGGAACCCTAAAAACTGCAAGTGGAGTCTCTCCGCGCGGAACAAGTGAAACTTCGACGCAACAGTGCTTTCATATCCCCCCATGGTAGCGTTAAACTTTTAACGTAACCTTGTTGGAAGTCACATTAGAAGTTTCACTTCAATTATATTGTAAATTTCAAGCTACAGTAGACTATAAATAAAAGTTACGTATATGCAGAATCAAACTTCTTGGTACATTCTACAAGCTGCACGAAACCCAATCCTCGCGCAGCTGTTAAGTGATCTTCAGTCCGGATTGGGTTTTGCACAGCTTGTACTTAGTAACGTCACAGCCGCCAAGATGTTTGATTCGACCTATTTAACTATTATTTATTACTAGACGACCCGCCCTGGCTTCGCACAGGTGTATTATACATATAAACCTTCCTCTTGATTCACTCTATCCATTAAAAAAAACCGCATCAAAATCCGTTGCGTAGTTTTAAAGATTTAAGCATACATACAAACAAACAAACAAACGATAATAGCGACTTTATTTTATACTATGTAAGGAAGTACCGGGATTGTCTTAGATTTTGTACTCATCAATGGCACAGTGACTTGAAGATTACGAGAAACAAACCATCCAAGATAGGGAAATTGAACCAGCTTTGAGGAGTGCGGTTGCAGAAGCTGCTAGAAAGAAAGAAGATAACCTTTTATTACCAAATACTGAGCTGCACAGAACAAGCTCAGGACGTTATCTCTCTTCAGAACCTTATTGCTGTCTTGTCCACCAAATATCATCCATTCGTAAATCGTGTGAAATGCTTCTGGCGTTACACTTGTCTGAAAATAGCAAGTCACACTAAACATGCTATATCCTACTTAATATTTTAAACGTGAAAGTTTGTGAGGATGTATGGAGGTTTGTTACTTTTTCACGCAAAAACTACTGAACGGATTGAGATGAAACTTTGCAATTATATAGCTTATATATGAGAATAACACATAGGCTATAAATTATAATGATATTGCGTGAATTTTCAATTTATAAGGTCCATTTAATGAAATTTCATTAAATGGGTCATAAATCGTAAACGGTAAGTTTACAAAAAAGTTTAATGGAAACAAAAGATGCGAAATTTTATTTTCTACAATAATGATCTTAATGTTTTTTGCTCTTAAGTACATAGTTTCCGAGATATCGGCCAAAAACATTTTTTCAAGATGACGTGTCAGGAACGCATTCTCTGAACGGCCGAACTATAAGTTAGTAGGAAAAATTCTGCCATCTGCGAGCTCTTCTAGCGTGCGCTCCAAGAAATGTCAAAAATAACTGTCGAATCGAACAAATGTCAAATAGATTTTTTTTTGTATTTTTATTTTTCACCTCCTTTATTAAGGGTGGTAATGCAGGGCCTCAAAATATCAAGCGGGCGAAGCCGCGGGTACAAACTAGTCCCCTATACAATCATAAGGCTAATTCATCATCATCATTTATTTGTTGTACCTACTCATACCTATTCCAGCCTTTTTAATAGTCTACTGCAGGACGTATGCCTATTACGGAGGGGTTATTTGTTATAGCCCTATTAATGTTTAAGGATTTATATTTTATCCCGTTTTATCACAATCATGTCATTATCTGGCTTACTTAATTGTATATACTGTCTCTGGATTTGACTTCAGGTTCTTTTATTATAATTTATTAGCCTCTGTATTTTACGTATTCTCACTGTCCTAGCAAAAATTTTAAAGATACTTACGACCGGCAACTCAATTTCTCGCATAGGGTTCTGATCAAAAAAGTGAGAGTAAATCTGTAAAACAATCCTATGGCAGTGGAACTCTTCATCACCGATACGAACCACCGTGTCTGTATTTCTGTAAACAATCGTTACATTCTTTAATTTTATCCAGATCAAGAAATATCATACATTCGAAATTTTTGTTGGAATTTTTCGTATCTAAATCATGCCGTTTCAATCTTGAAGTTTATCCCGGGGTTCGATAATATTTATTGCAATTATCTAATATGGATAACCATTTTATCAAATTATACCTACATTTATTATTATTATCCATATGGTTATAATTGTTTCCTGACGTGACCGTATTAATACAAGTATTTCCAAACTAGTTATAGGTACGTTAGAAATAATATAGCAATTTCAAGTAGGTAACTTTTAGTAATTAAAAATATGCTTACTAAATATTATGCTGAAGCATGACCAATCAGCGAAATCTATTTATGAAGAGCGAATAATCACATGTAGTATAGAAAACATGAGATTAAAATTCTACTATTATACGAATCAGATTAAATAGTTGTAGGTATATCTCGGACACTGGTTGGTCCCAGGTGGTGGATGACGATGTGTCTGGTGTTCGGCACATCGTCATTCTGGCGGGAGCCGAAGCTCCGTGGTGGGGCCCAAGTTGGGCCAGTGCTGTCGGGTGCCGCGGAGGAGTGCGCAAGCGTGCCCGTCGCCCCGACACCAGGCGCAGTGGTGGAACACCCAGGGGTTTTGGTGGGTATACTGTCCAGTCGGCAGGACTCCCACATAACCACCCGCCTGCCCTCGAGGTGTGGTGGTATCTATAAAAGATTTCCCCTGGTAAAAAAAAAAGGTATATCTCGGACAAATACATATCACACACCATCGTCCTCGAGGGCATAACGCCAGAAGCGTGGAACAGAAGCGTGGTGGTGTTATTGTTTTTCAATAAAGGTGACAATACCTTACTGAAAATTTATACAAGCAAGGCAAGTGCAGCGTAGGACGTCCACCCACAAGGTGGACGGATGACCTCATTAAGACCGCAGGATCTCGCTGGATGCAAGCCGCTACCAACAGGTCTTATTGGACATCTTCAGGGGAGGCCTATGTCCAGCAATGGACATCCTATGGCTGAAACGAACGAACGAACATATTACACAATGTCAAAATTATCTGCTGCCATTGATATAGGAACATCTACGAGAAATGACCGCCTGGAAGAGCCTCGAGACTCGTGGCTCGAAAATCTTAGAACGAGATGAGATCCCTATTCCAGAATTCAGTTTCCAAAACCACACCTTTGAGGCACCTCAACAAAAAATATGAATGCAGGTTAAAATCTGACGGGGATAAAATAAATATAAATCAGGTAGATTAAGAAGTCCTTACATAAAATTATGTATCCTCCTATAGAACTCCTGGAACAGGTCCTGTTTCTTAGGCACCTGAACCCTGGTCCAGTCGATGGGGTCCGCGACCGCGTAGCCGAGACTGCCCAGGTCTTTGCCCTTGTCCTCTCTCACGCCTGGCGACTTGGTCTTCATGCGATCCCCTATGAAACTGTTCTTGACGAGGAAGTTGGAAGCTTGGAGGTCTCTTGTCCCATATTGCAGTTGTGGTTCTGTAGTTTCATCAACCTAAAAGCCCTCATAGATGTTCTGATTTGATTGGTAACATGTAACGTTGCTATAGACGACGCGCCACAACAATGTGCTGATGTACGGTTGGCTGGCTAGAACAAACCGTTTCCAACCAGCAACGTTCGACCGATTACCTCACACACGGTTCATTTAGATGGCAGTTGGGCGGTCGGCTCCAACCAAATCGTAATGTTGATGAAGACCATAATTATTATAGAGTGGGCTTTATCAAGAACTTTACTAATGTGCGTATACGGAATGTCACTAAAAAAAGTAAATAGAAATTAAAAAAATGAACTTTTGGTCTCCACGGGAACACTAAAAATAGCGATATTTTTTGGGTGAAAATCTGCAAAATCCTGGGTAGTAAGAGGAAGGAATTAGAACTCACTCACCTTTTAACTCTACCACTATAGAGGTAGTATATATCGCATATGTATGATGTATGAATGACAGATTTTTTTGTGGTTCCACGAAGTAAATTCTGGGTACCGCTACTATAATAGCATAGATAAAGATCGTATTACCACTAAAAGCGTCACACTTCCACATTATACATACCTACTTATTTGCGATATACCGGGTTACTTATTATTATTTAATCTGTACTGTCCCACTGCTGGGTAAAGGTATCCCCCAATCCTTCCATTCCTTTCTGTTCTGTGCTATATGTATTAAGGGTGACCTTAATATAGGTAATATAAACACGAACAACTTTTACTACCTAGGGGACCAACCCGGAAATTGCGAATCAAATCGCGAATAAAAATGTCAAGTCTATGTATACATTTTGCTGAAAGTTGATAATGAAACAACTGTTTCTTCACCATTTCGGGGTTGATAGTAAAAGTTGGTCATTATGATGAGTTCAATGATATTCTAGATCTATTCGTATTTTCGTCTCATAAATGTACACCATTTTCAATAAAAAAAAATGTCTGAGTTTAACACATTTCAAGAAATGTTTTTTAATGCAAAATTACGTCAAAACGTAAAATTATAAAACTGAATTTAATTTAAGTTTTATGACATAACTTTAAATAATTTTCACATTAATTTCACGTTTTCATACAGATTTGCCCTGCAGGTGTTCGATAATTTAAATACGGGTGTGGTTTTCACATACAGGTTTTGTAAGATAAGGTGCAACACTCTTGTGTACGTGCTCTCGACTCAAGAACTTTTAAGTTTCATCAGCCATCTGTTTCTAAGTGCTATGTAGCCTGCTCACTGCTAAGTAAATATCTACCTAATGAAGCTTCCTAGTTCACTAAGATAATTGTTGTTTACTTTGGTCCATCTGCGAATCTCGTTTCAAATTCGACTTCGCAGAAAAACTAATATTTTGAGTTATGTTTCTGTTATACATTTAAACCTCATTCGTGATTACATAAGGTTTAAATTTATAACAGAGACCACGGTTTCGGCGTCCTAAAATTTAAAATTCTTCTGATTAAATGATTTAAAATATCACAGTTGATACAATACTAACATTGCTCTCAGAAATAACGTCGCCAGGTTCTCCTTTCCCCTCAAACTTGACTTTGACCTTCGCTTGAGTAGGGTCTGCCAGGAGTACGCCAACCGTAGACGATTGAAACACGACCTATAAAACGACCAGTGCGACTATGTAACTTATTATACATTTTATAAGTAGAAAGAAGAGTAAAAAGAATGTAGCTGATCCGGAAAACTTTGTTTCACGTTATAAAATAATGATTTTTCGCAAAAAATTGCATATTTTTCACATTGTTGTTGATTTATCAAAAATGGCTCAGCCGATTTCAATAAAAATTAAACGGGACCATTTTTGAAGTATGATCTAACAAAAAAAAAATGAAATCAGAGTACTCTGTAAATAGTTATACATGAAAAAAATATTATAGGGGTCCTCTTTTAGTTGCATGGATTTTTAGGTAAGGTTTACATTTCATTGCGCATCAACACAATGACAATTTCTTTACTTTATACTTCCTCTTATCGCTATACGCACCATAAGCCTAATCAGTGAATTAAAGAAATTTTAGTGAAAAAAGTTCGGCCGTTATTCAAGAAAGCGCCAAATAAGAATTGATTTAAAATTAAAAGTAGGTACTAAGTGATAGAAGATAGCATTTCAAAATTCACATAAATTGCGCCAACTTTTTTAATAACTTGACTTATTTAATTAGTACTTTCATACATTTTTTTACAGTGTGACGGCTCAAACTTGAAATACAAAAAATGTAATCTTTGTAAATCTGGCAAAAACCTTTTTTTTTAGAAAAATTATGTGACTCCCGTTTATATTTCTGATTGTGACTTGTAGCCACATTTTATGCTAAAAATCAAATAATGTTGAAAACTCAAGGCCAAATCTCAAAAACCAAGAGGGCGGAGATTCCGATCTTTCCAGTTTTAGAGCCCATATATACAGGGAGTTCCAGCATTTCCGGCTTGACGTTAAGTTCTGGGACACCTGTATATTACAGGTATAAATATTGTATTTTTATTTGTTTGGAATAGGCTCTCAAAGTAACGGGTCGATTTCAAAAATTATTTCACCAATATAAGGCCATATCATTTGTTAATATCTACCCATATTCGTACCATTAATATACAGTCAAACCTGGCTAACTGAGAACTGGATAAGTGAGAAACCTCTATAAGTGAGAGAAATTGCCAGGTCCCGTCATTTTACCCCTCAAATACCTCTATAAGTGAGAGACCAAAACCTCTATAAGAGAGAGTCGTTTTTCCCTCATGGACCTCTATAACTGAGAGTACTACTTGTCTGAACCTCTATAAGTGAGAGTTGAGGGTAATGAAACATCTGCAATTTATGACCCATTCTTATATTTTTTGGAACTAACTACCGTTGATTTCAGATCGTGTTCTATTCAAACATTTTTTGGTATTTCGTGGAAATAAGTAACATTGTTTTTGTATTGACTTTTAATGGAATGGGCACACGTGTGCGTCTATACTATCCCGTTTGTTGAAATAGTGTTCTATTAAAAATTATTTTGTGTTTTTCATTTATCTACCTAACATTATTTTTGTATCACATTCTTTTGAAATAGCCACACGTCCGTTTACACTACCTTATTGGTCAAACTAACAACAGTTGACAAGTTTCAATTGAAGAGAAAGGTTCGGTGTTAATAAATCAATCTTTAGGAATAAACAAATAAATCGCCAAGCTTGAATGTGTTCAAAAGGGGAAAATCTGAAAATAAAGTGAATTTGATTTAGTAGAATCCAACTTTTATAAAATAATAAAATCCAAAGACCCCATACGGTCTCAGTACTCTAAAGGACATGGAATTATCAAAAATATTTTTGATTTTCCCAATTTTAAAAAGGGTCTTTTATAATGAATTAGTCAATCATCTGTGTTCAATTCTAATCAACACATCCCGAACAATTAGTACCTATATACTATTTATCATTCTTCACGTATGTATAGGTAGATACATAGTTACAAACCAATGGACCAATGGACCAACGTACAAATTATACGTATTTTTTAACCTCTATAAGAGAGAGTAGCCTCTTCTGAAACTGGATAAGTGAGAAACCTGGATAAGTGAAAAACCTCTATAAGCGAGAATTAGATGGCGGTCCCTCCAACTCTCTCTTATCCAGGTTTGACTGTATATAAATATTAAGTAAGCTATTTACTTGATTCGACTGAACTTTCAAATTGCCGCTGGGTGTAGATTTGAACGGGAACGCAGCACCCAGAGCTTTCTGGGTGCTCAGCGCGTCCGTACTGTACGTACTGCAAACACTGAAAGTAAAACACAATATTAAGCCCGACAGCATTTCACCAGCATGGTAAACTATGGCTCATCTCTTCTATTGATCAGAACAGGCTCATAAGTAGCCATAGGCCTTACGAGGCACCTTTGTACGCTGCCGTGGGGGTTCAGAGGGTCCATTTTACTGACGCCTTGCTAAGCCACTGAATTGTTTACTCCTCTGATATACAAAAAGTAACAAACGATCTAACTACAAACAAACAAACAAATCATTTATTTTGAAAGTTTTACAGTCACACTTGATTCTTAGACTCCTGAACCAGTCGAAGACTGCACTGGTCTCAGGAACCAGTGGCAACGTTCAGCTTTAGGTCCCGTAAGCCTGTCTAAATCTATAGGATTACTATATTGTACAAGTAACCCACCTCGAATTTTCAAAATTATCTGCCTCCGACGAGTAATTTGGGTCAATCTTGCAGTCCTTCGGGAGACTGCTCATATAATTAGCGGCATATTTAGTGGCGTATGACTGAGACATTTCTTTCTTCCTTGATTTTCTGTCGAGAATAAAGGAACCTTAATTAGGGTTTTGCTGGTGAATAAAAAGAACTTTGAGACATATGTATAGTGAAAACTTTGTCAGTCTATTAACTTTTAACCATCATTATATAGGTACAACTATTACTATGGGCCAGCTCGGAATTCGAGAAAATAAATAGGTACAGTGCGACATAAAAGAGTTGAAAATAAATGAGGTCGCCACCATCGCTTTGTTAGCATATTTAGCATTATTTTTTTCATAATGTTACTGTTTTTCTGTTCACAATCCACAAAATAACACAAAACGAGAAAAATGCTAGGAAATTAGCAATGATTGACAGCTCAGATTGTGGTTCCAGCAAAAGCAAAATAATTTAGTTCCCGAATAATTCATTTCATCTCTTTTGTGTCGTACTGTAATAGTAAATTCTTAATGGCGAGTTTGTATGGAGCAGCAGGTTTTTTTGGGATTCCGGGCTGACCCCATTGTAAAAGTTGTTGATGTATAAGTTGGTCTGAATCATCCTCTTTAACTTAGTGCAGTCTCATCCCGAATGGGGGTAAATGCTTTTTTTACACTTAAATAGGGCTACATTTACAAATACAAAAATAAAAAAATAAAATTTGGCCACCAACTTGCCTCGGCAAACATGAAATTAATATAGAGGTAGAATACTATACTTACTTTCCCTTAAAATTCCAAGACATGAATGGTGATTCCGTCAAGTGGTTGACGTATTGTGTGACAGCGTCTCCGGAGCAGTGGTGGTAGCAGGACCACTCGGATTTCCGCCGGGTCTTGCGATTCGTGTATTTAAGGAAATCTAGAGCTGGAAAAACGCTACGAATTATAGTTCCCTCTTGTAAGAGATGTAGTGTACTTAATAAATAGTAGGTATGTAGGAAGTATACAGGGTGTACAGTAAAGAGCGGATAGTACTACTTCACTGGCGGCCGGGGGAGGTCACTACTAACCAAATACACAAAATTTGTGTTCAGTGAAATTGCCACGGTTTTCGAGATATTTAATAAGAGTATTTTCTAAATTTTAAGAAAAGGCACATACTTGGTCTATTTTTACATACATGCCATGGATATGAATGACTACGAGCGCGGCGGATTCCACGGGACAAATACGTCATTATGCTATAGGCTGAATCTAGTGACACTATTGCTTAGGGTCATGGATATGAATGACTACTATCGCGGCGGATTCCACGGGACAAATACGTCATTATGCTATAGGCTGAATCTAGTGACACTATTGCTTAGGGCCATGGATATGAATGACTACTATCGCGGCGGATTCTACGGGACAAATACGTCATTATGCTATAGGCTGAATCTAGTGACACTATTGCTTAGGGCCATGGATATGAATGACTACTATCGCGGCGGATTCCACGGGACAAATACGTCATTATGCTATAGGCTGAATCTAGTGACACTATTGCTTAGGGCCATGGATATGAATGACTACTATCGCGGCGGATTCCACGGGACAAATACGTCATTATGCTATAGGCTGAATCTAGTGACACTATTGCTTAGGGCCATGGATATGAATGACTACTATCGCGGCGGATTCCACGGGACAAATACGTCATTATGCTATAGGCTGAATCTAGTGACACTATTGCTTAGGGTCATGGATATGAATGACTACTATCGCGGCGGATTCCACGGGACAAATACGTCATTATGCTATAGGCTGAATCTAGTGACACTATTGCTTAGGGCCATGGATATGAATGACTACGAGCGCGGCGGATTCCACGGGACAAATACGTCATTATGCTATAGGCTGAATCTAGTGACACTATTGCTTAGGGCCATGGATATGAATGACTACGAGCGCGGCGGATTCCACGGGACACATACGTCATTATGCTCTAGGCTGAATCTAGTGACACTATTGCTTAGGGTCATGGATTTGAATGACTACGATCACGGCAGATTCCACGGGAAAAATACGTCATTATATTATAGGCAGAACTAGTACGTGACACTACTATTGCTTAGGGTCATAGATATGAATGACTACGAGCGCGGCAGATTCCACGGGACAATTACGTCATTATGCTATAGGCTGAATCTAGTGACACTAGGTATTTCTTAGAGCCATGGATATGAATGACTACAGGCGCGGCGGATTCCATGGGTAAATTATGCCATTATGCTATAGACTGAACTACCTATAGTGACACTATTACTTAGGGTCATGGAAATGATGATTACGACCGCGGCAGATTCCACGGGAAAAATACGTCACTAGACCTATGCTATAGGCTGAATCTATGTAGTGACACTACCGCTTATATACCTAGAAAAATTAGCGCCACGTAATGGTGTAGGTATAGGTGCTCATCATACGTTTATTAATTAATTTATATTTTCCTGTTCATGATATGTATATAAATACGATGATATAATATTACGAGATACCAGTTGCGGTCAGGTCATTAAGCTTCCAATTTATTTGGTGATTTATTTGTGTCAACATTCTCAGTGATTGAATAGATCATTCAAACATTCAGTGTTTTTAGTGACATAAAATAACAAATAATAATTATTTATGTAATATTAATAATACTAAATCATAATTTACAAGATACATTTATTTCTAAAATCTAAACTTAAAAAAAAAAACAAAGATGAGGAATACTCTAATTTTCGGTGTTGTGTGTTTATTTGTTTGCTCCAACTGTGCCCCGAGTATTTTGGGAAGGAAGATAATTTTATGTGAGTATTTACATATTTCAAAAGTTGAGTTTTAAACTTTCGTTGAGGTCCAACATTACATTAAAATGACAGATCATTTTTCAGATACCAACCTGTACATTAATAATGTCTCTATCTGATTGTGTTTATACTTATCTCTGAATCTTGTTAAATCCAATCTAAATTTATTAATAAACAAATAACGCTATTATTTTGATTTAAGTACATGTTTATATTAAAAAACCGTTAATAAAAATTAAAACGACGAACTTATACCTACTTAACACAGAGTAAAAAAAAACTTACCATAATTAATTGTATTGTATTTTCAGCGCGGCTACGACACCCAGGCGCTCCTGTTACTCCAGCATATTTTGCCAATATACAGATTGAAGATAAAATATATCCACATGGTAAGTATTACGACTCATAATTTATTGTTAGATATACCTACTACTACCTATGCTTAAAATAAACTTAGCGTGTTCCGAAAGAATCACGTTTTTTTAACTACCGCTTGGCGGTTGAAATATGTTATTTTTCTTAGCTAACTTTGATAATGAGCTTTGCTTCCTTTTCTGCAGATAAAAGATATCACTTGCTTAGAGGCGTAGCTATCGTAGGGCTAAATTACTGAAAGTGAAAAATGTTCGCGCTCGCTACGCTCATGCAAAGTAGCAATAGAGTGTGGTCCCCTTTGTTCTTACCTCTTTTAAAATTACTGAAAAAAGACGAAAAATTTGCGCTCTCTCTCTACTCTACATTCTCACATTATAGTAGTAGCTTGTTTGCTTTTCATATAGGTACCTAACTGTTTTGAACTAACTGTAAAAACCCGAAAATTTTTGGTTACCTATTTACCTCTATATAACATTTTGAAGTTTAATACTAAGCTTAAGCTATGTGGAAAGAGAGGGTGAGGGTTTTGCGAGTGTTGCCAGATTCTTTTTCTATACACCGGGGTCCTTGTCCACCTAGCTACGCCACTGGACTTACTTTAGGAGGTAGCAGCTTATAAAATATGTCTAAGTAGGTAGAGTTCACCATAGATAAATAGAATAGAGAATTTTATTATGGTGTGCAGAAATTTCGGATGTAAGCGCATATACTAAAGCAAACCTATAGTACTGAAATGGTTATTTACTTATTGATCCAGCGAACGCAGTGAGCAATGTCTCAGTTTTGACTTAAAGATATTTCTTCATCTTCCCGGATGTTGATTTTCATCTACATCTACATTTTTTTTTTGGAAATTTGCTATAGCGCTATTTGTCAGCCGATTTTGATAATATTTTAACTAAATATTAACAAGATTTGCGTGTATGAATCAAATCGGTCAAAAGCGAGTCGAGATATAAGCTTATGAAGATTCAGTCAAACAGATGCGAAATCTACTGCTCTGAGTACTACTAATAAAAATAATTTATATACTCTATGACTCACTGTAATCACTGGTATTCGTAAGATCGGACAGTGAACTGCTTTTGTGGGCCGTGGGTTTGATGGTGATGGAGTACTCTTCGAAAATGTTGTCGTATGTGAACTTGGATCGACGTTTCGGGATGTTGCCGCAACTAACAATAACAGAAATGGTAAAAGACAGAAAATTCGTCAGTATCATGACAACTGTACCAGCCTTTTTAATAGTCCACTGCAGGACGTAGGCCTACCCACGAAGGGTGATTGGGCCATATCTACCACGCTGGCTCAGTGCGGGTTGGTGGATTCACATCCGTACAGTACCGTACCAGACTTTTTTTTAATAGTCCACTGCAGGACGTAGGCCTACCCATGAAGGGTGATTGGGCCATTTCCACCACGCTGGCCCAGTGTTGGTGGATTCACATATGCCATCGAATTTCTTCTACGGACGTAGGTATGCAGGTTGCCTCACGATGTTTTCCTTCAACGAAAAGCCAGTGGTGTGAAATTCCGTACATAAATTCCGAAGAACTCATTGGTACGGGACCTCACGATTGTAAGGCCGGTGTCATTTCCACCAGACCACCACGGCTTATCATGATAACAGCTATAGACAGTAGGATTATGTTAGAGATACTATTTCGAACCGAGCTGCCAACTGCAACTAACAGCACGTGTAGCGGTTGCATGAAGTTGGCGCATCTGCACTACTGATTTGTATCAGCCGCTGCACGTGCGTCGGCAGTTGCAGCTAACAGCTCGGTTCCAAATAGTACCTACCTTTAACAATATTATAAATCCGTTGTGGTTGCAGCTGTGCAGGTTTGTTTGTTAATCTTTCACGTAGTAAAGGGAGCGACGGATTGACTTGATTTTTGCGTGGATATAGTTTAAAGGTCGAAGTTGGAGAGTGCCATATGCTACTTTTAATTCCAGAAACCGCGCGTAAAACCTAGTACATACTTTATCGATTACTAAAAGGAACGGCTGGTAATGACACATTTTTTAGTAGGTACAGAACTCGTGATTAGTTCGAGGTAAATTCATGAAAGTTGAGTGTTCCTTATATTATATACAACAACAGCAAAAATAAATATCCGCTCTAAAAACGTAATTAATATGTTAAATAAGTTCACATTATATTTTCTGCTCCTGAAGTCATCATAATCATTGACAACAGACTAAGCGGCTGCTGGACATAGGCCTCCCTTTGCTTACCTATATGTCATCTCTATGCTATATCATTCACATAAAGGTATTCCTTGCTAATTGCATCACATTGCTCGTTAAGTCATCACAGATGCCATCTTTGGTCAGCCTGAATTCCGCTGTTCTAATCAAGACTACAACATGGTTGAGTAAATAGGTTAATACCGAAATAAATAAAGATATAATTCCGTAATCGACTGCACGCTATAGCAACAGTAGACTACAGTGTAGCAGCGACAATACTGGTTCCTATATATTTTATGAAATACATTTTGTATTGGCTATATTTTGCATTCTATACTACATATTTCTATGAAGTACATTCCGTAGCCAGTGACGCTGATTTACGCCAGTGATTTAGTCTAAGACAGAACCTGTAGAGCTATATTTGATCATTGGAGCGGCTAGGACGTATACGAACCATTATCCACCCTTCCGCTAGCTCAACCATAGATATTCAATGCTCGCTCCCGCTCCCACGTTACTATTTACGTATACGTTCAGGCGTTTGAATAGCCAATTGTAGCTCTCCTGTATACAATAATATGTCGCCAGACGACATTGTAGCCTGCTGTAGCGTGCATCGGATACGGTATAATACTGTTCCCTCGGACCAAATAAACAAACAGAATGTTGTTAACAAACAACTGAGGCCGGCAAAACTACGCCTCGCCGTGTACAGACACAATTACACACACATACACGTACAACAAAACTACAGCTTGGTTTGTCAATCGAACTATGTCGGCGCAACACCGACGCACTCACCACATGTATAAAAAACCGGCCTCACTTGTCTGTTCACGACTTTCTGTCTTGATTTTTTTATTTGGTCTGAGACTTTTCCTAAACTTCTAAGAACTGGGCAGTAATTTAACAAACTAAGAAGTATGTGGAACTCACTCGTTGGATTTATTATGCGGAGTTTTATTAGCCGGAGAATAAACCTGAAACACGTGTAGAGTTCTAAAATAAGTGACTGAAAATAAATGTGTAAGGCAGGTAGAGCAAAGAGAGTTAGTATTATCAAGGTTTAATAACCTAGGTAAAAATTAAGATATTTAATAAGATATTGATACTCCTTTTTGTTCACACTGATAAAATACAAGACCATTTGAAAATTACAGAATATATTCAGAGTGGCACAACTGGCGGCCTTATCGCTTCAGCTAACATTGAAATATGAACGGAATAATCTAGAAATGCTGGTATTTATTTGGCTCAACGCATAAGCATTGCTATTCAGCGTGGTAATGCAGCCAGCATGCTGGGCACGCTGCCAACTGGCAGTGGGCTTGAGCATTTGGATTATCTTTAGACCTTCAAATGATGGATGATCCAATGCTTTTTATGTAATAGTAGTGTAGTTTTGTTGAAGTTAATAAAGGCACTTTTGCCCGATAAAAACAATTTAGAAGAACATTTGTACCTTTTCCAAGCTAGCACTTTTTTGCATTTCCAATTTACCGAAAGTATAGCTTAGATAGATGTGCCATATTGTTAAAAATAATGTTTTTTCTCATCGGTAGGAAGCTCAGAATAAGGAAAGGAAGCAGCTAAAACTCGTTGACTAATTTTGACAGTTGACGTTTGTGCTGTTCTACGAAACTTAACAATGATAGAAAGAGTTCGACTATCGGTAGGTAACTTTATGGTAGGTACAAGCTTGATAAACTAGCTAACTGTGAGACGGATGAATAAGTTGATGGTCTCGTATAGATTTTAATTTAGTCACTTCAATAGAAATCAATAGCGCGAGCTTGTTATTAAAATACAGGGTTATTTCTAATCAATTAGCATCCTTTCAGGGGCTTATTCTGTACACCAAAACTAACAACTTTTGTTCTACGACTTTTATTAATTCCCAAAACAAAAATTGTTGTTCCATAGAAAAATGTCGTTCACCCTTGACAAAATGTACGGACAACAGATTTTTTTTTGAGTTTTAATAAAAGTCGTAGAACAAAAGTTGTTAGTTTTGATGTACAGAATAAGCCCCTAAAAGGATGCTAATTGATTAGAATTATTAGAAATAACCCTGTACCTATAGTGTTGTTGATAATGCGATAGAGAAATAAAAAAAAAAAAACAAGTTTCAATATTTTTCTTGATTTTTTAGTTATATGTTTTTTTGCTAACATTTAGACATTACGTAGTGAAGTTTGAGGTCTGGTCTGAATTATTTTGCTGGTTGAAAGTAAAACAGACAATTTTTTCTCATTGGTTTCTTCTTGAACTTTTGCGTAGGGAACCCTAGAAATGCATAAATAAAATCTTCGTCCTCATTGAATAGAAACAAGGTTCTAATTTATGCAATATCCTTTTTGGTCTTTTTCTTTAGTTCAAAATCGTATTTGGTAATATCTAAAGAAGGATGTAGTCAAGTGAGGTTGCAAACCGAACTCTTTTTGGTATACCTACCTAGGCCAAAAATAATGTACTTACAAAGAGAATGTAATAATATAGGTATCTACATAGAGAGCATTGTTTCAAAGATTTTATTAGTGGAGTGTCGGATTTTTGATTAGGTGAACAGAAAAGCATTACTTAGGCCTCTTAGGGCGCTTAAGAGCTCGAGACGGTTTTTCGCCGGGGCTACACACGGTTTTAAGCTGTGCGTATGTCCGGTCGTCAGTTATGTATATATCAGTCATTATGGAGGTCTGTTAATTAACGACGCACGCCCTGCATACCTATCTAGACACGCGGCAGCGTGTCCAGCCAAGACTAAGAAAAGGGCGACGCAGCAGCCGTGTGTAATATTACACTAACCATTTCGAGCCACTTTTGATCCCTTCATAACTCGAAAACGGTTTAATAGAATAGAATAGAAAGATTTAACCTAAATATATGAAAATTAGCATATTTTTAAAATTCTTTAGCTTATCTACAGTACAATAATACAGTACAATAAAATAGCCGCATATATTGACTAAGGTGTAGAGTTTATGAAGTAAGGACTTGTAGAGTTATGCGTGTAGAGTTAGAAGCTTGGATTTACGTGAGATCTGACAACTTTTTGATAGTGTGAACTGTGATTTAGTCTTGGCTACATTTCACATGAAAATGTCTTGTTGGATATAAGTTACTCTATGCGCACGCCAGCCCGTAAATCCGTTCGTCAAAGAGAATCTGTGCGTAGGCCTAGCAAAAAAACCGTCTCGTTACCAAGCGCCCTTATGGATCTTAATATTAGATTTTTCACCATGGTTTGGGTTGTAAAAATTAAAAGACGAGTCACTAAGATTTACGAATACGAAGAAAAACTACAAGAATTTTTAAAAGAAAAAATTTTTAGAAGTAAGTATACGATATGTAGAGTTTTTACTTAATGTCGATTTATCTTGTTGCTTCAGGCCAAATAGCCGACACCAACCCCGACGAAGTAGATGACGCTAAAGAAATCGCCGTTGCTGTGAAGCCCGAAATCGGAGACCCTAATACCACTCCCCAGATCCAATTGAGGAGCATGATCATGGCGCCCGCGAACTGCCATGAAGATGGATACCAGTTAGACGCGCTTGGTCATTGCCGATACGTTTTCTAGGCCTTATCTAAATGCGGGCTAATAGTTTTTTGTGGCAACTTAAATTATGTTTTTATTATAACTCCTTCCAAAAAGGCTTGGTCCTTAGTTTAGGTGCCCCCTGCGTGGTAGCACCGCTGCCAATGCGGTGTTATGGTTGACATGCGCAAAATGTTCAGGGTGCTTTTCGATGACATTTAGAAGATTAATGTCATATCAGATTATGTTTTTGTGTTATTTGAAATGGCAACTAACCCATTTTGTCGACACGTACCTTTTCTTAGTGTAGTTAATGTGTGTAATATTTATTAAACTCGTAGTAGGTACTTAATTTAGATGTAATATTTGTTTAATTGTCGAACCCATTCGACACGATTGATGTTAGGTTTTTGGCAAAAATGTTCTTTATTTGATAGTTTAGTATTAAACATGTTTTGTAAGTAAATATTTTGTAATATTCCTAATACATATAAATAAGTACTTATTGAAGACGTGATTCTGCTTTTTTTATTTTTCTACAGTTTCAGTTTTAGCTTATTCAAAATAAGCAGATGTACTTATTTTACACGTCAACACTATTAATTTTGTAAAAAAAGAGGTAATTAAGTGCAATAATATAATCAAGCCAAATACAAAAAAATATGAATAATAGGTACCTAATGAAAAAGTTTATTAGTTAGAAGTAAGTAACTACCTAAATGCACTCGCCCTTTAAAATAGATACTTGTTATGTTTTAAGAGTTATTGCTTAGGTACTTACCTATCTTAACTTTCTAACGAGGGTGCGGTTGTTGTCTTCGCGAGACTGAACCAGTTTTCCCCTAACTCGAAAGTCTATAAAGCTCGTTTGAAGTCGTTTGATACTAGGGTACCAACACCGAGTATCTAAGTAGGTATATTTTTACTACTTGACTCACTACCTAAATACCGTACGCTCCCATGCACCAGGTTCTTGTGTTGTTAATTCTTACTCTATCAGAGAAAGAACGCTGTTCTACCTTTAAAATTAAAAAGATGTACTTTACAATTTAGTTATTACATTTACATATATATGTTAGTAGGTACGACATGAAAAGTATCAATTAAATAAATACATACTTACGAAATAATTTTACTAAAGTAAAAAAAAAAAAAATAAAGCGCTCAGGAAGGATTGGGATATTCGCAGCTTGTAGCTAACATCACAACCGCCAAGAATTTGATTCGACTGATATCTATAAAAAGTAAGTTCGTATAGGCTGGGTGGCTAGTCCTGGTGTCAGAGTTTTTAGGCCGCCTGAAGACCTCTGACATGGCTAAACGGTTAAGACAACCGGGACCTACAATTTAACGTGTTTTCCGAGCCACGGTAGCGCTCAGTTGGCAAATGCCACCCGCGGGCACCCATCCAAATACTGACCGTGCGGAACGTTGCTTAATTTCGGTGATCGCTGACAAACACCTAGTCAGTAAAAATTTACTTTACTTCAGACTACACTACGAGCGCTACGAGTCGACCCGATACTTACAGTTCCAAAAAATTATACCACGACATAGTTTTTGATATCAGTTATTGCTATAAAATATTTTTGCAGCGCAATAGATGACTCTAAGCTGTTTTTAAAAGTCCAAGTGGTATTTCCGATAGCCCAAACATGAGTATAACTAAGATCTTTGATTTGTTATCGCAGTTCCAATAACCGTCCGATAGCTCTGTTTACCTCGTCTGGACTTTATCAATATGACTCGATGTTTACATGCGAATTTGCCAAGTACTCCGCATCATTTACTGCGAATACTTGGCGAAACCATAAAATAGTATACCTACTCAGTATTCGCATACTTAACACAGTTTTGTTATGTCCTAGCTTTACCCGCGGCTTCGCCCGCTAAATATAGTTGTTACCATACTGGCTTTTGGCCGCGGCTTCGCCCGCGTAATATATTGATTTGCACCATACCATATATCCTATAAGAATCTTTTATTTTTCCGGGATAAACAGTAGGCACTATTTGGCATTTTCCAACCTATGAACTATATTAATGTCAAAAATCAAGTCTATTCATTAGATAATAGACAAAATATTCATGGACAAAAGAGATCTTAGACTTACTAATCTGAGAGTGTGTTTGTTAGCACATTTAGTAAGTAAGGATGACACGAATATGTTTTGTAACAATGAATTTGATGAATAATAAATTATTATATGAATATTCATGCAAAAATTCAAATCGACCCATCTTCGCTCCATTGCTGTGTGATAGACGAACAGACAAATCAACAAGTAAGGAGAGTCGGCTATTTATGTTCGCTGCAAACTTGTTCACAGAAATATTCCTTATGTAACCCACCTATTTGTCAGGACTATTTGTTCTTATTAGCACAATTATCAGTTCCATTGACTAAACTAGCAAGACTACCTAACCTACTCGAGTAGCCGGTAACACACTACACAGGCAAGTTAAAATTAAATATCAATGAGTACTTACATAATATATACCTAGTAGGTACGCGGCGTGTAGGTAATATGGTATTATTGTAATGAGGATAGTATGATCAACGGATCTTGATAGTTTGAAATTGGAGCATTGCTTTTGCTCTATATAGGACATATAATTTAAAATTTTATGCAACAAGTGGATTGGTGTTTAGATTTTATTCGGCGATAAGTCCGTCTTTAATAGAAACTAGCCCGATGGTAGGTACATAAGTGATGATGTGGTCGAAGATGAGGCACGCAGACGATGTGAAGCGCCCTGCAGTAAATGTTGTAACGCACACCATGTTTCCGTAGAGCGTATTTAGGTAGAGTTTAAAATGTATGGATGAAAATGTAGAGTAGGTATAACAAAAACATATTGACAGAGAAAAAAAACTAGTACTAGAAAACAAACGAAAAAATGGTTTCTTACTTACCGAATTTACTGAAAATGGAAAAAGATACGACAATATTAAAGAACGATAAGGAAAATATCTGTAGAGTTCATCACTAGATAAGAGTACATGGTGGAACGTAATCCCTGGTGAACGGATTATGAATTTGATGTAAAAATAAAATTGCCCAATAGGTAGAAAAAAAAGCCCAAGGGACTGCTGTTTTAAAAAAAATGCCTTTATAAAAACTTACACTTACCTACCTCTACCATGACAATTTCTTAGTACAATTTAGATTAGAGGTTAACCACAGCAGTATGATATATTATGAAACTAGCAGCGCCCCGCGGTTTTACCCGCATTGTGCCCGTTCCCGTGAGAATTTCGGGAATTTTTATACATATAAACCTTCCTCTTGAATCACTCTATCCATTAAAAAAAACCACATCAAAATCCGTTGCGTAGTTTTAAAGATTTAAGCATACAGACAAACAAACAAACAAACGAAAATAGCGACTTTATTTTATACTAGCAGCGCCCCGCGGTTTTACCCGCGCTGTGCCCGTTCCCGTGGGAATTTTGGGAATTTTTATACATATAAACCTTCCTCTTGAATCACTCTATCCATTAAAAAAAAACCGCATCAAAATCCGTTGCGTAGTTTTAAAGATTTAAGCATACAGACAAACAAACAAACAAACAAACGAAAATAGCGACTTTATTTTATACTATGTAAGGACTATGTAAGGATATGCAAGGGAAAGCTAGGAACAAAATAAATGTTAGAACTATGTATGAGTAAGCTAACATTTAACTTAATATCAAGGCTGAATAGTAGATATCTATTGCTTGAAAATAATAATGTTAGAACTATAAGCAAGCGAACATTTAATAAAATAAATAATAAAAAGCCTTATATTTCCGATATCACAACACAATTGGCAATTAAACATTTACAAAAATTATAAAATAAAGAGTGTCGTGTACATCAGGAACCCCTCTCAGGTGAAGGCCTCCTCCAAAGAATGCCATGATTCTCTATTTTGGGCTATTTCGTGCCATTTGGAGCCAGCGATTTTTTTGATGTCGTCCTCCCATCGTGTGTAGGGTCTTCCTTTGTAGCGCTTACCTGGTGGTCCTTTCCAAGTTGTTACAGTTTTGGTCCATCTGCCGTCTGCCAGGCGCGCTACATGCCCGGCCCATTTCCACTTTAATTTTTGGGCGTGGGATAGAGCATATATGCAGAAGCGAACATTTACTTACGTATAAATATTATTGATAACTATATACCTATATAGTACTTATGTGGGTCCTATACGTGATTATCTTACACATCATTAATCCATCAATATCAAAGGAAGCGCTATCTATCTAATGTAGTAATAATGTTTAAAACGGGCAATAAATAGCGTGTACAGCTACTCTAATAGGATTAGGTGTGTCCGGGGGTTGATAAAACTTGGCGACAAGGCGTCACTGAAGGAAAATAGTTTCCTAAATTTCCGATGTAACGGATTCTCAAGTATCCGTGAGTCAACCACGCGTCAGAAGTGCAAAGGTGCAAACTAGAAGATAAAATATTGTTCGTATATAACACTGGGCCGGCCGGCATCTTGCATCAGTTAGCTCTAAGCTCTCGAAGCGACGCAGTGTTCCGAAAGTTTCCTCTGAAAATTTTTGAAAACCTACTCTAAATTGTAAGTACCTAGGTGATCTAGTAAGAAGAGAATTTTAAACATATTCCTAGGTTTGTCGTTTTTTGAAAGTGATTTCCTGTTTTTGTGATTAAATTAGGTACATCAAGTTCTAATCCATCGTAATTTTTGCCTGGTGTCTCTACAGTGATTGGAAAATAGTTCAGAATGGAATTATAATTTAACTGCATAATTACGATTGATTTATTTTCAATTAAAATCTAAGGTAATGAATCATCAATGAAACAATTGATATAAAATTTGTGAACGATAACTAGAACAAGCCAAAATTTGTCACCAATATCCTACGTATAACTAATGTAACAAGTATAGGTATACATATAGATTTGGCGATGCATTGAGTAGAATATGGAACTCCTAATTTTTTGATGTGGTATAAAAACCTACACGAGTTTTACTTCACATACTTAGTTTCTTGTTTATCTATTATTTCCCATCTGTAGTGATATGTTGTATTAACACCAACCATCTTGTTCTTTATATAAAATTTGCAGAAATTCTAAATTGAGTACCTAATCTATTTGCAAATAATCAAAAGGAAGAATGGACGTTAATAATCTTAAGCATTGTGACGCTAAAATATAAACAAATAGGTACCTACTTACTGCTATTATTTCTGCAATAAGTTTGTAAAAGGCAAAAATTATAATACTTACTTTCAGTTTTGCGACACAACATTCTTTATAGGTACTCGTACTATAGTCCATTCTTCACATGAATCATTTATAAGATAATTATACTACATAAATAGGATGTGACAAAATTGAAGACTGATTGACTTTGGTCCGCATTCCATTAACCTAGAGATCTCAACAAAAACCTCGATCCTGTAGTAACATAGCCTTCGGATATTCGTGACGTCGCGCAGGCTAATGTTCTTCCGACCTTCAGACGGAATTCCTATCCTGATTGCAATCTTCGTTTTCCGTTGAAACCCATTGTTTTTTTAAACCGGTTCCCCTCTTTAACCTTTGGCGTAAGTTTCTTTCGCTTTTTGTCCTATTTTCCGTACGTTTCATATTTCTTAGTCATCATTAACTTCTGTCTGTTGCATATTTCCAGGTATATATAATAGTCCTCCATTCGTTTATGATATTCACCTTGGTCTCTTGCTAAATTCAAGAGATCGAGGAAAATAAAAAAAATCCTATTGTTATACAAGTTAAACATCTAAGGACTTACACTAAAGGTACAAACAAATAGGAGTCAAAGACAGTAGGTAATTAAGTTATCGGTCGAATTTAGGTCGATACTACGTAGGTACCTAATCACTTAGGCACGCATGTATTATTCTGATAAGAAGATAAACAAAGATTTCTTGCTATCAGATTTTCTTAGCATCGATAATTTAGTACAAAATTAATTTGTTATACCCAAATTATACTAGAAATCCTAAGTAGGTACGTAGATAATGTAGAGCTCATAGTTTCGTTTCGTAACAAGTGAAAACAACATTCTAAGAAAAAACATCGACATCCACAACCAATTAGCGACATTAGCAGCTGTTCCTAGTTCCTACATTGTTACGAGAGCAGAGACCGTGAACTTTGATCAAATAGGTTTTTACGTTTGTCATTTGGTCGAAGAAAACACGCATTAAGTGCTTCCTGAGTTTTTAAGGTTTATAGACCATTTAAACGTACAGTAATTAGATTTTTTGTTCAATGTCGATTTATGTTGTTGCTTCAGATAAAATGGCCGATACCGACCGCGTGGTGTACCCCGACGAAGTAGATGACATTAAAGCGACCGCCGGTGCTGTGAAGCCTGAAGATGGAGACTCCAACACGGTGGAGGAAATTCCTGAAGAAGCCCTCCCCCAGGTTCAGATGAGGAACATGATTGTGGCGCCCGGGAACTGCCCTGAAGGATACCAGTTAGACGCCAACGGCGTTTGCCGACAGGTCTTCGACTAGGCCTTAAATAGGCTAATAGTTTTCTATCGCAACTTGTTTTAAATTAGGTATTTGTGTTGTTTGAAATGGCAATGATCGATTGTTTTCTTAGTTAGTAAGTCTTAGCTACGTAACATTATTTCATTGTCGTGCCCATTCGGCATGTTGCTAAGTTTTTGTCAAAAATGTTGTTTTTGCCGAAATATTCTCATTGTTGTGTGTGATTGAGAAGGCCTTCGAAACGTTTGATTGTGAATGTACCTCATTGGTAGTAATTTCAGTATTATTGAGTTCGAATGGGCATGTTTCTGTGTTATTTATAAGAAAATGTTTCGTGATGTTCCTAATACACATATTGATGTGATTTTAAAAGCATTTTTTATTTTCTTACAAATTTTGAGGAGAGCAATAAAACCATTCAGTTCTAATAATTAACGATCATTTACTTTAAAATATTCATTAATGACATAATGTTCTAGTCTCTGTGATAATCAAAACATAGGGTCTAAGTTAAAAAATTAAATATTCTTTCTATAACCCTGACATCGTAAAATATTGTTGATACTCGCCTACAAAAATTATAAGTAACCGAGCGTTGCATAAGTTTTAACAAATGGAGCGTCACTTTCACACGAATTCCTGCAAGAGAAAAAATATCGTTAGACATCACATCAATTCTGTTGTACCAATGTCTAAACTAAATTTGAGAGAACTAAAATTGTGGCCATCCTTTTCTTACATGTTAACACGAAAAGAGATGTACCTAAATCATTTTAGTCCTGTCAGATTGAATAAGTTTAGTGACGTGTACATCAGAATTGGGGTCTAAAAGGACACGGTAGAATTGAATTCATTCAAGTTGGATGACTCAGTAGAGCATCTACTCTATAGTAAGAGGGTTCGATTCCCAGCCGAGTACTTTTTTTTTTAAATTCAATAAAGAGCCCTACTAATGGTAAGAGGTCACCGTAGCCGCTGATACTTGAATTTGCCTGATCATTTGTGCTTAGTTTTTAGTATTGTACGACTCTATTGATATAATAATCTTAACAGGGATATGCCTAAGGATGTGCTCATTAATACCAATCGAACGATTGAGTTCAACAACCTAAGAAATAGGACGGTCAGACTGATACGTCTGACGACCAATTATTGACTTGACATTAATTGTAGGTAGGTACTTGATGCGCTTTGTACTCATTATGAATATCATTAGGTACCTTTAACTAAGGATAATTACGGATTGACTATGAATACTACCGTAACAGGACATCGTTATGCTTGAAATTGTTAAGATCACGACGATAAATATGACGTCACGTGGTGGCAAAGCCTAAATCCGTAGCTATTAGCATCAGTAAGTACCACCAAAACCAGGGTATACCATAAGTATTTAGACCCGTCCACCAACGCTTGTTTAAGTTAAACGTGCGATTACTGTATTTAATCAACGGTTAAACTTGGCCCTTAGACCCGAGTTCACCAACAGATGTTTAATTTATTAACCGTTGGATAAATCTTAAACGGCTAGTTAACGAAATATTGCTGTTCACCAAGCAAAAACCCATGTTTAAATGCAGTAATCACACGTTTAAGTTAAACAAGCGGTGGTAAACTGTAAATATTTTTAACAGGTACTGACTGAAGCTCACATAACAGCTGCGTGATTATTGGGTTTTGCGCAGTTTGTAGCTAACTTCACAGCCGCCAAGAAGTTTGGTTTGGCGTATTTTCCTTGTGATTTTTTCAGTGGTATGTATCTAATACCTTTTTACACTAAATATATTAGTTTTGCATAGCAGCTAAGGTTTTTTTTTTGATGACAGTGATGCTTAGAGCCTTCCATAAATTAGGTCTTATAAAATTACTTTTGCAAAGCAAAATTTTGCTAAATCAATACTTTTCCACATTTAGATTCAGAGTTCAGTTCATTCAGGCATTTTCTGTTCTAAGATGCTAAAAAATATTTCAACTAATTATTAGGTATTTGGTTATTACAATACATATTTATCAAGACAGTGACTTTACTTCGCAAACGAAATAACAATTTCTTATAATTTTCCGCATACTCAACCATTTCAAATAAATGCCATTCCAAATAAACAAAGTCATGAAATAGTCTCCTGGACTTTTCTATATTGAGACTATTATAGTGAATTTCTTAACATATCATCTAATAAAATCTTCGTACAGACTAATTTTTGAAGCATAGGCAAATAGGAATTGTAATAAACTACAGTAAGTGCGAATAAATAATGAACATCGAGATTAAAATTTGTAAACAGTTTATTAGCTAACTTCGGTTAAGTAGAGCGTTATATTTATGTTTTAAATGGTTTATGCGAAAAGATAAGAACAAAGAACTCTCGACAAAACCGAGCAAAGTTGTAATCAGCCAATAGCCATGATAACTAAAACATATAATTAGTCTGTTAGAACCAAACTTACCGACATAGCCCAGCTGATTAGCAATTTGAAGTGGCAATAGGCAGGTGACATGGCACGGAAGACTGATGACCGATGGGTCGAAAAGTTCTCGAGTGGAGACCACGCACCGGCAAGCGTAGGACGTCCACCCACAAAGTGGAAGCATGACCTCATTAAGTCCGCAGGATCACTCTGGATGCAAGCCGCTACCAACTGGTCTTATTGGAGATCTATAGGGGAGGCATATATGTCCAGCAGTGGACATCTTATGGCTGATGGATGATTCTTTCGTCCGAGAAGTGACGTCAAGAGCCCCCACACCCGAACTTTAACAAGGTTTATCCTTGTCATTTATCGTTTGAATGACAAAAGAAAAATTACGTATCCAATATTTTTTGATAATAATCTAACTCACGGACTAATTACAATAATGTCTTTTTTAAACCAGTCATCAAGCCTATTGTCCCTTTTCAAACAACGATGTCCATTCTTTATTCGCTATTACCGTACACATAAAGGTAACAAACAAATAAGTAACTACAAAGATATAAAACCAATTAAAAATTATAACAATTTATTGAGGTACTGAAATAATATAAAATTACCTACATCTAAGTAAAATATTGTGCAAGAGTGATTCATATTACTAAGCATAAAAAAGTAAAAAATATGACTAAGTATTAATAAAATTAACAATAAATTACACTAGTTTCTACATTCTATTATAATTTCTCTAAAAATGTAAACTTACATGCACGTAAGATCTGTTTAGGTATATTTGAATATTTGTAGCAATAAATATGGCGGACTGGCAACCAATGCAAATCGGTACATCGGAAATACAGCGCTGTCATTGGTATACGTAGCATACGCCATGTTTGTTAACATATTTGGACAACAAACGGTCAATAAACAACACACGTTTGGCAAGACTAAAATCTAGAAAGGTGAAAGCTCTGGAGCCATTTTTATGAATCGTTAGAAAATGACTTTTATAACCGCATGCACTTGAGACTAAAATAGATTTTAAAAGTTTTCAATGCTCTTTTCAGCTTTTACTTGGCGTTGTGAAGCATACGTTCTTTCGGACTATTATTGGTTTAAAAATAAAGCCCCTAGACTAGACAAAACTGGCTAAAAGTCTGCCACAATACATTTTCTGTGTTATGTCCAAAAATTTCAATTTTTTAAATTCATACTCAAAAAAATCGACTTGTCCTGTTGATAAAACCCTGATTGATAGATACATCTAGAAGGTATCGTCTCAAATGGGGCACTAACATTCCCAGAAGCAGAATAAAACAATAGTGACATGTTTATTTGCCTTGAAACTTGCCAGTCGTGTGGATTAATTTTATAAAATTAAAACAAAATTTAAGTAGGTATATTAGAACTACAATAAGTAGATAATAATATGTCTCTATATTATCTAAGGTGTGGCATGCGTTTATTATACATAGGTAAAATATAATCTAATCTACTCAATGTACATAGTCCATTGACACTTTGCTAAGCTATGAACAATAAAAAGTGAATTCACTTTACTTTTACTTTAATTTACACTTTTAATTGCTTGCAGGGGTAATAAATAAATAGATTTTGAACACTAGGATTGGTCCCACAAATTCAGTTGCTTTTCACATCATCGTTCACAGCTTATGAAAGGGCCCAGAGCTTCGATTATTTATAAAGGGACTGCGTTTTGGGAGGACAAGATGAAAGCTTTCGTCACTTTTAGAAGGTAATTACTTGGGAAAATCTAAAACACTAATTGTTCGTCTAGATAAGAGTGGTGACTGTCACTGTCGGTAATCCAAAGCCCTCTATAAACAATCAAAGGTGAGGAGTGAACAACAGCGGTGGGTGTGCGCGGTACTTACTCGTCCTCCCAAGGACACACGTCGTTCCTGTGCGCAGCCGCCGGGGCCACCCGGGCGCGCGCGGCCGCCGGGGGGCCCTGCTCGCGCGGCACTCCGGGGCCCTTTTTCTCGGGGCCCCGACTACTGTCACTGCTGGCGCCGTCGGCCGCGGGACCCGAACGCGCGGGGCGGACGGCAGGCCCCGGCGCGCGCTCGTCCCGCGCCGCGCACGCACAAGGCACTTTGTCCGCATCCTCCTCGGCGCCGATGTCCTCGCTCACCGCGAGCGGCGCCACGCATGCACGCGACTCGCTCGCCTCGCTCGCCGCCGTGCTCTCGCTCGCCTCGCTCACGCTCACGTCGTTCGGCGCGGGTGTGGGCGCGGGCGCGGGCGAGGGCGCGGGCGCGGGCGCGGGCGCGGGCGCGGGCGCGGGCGCGGGCGCGGGCACGGACACGGACGCGGGCGCGGGTGCAGGCGCGGGTGTGGGCGCGGGCGCAGGTGCAGGCGGTGCAGACTCGGGCGGCGCGGGCTCGGGCGGCTCCGGCGCGTCGTTGTCGACGTGCGGGGGCTCGGGCCGCGCGGGCTCCGGCCCCGTCTCCTCTATGGTGGGCAGGTCGTCGTCGTCGGCGCGCAGCGTGCAGCGCGAGTCGGGCTCCTCGCGCAGCTCGGTGGGCGTGGCGGCCGTGGACGCGAACACGGACGACGGCTCGTCCGAGTGCGCCGTCGAGCGCGTCTCCTCCGGCGACTCCTGCGTCGAGTCCTCCTCGGGCGCCGAGCTCACGCTGATGGTGGGCGTGGGGCGGTGCGCGGCGGGGGCGGGCGCGGGCGCGGGGGCGGAGGTGGAGGGAGGTGGAGCGGGCGCGGGCGCGAGGTGCGGCGGCGAGGCGAGCGGCGCGAGGTGGCGCGGCTCGACGGCGGAGAGGCGGCGCAGCGGCGGCGGCGCGCCGCGCAGCCCGCCGTCCAGCGTGCTCTGCTGCGGCAGGCGGCGGCGCTCGGGCCCGGCGAGCGCGACGGCGCACGACACGTCGGATGAGGAGGAGCCGGAGTCGGCGGCCGAGTCCTGGCGGCGGCGCGCGCGCGGCGGGCCCGCGCCCTCCCACGGCAGCGCATCGTCCAGCTCGGCGAGGTTGGACTGGGAGTGCGAGTGCGCGGGCTCCGTTGTTCGCGCGCCGCCCGCCAGCTCGTGCGCGGAGCCCGACAGCGAGCGGTCGGAGCCGCGCCGGCGCGCGAGCCCGGCGGCGCCGCTGCCGCCGCACGACCCCCCGCTCGCCACCGACTTCTTCTTCACTTGCCCGCCGAAGTTGAAGAACCTGCGATCGACGTGACAATTTTTCAACTACCCACATTTTTATTTTAGTTTGTTTGGTTTCCATCCAAAAAATTTATCTGCTCTCAGTAAGCGGTCTCCAAAAGTGGTCAGAACCAAAATAGCAAAGGTATCAAATCTTCTCCACTAGAAACCTACACAAAGAGCATAAAAGTGGTCCATCTCAAGTGAACACACAACTCACTTGGCTTTCTTCTGATGCACGTTTTTGCCCTCGGCGAGCAGGCGCTGGAAGTGGTCGGAGCGCACGAAGCGCGGGTAGCAGTCCTTCTTGAGCAGCAGGCCGTACACGTGGTCGGCGGCGTGGTCGAGCGCGTACCGCGACCCGCTGCGCAGTCCCTCCGCGACCTTCTCGGCCGTCGCGCCGTCGATGTTTATCTCGCACGGAGCGCCCGGCGCTAGGAACTCCCTGCAATTTACAATTGTAGGCTTTAAATTCAATTCTATCAAGTTTTTGGTATTTTTGTTACAGCGGCAACAGAAATACCTACATCACCTGTGAAAATTTCAGCGTTCTAGCTATAACGATTTTTTTTTTAGATAAAGCCTGATATTTATTGTTATAGCGGCAACAGAAATACACCATCTGTGAAAATTTCAGCATTCTAGCTATAACGGTTCAAAAGATACCACAGAGTCTCTCGATAGACAGGTGCATACCTGTCTATCGAGAGACTCTGTGGAAAACGTTAGGGGAGGCTCTTAATATTACTACAGCTAGAATAACCACGATATAGATATTTTTTGGAGAGAGCGAACAAACCTGTAGCATGAATAGAAACTACGTTAAAATGAGCCACAATCGTACTCATACATCTCCCCAAGTTTCTTAGTTATTTATTAGTGCTGCTTCTCCTGAGGTCCACGATGGCCGTTAAAGACAAACTCGATAAGACACAATCGTACTCACTCATAAATCTCCTCAAGTTTCTTGGGTATTTGTTTAGTGCTGCTTCTCCTGAGGTCCATGATGGCCGTTAAAGACAAACTTGATAAGACACAATCGTACTCACTCATAAATCTCCTCAAGTTTCTTCGGTATTTGTTTAGTGCTGCTTCTCCTGAGGTCCATGACGGCCGTCCAGAAGCGAATATTTTCATGAGAATACTCCTTGCGGAGGAAGCTGGTGAACTCCTGCAGCCCCGTGGGGTCGGAAACCAGCTCCTCGATGGAGAGCGCCCAGCGCTGCACGCGCTTTTCGCTGGGGACATCCACCCTGGAAATAATAAGGTAGCTAGTTACAAAGGGAACCAGCACTTTGGAACCGATGAAGCAACTAGATAAAGAAAACTGCACCAAAAGCAGTCGGGTTTTTTTCGAAGATTTCCTTATGAAAAATAAAGGTGCTAAACTAAAATGGGATCTGGCGGATCGTGTGAATCGTATCACCCCGAGAGTGGTCCAGGGTCTTCACACTTGCTAACGTCTCCGACTTGTGTTGGAGGCGAAGTCTGACGAACATACAAAAAAAGGGTCTTCACACAGTAGATACCTAATGCCCCATCCACACTCTCGCAAGCGCCTCGGCGAGGCCTTCATGCGAGGCGACATACGCGAAGAAAATGCGAGACGAGGCGACACGAGCGCCCCATCCACACTCTCGTGCTTGCGTTTACTCGTGTCTAAGAGTGTAGATGGTGCATGAGGGTAGACGAAGCCAGGGAAGGCCTAAAAAGCGCTGGCGTGACGATCTTGACATTTTATGGGAAGGTTGGCAGGATTTGGCTTCGGAACGCAAATTATGGAAGGAAGTGGGGGAGACCTTTGCCCAGAAGTGGGACAGGATAGCATAGGTTAAGAAAAATAAAATAAAAAATGGTACAAAAAGAACTCGTGCGTTTATTCAAAAACGGAAACTATTAGTTTGCGTGTGGCTCCATACATTTTTGCAAACGACGACGAACTAACAAATTTTTTTGAGCCACACGAAGTTTTCGTTTACTAGGTATATAAACTCATATCACATACCTGATCACTTTGCAAGACGGCTTTTCACCGGGGCTACGCACGGTTTTAAACCGTGTGTACATCCGGTCGTCATTTATTTATGGAAATCTATGGGCATCTGTTAACGACGACGGCGCAAGCACGTGGTGCAAAGTAAGCTGGGTCAAACCGTAGTCATAAACAAGCCGAATCGGGATAAATAAATAGAAACAGACTCGTTACCAAGTGGCCTAAACGGGTATTATTTCATATTATGCGCAGGAACTCGTACCTACTCACAAATAGAGAGGTTAGATTATTAGTTAAGGTTTAAAAACACGAAAAAACCTTTATCTACACTAATGTTGTAACATTCTACTTATGTTTCCAATACTTGACTTATAATGACTACTGTTATAGCGCAGACAACAAAACACTCAATTTAAGCAATTTCACATGATGTTATAATATCCACATCGTTATCGTAAAATCTCATTATAACATCGCGCGCTCACTCCTGATTGGCCCTGCGCGCGCAGCTGCGTTCTCATTGGTTAGATTTTAATGGCGCCAAGTTCACTGTGACAATACACGTACGCGTGAATTTAATGTTTCGCAATATGTTTTTTTTTTTATTAGTGAAGATAAAGTAGTGTAAGTATGCAACTGCATAAAACACGGGTATTAAAACACGAGTGTGAGTTTATGAAACGAGCGCAGCGAGTTTCATAATAGTAACGAGTGACTTCATTATATGACAGTTGCATAAACTACTATTACCCATCCTTCCTACTACAGAATTGCTCTTTACTGGCAGGTAAAATTTCCTAAAACGCATTTGATCTTAGAACTTTTATTTTACAAGCAACGAGAATAAATTCTCGTGTTTGCTTCAAAACCCTTTTGGGTGTTCATCATCATATCCCATCTAAAATAAATTGTGGTAGCGAAAATAGGTGAGGGTGTCTCTTTCACTTCAGGAACAAAACAATCTTTTAAGAACATATTGTTGCCAAAGAGTTTAAGATCATGCATCATGAGCAAGCATCGAGAAATAGTGCACTGCTAATAATTCCAAACTAGGTACAAATAGGTTTTTGTTCACATTTAGACAAGACAACACCTTGTAAGTATTTTAGTTTAGAATGAACAAAGATGTGATATTGTCAGTTCTTTACAGAATTAATTTTCGGCGAATGTATTGTATTTCGGAGCTGTAGATATCCATTTTTTTAGCCTTCTTCTTTTTAAAAAAAAAAGGGTGTTCGATATAAAAAGTTAAAAATCTACGTCTGGTTCCATAAGCCAGAGAATGTCCCAAATTACTGGATTTTTTCGAAAAATAAAATTTTAAACTTTTGAAGGTCTTTTAAGTACCTAAACGTGTTTTATCTTTGACCACATCGTCGCTTACTAATTACTTTTGAAATGGTGACCAGAGGGAAAGATATTATAGAAAAATACAAATTGAAATTTGCTTTCACAGATTCATGCCATGCCAATCGAAATCTTTCTTTGAGAACAGAGTCGGAAACAAAAAGTGTTCAACTAAACTCTACCGTGAACAAAAAGGTAATACGTACAAGAAATACAAGGAGTTGCTTTGTAAAGTTCAAGGACTTTCAGAGGTAGATATTTATACTCATCAATAAAACAATGTGACCAACCCTGAAATTACACAAATTTCGAAGTTATTCAGATAAACAGATTTAAATAATTATTTTCCATGTAAAATTTCATCGAGAGTATGACAACACATCTATGGAACAGTTAATTTTTGAAATTTCGTGATACAGGAGTTTCCTATCCATACTAAAAGATGACTTCACAATGACGAGTATAAACACTTCTGAAACTCCCTGCACTTTGCAAGGCCACAGCCTATACTGAACTATCCAGAACTGGTGTAATAAGCCGAAAGGAGGTGATTCAGACCATCATTGTAATCAGCTTTTACTACGAGGCTAACAAGAATTCGAGAAAAAAAACAGCTGTTTCATACATTTTATCAATTCCGAGTTGCAATTTTGTATGGAACAGCAGATTTTTTTAACTAATTTCGGGTTGGCCCCCATAGTAAAAGTTGTTTATAATGATGGTCTTAATTACTCCCTTTCAGCTTAGTACAGGGTAAGCAGATAACCCTGTATTATAGGTCGCTTCAAATAAAAAGAACGCTAGAGCTTCAATCTGTTCACAAGGAAATTTAACTCCTATGCACAGCAAATAGGAGGCAAATCTCCTAGTACACAGCTGTAACTGCAGGAAGGAGATTTAATTCCTATAACGTGTGCAATAAAAGTGAAATTTCCTTGTGCGAAACTTGACGCTCCAGGGGAGCGTTTTTTGGACTTCGCACTGTTTGGTTGCATACGGAACTTGTATGGAGTAGGTACTCGCAACTTCCATAGACAACACAGAGATTCTCCATACAATCTGTCAAAGTTACGTATACGTTCTTAGACGATCGAATAAAGATCCCCAGAGTTCTTTACGTGACGCGACGTATATGTGGTAGTTAGAGCTAATAGGCAGCTATTAGGTAGGTTCAGCACTCACAGAGGGTTGTTAATTTGCCAGAATAGGGTGTCGTCGCTGACCCAAGGGTTGGAGGGCTGCGGCGGGGTGAGCCAAGGATCGTAGGGAGCGAAAGTCTCCGAGTAGGCCAAAAGAGCCTCGAGGGCAATTGAAGTCTTCACTCGCGTACGGTCCAGGCTCGCTTTTAGATGTTCAATCTAGAAGAATGTGAAAGTAGACAGAATTAGAGACTGCGCACGGGACAAACTTTACTCCTCACGTCTCCCCATTTTTATCTTATTAAACTAGCGACCCGCCCCGGGTTCGCACAGGCGTATTATACATATAATCCTTCCTCTTGAAACACTCTATATATTAAAAAAACGCATCAAAATACAAGCATACAGCGGGAAGTGACTTAGTTTTATTATTTTATACTATTTAGTGATAGTGACGAGATAAATGTACGTCCGATATTAAAGGTTTCTACTCTATGCACCAATTTAGTTATTTTAATAGCATTTTGACGCTGATGATGCTGTCAGGGTACAGTGTGATTGCGGAGCCTCTGAGCAGAATATGGATCACCTCCTTCCGTGTTCAGTGTTCGAGCCCCTGTACGATGGAAAGCCTATACAAGGCTACACTCTGCGGGGTCGCAGTGGCCAAATATTGGGAGGAAATGATTTAACCATTTTGAACCAGTGACACGACGAAAAAGTATTTTGACAGCTCTTAGATATTCGATGGACGACATGACTTGTTTAGTGGGTAGGAAAATTATTATTCTACCAACACAGAAACGCCTACCTCAATGCATGTAACAAGAATTGATTAAATCAGATTGCTTGCACCGCACAATATCAGACTATGATAGTCCACTGAAGAATATAGATCTATCTATCCTCGATTGTTTGTAACGAATAAATAAGAAATGATACGCATATTTGTATAAATTTCACTTCACAGATCTTCCAGAACAAGTTTTAAATGAGCTATCAAAAAACTCATAATTTGGTAAACAGAGTTTATTCATTCATAGTATTCCATTTTGCCTGTATTTTTTGTCATGACTGGTATCAGGCATCGATATAATAGGCATGATGACTAAAAAAAAAAGTCCGTTAGATAGACTATCAAAAAATATTAGAAACGTATTTTGTCTTTTGTCAATTAAACAAAAATTGATGAAGATATAGTCCGTCAAAGTTCCGCGTGACGTCACAAGTGCCATACAAATGTATAGACTTCTGTAAGAGAGGTGACGTCATGACCCACACTCCAAAACTTTTTTACAAGGTTGATCTTTGTCATTTGTTGTTTGATTAACAAAATAATAAATACGTGTCCATAAATTTTGATGATTTAACTCACGGACTAATTATAATGTTTTTTTTACCCAGTCATTATGCCTATTAACTGGATGACTTTTGGACTGTTGTGAAAAAAAATGAGGTGCATTCCGTGAGAGTAAAGTTTGTCGCCTGCGCAAGCTATTTGGAAGACGTTACGGGTCTGATAGAAGTATTTAAAAGTGTGGGGTTAGTACGACCGTTAGAAATATCAATTAACAAGGGTGTTTCATACATTCTAGTCAAGCTTAGTTATAACTGGCAAAAGGTCTAGCTATTTAAATATTACATCTCGCGTGCGAATAAATAAAATTATGCTTACTTAGCCCAACCATGTGACAACTTGTAGGGCTAAGTAGGTTGAAATATTTTAAATTACCGAGTAGTTCCTAATTGAACGAAATAATCGTACATTTGCATTGCAAATTACACAAGAACCTGGTTTTGTAAAAAATAATGTATAAAATATCAAGAATTATAATAATACTTACCTATATTAAACATAGAACGCATATCAACGTACCTAGTTGTGTTATTAATATAGTACTTTAAGACTATTAAAATGAGAATTGCTTCTCAAGTACGCTGCTAGAACACATCGTTAATACATAGTGTTTGTTCTACATATCTTGTCCTTCTAATATTACGTAAACTTACATTATATTCCACAGTATTGGTCCTTCGAGCCGGATTTTGCAGTGCACTAAAATCGGCTGATCCAAGACTGCATATCCATTCAAAAAAATAAAAAATGAGTTGCCCTAAGATAGCGTTCGTTCAGAAAGGTAGTACAATACGTGCCATCAGAGATTAGACAATTCACGAGGGTCGAACTGCGCAGGGGACGATTTATAAGTAGACGTGGTTCTGGTTTCTTAAGTTTCATCTCTGATGAGACCTATTGTATAACTTCGATGCATAGGCTCTAAATTTGGAACAGGTGTGTTGTTTATGTACCCTTTTACTTCCAGCAAGATCCACAATCCAGACGGGCTAGTATGCGCGCCACGAATTATTTCGTTCGTAGTGTCAGAACGAGACAGCGTTATTGCAAAGTATATAACTGTAACTTTTCCACACGTCCAAATGAGTTCTTTTCGTGACTTTTCGTGGTCGCATGCTTAATAGCCTGGACAGTATTGGCAGCGGCAGAGGTTTGATCTAACGGCGGCCGGGGCTGTATGGTGATTCGTTTTCAATTTTTTCAATTAGGGGTCGTGATTTTTATTACATGCTGTATGGAGGATGGTTGTTGGAAGGTATACCTCCTTGACGATCTGGTGGTGCGTGCGTTTCTTGACGGCGCGCGGGTGTCGCGCGCGCACGGGCACGGGGCAGGGCTCGAGCGAGGGCACGCCGGCGCCGGGCGGCGGCCGCGCCACGCGCCAGTACGCGCGCTCCTGGCTGTCGCTCACTATCTTGTCGCCTTTCTTGCGATCCTTCGCCAGCCGCACCTGAGGAAAACAACAGAAGAATACGCGTCAAAACTAAATAGATTGTCCCTTTTATTCTTGATTTTTTTGCGACAGGTTAAACATAGAATTTTAGTTCCATCGTAACTTAAGCTTTTACATTACATACATTAAATTATAACATCCACTATAATCACGACATGTTTTTAATCTACTTTCGAGGTCATTTCAGCGACATCAAATATCAAACTTTTACAGCAAACTGACGATGAGTACAGTCAATTGGATATTCTGGAAATTTTATCGAAATGGTGGGGTTTTCAGCAGCCTCTTTCAGGCTATATCACTGCTTGCACTACTGCGTTTCCTGCTTGTACTCTTCCAGGCCATGTCGCTGCTTGTTCCGCAGCGCATGTAGATGAGGTACTGATAGGTGGACTGTCAACCAGTTCCACCTGACCTGTTTCTTTGCTTACATAGTGATGTAATAGCACTTCGCAGCGAGGTTCTTTTTAAAATTCAGCGAGTGCTTCCTGATCGTACTCTTCCAGGCTATGTCGCTGCTTATTGCGCAGCGTGCGTTTGACCAGGTAGACGGCGTACTCGACTCGACATGATAAGGTAACCAGTTTAAACTGACCTGTTCCTCCGCCTGCATAGTGATGAAATCCCACTTCGCAGCGAGGTTCTTCTTAAGATTGGCGAGCGCCTCCTGCTCGTACTCTTCCAGGCCATGTCGCTGCTTGTTGCGCAGCGTGCGTTTGACCAGGTAGATAGCGTACTCGACGTTGTCGGGCCCGAGCGTGGGCGCCGCCGACCCGCCCGCGCCGCACACTCGCGGGGCCTGCCACGGCCAATAGTATGGACTCTGGCAAACCAACCAGGTTGATGTTGCAGGTTATTTGGATACATATTTTTTGTTGACAACGGGACTAATCGCGCATAAAAATATGAGATAAATAAATATCTCATTATCCCGACGTTTCGGCCGCGTTGCATCGATCGTGGTCACGGGTGTGTAAGTGCGCGATTAATCCCGTAGTAGGTATACATATTAAAAATAATGTGTCCAAATCGCTAAAGTTTAAGATTAACACATGTTATTTGCTTTTATGAGTATACATTTTTGAAATACGTAGAAATGATGGCCGATTGGGCCGGAAAATTTCAAAACTACGCACCGGCACGGTAATGGCATCTATGACTATTACCGTGGCAATAGTAAGTTGCGCTTACCGTGTTTATCCATCCATAAAGTGAACATGGACAGACATTTTTAGAAGATTGCAAGATAGTGCTGGCTGCAAGGATCTAACACGAAAAACAATATCGCGCTGGATGCAAGGCTTTACCACGAAAAGACTAACTAGTCTTTAGTGTGGCTCGAAGTAACACTTAAGATAACTATCTTAAGTGTTACTTCGAGCCAAATACATTACCAAATTCTCTAGGGAACTGAAATGACGTGACACTGAGTTATCTTTGTACCTATTGCGTGGTACGATGACCACTCGAGACGAAAGTCTATGTATTGCTTCTTTGTAATAGATTCCAGATTTGTGCTTAACTTTGAGACAGGTTTTAGTTAACTAACGATTTAGTTAAATGGAACTGAATACTCACTTGAAATCTATAGAGAGAAGAATCATCTTTCAAGACAAGGTTTTTCAAATCGTTGACAGGAAAAAAGTAACCATATTGGCATAGTTGAGTACCTATATTTATTGCTTCAACTGAAAAAAAAACGTAATTTAAGGTTAGATGAAGACATTTCTAATTATATTTTACTATATCCGAATTGGCAGGTCTATTACCTAAACTTTTTGCTTCAACTGAAAATAAAAAAAATAACTTGTATTAGAAGAAGATATTTTTAATTTATTTACAATGATTTGAAAATTAAGCACGATCACAACACAAAAAGTTGAGCATCAGATAGGGTGGAAAAAAATATTTGGTTTCCGGAAATAAATACAAATAATTGTTATTTAAGGTAAAGTTTTTTTCGAGCATCTTTGTTAATTAGTAACGTCTGCCAATTAAAAAAGATTTAAAGAGTTACCATAATCAATAAAAAATAAAAATCTGATACATTAATAATCGGTGAACAGTACGAGATAGTGGAAGAACACAGATACAAACATACACACAAATCATTTCACTATTCTTTTTCGAGCAATTAGTTATTTTTTTTCAAATTTCAAGGTTTTACACAGTCCATGCTATGATTGTTCAATGTACTGTATGATAAACTTTTATCGATGTACAATTTCTGTAGTGCGAAACGAGTTTTCAATGGAACAGCTTATATTTGTTTCCCAATTAAAGGTATTTAAAATATAGGTAGATGATATGTTACTAGTTTTTTTTGGTGATGGGAACTTAGATAGGTAAAAATTGGATGTACTCGTAGTTAGGTAATAACAATATTAATCGTAATTTTGGAGAAAAACTGACAAAAAGGGTATGACATTAATTGTACATGAGTAATAGACAAAGAAAGAGAATAGAGAATACTAAATATGTAGGTATGTAGTAGGATAAATTTTATTGATTTAAGCGTTCTTATCGTCATTACTTTACATTCAATCACATTGGCTGTCTGGTCGAACGCTTTACACATAATGACAGTTTTGAATATAAATATCAGTGTAGTGATTATTATGAACAACATAAAGAGGGCTCATCCAATCCCATAAGTTAACAACTTTGCGATTAGCAAATTTGCTAAGGAATGTGACGTAGGTCATGTAGGGTGATTTTATAAGCAAACGGGTGCATAACTTGCTCTACTGTTGTTTTTAAGAAATTCTTTCGGAAAAAAAATTGGCTAAATAACATAAATAACTTGAATTCGGTTTTAGTGATTTTAGTATAAGTTCTTTCTATTGTAACTATGTAGATAGCTGTAATTTTTTTTTCTTGACTGTTATTTAAGTGTGTGCGTTAAAGTGTAACAAATTCGGTTTATAATTCACTTTAGCGTAATTTTACGTTTCAAAAACATTTCTCCAAACTATATTCGTAGAAATAAAAATAAAATATAACTCGTTACGATACGTTTTCTCGATAGAGAGAATCAGGCTCCTGGACGTCTCGTATGCAGCACCACCCAATAGCAGTGGGACCTTCCTCGCATAAATACATTGACATGAAAATAACAGCACTGTTTTTACTCTTCCAGGATTGATACAAGTTGTACCTAATTATGACCAATGATTGTTATATGTGTAAATCATTCAACCAGACACCTATAAAGCAGGTATACACTAGCTTATAATTAGACACGACAGTTGAATATCACAACACTAAGTTGAAAGCTCCAACTTACACTCACCGTTGCTAGTCTCATCTAGGTTGAACCGTTCCATTAACCATTCGACAAGATCGTAACCTGGAATCCAAGAGCAAAAGTACCGGTTGAAAGCCGATGCATTATTTATTAGCAACCCTCTAGAAAATTCAAGGTGATAAAGATAAAAAGGGACCGGGGAAATTGAATGCAAATATCTGGAAATACTTAGCCTGTGCCAATCGGCATTCTTGATTTCTTTGGTACCTACGCTTCGAGCTTAAAATCTTTTACTAATGTGTTGGGTGGACTCTACATTTGTTCTTAATCAATGAGTAAACGTCGAATCATACAACTCGGCGGATGAAGTTAGCTTCAAGCTGCGCAATATCCAATCCTGATTGAAACTCACTTTATAAAGCTGCGCGTTAATTGGAAATTGCGCAACTTGTAGCTAACTTCACATTCGCTGACTTTTATGATTCGGCCTATACTCGTAGTACTCGTAATACTGAAACAGTACTATAGATTTCATGTCGAATAAATCGTAGTTGACAAATCGAACCATATCTAGATTTCATGGTCTTTGATATATATTTGACATATGAGCTAAAACGATTATACTTATAACCAGATCCGTCTTAGTAGTTAGATAGGACAAGAAATAATAATGTGACAAAATTGAAAACTTGAAACTTGAATTGAATCTTGTAGCATACAAAAGTACACAATACACAGAATAGTTAGTCACATACATATAAAATTAATACGCTACGATAACACAAAAGCTATTTTAAAAAAGAAAACCAGAACAACGAAAAAAATTATACACCCGCTTAGGTAAGTAAAACCTCAGCTTATTATTTTTTCAAAAGCTTCGAATCCGGCACACGGACCGATATGAAACGAGCATTTTCATAAATTGCCTAAAACATTTTAAAAAAAATGGTACAATCTCATAAATTGTGCAAAGCTACGTGCGCGGGGAAGGTATGTAAATAGTCGAGAATATTAGACGGCGGGTAATGTATGGGTTTTCTCGGCGGTGAACGTCCGCGCCGGGTTGCTTGATATTAAAGGTACAGTCGGTGGTAAAAGTCCTCGATGTAAAGACAAAGGTAGTTTTTTTTTTCATTTGATACTACGGTGAGTATGCTACACCGTAGCTACATATATAGGGTTACTTCTAATCAATTAGCATCCTCTTAGGGGCTAATTCTGTACATCAAAACTAACAACTTTTGTTAAAACTCAAAAAAAAAGCTGTTCCATACATGTTGTCGAGGATGAACGACATTTTTCTAAGGAACATCAACTTTTTTTTATTGAGAATTAATAAAAATCGTAGAACAAAAGTTGTTAGTTTTGATGTACAGAATAAGCCCCTGAAAGGATGCTAATTGGTTAGAAATAACCCTGTATACGAGTAGATCGAAAAGTTCTTGGTGGCTCTATGAATTTAGATACAAGCTGCGCAATGCCCAATCCTGACTGTAGGTCACATAAATACTGCGCGAAACCCGGACTAATGTCTTAATGATCGCATGCTATGTTATCTCATTCGCATTAACATACTAGATCACACTCTCTCTCTTGCTCTTACTCGGGCTTGTGACCATTTACGTATGAGATCCTAGGGGGTTATAGCTTCAAAATTAGAGCCCCAAGCAGGATATGGTCAAACGCAAACCAATCTAGAATAACAAAAGTTTTCCTGACTTTTCATCTTTCTTTTGCTATGAAGTGAAATGGGGTAGACATTGCCCATCAGTGGAACAGTATAAATAAGAAAAATAAATACAGCTCCTTGACCACATTGTGCCTTTTCTTAAGCAGAAATTAGGGCCTAGGATGTAGTACGGTTATCTATAGGAGGATCTCTAGATAAAACGTTACAGCCTTCAAAACGTTTTTACGTCTATTATAAATAAACGCACGCATTATAGTATTTTTCATTTTTAAATCTCTTATTCTTATATAGATCCAAAATTTTCAGTTTTGTATATGGCGTAAGTTTAGCAGTTAAGCTCGGTTGGTCCTGCCTGTACTTTCGGGCGTTCACCATGTGTTTCTGGTATTGATTTTTCAATCAGACATTGGGGCTAAGACGGGAAACACGTCGGACTAAGTACTAGTTTCTAAGAACTGGCATTATACCAAGAATATTATTATTCATCATGAAATTCCACATAATAGAAAGTCAAGTTAGCATTTTCACTTTTTCATGTATGGTTGGTATGTGGTTTTTTGCTGACGAGCGACATAAGAAGTTTTTGACATGGTAAGCAGTATGCTGCTAAAAACTGATAATACATTCGTTTTATGTATTAATATTTAAATTGAAATTGAATTTTAGCATTCTTTGCAGTTTAATGTCGTTTATTGGGCGCTTTTCAGAGCCCTTAATCCAGGTTTTGCGTAGTTTATTTAAACTTTGGCGTTCGCATGTGGCTCCATACATTTTGGTTAGTTCTTCCTCAGAAGTTTCCGCCGGGGGCGCTGTACAAAAATGTATAGAGCCATACGGAAACAACCGTAGTTGCAATTCACGTGTAAACCTGGACTAACCCCTCAGAGAAATGGGACCTAATTAAGAATTTAACACCTTGATATATGACTTTTCCCTAATAAAGTGTTGTCAAGGCAGTAATATTATATTATATTAAAACAGACTTACCAGTAAAAGCGGAAGGAATGACACTGAGAAAAAGTTTTTGACTTCTAACAGGTACACCATCTTCTGGATCTTGCATTTCTTTTATCAAACTTTCCATCTGAAATTAAAAAAAAAGTCTGTTAGAGCTATAAAGGGAGAGACCTTTGCCTAAAGGTAGGGCAGTATATGTTAAAAAACAGCTATAAAAAGCACTCTCCCATACTTAGTATGTGGTCGTTAGTCTTCGTTGTTAAAAGTAGTCACTGTATCAAATGTACAGATACCAAATCAATGGCTTTGTTCAACCTATGATTAATGGCAGGTTATTATAAAAAAATGCCGTACACGCTCGCCCATCTCAAAGCCTAGGGGTTGGGTCCCCAGTGCCGCCTGTGCTCACCAAACATTAGATTTTAGTATTTTGCTTAGTCTAAAATTGCCGTACCGTACACAAATTTACGGCAATTTCAAATTTGCTGTATTTTCCAGAAATACAACTAAAATTACAAAAATAACACTGATTCACGGTCTTCTCGATTGTAATTAAAACGTGAATCAGTGTTATAATTTTAAGTCAAAGATCATACTGAAGCCTCCTCTATCAAAATCAATTCAACGCTTTCTGATCCACTTCTAAATCAATGACTAAGCCCCGAGTTCACCAACGCTTGTTTAAGTTTTTTTTTTTTTTTTTAATTAAAATTTACTAACCACAGACTCCAGGGCCCTTGGTTAACTAAAATTTACAATTATTAGATTATACTATACAAAGAGAGTTAGTAGTAGGTACTTGAAATAGCCTAAGTTAGTCAATGCACTGCGTGAATGCCACGAGCAGACCGGCGACCCGCACTTGTTTAAGTTAAACGTGTGATTACTGTATTTGACCAACGGTTTTTGCTTGCTGAACAGCAAAACTTCTTTAAAAAGCTGTTTAAGATTTAACCAACGGTTGATAAATTAAATATCTGTTGGTGAACTAGGGTTTAAAACCAAAGCTTAATCGTTGTTTAAATACAGTAATCACACGATTAACTTATTCAAGCGTTGGTGAACTTTGGTCTAAGTTATTCTTTCCAAGCCCGTGTTCAAATAAAATAAAATCGTAAAGCAAACAAAATAAAAAGTGACCATTAAAGCATTAATGGTATTGGTAAGAGAATGTTACACCTATATGTGTTAGTAAGTTCGTATAGGCCGGGTAGCCCTGGTGTCAGAGTTTCTAAGCCGCCAGAAGGGCTCTGACATGGCTAAACCGTTAAAACAACCGAGGCCTACAATTTAACGTGTCTTTCGAGCCACGACAGCGCTCTTTTGTAAATTACACCCACGGTCACCCATCCGAAGACTGGCCGTGCCAAACGCCAATTACGCTATGAGCGCTACACCGCCTATCCGAAGACTAAGACTTAGCAATGCATAGTTACAGCCTACATTCTATGGCTATAAAAATATTTAGTAAACTGTCAAATAATCTAGAACAGGGTATAGGCACCATTAGGGGTGGCCTGTTTGATTAAGTTGTTTTTGACATGTAAAAGAAAAAAAAAACTAGAACATATCGAAAAGAAAAACTGTTTCATAAAACAATAAAAAAGTATCATACTAAGCAAATGCCTTAGATTAATTATTGGTATTACTGATTGTAAACCAAACAAAATTGTCTAAACCCATAAAAATCTTTCAGTTCAACCGAGAAAGCTGCCATATATGCATATCCGTACCCTGATTCTGTATGTAGTACACGACGTGGCGTGTCTTAAGTCTCGGACAGTGGATTACTGAATATTTCAGTAGATCCGCGCCTAAATCCGTCCGGTGGCCCTCGCAACTAGCGATACTAAACAGACAGATAGAAGCTGCGATTCGGGGTACAGACATATCGGATGTAATTATTAATGGATATATACTTGGTTTTAATCTTCTTTGAATTCAAAAAATAGGTTCTCAATTCGTCTGTATTTGTTTCGTGTGAACTTCGAATCTCGCGAACAATTCAGATTTACATAGTTGAAGTCGGTTGTGCCATTTTGGCGAAGCATCGGGTCTTAATTCAATCTTCAAACGTGAAGTTACTTGGTACCAGATATCATTAAAAACGAACAAAAAACACATTTATTTTATTCACCTATTTCTATTTTCGGTCTTAAGTAAATCGAACTCAGGACCCTGCTTCGAAGGCAGACACTATAACAGAATGGCTGACGGATGGATAAATAAGCATTACAATGCTTATTTATCCACCTACAGGTGGGTTGTCCGTCATGAACTTACCTCTGATTTTATCTTATGTCTATTGACACTTTCTTTCACTATGTTAAATAACAACTATACGTGATATTAAATTTATTGTATGTAAATATTATTAAACTTATTATATATTTATGTAATTGTTTATGTATGTATATTTATATTATGAAGATGTAGTATAGTATTATAATGTGTAATTATTGAATTTAGTTTGTGATAATAATAATTATTATTTTTCCACATTTGTTTATTATACACCACCAACCACATTTTTGTACTCTAATTTCTGTCCATCCAAAGTTTGCCTGGAAGAAATCGCTCAAGGCGATAAGGCCGCCCTTGTACCATCTAATTTTAAGAATATTATGTACTTTGTTATTTAAGCTGTTTTTTTGGTGTACAATAAAGTTATTTTGTATTGTATTGTAATAGTTTATCATTAGTACATTTATAATACAGTATAAGCCGAATCAAACAACTTGACGGATGACGTTAGCCACAAGCTACAAACTGCGAATAGCCCATGAATGACTGAAGCTCACTGAACAGCAGCACGAGGATTGGGTTTCACGCAGCTTGTAGCTAACATTGCAGCCGCCAAGTTGTATGATTCGGCCTATAACCTCGGTTGTATGTCGAAGGAAACACTGACGGTGATTGCGAGCAACACAGAATACAGGTACATACGTGGAAAAAAATAGTCGATTAAATCGAACGGTGCCAGATTTCTATGCATAATAATGTGTGGGTGGCCGTACGAGCGATAGCGACCGGTGTGGTGATAAACACGGGAAGGAGAGATGAGTGCGAAAAATTCCTCGAAGCTTTCTCATTACAAGATCTCTACAACAAGTAGAGGCCTAGCAATCGATTAAATCAAAATCAAATCTTCATTGCAGTTCGTTCATTGCAGAAAGCAGTTGGTCCATGAGCAATTCCCCACTTAAATCTAGACTGGATCATCTAGTCTGGGGAAAACTTTTGTGCCTTTATTGATACTGAAATACATTGGACCCGAACGAATTCGAAATGTGCAATGTATGCTTCATTAATCTTTTAGCGCAAAATACATCATCATCATTTCGTCAGTGGCTTTTTGTTTCTCAATTCTTGTATTATTTTTTCTTGGAAAGTTTTTTTATTTTTATTATAGTAAACAAAAGTAAAATCAAGGCTCTTGTCCGTGGAGCAACTTCTACGTCTCGCGGTCTTCTGCAGTGTTTTCACCTCCCTGTACTACATGATATCTATCTTTTTTTTAATTTGGTCTAAAAATGCTCTTCGTGGTCTTCCCCTTCCTCTCATTCTTTCTATTATGGTTTTCATTTGATTGTCATGTCGTACAAGGTGGCCAAACATCTTTCCTCTTCTTGATAACTGTTAAAAGCTTCTTTATTTCCTTGTCTACGTTTAGCATCTCTCGGTTCGTTTTTTTCGTTTTTATTTTGCTTCATTTTTTTTTTTGCCATAAATAGCACTTACAACTTCAACATTGTAACCTACGTACAAAATTCGAATATTTCGCCCAAATCGATGCATCATGCCATTTTTAAATTATTGTTTATTTTTAAAAAAACGATTTTACGTGTCATCCGACCCACGGTAGCGCTCAGTTGGAAAATGCCACCCGCGGTCACCCATCCAAATACTGACCGTGCGGAACGTTGCTTAATTTCGGTGATCGCTGACAAACACCTAGTCAAACTACGCTACGAGCGCTACGAGCGTTAAAAATATGATACCTACATTTGCTATTCTCAAGACCATAAACAAAAGATCAAGTTCTCGTCTAGCAAGGACCAATTTAAATTTTTCTGAAGAGGTCTGACGTCACCAACCGTTGAGGTCAGTGTGCACTCGACTTGAGTAGAGCTGTTGTCGTCGAGGCGAAGGGCTCTCGACCTAATATAAGGCAACTCCAAAGACAAAGCGATGCATCGGTGACGGGATATAGTAGTTCAGAACCAAGAGCACTCCTTGGCAGAAGACTAGATTTCGTGAAATCAGATCAAGGCGATGCGAAAGAACTTGAAATGCATTGAACTCAATTGAAGGAGCAAAGTTACAGACATAGACCAGCGGAGTGGGCAATTTGAAATAGCAGTGGCAGGGCACGAATATATTAAGGAGGACGAAACCATTGGGGTCGAAAAGTTCACGAGTAAAGATGACCTACTGGCAAGTGCAGCATAAGACATCCAGCCACGAGGTAGACAGATGACCTTATCAAGACCGCAGGTTCGCGTTGGATGCAAACCGTTTCCAACTGATCTTATTGGAGATAAATAGGGGAGTACTATGTCCAGTAGAACAAGCTTAAGAATGCAGCTTCTAGCCTAGCTAGTGATCGAACATGACAAACGTACTGGAACTGTACTATTCCAGTCCTTTTAATAGTCCACTGCAGGACCATATCCACCACACTGGCCCAGTAAGGTTGGTGAAACCCAGACCGGAACTAGTAACTGGATATTAAGTTGGCTATTAAGTTAAGTAGTTGGAGCACACCGTTAAGTACAGCATGGCAGCTAGCCAACCGAGCACAAGAATATATTAATGCTATCGTGATAGATTTTTTTCTGGATCTAAAAATATTACCATATTTAGAAAGGGTTTACTAAGCAGAAAAGAGATGATTCAGCCCATCACTATAAGCAACTTTAACTATGAGGCCAACCAGGAAATCGTGATCAAAAAATCGGCTGGCCCATACGAAGTTGCAACTCGAAATCGACAATATGTCAAAAATAAAAACAACAGATTTTTTTCTTGCATTCCGGATTAGCCCCATAGTAACATTTGCTAATAATGAAGGACTGAATCAACCCCTTCCCATCTGACGAACGACCTCACTAAGACCGCAGGATCTCACTGAGTGCAAGTCGCTTCCAAACGGTCTTATTGGAGACCTATGTCCAGCAGTAGACGTCCTATGTCTAATGGGTGGGATAGATGAATAAAACCATCCCCTATCGGATTAGTTTCTTAATAACCCTTATAAAGATTACCAATATTTTAGAAATGACTTTGTTTAAGTAGGAGTACGACTGACTATGAAATGATTATGGATAAATCCTGGTCATAACCCTTGACAGTAAGTATGAGTGATAAGATCAAAGGTGCATCACAGTCACAAGATATATAAATCCTCTGTTAACTTGGAATTCCAGGCATTTGTGGATGTTTGAGTACATACAGTTATAACTCTAGGTCATAAATGCTGCTGAAACTTTAATTAAGTAGCACAATTAGATTTGCGTCAGCAAACGAAACCACTTGCTTTGCAAACAGTACGGAATTAAAAAATACCAGATTTGCATTACGTGCAGTGCACACACAGGTTTATTATTAGAAAGCAGTATGCAGTTTTGTTTGTAATCATTATCACGGATGAAATAGTCGACTTCCTGAATTTGCATGTCAGCCAAGTAATGCCGTCACTCAGATCCGATGTAAGGTCAGCTTGCTCTTGAGAAGAAGACCGTCAATTAAACAAGCATTATATCAATATGGCTCGACGACAAGGAAGATACAAAACGACGCATTGATAGAGTTACCAAGTTCTTCTGGACTTTCTGGTTCAGGCGGTGTCTGTAGTGCAACGTCCAAGTCGGCGATGTTTGCAATTTATATATCAAGTAGAGTGCGGTAAATAGTAACATTGTTAATATTATCATCTGTATGTTTTTTTTGGGTTCCGTACCCAAAGGGTAAAAACGGGACCCTGTTATTAAGACTCCGCTATACGTTTGTCTGTCTGTCACCAGACTGTATCTCATGAACCGTGATAGAAAATTGAAATTTTCACAGATAACGTATTTCTGTTGCCGCTATAACAACAAATACTAAAAACAGAAAAAAAATTAAGGGGCCTGCCTCTCATACAACAAACATGAATTTTGAGCCGTTTTTCGCTCGAAAATCATAACGGTGACAGGTATATGCTAGAATTATTAACAGAATATTTAGTTAAATGTTTTATCTTCAAAAATAAATAATTAAAATTAAATAAATATTTAAGGGGGCTTCCATACAAGAAACGTGTTTTTGCTCGATATTAATAACGGCAACAGGAGAGCTTGTAATATTCACAGAATATTATGTTGTATATTCCCTTCAAAAATAAGTAATCAAAATAAAAAATAATTATTAACGGGGCCTTCCATACGGGTACGGAACCCTTCGTTGGCCACACACGGTCATTTCAGTTCATCAGTTAATCTCCTCATGCACATACCGACTTGGTAGCCAATGGTGTCGATGTGCAGTTGGCTGGTTGGACCCGAACACCGCGGTTGGCTCTAACCAAGTCAGAAAGTGTGGCCAGCTATAGATAGACAGATAGTTAAACCCTTTATTGCACACCAAGAAATAAACAAAAAGAAAAAACAAATATACATAAACAGTGTAACAATGGACGACCTTATCGCTGATAGCGATCTCTGCCAGGCAACCTTAGGATGGAGAGGACAGAAAGCGTATAAATAATGGACGGGTGCGCATTAATTAAAAATAATGAATAGATTATACCTACATCATAAACATTCATATTAATAAAATTGATATAAATACTTAAAATACCATAGTGCATGTGGCATTTAAAACTTGGATACATGGACTATGTACGAAACCTAGGCAACTTAACTAGTACCTAAACATTTATTTTTAGTAATCACGCGAACAATAACATCCAGAAACCTTACTCGTATATACGCAATGGTTTAATTAAGTTTATCAAATTCCAACGAAATAATTTTGCAATGAACATAAGGGATTTTGCAAGGACTTTGGAGCAACACCCGTGAAGGACCAATAAGATGAAGAGGTCTTATCTTCCGTCTTGGCCTTCAAGTTCCAAATTAATCCAGGTTAGGAGCTAGGTATATTAATGTAATGTCGTTAATCAGATTTGGTCATTGCAAGAAAGATTCAAATATACTTAATCAACTTTCTTACAACACATAGATTTTACTATATAATTTGGGAGACAATAGCGCAGAGTCGCTGTATTGAGATAAAGCCCGAATACACGAGACAATTTTCCACAATACTTAATCCTTAATAGTTTTATCAGTCGAATATATCCAGGGAGAATATTCAGCGAGGGTGTGCTTTGATTCTGGGCCGTCCTCGGGGTGACGTCACAGGCGATCGATCGCCCTTCGCCCAGAGGAGGGGAAGAGGGGGATCGCAGCCTCGCGTCTTAGTCGACCGACACCATTCACCCTCCGATTCATTAGGAGACATAAAGACCGTTTGCTTTGAACAAAAATCTGATTTTTTCGCGAAAAAGCTGCACTGGAAAAAGAGAATTTAGAACCTCGCTTTCAGATATCTGATATAACGTTTAGAAGTGAATAAAAAATAGTTATTGTTTGATTTCCAACCGTTTATACCATTCTTTGTGCTACAATTGTCTACAATGTGGTCACATATTAGTGTTTTAGAATTTCCACTGAAACTAAACACTAATTCACATTAATCCGTTTACGCCGATATCAACACAGAAATGGAAAGTTAAATTGAAAGAGATAAATATTTCCACATTGCACGTTCAAGATTTAATTTGGCTCGAAAACTCCACGAATGCCATTAACCCAAGAAGTGAAGCGAGCTTGGCCCGTTTCCAACTCCCGGTACCTATACTTTGCAGCTGAAGGCTGTAAATCCGGGAAGACTTCCATAGCTAGAGCTCCGTTTACGAAAGAAAACTTCCCTTTCAGATGAGTTTCAAATTCAGAGTGGAATTTTCATTTCGAGATTAAACGTCGCTTAAATGTTTGTAAAGTGTGAAGTAAAAAGAAGTCGTCATTTGCAGAGTATCTTTCGTTCTCTAGCGCAGCTCACTGAACTTTGCAGGAGGGGTATTTTTGTGCACTCAAAATTATTCTTTGTCACTTTTTATCCTGTATCGCTACATAGTTAAAAAACAAAGTCGCTTCCCGCTGTCTGTCCCCATGTATGCTTATATCTTTAAAACTACACAACGGATTTTGATGCGGTTTTTTTTAAATAGATAGAGTGATTCAAGAGGAAGGTTTATTTGTATAATACACCTGTGCGAAGCAGGGGCGGGCCGCTAGTAAATTTTATAAGGATGGAAATGATATTTCCTCTTTGATTTTAAATTAAATATCATATCATCTAGATCTAGTATATGACAATTCGATCAGTCAGTGTGAATTTCGATTCAATTTTAAGTATGTAGAGCCTAGGCAAGGGCAGATATTTGGTTGTCTCTATTAAAATATTATTACAACAAATACATATAAATAGTTAGTAATATAAATAGTTGGCGTAGGTGGAGCCAACGCAGCGCAGCGATTTAAACACATCCTTAGAAATACGAGTATTATAAGTACAAATTAAGTATTATAAAGGTATGTTTGTAGGTTTATTGATTTTTGTTACTTTTTCAAGCAGCAGCATAAGGAGGAATCGAATTGTTTTCTTTGCTTGAATATAGTTTACTTCTTATTCAGAAAAAAAAGGTGATTCCATGAGATATCACAATAACTAAAATATCACATAGGTGAAACCGTGGGCAAAAGCTAAGGCTTTATTAAAAAAAGCGTAAAATTAGATTTTTTAAATTTTTCTACTGAATTAAACTCAGTCGCCTAATAATGTTATGATAACAACGTATAGAGACAGATTACGCATTTTATGAGTAGCCGAAGTTCCCGTCGCCCGCCGCCCGCGTAGAGCCAAGGTAACGGCGGATAGAGACCAAGGCCGCAGCCGAGGACACGAGATATGGCGAGGATTTCACCTGTCTACATCAAAACAATACAGAGTTATCCAAAACTGATGTACTAAGACGAAAGGAGATGATTCAGACCATTCATCATGCAACAACTTTTATTACGGGGCCAACCCAGGATTCGAGAAAAAAATTGGTTGTCTGTAAAGTCGGTTTATAGACGATAACTTTACGTAACGTCATAAGAAAACATTTTTGAATCAACAACTAAAACAAGCCGAACGCTAAGGCTGATCGTGCCTCTCTATCGTTTGTTCCGCATTCTCGCTTACTCGCTCGGCTCAGGCGGAACATGACACTTTTTCGTGCGTGCCGTTCATCGATTTATAAGACGTCATCACGTCAAAAAATACACATATTGACTAAATTCACGGATTACGCAGATTGTATGAGTAGCCGATGCTCCCGCCGCCCGCGTAGAGCTAAGGTAACGACAGATAGAGAGTAATAGAGACCAAGGCCGCAGCCGAGGACACCAGATATCACCAGTCTACATCGAAATAGCTATCGTTATGTAGCGTACAACTTAATGTTAATTGAGCCTACACGCCGTCATATTTTTAAATCATAACCACAATAACAAATACCTACGCAGAGCAAGAAGATTTTGTGAGTATTTAAATGAGGTGATGTTAAAGTAAAGCTAAAGCCAACTCAGCATAGCGGCGGATAGAGCAAGCTTGCGCTTCATAGCAAGAATTTATAATTATTTTTCGCAAAAAATGGCATGACCAATTGACCAACGTCAACCGTGTACAGAATTCGCGAATAATACGCACGGATCGATGTAAAAATTTCACATTATTGTTGATTTATCAAAAATGGCTCAGCCGATTTCAATAAAATTTAAATGGGACCAAATTCGAAATAAACTTTTTCCAACAAAAAAAGAACTATCGAAGTCGGACTACTAAGTACGTAAAAAGTTATGCGTGGTTATACATAAAAAACAAAAAAAATATACGCGTCAAATTGACTATCTCCTCCGTTTTGTCGGTCAAAAATCGTTTACTAGCCTTTTAATAAGTATCATAAAAAGAACACGTAATTCACCACAGATCAGGGAACAAGGGACCTTGATCTGTGTAATTCACGCAGATTGTATGAGTAGCCGATGGTCCCGCCGCCCGGCGCCCGCGTAGAGCCAAGGTAACGGCAGATAGAGACCAAGGCCGCAGCCGAGGACACCGGATATGGCGAGAATTTCACCTGTCTACATCTAAATACATGGGAAAAGCGAATAGAACTTACATACTCGAAAATTATAACATTTATTAATTATCTTTTGTATGTATCTCATCATGCACTCTACACTGTCCTAAAGGTTAATTAGAAGGTACTTCTAATGACTAATTTTTAGACACCTCAAAAATCCTAAATTTACAGTCAGGTCCATCTTACTTGCTCTCAAATAGGTACCTCATCATTTTCTTAAATTTTATAAATTGACTTATCGTATTAGAATATGGCAGACAAAGCAAGACAGACTCATTCTTTTAACTAAGAAATCGAGAATTTTTGCGGAAGTGCGCGGCATCGCAATTCCGTGGTGTCCAGATTTGTAACTACAGTCGCTTGTCACACCAAGTTGGTAATACTACTAGAGCTAAAATTATGTATAGTATATGGCTGGAAAACCAGTGTTTCCGATGACGTATAGCTTATCAATATCAGATAAACGATTAAAGAGAATCTAAATACATTTGGCGTGCCCCTCGAAGCTATCGCTATGTATATTATAGTTTTATTAGGTACGTTATTATTAAAACACTGCATGTCGTTGTTCACTATACGCCGTAATTTTTAAACAAATTAGCGGGCAAACAGTTTGATGGTATGGACTTTGGATAGAAATTGAAATATATATTACCTAACTACTGTAAACCCGGTACATTCGAGGTGTTATAGTTCTGATTGCCTCTTCTATTTGCCATAAAGTACAGCAAAGAAAAAAGTGCAAGTGAAGTGAAACTTCGACGCAACAGTGCTTTCATACCCCCTCCATGGTAGCGTTAAACGTTTAACGCAACCTTGTTGGAAGTCCCATTAGTAGTTTCACTTCAATAATATATTAACTATAGACGGTATTATTTGAAATCGAAATTGAAATGAAATCGGGGTATTTATTGAAATTTTCACAGATTACGTGTTTCTGTTGCCGCAACAAATTCTAAAAACCGAAAAAAATAATAATAAAGGGGGCTCCCCCTTATAACACAACAAACCTGATTTTTTAGCCATATTTTGCACGATTTTAATAACGGTGACAGGTAGATGCTTGAAATATTCACAGAATATTTAGTTAAATATTTACTTTAAAAAATAATTATTAAATAAAAAAAAAATATTTAAGGGCTCCCACACAAAAAATGTGATTTTTTCGCTCGATATTAATAAAGGCAACAAGGATATGCTTGAAACATCCATAGAATATTTAGTTGTACATTCAAGTAAAAAAAAAAAAACAAATAAATAAAATAATATAACATTCCATGCGGTACGGAAACCTTCGTGCACGAGTAGGTACTTGTATTTGGCAGATTATAATTTTTATGACTACTATACTCTTATCGGGTCCCCGCCGCTCGCACCTGTCTCTGTCCCTGTCTCGCGAGGTTCTCAGTTAAACGGTCAGACTATAGATGTCCTATTGCTGCGGTTTTTCTCTGAATCACAAAAAGTTCTTTTTGTGAAAAACAATTAAAAAACTACCCTCTACCACAGTATTTGTACCTACATAACTCAAACACGAGTTTCCGTCCCGGTGCTTTACCAAGTAAGCTAGGATACCTAGCACGCAACTTTTCGTTTAGTCGATAAGAGAATACTAAGGCCGACGTTAACAAAGAAATTGTACGGATTGGTTGTTAGTGAATGGATATACGAGTATTGTATCTGCACTGATGTTATCAAAAGATCTTTTGTATACCAACGCATAATCAAATAAGTATTAGTTAATCAGTTTTTATCTGGGGGCAGCTGCCTACGTTTGCCCACTTCAGAAATTGAAATGTTAACTTTCAGGTTTTCTGGAACTGGCAAAAAAATTCTAGGATGGTAAGACCCATTCGAGGTACTCGTGTATGTCTCACCTTATTGAGGGCGAGGAATAGACTGCATTGACATTCAGGTTTTCTGGGACTGGCAAAGAAATTTCTAAAATGGCAAAACCCACCCCAAGTTCTTCTGTGTGTCTCACTTTATCAAAGGTGAGGAATATAATGTATTGACTTTCAGATTTTCTGGGGCTAACAAAGAAGTTTCTATGATGGCAAGACCCAACCGAGGTTCTCGTGTATGTCTCACCTTTTCGAAGGCGAGGAATAGAATATATTGACTTTAAGGTTTTCTGGGACTGGCAAAGAAATTTCTAAAATTGCAAAACCCACCCCAAGTTCTTCTGTATGTCTCACCTTATCAAAGGTGAGGAATATAATGTATTGACTTTCAAATTTTCTGGGGCTGGCAAGAAGTTTCTAGGATGGCAAGAGCCACCCGTGGATCTCGTGTATGTCTCACCTTAACAAAGGCGAGGAATATAATGTATTGACTTTCGGTTTTTCTGGCGCTGGCAAAGAAATTTCTAGGATGCCAAGAGCCGCCCTAGGTTCTCGTGTATGTCTCACCTTATCGAAGGCGAGGAATAGAATGCATTTACTTTCAGATTTTTCTGGGGCTGGCAAATAAGTTTCTAGCATGGCAAGACCCACCCGAGGTTCTCGAATATGGTCTCACCTTATCAAAGGCGAGGAATAGAATTATCAAGGTCAAGGGCGGAATGGCGGAGATGTGTGCGGTGTGCTGTGTGCTGTTCGAGAAGAGATGTTTTTCAGCTCGGGGGACTCCACCAAAGCGGAGATGTGTGCGGTGTGCTGTGTGCTGTTCGAGAAGAGATGTTTTTCAGCTCGGGGGACTCCACCAAAGCGGAGATGTGTGCGGTGTGCTGTGTGCTGTTCGAGAAGAGATGTTTTTCAGCTCGGGGGACTCCACCAAAGCGGAGATGTGTGCGGTGTGCTGTGTGCTGTTCGAGAAGAGATGTTTTTCAGCTCGGGTGCGAAGCGTTGAGTGGTCAGTACGCATTCTGACACGCTCTCTGACATCGCTCACTGCACGCCGCTCACATCTCTCGTCTCCACTGCGCGTCGTCCGCGTACAGCTAATATCTCCGCTTCCATCGCGCTATACAAATATTACACATCTCCGCACAGCGATCTTCACTGAAGCTGAGCGGAGAGGAGATGTGTCAATAACACAATTATATTGGTTATTTAAAAAACATCTCCTCTCCGCTCATCTCGTCTTCGCTTTGGTGGAGTTCCGGCCTTAACTTTCAGATTTTCTGAGGTTGGCAAAGAAGTTTCTAGGGTAGGCACACGTGTATATCTCACCTTATCGAAGGCGAGGGGTCGGTGTCGTGGCACGTCGGCGAGGTCCATGGCGTCGGCGGGGCGGGGCGGGGCGTGCGGGCGCGGGGGCTGCGCGCGCGCCGCTAGCCGACCTCCATGGGCGTCTGCCGCCTGCGCCGCATGCCGCTCGCGCCCGCGCTGCGCCCCCGACACCTGTGATACACATTATTACTTCACAACGACTCTTGCGGTTACACTACGATTAGTTTCACACTACGCCTAATAGGCCGATTCATATTTCTAAGCGGTTGTAAAGTTAGCTACAAACTGCGCGAAATCCCATCCTCGTGCGTTAGGATTGGGCTTTGCGTAGCTTATAGCTAACATCACAATAGCCAATAAGTTTGACACGACAATTTGAAACGAATCCGACCCGAGTCCGTGAAAGTACGGTTCGGAACAGTCGTAACACTATTTGTATGGTAGTTTACGCATTAGATAAGATTTCCGACCTCCGCCATCTTACCACAAAAGTTTTAAGCACGCTTTAGACAATGTTTAACAGTACAAATTGTACGGTTGAACAGTGTTTAAGGTGTGTTTAAATCTTTTGTATAAGGCGGCCGATTTCTAACGAAGATTTCTAATAACGGATTCGTTTCGGATGCAGTGCGAAACCACTGTAATCGATCTCGATCTTCATAGCAACTGGTTTACAAAGTAGTTAAAAGTATGCAATGACAATGTTATTGATAGTATTTTTTACGCATTTGCACATGCTGCAACTGAAAAGCATACCTAGTATATGAGCTTTCGACTCTGATGCACTAGCTATATACCTAATACACAGCATGTCTATAGCACTTGTGTCTAGAACATTACTAATTTTAAGACATCCCTACTCGAAACTACAGTACCTAAATGTCGAATTGTATAAATTGGAGGTAAATATTTTGACTTAGAATTTTTAAAGGTATACTCATTTTTAGATCGCTCATAAATAAGCATTTAACAGCATGCGTGTAGGCTGAATCAAGCTTCTTGGCAGCTGTGATGTCAGCTACACGCTGCGGGTCACCCAAAGCTGACTGAAGCTCACCAGCTACGCGAGGATTAGGTTTCGCGCGCCTTGTAAAATAAATAAATAAATAATACTTTATTGCTTCACACCAAAGATAGAAATACAAGTACAATACAATCACTTAACTAGTTAAAACAAGCGGTGGCCTTATCGCTGGAAGCGATTTCTTGTAGCTAATCTCACAACCGTCAAGATGATCGATTCGGTCTATAACTACCTCTCTATATTTTTATAAAAAAGTTAGTGTGCCAAATATTACCGATCAAGATCTATAAGTTTCATATTAGCTTTATGCGCGTAATTGGCTTTGCTTTATCGCAATTATTAGAGCACCACACGGTCCGGGTAAACTACTGGGGTAATTAATGCGATGTCAGCACATGCATACAATATAGGTGTATAAACATATCCGTAGTTACTCGTAGAATTCATCCTACACAACCCTACTCTAACTCCCAAAATTACATTTATTTACCAATAATAGGTATTATAAGCCGTGGTGGTCTACCTAGTCTAGTGGTAGGAACACCCGCCCTGTAATCGTGAGGTCGTGGGTTCAAATCCCGATCCCGTACCAATGAGTTTCTTTAGAACTTATGTACGGAATTTCACACCAATGGCTTTTCGGTGAAGGAAAACATGAGGCAACCTGCATACGCCTGTAGAAGAAATTCGATGGCGTATGTGAATCCACCAAACCGCACTGGGCCAGCGTGGTGAATATGGCCCAATCACCCTTCGTGGGCAGGCCTACGTCCTGCAGTGGATTATTAAAAAGGCTGGTACAGTACGGCACCAACAACATGAATGCTGTAGAAAATCACTTTTACTATGTCACCGATTCTACAACCGTAAATAAGTTGTTAAGTGCGTGTCGAAATACCGTATGATAGGCTTCCGGAGATGGTGACGATGATAATGATAATATTAAAAATTAATTTTAATTATGTTATTAGATGGTTGACTGCTATAAAAACATAATTGGCTAATAAGTATGTTTGAGAGGTCAATAATCTCTGAGCATGTTTAGTAATTTCGATTTTCCTTTATAACTCAATAAATTATCATTCGACAGTGCTCAAAATAATTTTTAAAATAAAGTTTTTTATCATGGTCTATAAACTCAGTAAGTTTGAAGATCTATTGTGTATACTTTAGAAATGAAAGGTGGGGGACACTATGCGTATTTTTTAAACTTTGGCGACCTATACCTCCTAATTTAGCACTCTAAACATGCTCAATCAAACTTAACATTCATTTTAAAAACCCCTCACGGAGAAAAAAATGTCATCCTAACTTTACATGTATGGGAGCTACCCTTCAAATAAACTATTTAAAAAATATTCTTGATTGTGATACTAAAACTATCAGAATCTCAAATTTCATGCAATTAGGTTTATAAATGTGGTAGTTAAAGGCTTTGCAATATTTGGATGGACGGACGGACAGACGGACACACCTCGTTTTACTACGGAACCCTAAAAATGCCAGGAGTGTTGTTGATCAAACGCTCAAAAGGATCAAAGAATTGAAAAATTTTAAACCCGGACCACCAAATATGAAAGCCCCGCCCGGACGCTCGCTCCCCGGATGCCCTCTCAACTAATCCGGGGAATCCGGACGGGTGGCTACCCTATAATATAAAAAAATGCGGATAGCGATTGCACTCTTTTGTCTCATGTTAAACATTAGGGCTCGCTTTCTTTTCTAGCAACATAACTTTTTAGTAACTTATAGGAGTAAAATATACCCAACAGCGTAGTTATAGCTTTTGAATAGGATCTGAAGATGCATGGCAAATCGAGATCGTCGCGCTAAAAATTAAAATTAGCAGTAAACTGATGTCTGGTACAGTCTTATAATAGTTCATGCAGTGTTTTAACCCTGCAAACAAAAAGAGGGATGAAGTATATTTTATATCTCGCGTTTGATCTCGCCTAACGTATAACGTATGTGTCTCTACCTATATGTGGCGACCAGCTCACTTCCACCCCTACACTGTCGATTTTCCTTCGATACGAACGAAGCGGTTTGACTCAACATTTCTGATTCGTACCGCCAGGGAATGGAACAGTCTTCCTGCTTTCCTGTTTCCTAAGAGATATAATCTAAAGCTTTTTAACATCAAAGTGAAGAGGTATCTTCTTAGTCTGCGTGCTTCATCTTCGACCAAAACGTCGCTTACCATCAGGCGAGTAGGTGGTCAAGCGCGGACTTATTTGCGTTAAAAAAAGTCTAGGTTTTTACTCGCTTTTTACTACCGCTACGAATGATGAGTCAGTCTTATACCGCACTACGAAGAAGTAAACACGTCTATGGGTAAAAGATATAGCGTAGCGTAGAACCGTGCCGTCAGCACGAGAGGTATGTTTGTTTACCACTTACAACATTTTGTTTATGTTTATTAAACAAGCAAGCCTTTTCATGAGACAGATTTGCTAGACACGATTTACACTTGGTTTTTGACCCTTTCCAAAAATAAGTAAGTGTTTGAAACTGTAATGGTTGCGAGTTATGTCTAGTTAGATCTTCACTAATACCCTTGCTTAGAGTATATTCGTAAACGAAAACTACAGTAGGTAGTTTCCGTATAACTGCATACATTTTTGAAAACGAGAAAGAACTAACAATACAATATTGTATGGAGTCATACGAAAACAATAATAGTTTTCGTTCAGTATACTAAGACCTCTGTAGTAAGACTGTCGGTGATATGATGTCATAGGTTATGTACCAAAGGAATAGATTTAGCTAAAAGCTAAAGATGATGTGATCGAGATGATGCATTTGATCCACACGTTCCATAATGAAAATCATTTGGGTTGATGATCAAATTCACGAAAAATCCGTTTAATCTAACATGGTGGTAGATTACTTTCTACTAGGTACTACTACTACTAGGTTAGTAAACGTAAAAATAAAATGTTTATTAGTTAAATGAAAATCTAAAAAAAAAAAAAACTTTTTACAAAAGAAATTAAAGACATTAGGTAAAGTTAGGTATACTGTATACTCCTACTCGGCTAGATAGCAATCATTTTCAAGTAAAACTCTGTCGCCAAATACTTACATAGGCAGTTTGTTTTAGTTACCTTCAAGAGCCCCAATCAAACCCCAAATATCGTTTCAAGCAAGTTCAGTTTCCTTCAATCGCACAGTCTTTTAAGTCAAGCATCTTTTATAAAGATATCTCAGTATTAAACTATAAGTAAGTAATTCGTATAGGCCCGGTGGCTAGCCCTGGTGTCAGAGTTAAATAGTTAAAACTATGTCTTTATTCAACTGCACTGTTACAGAAAATGACATAACCCTTACCTATAGTATACCTTTCAGCGTATCAAAACACACATGTCACGGAAAGTTTAAAAGTCACTAACTTTTTTGTCAAAACTTCACTGCAAAGCAACTGGCTGGATGCAACAGCTTAAAGATTTTTACGAAGCTATCGCGAAACTAGCTTTCTCTCCGAGTTCGTTGGTCCGGCACTCCACCCGAAGACCGACGTTCGATTGATGAGATCAGCCGTAAAAATGAATTAATGCAACGATTACCTGCATTAATTATACCAATGCATACGTTACGTGGTTCCGCGAAGCAATGTACAGTACTATACACACGAGAGAATGTACTAATGGTGAGCCCGCAATTACACGACGGATTAAATCTATTTATAACTTTAATTTCTCGGTAGTCACTTTACAAATAGTTTCTTTAAACTTTGGTATCAAAAGGAAAACCATATTCTGAATATTTTACGATTTCTATTGAAAAGTTTTATGACTTTCTTCATTTGGAGTGTCATTATATAAATTACAAACCCGTTTATACCTTTACAAGCCATCCTGTAGAATTCACGATCTCATCGAGCGACATTTGAACGATATTAAATCTGAAATAATGGATATTTAATTACACTATGCTTTTAAGGGAAAACTCACAACAAAATAAAAAAATAATTTAGTAAAAGTTAAGAAATAATATAAAAAAGTATACTGGATTCCGTGTTAAAGAACTCACATTAGATCTTAATACATTTAATAAACGATCTCAAAGATAGATAAAGTGATGCAAATGTAGAACTAGAGTTCACTACGGTAACACCTTCAGTGATCCAGCTAGATAAGCGGATAGATATCCCACTAACCTTGTATAAACAATCAAAATTGTACGGCGTACGTCACCGTGCTGTCTATTGATCCCATCTCTGCACACGTGTTTGGAAACACACTCCATGGAGCTGAATTCTCGACATGTGCTCGTGTTGTTTATGTTTATCCACACTCATGTTTTGTTTCACTCAAATTATAGATCAGTTCCGATCAGACAGGTTAGCTACAGCGATATTGTTTAGTACAGACGCGGCCGCATCGCTACGCGTTCTGATAAAGTAGATAAGGCCTCGTCCGCTAAAATCTCTCATCGTCGTAAATTTAAGAGACATGAGGGAATTTTAGGAGGCTTAAGCACCTTAAGATAAGTGAGATAACTCTGTGGTATCGTGCGAGAGGCACGCTCGATGGACATTAACGGCTTTGCGTGCTGCCTTTTTTACGGTGTAGTAATGACTGAAATTGGGGCTCGTGTAAAAACTATAAAAAGCGTACCGGACCATCTGGGATGGCGGACTGTTGACGCGTATTTTGCTTCTGATGACATGAGTGATCTATTACGTCCTGGGAGCTTTTTATACCAATATATTTATAGTAATATACTTTGGCGTATTGGATATTTTTTATCATAATAAAATCAGTTTTGTACATCAACTATCTCATCGATTCCCATGAATATTCAGTAATATCTAAAACGGAACAAAGTGGTTAGTGTTAGGAAGTTTTGAGTTACTTGACCACCGAAAGCACTAATTCAGACGTAGATTGAAATCACTATGAAACTAATAGGCTTTCCAGAAGCGAGAAATAAGAAGAAGGCTAAGAAAAAAATAAGCATCATTTGAGGCTGGCCGCTTACGATAGCTTTTATTCGAAATCTTTAAGGGAAGTCTACGTTCAACAGTGGATGCCCCACGTCTGAAAAGCGGAATAAACAACGAATACTAAGATGGTATTAAGATAACAATAATTCAAATCCACATTACAGCAACCACCATTGGAAAAATGTAAGCTGCATAAAAATTATTTACCAAGTAAGTATAGTATTTTTACATTATATTAGTCTTTATAGCTTGCGATAATAATTTAACAATGCGATGCGGAGATAAATCTCTGAATGTTGAATTTCACCAAAATATATCAAGTAAGTAGACGTTAATAAATTCGTTTTCGTTGTTGATTTAATTAGCATAGGTAATTTAGGTTTGTATATCTTAGCGGAACGTTATTGCTCGGAGTCACTGCACTCTTTATGGGTTTATTACATTCAGGACGGATTGAAATAAATTGATTGCAGCATAATGTTGTGGAAATATTTGATTTATTGGTTGTCTACTTTAAATAATAAAAAAATCGGCCAAGTACGGGTTCGACTCGCGCATGAAGGGTTCCGTGCCGTAGGGTAGCCTCCCTTAAACATTTATATAATTCTTTTTTTAGTATTTGCTGTTATAGCGTCAATCGAAATACTTACATCATCTGTGAAAATTTCAACTCTCTGGCTATTACCGCTCATGAGATACAGTCTGGTGACAGACAGAAGGACAGACGGACGGACAGCGGAGTCTTAGTAATAGGGTCCCGTTTTTACCCTTTGGGTACGGAACCCTAAAAAGCAACGCTGGAAAAAAATACCCATACTTAGTCATGTACTTATAAGTATTAGGTACTCTACCAAATGAGTTCTTTGGAATCTATGTACAGAATTTCACACCACTGGTTTATCGGTGAAGGAAAACATCGTTAGGCAATCTGCATACGTCCTTAGTAGAAATTCTATGTCGTATGTGAATCCACTAACCCGCACTGGGCCAGCGTGGTGGATATGGCCCAATCACCCTTTGTCGGTTGAAATGTCCTGCAATGGACTAATAAAGAGGCTGGTACAGTATCATACCGAAAATAGGGCGACAATCCTAACTGAATTTAGGATTGGGTTTTGCCCAGCTCGTAGATAATTTCACAGCCACTAAGAAGTTTGATTGTCTACCTATACCTACCTATTGATTCGCAAAAGCGATCCTCAATCCATCCACAATCAATACAATAAAACTAGTTCCACGAGCACAGCCGATTGAGTCAGCAAAGCGTGACAAAGTTACTGTTACGCAACAGTAAGACAAACAGGCGACCTAATTTGGCCTTGGCCGGGTCCGTTCCCCGCAAGGCTTTATGGCCTATCATCCTCGCTTATGGCTGGATTTGTATAACTATAGGTAAGCGCCTACAGTAAATTAATCAACAGAAGTAGCGACAAGTTCATAGTTATGTGTATAAGAATAAGAACACGTCGTTCAGGTTTGATACCTAGACGTATTGTGATATTCCGCTTGGAAACTTACTGATACATAGCAGCAAATCTATGTGCACAATTTTACAAATTTTATCGAATATATTTGTCAGATTTGTAAACTACTTAGGTCAAAAATTCAAAATTTAGCATACATGCAAATAATAAGTAGACATTGTAAACATTAAACATTAGTAGAAAGACATAGCATAGCCCCTCTCTAGGATAGGTACTCTGTATCGGAGGTTTAATTCACTTTGTATCGAGGGTGGCACACAGTTTAATAAGACAAGGACAACTAACACAAGTTCCATAAGAGATATAGATAATATCGTTTATCCCCCGTGGCTCTACTGCTTGGCTCAACCAGTAGTGCTCAAGGAAATTTCTCTCTCCCGTGACACGACCAATTTTCTATGGTTTCTTAGTCTATATACAATCTAAATACCCGTAGATATATTTAAAATGCACCAATTATTCCAAATACCTACCCAGCTGGGAATTTTACCCGCTACTCCCTGTATCCAAGTCAAATACCAAATGCACCAGAGGGATTAGTCCAGGTTTACACGTAAATTGAAACTACAGCTGTATGGCTCTATACATTTTGTACAGCGCCCCTGGTGGCGAACGCGGAAGTTTAAGTAAACTACGCAAAACCTGGACTAACGGCTCAGAAGGGGTGTCATAATAGGCTGTAATACTTGAGAGGAGTTTTTGGTAACGCTTCCGACAATGCTGATGGCGCCTCTCTATCTCTCTCTCTAAATACATGCGGTAAACACGAACTATGAATCGACGTTATGGCTAGTTTGGCTGGACACGGTTAGCTCATTAGAACGCCAAGTACGGAATGATGACACATTAAGTTATTTGATGATAGTACCGAGCACCCTTTGTGTATACATACATAGATGTGTTAATTGATTGCTGCGATTTGAAAGTTTAGATTGTCTTAGATGGGTGTGCTTATTCATGTACCGTCATCTACGTATAACTGCTGGACTTGTCAATCTTTTCAGATTTAAAATAGGATCGGTTGAAATCGGTTTGTACGGCTATCTAGCGCGTAGCTACAGTCCTGCTAGCTTAGCATACAAGACCACGACAAGAGTTTATCGACGTGTGCAAGGGTGACAGATATATGCTTCATCATAACTCTGTCACGTTCTGACACGTCGATAGAGTTATTTTATGGTCCGTATGCTAAGCCCGCTGGAAATCGTATTTAGAACTTCGCGCGGTTTGGACGTATACGTAACTTTGACAGATTGTATGTAAAATCTCTATGTTGTCTATGAAAGTTGCGAGTACTCCATATAAGTTCCGTATACGACCAAATCGTGTGAAGTTCAAAAACGCTCCCCTGATCCTGACTTCTAACTTTCTATCGTACCTACGGGTGGATCTCCTACGGTGCGCTTGTCGGTGTGTGATCTTCGTTCTACTCATATTATAGTAGCGTATAAATTATTCTATATTTTTCAGTATTTAGGTAGCGTTTTATGGTCAAATCTGGTCTCAATTGGTCCGAAGCAGGTGACACGCACACAAACACACACACAGAGTGTGAGAAAGAAATAGAGAGTCGACCTACCGCCTATACCCAGAAGGTTGTGAGCCGTAATTTACCTGAATACGGAATATAGATCTAACAGAACTAAAATGATACTAGAGAACGTATGATAAAGAACTATAATGATGAATCTTGGCGGCTGAGATGTGTAGCCGCTGGCTTGCCCGTGTCAACAAGTAGTTAACAAATAGAGAATTTAGAATTGACCATGTCAAGTAGTAGTTAACATAACCTTGAAGTCAGCTTTGCCCGTGTTAACTGGTAGTTGACATTGCATTTCACTCAGCTATGACCATGTCAACCTGTGGTTAACATCGCTCCCGCCGTCGAAAAAGCTGATTCTACCCGTCTTTATCGTTCCAGGGCCTAATTTGTATTATTTGTCCCGTTTCTTCGTGAAATTTCCCCTCCACACAACCCCAGTCAAGCATCCAAGCCAATAGCCAAGCCAAGCCTTGTAAAGTTAAGATAAATTACGCCGCGCGGCGCCAGATATTGGTATGGAAACAAAGGCCTTTTAAATAATAAATATCTATGATCAAGTGATCATTTTTTTTCTTATTCTATTATTTATTATATTGACAACATAATCAAAGAATAAAAACCATATCTCATCGCTTTTATTTTTGAGGTATGAGCTTTTGAATACAAGACGCTTCAAAACACCCTACTTCTAAGTTCAGCACAGCATAACTCTGCACCAAAGTCGTAATTTGATAAACAAAAGATAACATTGTTTAGATAGTTTCAAAATAAACATAAATTTATACAACACTTGACTCTTTTTAAACAAAATGAGTCACAAGAAACGATTTTGTGAAACCCGACCCGCGCGCTGACGGCGCAAAAAATGGCGGGGCAAAGTAGGGTCGTCACGTTTTTTTCGTGGAACATTTGAGGTAGGCATGTGCTGAGGGCCCGGGGCAAAGGCACGTTGCGCGCGGACCCCCCTTGGGCAAGCGAGCGGGTAGAGAAACTAACCTTTTTGTTAGCTTCTCTACATTCAGACTCTTTCAACGATAACACTGCCAACTTACAATTCTAGTTATGAAATTATTCAAATTTTTGAAATGTTTATCTTTGACAGGATCAGCGATCCTTGTTTGGTAAAATTGGGCAGTCTTGAGTTGGAAGTGATCTGGAAGACACCTTTTTTTTTCCTCTATAAAATGTAATGAGTGTGAATTTGAGTTTGCGTGGACGAGCCCTGCAAACCGCATGAGCGTCGCGTGACAGTCAGGGTGAGAGGCTCCGGTCCCTTTGACTTTGATTACAGGTGGATCTCTTGTTTTGGGGCCACTGACCCCTTACCCCTGGAGCACTGGGCTGGCGCTGACTCAGAACCCTGTCGGCCAGTTTGGGCCGGCGCCTGTCGGCCGGTTTGGGCCGGCGCCTCCACCTCAGTCGACAGATGTCTTCACGCTAGCGCTCACCTAGCGCTACCTGGCTGGCGCCACACTATCGGCGGGTCCAGCTCAGGCTCTAGAAAATCCTCGGCCAGCCTCCAGCGTGGTTCTACGAGTGCTACCCTCTCCCTTTTGGCTAACTTTCCAAGGACACCTTCAAAATTATCTCTCCCTCTCTCCGTTTCTTGAAGATTTAATTGACTATAAGTGCAGTGCGTGTTAATGTAAATAAATGTGTAAATACTAAGGTTAGTCTTCTGTTTTAATCTCCTCTCTCCGAACCGTTAGGAATCCTATCCACTAGGTAGGACTCTTAGGTTGGTTAGGTTTCCCTGAAGTCTCTTAACCTGTGGTGCTGCAACCGGCTCCCCCGCTTGCAACATTACGGGTTCCTCTTCAATTCTCTTTTAACTTGTGGTGCTGCAAACGGCTTCCCCGTTCGCAACACTACAGTTTGGCGCCCGACCTTTTTACTAATCCACCCCTGACTACTTATATTTTCTTATTTTACTGTTACTTGTTTCTTTTATTTCCTAAATTCTAAACCGATACTTCCACAAGTATCCACCCATCACTTACACCTTAGGTATCTATCCGCAGCTTGTAGCTACGTCACAGCCGACAAGATGTTTGAGTCGGCTTATAGTAAGCCTTACAACAGAATACTGATTCTCTGATTACATTTTCTGCTGATTATTTTATGTTCGATATTCTACATTAATACTTTATTGCGTTCATAAAATATATCTTGCGGTGGAAGCGTAAAATTTCAGTGCCTAATGTTGATTGCCGGAAATCTCAGGTCGCTCGTAAACTGTGTATTAGCAAGTAGGCAATAAAAATATACTGTCTGTCTGTTGTTGGCAATGGTTGTTGGGCTACTGAGGACAAAGTTGGAAGTTGCGAAAGAAGACTCTACCGAATATAACAATTTCTGTTTCAATATTATTATCTAAGGGTATACAAAAGCAAAACGAAAATAAGCTTGCAACTCGTGGGTTTTTAACCCACTAGAGACTAGAGTAGCGTAATGGCAAAATAACAACTTTACAGGAGAGCCGAAACTCAAATTTACCTACCGTTATCTTGTAACTCATCTATGGCAAAATCAATGGTAGAGATCTGATTTTCACTAATAATAAAGCTTTGTTTATCAGCTACAGAATAGTGTAACTAGTGCAGTGCAATCTTTAAGGTTTTTATTATAATAGAAAATATTTTTCGAAAAATGGTTAACATACGTCATTTTCGCTGTTACATATATTTAATAATGTATGTAATGCAACGGAACTTCCGTTAAAATGGCCTTAAATAACGGTACTTTACGCTTATTGGCACGAAAAAACTTAGGCTTTATAATCAAACTTACTGCGTGAAAAACGTATCACAAGATAGGTACGTTATTTGAGCGATTACATTCAAAACATCTTCGATGTCCTATTTTTGACAAAATAATGTCAAGATTATTGTAAGTAGAAACACTACATTTTGGCAGTAAATAAAAATATTTAATTTGATACGTTATTTTTGTCCTAAACAATCTACACACCACATATCTCCAGTTTTTTGGCACATAAAAATATGGGGATTAAAAAAACGAATGGCGAAAAATTTTTTTTTTAAGTTTTGACTTTACGCTACTTTGGTTCTTAACCCTCGAATTATACTCATGGTTAAGAACAGAAAAACTGCGCAAAATGTATGTAATGGATGACTACAGTAAAATATACGGAGCCAACAGTTACGAGTGCCTATATTCCTGGATCAAATTTAAGATAATGTTGACCACATCTAACAGGGAGGTGAAGAAGATCGTAGGGCATGGAGTAGCTCTACCAAAGGACCGACTAGTATAGCCTGATTTGGATGAATGGAAGTTTTTTTTGTGAGTTTGGAATTGGTTAAGAGCTGTTCTACGGCTTTGTTCTAATGCGAACAACGTTGGTATTAATGCTCAGTACATACTTAATCTACGGTACAGCTTAACTTAATTTTTTGCTTTTTTATATAGGATATGATCTACAAGCTAAACACAAGACTAACATTCTAAAACTACTACTACCTAAAATAACAAGCAATTGTATCATCCACAGGCCCTTGAAGGTCTAAAGATAATCCAAATGCTCAAGCCCACTGCCAGTTGGCCCAGCACGCTGGCAGCATTGCCACGCAGAATAGCAATGCTTATACGTTGAGCAAAATAAACACCAGCATTTTGATCACGCGTCGCGTCCACCAGACGCTCAGAAAGACTTTGGAAAACAAGATGAGCTCCCGGCCCCCACGGACCCAATATTTTGCTTAGACGATGACAAGATTATAAAATAATCGGCTAAATACGAGTAGGACTCGCGCACGAAGGGGTCCGTACTGTATGGGAATAAAAATATTTATTTTATTTTAATCTAATCATTTATTATTAAACTGAATACGAAATTAAATTTTCTGTGAATATTTCAAGCATACCTGTTACCTGTTGTATATAATTAATATCGAGCGAAAATCGGTTAAAAATTCAGGTTTGCTGTATGGGAGCCCCCCTTTAATATTAATTTTATTCTGTTTTTAGTATTTGTTGCTATAGCGGCAAGAAAAATACATCATTGTGAAAATTTCTGCTTTCTAGATTTAGCAGTTCATGAGATAAAGCCTGAAGACAGACGGACAGCTGTCTTAGTAATAGGGTCCCGTTTTTACCCTTTGGGTACGGAACCCTAAAAACACTTATTTTTTGAGAAACTTCTATGCATGAAGAGAATGAGAATTTAATGACAGTGCGACGCGAGCAGGCCTTTGCTGCATAAAGATTCAATTGTGGAAGATCAAACTGCTGACTATGAAACGTTGGGAAGTTGAAGTGACAGCAGAAACGCGAAGCGGAAAAGCGAACGCGGACAAAGCTTTAAAATTTGCTTGGTCGGATAATTCTAACAGATTTTATATTTGGGGCTGGCGATTAAACGTTTATAATTCTCAGTGTGCGAATGCGGATGGAAATTATAAAAGAAATGAATGATAATAACTAGAGACCGGATTATATGCAAATGCATATGCAATTTATGCCATATCGCGAATATTTAAAAACAGTCAAATTGATAGTTTTATTAATGGGGCGGCAGAACTTTTGCCGGAAACTACATATAAGTGCTAACTTAGCACCCTAGTTCAAATTCTGCCCAGTTACCTCAATGGATGTGGATCGAACTTTTTCCACACTTAAAAATATTTTAAGTGATCGAAGACTTATTTTTATCACAGAACATGTGAACAATAATTGATTGTATACATTTACAAAAAAAAATTGTTATGCAATGTTACTGTGCCTATACACCCTACAAAGGATAATTTATAAATTAAAAAAAAACTTACTTTTCTTTATATTTTGGGTTGCATATTTTGCCAATTTTCGTGCATATTTCAAGCATTTTTCATGCATATTAACATGCATATAACAAGCTTTTTATGTTGCATATAATCCAGTCTCTAATAATAACTAAGTAATTGTTCTCCGTAACAGTAGACCTCGCGGCACATCTCTTTAACGGAATCATCGTAAGCCTTTATCTCGACTCGGTCTTGACCAATTCCAAAATCGCAAATCTTGTTAGGATGATCTTGCCAAATATTATTGAAATTGGTTGATAACAGCACGACAACGTTTCAATTAAAAATCACTGTCGATAAAAAATGTTCGACCTATAGAGGCAAATCAACATTCGGACAGACGAAAGCAAAATCGACGTATTAAAATGGAGACCTCTCTCACTTCGTTCCCTCGGTCAACAAAGAAAAACCGTCGTCCAATAGCGATTTAGATTAAAGCTCACGATGATGATGATGACAACTTAGGGTGCAAAGCGTAGCATCTAGTAGGTACATGGTATATATAGGTAATAGATTTTCTCGATTTCTGGTTTGGTCTTGTAATAAAAGTTCGTTATCATCATCGATGTTATCATTTAAGTTCATAGTAAACGTTCTTACTACGGATGATGAATGAAATAACCCACAACCATGTTCGAAAATATTGTTATAGTATTAAAACAGAAGAGAAGTAGCTTAAATAAAGCTAATAGAATAGTTTTATCCATTCAAATCAAAAACCGTGTTGTAGAATGTGCCGCGGCGTGTTCCTCGCGTAGAGTCTACTCTACCACAGAATATTTTCGTAAAGGAACAAAGAAATCGATTCCCAGTAACTCGATTCTTTGATTTGGATCATAATCTCGGAAAAATATATGAGAATTACTAGGTAAGTATTGTAAAATATAAATAAAGTATTTTGTACAAAGTATAGAGTTGAATTAATCGAATTCATAGTACTTACGTATACGTAATGATAGCTCCGCGATTGACGAGGTTAGTTCATACATGATGCAGTTCTATTGAAATCCTCACAATAAGTTTGAGGTAATTATTAGGCACAAGAAAACGAGGTAGGTAAAATTTAAAATAGAGAGCAATGAGTTTTGTGTGTATAAAAAAGTTACTACTTAAGCCAAGGTTATTTCAGAGCTAGACCTAAAAAACCCTATTTCAAATCTTAGATGTTTTTCCAAAACCTATATCCTTGACCAGAAATAATCTCTGTCAAGAGAGCTAGCCATCTTTAAGAATTAACTTTTTAATTAAACGAATTTAAGAGAGTGAGTACTTTACTCTTTGATTGGCGAATAAAAAATTACACATCAGCTACCAAACTAAAGCTTACATTTCCGTCTAATCCGCGACCAGTCGTAAAATAATATTACGAAGAAACCAATAAAACACGTCTGCCGGAACATCACGGCCAAGATTACGGTAAATATTATACACAAGTTGGTTTGGGAGAGCTATGACCGCAAAATTTCGGCTTGTGGTCGAGCAGTCGACTTGTTTATCATTTATGGTGATGATTAAGTTGTACCAGAATTTCACTTTGTTTATAAAAGGCGAGATGTTTATGGGTACTCTCTCGGAGTATAGGCCTAATATTGCACTGCAATTTCGCAAAAGTAGGCCTCGGAGTGATTGTATGCTATTGGGTATATTTTTTACGTCAATAAAATAAATAAACCAAAACACCGTACTGAACGTACAAAGCGTAGTAGTTTTTCAAACTTCTAAGTAATGTAGATAAACAGATCTACTTTCGTCATGTTACAGTCCTTAGAGTCAGATCACAGTCGTTAAAACAATTACCTCTGATTACCGCTAATTTGACCTCCGCAACGTCTCTCTGCGGATCTCTAATAACATTAATTACAAACGACACTTCTAGCTACCTAGAAAAAGGTCAGATTTGTCTAGTACCTCGCCCAATCGATACCCCCAGCCACTCTCGTCTCCCTCGCAGCGAGCGTCTGTGACTCTCCCCAAGGACAAAGCTAGTTTCACACCCCCCCAACTTTGGAAAAGCGAAGCCTGAAAAGCGACGATTCGGCGCGTTTTTAACAGAAATCCTTACATAATGATGACTGAGAAGCAAGCTAATATCTATGATTTCATTATGTAACAGCCAAAAGGTTCCCCCCGACGGCGACCTAAGCGGAGCTACGGAAGATGCGAGCAATGGTAGCGATCGAGGCGAAGTCGCCGTTCGGGATAGAATAAAAGAAACTGACCGATAGTGCATCGGAGCTGTCGGATGCGCAACACGCGACCGCCGGCCGGATGCGGGCGCACGCCGGGCCTAGGATCCTAGCAGGGAAGAGTCCGAGGCAGTCGACAGCCGTGATGCAGCGAGAGACGGCCCGGCCGAAGCACTGTGTTTTCGGCGCGGTAGATATCGTTACCTATGTATCGTCATGTACGGAGGGAGGGCGCGCGGGTGCGGTGCGCGCGCGGCTCCGCACGGCTCGGCGCGCTCTGTACGTTACCTAGCGGCGGGCGCGGCGGGTGCGGGGCTCGGCGCGGCGTGGCTCGGGCCGGCGCGCGGCGTCGGGCGGGCGCACGTCCGCGGAGCGAGTCGTCGGGCGCGGTCGCTGCGGTCAGCGGGTGTCGCGCGGCGCGGCCATGGCGGCGGCGCGGCATACGGCGGCGACTCGCGCACTGCCGCGCCGGGCCGCGCGCCCGCCGCCCGGGCCGCGCCCGCCCGCGCCTGCGCCCGCCGCCCGCCACCCGCGACCCGCGCGCCCGATTGATCAGCCGGCTCCCCGATTGCAATGAAATTTATGACAGGTCGGGGATCTATTATCGACGTGATACCGTCCGCGCCGCGCGCCCTAATCCTGATCCAGGTCCCGATAATCGACCAGATTTCGTAATTGGACGTGGATTATGTCACTGCTCGGATCCCCATTAATTGGGGTTTTATGATAAAGTAGGGAGCTTTTTACTGCGGTTTCACCTGCGTTTACGGTCACCGTAAAATAATTATTGCTGACATAAAAAATCGACGAAAACATCAATAACACCACAGCAAAAAGATAACTGGTAGAGTTTACGACTATGCTTAAGAAAAAAAACTGCACACGTAATTGTATTTCTCCATTGCAAATTACATAATATCATACATATTATGTATACCGATTCATTCAACATAAATTACCCCTAACGAATAATAACTACTGATTGGAGTACCTTAGTACCTACTTTCACATGTCAACAATGCCGTAACGATGTAGGCAGCAGCCACATAAGTAGAACTTTATGATAGGGAAGTTTTATAACCGGCAGGAAATAACGTCTAATAGACCTACCGGAGGCTTATAGCCAGTGAAGCGTGAGGATTCACGCTAGAGTAAAATCTGCACTTGAGTAATATTCATGCACCTGCTGCTTAATTTAATATTAGGTTATTATAGACGCTGCTATACACTAGACTGCATGGCACATATTGTAAAAGAAAACATTGTTTAATTTGTCCTGACTTCCTGCGATAATCAGGGGGATCTGCATGATTTCTGAAATACTATCTTAATCCTGAGTTTCTAGAGTATGATTTGCATTTATGTGGCTAAGACCAAAACTGTAACACATCTCCAAAATCCCCATGTCAGTTACTTAGTTTCTGTGGCTAAAAGACCAAAACTGTAACACATCCCCAAAAACCCCATGTTTAGTTATTCTTATCCTTAAAGTTCAGAAGTTAAGGCTTTACTCCTCGACTCTAGTTTCAGTCTTTTCTAATTTAGCAAAAACCTGCGATAGAGTTTGACCAGCTATCCATTACAATTCCCCTGCACAGACTAGTCACGAGATAAAGATAGATAAAAAACATGGCTGGTATTGTAACTGTTTATGATATCTTAACGGCTCAACGAATTTTCGGTGTTTTAACCTCAAGAAGCTTACTTAAAGCTGGTTGAATCGATTAGTGCGCGAAATTCATTTTTGGGTCTTATGCCTTGTACAGATAAACTACTCATTTCAAGTTTACGAAAACTCATTAAGCGGTCATAAATAGTAGCGTTTACGAATCACATACTCGTACATCTAAAAAACAAATTAGTGTTCACCTTAATTTTCAGTTAGCGGACTCTGGTGCATAAGCTGTCCACTATTTTGGTTTAAGGTGTAATATATACCGATATAGTTTTAAAACTATGTCTCTGCATGGCCGCTAAATGAGTTCTTTTTGCTTACAACGAACAGTTTATCTGTAAAAGGAAAAAAAAACAGAAAAAAAAATCACGCGCTTACCTAACAATCTCGCTGGTGCACTCGCCACCTTTCCGACACCTACGCAGGTAAAGTAGGTAGGTACTAATGCGTAACATTAAACATAAAAATAATTTCCGTCTTCCCAAGCTAGTTACGGGAAGAGGTTCCCGTTCAATAAATCACGTGCCTCCTTATCTGCAGTATCGTCACAACCGTCGCAGATTTATGTGCAATTATCGAAAGTCACGGAACAGGCGCAGGGAAGGGGTGCGTGCCGGAGCAATTTGCGCCGTCACGCGACCGTGCAGTTTCGCTACTCGGCGTAGGGGGAATTGGGGCAGAAGCGGAGGCCGGAGAGCGGGATAGCTACCCACAAATATTAGATACAGGTAGAGATTGAAGGCAGTTTTTGCCCGTTTTTATTGTAGTGTGATGTCTTAGGATGTCCAATAAGATGGAATAGGCGCAGAGATGGGGCAATTTACGCCGTCACGCGACCGTGCAGTTTCGCGACACGGCGTGGGGGGAATCGGGGCAGCAGCGGAGTACGGAACAAAACTACCCTCAAATGTTACAGGTTGAATGGGGGGGACAGTTTTTCCCGGCTTTTATTGCACTGAGATATCTAATAAGATGGATCATGCGCAGGGAAGGGAAGAACCGGTGAGACAAAACTACCGTCAAATATTTGATACAGGTTGAAATAAACATAAACATAAACATAAACATTTTTTATTATCCATATAACACATGAGCAGAACATTGTTACAATAATCATTTTAACAAAACAGGTAATGTTAGTAATCCATGGAATTGGTACATTTTGAGTTGCATCAAATGGGGCAGTTCTGATTTTTTTATATGTTGTATATAACGAGGTGGTAATGACAAATATAATTTTTCCACCTCGAAAGCCTTCCGGAACATTGTAAAATTCATGAAAACCCACTAAATTTTTAATAATTTTTCAGTTTTTGCCATTTTTTACCACCAAGGACCTGTTTTACGGTAGAAGTCACTATGAATTCTTTTAAAGTAGACTAAATTTTCAACAAAATGAGAATAGTTGGGTCTCGATAAGCTGAATAGTTTCAAAGATACAGCTGTTCAAATGTTTGCAAAATTTCAAAAAAAAAAAAAAAAACGTGTTTTTACTCGTTCTCGTCAATGTGGTCAATTATTGATCTATTTCACGGCATAAATTCATATACCTTTTTAAAGAAGACAATTTTTTTAACAAAACGAGACCAATTTGATGTATTAAGATCTGATAGTTCCCTAGCTACAGCTGTTCAATGTTGCTGAGGTGAGTTAACAAAATGAAATACGACTAATGAAATAAGCATTATAATTTTAAAAAGAAATTATTACAGCATAAAAATTTAAAGACTGTGTTTTACATATTATCTTTGCATGTGGCGGTTGAACTTGAGGTCGTCACAGGAGTTGTATTATTAGTTTTTCTTGTATATCTTTGATGGACCAGGCTGAACCTCTAAATCGACGGTACACCTTTTGGGACCTTGCTTCGGTAGCATTTCGTCAACGACCAGCTCAGGCAGGTCGAAATCGTCATCTGATGGTGGGTCATCGATGGTAGGTTCATCAATGTCATCACACATCAGTTCTGGTTTGTTATCACAAGATTGGCCGCTGCAGTGGTTGCAAACAGCCGAGCATTTGAGTCCTGCTTTTCTGCAACCACAGCTGCTGGTACAACCTTTTTTGCAGTTGCAGGAAATCATGTTTAGCAGGGGTTGAGGAGCCCCAATCGAGTGGGTTCTACTTATTTCCAAGCCATATCTGAACCTGAAACAAGACCAACAACAAAATTAAGAATCGTAACTGTTCAAAATTATGAATAATATCGTCGGTTTATTATTGTCAAAAAAATTTTTTTTTCACCTGGTGGTATGTTCGCAGAGAGTGAAATCTTGCAGCATCGCTGGTTGGAGGCAACCTGGCGAGGTTCATGTTTGTCTTAGCCGCCGCCCTTGTAAACATTTGGAAGCGAAGGTCGTTGAGATTTTGGGATTCACTGTTGCCTCCATACAGTGAAACGAGAAAGCTCTCTCCTGCTTCGGTGAGCTGCTCAGGTGTGGCATTGGGGTTTAGAAAAACTACACCATTTTGTTCGAGGCGCGGCTGTTTTTTCAGTTTCAAAACTAATAATACAACTCCTGTGACGACCTCAAGTTCAACCGCCACATGCAAAGATAATATGTAAAACACAGTCTTTAAATTTTTATGCTGTAATAATTTCTTTTTAAAATTATAATGCTTATTTCATTAGTCGTATTTCATTTTGTTAACTCACCTCAGCAACTTTGAACAGCTGTAGCTAGGGAACTATCAGATCTTAATACATCAAATTGGTCTCGTTTTGTTAAAAAAATTGTCTTCTTTAAAAAGGTATATGAATTTATGCCGTGAAATAGATCAATAATTGACCACATTGACGAGAACGAGTAAAAACACGTTTTTTTTTTTTTTTTGAAATTTTGCAAACATTTGAACAGCTGTATCTTTGAAACTATTCAGCTTATCGAGACCCAACTATTCTCATTTTCTTGCAAATTTAGTCTTCTTTAAAAGGATTCATAGTGACTTCTACCGTAAAACAGGTCCTTGGTGGTAAAAAATGGCAAAAACTGAAAAATGATTAAAAATTTAGTGGGTTTTCATGAATTTTACAATGTTCCGGAAGGCTTTCGAGGTGGAAAAATTATATTTGTCATTACCACCTCGTTATATACAACATATAAAAAAATCAGAACTGCCCCATTTGATGCAAGTGAAGACCCCTTTTATGGTACGATTTCCATGTACTATAGGTAATCTATTTCAATGTAAATTTTATGCACCCTGGATTTCGCACTAGGCTAGCCTGTGTCGCGAAATCCAGTGTCTTTCGTTTTTGTGAATTTAGGTTTGTACTTTGGATAGATGTGATTGTTACAAATACAGTAGGTACACATATATAATACTTACATAGAAAACAAGAAAATTAACACCGAACAACCGGTGGCAGCTGGCATGTATAATATAGGTATGTAGTGAATGTTGTTTTGTGTGTGTGTGTGTGTGTGTGTGTGTGTGTGTGTGTGTGTGTGTAAGTGACGTATCTGCGTAGCGTCAGCCTCATGAGAGTTGGGCTCGCAAATACATCACCGTTAGTATTTGTGTGGGTGTGTGAGATTCTATAGTGTGAGCGAGATCGTGTTCTTGTTTGCTTTTATTGAAACTCTTCTTTTAGCATCACCTTCACAATTATGCACAAATCTGACGCGTTTGGATTTAAAGCGGCGGAACGGAATCAGAGACAATATATAATGACCTGGAATGTCTCCAATTACCTTAGTGGTTTGATTAGGTTTTCGATATCATTGTACCCCAGGGATTTCAAGTAGTTTGATATTTTTTGGTTGCACACATATCTAGAATCGCTAAAAATATTCAATTTTTTGTCAAGGACTTGGTAAATATATGGACCTCTAAACGCAAAAGAGCGTTCTGCAAATTGGCTTCTTATCATTGGCAGTTTCCAGGCACGACGGCGTGAGAGCTGCAATGGGTCTGAGATAGTGAATGGTGCAGTTTTATGGTGCCTTAATGCAATAGCCAGGATATATAGTCCTCTCGTGTTGACATGGCTCAGTTCTTGATATAGAGTGTCACTGGGGTGCCTAAACGGTTTCCGGTAAGCTACTTTGAGCGCAGCTCGCTATTTATTTGTTGAGACCAGTTAAGTTTATTGTCAATGATAATTCCTAAATATTTTAAATGTTCGACTTCTTCGATTTCAGGGCAAGAGCATATATTGGAACTTGGATTGCCACATTGATGCAGTCGAAGATGTGGTAGAGATTTAGGGCCAGTGCGATCAGATACACGGAATCTAACATACTTAGTCTTACTAACATTAATCGTGAGTAGATTCTTCTGCAACCAACTTGCAACAACTGCCAGACCTTTTTGAGCTACATCCATGGTCTCTTCCCAGTTTCTCCCATAAAAAATCAGGGCAGTATCATCAGCATAAGCCAAGATCCTAGTATGATTTAGACTGAGGTCACAGAGGTCATTTATGTAAGCTAGGAAGAGAGTAGGGCCCAGCACGCTACCCTGTGGGACTCCAAACTCAATACAAGCATAGACACTCTGGTTGTCACCAATCCGTACTGTCTGATTACGACCACTTAAGTATGACCTCAACCACTGCAATGGGAGTCCACGGATACCTAGTTTCTCGAGCTTTCTAAGTAGGATTGGCCGAGACACCGTATCGAATGCCTTGGCCAAATCCAAGAAAACGGCCAAGCATTTATCCCCGCCGTCTACCTTAAATGTCACAAAATCAACCAGTTCCACCACGGCATCTTCTGTTGATTTGCTACGGCGAAAGCCGTATTGGTTTGGCGATAATAGACCGTTGCCTTCTAAGTATCTCAAGAGCCTTGTGTTTATTATTTTTTCCAAAACTTTCGAAAGTGTTGGAAGGAGTGAAATAGGTCTGTAATTTGAGACAGAAGATTTGTCGCCAGCTTTAAAGATAGGAACAACCGTAGCAGTCTTGAGAACATCCGGCACAGTACCTGAAGTCATACTCAGGTTACAGATGTGTGCAATCGGTTCAGCCAGAATGGTCTTAGATATTTTTAATATTTTGTTGCTTATTCCGTCCCAATCTGAGGAAGATGTCGTTTTTAGGCTAGACAATATTTTAAGGAAATTGAAGGCAGTTTTTCCCCGCTTTTATTGTACTGAGATGTCTATTAAGATGGAATACCTAGACGCAGGGAAGCGGTGCTTGCCGAAGCCTTTCCGAAGCAATTTGCACTGTCACGTGACCGTGCAGTTTCGTAATTCGACGTGGAGAGCAATTGGAGCAGAAGCGGAGGACGGGACAAAACTACCCTGAAATGTTACAGGTTGAATTTAAAGGCAGTTTCCGCTTTTATTGTACTGAGATGTCTGCGCTGTGGGCTCTCTTTTCTTCATGTCTTTTTTGAAGTTTCTGAAAAACCCTTAAAACTATTGCGCTCACTGCGCTCGCACATAATAAAGCAAAGGCTCTCTTTTCCTCATTTCTTTTTTACGTTACTGAAAAAGGTTTTTAATTATTGCGCTCGCTACGCTCGCAAATAATAGAGTAGACAGTCCTGCGTTATGCACACTTTTTGAAATTATTGTAAGAACTGATAATTTTTCGCATTCTGTATACTCGCGTATTAAATTATACTCGTAGCGCAGTAGGCAGGAGAACATTCCATAAAATAGAGCATCCATCCAATAGAGCATTTTGAAGTTATTGAAAACAAATAAAACGTGTATTTTTCGCGCTCGCTGCGCTGAAGTGTTTGCACAGTTCTGATAAAATCACAAATTTTCGTACTCGCTGCGCTCGCGGATGATAAATAGCACTAGATTGGTCTGCTTTGCTCATTATTCGTTAGAAATTACTGAAAAAAAATTACAAAATTAAATGTTCGCACTTATTAGCAGGACAGTGCTCTGTTTTGCTCGTATCATTTTGAAAGTTGTTAAAACAATACCGAAAATGGATGAATATCGGTTATTTGTGTTACTCGTATCTGTTTTAAAATTATTGAAAAAACGAATAAATTTCGCGCTCACTACGGTCTCCCAAATTATCGGTGAGAAATTCTTAAAGGTTTTTTTTTAATTCTGTAAAAATAGGGAATTTTCCGTGCTCGTTTCGTTCGCGCTTTCTCGAAAAGTGTTCGATTTATTTTCCTCATATTAAGTAAGTCTATATAAAATGTTGAATCAAAACGATTTACAAGAAATTTTATAAGAAAAACGTAAAAAATGTTCGCGTCGCGTCGTGACCCGTAAACTAACTACCTACTACAACTTGACGACTTATTAACCCCCGACGAAAAAGAGGGGTGTTATAAGTTTGACGTGTCTGTTTGTCTGTGTGTCTGTCTGTCTGTCTGTGGCATCATAGCGCCCGAACCACTGAACCGATTTCAGTTTAGTTTTTTTTGGATGAAAGGAGACTTAATCGAGAGTGTTCTTAGCTATGTTTTATAAAAATCGATTGAGCCGTTTAAGAGTTATGGTGGGTTAAAGTGGGGATGAAAGAACCAAAATTCTACAAATGTGCCCAAAATGGTTGTCAATTGAAAGTTTGTTGTCAAATATTTTTGTGTCGGGGGTTTTTTAATTAGGTAATTATGTTAGTTTTGCTTGCAGATCGATCTGAAAACTTTTATAGGTAACAATTTAGTATGAACCATGTTAACATTTTCACACCTGGTGGGGACGCTTCCTCATAATTAGCCTAGGGCGGCCTGACCTCTAAATCAGGCCCTGCCTGCTGGTAAATCCGCCAAGGAATGTGATGAATAGACAAGTATTTTGCAACACCATATTTTTTACAGTCCCGAGATTTAAAATTTCACGGAATGAGCGAACGGGTACCTACGTCCGGGGCAGGGTTGCCTGCTGGAGCAATCCGAGCGGGGTAATTTGCGCCGCGTCACGCGACCGTGCGGTTTCGCGACCAGGATTAGGGCAGGATTAACGCAAGAGCGGAGCGTGCAGCGATATTCGTATGAGACCCCGAAATACTAGGAGTGAATATTTTATTTGCTGAAATCTGAACATGCAGGGGTAAACAGTACCAGCCAGGCCTGCATTTCTATGGTCACCATATTGTCAATCTTTATATTTTGTAAAGATCAAATTTCTTATAAGTTGTACAACAAATAATTATCTGTATATTCTTTGGCGTAGTTCGGAGATTTAAAATGTGCCGGAATTAGCAAACGGGCACGACCGGGGTAGGGTTGCCTGCTGGAGCCATCCGAGTGGGGTAATTTGCGCCGCGTCACGCGACCGTGCGGTTTCGCAACCTGGGTTAGGGCAGGGTTAACACGTGAGCGGAGCGGGCAGCGAGATTCGTAAGTGATCCCGAAATACTGGGATTGAATATTATATTATTTACTTTACGAGATTTCAATCTCACATTCTTTTATCGCTCATAGCGTAGTGTGACTAGGTGTTTGTCAGCGATCATCGAAGTTAAGCAACGTTCCACACGGTCAGTCTTTGGATGGATGACGGCGGGTGGCATTTTCCAACAGAGCGCTACCGTGGCTCGTTAAATTATAGGTAATTAACTTAGTAAATTTTTTAGTCACAACAAGAACTGTTAGTTTTTATTTCAGAGGGTGTAGCGCCTGCGAGATATTTAATAGAACATATAACAAAGTCACATGGGTCTAGGGAATAGTTGCCGCAACCTAGCAATGTCTGCGGCCAAAAGTGACTTTACTCTATTCATTGGCTTATTTTACGACTGTTCCAGTCAAAGATCAATCAATGAGGATAAACTTTAAAGAAGGTTCCAGTTGTCGGTTAAAACATTTTTTGCTCTTAATAAGCTTATTTTTTTACCATTCTGCATGTGTTATCTAAGATGTAGCACATCCTACTAATATAATAAACGCGAAAGTTTGTGAGTATGTATGTATGTTTGTTACTCTGTCACGCAAAAACTACTGAACTGATTTAGATGAAACTGCAATAATAATGCTTATACATCAGAATAACACAGAGGCTATACTTTGTTAAGATATTACGTGAAACGAAGTTCGCCGGGTCAGTTAGTTTTTATTACAATTACAATGGCCAAAGTATTGGCTTAATGGTTTATTGTATTAAGTAAGAGTTCTACGAGTAGGTACGCTTCAGCTCAGTATTGTAATGTCGCAAAAAACCGCGCTTTTCTCAATGTTGCCATTCTCCGCCATCTCTCGTTTGTGCAGCCCGGCCTAAAATCAATACGACCAAGTCATTGGCTCGGCTAAACGTTTCGTGGTATATATTTAGACGTTTATTGCTAAATTATAGTCCGCAGCGTCGTTCGTACTACCGCATCGATTCCTTGCGACGACAAATGTCTTGTAAGGAGGTAAACGACACTATAGCATGCTCGCTAAACAACGTACATATTGTATATTAATTAATCGAAGATAAATTTAAATACAAAGCTATTTTTAGGGTTCCGTACCCAAAAGGTAAAAACGGGACCCTATTACTATGACTCTCTGTCATCGTCTGTCTGTCTGTCACCAGGCTGTATCTCATGAACCGTGATAGCTAGTCAGCTGAGTTTTTTACAGATGATGTATTTCTGTTGCCGCTGTAACAACAAATACTAAGAACAGAATAAAATAAATGCTTAAGGGGGGATCCCATACAACAAACGTGATTTTTCAGGAGTTTTACGCCCTCTATTAAAACATGGCTATTTTTTATCTTCTTCTGTATCTTTTCATCTCTCTTTTTAATTTTTCTAGCGTACTATTATATAGGCCGCACCACACAAGTTGGCGGATTTGATATTAGCTACAAGCTGTGCAGTATCCAATCCTGACAGAAGCTCACATAAAGCCGCACGTTAATTGGCTATTGCGTAGCTTGTAGCTAACTTCACATCCGCCAGCTTGTGTGGCGCGGCCTATAACCAATACCTACTCCCGCTCGGACCAACTTACGATTTATATGTACCTACCTACTTTCCTTCTGGTACTTGGATGTTAGCTATCACGATTAACATTTTCATACTTATTATTATAGATGTGAAACTTACAAGCATACTCGTAGCTTGGTCCTTTGGCAGGCATCAGGAGTACTTCCATTCTGCCCCACCAAAGCGCCCCACTGGTGGGGCAGATTCCACTCCTTCATTTTTTGGATACTACAATCCGTAATTTTATACTTCAGATAATTGTGCTTTTAGTTTACAATCTTCTTAATATTTTGTATTCAATGTCTTCACTTATCTGTTCTTTTAGTGGGACGTTATAATGATTTAATGTTTTAAATAACGCAGTCAAATTTTATACTTCATGGCAATACCAATTTAGTTTAAAAGCGCGCGACACCCCTGGTGGGGCAGATTCCACTGGTCTAAAAAGTGAGTGGAATCTGCCCCACCAAGATGATACAAGTGGGGCAGATTCCACTCCAAAAATTGAAGAAGCGGAATCTGCCCCACCAGTGGGGCGCTTTGGTGGGGCAGAGAGGAAGTACTCGGCATCAGTGGAGCCGAAGCCAACACAGAGGCCCTTTAACATATTTTTTTAAACTTATCTGTGAAGTACCTATATAGAGAAGGTTGATAATAACTATTGCTTATGCTACGATTTACAGTATTTCGAGCTATTGTGATGTGCTGGTTGATAACTTATAAAGATGGGCTATATAATGAGGTACGCCGTACGACACCCAAATAATGCTTTATTTCACAATGTTTAGGCCATCCACTAAATAAATAAGCGACAAATATCAGAGATAAAATACTGAACGGACTGTACTAGCGGCGTTATGCCCTTCACACTTCCACCCTGGAGCTTAGATTCTTAGCTCTTGCAGTTTCCACCCCTATTATAGTCTGGCTAGTAAAAGCTGATACCGAAAAAGCACGTCAAATTTAAAAAATACCAGCATGGCAGCCCTAAACTGAGATGGGAATATTTTTTCTCACTCGTACGACGTAGTATTGTTACCATTACCGCGATTCTGATTCTTCCAAATGTTTGGGGATTCACCAAAATTATTTTTTAAATTTCAAGCTTTTATTTGCCGAGTAGGTTTTTAATCACGTTAATTAATTTATGTATTTTGATTACGTGAATATTATACTAAACTGAGGCTTTTGTGCATTGCCCTCTAAATGATTATCAACGCTTACCTCTTATCAGCTACTTCAATACTATGAAGATTATTGAAGAGCATTCTAGGATTTACTATGAATCATTTTGTAGACTTTAGTACATGACGAATATTTATAAAAAATGTTTTTAATACAATGTCGCTTAGGTACTTTCCGCTATAAATACACAAATTTAAGGGTAAATCCGCGATAGTGGTATCACCGAGTGTTGTCATATAAAACGTTTGCAAAAAGTTCTAGTATCAACTTTCGCTAGCCAGACTCTAGTTATTATTAACTTTTCGAGGACAGACTATACAAAACAACTTAAGACTGTTAAAAAACTGATACAAACATAGTTATGATAATTATAATAGCTGCAACTAACGCAATAATCCTATAGCGAAAGAACTTTACCCATACCCATACGAAAATGACTTGTGACTTTCACAGACCGATTATTATAACTAACACCACAAAAAGCGCTCGCTTAGGTATAATGCGATTTGGTTACGAAGGTTATGTAAGTATGCTGGTGACTTGAGCTTTTTGAGGGAAACTTTCGAAAGGCTGCAGAATTTATAGGGAAATCTTGACTCGACCACGCTGTGGTTTTTGGGTACCTACGTAAAAAATTATTTATCGCAAAAAAAATGGTAAAACCGCCTTCGTGTACAAAATTCTAATATTTCGCTCGAATTGTTTACATTATTGTTGATTTTTCAAAAAAGGCTCAGCCGATTTCTATAAAAAATGTGACCACCTCGGGAGTATATCCTTTCGAACTAAAGAAATATTTTTCGATTCGGGGAAATTATTGATGTACGTAGATACACAAAAAACAAAATACAGACGAACATAGAACCTCCTCCTTTTTGGAAGTCGGTTAAAAATAAACGCAGGATCGCGCAGGATGCAAGCCGCTACCAACGGGTCTTATTGGAGATCTTTAGGGGAGGCCCATGTCCAGAAGTGGACGTCCTTTGGCTGATGTATGGAAGTAAAGAAGTTCATAAGCCGGTGTCAGTTTTTAAAACCGACTGAAGACCTCTGACATGGAGAAATGGATAAAACAACCAGGGCCAATTTAAAGTGTCAGCCGAGCCACAGTAGAGCTCAGTTCCAAATGCCACCCTCGGTCATCCATCCGAAGACTGACCGTGCCGAACGATTGTTGATCGCTGACAAATACCTAGTCAAACTACGCAAGTAGCGCTAGTCATTTTGGGTTAAGATTAATGCTTCTAAAATGTAAGTTATTATGAATGGGCGTAGTTAGAGGGCAAGCAGATAACCCTGTATAAGAGGAACTTGGTATAGAAATACCTAATTTTTAACATCTATAACCATTAACCATAATATCTTATAGAGGTAGATGCAATGATTAATAAGTTAAATAACTATGAATTACTACTACAAGCTAAATTATAGCTATTTTAGCTAGAAAACTTAAAATTTAAGCTATCAATTAGCTATAATTATATACAGGGTTATTTTTAATCAATTAGCATCCTTTTAGGGGCTTATTCTGTACATCAAAACTAACAACTTTTGTTCTACGACTTTTATTAATTCTCAAAAAAGTTTTATTTCCATAGAAAAATATCGTTCACCTTCGACAAAATTAATGGAACAGCTGATTTTTTTTTAGTTTTGACGAAAGTCGCAAAACAAAAATTGTTAGTTTTGATGTACAGAATAATTCCCTAAAAAGATGCTAATAGATTAGAAATAACCCTGTAAATTTTATGAGCTTCATGCAATGTACTGCAATTATCAATGAGTATTATAACTAGTAGATAATTACTAACCTACCTAAATGTAATAAAATAAAAATACATAGTTGTAACTGCATTAAAAATTTAATTAAGTATAAATATTATACATACATAACATGAATATATTTAATAGAAACATGTGCAAGATTGAATCTTACGTTTTAAATAAATGGGGAATGATAGTTAGTACTTAATTATAAATAACACAAGGTTTAGTATAAAGTGTACATGTACAATAGGGCTACACAAAATAGGATGAAATCGAAATGACCTAGCTAAAAACGAACATTGTATGTACCTACTGAGTTTAAAAGTATTTGATTACAAGTACTTTTTTCTTTCCGATATAGAAGTGAATGTCTTTGAGTGGAACCTCAACCTCAAATACAACGTGTTTTCGAAAGGTATATAACTAACCAAGTGTCAGAAACACAACTGACATCCAAAAAAAAAAAAAATACGCAAAAAAGTTAATCATTAAAATTTTACTTGTATTGTTGTAGTTATTTGTAAAGGTTGCTTGCTCTTTTCGGCTTATTGCATATGCATATGGCTTATTGCATTAGCATATTGAGTGTTAAAATAATCTATACGAGCTTAGTGAGCTATTAATTATGCCTTTTAATAATTTAGGAAAGTATATTAATAAAAGCTAAATATATATTTAAATTATAAGCAGATCAAATCTGTCTTGTAACTACAGTACTAAACTTACAAATATATAGAAGTACCCAGCCCAGAGAACTTTATACTAAACTAAGGTCTAACGCCACACAGCAAGCGTACCGCTCAGTTTGTACTGAATAATTATTTTTTCGTAAAAATTGCATAACCGACTTCAAACGTGTAGATACAGAATTCGAATAGTTTGCACGAATCGATGTAGTATTTTTACATTATTGATAATTTTTCAAAGACTGACAATATGGATAAAATTTAGTTCCGGATGACGTCGCGAGTGTCATACCAATCTATAGACTTTCGTGAGAGACGTGACGTCACGAACACCAATCCCAAACTTTGACAAGGTTTTTGCATTTGTTGTTTTAGTGACAAAAGAAAAAGCAAGTCTAATATTTTTTGACAATCTAACTCACGGACTAATTATAATGATTTTTTACAGAGTCATCATGCCTATTGTCCTATTTTCTTTTGTACCATCTCTCTCCATCCTAAGGTTGCCTGGAAGAAATCACTTTCAGTGATAAGGCCGCCGGTTGCTTCACATATTGTATCATCTCTATTTTCTTTATTTTTCTGTTTGATGTGTGTGTGAATCAATAAAGAGTTTATCTATCTATCTATCTATCTATTGTCGGAGTAATCGCGTAAAATACAGACAAAATAAAAACATAGAAACGAATTGAATTCCTTTTTTGAAGTCTTAAAATATCTGAGACTATCTGACTATGAAGCCGTGGTAGTTTAGTGGTAGCAACACCCGCCTTACAATAGAGAGTGCGTGGGTTCAAATCCCGGCCCCGTACCCATGAGTTCTATCGCATCACTGACTTTTAGGTGAAGGAAAACATCGTAAGGCAACCTGCATACGTCCGTAGAAGAAATTCGATGACGTATGTATGTGAATACACAAACCCGCACTGGACCAGCGCGAGCGTGGTGGACATGGCGCAGTCACCCTTAGTGGGCAGGCCTATGTTCAGAAGTGGACTATTAAAAAGGCCGATAAAACAAACTATAGGTCGAATTAAACAAGTCGTCGGATGTGAAGTTAGCTACAAGCTGCGCAATATCCAATCCTGACTGAAGCTCGCATAAAGCTGCGCGTTGATTGGATATTGCGCAGCTTGTAGCTAACTTCACATCCGTCAACTTGTATGATTCAGCCTATACCTGACTACATAGTACATAGTCAGATAGTCGCAGGTAAGTGTGAAGTGTTATTTATTTCTGTAAATTAGTTTTACAATTTGGCTATGATTTATGACCTTATGACTTTACGAAAAGGTCACAGGATATACACGAATCATATTTACGAGAAAAACAATTACACAGAATTAATAAGGAAAATGGCAGTAAAAATTTGGTTGGAAAATTCTATGAATTGAATACAAGAGGTGTTAAATTGAATGAGTAAATTTTATAAAAATAGGAATGAGCACACTCTTAATTTTACATGTGAATTCATAGTTCGTAATCTGTGTCTTTTGTACTTTTTTTTAGTAATCAGATGTCTTGCTGTATGGCTTTAGGTTAAATACAAAATGAAGGCAGAGAATACAAAAGTACAGCTAGACAAAGACAAATAAACGTAGCATATTATAATCTAACTGAAATATTTATTATATTATTATCTTGCTAGATTTGAAGAGAGCAAACAAATACCTAACAAGTGTTGTTACATAAGTTGAAAATTAATATAATATAGATACGTTGGTTTCTAAAAATAGTTGTAACATTTTAGGAAAGCATACTTATAAATTGATGCTATTTCTTTCATACGTTTTTTTAGTAAAGGTAATGATATTCAATTTCTTTTTCTGAATTATACATACCTACTTTAGATTCAATGATAAATGCGTCATTCTCATTTATAACACGGTATAGAGATCACATTTAAATATCAGCACGTGACGAATCTTTCATTGGTGCATTCTACGTTTATTGTCCTTGCCCGACTGTACATAACAAAGGAGAGTGTTACAATACTAACATTACGCCCTGGACTTGTCCGCCTTGATAAATTTGTCGAGATCTGCGTCGCTGGCTGGGTCCACCTGAAATTAAATTAGATATTTACGTATTGAAGTATTATAAGTGATACTTTGGTTATAAATGGACCGATTATTTATTGTATTTGATTTATTCTTGTTCGTAGAAGATATTCGCAAAATGGTTATGTAAATATAGGTGCTGGCATGGCGTTAGGATTATTTTGTATTTGTTGTTATAGCGGCAACAGAAATACATCATCTATGAATATTTCAGCTTTCTAGCTATAACGGTTCATGAGATACAGCCTGGAGACAGGCGGACAGCGGAGTCTTAGTAATAGAGTCCTGTTTTTACCCTTTGGGTACGGAACCCTAATAATTAGTCCGTCAGATAGATTATCCAAAAATTTTAGACACGTATTTTTTCTTTCGTCTTTCAAACGAAGTTTTATGAAGATATAGCCCATTAAAGTTCCACGTGACGTCACAACCCCCCACTCCCAAACTATGGCATAGTTTATCTTTGTCACTTGTTGTTTGATTGATAAAACAAAAAAATCGTGCCCAATATTTTTTCATAATCTAACTCACGGACTAATTAATTCAAACAATGATATTTTTAACCAATCGTCATGCCTATTTTAAAGCCAGCTCTATCACGCTGTATTAAGGTATATGTCTTTATACCTGAAACAACTGCCTAAAGCTTTCGTCATCGACGAAGCAGATCTCGTGGCCATCGGGATCGGCCAGGATGATGACTCTCACGGTGGCCTTGCCAGGCGTGTCGAGGGAGATAACATGAGTAAGGATGGTGTCATTCTAAAGTCAGCTCTAGCGTTATGTGTTACGGTTTCTATCTTTTTACCCGCGACAGTTGTCTAAAGCTTTCATCATCGACGAAGCAGATCTCGTGGCCATCGGGATCGGCCAGGATGATGACTCTCACGGTGGCCTTGCCAGGCATGTCGAGGGAGATAATATGAGTAAGGATGGTGTCAATCTAAAGTCAGCTCTAGAACTACGTGTTAAGGTATCTATCGTGGCCATCGGGATCGGCCAGGATGATGACTCTCACGGTGGCCTTGCCAGGCATGTGGAAGGAGATAAGTAGCTTGAAGATGGTATCATTCTAAAGTTAGCTGTAACACGCTGCGTTTAGGTGTATTACCTAACCTGAAACTTTCATAACCGACGAAGAAGATCTCGTGGCCGTCGGGATCGGCCAGGATGACGACTCTCACGGTGGCCTTGGTATGCGTAGTGAGGGAGATAAGTAACTTGAGGATGGTACCATTCTGAAATCTGTTCTAACACTTCGTGTTAAGGTGTTTTTTACCTGAGACAATTGCCTGAAGCTTTCGTCGTCGACGAAGCAGATCTCGTGGCCATCTGGATCGGCCAGAATGATAATTCTGACGTTGACCTTGCCAGGCGTGTCGAGGGCGATAAGTGGTGTAAGGATTGTGCCATTTTAAAATCAGCTCTAACACGAAGTTATAATGTGGTTTTTTACCTGAGACAATTGCCTGAAGCTTTCGTCATCGACGAAGCAGATCTCGTGGCCATCGGGATCGGCTAGAATGATGACTCTGACGGTGGCCTTGCCAGGCGTGTCGAGGGAGATAAGGGGCGTGAGGATGGTTCCCTTCGCCTCTTGGATTTTCTTGTCGATGATGGGCTGCTCGTCGAATGGGCATGAGAACGCGATTCGGCCGTAAGCCTTCGCGCGGTTCACAGGCTCGCCTGGAATTTAAATAGTTGATTGTTTTTTTAAGTTTTTCTTCTTTTTTAGGGCAGTTGTTTTTTGTTTTTCTAATGTTATCACCGGTGTGACAAGATAGATGCAAGCCATATAAAAACTCTCTCCGATGGAAACCGCAAGCCGACGCATTCAGCATGGATGCATAGTTCCAAAGAGTTTTTTTGTGTGCAGTCGATAGACATTAGCCTTTGACGAGAGAAATACATATCAGCAATACTACAGAGGCGTTAAAATGCTTTTTTAGGGTTCCGTACCCGAAGGGTAAAAACGGGACCCTATTACTAAGACTTCGATGTCCGTCTGTCTGTCTGTCTGTCTGTCTGTCACTGGGCTGTATCTCATGAACCGTGATAGCTAGGCAGCTGAAATTTTCACAGATGATGTATTTCTGTTGGCACTATAACAACAAATACTTACTAAAAACAGAATAAAATAAATATTTAAGGGGGGCTCCCATACAACAAACATGATTTTTAGGAGTTTTTTCTCGCTATTAATAACGGCAAGAGGAATAAACCCATACGGTACGGAACCCTTCGCGCGCGAGTCCAACTCACACTTGGCCGATTTTTATCTAATATTATCACCGGTGTGACATGTATAAGAGAAAAGACCCATGCTGAGAAGTGGACCCAATTTATTGCAAAAACGTTGACGTTAAAATTTCGTGAAAATGAATCACTCAACTAAAATCTTAAGGTAATTGTGAGGTGCCAACTTGGCTATACAAAAACAATAAGCTGTTATCTACCTCTAAATATTATCCTATTATAGTGTTTTTTTTTCATGTAATTAGCACTACAATAGCTAGGATTATACGTCTTAGTTTTTACAGTTTTTTTATAATTATGACCTTAATTTACAAGTTTACAAGCCTATAAATGTCAAAAACTTAGCTGAAATATATAAACTAAAAACTTTTCTGTAAAATAAAGACGAGCGTATTATTTCTTACTGAAACGATTGACCCCAAAAACATAACATTTTGTTAAAATTTAAGGGGTGAAAAGAATAGGAATAAGGATAAGAATAAGGGGTTTTCTCCCGGAAATTACGTAAACGAACGCATTATTTTGTCAAAAATGTACTGAAAATTTTCTCGATGTTCTACAGAACAGTGCTCGATTCACGATCCTCTTAATTAACGACAAGTCCGCTCAAAGTTTTATGCTACTATACTCAGATATAGCATAACTTTTAATTATGACCATTGTACTTAATAGAGTAGAAAACAATTTGCTTACTACAGTTTCAAAAGTGCAAATCATTCTGTTTCAAAGTACCTATGCAAATCACACAGTAAGTTCAGTTTTCCTCCTAGACATATTGGTCGAGGAAGTCAACAATGACTAACATTTAGATGACCACAACATGACTAAAACAGCATGCATTGAATTATCATGGCACCTTTAATTTGATTTTGACTGTGATTTTCCTCTGCACAAATCATATGACTCACACAATTTTCAGATTCTACCTAGGATATCGCTATACTTATCATTCTGAGAAACTTACTGTGCCACCGACATTGAAATTATGAAATTGCTGTTAAGACACTGATTAAGTTCGGTGGCTAGCCCCGGTGTCAGAGTTTGTAAGCCGTCTAATGGCCTCTGACAACTGGCTAAACGGTTAAAACAACATCGTAAGACACAAATAAATGTCGGAGGTCTTTATGATACCTACTGTAACTGCATATAATAAAATACGGTCGAAAATGAACAGCAGAAATCCGCGATTTTCTATACGCCATTTTGCAAGACTCTTTTATTATTTAAACATTGAATGGAATTCATTATATACGAAGGATCATATCGGACATATTATGCGAGTTACAGACCGGTTAGGTTGAGTTAGATCGAATAGCTGACCCAGTTTCTATAGATGCAGACTGCGAACTATCAATTACAATAGTGACATTATAGACCTGCAATCCTCCTGAATTGTTTCTATTTCGCAACAAATTACAAAACTTACTCGTCCTTGTCTATTACGATAAAATTGATAATATTGACAACAACTAGATATATTCGTATGTATTTCCTTTTGTTGCGTGTGCCATTTATTGTTTGATATTGCACCATATAAACTGTTTACTGTTCATCCGTGACACCGGCGCCGGCACGTTTTCTCCACGCTTCAGACAATCTTATCGTCGCAATATATCTTACATAGAGATCTGAGATATCTAATGATTTGATAACATTCATATGACTATTACGTCTAGCTCGCGTGCCCTTAGACAAAGGAAAATTTATAGGAATTTTCAGGAGTCATGTTGCAATCAGCAATTTGACATGGCATCAACTGCTTATCATGGATTTACTTACATGCGTCCTGTTGTGGCGTTTTCAAACAGTCAAAGATTCGTAAACGAGCGTTTTCCAAAAAAAGTGTACCATATCTGAATTTATTGTCAAATTTAAATGTGACATTTTTGATGGTTTTTCGAATCGGATATTATTTTGATACATCGAAATCTACGAAAAAACATTTATTTCTCATTAGAGTAATACATTTTACGAGAAATCATAAAATTAATCTGGCTCTGTGTAAAAGTATCAGTTTTGCGACTACCTAAAAAGATAAATATCTTACGACTTTAAAGAAAAATACAAATTATTTATCCTGTATTTAAAATATTGTGATAAGTAGTTTATTTTACGTTAGGACAAAATCGTGAAAACAAAGATAATAATATGAATTATGCTAGTTTTAGGTTCGGTTTTATCACAACTGATGATTTTAGTAACCGAACATTTTTCGATAAAAATAATGGTAAAGGCACGGTAATGATAAAAGTAATAAGTAGTTTAATCGGGAAAGTACTATTGCTTTCGGTACATATATTACTATTATAATTATTGTTATTAAATAATTGATACCCATTCAAATTAAAAATGATAATAATTATTTTTCTCAAAAAAATGGCAAAACCGCCATCAATCGTGTACAAAATTCGAATATTCCGCTGGAATTGTTTACATTATTGTTGATTTTTCAAAAATTGCTAAGACAATTTCTTTAAAATGTAAAGAGGGTAGTCCCACCTCGGGAGTATACCCTTTCGAATTAAAAAAGAATGTTTCGATTCGCTTCACAATTAGTGAAATTATTGATAAACATACACAAAAAAATACATACAGACGAACATAGAACCTCCTCCTTATTGGAAGTCGGTTAAAAAAAACTAAGAATTTCCTCGTAGCAAAACAGCAGACAATCGCAAAACCGAAAGTCCTTGAAGGCAGAGTTAGATAATAAATACATCATTGTTTGCTAAAATGCTAGTTACAGGTCGCGTCATGTAAAATGAATGATACAAGGAAATTTAACTCCTATTGCACATTAAATAGGAGTCAAATCTCCTAGTACGCAGCTTTAACTACTGCATTTAGAATTAAGAGCGTATTGTGCGTAGACGCGCTACGCGAACAAAGTGAGACGGCGCGGCGAGGGGTCGAGGGGAGAGGTCTTCGTATGGTGAAATTAACAATAAAAATTCATATTATAAAATTATCAAAACACTTTTAACGGTTTTATGTGATTTGCCAATACTTTAGCTACTACTTAATACTTTAAACATAATTTAAAAAATACTACTTATAAAAACTCGTCAAGAAATAAGATCTTCGTTCAAAACAGAGTTGATTTTGGATATTTTTTCGATCGAGCGAAGTTATTCCTTGTACGTATCAGATATGGCTTGCCAACAGAAGATAAGAGTATGTTCCAGAATTCGTTATAAAATAACAAAGGTATTTTATTTTTTTCTTTTAAAAAAATGTTTTTGGTATTAAAATCTTGATTCTGTTTAGACATTTTATACACGACCTTAACTCCTATAACGTACGCAATACGAGTTAAATTTACCTGTGCGCAGCTTGACACTCCAGCGTTCTGTTTACGTGACACGACGTATATAGTTTGCGTTTGATCACATCCTGTCTGATATAGGACAGAAATATCATTGAGAATGAAGCGTAATATTGTTTTGCTCTCAATCTGCACACTCTTACATTACGAGTATGTTCTTAGGAATCGCGCGTCTCTAAATCTAGAGAAACCACAAACAGGGATATTATTTGGATTATTTCTTACCAATGTCAACGAGCTCCAGTTTAGCCTGGTTTTCGTCGAACCCGAGGAGCACGGACTTGCTGCTTTGCTCGAAGATCTTCAGAGACAGCAGGCCGTTCCAGTACGCGATGGATTCGGACAGGTTTGAACTCGCCAGGGATACTTTCACTACAGGGTCTGGAATTATACAAAAATATTTATTTTCGTTTGTTGAACAATGCACTGTTGCAACACAAAGTTCTTAACAATAATTTGTAAAGTGTTTCTTGGTTTTTGTTTAGTTCATTTTAGGCTCGAAAAGTTATCGAGTGGAGATCATGCACGTACCGGCAAACGCGCGTAGGACGAGGTGGACAGAATATGACCGCATCAAGATCGCGTAGAATGCATGCATGCTTACAGCCGATCTTATTGAAGATCCATGGAGGAGGCCTAATTTCAAGAGTGGACGTCCTATAGCTAGTGACACGGATACCGTCCGTACTACACAAAATGTATGGCAAGTTTCAATCCGTGCCCTGTGCCGTGAACATCTGTGCAATATTGGATGTAAGCCACGATTTGGTTATAACCAAATCAGGACGTCTATTAGGGCACACATACACACATAATACGGACGAATGTATTTAATATGTGTGGCATTTGATTTGGGAGGAAAACTCAGTGCATTTCTTATCATCAAACACATCGCAATCATATAAAATGCGCAATGGATACAATAATATTTATCTACCTACTATGTTTTTGCGTTTCAATCAGTGAAAATTGTTTTTAGACTATTACACAATTTTGATCCCTGAAAACATAGATTTACGGGGTATGGCAAAGTCAATGAAATTATAGCCGAATAAAGAACGTTGTACGCCAGTACAACCCTCTACGCCTACGCGTTTTTTAATTATACGCCCACGAAGGGCGATTGGGCCATACCCAACACGCTGGATCAATGCGGGTTAGTAGATTCATATACGCCATCGAATTTCTTCGAAGGGCGCATGCATTCGATGCGATTCTTATAAAAACGAATTCTCGTATGGCTCACAATAATACTTCTATAACGAGTGTGGTCCAGCTTAATTGAATGCACCGGAATGGAGCCCGAGTATCAGTAATGCAGATTCAAATCTTGCATCATCATCAGCCTGCATCCAGCCACTGATGGGTATAGGCCTCCTCTCCCTTATGCCATCTTTCCCTATCTCGAGCTAATCTCATTCCCGCTTTACTCGCGATGGGTCTGATAACGTTCTTATCACAAAAAGAACTCTTTGAAATATTACTTCTCTAAAAAAGTTCCAGTAATTGGCCATGCTCCGTATACTAAGTGTGGCGAATTAACCATGACTCATTTGAAAACTTCAAATAGGTATTCGTTGCTCGAACACCTAGTAGGTGTGTACTAACTACTATGACGAAATAATATGTGTCAATTCAATGTCAGTGGGAGGTTTTTCCAATCGTATAAATAAAGGTAGCGGCTCGCCTTCCTCTGCCTACAAGTAATTGGAATAATGTGTTTTCCATACTAGAATTTTTCAAATAGGTGTAGAGGTTTCAGAGAATACCCGTGCGATACTGAGGTCTTAATGAGATCATCTGTTCACAATTTTTAGGGTTCCATACCCAAAGAGTCAAAACGGGACCCTATTACTAAGAGTCCGCTGTCCGTCTGTATGTCTGTCTGTCTCCAGGCTGTATCTCATGCTAGGCAGGTGAAATTTTCACAGATGATGTATTTATGTTGCCGCTATAACAACAAATACTAAAAACAGAATAAAATGAATGTTGGGGGGCTCCCATACAACAAACGTATTTTTTGTCGTTTTTTGCTCCATGTTAATAACGGTAACAGGTGAAATGGGGCTAAGGGGGTTCCCATAGGTTACGGAACCCTTCGTGCGCGAGTTCAACTCGCACTTGGCTAATTTTTTTGTGTGTGGCCTAAACTACATTCTGACACACAAGATGTTGTTTTGCAAGGTGCAAAGCCTTTCAGAGGCTCATCATTATGAACCACTTATAGACCTAACTGCGAAATAGCGGAAAAAATGCTGCTCGACACATTTTGTCGAGTCAATGAATAATACAAATTGAATACAAAATATAATTCAAATACAGCTCTGAAATTTCCTGCACTTTGCAAAACAACATTGCACCTTGTAGGGTTCTTTTAATTACTTTTTCCTGTTGGGGCAACGGATTAGGACTGTGATATAATTATTGCTTTCGTACTACCTATGAACAGTGCATAATACAATAGAAACAAAACTATATTTGGTAGATTACATCAACAACAAGCCCTTTCCATGCCTTTTATTGTTATCAAAAACATATCGTAGAATATTTGCCGAGAGGAAAACAGCATGTCAAGAGCAATACACGGCATTGCATTAAAAGATATGATAATGTGAATATGATAAAATTAGTTGTCATTTTGTCAAAACGCGCGTATGATATAGATCTGCTGATGAAAGTGATAATGATGAGCGCATGATGTAAACTTTGCGTGGCAACGCATACAACAATCGTGGTCAGTATCGTGGAATAGGCTGAAAATAAGTACTATGGGCCTTATTAATAAGCTCCATCCAAGTAGCCCAACGAGCTATGGAGAGGGCTATGCTCGGAGTCTCTCTGCGAGATCGAATCAGGAATGAGGAGATTCGCAGAAGAACCAAAGTTACCGACATAGCCCAGCGGATTGGCAAGTTGAAATGGCAGTGGGCAGGGCACATAGCGCGGAGGACTGATGACCGATGGGGTCGAAAAGTTCTCGAGTGGAGACCACGTACCGGTAAGCGCAGCGTAGGACGTCCACCCACAAGGTGGACGGATGACCTCATTAAGACCGCAGGATCACGCTTGATGCAAGCCGCTACCAACCGGTCTTATTGGAGATTCATAGGGGAGGCCTATGTCCAGCAGTGGACGTCCTATGGCTGATGGATGGATGGAAGTACTAAACTACTTACTTACTTATACCTCGGGTAAGAGAGTCAAAAACTTGAGACACCCTATCTATGTGTTCGTCTATTTGATTTTTTGCACATTTTAATAGAATATAATCAAAAGAAGATATACTAATACTACGTAATATAACTCCAATTAATTACTAGAATATGTACTCCAAGTTGAAAAAGATCACCGCGTTCTAATACTAATTTTACTTTTTTTTTTTTCGATAAAATACTCTAACACAAATAGTTAATTTCACTACACAATCACTTTTAAAGACATTAATATAAGTTAAGTTTGTGTTATTTATTGTTGTTGTTGTTGTTGTTAGCCTGTAGTGTCCCACTGCTGGGCAATGGGCTCCCCCCGATCTTTCCAGATTTGACGGTTTTGTGCTATTTTTTTTTTTATTCAGAATAGGTTTGCGTTTGACCACCTACTGCCTGTTGTTAAGCAGATAAGCGGTCTAGGTTGTAGCACGCTTACCTAGAAGATACCTATTTACTCGGGATTTGAAGACGCCCACATTGTACTTTAGCGGGAAGACAGACCCAGTATTATAGTGTACGAGTTCTTAAAAAAATAACAGTGTTATTTATTATGGCTATTTATAAATAACTTTGATTACAAGCTATGTATAACCTATTAAAATTGTGATTTTTAATTCTAAATTAAATTTACTATTATTATTGTGTGTGTTAGTGCCTGTGAGACTAATAACGCCATGCAAGTATGGTGAAAACAATTGCCACAAATGGGGGTTCTTAATTAAACCTCTTTAGGTCTATTACATGGTGACTTATTTTTTTTGTCAAATAGCCTATTGTTACGTATACAAGTATCTAAAATATGGTGAAATTTGTCAATAATTGTGTATGCAAACTTTATTTAGTATGTAAGCCACATTGTTGCAACGAAGTAGGCACTTATAGGTATAACATGAGGCTACCTAAATAGAATTCTAAGACCATTGATAAAACTCTCAAAGATAAACAGGTATGTGTATGAGATATTGTAATTCCACGTGGCAATATCATGCGTCTATCAAATAGTTAGTCATGCAATATTAGCAAGATTTACATATTTACTAAAGTCACGAAAAAATTTGCAGAGTAATGGGATGAAGTCTGTAAAACTAGTGAAGAGATACAACTGACATACGCGTCAAGCTTGTAACATCCATCTTATTTATCAAAGGTTAAAAATAGTAAATAGTTCAAAAAATGCAAGTAAATCTTCTCACTTTTATTAAATTTTAGCAAAAATTTAGGTAGGTTTACAATTTTTTTCGTCAAAAATAGCGACTTCAACATAACAATCCACGTAAAAAAATCGAATAGTTCGATTTCGTTTCCAAATTTGAATACTAGAATAGTCGCAGCAATAATAAAGATAGCAGGATAATAAAGATCGTAGGAACGCGCCGGACGCAGGCCGCTTCCAACAGGCCTTATTGGAAATTCATGGGGGAGGCCTATGTCCAGCAGTGGACGTCCTACTGCTGATGGATGGATGGATGAGAATATAGTCGCTCAAATCGATGTATGCTATTTTTACCGACTTCCAAAAAGGAGGATTTAAAAAAAAAAAACTTAGAAAGGGTACACATCCGAGGTAGTCCCATTTTAAATTTATAGAAATCGGCTGAGCCGTTTTTGATAAATCAACAATAATGTACATGGATATCGCATCGATTCGTGCAAGCTATTCAAATTCTGTACACGATGGAATGCAGGGGTTCCATTTTTTGCGAAAAATAATTATTAGATTATTGATTTTGCAAAAAAATTATGGAACCAACTTCGGGCACGGTAATTAGATACCATTACCGTGCTTCGGGGTATATGCTTTCCAGTAAAAAAAAATAATTTTCAAAATTGGACTATTCTGTTAAAAGTGCGTATTAATACGTAAATAAAATATATAAGCGTCGACTTGAGTATCTTCTCCGTTTTTCCGATAATTTGTTTGCTTAAATATAAAAATTCTAATGAAAATGATCATAGGTATGATGCTGACGAACTCTATAATTTTTATTTGACGTCATACGCCGTATCCAACTGCTATCATTATTCTATATTTTAGTATGCAGCATTGGAACGACGCAGTCCTATCGCGGGTATCGTTCATTACCATTACTATATCAAAAATACTTGCTTCAAAATCACAAACTATCAAAAAACTTGTTCAGCGAGAGGCCTTTTTCGGGTAGTTGTTTATTTCAACATGCACAAAAAAGACTTTGGACCTTTTATCAGAGTTATCAACGCCTAAATCAAATGTAGATCGCGCTGCGATTGTTCTAACACTCGTCATATCACCGTGATTGTTTCTAGCCACAATCTAATAGTTGTGATATTATCTGCGTAATTATAAAAGCCTATAATGATGATATGAACGGGGAACTCGGATAGTTTCTTGTCTTTATGATAATTTGTTTTGTTACTAGCTTGAAAAATCTTAGTAAAACGAACTAGTAAAACTACGTATTTATTGCCAAGGCCAACAAAGTACAGGTCGCGGCAAAGTATATAAGTCTAGCGCTGAGCGAAGTGTGGTGGCTGCGCATGAGTTTAGTATGGCGGTCGACGTGCGCAGCCATCCCCTCCACAGAACCCTCAGCGCTAGACTTACGTGCCGCATCTTGTAAAAGACGAAGTCAAGCACAAATAAATGAGTACAAGACAAAATGGAAAATTTCCTAATACATATCCAGATATTAAATCCTCTATAAATTGAGAGATTGAGAATCAGTAATGATAACGTCCAAAATGCTAAGATTTTTTTTAAATCTCTCGTTCAAAATAACGGTTTCATTTCAGGTCCTGCCACAAGATCAAAGCTGCACCAGCTTCATACCCAAACGACTTCTTTTCGATCAAACAATATCATTACTAGACCGCAACGCAAGTATCTACAACCTACAACAGCAAAATTTGTTTCTTACCTTTGCCAACTGGCTCTGGCTTATCCACAATGTAGAATTTGTATCCACCAGGTGCCTCCAAGTACTTCAAGCCTTTGTCTTCCTTCACAGGCCAGTTGTTGGCTGCTGCTCTCTTGAGGCTCTCGCTGGACTGGATGGTAAGGCCTATGAAGTCATTTCCTTGCTCGTAGTGTGTGATGCCATAATTGTAGGTGAGCTCCATAACAAAGTGCGTGTCTTCTGGTCCGTAGCCGATCATTGTTTTGCTCCATCTGTTTGCGTAGGGTCTGAAAGAACAGGGGACTTTGTAGTCATGATACGCACCAATCCTATCACTAATAATAATAATTACTTAGTTAATTATAATTTTTGAACTTCACTTTTTTTCGTTTCGAAAAAGTAAAAAATAAGTTTATCTAAAGGCTTGTCTTTTAAATATCATTATTATGCAATTTCACCACTCGTCCGGCGGAGAGTATTGTTATTCCATAACACAGGTTCAATCCTAGCCTGGTGTTCCCATCGTCGTCGGCAAGACGATGAAGTACCTCGGTCTTGTCCTAGACAGCCGATGGGACTTCTGGGAACATTTCACACGACTGGCTCCGCGGCTCGTCGGAGCGGCTTCGGCCCTGGGCAGCCTTCTGCCGCCTCTACATTAGCGTGGTAAGGTCCATAGCGCTCTACGGAGCGCCCATATGAGCGAATGCTCTGAGCGCCCATAACATCAAACTGCTGCGCAGACCGCAGCGGTTTATGGCGCTCAGGGTGATACGGGGCTACCGCACCGTATCCTATGAGACATCGTGCGTTCTGGCCGGGACGAGTCCGTGGGACATAGTCGCTGAGATGTTGGCGAGCATCTACCGCCAACTGTCTTGTACCCGGGCCAGAGGTGAGTTTGCTCCCCTGAGGTGGTAAGACGTTGGCGGAGGCGGGGCCGAGAAACGGTCATGGAGCGGTGGGCGCGCAGGCTCAAGGAGCCGTCTGCTGGTCGCCGCACTGTCAAGGCTTTCCGACCGATCCTTCGGGATTGGGTCACTCGTGAGGATGGGGTTCTCTCGTTTAGGTTCGTGCAGGTGCTCACAGGGCATGGTTGCTTTGGGGAGTACCTGCATCGAGTTGCCGGGAGAGAACCCACACCGGTTTGCCACCAGTGTGGCGACCAGACAGACACGGCGCATTATACGCTGGAGGTGTGTCCGGCGTGGACAGCCCAGCGGGCCCAGCTCGTGGCCATAGTGGGAGCGGATCTCTTGCTCCCAACCGTTGCCGCGGCCATGGTTGGTAGCGAGAGATTTGTGAACTTACAAATTATTTCTTATACCTATCCAATAGCGAGAATGCCTAGGCCCCAAGATACGGGTGCTTTATTGTACCCAGTTTGGGGAATAGTGACTCTGTAACCATTGCATAATTTGTATCCTGTGACAGTAAATAATTTCTGAATTTGAATTTGAATCCTGAAATGCGGTCCGGGACTTCTGCGAAGAAGTCCTGGAACACAAAGAGGCCGACGAGCACATGAGGGAGGACGACATTGCGAGCCTCCCCATGCGCAGAAGGCGCCTCCGAGGCAGGCGTCTAGCACACGACCGCCTGCCTCCATAAGGGGAACTCTGGGTGGTTGGGCTTGGGGAAGCCCGCCACCCGTTCGAGAGTTCCCCGAGACTGCACCATGTGCCCCGTGTTTCGGCACATCGTCGCAATACCGGGTAGAGCTCCCAGAGGGTTGAGCTCCCCGAGGAGGGTCCGGGTGCGGACTAGCGGTGGAGACTCCCACATAACCACTGGCCTCCCCAGGTTTGGTGGTATCCATAAAGGATTTTCCTGGGTCAAAAAAAAAAGGTTTAATCGTAGCCTGGGTAACAATTTATCTCAATCTGGAAAACAATTATGTAAATCTGATTTTGATTAGGTACTTTGACAGACGATGTAAGTTAACACGTAATAAATTTTCATTTTCAATAATAATAATTTTTCGCTAAAAATGGCATAACCAACTTCAACCGTGTACAGAATTCGAATAGTTCGCACGGATCAATGTATCATCGATGTAGTAATTTTCACATTATTGTTGATTTTTCAAAAACGACTCGGCTGATTTAGTTAATGTTTAAATGGGACCTCTGAAGTCTCTCAGAAGTGAAGGAAAACATTGTGAGGAAACCTACATCTGTCCATGGAAAAAAATCAATGACGTATGTGAATCCAGCAACCCGCACTGGGCCAGTGTGGTGGAAATGGATAATCACCCTTCGTAGGTATATCTACGTCCTGCAGTGGAATATTAAAAAATTGGTACAGTACCTCTGAAGTATGATCAACCAAACAAAAAAATATTCATCAAAATCGGTTCTTAATTGACGGAGTAATCGCATAACATACATACAAAAAAACATACAGACGAATTGAGAACCTCCTTTTTTGGAGTTGGTTAAAGATGATGATTTTCCTGATTTTATAATAAAACTAATTATATGGTTGTAATGAAAAAGAACAGTCGAACAGTCGCTACACTCAGGGCTAAATGGCTATTGCTTGATTCGGCCTAAAGCAAATTTTAAATTTTCAACTTTCTATGAGCTACCACAAAACCAACAAACTAATTAGGCAGACTGTAATTAAAGATGCTACTGTCTCACCACAATCATATTCCCAGTAATAAATGGTAGCTGTACAGTACATACATACATACACCAAATGAAATGAAAAATTAAAATGTTTTTCCACATAAATAAACATAACTGAAACTGAGTTACAGATTAAAACACAACATTGTCTCATGCATGCATTGTTTGTGTGAGTCACAATTACATAAATATCAGTTTTTTATGAGCTATTTGAAATGCATAAACTGATTAACAGACTGCACATGACTTCCTCCCAAAAGCCATAAAACAAGAACAGTATTGTACTAAATGGTTGACAAATAACGTAATACTTACCGTATATATAGTATATAGTTTCCTATACTTTAGACATTGACTTGGCATTTGTTAGGTTTTGATACCTTCAGATGATGGACATATTCTAGGATATCATTGTACTCATTTGTCAGGCTTTCAGGCGGCCTAAAAACTCTGACACCAGGGCTAGCCACCCGGCCTATATGACCTTACTTACTTAGGCTTGAAATCATGAAAAATTTTGCTGTCCGTACATTTTCTTGTAATTCAATGGATTGCTGTGCTGTACAAACATATAAATTAACCTAAATCATACATACCCGTTGCATGCTGCTTCGCAGCCTTCACTAAATTCTTCATGACGAAGTACCTAAAATAAAATCACAGCTCAGCATCAGTTTCTCTTTAAGATGTTAGTTTTATTGAATTAAGTATAATTAATGGAAGCATAAGGATAACAGAGAAGAAAGTTATATCTATAATCAGTCATATCATATCAGTCTTATGTCTCAATTTGGAGTCTGCGTGCAAAGTTTTATTTAATTTTGTCAGTACAAAATTAATTTTATTTAAATTTTTTGTATGTTATTTTACGGCATCAATAATGTATTAATCAAGGAAGATTACAAGAGAAAAATATCAAAGACTAGCTTTGCCGGCATGAAGTGTTGATTTTTGTGGTATGATGTGCCCATAGGAACTTTTAATTTTTTCCAGGATAAAAAGTAGCATAATACACTCTTCGCTTTTGAACTATCTTAGCCAAAAATCGAGCCTATCCTTTGCTCGGTTGCTGCGTGAAATAGAAACCAACTAACACACTTTTAGATTTATTGACCAAGTGATGAGAAGCATTACACTAACACTGATAGGTAGTTTTTATTTTAATATTAAAATTGCACTATTATTACTTAACCAGATTTTATTACAATTACCAGAAATTATTCAATAATTCACTATTTATCTTTCCTCTATCCTAACTAGCGAAATAGCCTCATTAGGCATTACAAAAACCGGTCTACAATTATATTTTTTAACAGGAATTCTAAAATGACCTTCTAAATACTTGTCAGGTAGAATGGTGCTTTTCATGAAATAAGAGCAATTATCGGTTTATAAAAGCATTATTAATATTGTAGGTAGGTAGCTTGAGAAACTTACCTTCATTCCCAAAATCTCCCTGTAGAATTTGGCTGTGAGGGTCCTATCAGCAACTTTGAACACAAAATGTAAAGCACGACCGGTAACCATTTTTAATAGGTATTTTAATTAACTATGTATTCGTTATTATGGCTGCGAAATATATTCGCAAATTGAAAATAGCTTAGACGCCTACTAAAGAGCGAAGTAAAAAAGAGAATGAGGAAATAAAAAACGAAATAAATTCCGTCTGCCCGAAACGAAACTTGCGGCGAGTCGGCGACAACGACGAGAAAATAAATGTTACCGCTTTAGCAATATGGAATCTCCTCAAGAAATATTTTAATTTTTTTTAAGACGACAAGGCCTTGACTGTTCGAAAAATACTCAAACGCGTAACGGAGTATAGGTAACGTGACCAGACGTCCCGTTTTGAACAGGACAGTCCCGTTTTTCGATAATCGGTCCCGGTGTCCCGAAAAAAACCCCCGAGACGTAAAATTATCCCGTTCTTTGAAACAGCGCAAAAAATGGCAGTTAAATTGGCCCACAAATCGTTGAAAAAAATAAAGAACTATACTGCCGATAACAGAACTTCCTCTATTTTGGAAGTCGGTTGATAGAAACATTTCAATGCATCAATTTATTCAACGTTGAAATTTTTCAAGACAATACACACGAGTAATTTGTCGTAAATATCCGACCGTATTGGGCTAGCGTGATGGACCATTAGAAATCGGCCAACTGCGAGTCGGACTCGTGTACTTATTTCTTAAGAGAATAAATATTGTACAACTCTCTGCAATTATTGCAAGTTTTGTTATAGCGGTAACAGAAATACATCATCTGTGAAAATTTCAATTTTCTACTGTTACGGTTCATGTCATGCAGCCGGGTGACAGATAGACAGACAGACAGACAACGGAGTCTTAAATAGGATCCGTTTTAACCTCGGGTACGGAACCTTAAAAAGTAAAAAGTACAGTGCAGTACAAACCGATGTCCCGTTTTGAGCCTAAAAATAAATGGTCACGCTAAGTATAGGATAAGCAAGCTGCTAAAATAATAATAATAACAAAAGTAAGAAGGCGCGATGTGCAATTGTGAAAGTGTGACGAGGACGAAACTAATATATTTTGTCCTGTTTGCGAATACGTATATCTACGTTTTTTTTGGACAATTTTTATGCTTATACTGCGAAGTGATGTGATTGGTTCTAAAACAATTACAGGTTGGGAAAAATATTTATTGTTTTCGAACCTTAATCCATGTTCTATGTATTATGGTACTAACAGTGTGCAATTTTGGTGAATTGAAGTATAATTTGCTGTACAATTGTACTGAGCGAAAACAGCAAAATGTAACCTTTCAACGGTGAGTTGAATTTTTGATGAGATGTTTTAAGTAAATCAATAGATTAAGTACTGAACTATTTTCCATCACTTGTAATAATATTATACCTACAAGGTTTTGCTTAATTATGTGCAGGTTTTTACTACTAGTTAAAGTCTAAAAATAATAAAATACATGCGTATACATGTATGGCTATCTAAGTATGTATAGTACCTACATTGTTTTTTCTCATACTCTATACGCTATTAGCTGGTATATACCTATACTCCCTCTACGACTCAAGCTTTTCAAGGTCAGAGTGAATGAGATCTTCTAAGTCTGTGTGCTTCATCTTCGACCACAACGTCGCTTACCATCAGGCGAGATGGTGACTGTCATGTAGGTATAGTATAGCTATAGATCGAACCAATCTCTATGACATCTGTGAATATAAAGCGAATCAATGTGCAGTACTAAATTAGCTAGCCAGCTCAATCTGACATTCAAATAATTTGTCAGCCGCGCGAGGAGAGTTAAATTCAGTCTTTATGTGCTATAATGCATCTCGGAAAATCATGAATGGCTGAATAGATTTTGATGAGAGTGAAGCAGCATTTTTTATAATTGACTGAGACCTATTGTTACATCAACCACGGGAGTGAGTCGAAATAATCTGTCATTGATGATTGGCTGGGCAGCTGTAGACCGCAACATCATAGTTAACGAACTGGAGATGCAGGACTTTACACTAACCGTAGGTATAAAAATAAACTAGACCGATCTCGTTTACGTTTTTCTCGATAGTTAAATAACGCAGTCAAATACCAGGAAAATTGTCCCTATTCACCTAAGCATTGAGGAAAGAGTCTAACATGGTCACCCTAAGGTGACGTATGAAATTGTCACTAATGTCAATGTCATGGACTTTTTTACTCTCTTTATTTTGGCGTGACATGTCTATTTGCTAAATCCAGGAGTGCAAGGTTCTACTAGGTCGGCGGTTCTTAAACTTTTTGTGACAAAATTCTACTAAGCACCACACAAATCGGCGGACGGGAAGTTATGCGCAGAACGCTGCGCAAAAGCGGAAATATAGGTATACGCGGGAGCCAGAGAGATGAGACGCCGGGACACACCCGCCCGCCAACCTCATGCCTCCCGCGCACTCTCTACGCATAGTGCACCACGGCGAAGTGCGGCTAACTTTTCAACCGCCGATTTGTGTGGCGCTTACTTATACCCACGATGATGTGGTAATTAATACCATCATTATGAATAACGTTAATTTACTATGGGGCCAACCCAGAATTCAAAAAAGAAATCTTCAGTTTCATACATTAAGTCGATACCGAGTTGCAATTTTGTATGGAACAGCTGTTTTTTTTTTCTCAAATTCCAAATCACAGTGAATCACTGTTCTGAAGGCCTAATTTTGTTAGCGCTCTGACGTTCGGCTTCGCTTTTCCTCCCGCTCACTCTCGTGGCGTGAGTAACTGGCGCGAGCAGGAGAAAAAGCGAAGCTGAACGTCAGAGCGCTTACACAATAAGCCCCTGTTCGGCTTAGTTATCCAGAACTAATTTACCTAGGTAAGTTAGTTCTAGATAACCATGTAGATAAGTTTCAGAATTTAAGCTCAGAGTAACTAAATCAATTTAAATATTCCACACAATATAAGTAAACTTATATAGGTACCCTATGCAGATAGATAATATTCCATTCATCCATCAGCCATATGAAATCCACTGCTGAACATAGGCCTCCCCTATGGATCTCCAATAAGACCGGTTGGAAACGGCTTGCATCCAGCGCGATTCTGCGATCTTTATGGGTCATCCGTCCACCTTGTAGGTGGACGTCCTACGCTGCGCTTGCCGGTACGTGGTCTCCACTCGAGAACTTTTCGGTCATCAGTCCTCCGCGCTATGTGCCCTGCCCACTGCCATTTCAACTTGCCAATCCGTTGGGCTATGTCGGTAACTTTGTTTCTTCTACGGATCTCCTCATTTCTAATTCGATCTCGCAGAGATAGATAATATTGTACTTACTTACCTACCTGTGTACCTAAATACCTTCAATCAAGACGTAGGTATTGACGCCCCATTGTTGATTCGATCACTGTCTTTAGAATAAGCTGCCGAACTTTATCCCTTTTTATTGCGAGTCAGATTTATATTCATTCACGCTTGACCACCAACTCGCCTGATGATAAGCGACATTGTGGTCGAAGATGAAGCACGCATACTTAAAAGATAGCTATTTATAAATTCACTCTGATTTTGGAAAGCTTTGAAATCACAGTAATCTATATATATAAAATGCTTTGTCCTGAATGACTTACTGACGGATCAACGCAGAGCCCAAACCGCTGGTCGGAGGAACCTCAAAGAAGGATGTCGACAGCTCATACATACGAATACCTGTTGTGTACGAATACACTCAGTTTCTCCCAAGCTCATTTATAAAAATATTATCTTCACCAGAGTAATTTATGACGCTTCTAAAACTGTTCTGATATGTACAAGTTTGTTTAAAATGAAGTTAAAATAAGAAAAACCGAAAACAATTTTCACGCTATATATACCTACTTTGATTTTTTAGAATTATAGACCATAGCAGTGCTGCCAACTCCTTTTGGCAAAAATTCGCTATCAGCACGTCAAAAACGCGCCAGAAGCGCTAAATGGTAACTACGACGACTGGTACTACGAAAAAATGAATGATAATGAATTTCGGTATTCATCCACTTCATTAGCAATAGTATAAGAACCACAACTTGCTGCTATTCGAACTTCGGCCGCAGCCTGCGGATGCAGGTCGCGATTGCAGGTAACACACATCTGAAATGCAGCCACTGCCTGCTTCCGCAGTCGAGAGTGATTCCGAGGTTGGCTACACGTGCTGCGACAGGCAGCACGTCGGACTTGTCTAAACAGGTGAACAACACTCGCAGCTGAGGCTCTGTAGCACGTGCTGCCGGAGCCGCAATCGGAATATTTTTTGCAGAAATTCATACTACTACATAGATAACCAGAGCCCTTACTCGTAGTCCAGGCTTTGCGAAGTTTACTCAAACTTTCGCGTTTGCGTGTGGCTCCATAGATTTTGGTTAGTTCTTCCTCGTTTCTGCTAGGGGCGCTGTACAAAAATGTATAGGGCCATACCGAAACAGCTGTAGTTTCAATTTACGTGTAAACCTGGATTAACCCCTCAGTTGTGCAGCCACAGCCGGCTTCGTGCAGCTGTTGCAAGTGCTGTTTGTAGCTGTAGCCTGCTGCCGAGATTCGAATAGCACCTTTAAGGATTATTACGAGTAATATCAAAATAATCAGGAACATCTCGGATAATTTCAACTGCAGCTTTTTATTAGTAGTAAAGTGAGTGAAACCTAAAAATATAAGTATTCTTTCTTTTTGATAATCTTTTAGTATACAAAAATGTATGTTTCTATAAAATATGTAAAAAGACACCTCAGTTCGTAAAATTACTAGTTGAAACACTTAAAACGAGTTAAGGAAGGAGCATGTACCAACTGTTGAAAAAGAAAATAATTATATCAACCCCTCCAAAAAATTGCTAAGTCGGAATACCGAAAACGAAATCTGGTAATACTGAATACATCATCTGATCGACTGAATTTGACATTTCCTTTTTTTTTGACAGCAACAGTAATAAAATAGTGATTTTTTTTAAATAACGTGCCCATTTTTGGACAGGCTAAAGCCTTTAAGGTCATACCGCCACTTCTACTTCTTCACTGTAATCTATAATGTAAAAACAATAAAAAATCATTGTAATTTTTCTGGTGGTCTAATATTAATTTTAATTAGTGATATGAAAACAGCAAAAAATCACCAAATTTTTGAAGCACATATCATTATTATAAATGATGTTTTGTTTTCTACCTACTTGCAAAAAAAAAAAAAAACGACAGGTCCATTCGCTGCATCCTTCTTTGGAGGGTGGGTTCTTTGTATGACGTAGGCATCCGATAAGAAAGGATTTTTCGAAATTCTAACCCTAAGAGGGTAAAAAACGGGGTCAAAGTTTCTATGGAACATCGTGATCCCATGGTTCAATCGACTTGAAAATTGGCATAAACATTCTGTAATTGAATTGACGGAAGACGTGTTTCGTAGTTTATTGAAATTCATCCCTTATCGGGGTTAAAAAGGATTAGAAAGTTAATTTGGGGGTGATTTGCTTCTAAGGTGACATCAATACTCCTTGGCAACTTATTAATAACTTTGATTTGAATTACTTTTTATTTTGACACATGTTTGAAAACTCAATCCGATTGTATCAATGACTTGAGAAAATAGAGAAGGCGGCCACAGGTTATTTATATAAGTTATTTGACATTTTGCTGCCTACACTTTAGTTATAATATGTTCCCATATTTCTTTGGTAATACATACTGCGTACTGCGAAAATAATTGGGTTAATAGTGAGTGCGAGCGCAAATTTACCTAAGAAAGTGCGGGAATCACATTGTCATTATGCATGAGTGCATAGCAATATTTATAACCGACTTGAAAAAAGAAGGTTCTCAATTCAGCGGTAAGTATGTTTTTTTTTGTATGTAAGTAACGCGATTATTCGGTCAATTAAGTATGAACCGATTTTGTTGATTATTTTTTTGTTTGCTAGATCATAGGTACTTCAGAGTTAGTCTCATTTGAGATTATAAAATAAACAAATATATTAAATAATGATAAATCGAAATAAGTTTAGCAGGTTTGTAAAAATCAAGAATAAACTAATTACATACCTAAATGATGTTGTGGTTTGTGGTTCCATTCAGTTCATCATTTATTTTTGAAAGATCATCATTATGAAAAAATGGTACACATATTATCGATTTGAGCAAATTATTTGAATTTTGTACCTACTTTTTGTTTGTAAGTATGTAATGGCGGCCATATTGAGTCCTATGTGTCATATTTTGTAATTATTTCAAGTCTATATATCTACTTATATGTTGCCATAGAGTTTTGGTTGCTATAGAGATATTTGAGTTGTTGATTTTGTATGTCAAAATGGAGTAGGTAGATAGTTTTGTATTTTCTTTGTAAACTAAAAATGTGTGCTCATTATTAAAAAGACTCATTATTCGAGATATCCATAAAACTCTAGATTTAATATTCGTAAAAAAGTGCGTAAATCGTGGGAAAAATCAAAGAGTCATGGTCATGTACGAGTAGAATCGCTTAAGCGAGAAAACTATGATTCCTGGCGTATTCACGCGAAAGCTGTCTTAAAAAACCAACACTTGTGGGACCACAGCTTGATCGGATCGTTGATGTATCTAGCAATTACAACAAGGCCAGATATTACAATTGCCGTAAGGTATCTAAGCCAATTTAATACTTGATTCGGAAACAAGCATTGGCAAGCCGCGAAACGAGTCATCCGTTATTTAAAGGAACCAAGAAGGTTGGACTAAAATATAAAAAAGTGGCATGAAGTAGTATGGCATGGCAGGCGCTTATTGGGCAGCTTGCACCATGGATAGACGATCCTACACGGGATATATTTTCAAATATGGTGGTGGATGGATAAGTTACGAAGCCAAGAAACAAAGAGTAGTAGCCTTATAGGCAGAGTGCACAGAGAAGATGGAAGCAGATCTCCTTACCACGGCATTACCGCAACCAAGGCTTAAGAGGGCTATTGTGTACGAGTATTTCAAAATTGGGTTTACGCACGGAGTGTTTTGAGGACTAAACTGGGAGTCACTCAGACCTGAAGAGACCCTGAGGTCATATTTGAGTTGTTGATTTTTTGTGTCACAATGGAGTAAAATAAAAATGTGTGCTCATTATCAAAAAGACTCATTATTATAATTATGTCTATGATTAAAATATAAAGCCTTCACCAGCAACCCAGCAACCCAAATTAATAGATAGTTGGTATAAAATAGAAACTTCTAATTTTCTTTGCTCCTAATGAAACTGCTTATGGAATTCATATTCGAGGCAACCAGGCGTCACATCATAGCATCCAATTGCAAAAACGTGATCTTGTTTCAAGAATTACTGTAATATACTAGCGGACCCACTGCAGCGCCATTTGCCGGGCTTATTTGTGAATCTAAACTTTCCAGGGCGCACCTAAACGCATACGAAACAATTCATTCAAATTGGTCCAGCCGTTTAGGAGGAGTTCAGTGATATATCTACACACGTACAGCAGAATTGTAATTATATGTTTAAAGATAATATGTTGATCAGGTGCTGGAGACAATGCTAATCGCCACAGTGTAGAGTTTTTACACAGTCTCGCTCTAATTCCTCTCAATCCTACTAATATTATAAACGTGAGAGTATGTATGGATATTTGTTACTCTTTCACGCACAAACGAATGAACTAATTTGGATGAAATTCGGTACGAAGGTAGTTTAGATTTTGGATTAACACATAGATTACTTTTTATTTCGGGCTAACGCGGGTAACACCGCGGGGCGCAGCTAGTATGATATAAAATAGGAATAGCGCGAGCATAGATGAAGGATTGGTCTTCGCTCCGCTAGAGGAGCGAGACCTTCATTCATCTATGAGCGCGAAGTCCAAGCAAAGAATATATAATAACTAGACGACCCGCCCCGGCTTCGCACAGGTGTATTATACATATACACCTTCCTCTTAAATCACTCTAGAGCTTCAGTCAGGATTGGGCTATACGCAGCTTGTAGCTAACATCTCAGCCGCCAAGGTGTTTGATTCGGCCTATACCTAAGCCGTACCTATTAGGGAGTGTAATCTCGGTGTTCCGAGATCTCGAAATACCGAGATCTTGCACCAATTTCGCAAGATTAATCGTGCACCAAAAATCGCGCGTGATCTCGCAAGATTTGCAAGATTGTACAGTACTGTTAGAATCAGGCGGGGAAAAAGGGCAGCACCTGCAGTCAGCGTATCTATCAATGCCTATCATCAGTGGTGCCAACAAGCGTAGAGGCAAGAACGGGCCTTTTCTGCTACTGGGTATTTGGCACTTAACATCCGAAGCCAGTTGGCAGACGACACCTAAGATATGCTGTGTTTTCTTAGGAGTTTTTTTTTTCAGAATACTCAGTAATTTTTAAAAATAAATGATTCAGGTTTTTTAAAATGTAAATTATTTAGGTATTTCGCCTCTAGAATTATAACTTTACCAAGTTTCAATAGAATACTTCTAATAATTAAAAATGATTCGTTGATTTGCGATATCTCGCAAAATACCGAGATCTTGCGAGATTATACCTCTTAAATCTTGCAAATACCGATACTAAAGATTTGCTGCAAGATTGCACTCCCTAGTACCTATACGGGCTATAGTAGGTAGCCCTAGGTATTTTAGTACTATCCCGCCAGCAACTATCGCGGAACACCTATACACCTAGAGGAAGTAAGGTAATTAGGATATTTCAGGATATCAAAGTAAGTATAGCTGCTGCTTATCCCTAAAACATTTTAATCAAAATCCGTTATTCCATCGTTCACATAAAAACTATATATAATTTCATACAGAAATACGATTAAATATATTTTTCCTTAAAAACTAGTAACTACATCCATTTTCTTTTTGTTGTGGTTAGTATTTTTTTTTACATTTTCCCATAGTATGCAATAAATACTTAATCTTATAGAAACTTATTACAATATTAAGCATTATTTTATATCGTCGTCTAGATACCTAATCAATTAAATTCTGTAAATAGTAATTTCATTTTCAGGTATTTCGTTCGATCGAGATATGGTAGAGCAATTTTATTTAAAACTCACAGATTGATATATAGTTGTTCAGGTTTTTATAATTAATACAAAAAAAAATGTCTTGACCATGTCTTCGTAACGCTAATCCTTGAAAACATTTATTATTATTTATAGATACGTACTTACCTTCCTAATATTAGACCAAATTGGATACCCTAAAACCAAAACTGACAAAGCTTGAAATAAGAAACAATATGTTTAACATCAAATATAATGTACGTTTACTTGAGTAGCATCTAAAATGATTTAACAGACATAAATATAACAATATAATGCCTACATCAGTTTGTATAGATACTATATATGCATTTAATGCATAGTACAGATAAATATCTTTAAAATTCTGAGGCTAACAATTCTCAGTAACATATCTATTAAAATAGCATCTTTTGAACATACTGACATGTAAGGTTTTATGCGATTTGGTCACATTTAACTTGGAAAGCTTGGAAGTTCTACGACATGATAGTACCCTGGGTCTATTGTACTTAAATAGAAAGCACTACTCACTGAAGTGCTACTACATTTATAGTTAATATTATGATTTTTATAACATAATTGCTCGTAAAGTGGCTGTAATTACACCAATTTCAATATCGTAATGTATTTCATTACGCACTTGTGCATAATTGTAATGTAAAACGCACGCCGCCACCGACTACTGTCACTCTGTGGTCTCGTTTCTGCTACTTTCACGCGGCGAGTGTGAGAGACATTACGGCACTTGTGTGGTAATGTAATGTAAAACGCACGATGCTTCGACTGATGCACGACTTTCACTCCGAGTCAGAGTGCTCCATTCCAGTGCATGTCTTCTAAGAGTTTTATTAATTTCCTCGCAAATATGTTATAAAACGTCGTATGACATACGTGCGCTTTGAAAATTACAGCCTCTGCTTCCTTACAGCCCTCTAGGGCTAGCAATATTGCCTCGGCTGTAATTTTCAACTTACCGCACTTATATCATAATGTACTATTATATGACAGTACAAGTAGCGGCACGTAAGTCTAGCGCTGAGGGTACTGTGGAGGGGGTGGCTGCGCATGTTGACCGCCATACTAAACTCATGTGCAGCCACCCCCTCCACACTTCGCTTCGCGCTAGACTTATATGCCGCGACCTGTATAAATAAGGAAATTACCAACAATCTCGTCCAGTAAATATATTATTTTTAACTGGCAGGAAATATGATTCACTGAACGAATAAATCATATTTTTTTAATGGTAAATAATTAAAGATTTCGGTATGGCTCTGTAGCTATACCTAAAACATTAATTAATTGCCATTAAAAACAACATCGTAATTAGCTATAAAAAAAACAAAATCGTTTACAGTCAATCGTGCTTTCTATGTACTCGTAGGTACATTACAAAAATATTATTTGTGAGGGTAGTTTCATAATATACCGTAGCCTGTTCCGGAAATCATATGAATCTGATTGTAAATTATGCATGCAAAATAAGTATCGATACTTATCATTACGAGAAGTCTTAACAATTGACCAATATACAAATTTTTCAAAATATTTTAAAGCAAACAATATAGGCTTGGGACAATTGTAACTTTAAATAAATTATAGGTGTGCTAATTAAAGATAACTTCAGTCCCGATTTCCAGCTAGGCTTTTAAAAAAAATATTCAAAAATAATTTTCATAGTTCAAAGTACCCAATGTATAGCGCATATTTTCTGGCTGTCTACGCTACCAAAAATGTGCTCTGTTATAAAAACAAAATAAGCGAAGGCGACTTATAAATTACTTATTCAAACAAAGAACTTCGGTCACATAGAAGGCATATAGAGTTCAGTAAACTTCAGTAATAGACCAAATACTAACGAGGCAGGAAAATAATGCTTTACAAAATAGGTACGCACTTATTTATCAGTAATATGCCAGCGATTTTACCCCAAACTTGGAAACACTTGTTTATTTATATTACTTTGCATTTTGTCCTGCTCTTTGTAAAGCTATGAGAGCTAGACAAATCTTAGCTTTCGTTTCGCTCTCTCGGCTGGGGAAAAAGCGAAACCAAAGCGCTACAAGCTCAGAGTGAAACCACGACTAATGAGAGAAAAAAAAAAGAAAACATAATTTTCTTCCTTTTCTTTCGTCTATAAGATCTATAGCAGATAATTTTTTGGTCTATAAGGCTGATAGCCAGTCAATTCCTATTTAAAATATCATGTTTAATGATAGTGTAGGGTATCTACCCATTTATACTGACTCGTTTTTTACAAATTGCCATCAATTTCGTTGAAATCACGAAATTCTTTATTTGAAGAATACTACACCAAAATATTCAATGAATAAATATACTTGTAAACATACACAATCAGTTTCAACATCATCTAGCACAAAATAATGATTAAGCGGGTAGTTCACTTGGGTTTGTCCTTGTCAGCGGCGTCCTTGTCTTTCTCTTTTTCTCTTTCCTTTTCCTTCTTTTCTTGCATTTGTTGTAAGTGGGCGGGCAAAGCTTTTAAAATCGCGTGCACCTGTAATCAAAATTTTGTACTTGCAGTTCAATCATGTCGTTCCAAATAAATTTTTAACAGACTTCAAAAAAGAAGGTTCATAATTAGCGTAGTAATCGCGTAACATTAAAAAAAAGACAAAAAAACACAGTCGAATTGAGATCATCGTTTTATGAAGTCAGGAATGTACATAGAAATACTCTACTCTAGCATAGTTGCGATGTCCATAGTCCATATCCTCGGTGCCCTTCGACGTGCCTTTGACCTATGTTTCTATTTTAAACTTACCTACCTACCTCTTTAGCTACATGAGCTACATCCATGAATTCCTATAACTTGAACTTAAACAATGAGGCACACACACTGACCTCTGTACTTGTATATATAGAGGTCAGTAGGCACACAATACACTGGCGCATTCTTCCAACCTCTTTCTTATATTCTATTACTAGACGACCCGCCCCGGCTTCGCACAGGTGTATTATACATATAAACCTTCCTCTTGAATCACTCTATCCATTAAAAAAACCGCATCAAAATCCGTTGCGTAGTTTTAAAGATTTAAGCATACAGACAAACAAACAAACAAACAAACGAAAATAGCGACTTTATTTTATACTATGTAATAAGGATAAACTAACCTCTTCATCTCATTTTAGTTAACAAAGGGCACAGACCCTGGAGTATGTGGTAGGTACCTAAATAATTTTATCAATAAAAAAAACCTCTTTATCTACACAGCCATCAGTACGAATTCGAACTGCTGCTTGGTGGCCACGGTGAGCGCGCACTAGTCGTGAATGTGCTCCAATGTGGCTACGATGTCGATCTCCTTGGCTCCTTTCGCCATGCGATTCTACTCGTACTATATATAAACTTACTTCTTTGGCTACATCGATGTATTCCTAAAAACTAGAACTCCAACAAAGAGGTCACATCAAACTGACGCATTCTTCCAACCTCTTTCGTATTCTATTTAAAACTTACCTCTTCAGCGACAGCCATGAGCACGAATTCGAACTGCTGCTTGGTGGCTACGGTGCGCGCGCGCTGGTCGCGAATGTGCTCCAATGTGGCCGCTATGTCGATCTCCTTGGCTCCTTTCGCCATGCGGTTCAGCACCATGTCGATCAGACAGTACGTGCCTGACCGACCTGCGCCATCACTGTACAAGCAAAGAAAATAGTAAAAATAGTTTATTTATTCTAAGATGATAATTTTGGCGTTTTCTTGTCGGATTTTGACCATATTAATTTTGTGCTTTTTTTGTTTCATTTAAAGAAGAACATTTATATTATACTTGTACGTATGCACAAGCTTATACTTATGAACTACTTAATTAAATTATTTCGTTCCAAATTTCTCCCCTAATTACCTAGTGTACTTTCAAAATACTTATCACAACTTCTAGTCCATAACGGAAATGCTATCTGACAATATGAATAATTACTTTGATTTGCTTACCTGCAGTGGACCACAATCGGGCAAGATCTTCCCCTGTATGACTTGTTGACTTTCCTGAAAATAATAATTTATAACGATTAAAGAGGGTTTTGTACCGTTGTAAATGTTGTAATTGCCTAGCCTGCTGCTAAAATTATGTGGTAAGTGTAGCGTAGAAAATCCACCGACAAGATAGATAGATGATGTGAATACGAACGCCTGATCCAACACACTGGGTGGTGGCGGGATAAGTAACTTCCAAAGAGTGTTACTGGAAATTTATGGACGAGGCCTACGGTCAGCATTGGAAGCTACCGCTGAGATGGGTTCTTCTTTCAAGCGGTTTAAAAAGTCTGACACTACCATCACGATCACGACTAGCTAGTCGTGAGTAGCTACTCAGCCTATATGAACTTATTTACTCGTACAGTGCCCAAGATTTTTGTACTATCAAAATTTCCTGTAATTCCAATACCCAGATAAAGAGCTCACCTTCTGAACTCGAACTGTGCCTTGGTAGAGGAGGGCACTTCATTTTCGGACCAGAAGACTGTGCCTCAGTTCGGTTCTCTGGTTCTTCAGGTAGAAAGTGATATATATGGCTCATCTCCTGATCTCCAGAAGTGCCTTAATTGGTAGAAAAAGGTACCCAGTTTTCTGACCTAGAGAGAAAGTGGAACTGCGTGACGGTGCGCGTCTCGCCAGTGCACTGGTTTTTCAGGTAAAACTGATTCCTATGGCTCACCTCATGAATTCAAATAAAGCCTTGGTAGAAGAAGGTACTCCGTTTTCGGGCCAGGAATGGTAGTGGAACTGTATAACGGTGCGAGTCTCGCCGGTGCGCTGGTTTTTCATGTAGAAGTGATTCCTAATGCTTACCTTCTAAACTCGAGCAGTGCCTTGGTAGAAGAGGGTACCCCGTTCTCGGACCAGGAGAGGAAGTGGAACTGTGTGACGGTGCGCGTCTCGCCGGTGCGCTGGTTCTTCAGGTAGAAGCTGCGCACCAGGTAGTCGTCGCACCAGATGTGCTCGCTCACTAGGTGTACCTGAAAATTAACATAGTTTTGGTTGAAAATTCCGCCAAAAACAAACGAAATGCTTCATGCAGCTATGTAGGTGTACCTACCTCACATAAAAAATCTGTTACAATATCTTGTAAATATGATAGAGCTCCAGTCTTACTTTTGTGTCACTATTCTCCGTGAGGGAAGTAAAAATTACCGTAACGACGCTACTCTTCTCACACACCAACTACACAAAGTCCAGCGTGATATTGTGCGAACAATTAAATAGCTGCTTTAAGTATGCTGGGTCGTTGAGTTACCTCATAGATATGATAGAACTCCAATCCTTCTTCAGGTCAGTACCGATGCCAGAGTTAATGACCGTTCTCCGTGAGGCGGGTCAGCTTGACCAAGCTACCCTGCTTTCACATAATTTGCCAAAAATTTGGGCGGTAGAAGCGAGCGGTCAAAAGCTATGGTGTATGATGGGTCGTTCAGTTACCTCATAAATATGGCAGAGCTCCGATCCTTGTTCAGGCCAGTACCGATAGCAAAGTTACTGGCCGTTCTCCATGAGGCGGGTCAACATCACCATGACCACGCTACAGCTCCCACACCATTTGTCAAAAATTTGGGCGGTGGGCTCGAGCGGTAAAAAGCTATGGTGTATGCTAGGTCGTTCAGTCACCTCATAGATATGATAGAGTTCCGATCCTTCTTCGGGCCAGTACCGATGGCAGAGCTGCTGGCCGTTCTCCGTGAGGCGGGTCAGCATCACCATGACGACGCTGCCCTGCTCCCACACCATCTGCCAGAAGTCGGGGGCGGTGTGCGCGAGAGGCCCGGCGGCTGCGATGTAAGCTGGATTGCGCGGGTCGTGGTCCGTCTGAGAATCAAATATGTCCTTGGTGTAGCGTAGCTGATAGTAGTTGTATCGTAGCAGTTGCTGACCTGAACAACATAAGCATGAACCGAGGGCCTCTCTACAAAAGGACCGCATTGTACGCCACCCCTTTTGGTGCTTTCGTAGAGAGGTCTACGCTCAGCAGAAAGTAGCTGTGTAGATGAAAATGTTTTTTATTTACAGTGTATTCACACAAAAAATTACAGAAAGTTGTTCTTTGCATCCTTGTATATCAAATTTAGAAAAATAGTAGACCTTTGCTTAGAGAGTCATCGTACATCGTGAAAAACATTTGTTGTAGGACCAAAAGCACGACAAAAAAATTTCAAGTAATTAGCCGAAAATGAATAAACTGTTTGTAATCTTTGTAGGATACACTTGCAAGACAGCTGTTTTTTTTTATCCTCAGTATTAAAATGTGCGTGTCACTCATTTTATACTATTAAAATTTCGTAACAACATGCAATAAGCAACATAAAATAATTCGTGTTGAAATTTTATTTCATTCCCGTGAAATAAAATTAACTTTAAGATCTCTTCTGGAGCGTAGGGGCTATAAGAGCGTGCGTGTAAATTAGCCCTACCCTTAATTAATTCAATTTGAACGGTACCTCGGTAGGTACTTAACTGTTAATTGAGTAGTATGTACTCGTATACTTACTTACGTACCCGCTTGCTGTACCTAATAACGATACTCCCACTTATGGACTCGTACATTTTTTACGGAGACTCATTCATGGTTTAAAAGGTTTTTAGGTCACGGAAATACTCTATATCTTGGTCATTATTATACAGAGCTATTCAAAAAGGCACTAAGGCCGAAAGGGATCACCCCTTCAATCACTCAGATCGTCATCATGAACAACTTTTACTATGGGGCCATCCCGAATTCAAATACGGCGCACAGAAACGCGGACAAAAACACGATACTGACATCATTGTAGGAGGAAATTTAAACTTAAACACTTACGTAGAAGCGTTGATGTAGTCCGATCCGACGTGGTTAGACAGCGTGTTGAGGGTAACCCTGGCATGGTCGTAGGGCAGGACGTCAGCGTAGCGGTTTATGCCAATGTTCTCGCCGACGCGGTGGTAGCGCAGGGCATCGATTCGTATTCACAGAACGCTCCTTGTGCTATTGGCACACAGCGACGCGAACAAAAACGGGACAATAACAGCGTAGGAGGAAATGCGAACTTAAACACTTACAATAGTAGAAGCGTTGATGTAGTCCGATCCGACGTGGTTAGACAGCGTGTTGAGGGTAACCCTAGAGTGGTCGTAGGGCAGGACGTCAGCGTAGCGGTTCTTGCCAGTGTTCTCGGGCTTCAGGGCTGCGGTAGTAGCGCAGGGCTCGGCTTCGTACGCGCAGAGAGCGCGCCACTCCTGCTCCAGCCGGTCTTTGTTGCGGAGATGATCTTCCATGTAGGCCTGGTGAGGAGGAGGTCTTTAGAGCTTATTAATTTAATTAAATTGTCTCATGTGATGTATCAAAGTAAGTCTCATTTTTCAACAAGTCTCTGGGTATCTAGTACATTTAGACGAGCTATAAAGATATACATTCTTACTTGCACTAGTATCGTATGTATTTACCATATATCTCGTTTAGAAACATGACTTTATCACTATTAAAACCAAGTATAAACCAATCAAAGCGAAGTTTAAATTTTTGTATGCATTCATATTTTGTTCTAGGTATTTGCTAAAAACAGTTTTCAAGTCGTTAGTTCTACTCTAGGACAGTTGATTTCTTTCATTTTATTATAAAACCGCTCTTTAGAATACAAGTATCTCGTTTTCTTTGCTTTCAAAATTCAGAAAATATACAAAAACAGCTTACCAAAACCATATGTCCAGTCGAAATGTCCATGTTGGTAAGAGCTGGCTCCTCACTCCTGGAAAAAATACATTTTTATGCTCACGCTTTCTATGAAAGTCAATTATTTTGAGAGCTAGACGTAACTGATCCAGGTAGGGTAGACGCACCGGTTGTGGCCATCTTAGTATCATTTGTGGCCACTTTGAATTTTAAGGATTAACAAGACAATTTTGTGTTAAAATAATATTTTTAAAGAAATTTTCAAACATTTAGATTCACACAAACAATATTTATGGTACCTATTACTTACATTGTTTATAATTATCATTAATGCAATAATTTTGAGACCTAATGGCCACAATCGATACAGTGGTCACAACCGGGACAACCACTATAATTTTGATTCTTTTCAATCAATTTAAATACTAATTGTACTATGGACTAAGTGGTCGTACATATGGAGGTTGAGCAAGGATAACTTCCATTCTCAATGGAGTACTCCTCCGCGCGAGGTGTTGTGCCCGGGGATAGCTATGACAGTGTGACACCAGGGCTGAATATGGTTCATCCGCCGCTAGAATCTTCGTTTGCGCCATGCAGGATTCGGCTTGTGATTGACTGTCGGGCGGCGATACTTTCGCGAGTAGGCGCGCGTAAATGGTGGCGTCGCATGTAGCCAAGTTAGTCGCAACAGTACCATATCGTGGTAGCAAAGGAATAAGTATCTTACCACGAAGAGGTACTGGAGCGAGTGGAAAAGGAGTTTTTTTAAAATAAATTATATTAGGAGACACCTAGTTACACACGGTCTATGACCCCAAACTAAGCAAAGCTTGTGATATGGCTGCCAGAGACTGATATACTACATATACACATTTTTAAATACATAAATAAAAATAAAAAATATTAGGGGACATCTTACACACGGTCTCTGACCCCAAACTAAGCATAGCTTGTGATATGGCTGCCAGAGACTGATATACTACATTTGCATATTGTAAATACATACTTATATAGATAGTACCTAAATAACACCCAGACACAGAGCAAACACCTATGTTCATCACATAAATGTTTGCCCTGGGTGGGGATCGAACCCACGCCTCTTTGACCCAGAAGTCATGGTCACTAACCACTGAGCCACCGAGGCAGTTCTCCTACGAATCGCGGGAGAGCGATGTGATGCGCTGGGGATCAAATATCTTACCACGAAGAGGTACTGGAGCGAGTGGAAGGGGAGTTTCCTTCCGGTTCGCGGGAAAGCGAGGTGATGCGCTGGGGAGGGTCGACGGGGTGCGGCGCGGCGGCCGCGGCGGTCTGCTGCCCGGACCACTTGCCCGACATGCGCGCTCGGCATAACTCCTACAGACATGCTCGTATTATTGGCACTGTTATTGGTTCAACGTCTTTACAACCATCGTGTGGGAAGGTTTAGCCAACTGACGCTGAGTGTCAGTCAACTCCGATCCCAAAATTATAGCTCCTGCTATAGTCTGACCGTTTAACTGAGTCCTCGCCTGCGCGGTACAGGGGCGCGGGGGTAGACGACAAAGGGGGATTGAGACAGGTACGGGCGGTGAGGACCCGCCGCCCGCACCTGTCTCAATCCCCCTTTGTCGTCTACCCCCGCGCCCCTGTACCCGCGCAGACGAGGACTCAGTTAAACGGTCAGACTATAGTCTAATATAATGACAGTATAGACAATGGATCACTTTGTGTCCTACCTTCAGAGTTATAGCATCTACATTCTAAAAAGAACCTTGCTTCTAGAGTGGCCGTGGCTAATTTGATCTCAGCTACTTACATATCAAAATCAACTATTAAATCAAAATCATTCACGAATAACAAGAAGATCAGTAAGACAAAACCGTTGACGCTAGTTTAAGGATCAGCCTTGGTTCCTTGATTGTCGCAAGAATGCCTTTATATATTGCTACGTTTACTATTTATGACCGAATCTACTAGATCTATTAAAAAATCGACCAGTGACACATCAAATGAAGTAAATACTCGTAGTAAGTCTGGCACTATTTCCACTGATCCTTTTTACGTTTACACTATTTACACCGATAAGCACATTGAAACAACACAAGCCATTATTTTGATACCATATTTACCTGATAGTCCCTGGTAGCCTCAGCGTCAATCTCAGCAGCACCAGAAAGTCCTTGCATCTTCCTCTTGCCGCTCATATCCCGCTTCAAAAGAACCGCGAACACTACCGCTCCCACAACGAGGACGGCTAGACTTCCAACCAAAGCCAACAGAACTGGCAACTCCAGGCCAAAGAAAAGGTTTTCTGGGGTATCTACGTGCCTGATCACTGGGTGCTTGCTCTGGAAAATATTTAAGACTATTTAGCATATTTCTAAAGGAAATTATATAAAGCAAGAATTATGTTGTTATAGTTAATACTGGATCCAGAATACTGTCATGTGTGTGAACTGGCTCGTGCAACTACATACGCTAATAACAAATTCGTTTAAACGGACCTGTAAAACGGATTGTTGCTTATTTTGTCGGATCGGTATTTTTTACTGGATCAGGAATACTGTGTTCTGTGTGAACTCGCTCATACGACTACATATAACTAACAGCATATACGTTTAAACGGACCTGTAAAACGAACGTTCTATGTGTACGAGCCGATGGTTCGGGTGGAATCTTGTAAGTTAAATTTGACCAACTTCCCGGTTTTCGATTGAGCTGAAATTTTGCACCCATATGTATATCGCGTGCCAATGAAATAATATGGTATCATGGATCTGATCTGATGATGGAGTCGGAAAGTGGCCATAGAAACTCCAGTACTAAACAAGATATACCCCTCGTTTTACTTGTCTTGGCTAGCGCTCTGCTGCTACATGATACCCAGGATCTCAAAAGCTTGTTTTTTCAAAAAGTTATGATTTTTATAATAATTTATTCATTCTTACCCTGTCGCCGACTCCGGTAGATAAAATTTGAGCCCCAGTTTCTCGACGTAAATCATCTTTAATGGTATCTAAATAGACAAAAAAAATATCTATACCAAACATGGACAAATTCAAGAAAATGTGTAATTTATAGTTAGTCCATTAAAATGTAACAATTTATGGACCTAATAGTGCATTTTTTTAGAGAACACAATTTTATTTTTGGGACATGTGTGTCAATAGAAGTTTAACCCCATGTTTGTGGGGTTGCTGCTCTTGTCCCCGGCCGCCATCTTGGAAAAAGGGGTGGAAACACCTTTTTCGCGATATCTCGGAAACTGTGCGTCCTACAAAAAAGTAAGTCACTAAATTGAGTTTTAGTGTAATATAAATAAGAACGTACCAACACGTCTCGCAACATCGACTGCATCGTATCCTTTACTATTTTTCTCGACTTTGAATGTGACCTCTCCTGGGTCCACACTGAAATAGTATAAAACATCTTTCAAAAATAGACCGTCTTACCACAGAAGTTTTACGCACGGTTTAGACAATATTTAACAGTACAAATTGCACGGTTAAACGGTGTTTAAAGCATGTTTAAATCTTTTGTGGTGAGGCGGATTTTGTTAAAAATAACACGTTATATTGTGGTTACCTGTTGTTTTGACTGTTTAGCCAGCCACCCGGGCTATATGAACTTACTTAATTTTTTAGCTTTGATAATATTTTTAGCTTTAATATCGGATGTTTTTCTAGACACCAAACATTACCATTCCATACAAAAAGTATGTTTCATAACTTCTGCTATGGAACATACTTTTTCTATTGAAACGCAGTTTTTTTTGGCTATTTCAGAGTTGGTAAAAGTGGTACACATAGTAAAAGTGGCCCGTAATGATGAGTACAATTTTATCTTACAATATGTCCGATGTCTAAACAAACGTTCGTTTTATTTCTTAGGTACTCCAGTAATGATAGAAGATCTTGTAATAGAAGAAAATATTCACGTTACAAAAAGCGCAAACAAATTACCGAGGGTTGGTAAAAGTGTGTTTCTCTAAGCCAAGCATTTCTTCGAGTCTTGATATGAAAGAGATGCCTTTCTCCCAGTCAGTAAGGAACCTGGGGGCGAAGCGACAACGACGACAATCAGTGAAGCTCAGAAGGATTAAAGCTTAGAGACCTTCGAGCAAATATCTACAGAGCCACAGCCCTTAAGTGAAAGTAGTAAAAAAAAATTCCAAGCGTCGTCATACATACCGACTTAACTTTACAATAAATAATTCACAATATCCCGTTTTCTCGAATCTCGACGTTATGTCACCTAATTAGTGCTTGTAACCGAGCACTTTGGCATCGCGCGGCGTTGTAGTCGGCTTGCAATCGCCTTACGACTAAGTAAAAAGCCTGCCCACTACGTAGCATGGGCAGGGTTTTGGCTCGGACACTTTTTTGCACGATTGTGCCTCTTATTATAGATATTTGCTCGAAGTTAGAGACAGAATCACATAAGTATATTTGTAGGCGTTTTCTTAAAATTCATAATTTTCGTGAATTACCAAAATAGTTTATTTTATTGTCGATTTATTGTGAATGTGTGATTACGAATACATAGACTACTATATTTTATTTGTAGGATGTGGATAAGTGCCTGAAACTTCATGTCAACTTTTACTTAGTAGCTGTACGTGATAAAAAGATAGGTATAAAAGCCAAAGTGGATACTATACGTGACCTATTATAACACACGAAGGTCTGACAGTTATATGGATTCTTGCTCTATACAGGGTTATTTCTAATCAATTAGCATCCTTTTAGGGGCTTATTCTGTACATCAAAACTAGCAACTTTTGTTCTGCAACTTTTACTAAAACTCAAAAAAAATTAGTTGCTTTTGTCGCAGGTGAACGATATTTTTCTATTGAAAATTTTTTTTTTGAGTGTTGACAAAAGTCCCTATACAAAAGTTGTTACTTTTGATGTACAGAATAAGCCCCTAAGAGGATGCTAATTGATTAGAAATAACCCTGTATAAAAGCTTGTCTACAAAACGTTACAATTTTACATTATATAATCAAAATATTGAAATATAATACAATATGCTAGTAAATATGATTCTGTCTCATTTCAATAGTCCAGTAACACCACAAAAACCATACATTACCTATTTTTAAACAACACATACGCATATGAAGGGTCATAATCGTACTCATTATGGTTATGTCCTTCCCCTTTGTCGGGCTTGTGCGGGTATCCGTGACCTGAAATTTCGTATCGAGTTACTGAATTGTAAATAAACAAAACAATAGCTAAAAATATTGCACAACATCGATATCATTTTTATAAAACGCATGCAAATTTTAACTGTGATTTTGTTGATTTTGTATCTTTTTATGTGGAATTTTAATCATTGTGCTTATGTAATTAAAATCATGTTGAATTCATGATTATATTAAAGATTTTAATAATATTAAAAGGGCTGTGTTGCCTACATAGGTGGTTTCTATTCAAGCGAGAAGGTTATAGAAATGTATGATAAGATTTAAAAAGCACTTCATCATCCAAAAACAATACGCCCACAAACATGAAAAGATTGAAATTGACTTAAAAACAATATCACATAACACAATAGAACAAATAAAAGGTCGGAAAGGAACACAGCCCAAACGCTGAGTTGGCGTTTTCATATAAAATGGGAACATCACGAGTAAGGCGACACTGTGGAACGGCCCGTGAATGGCTCCATGCTTGAATAAGACAAACAAAATGTGCAGAGATTTAAACATTTAGTGCGGTGTTCTAGACAAGACGTGGAGGTGCTGGTAAAATTTAGATAATAAAATATACTTTAAATTCCAATGCAGCGTTAGCCCGCGACGGGATATTCGAGGGAACATCGAGACACTAGCACAGCGAGGCTGTGGCCGCTGTGACACTAACCTGTCACGGATCTATTGTGGTATAAAATCTTTAACGTTTTCGCATCCAGGCGAGGCCCAGGCTTTTTTACATCGTCTCTTTCCCTACGCTTAAAGCCCCATTCGCTATCGAGCAAATCTTGGATGTCTTCGGGGTATAAATTGTAATTTTCACCTGAAACATCGTCGGTACTTTGTAACACCTTCGTTCCGGTGTGTTCGTCGGGCCAATTGTCGTCGATTAGAGGGGCACAGTGAAACAAAATAGCCGAACTTAAAATAAAACACCAACTGAAAAACTCAGAAGAATGAATGTTAGTCGGGTTTTCGAGATGAGTGAAACAGTTCTGCTTTCGTCCTACAATGCAACAAAGCAGTGAAGCAACGCAATGCCTTCTTTACATAGAGGTTACTTTGTTTCAAGTACGGTCAAAGTATTGTGTCACGTACCCTGTAACTCGTCGGGCTTGAGGGGCCCTCCTTCAGCGTAAAGAGGACCTTGCTGGTTTGTCTTAGATTCGACTATTCCTCGCCAGTAGTTCATCAAGTATTCCATATTTTTTGAATTCTTATAGTCCAAAGCTGGAGCGTTTTGATCTGAAGCGATATATACAGGAGAAGCTTAAGGAAACGTTTATTGAGAAACAATAACAGTATTATTGAGCAATATGCGTGTTACCTTTTTGCTGGTAAGGGTAAATATTTTCCCCGCTTCCAGAATCGCCTGCAAACTCTAAAGTTCCGTCTTCGCCCATGTAGACCCTTGACTCGGGTAGGTCAGGGTTTTCATACTCAAAGGGGAAATTTTTCTCTTTGAAGTTGAGTTTGTAGTTTTTCAAGGCATTTTCCCGCACTTCCTCGTCGAGTGGAGAGTTAAGTCTGTTGCCGGTTACGTATTCAGCCGTGTTGGGGAGGGGTTTTAGTTTATGTTTGCGGAAGTGAGCTCCGAGGCGTTCCTCGTCTTCGAAAACGTTTGGGTTATTTTGGCTGAGATCTTGCAGAGATTTCTTAGCAATGACTGCGCTGGGGTCATTTTCTATGAATTCTTTCGCCTTCTCTTCTTGGATCCTCTCTCGGAAGCCTTCAAACGGGCGAATAGCTGGAGAGTCTTCGACGGCGCTTAAAAGCATTAAATCACGGAGCTTGTCGCTTGGGGTCTCCCCATCGAGCGGTTCATCTTCTCCTATTCCGGTTACTGATCAATAAAAGAAACATTAGCAAACGAAGAAAGTATGTTTTAATAAAAAGACTAATGGCAGAAAAATAGTTCTGCATAAGAAAATTATTAGCACGAAAAGTATCTTTAGGATATTTTACCTTTTGCTAAATATGCCGCGGGGTCTTCGTCTGGTGAAAATGGTGGATTATATATCTCGTTCGCAAATTCAGAGTAGGCCGAGTTTGGCGTGAAACTGATAAAAGCTGTCTCGCCTGACGGTACCTGTTTCATAAATAACAATAAGTGTAAAAAATAAATAGACCACAGATATCAGAAATATAGCTAAAAACTATCTCTATTATATGAGCTTTCAAACAAAAAAAATACATCGAAAGATACACAATGTTTATTGATACAACTTCTCAAAATGTCAATTAAAAAATTTCGCAAGCAAATACGTGTCATTACCGTAGTACACTGAAAACATTTCTATTAGTTTAAAAGCTAAAAGTCACGTATAAATGTTAGTCCTAATACTAAATTTACCTCGTCCAAAGGCCCGTCTCCATTGTTTTCTAGTTCAGACGTCAGTTTTGGGTCAGCGAAATGTTCGCAGATCTTTGTGTTCACATTTGTCGGGTCCCTAAAACAAAGCGGTTAACATAAAGTACGAGTATGTCTGAAAGTTAAGCAATTTGCGAACTTTCGCCTCTTTGTCAGATGAACTATAATTTTCAGACGAGAAAAATAAAGAGTTTTGAAAGTCGTAGAGTGTGAGCGTAGAAGCGTAGCACGTGACCGAGTAGGCGGCGTAGCAGACCTCGCCCGTTTGCTACGTAGTGCTACGAGATCTACGCAAGTTTTGTGGCAAAGTTACACGTCCGTTGTTATTTCAATAAAGTTTGACTTTGTACCGTAGAAAGTAGTTGAGAAGTAGATTGTTTACACATATGAAGTTGCTGAAAGTTCAATACTGAACTTAGAATAGAGTTTATTGGAGCTAATTAGATCTTACATATACTAAAATAAAGAGTTATGAAAGTCGTAGAGTGTGAGCGTAGAAGCGTAGCACGTGACCGAGTAGGCGGCGTAGCTGACCTCGCCCGTTTGCTACGTAGTGCTACGAGATCTACGTAAGGAAAGCAAAGTCTTAGGTCCTAAGGGCAAAGCTACACGTCCGTTGTTATTTCAATAAAGTTTGACTTCGTACCGTAATAAGTAGTAAAGAAGTAGATTGTTTATATGAATGAAGTTGCTGAAAGTTCAATATTGAACTTGGAATAGAGTTTATTGGAGCTAATGAAATCTTACATGTACTAAAATAGTACTATTTATTTGTATCGTGTTAATAAATGAAAGTTTATCCAGTTGAAGTTTGTTGTTGTAAACGATTTTATATCGTATTTTTATTGTAAAAATGTCTTTGGAATTGTTACTACACGTATGAGTGTTTTCCGCATCGCGTTTACGCGTGCCAGATGTCGCTGCATCTCTCCTTCGAACGACTTTAAACAAGTACAAAATAGTAACAGTGATGTTACTGATACGGCTTTTGCCGTATTATACGGCCTTCAGGCTCTTAAAAATCCGAAAAAGGCAAATACGGCTCGACTGCCCTTTTAAAGCCGTATTTTTTATAAATGAAAATCACGTCTTTTTTTACACACACTGCTTTTGAATCAAATTTTCCCATACAATTTTACTAAAGTACGACTTTTTTGAGGTTGAGATACGGCCACTCTAAAATTTACTTGAAAATTGTACTATGAGTTGCGTGATAGAACCTATAGGTACTTGCAATTCATGCCGCAATGTATACAGCATGGCTTGCAGCACGCACTGCGTGTAAGCGTGTTCTCAGCAGTATCCGGTCACCAAGAGCAGCTGTAACTCCCCGTCGAACCATTGCAGCTGCTCTAAACATCTCAACGTGTACTGTAATGTATCCAGCGTGCAATGTATACATCATGGCTTGCAGCACACACTGCGTGTACGCGTGTTCCCAGCGATACCCACGCGCCAAAAGCCACTGCACTTCCCCGTCAAACCATTCAGCTGCTCTAAACATCTTCTCAACGTGTAATGTAATGTATACTCACAAACCAGCGCGCAATGTATACAGCATGGCTTGCAGCACACACTGCGTGTACGCGTGTTCCCAGCGGCACCCGCGCGCCAAGAGCCGCTGCAACTCCCCGTCGAACATTGCAGCTGCTCTAAACATCTTCTCAACGTGTAATGTAATGTAAACTCACAATCCAGCGCGCAATGTATACAGCATGGCTTGCAGCACGCACTGCGTGTACGCGTGTTCCCAGCGGTACCCGCGAGCTAAAAGCCGCTGCAATTCCCCCTCGAACCATTGCAGCTGCTCAGAACTCATGGAGTACCTGTTTATGAAAATAAAAATCTCTATTATTGGTTTAGAACTGACAACAAAGCCGCTTACGTCGGACTTAGCATACCAGTAAATGGTACACTATTCACATATAGGTATGTGAATTGTAATCTCAATGCTGATCAATGGAATGATAGATACGTAGATGATATAAATTTTACGTCGCTAGTTCCATAATGGTACTAGCAAAGTATACATATGTGAGTGAGTAGTACCATCAATGGAACTAGTCAATGGTACTTACTACTGACAGAAAACCTGTATATTTAGTAGTGACCGACCGTCTTATGCTATAGCTGAAATCATTATGATGATGAAAAAGTAAATAGATATTTAAAGTTTTACGATACAAGAAACGAATTATTCTAAAACAGAATTATTCAAACGAGTGCATAATAATCAAGATCTAGAGATCTTGGAAGGCATCTAACGGTGACCCGACGGAGACCCAACGAGAAAGTATAAGTGGAGTAAAGAACCATTGCAGCTGTATATTGCTATTCAGCGAGGCAATGCTGCCAGCATTCTGGCCACGTTACCCTCTGCCGAGGGGCTTTTAGACTAGGTTTTATTTTAAGTTTTAGTATTAGTTTAGTTATAGCGGAAATTGTTATTTAAGATCTTTTTTGTTTTTCTGTGTAAATAAAAATTTGTTTACATCATGTGAAAAAAAAAAAGTAAAGAATGCCATGGATGATAAATTATTATCAGACTTTGCCTGTACTCGTATTTTGCAGACTATCTAGATAAAAAAGCATAGTTTTCAAAGTAACCCAACTTACCGATAAAGGGAAACATCTTCCGGCTCGTCTTCAAACACCGGTATGCATTTTCCAAATGCAAAATCTAGAAATAACAATAAAATTAATTAAGATACGAGTACCACAGAATACAACACCAAATACTTCAAAAAATTGCATTATTATAAAACATAATAAATGTGCAAAACCATAGCTTTCCTTAAGTAAAAGGTATTAATTAACAACACAAGAGTTCTGAACACTAAGTTTGACAGGCTGATAGCTAAATAGCGACAACCAGATAGATGTATGAATGTAGTATATCGTTGATTTCTGAACAAATGACTAAATAAGTTATTTTAAATATTTTAATACGTAAGTACAAGAAAAAAACACTCACCATCGTAACACCATTCTACTCCCTCCACACACAGCGAAGCGCTGAACAAGCAACCTGTAAAACACAACATTTTATAACGGGCTAGGGGGGAAACAAAAAGATTGTTTGTTCCAACGGTACATATTTATTTTAGACAAATTAACAAAATAGACCTGACGTGAATGGTGGTTTCTGGAGCATTCTGCCTTAGCTTGACTATAGTCAAGCACGTAGGAAAAAGTGATAAGGCCAGAAAGGGCTTTTATACTGATATAGTATACATATACAGGGTATTTCTAATCAATTAACATCCTTTCAGGGGCTTATTCTGTACATCAAAACTAACAACTTTTGTTCTACTACTTTTATTAATTCTCAAAAAAAATGTTGTTGTTCCATAGAAAAATGTCGTTCACCCTTGACTAAATGTATGGAACAGCTGATTTTTTTTAGTCAACAAAGGTCGTAGAACAAAAGTTGTTAGTTTTGATGTACAGAATTAGGCCCTAAGAGGATGCTAATTGATTAGAAATAACACTGTATAGGTAACTCATTAGTTGACTTGGCCAGTCCATAAAAGCCACGATCTTCTAGCTAGACTGAAGTAAAATATCGTAAAACACATAGCATTGTGCTAGTTCCATTTTATAAGCTTCAACTGACTAGTTATGCCCTTGAGATTGAAAATGAGCTAAATTATTAATACGCCACAAATCAAAATATTCATATTTATAGCGCATACATAAAAAAATACTGCAATGCTTTGTTGACACCTTGAAAAATTCCCCATTGCATCCTTCAATCGAACAAGTAAAGTTCTTTTTCCTAATGTAAAATCATATTAAAAAAGAAAACTAGAGTTGATTGAAAAGCTAAATTTAAAACACTGAAAATAATAATTTAACTTCGGAGCTAAGATAATACCAGTGGGTTTAGTGTGGCTTTGCCCGCTTAAGCCATTGTTAATATACCTAAGTCTGGCCTTTGGACCTCGGTCGCTCCGTGGCTTAATTAGCTTAATGCAACTTGGTTAACTTAACCCGCAGGCTCGCTAGATGGGACATGTCGTCTCGACAATAGTGATTTTAAGCGCAAAAAGTTTCTCTAGTGAGGATCTTTTTGGGAAAATTTTTACGCTTAAAAGCACAACTATTACTTACTATACGAGTAACTTAAAATCTCGTGTCACAGTGTTTGTTATCGAACTACTCCGAAACTGCTTGACCGATTTTTATGACATTTTTGTGAAGGTCTGGTAGGTTCGAGAGTACGTCTTGCCTAGCTGATCCGGCCATGACACATAAATATAGTAAGTAATACCCAATTATTTTATTGAATAATATAATAGTCATAAAATAATTATGTATTACTCACAGAGTACAACAAACCACTTATTCATAAATGCTAACACAACACTGTATTCTGCAATGTATGTTTCGTAAGTGGTGCATGAGTGTTTGCTACATGTAAGTGTCTCACGTGCCGGTTAAAAAAAGGTCCCTCTCTAGATCTTTATGGCTTCAACTAAAGTTACAATTACAAGAGTTTAGATATATGTTAGTAGTCGCTGACACAAAGTACTGAGAGTTGGAAAGGATAAACATTATGTACTCCTGGTGTTTTCTAAGTATTATCTTAAATTAGATGTTCGGGTACATGAAAAACAAGTTCAAGGCAAAGATCTGAAACCTGTAGCTTAAATCAATAGTAATTAAATAATAGACACTCAATAAAATCTATCATTTTGATGGCCTAACTCAATATAATTATCCTAGAGCTAGAGCATATTGCGAAACGATTAACAAGAATATTACCTTGTAAATCGTTAAGTTAGATCTTCTCCTCGTGACACCTCAGTCAAGATACAAAATAACCTCGTTTATTATTATAACTCTATCACATCATTTTCAAATAAGAAGCATGTTAAACTCAACAAAATTGAAGTATGCTTCCTAAATGACTGCCTCGATGGCTCAGTGGTTAGTGGCCCTCACTTCTGGGTCAAAGAGGCGTGGGTTAAATCCCCACCCAGAGCAAACATTTGTGTGATGAACATAGGTGTTTGCTCTGTGTCTGGGTGTTATTTAGGTATTATCTATATAAGTATGTATATCAGTCTCTGGCAGCCATATCACAAGCTATGCTTAGTTTGGGGTCAGAGACCGTGTGTAAGATGTCCCCTAAAATTTAATTTAATTATTTAATATAAATATTTCCATGTTTAAGGAGTTAATCTAAAATTAATTGCTATGTAGTTAATTTATAGAGACCACATCTACTAAGAACCCAGCAACATGTAGAAAGCTATTAATAAATAGCTAACTCTCTGGTTTATTAGGTATTCAGTACTTAATCTTAGTTTAAGAACTAGGTATTTCCAAGAAATAAGATAATTCTGTTTTGATACCATAGTGGAAAATTCTACTTGAAGTAGATCGAAAATGTTGGCATTTTCCGTTATAAGGGTCGCTTAAGTTGAGCTTGACTGAACATTTTACTTTGCAAACACTTGGGCTCGCTCTAGGAGGGACCAAAGATGTAACTGAATATTTCCTACGCTCCGATGTATTTGTGTGGTCCATTCAAAAATGCCAGTACCCTCATCTTTAAAAATAATGTGTAATATACGTTGACATTTTATTTCGACACGTTTTTAAAGTCAACAAGCTAGATGTCTGACCAAAGCTAACCTATGTTTCATTGTGTCAGAGAAGCGTTTAGCCAAGTCAGAGGGCTTCAGGCGGCTTAAAAACTCTGACACCAGGGCTAGCCACCCGGCCTATACGAACATATACTTACTTTACAAAAGCGTTGCTGAACATAATACATTAATTATTACATTTAAGATATGTCTGAATTTAGTGGTAGTTAATAAAGGCACTTGCCCTAAAAAAAGTAAAAAAAAAAAATTACATACCTACCTTAGTCGATTATTATACACACATTATACATATCTTTACAATGTTTTGACAAAGTAACGGAATTTTACGCTTCTATAAGAAAAAAAGTGTTATTATGTTGCTAGGCAGAATGGCTCGAGTACTTGCTGGGAAGGCAAAAAAATGCTCAAAATATTATACAATACGAGACGGCAATTGATACCTACAATACTTATTTCTTCGATGTTGAACAGAACACAGATTATGATAGAGAAGATTGCAGTGTTCTTAGGCCTCAGACAGACGATGTTAAAGTTTTCTCGATTATTTTTCACCGAAAAAACGTTGAATTATTTATAAGAGTGCTTTAATAGTACATTATGATATAAGTGCGGTAATTTTCAAAGCGCACGTATGTCATACGACGTTTTATAACATATTTGCAAAGAAATTAATAAAACTCTGACTTTGAGTGAAAGTAGCTTCGTGCGGAGTGAAAGTCGTGCATCAGTCGAAGCATCGTGCGTTTGACATTACATTACCGCACAAGTGCCGTAATGTCTCTCACTCTCTTGAGTGAAAGTAGGAGTAACGAGACCACAGAGTTCTGCAGTCGGTGGCGGCGTGCGTTTTACATTACAATAAAGCACAAGTGCGTAATGAAATACATAACGATATTGAAATTGGTGTAATTACAGCCACTTTACGAGCAAATATGTTATAAAATATTTTTTAAAGCACTCTCATAAATAACTCACTACACCTACCTATGTTTCCATCGGCTCGCGAGGGCGCCAGCACACCGAGTATCGCCAGCGCCCACAGGGCCAAACGCAGCGACGCGTGTGACATTACATCTGGAACAAGAAAATAGCAATATAGAACATTCCAGATACGTCTCACTGTTTTATAGGTACGACGTGTGGATGGGTCGTTCCTGTAAGTTCTACTATTAGTTCTACTAATAGTAGATATAGATTTATAAACATATTTTATTTAATATCTCTTTTACTCCTTTTCCTTTCCTTTATTTTAACATTTCTTAAGAGTTTAGACTTAGATTTTGGTTGTGACAAATGTTTTGAATTTTATAAAACTTTGTAAACAATAATTTAATTATTACATAAAGCATGCATGAAAGTTAAGAGAGTAGGATAGAGTTTAATAGAGTTCCGTAGATATATTCCGCCTTATTAATACAAACAGCTATAATCTGTATTAGTAATTCAGCCTTTTTTTTCTTAGAGAATTTAATTTACTTGTAAAAGACAAAAGACAGATAACTACTTCAAATCACACTGAGGCAGATTATGGTGATAAAAAAATTTATTTGTGATTCGACAAACTTATGTATATTTACAATTATATACCACCAACTCTTACATCGTAATCAGAAAGTTTACAAAAACTTTGTTTGCAAAGAATATTGTTAAGGTCAATGAAGTCTGAATTTCTTACAGCATCAAAAGTTTTTATCTGAATAATAACTCAAAAAGTTCTAAAACGCCAATGTGCTCGAGGAATTTTAAGATTTTTTCTGTTCTTTAATAACTTAGTGTAAAAGTTTTATTATCTTTTTGAAAGGTCGTTATTATTATGCTATTATAATAATAAATTAATTAATTATCATTATTCTTCTCAGCAGTAACAACCGTGGTGGTTTAATCGTAGCGACACCCGCCTTACAATTGTGAGGTCGTGGGTTCAAATCATAATTACAGCTACTTGTTTCTATAATTATATATTAATTCCAAATTATAACATTTTTTAGGTATTTCTTACATAATATAGATGATGTAGCAAAAGACTGAAATTAAAATCATAGTGATAAGGCACGATGACGTCTCCTTTTTTCAGCAATTTCTTAAAGCAAAAATGGCTTCGGCGCGATCTACCCTCTTCAGGGTTTGGGGGTCGTGGTTGTTGAGGCGACTTTTCCTTAAAAATACCTTTTGTTTACCTTTTTTGTTGTCCTTGCAATGAACGAAAAGATTTACGTAGGTATATATCCGAAAATAGGCGACATTTTAGCTTTCATTTAACTTGCAATGTTGCGTTACTTCCGCTACAAAATTGTATTATTCGGTAACATCCAAGCGAAACAGAAACGTAAGAAGTCTTTGGCTGGTGACAAATAAAATGAGGATGTTTTTTTTTGTGAGATGAAACGGAATCCATTAAATGAACACATATTTTTAGAAAGTACTACTATATTCTTTAACAAAACTGATGCTCAAATGTGAAACTTTAGAGCAGTAACTATTTAGTTGAGTACTATATTTTTTCTCTGATATTATGAGACCAAAGCTCGGGATGTGGGGAGTTATGAGAGATAATTTGTCAATTTTACTTTCAATGAAGGAAGATGGTACCGGAAAAAAAAGACCGGTGAACGACAATGGTAAAAAACTGGTTCATGTTTGATCACATTTCTTACTCTTGAACTTATTAATTAAAAACGCGGTGGATAATTCTAGATTTGAAAACACCTCGTAATAAACTTGAAATTGTATTTAACCCCTATTTTAACTTTCTCGTTTGGAAGACTATATTATTATGTATTATGTGTGTACTACCTGTTTATTTCTGTAAGGTACCATTGTATAGGCACGTTGCAAACATACGACAACGTAGCATAACATTTTAACATCTTAATACATACCAATATGAGAGAATATCTTTATTTTTCTCCTGTTTCATGTCAATTTTCTTAGAATAAAAAGTAATAAAGTCTCTTAAGGAGGCTAGAAATCTATACGAAAAAGTAGAGCGCGCTATGTAATAAAATTCCCTTGGCTTCTTGCAAGCTCGGAGCATAATTAATAACTCAGGTAGATCGTAACTCGATCACGGGACTCTGTTTACCTCAGGTGACGAGCGTCGCGAATATATCGGTGACTAGAAAGGGTTATAAGTAAAGATTGGAAATTAACTTATATACGTAGGTCGTAAGTACCAGTAAAAATTGCGGTTGTACCGACATTTTATTTTCACAATAAATCTGGATTATACAACGTCTTATTTTGTTGCTCTGAAAGTTCCTTCACTTTGCAAAACAAAATGTTGTAAATCGGTGACTATGCAAGGGAGTGATATAGATACTCGTACCCTACCTAATTTACAATATCGAGGGGAGCAGTGTCGATATTTTCAAAATAAATCTAAATTATACTTACAAGGTTTTGTTTAGCAAATTGTAAGGTTTCAAAGAGGTGTATATTATCATTATAAATATTTTTTTGGTCTAGGACCACCTGAAAAAATTCCAGAACAAAACAGCTGTTACATCCAAAAAGTTCATTATCTCAACAAAATGTATGGGAATTCTGTTTTTGTTTTTTTAGTTTGGCAGGTGATTCCATTGCAAAAGTTGTTAATAATAATTGTGACACCTCTTTTAAGACTACAATTTGAAAAACAGAACCATATAAGGGCCTTTGCTACGTTGAGCGTGCACACACGGCGGGTACCCGCCTCGCGTGTATGTATTGATAGATAAGTTGGAGCAGCGCTCTCTGGCGCGGACGCATGCAACGGGTTTGTACACGCGCGGTGGGTGGCGGTTGCGCGGCGCGGGCACATGCGGCGGGTGTAAATTGTTCTAGAACCACTAGATGCAGCGTTGGGCGCCCGCCACGCCGCGCCGCGGATCCCAGACCCGCTTCGGAAGTCTGGAGCGGGCGCCCGCTCCGTACACCCGCCGCGTGCGCACGCTTAACCTAGCGAATAACCTTAGTATAATTTAAGTACTCAGGTAACTCGATCACGGGGCTGTTTACCTCGGGTGACGAGCTCCAAGAATATATCCGTAACGAGAAAAGGTATAAAGGTAGAGGTACCTACAAGATTGCGGTCATGGAATAGTGGCGACATTTTATTTCCACAATGAATATAAATCGTATTATAGTATCTAAGTGACAAATATGCTGCTTAACTGATACAATTCTATACAACCAGTTAAACCTTTTATAAAATGGTAACTAAAAGCTAAATTTTGGCATTCAAAAACTGTAAAAAGTAGAAAAAGATATATAACTAAATAAATTTAAATATTTAATAGAAGTTATGAAAAAAAAAACTTTATTGCGTATTTCCTTCGTGCGTATTTAAACAAAAAATATGCACCTAGCCAGCTCTAAACATTATCTCAAGCTTTCGTAGCGATGCTACGAGAGAGTACACAAATATTATTTTTCTAATTATCTTGTACGTGTGTGCGTTTTCTTTAATTATTGGAAACGGTTGTTACTGAAACTTTCAAGATTACCTCACATCAAAGTTGGATTTCTAAGATTTGAGTCAAAGTAACGCTAAAAAATAATGGGGCAATAACTATGTAATAGAAAAGTAAAGACCTGCCTACAATACTCCGTACATATTCTGCTTATAAAGTAGAAACCTATTTTGCCACCGTTGGTTTCTAGATTCCCTTATTTATTTTCCAGCGGCTACGAATAAACAGACCCATATTTACGCCGACATTACGTTTTATATAGAAACAGGGACGCTACCTAGATGTGTCTAGCTGGACTTATAAATAGCCCAACTAGGGACCAGGCATCCTCGTTCTAAGATTGAGGTGTATTGTAATTTTAGATTCTATTTACCCTATAACAAGGATTTTTCTAGCTCTACCTGTAAAATGTTTTCGACCGATTTCCAGTGAAGAGGGAGTTCTTTATATAATAATCATTTTTGTTTGGGTGGTCCGAATATTACACACCACTAGTTTTTCGGTAAAGAAAACTTTACGAAGAAATATGCTTATGTCCGGAGAAGAAATTCGAAAGAAATTCGAGTGGACCAATTAAGTCATTGATATACATAGGTATATGTATATTTTATAAATGTTACTTGTTGCTAAGAGTTCGTAGGCATCGTTATAGCAATGCATTATTTGTACAATAATTAATTATAGGTACATGAGTATGTATATATATATTACTCGTAATTTATATTTATTACTCATAATAATGTATACGAGTAATAAATACTGCATGCCGTATTTATTTACTCTTATAAATAAATTTAGATTAGTAGGAACCCAAATTATTCACGTACGGACGCGCAACCGAATTTGTTTGTAGTTAAACAAATAACAACCTACAACGTACCACTTGATCTAATTCAGAAGCCACACGCAAACTCATTTCGAGGAAAAATAAACCAAATCAAACTCAACGTCAAGTTCTGCTGCAAGTATGGAAGGAATGTAGGTAGGTACATTTTCTAATTATCGGGAAATTTCTCTTCATTTATTATTTTGACTATACTTAACGATAACGTACCTTCTGAACAAGGTGTAGTTATATATGATCGACACATTATATTATTGTAGGTACTCATCAATAACTTTCCCTATAGTATAAACTCTGAAATCGTAAAAAAAAAGTTCTTTTTCTTTACCTTGCAATGGATGTACCTACCTATATGTATATGTATGTAAGTTCGGGTGGAATCTTGCAAGTTAAATTTGACCGATTTCCCGGCTCAATCGGAGAGCTGAAATTTTGCACGCATATGTATATCGCGTGACAATGCAATAATATGGTACGATGGAGCTGATCTGATGACGGAGTCGGAAGGTGGCCATAGGAACTCCTGTACTAAACAAGATAACCCGTCGTGTTTGGGCTCGTTTTACTTGTCTTGGATAGCACTCTGCTGATACATGATATCCAGGATCTCAAAAGCTTGTATTTAAAAAAATTAAATTTTTACAATAAATTATTAATTTTATTTATTCTTATTCTTATTCGGTGTTGGGGCGATAAATCCTGCACTGACGTCCCTCATGGGGTGTTTTGTGCATTTTCCCCTCCAGCGTCTACTCGAGCCAACCCAGCTCTTTAAAATAGCAGACTGTGGCTCTAGGCTACTGGCACAACTGCTCCAGTGGCTTGGATGGTGAATACGTTGATGGCGAAGTGGATGGTAAAGCTGATGATAGTGCTAATGCAGAAGTGTCATGCAATTAGTTAGCTATTCTAGTGTCTTCTGTGGCTTTGCAATGCCACAGAACATGCTCCACAGTTTCGTTTTCTTGCAAACAGCCACGACAGACTGTCAGTGGCTCCCAGTTTGTACAAGTGACTATTTAAGTTGCAGTGACCAGTTATGAGGCCTACCATAAGTCGGAGATCTGTTCGCTGCAACATGAAGTTCTTTTTCTTCTTGAGTTTCGATAAAATGTATGGAACAGCAGATTATTTTAACTCAAGGATGATCTCGTAGTAAAAGTTGGTCATAACGATGAGATCTAGCAGAAATTTATCAAGATTCGTCTAGATTTAGTCTTTGTATCAGAGTAGCTACGCTTTGCTACGAGTGTGTAGCCATCGGCGTAGCAATACATTGTTACATTCAAACTATTATTGTACAGCAATAAATTAGTAATTGAATCTTATTAAAATGGCAATGATTGCTTCCGAACTCAACAAATTTTATTTGGTTACCTACTGTCATCATTATTTACAGGAATTGAATAAAATGCCCATATTTTTCGGTAAGTATAGCTTCGTCCTTTTTATTTTTTTTAAATAACTATAGCTAGTAATATCCTATCATATTGTTATTTTAAGAACACGTAAAAAGTATAAAGTAATTAAACACATCCAACATACCAAAAAACTTAAGTAAATTGAATTGAGAGCCTTCTCATGCCGTAAAAATGGAAGTTCACAAAATGTGAAGAAATATTCTAGAATACTACCTATTTAACTAATGAAAACGAATGTGAGCGATTTATGATACTTAACGGCTCCACCCCTTAGCCATAAATCGTAATCAGAAAGTCTGTTTATCTTTATCTAATTGAGTGAAGAACAGTCTGTAGGTTCAATTTAGCAAAAAAGAACATAAACACGCGCAATAATCATGAAATCAACTTATTTTATTACTTGTATTTATGGTTATAGCAACAAGCTTTTGGCTGCGGCTTTGCCCGTGTAAAATTTTGATTTTGTGCCATATGAACCTTTATTTTTCTGGGAAAAGTATCATATACGTCACTTGCCGATCTTTTAGGTAATTATAGATAAATCCATGATAAAGCTGAAGTAGATCCGTTGCTCTGTTGCTGCGTGAAAGAGTAACAAACCAACAAACGCCCTTTCGGATTTATAATATAAGTAAAGAAGGCATATTTATGTACCTATATATCAAAATTCCTGGTAACTTTATCAGATATTATTATGTTCAAAAATCACAGATTTTATCAGCTACATAGTTACCTGTTTGGAGTTACTGATATTGTTATCACGAGGCATTTCTAGTCAAAAACATCTGTATTTTCTGTCAGTTTAAGTGTATCAGCCGCCTAAAGGCCTCTGACATAGCTAAACAGTTAAAACAACCGAAAAACTCAGTCCATCTTTTGTAAATGAATTAAAATTGTCAATGATAAAAAAAACACTGATTAACTACTCTAAAGTAACTCTGCATTTACAAATAAGGCCAATAAGGTACACATTATACGCCTCATTCCCGGATCTGTGGTCTTCCTTTCCTTTCTATAAAATTAAATGATTTTGCAACGCGAGAATTAATATGGCGTAGTTAAAATTTACTCTACCTAGGCTGTGCTTAAACTTAAGTGCAGGTAAATAAGGCCAAGGTACCACTAGTAAAATTTTATCTCGGTAAAATCCGAGTCCTAGTTTTCTCAATAATTATTGGGATCCACCCACGTTTTAAAATGCTTAGGCCAGGCTCTACCAAAGCGGGGTGGTTCGAAAATATGCGCATCTAGCAGATCTTTGTATTTTTTTTTTTTTTTTTTTTTTTTTATTTATTTCTTGTAATCAACAGCGTTACAATTACACATAAAAATTACATTATAAAAACACAAATAAGGCCAAAACAGATTACAATAATTTAGAAAACAAATAAATTATAATTTTACCAACAACATCCCAACAAATCCAAATAAAAGTGCAAACTTAGGTTATTTAAAGTGTGTGTGTGTGTGTGTGTGTGTGTGTGTGTGTGTGTGTGTGTGTGTGTGTGTGTATGTGTGAGTAACACTGCAAATTAAGTGCAAGTATTGAAATACATAAGGTCATTGCACAAATCCCATGGTTGCTTGGTGATGAACGATACACAGCTTCGCTTTGCTTATAACTGTAAGTAGTCTGTTTCTCGCTAGTTTTCCTAAGAGAACGATGTTCGTCATATAGTGGCAGCAATACAGGCAGGTAAGTGACGTCACTAGAATGTTGTCTACGCAACAACATTTTGCGTCTTCCTAGAGAACGGTAGTGACACCGTAAAGTGAGAGATAAATTTTAACGTCAGTAATATTACGGTAGATATTGGCAATACTGTCATAGAAAACCAAAGTTTTAGCGAAAAACAGAATAACAGTTGAGAGTGGAGCAGATCTGTGTTCTGTATTAATCATCATTGTCATTATCCGCAGCTTTCTTTATCCCACTGCTGAGTATAGGACTCTCTCATGCAGTGCCATCTGCCATGGTCTTTTACAAATTGTGTCCCGGTTCAACCCGCGATATTAACGTTATCGTCGACCTACATCGGTGTTCTGTTTTACGCCAAGCAAATTTGGCGTTTGACCAATAAGCTTACTTTACTAGCATTAATTTGTGCAATGGGCTTATGACTACAAGCTTTCAACGAACCTTTCAAAAAAACGGTCTGCCTAGCGGCCGTATTGTGTACGCGTTCTGACGTTTGGCTTCGCTGTTTAGGGTTCCGTACCCAAAGGGTAAAAACGGGACCCTATTACTAAGACTCCGTTGTTCGTCTGTCTGTCACCAGGCTATATCTCATGAACCGTAATAACTAGAACGTTGAAATTTTCACTGATGACGTATTTCTGTTGCCGCTACTACAACAAATACAACAATATGCCGCGCTACTATAAAAATAGAAAAAAAGGTATTTTCAAAGGGGGCTCCCATACAACAAACCTGAATAATTAGGTCGATATATTTACTCGATATTAATAACGGTGACAGGTACTCGTAGATGCTTGAAATATTCATAGCATGATCTTTAGTTAATTGTTCACTTGCAAAATAAATACCTAAATTAAAATAAAATTAATATTTAAGGGGGGTCACCATACAAAGAACCTGTTATTTTTTGCTCGATAATAATAACAGCAACAGGAAGATGCTTGAAATATTCACAGAATATTATGTTGTATATTTCTTTCGTAAATAGATAATTTAATTAAAATAAAACACATTAAGGGGGCTCCCATACGGAACGGAACCCTTCATGCGCGAGTCCGACTCGCACTTGGCCCATTAATTCTCTGCTCCTCCTGCTCGCGCCAGTTACTCACGCCACTAGAGCGAGCGGCAGGAAAAGCGAACCCGAACGCCAAAACGCATAGACAATACGGGGACAGTTACGACCATCTCCGTTTCGCTCCACCTTGGTAGAATTTAAGCCCTATGCTTGGGTACAGAAATAGCAATGCCGCGGGTAAATAGACCCTCTGATCTCGGATTAATTAGGATTTGTTTATTGTTGGAAAATGAACCTTACCTACTCGCAGACTAATTAAATCGTACAACTGTATATTTGTTCGTGAAGTATAGTATTTCTTTTGTACATGTTTGAAAAAATATTTTTTATGATGGAACAGGAAGTATTATTTTAAGCCTCCTATTTAAAAAGGATTAAAGTACTTAATCTTTAACATGTGAACAAACTTATTTTGGGTCCGTATTCAAGTGCCTAAGTAATTAAATATTACTTAACAGACAGACACCACCTAATATCTTGAGTGAATGTAAGTACATACATATGTTACAGCGAAAGTGATTAATCCCGATATTAATTATTATATATACCTACTATCCAGCGCCAATGGCGCCATTATGTATAACTATTTAATTTAGTCAAAGTGATCAAATAAGTAATTGAAATAGTAGTAAAAGTGTAAATAAGTGATGCAAAAATGTACGGAGCATACACCATGACCTATTATTGTATGTACATACCTGCTAGTCCAGCATGCGACCTCGAAAAGTCACGAAAAGAACTCTTTTCGACGTGTGAAACAGTGACAGATATATACTTTGCCGTAACGCTATCTCGTTCTGACACGACGAAAGAAACATTACGTGGTGCGCATCCTAGCCCGGCTGAATATTAGCTTTATTTGTTTTGTAAAGTTATTATTATACTATAACAGTCTATAATTCAGGTAGAAAAAAGAAACCCGATCGCATTATTACGACATTATAACAAGCTCTAAAAATATGAAGGCCATACAAACAAAAATATTATTTATAAATTTAAAAATATTTTTCTTTAAAGGAATTAAGCTGGAAATGTCGTTTTTTGCAGCCATTTGATTGCCATATTTTTACGCTTATTTTGAAGCAATGTCTAAAGTATAAATGATCTTACGGTAAAATATCTAACAATAGAATTCTGAAAATTAAAAAACACATAAAATTAACAAAGAAAGTAGAACTTTTCTTTTTAGCCATTGCCACGGAATGATGATGATGATAGCCTAGTACTCTGAGGCTCTAGCCAAATTATTATTTTTAAGAGCGGCGATATCTATTTAAGCTTTATGATAATTTTCCGATAACCAATCAAAGGTCATAGCTAAATATACACCTACCAGTCTTTGTCCCAGGGATCTATTAATAGACAAGAGATTTCAAAATTGAGCTCGTGTATTGAGTCTAAAACTTCAGAAGTAAACAGAGGAGGCTTGGAGTAATAACACGTACTTATGTATGTAGATTATTGTAGATGTACTTATTATATTTGTGGTATTGCAAATCTGTAAGTGATATAAAAGTTATATTTAGTTTTCAATTTGAGGGTGGGTGGATTTGCGAGTTTCTTGCTACTATACGTAGAGGAACATAGCGAGACCATGCCAAAAAATAAATAATTTACATTGACTCATTAGTTTTGAAGCAATTCAATATAGCTCGTTGGGCTCCAAGTAGCCCAACGAGCTATGGAGAGGGCTGTGCTCGGAGTCTCTCTGCGAGATCGAATCAAAAATGAGGAGATCCGTAGAAGAACCAAAGTTACCGACATAGCCCAGCGGATTGGCAAGTTGAAATGGCAATGGGCAGGGCACATAGCGCGGATGACTGATGACCGATGGGGTCGGAAAGTTCTCGAGTGGAGACCACTTACCGGCAAGCGCAACGTAGGACGTCCACCCACAAGGTGGACGGATGACCTCATTAAGACCGCAGGATCGCGCTGGATGCAAGCCGCTTCCAACCGGTCTTATTGGAGATCCATAGGGGAGGCCTATGTCCAGCAGTGGACTTCTTATGGCTGATGGATGGATGGATGGAATTCTATATGCCTATAAAAATTGCAACCACTACTGAAATTGAATAGCGAAATGGCTACTATCACTCTTGATTCAATTATAAAGACCTGAGTTCTATATCAATTTTATCTATCGCTTTTGAGCGGATTTTTTTGACCAGAAAAATATTTATGATAGCCACCTAAAAGCCTGACAATCAATACACAATAACAAGGCTTTGTCCACTGCTTCCACGAGAACAAACACCTACAATACCCATACCGAAATAAAAGGCTTTAGAGAGAGCGTGGGCGGGCGGGCCGCCCGGCGCGGCGAGCTCCGAGTATCAGATTTATTGGAAACTGTTTATTGAAACGCTTGCTAAGGGTCGTATATAAATCACTATATTTTTAAGAAGTTTTTAACCACGGGTGATTTAAAAGGATGTTTTAGACAGACTCCCTTCCGCTACCCAATACCACAGGCACCGATTTTTAATGATCACATGTTGCATACGAGTATTTGGGTCTTTAGTGATTAAAGTACCCCCATGTAAGCCAAGTTAAGTCTGTTGATAGATTCGATCTAATCTATTTGATCTAATATTCATACTCAACATTTTTTCTTACTTACTTTTTGTAGTGCAAGGTAGCATCTAAAAATGTTTTAATTCTAAACACCATTTGCACCGCACTGTTGTCGCGGCAGATGGAGAAACTAATGGCTAACGCATCACGCGGCGCTGCTACAACAAAATCCCCAAATGGTAATGGCGTTATAGCTTATGGCACCATCGACTTGGTATTTTTTTTCTTACATTTCATATGAATGTCTGGCACCTAACTTTGGCAAGGGGAGGATTCTCGAGGCCCATTCTCACCACGTCTAAATAGGATGATAATAATCATCACATAACATATTTAGAGATCAGGTTAAAAACCATTACCTGCAGAAAATGTTGATACTTTAATTTTGTAACTGTTGTTGTTGTTATTTATGTTGTTTTAAGTAGCATATTATAATTTATATTAGTTTATTATTAAGTCATAGGTTTCTTTTATTATTATTTTTTCATTTGTAATGTTTTCTATATTTTTAGGTATTTTAAGTATTTATATCAATTTTATTAGTATGTATGTTTATGATGTATAATCTAATTTTAATTTTTTTAATTAATGCGCACCCCGTCCATTATTTATACGCTTTCTGTCCTCTCCATCCTAAGGTTGCCTGGCAGAGATCGCTGTCAGCGATAAGGCCGCCCATTGTTACACTGTTTATGTATCTTTGTTTCTTCTTTTTGTTTATTTCTTGGTGTGCAATAAAGAGTTTATCTATCTATCATTAATTAGTTTTTGTATTGAAACGACACATGCAGGATTAACGTTGTTAAGTATTTATATCAATTTTATTAGTATGTATGTTTTTGATGTATCTAATTTTATTTTTTTTAATTAATGCGCACCCCGTCCATTATTTATACGCTTTCTGTCCTCTCCATCCTAAGGTTGCCTGGTAGAGATCGCTGTCAGCGATAAGGCCGCCCATTGTTACACTGTTTATGTATATTTGTTTCTTCTTTTTGTTTATTTCTTGGTGTGCAATAAAGAGTTTATCTATCTATCATTAATTAGTTTTTGTATTGAAACGACACATGCAGGATTAACGTTGTGACATTTTACTGAACCCTCCGCAAATACACCATATGTGATTATTGGATGATCAGCCTATTGTAGAGCTGCAATATTAAAAGATCCAAGAGTTTCACAAAATATTGGGGGCAAATAAAATACTGTGATATTGAGGACAGTTTGAAATAAGTACCTACGTGATGACGTCTGTAAGACCAAATAAATAAGTTTGTACGTTACACTGCTCATAAAGTTTTTGACCGACGAACAGGAGAAGGCATTCAATTCGACGCGTATATTTTTTGTCATGTTTAACCACGTACCTAGTATTATTATATATTCTTTGACCACGCATAACTTTTTTCATAGTAGTCGGATTTCAATTTTTTTTTTATTGGAAAGAGTATACTTCGAAATTGGTCCCATTTAAATTTTATTGAAATCGGCTGAGCCATTTTTGATGAATCGACAATAATGTGAAATATGCTACATCGATTCATGCGAAATATTCGCGAATTCTGTACACGGGTGAAGTCGGTCATGCTATTTTTTCCAAAAAATAAATAAAATACATATTGTTTCTCTAGAGTTAGACCATTATATATATTTTAATATATCAGTGTACTTACTGAGCGCTACCTTGGCTCGGATAACACGTTAAATAGTAGATCTCGGTTGTTTTAACGATTAAGCCATATCAGAGGCCTTCAGGCGCCTAATAAACTAACTTAGTGTACTTACTCATCATTATCACAAGTTTTTACTTTTATATCTATTCCGAAATCGCAAATTTAAAAAGATCTTTGACGTTCTTCTAAAAGTATGGAACAACAGACTTTGATTTTAACTTTGGTCCCATAGTTTAAACAAGTTGGGTATAAATAATTGATTAACTATAGGTACATACCACACCAAGCGTCAATTTAGGGAAGGCTAGATCCATCAAAACACAAGTATGAATACATCTAGTTTGTATGTCTACAATTTGTATGTTATGTACTTAGGTACAAATTATGCAATAAAATCTTTTTGAATATTTACAAACTTAAATAAATAAATAATAAAAAAAACTTAAATAAAAAAAAAGGATAATGTACAGATGTCGATGAAAACCCTAATCTAAAAGCCCACTGCCAGCGGGCACAGTTCCCAATATGCTGGCCATACTGATCCTCTGGGAAAATTAATTATTATTTTTAGTAATAATAAGTACAGGATACTATGTGTATATCCTAAAATGGGTTCGTAACGTCAATATAAATCGTATTGGGACAGCACATAAGTAGGTGGGTATGACGTGGGTACGTACAAAAAGTAGGCACCTGAGTATTTGTCGAAAAGTTTTAATACAACTTTTGTTTGCTTAGGCTCGTTCCCAAGAACACTTTGATCCTGGATATGAGATAACGAGTATTTAATTTAATCAAAGTTTTGTTTAAAAGTACTTTAGCGGCCGCCGGAGATTTGCGTAAGTACCCAAGTTAAAAATAGTTGTCTTGGAGTCTCTTGTTTAGGTATCTACGTGATCTCTACGCAGGTAGATACACTACTAGCTATGCGTCACTTTTTTACCGACTTTCAAATATGAGGAGGCACTATATTCGTCTGTGTGTATTGTTTTTTGGGTATGTTCATCGATATGTTCGCCAATTGTGAACCGAATTAAAAAAAAATTGTTCAAAAGAGGTTCAAAAATTACTTCCGCGGTGGCCCCATTTAAATGTTATTGAAATCGGCTGAGCCGTTTTTGATAAATCAAAAATATTGTACATAGGTGTCACATCGATTCATGCAAACTATTTGAATTCTGTAGAAGTAGGTATTGCGATTGCTAAAAATAATTATATTTATAACATATTGTATCTACGTTATTTACAACCGATTTCAAAAATAATATAATTAAGGCTCTCAGTTTGACTGTATGTTTTTTTGTATGTGTCACACGATTACTCTGATTCTTTTTTGATTGGTAGATCATATTTCAGAGGTGGTTCCATTTAAATTGTATTGGTCATTACTTACTCAATGGTTTTTCTAAAATCAACAATAATCAAATTGAATACAGGGATTCGAGCGAACAATTCGAATTTTGTGCAACGATTGAAGTCGGTTGTGCTATTTTTGGTGAGAAATAATAATTTTATAGTATTGTATAGTATATACAGGGTTATTTCTTATTAATTAGCATCCTTTTAGGGGCTTATTCTGCACATCAAAACTAACAACTTTTGTTCTGCGACTTTTGTCAAAACTAAAAAAAAAACAGCTGTTCCATAAATTTTGTCGAGGGTGAACGATATTTTTTTTTTTGGAATCAATAAAAGTCGTAGAACAAAAGTTGTTAGTTTTGATGTACAGAATAAGCACCTAGAAGGATGCTAATTGATTAGAAATAACCATGTATAATTGGAACGATAAACAATTTCACAGTCGGTACACATTTAAAAAATATTGACTACATTGTACCCGCACTATTTCCGAAATATTACTAAGTACAAAACGACTATAGAAACTGAATAATAGGGAGACGAACATAAATATATCTTTGAGTGTTAATTAAGAATCATGACTCTACGTTTATTATTGATAAGAATTTGGAATTGTCTGTCTGTTTGTGTTTTTCGTCTATTATATTCGCGTTTGCGTTTCTGTTATGTATGAACAAGTCACATGATCAATTTTTCCCAAACTATACTGTATTATCCATATTAAAAAAATAAGATCCGAACTAATCAAATCGTCATAGAACCAGCAAAACGACATGAAAAATATCACCATCAAAGAAACAACCTTAGGAAACAACGAAGGAAAATTCATTTATCCTCTTTTTATGTCAGCTGTCATTGTTTATCCATACTTCAGTATAGATTGTTTCCATACTTCATTTCCTATTATCCATACTTCATTTCCTCTCCGAGGGGATATAATAGTGGAAAGACAATTTGTCCCTTTGCCATGCTACCCGTACTGGAGAGTTGGATAAACATATCAAACGACTCAGTGTTCAATATGTTGGGAGTTCCTTTACTTGTCATCGCAATACTAATACATATCTTTATGGATTATTTCTTTCTTTATGATTAAAAACATGGAATTATCTTTGATTTATTGAACATATTGAAATTACAAAATTTTACCTACCTACTCGTAACTATTAGTTAAACCCTAAAAATAAGTATTTCATATTAGAGTAAAATAAAACATAGAAAGTGTATAAATAGTTATACAGACAAAAGGATTATATACCAAATTATTTAGAAACAGATGCTCTACGCGGCTCTACATAAACATTCCTCGAAACAACAGAAGCAAAGCTCGTAAATCCTAAATCTTGTTAATATACTACGCATACCAATCTATTAATCGATCATGTAATGTAGGTTCTATAAAATGTATATTATATCTAGCTGCCGAGTACCTATACCTAGTAGTCGAGGTATGTCGATTCCACTGACGTAGGAGCGGGCTGCCCTTTCGGTGCCTCCCACGCTAACACTCCCGATGTCATTTCACTAACTCAAACTCTGAATATTTCATTTATGTTTGATAGAACCACATTACTCTACATGTTCATCGATTCTTTGCAGCTTTTACTAACATTTTAAAACAACTTATAAAAACGTGCTAAACTAAACATTGAAACCAACAAATTGATCTTTTCTTATTACCGATAACCATCCCCAAGTTGTAACTCAAAACGAATAGGAGAGCATAAGTGTGTTATTACAGTAAAGAGAATCGAAATGAGGACACAAAATTAGGAAAACACTCAAAAAACGAGCTCGAGAGGCAACGGTTTATAAACAAACATTTTCACTGGCACTAATGAATTGTTATGAAGACCCGCGTAACAGGTCTCGGATTTTCAGATATGGCGACGGCCTCGAGATTGGTAGATTAGTGGTGTGTTGTGGAGTGTGTAGTGTTGATGGGAGATGATGGTACGCACCGTTTGGGTCCGGTGGTTTCGGGAGCGAGTCCGAGGCTGCGGATGAAGCGGTTCCTTCACAGGAGGCACTGAGGTTCGGTCGGGCGGTCGCCGCGCGCCAGCTGTGTCGCGAGCCGGGCCTGCGCACTCTGCTCGATCGATCCTCCAAGCTTCCTACCTACTCATTCACGCGCTGCCTCTTAGCCGCCTACATACAGCCATGTCGACACCGATCATCGCCAGATAACGCATTATTAGGTACCTCGCACCTTCACTTCAAGCACTCCACTCGGACACCAATTCTCATTAGGTATATATACCTATCGATTTCGATGATAGCGATTTAATTAATCTTGTGAAAAATGGACAATTACTGTAGTAGTTAAGGAGTCGAGGACAGCGGGACTGGTAATGTGTATGTCTAATGTTGGTAGTATTAGTGCCTACGCGGAGTTATCGGTGCGCGCCGCTCTGCATGCTAATGGCGGGCTGATAACTGCCGTCGGCCGGGAGCCGAGTCAATGTTCCACTATCTACCCGACTCGAATGTACACTGTATTGCATAGGTTAGGTAATCGTTTTCTGGTATTGACGGCTAATAATTATCTGGTATTGACGGCGTTACAAACCTAGCGGATTGGCAAGTTGAAATGACAGTGGGCAGGTACTTATTTTGTCACGAAAGATTTCGATGGACGAGGATGACCGAGAGGATTGGAGACTCGAGTGGAGACCATGTACCTACAAGCGCAGCGTAGACCGTCCACCCACAGAGTGGATGTATGACTTCATCAAGACCGTAGAATTGCGCTAGATGCAAGCTGCTTCCAACCGGTCTTATTGGAGATTTATAGGGGAGGCTTATGTCCAGCAGTGAACGTCCTAAGGCTGAAACAAAAACGACAAGTCAGTAAGAATAGTACCTACCTATTACCTACACAATATATACCTACGTGGGTATACTTCTTTAATATCTAGCGGTAGATAGTAGTTATAAGTATACCTTCCTACGGGAGATATTTAAATGACTTTGTTATTTATTTTGCCCATTAAAACTTTAAGATATCCACGGCCTCCACGGGAGTTATAAAAATCACAGTCGTTACTGATGTAAAGCCTGCGGCGGGAGTGACTGGCAGATACCTACCTAAAGCGTTGGCGAAAAATTGTTTTAAAGTTATTTTCGTCTCAATTTTCATAGATCCACAAAAAATAATTATACCTAAGATTTTTTGCCTTTAAAAATGATGATAGCTGGCGTTTCTCTGCAGTGGGTATCTATTAAGCTATTGTGTTAGGTTAGTCCTAAACCTAAATATCTATCCTGTCCTAGTAGCATAAGCTCAGTTTTGTTCATACACACAAATTTTATTAGGATTTATGTACTAAACAATTTTGTCAAATATTAACGAAATCGGTTGATAAACAGCGCTAACTAAAAAAGCTAGCGCTATAAATAACTGTAATAGTTTTTGCAAAATATCGCAAAACCGCCTTCCATCGAGTACAAAAATCCGAATATTTCGCTCGAATCGATTACATTATTGTTGATTTTTCAAAAACGGCTCAGCCGAATTCTGTAAAATTTAAATGGGACCTCGAGAGTATACTCGTATATACCCTTTCGAATTAAAAAAGATTTTTTCGCTTCGGTTCACAATTTTCGATGAACATACACAAAAAAAAACATACAGACGAACATAATTATAACCTACTCCTTTTTGGAAGTCGGTTAAAAATAAAAATAACCTCCCCAATCACAAATCGCTGCCGACATAAAGTATATTTTATAGGGCCCGTGTACTAAGTTTCATCAATATTCATTGAAATATGTGACCTGTAGAAGATAATCAACAGTATAGATGAGAGCAAAATTGTCAAGTCAAAACTGAGATCCTTTCTCACTTTGCTCGCACGGTCAATAGTATAATTACTTTACTTAAGGGCACCTAAAGTGACCTCTACAGTAAAATCTATTTCTGTCCTTTCATAGAGCTACAAAAGCTCTACGAATATCAATACCAATATTAATAAGAGGAAAGATTTGATTGTTTGTTTGCATCGAATAGGATCCGAATCTACAGAACCGATTTAAAAATTATTTTACTGTTGGAAAGCTACAGTATCCCCGGTTACCATAGAATCCTACTAAATCCTACTAATATTTTAAACGTGAAAGTTTGTAAGGATGGATGGATGTATGAATGTTTGTTACTCTTTCACGCAATAACTCCTGAACGGATTAAGATGAAACTTTGCAATTATATAGCTTATACATCAGAATAGCACATAGCTATAAATTATAATGATATTGCGTAAATTTTCCAAATTAAAACAATAAGTGTTAAGTAAGTAGGAAAAATCTGCCATCTGCGAGCTATTCTAGAATGCGCTCCAAGAAATGTCAAATCAAACAAATGTCAAATCGTTTTTTTTTGTTTTTTTTATTTTCTACCTCCTTTATTAAGGGTGGTAAGGTAGGGCCTCGAAATATCATGCGGGCGAAGCCGCGGGGAAAATCTAGTTTATTATAAACGCGAAAGTTTGAAAGAACGTATAGATGTTTGTTACTCGTTCACGCACAAACGGCTGAACCGATTTGGATGAAATTCGGTATGAAAGTAGCTTAGATGTTGGATTAACACAAAGGCTACTTTTCATCTCGGGACAACGCGGGTAACAACGCGGAGCGCGGCTAGTATAATATTTTCAAAAAAAATTAGGGATCCTTTCTATTTGTCTTCTTTGGCCAATCGTACCCGGGCGAAGCCGGGACGGACAGCTAGTAGTACTATAAAAGCTAAATGCAATATGGATAAGGAAGTGTGGTGTGCTTATCGGGAATGCGGTCAACTATAATGCATAAAACGAATGTAGGACGTAGGCTATATACACGAATATCTACTTATAGGTACCTGGTACAAGGTGTTGTTTTTCACTGTGCGCAGATTGACAGCATTATAAACCACTTTTACTATGGAAACAATCCTGAAATCGCCAAAAAGTAATGTGTCTTATAAAAAGTTCTTTGATTTGTTTGTCGCGACATTTTGTTTTTGTTCGCGTTTATTGAAGTTTTGCGATTGTAGAGTCGGTTCTATACTTCGAGCAAATATGTGTAGAGTCAGAAACATGCAAAAAAAGTGTCCGAGGCACAACCCTGCCCAAGCTACGTAGTGAGCAGGCTTTTTAGTTAGCCGTAAGGCGATTGCAAGCCGACTACAACGCCTCGCGATGCCAAAGTGCTCGTTTACAAGCACCAATTAGGTGACATAACGTCGAGATTCGAGAAAACGTGTCATTGTGAATTATTTAAAGTAAATATCTAAGTCGGGATGTATGACGGCGCTAGGACATTTTTTTACAACTTTCAGTTAGGGACTGTGGCTCTGTAGATCTTTGCTCGGAGGTTATATAGCATACGTAGTCAAAGATCGGATCCTCATAAGCATCAGTTTATAACTAAGCAAAGGTCCGTAAATATGTAAATAATGCAAATGAGAACCCTGTATTTTTTACAGGGTTATCCAGAAATAAATACATACACAACTGCAAATCGGATTTGACGATTCGATGTACTGTACCATCCTTTTTTTAATATTCTACTGCAGGACGTAGGCCTACTCACGAAGGGTGATTGGGCCATGTCCACCACGCTGGCCCAGTGCGGGTTGATAGATTCACATACGCCCTCGAATTTTTTCTACAGACGTACTCGTACCTCACGATGTTTTCCTTCACTAAAAAGCCAGTGGTGTGAAATTCCGTACATCAATTCCGAAAACTCATTGTACGGGACTGGGATTTGAACCCACGACCTCACGATTGTAAGGCCGGTGTCATTACCACTAGATTCGATTCGATGTATTATATTCAAATAACTCAAATTCCATGTTGAATAAAAAAAGATATAGTAAAAATTGTTCACAATAATGGTCTGAACCAGCCCCTTTTCGGCTTAGTACACCATTTCTGAATAACCCTGTAGGTACAAATGTAACAGACAATGTAATGTAACAATAGGAGGCTTCGCAGGAACCTTCTTATAACTTTAGATGTTTTATAACAGCGTGCCAAGATTAAAAAATGTTTCCCTTTCTGGTTCATAACTTCGTTATGAATGGTTTACGAAGTACCTACATTACGCACTCGTACCTCAGACCAAATAAAAAAATCAAGACAGAATGTTGTGGAAAAAACAAGTGTGGCCGACAAAACTTAGGCTCGCCGTGTATAGACACAATCACATACACGTACAAGGAAACTAAGCCTTGGCTCGTCAGTCGAACTATGGCGGCGCAATAGCGACGCACTTACCACATGTGTTAGCTGATGGGCATAGTGCTCCAACAGCATCACTCAGATTCTAGTAAGACACTCAGATGATACACCATTGGACAATAATACAGACCTCCAATTCTGCAGTCATTATAAAACTCAAAGTACTTACAAGGCTTGCTCCAACTACTGGCTTATCAAAGTTGTTTTACACTCAGCACTACTGATCACTATCACAGACCGCCACTCCAGCCCATCACCCAAACCATCTCTCTGTCTACCCTCATTCCATATACTCCTCACCGTCGCAATACCGAAGTGTGTTGCGACTATGTGTAGGTACCCTCTTTTACAAGCGCAGCTAACACATGAATACCTAATAATTATTTTTCGAAAAAAATGGCAAAACCGCCTTCCATCGTGTACAAAATTCGAATATTTCGCTCGAATCGTTTACATTATTGTTGATTACCCAAAAACGGCTCAGCCGATTTCTGTAAAATTTAAATGGGACCACTTCGGGAGTATCCCTTTCGAATTAAAAAAGAGTTTTTCTATTCGGTTTACAATTGGCGAAATTATCGATGAACATACAAAAAAATACATACAGACGAACATAGAACCTCCTCCTTTTTGGAAGTCGGGTAAAAAACCGGCCTCACTTGTCTGTTCACGACGTTCTGTCTTGTTTTTTTTTATTTGGTCTGAGACTCGCACAGAGAAATTAAAAAGCTAAGCGTGACTGTTTGTGTTACGCTGTGATATTTAAAGCAATTTTCCTGCTTACTCTTTTCACTGGAATTTTCATCTGAATGAAACACAATTAAAGCTTACTCTGAAAATAGACGGCGAGGAAAAGCTAATTGCAACAAGTCGTGAGCCCCGTGACCTTTGGTGCACCTTTGACATTTATTTTATAGTTAGTTCTGTATACAGGGTCATAGGTATTAAACGCAAAACCTTTTAAGGGCGGGTCTAGTACATCTAGACAAACAACTTTTGTACTACGACTACTGAAAATTCGCAAAAAAAAAGCTTTTCCATAAATTTTGCAGCGCGTTTAAAAACTTTTTGTATGCCCCGAGGCTTCCACACAGGGCCGGATTTAGAGGTGTATAGGCCCCGGAGCAAAAAAAGAGCGGAAGCCCCTTCATGGTCTCCTGGACTCGCAATCCTGGGGTGGGGGAGGTGAACCAGCGCGGAGTCGGCTTCGCCAAATCGTGCTACTATTCATCGGATACATACTAAAGGTAATTTTATCTGTGTACTTTCTTTAAAGTGAACAAATAATAAAGAAAGATTTTTTCGAAATATATTGTGCGGGCTCCTCTATTATGGATGCCCCGCGCAGTTGCCCTGGTTGCTCTCCCCTTATATGCGGTCCTGCCTCCACACCTCAAATCTGGGCCATTTAGTTGAAATATAATCAGGCTACCCAGATGTATGTACCCATATATTTCGAAATATTTTCCTGTTGCTACGAACAATACAATGTGTGGGCGGACAATAAGAGAAGGTAGCTAATTAGAAATAGCTCGGCCGTGGGCTTTGTTTTCTTATAACTTATGTATCAACTGAAATTGGTCGTCTTTGTTCTGTTAATTACTTATCGGGAACAAAACCTTTTGTTTTGTCTCCTGGCGACGGATCTATAATAGTTCAGTTTTTATAATAGAAAAAGAGTATTTCAACGATGGTGAAGATATATATTTAATGTATTTCTGATAACTCTTTCAATGTATTCTATTGTAAATACTTAGTAGTATAAATATTATTAAAATTAATCTTATGAACCATCTTTCTAGGCACTTAGGTAATTTAAAAAAATGAATATTGTATGTTTTTTGTTATAAATTAATTAAGGTAGGTACATTAAAGTATATTAATAATGTAGAATTTCTTATATAAGTAATTTAAACAATTTTGTGATAAATTTCATGTAGGAATTCGAGAAACAGAGTTCTACTTATGTCTAGCTAAGACATCTTTTAATATTGCACGCCCGTTAGGGTCCACTATTGGAACTATTTTATTTATTACTAAGAACATTGTACATAGTGATGCAATAAACGATTTCTGATTTCTGATTTCTGATTTCATTTGTCCAAATGGAGAAAAGTGTTTCTACTAGTGAATTCTGAAAACGTGTACATAGTCTTTTTAGAGTTGTTAAATAACAGAAATTTATCAATTTTCCTACTTACACCCTACACACTTAAATGAAGGGTGCTTTTTAGGGTTCCGTACCCAAATGGTAAAAACGGGACCCAATTACTAAGATTCCGCTATCCGTCTGTCTGTCTCCAGGCTGTATCTCATGAATCGCTATAGCTAGAAAGCTGAAATTTTCACAAATGATGTATTTCTGTTGCCGCTATAACAACAAATATTAAAAATAGAATAAAAATAATATTTAAGGGGGGCTCCCATACAACACATTTAAATTTTTAGCCGTTTTTCGCTCGATATCAATAATGGTAACAGGTAGATGCTTGAAATATTCACAGAATATTTAGCTGCATGCTTACTTTAACAATAAATAATAAAATAGAAATAAAATAAATATTTAAGGGGGGCTCCCATACAGTACGGAACCCTCCGTGCGCGACGCCGACTCGTACTTGGCCGATTATTTTGTTAAGCTCTCGTCAGGATAACGAATAACAGTCGTGCAAAGTATACAGGGTTACTGGTAAACAATTAGCATCCGTTTAAGTTTATGCAAAGACCTTGTGCACTTAGGTACTTATTAAGGTCTTTGAGCTTATGATATTTTTTGAAGTGAAACTTCTAATGCGGCTTCCAACAAGGTTGCGTTAAACGTTTAACGCTACCACGGAGGGGGTATGAAAGCACTGTTGCGTGGAAGTTTCACTTCTTCCGCGCGGAGGGACTCCACTTGCATTTTTTTATTAGGCTCCATATTCATCCATTATTGTTTGGGCGTAGCGCAGCCATGATTCATAAAAATTGTCACTTTTCTTTTCAACGCACAGCTTTTTTTGAGTTTCAGTCAGGATTGGATATGGCGCAACTTCACATCCGACTTTTATAATTCGGCCTATTTCTACCTATAGAACAAAAATATGCCGTCCTGTGAAAGCTTTTGTTCTGAATTGTTGCTGAGATTCATTGGTCTATTTAAATCTTTTCTTCTATCTTTTTCAGTTTAGGTATATCTCGAAAAAAAAAATCAGCGATTCTTTAGACTTAGGGCCTTATTGTGTAAGCCTCTGACGTTCGGTTTCGCTTTTTCTCCTGCTCACACCACGAGAGCGAGTGGGAGGAAAATCGAAGCCGAACGTCAGAGCGCTTACACAATAAAGACCCTGAGCCCCTGATGTCTCTGTGTTGCTATCTGTCAGGCATTCAGAAACCTTATAATAATTGCCCGTTTATTTTTTACAATTATAATAAGATTCAAACCTAATGGCGGCTCTGAACACGACGTGAGTCGTTGCGCAGTAGCATATTTATAGGTCAGCGGGGGTGACTGCTGCGGCTTTAATCCACAGACAATGGCCCACCTACTAAACTGTGCAGCCTGCCCTGATACGTGCACTTCAGACGATCTTCACAAAGCCACGGAGAAGGCCATTGGGGTGGCCTCTTTTTGGTCAAATAAAATATAAATACATAACATTTCATCTGAAAAAAAAAAATCATCGAAACATCGACTCGAAAAGAAGAAGCGGGGGTGAGGTGAAAATCCGCACTAATTGTAGCTAATTCTCCAGACATAATTAAGTTGGATCGACTCATCACCAGGTACCTAAAGTGTCTGCTGACTACATTGATTAACTTCTACACAGATCTAAAGATAACAAATTAGACCATATTTTCTAATAATTTTATCATGAGGTTCTGATGCTCAAAAAATAATATACTAAATTAGAATCTTCAATCATTTATTACTTTTTTAGTATACTTACAAGTACAGGTATGTACATACATTCGCGTAGTACACATAGTGCGACCAATTTCATTTCATTTATCTGAAGCTGAACATATCAATGACGGCGCTACCACCGCATTTTAAACATAAATGGTGCACACATACGTACATATTTCAGTCGTCTAATTTGACCACCGACACAGAAATAAATTGGTCGCATTGCGAATACTATACAAAATTCACTCTCCTCACACTTGTATCAAATCTTAAAATGACTCATTGAAAACGTACGACATTAAAATTTGACAAAATGGTCATCAAACACGTGAAAGGACAACACAGCTTGTATTATAATATTATGCCCAGAATCTAAATGAATGTATAACTAATAGCCCGGGAGGTAAGCGCAAAAAATTGCAACTACTATCTAAAAGCTGAATTTTTGGTATTACGTTGTCATGGTGGTGTATAACAATACCCCGGAGTCAGTCAGCTGAGATGATAAGCGTTTGGATACCAGCTTGAATTTAAAAAAAAATGACTCTTGCAATTACTTTTAAAATCTGAAAATTGGTGTACGGGTACAAAAATAACTAAAAAATAGTTTTACCACAGCCAATCACTCAAAACATGTAGTAGTTGCAATTTTTTGCGTTTTCCTCCCGGGCTATAATACAAATTAATGACATAACTTTGTACAAGCTACGTCTAGCAAATTATACGTCATACAATAATGCATTTTATTTAACCCATAGGTATATGCCTAGTTTTTGGTACCGTATACATATATGCTTTTTGTATCAAAAACGAGACAAAAATGGAACATCCCATCCATAATTTTTACATTTTTACAACAAAACTTTGTATAATAAATAGTACAACCCGGAAATACTTGACCAGGCCGCTACTAATACGTAAATAAAATGCACTTTCGTATGAGATAATTATGTATAATATCAAATAAAAGCTGCCATTACTCTCACTCACTACATCTTCTTTCTCTCGAGTTACTATTACACATATACATTGCTCTATCGCCGATTTAAAAACATTACCCTGCTTCATGGGTAGTCGGGCAAAAACCACTTGTGATGAAACAAAACCTAAGTAACTAAGCTAACAGGTACTTAATGGTGAGGCACCATGATGTCTGTTCGAGACGAGAAGACACGTACATCGTTCTTAAAAACTTTAAAAATGAACCCAATGATATCCAGGCTTATTCCTAATCAATTAGCATCCTTTTGGGGGCTTATTCTGTACATCAAAACTAAAAACTTTTGTTCTGCGACTTTTGTCAAAGCTCGGAAAAAAAATTGTTGTTCCATTGAAAAATATCGTTCACCCGCGAAAAAATGTATCCATGGAACAGCTGTTTTTTTTTTGAGTTTTGACAAAAGTTGCAGAACAAAAGGTGTTAGTTTTGATGTACAGAATAAGCCCCTAAAAGAATGCTAATTGATTAGAAATAACCCTGTATATGACACTAATGGCCAGACTTTAGGTGATCCGCCAAACGTTATTTTGGCATAATAATTTTAAAAACATCACCAAAAATGTGATTATAAATTGAGATATAAATAAACTATCCTATCTCTCAAGTTGGATCAAACTGCACACAGTGGACAAAATTTGGTTAAAATCGGTTCAGTAGTTGAGGAGTTAATCGCGGACAATCGCGCTAAAAACAGTTTGCCATTGGAAATACAACTGAATGTATTAAATGCTACAAGGTTTTAATTACGGTGTAACGGTGTAGCACGTATCATCGTATAAAGATTGGTATAAACGTTCCAAATAGTTTTGAATCAAAATCAACAAACAAATCTAGTTGTTTTTGTACAAAGCTGTAGTAATAAAATGTCAAAGAACGTGTATTCCGTACTTTACGTCTGCAAACTTATAGCACTATTCGAGTAGCTTTCTTAAATATATGTATCAATAGTTACGTACAATTTCCTAGATACAATTTAGTTGCTCGTAGATTTAAGGTTCAACGTTAAAGTCAGCGAGCAAAATTCAAATATTCCTGGGTTTTTGCCATATACAGCTGTACTTCACATTGTGAGTTTACGAAAACTGTGTCACGACAATAAATAGGTAGGTAGTGTTAACAAGGTACTTACACCAAAACCAAAATAGTAGTCAGTCAATCTACAAAATTGCTTTACATTTATTTTTTGGTTGATTTAGTTGTAAACCGCAAACAAAACAAGAAAATTTTAATTTAGCGTGCTGACTTAAACGTTGGACCTTAACACAATTATTTTTAGTTTGTTCCTAACTTTCCTTCTATTAATTTGTATAATTTGTATTTACATAAAAAAATTAGTGGCTCAAAACACTCGTTAAAATAAAATAACTTAAACTAACAAGAAAAACAAACTCTCCAGATAAATAGGCTAAGATAAAAGCACCACATTTTGTTAAACAATAATGTAGTTTTCATTTTACAAGACTCGAGAGTCACACAAACTATAAGTAGATGATATAGAATATAAAATAATACAAATTATAATATAAACACAATATGTACGCATTTTATAATAAAATTACATGCGACTAAACACGACGCGGAAGCTTTCCAGCTAAGCTAAATTGTGATGACTGACGAAGTATAAAACATGATAAATACAAAATACTGAACATGACACATTGCGACAGGGTTGAAAAATAAACAATGTCACATATAATTGAAGTGAAACTTGTAATGCGATTTCCAACACATATAATTGATTGAAGTGAAACTTGTAATGCGTTTAACGTTTAACGCAACCATGGAGGGGGTATGAAAGCACTGTTGCGTCGAAGTTTCACTTCTTCCGCGCGGAGGGACTCCACTTGCATTTTTTTTCAATAGATAGAAAACATTGACTTGAAACGGTAATTTTTTTTTTTTCAAAATAATATCAGAAATTGTGAAAAAAATACGTACTGGTTTGCATTAATTTATGAGGATTATAATATTTTGTGCGATTTTTGAGTTTTAGAGATTTGCAATTAGTATCATGGTTAGTGATGGCCTGACATTCAAAATACCTAATTGTTCAAAATAAGACGTCCTTATAACAGTAAGAAATAAATGTAATAATAGATATTTAACTTCTGCTTAAACCGTTTTATCTTAAAAAAATGCACACAATCATACTTAACTATCGTTAGCAATTTAGTAATTTATGATTTAATCAAATAACGTAAAATTAAATTAATACCGATCATACGAAACAAAAATTTTCCTATTTCTTCAGTCTTTCCCACATTTATTTTTAAAATACCAATTTCTGTAATATAGTTCTTTCTTCGGAATAATAGTTCGATGAACTAATTCAAACGTGGTTATGTGTTGACTTTAAGCCTGACTCTTATAGATTTTCAAAGTTAATAGTGTGAGATGCTAACTTGTCCATGCAAAAACAATAAATAATAATAATAAATATTAGGGGACATCTTACACACGGTCTCTGACCCCAAACTAAGCAAAGCTTGTGATATGGCTGCCAGAGACTGATATACTACATATATATATTTTAAATACATACTTATAAATAGATAGTACCTAAATAACACCCAGACACAGAGCAAACACCTATATTCATCACACAAATGTTGCCCTGGGTGGGGATCGAATCCACGCCTCTCTGACCCAGAAGTCAGGGTCACTAACCACTGAGCCACCGAGGTATTAATCTTTTATCTATCTCTAAATATTATCCGATTTGAGTGTTTTTTTTTCATGTAATCAGCATTTCAATAGCTAGGTTAAACGTCTTAGTTTTTACAGTTTCTTAAAGGACCTTAAAGTTATAAGCATCTAAAAAGTCATATTTTTACGCAAAAACTTGGCTGAAAACAATACAAAAACTAAAAACTTATCTGAAAAAAAAATAAGACGAACGATCGTGCAATATTTCTTACTCAAGCGATTGACGCCAAAACATAACATTTTGTTACAATTTAAGGGGTGAAAAGAGTTTCTCCCAGAACGTAAATTTTATCAAAAATGAACCGAAAATTGGTCGATGTTCTACAGAAAAAGCGAAAACAATGGACGATTCACAATGCTCTTAAGGGAGACAGGTAGATAACAGCTTTTTGTTTTTGTACGGACAAGTTGGCATCTCACAATCGTCATAAGCTCTAAATTTGAAAGATAATAAGAACATGTTAACGGTTCGCCTATTTTATAAATTCGAAAGTCGCGAAATCATATGTATTTTGGCAATCAGTTTTTCTCTCATGTCACAACACAAGCTAACGTCACGTTTTTACTGAGAGATAATAGGCGCTCAAAAATAAACAGACTCAAAAGAACCAAATCATTCATAGCCGTGTACGAAAATTACACTATACCTTCATAAATGCCAATCAATATAGTTGTAGGAATTTAAACTGGCACTTTTTATTCGGTAGCAACATATTTTTCTACATAAAACTATATAATCAAAATCTAGATAAAATTCTCTAAGCAAAATGGATGGGTAAAATACAGACACAATTTTGGACATATTTTTTAAGCTGGGTACCCTTAATATAATCGTCTGTAAACTTTAAAGCCGTTGACCGACGTGCATAAAGTCTCGACTTTAAAACTGTGGTTTTAAAATCGACGACTTTTTGAGGGTCCATTTGACGCTTTCCTCTTTTGCAGTTTACCATTCCTTTTAAATAGCAGTGTTTAGTACTATGGCGTTGCGTGAAATTGATATTTTAATTATAGTTGAAAGAGTTATCTTTTTCACGCAACACTTTAGTACTGGACACGGCTATTTTAAAAGAAAAGGTAAACTTCAAAAGAGGAAAGCGTCAAATGGAACGTCAAAAAGTCGGTTTTAAAACCACGGTTTTAAAGTCGAAGACTTTTTCTTGTCGATCGGCTTAAGAGTTATTTTTGGAGTAACAAACAGTACGAGTTCAAAGATATCGCATCAAACTTTATAGCGGTTTTGAAGTGGATTCCCACCGACCACCCCTCACCCCCGATGACACATTTTGTTAATGTGTCATGCCTCACGTTCCGAGCTGCCATTAAATTTGAATCGTACTATAACCGCGTTTATCTTTGAGTAAAATTTTCAAATTAAACCAGTATGATATAAGACGATTATTTACGATACGATATTGTTTTATGAATACCCAGCTTTAGATCAAAGGACGTATTATGACGGTTAATAATTAAACATCGTAAATCGACAGCTACAATAAATCTCTCTCGCTACTTAGCAAAGTGTTGAGTATTTATTACAAATATTAATCGACTATTCTCCTTACGACTATTCGAGTTTAATTCATTTGATAGTTTTAATATGGTCACATAAAAATTGAGATGGAAATTTTTCTATGGAACTTTATCCAGCCAAATACTATTGGCGGTGGTCGGAATATAGCATCCAATTTTCCAATACCAATCCAATTGTTTATTTCTTCCAATTCAATAATGCTAATAATAATGAATCCAATACTTGTTTGAAAATTGTGAAATGGTGTTTTCTGTGCAAATAGATTGAAATTTGACTTCCTACAATTTAGAAAAACGTTGGCAAACATGTTGTTGAGATGATTCACAAGGGAACCCATCTCAGTACCGTCAATGATTAACTGAATTAGGGTCCTAGATGGACTGATAAGTTCATCGCATCGTGTGTACCCAGCTTTATTTATTTATTAGTTAATGACCGAATGATTCAACTCTAATTGACTATACAATAGTGCAACTGAGTTTATAAAATTGCAAATATCTATTCGCTCTTGTCCTTACGACGTCATATAATAACTAAAATCTCTATGGCTCTGTTAAATTAAAGAGAATCGTGCAATAAAAACGACTTCACGTTAAAAAATAGCTAAGCTAAAATAATTATATTAGATGAAAATGATACAGTCGAATCAACGTTGTAACCGTTTTTAGTTTAAAATTTTAATTTAGTAGTTTTTAGTTTAAAATTTTAGTTTAGTAGTTATTTAGGTTTAGTAGGGCAAGGAGGCGCCGGCCGGTGCGGTCGCGGCACCGATTCTTCATACACCTCATCATACAAACAAGAATTCGTATACACATTCGCGGCAGTACCATACACACTCTGATTTTCAACGATCTCGCTGTAAAAATTACTAGCCGTATCGTTCACCTCATCATAAACTCGAGACGTTGACGCTAAATCGTTACTATAATTATTCGAATAACTCGGATAACCGTAATCGACGTTTTGGTACTTCAACGCCGAATAATTCTTCGAATTCTCCAAACTTTCGCTGAAGTTTTTCAACTTTTCAGCTTCGTCTTCATATTTGGGCACATATATGTTTTTCTCGTAGTCATTGCTTTTATTAGTTTTCGCAGGCGTTGAGTATTTAGTGTAATAGTCCTTTGTTTCGAGTAAGAATTGTTGTTGTGCGGGGTTTATATCGAAGTTGCTGTAAATTGGGATATCGTTGTATCGGTTTTCGTTGACATTGCTTGGTCCTGCTGAAGTCGACGGTACGGTTTGGTACGGACTATTCGAGTAGAGGTTTTCGTTTTTGCGTAAATTGAGAGATTCTGATATTCTGTCATCTAAAGACATTTCAGCCATTGGTTTGGAGATATTTGGTATGTTTCGTTCCACGGAGAGAGCATTTGCGTTGGCATACGTTGAATTATTAACGGGCACGGTTCCGTAATGAGAATTCAACGTATTTTTACTAACTGGCATTCGATTATTGTAATGAGAATTATCACTCGTCGAAGCGTAGTTATTCGTTGAGTATCTGTGAGATTCGTTTCGACTTACGCTAGTACTGGGTTCCGATTGGATGTCGTAACTGGGTTCTATATCGTAGTTAGATTTGTTTATAGGTTGTGTGTCATAATTAGATCTAACAGGTTGTGTATTGTAGTTAGAGCTGGCAGGTTGCGTATCATAGTTAGATCTAATAGCCGATTGAGTATCGTAGCTAGATCTACTAGTTGTCTGTATATCATAGCTCAATTTACTGATAGGTTGTATATCAAAATTCGTTCTATTTATTCTATTTACACCTAGCGACTCGTAATTAGACCCGACAGTTTTTACATCACATTTAGACCGTAAATCGTAACTAGCTCCACTGTTATTTTGAATATCATAGTTAGACCTATTTCCAGGTTGAATATCACAGTTGGATGTATTAGCAGAGAGTGTGTCAGAGTGATTTGTACTAACATTATGTTCGGGCCAGAACTGGGAGGTGTCGAAAGGGTCTTGTCTAATATGGGTAGGTGTTGCCAGGTTGTCCATGGACTTGGCTCCGTAGATATTGGTGTAGCTTTGCTGAGGCTGGGTGTTTGAAGAGAAAGTCGGCAGACTCTCTGTGCTCTGTTGCACCCACTCCGTTTCACCACCTGAAAAGAGACATCTGTATTATAGTCAAACATATCATATGATAATCTAAAAGATATCGAAAAGGAAAACGTTTTAATATATTTTTCATAAATATTTATTTTAAATTATTCTATTATCCAAATGCTATTACAAACATAATACTATATACATAAGACGAATTTTTTAACGATAATCTGGAAAACATAATAATAAATCGTTCCAATAAAAATAATAAAATCCCTTATCAGGGACATATGTACAACTTTACAAAACATGTTAATTAAGAACCGCATGTAAATTTCATATGTTGCAATAAATGATTTGACTTTGACTTTGACCTAATTTTTTAAATGTTACATTGTGAGGCCTAATTTTTTGATAACTATTAAAATCATTGGCGCCCATAAATGCTGATCAAGTATAGGTGACTTTGGTGAACCAAACTCCAAATAATAAGAATGCAATAAGGAAAACCGGTAAAAACTGCACTGAGGTGCCACTGTCGCAAAGATTATTCTTACTTTTTCATGAATTAAACTTTCTATGAGTAACATTTGACTGCAAGACAGTCAAAACTACCGCGAACAATGTATTTATTTTTACACAATTATGTTATAGGTACTTCACAGATTGATTTCCAATGACGCACGATTGAGGTAAATACTTGTACTTAGTTGTCTATTGACACAGATGGGCCTGTAGGACAGCACGCCTTAAAATCCAAACCTGAATACATACTATTAGATTAGATATGATTGTTTACAAAACGCCCAAAGATATTATAAAATAGAGACGGAAACAATGGCTTTTTTATTGTTTCAATTTTACTTATAAAGAATATGCATTAGATATTAAAAGCGTTCGAAAAACAGTTTCTGATAGCCATTTTCAGTACATCAGCACGTAAATTCAATTTGTAGTTGTGGGCTCCTCTTTGTACCTCAAAACTCTATGGTTCCTATAAGTGATAGATAACAGCTGATTACTTTCACCGCTATATTGTTTTAGAAGACTACGTCATCGTCTGTATCGCTCTGTGAACAAAACGCGGCAAAATATTCGTTCAGGCCGTTAAAAGTTTATTGATATTTTTATTTATTTTTTACAACATTTAAAACTTATTTCATTTTTAAAATTTAAGTATCAGATATTTTTTATCATTATTTTATGATCCAAGCCAACGTAAAAAATAAAAAAAATCATGTATATCCTATACAGGGTGATTTTATTTCCAGTGCACAAACTTTGCATACGGAAAGTATAATAAACAAACAATTAAACCTCTATTTTTACTTTCACTCACTTTGGTACAAAAATATTGAAATAACTTCAAGAGAAAGTATACAGATAAACGGGGTAATCAATGTCACCCTACTTCTGAATACCTACGGCTGCGTCGCGAGACGTAGGTATTGTACCTACTAAGAACCGAGGGGGGCGAGTTGTACGCCGCGCCGACTAATATATTTACCTACGGTGAGGAGCCATTGACCGGTAGCACTGACCTTGAGAGAGCTAGCTATACGTTTTAGGTAGAAGTTCTTGTCTGGAGTGTAAGGTGCATGCAATTTAATTATTTTTGGGATAGTTTGACAAAAAATTAATGAAAAAAAGTTGATCTTTTTATGAGCGAAATATGTTCTATTAATGATATCTATTGCGCGATAAAAATTTGTGCACTGAATAAAATGTCTTGCTGTGTAATCCTTATTGTCACACTTAATTATTGTCACACAGCATCCTGCTCACACTTTTAAACATTCGAGAGAGAAATGCTCGAGAAAAATTCTCTAAACTGTAGAGAAAGCTGAGTTGAAATCCGCTGTGCAGTTTGGAATTATGCACTTACTACTGAATTGCGAACTTTTAAACCGATTGCTAAGGAAGGGTATTGTTTTTCACGCGTTTTGTATGTTTGTTGTTAAATTTCTTTAATCCCGCGTATTTTCCACAAGGCTGGATGGATATCGACAACCGAGGTATCGTTGGAATTCATCTCATAAACTCCAGTGTACTTACGTGTTTTAAAACAAAAAAATAGCAGTTTTTTTCTCACCAAATTGTGAGTACCTAGTTAGGGTTCCGTACCCAAAGTGTAAAAACGGGGCCCTATTACTAAGACTCCGCTCCGCTGTCTGTCTGTCTGTCTCTAGGCATGTATCTCATGAACCGCTATGGCTATAAAGCTGAAATTTCACAGATGATGTATTTCTGTTGCCGCTATAACAACAAATAAAATATAATAATATTATAAAAATAAATAAAAATAATATTTAAAATAAAATTTCCTACGAAATAACAAATTTTTTAGCTGTTTTTCTCTCGATATCAATAATGGTAACAGGTAGATGCTTGAAATATTCACAAAATATTTAGCTTCATGCCTACTTTAATAATAAATAATCAAATTAAAATAAAATAATTATTTAAGGGGGCTCCCATACAGTACGGAACCGGGAACCTTTCATGCGCGAGTCAGATTTCAGATTTTTCAGATTTCAGTTCATTCTTTTAGTTCTTAATATCATTTCCTGAATACCCAGTCGAACAGGAGTACATCCTGTTCGACTGGGTAAATAATATTCGAAGTACGAAATAAAGAAAATCAATAAATATTGTGATAATTCTCACCGATTTCCGGCACGTCGATAGGTTCGTCGAGTATGGAGACGTTGTTCTGGTTGGCGGCGAGCTTGGCCGGCCGCGTCGACGGCGGCAGGTCCAGCTCGATCAGCAGACCTTCCTTCACTGGAACCACAATTAAATTATGTTAGAAAGAAACAAGTTCTATATTTAAAAAAAACTTTTGTTTAACCAAGCTTATACTGAACATGTACTCGCCAAGACGAATCAAACGAGCCGAAACTCGATAGGGTTGCGTCGTTTCATTACAGAGTTCCTATAACCACCTTCCAGCTCCATCATCAGAACCTGGTTATTATTGAAAGAAAAACTACTCGCCAAGACCATTCAAATTAACCAAACTCGATGAGGTTGTATCGATACATTGCTAAGTTCAATTGGCCACCTTCCAGCTCCATCATCAGATCAGCATCATGTCATCATAATATTGCATTGTCACGCGATTTACACATGTATGCAATATTTCGGCTCAATCGGCAACCGGGAAGTGTATCATTTAACTTGCAAGATTTGATTACAGAACGACAGACAACGGAACAGGTGAAAGTAAATAAAAGCTTGTAAAAAACATTAAAGGATAGGTATTATAGTCTTTTTCAAATAGCAAGTCACTTGTGACAGGTCCGTAGAACGTAAAATATTACGTAAATACATCATGTGACGTCACGCCAATAGTTGAATATTTCTATTTATCAGTGAAAACATTAAGCAAACTTACAAGAAAAACTACTAAAATAAACGACAAAGGACGCAAGAAATAGAATAAAGGTTATTGATTCGCGTAAACATATTCGCATTCACTTTTCAATTTAATAAAATATTAAATTCGTTAAATTGTTATGTTACGTGCTATTGCCGATCGTGACGTCATGATAAGAGGGCTGGGAAATCGATTATTGTTGAAATCGAAGAATATCGAAAACAAAACATATTAATCGACTTCATTTGCAAGGGTTATCGTTAATCTGTACCCCTAGTACAAAAATTAAGAAACATGTATTGCGTATTCGATACAAAAATGTATGAAAAACTTAGTTTCCATTTACCTCCGATGTTCACATAGACAATATAACGGATAATCAAATGATTATAAATCTGGAATATTCGTCAAATGATGATAATGATGACAGCTCCGATGACGAAGTGACGAGGGCATTATTTCCCAAATAAATCTTTTTTTTCCCTGTCACTTTTTTATTTCTTTTTGATTCCTCTAAACCTATCGTCTAAGTAAGGCCTACTGACTTGTAGATAAATTCACCAAAACAGTTTTAGCTATATTGTTCGATAACTTCGATAAGTACGTAAAATCGAAAATAATCGGTAATTACAAATCGAATATATGTGCGGTACATCATTAAAATTGTGAATGTATGTTTGACAGGTGACATTTCCGAAGTGTCATAAGTGACTAGCTATTTGAAAAAGACTATATTACAAATTAAATACTAATGTTATGACGCTTATGGCTTGGTTAGCGTACTCTGTTTCTAAGACGAACGCTTTAAAGCAGACCATCTCCAAATTGAAGCGTTATGTATTTGCCAAAATTGTTAAAATTAGATTCATCTCTATCACAAACGATTAGCTGCTCGGCGAACTGTTTTCTTCTCTGCGAGTATGGAGGCTGTAGTCATTTTCATGTATGCACTCTAAATATGAGCTTTAGGTCCTTACCCTGGTTCACGTTTTCGCGCATTTTAGTAGCCCTTGCGGATTTATTAACAATTTTGAGAGTGGCTCCGACGTTGATCAGTTTGCTATAATTTGCTATAATAAACGGCTTATTGGGTCCCTTCTCAGTACAAATTGGGCACATAGTACTCTAAACAGAAAGTAACAGTGTGTAGTCAAACGCAAATCTATACGAAATAAAATAATATTTTTTTTTATAAGATTCTTGCCCTGATTGAGGCTTTTTGAAAATAATCGGCCAAGTACGAGTCGGACTCGCGCACGGAGGGTTCCGTACTGTATGGGAGCCCCCCTTAAATATTTATTTTATTTTAATTATATTATTTATTATTGAAGGGAATATAAAACTAAATATTCTGTGAAAATTTCAAGCTTCTACCTGGTACCATTAATAATATAGAGCGAAAAACGTCTCAAAATTCAGGTTTGTTGTATGGGAGCCCCCCTTAAATATTTATTTTATTTTGTTTTTAGTATTTGTTGTTATAGCGGCAACCGAAATACATCATCTGTGAAAATTTCAGCTGCCTTGCTATCATGGTTCATGAGATACAGCCCGGTGACAGACGGACAGACGGACATCGAAGTCTTAGTAATAGGGTCCCGTTTTTCCCTTTGGGTACGGAACCCTAAAAAGCATCTCTAGTATTGGTGATCCCAAGGTTGAGAGTGGCTCGGTCGTTGATCAGCTTGCTATAGTTGAACTACTTATTGGACCTCTTCGCACAAGCTAGTGAGTTGTATATAAGTGTATACTTAAATAGGAGCTTTTTACCTTGGTTCAGGCTTTTGGAGTAAGCATCTCTAGTAGCCCTTGCGGTGGTTTTCCCAAGGTTGAGAGTGGCTCGGTCGTTGATGAGCTTGCTATAGTTGAACTGCTTGCTCCCGCCCTTCTCCGCGCGAGTGGAAGCAGGCTGGGTAGACTCGATGGTGCGCCGCTTTCGGAGCACGACTGCGCTGTCGTCTAGTGTTCCGTTCGTTTGTACCGGGGTTATTTTACCTGGAAGACATTTTATAAAAGAATTTATATTTTGCTATGGAGAACCTCATACACACTTAATGGCGTTTATCTACACTAATGTTGTAACATTCTACTTATGTTTCCAATACTTGACTTATAATGACTACTGTTATAGCGCAGACAACAAAACACTAAATTTAAGCAATTTCACATGATGTTATAATATCCACATCGATATCGTAAAATCTCATTATAACATCGCGCGCTCGCTCCTGATTGGCCTTGCGCGCGCAGCTGCGCTCTCATTGGTTAGATTTTAATGGCGCCAAGTTCACTGTGACAATACACGTAGGTACGCGTGAATTTAATGTTTCGCAATATGTTTTTTTTTATTTTTATTAGTGAAGATAAAGTAGTGTATGCAACGGGTATTAAAACACTCGTTACTATTATGAAACTCGCTGCGCTCGTTTCATAAACTGACACTCGTGTTTTAATACCCTTCATTATATGACAGTTGCATAAACTACTATTGTGAACACGAGGCGAGTGGTTGCGCAGTAGCAATATATTCATATGTAGCTAACTTCACAGACATCGTGAAGTTGGATTCGGCCCATGGATATGAGTATATCGGGATTTTCGCCGGGGTCTAAACAATCCTGTGCACTTTCTCGGCTGAATAGATAAGAGCTACATCAAGCATTGTTATACAATGTCACATTTTAAGTGCACTTTACATTATGTATAGTTCGAATCAAACTTAATGACATCTGGGAACACTAGGCGAGTCGTTGCACAGTAGCAAATTCCTACAATACAATACAACAACACTTTATTGACACCAACACATAGGAAAACATCCTTACATAGTATAAAATAAAGTCGCTATTTTCGTTTGTTTATTTATTTGTTTGTCTGTATGCTTAAATCTTTAAAACTACGCAACGGATTTTGATGCGGTTTTTTTTAATGGATAGAGTGATTCAAGAAGAAGGTTTATATGTATAAAAATTCCCGAAATTCCCACGGGAACGGGCACAACGCGGGTAAAACCGCGGGGCGCCGCTAGTAACAGATAAAACAAAGACTGCCAGACAGCCTCCTTTGGATGTAGGGAAACGTAATAGACAAGGACGGTGGTGTAAACGTAAAAAAAATAATTAAAAAGTTACTAGATTATTATATGTCAGCGGGGGTGAGGGGGGTTTTCGCAGTTTGTAGCTAACTTCGATTTATATTTAAGATTCCTCATTATGAACCACTTTTATTAAGGGATCAGCCCTAAAATCACTAATGCTCTAAATAAATATTCCTGAAATTCTAAAATCGAACAGCTGTGTTTCTTGTGATTTGAGGGTTGGATCCATAGTAAACCGTGAATTTTAATGATCAAATTGTTTTAATTATACTAGATAGAGCACTCAAATGATCAACGAGCCACCTTGTCAAACTTATCAATACCGTTGAAATTTCGGCATTTTTGCAATATTCTCAAGATTTAATAAATACAAATAATCGGCCAAGTACGAGTCGGACTCGCGCACAAAGGGTTCCAGGGTTCCGTACTGTGTGGGAGCCTCCCTAAAATATTTATTTTATTTTAATTCAATAATTATTAAAGTGAATATACAACGAAATATTGTGTGTATATTTCAAGCATCTACCTGTTATTAATAACGAGCGAAAAACGTCTAAAAATTCAGGTTTGTAATATTAAATATCAATTTTATTTTGTTTTTAGTATTATTTTGTTAATATAGCGGCAACAGAAATACACCATCTGTGAAAATTTCAGCTTTCTAGCTATAACGGTTCATGCATACAGCCTGGTGACAGACGGACAGCGGAGTCTTAGTAATAGGGTCCCGTTTTTACCCTTTGAATACGGAACCCTAAAAGACCTAACTATAATATTTACATAATTATTCTCCACCGCAATGTCAAGAATATTGCGCATTTAACATACAACATATTCACACCCATGCTACACTCGTATCCATTCGCATGTATATACAGAATTAACGAATAAATCAAACAGCATTAGTCCCATGCGATAAAATATCCTTACTGTTAGTCATAGATTAGCGACACTCAATGTCAAGTACGTGTCGAGGCAAAAGCAATGCGTGGCGCGATTTACATCTTATGAATCGATTTGTTGTCTTGGAAAATCCGAGATAAACACGTGAAATGAATAAATACATTATCGTGTACAGTGTACTAGATTTATACGATTAAAGCAATTCCTCATCATTTCGGTCGTTCACTGGGTGGACCCTGGGTTGTTTTAAACGTTAGGCCATGTCAGGGGCCTTCAGGCGGCCTAAAAACTCTGACGCCAGGGCTAGCTACCCGGCCTATACGAACTTACTTACTTACTGAAAGAGGGTGGGTGTTGAACTCATAATTATGAACAACTTTTACGGGTCTTTTTTTTGGTCAACTCCAAAATAGCAAATAATTTCCTCTGTCCAGACAAAATGTTTACGGACTGTGGAAGTATAGCCAAATGTAACAGCATACTTTGTTGCTATTTAGGGTGTGGTCCCATGGTAAAAGTCATTTATAGTGATCAGTACAATGACCCTCGTTCGATTTTGAAACCGTTTCGCTTGCACACGTATCTATAGAACTGCAAGATGACATCACCATGAAAGCTAATAGGTCTTTGCACTTTTTACTATATGGACAGTCTTTGATCTGAAATCAATCCTGAACAAGTGAATTGTAACAAACTTAAAAAAACCGACTGCAAAAAATTAACAGTGGCAACACTCTAAAAAGAATTAAAATGGTTATAATTAAATTAATCCAGACCAAAGTTACAGGGGGTTGAAAATGGCCTGAATGGCTTCGGGAAAAGTATGCTTACGGCTGTGCTCGACTTGTTTGGGTGCACTACCCTGCACCCAGATAATTCCTGATAAAATTTAAATACATAACATATGTATATTTTTGTAATGTTCTTTTAATTCCCTTTTTTGAACTACTTACAATTAGGCGCAAAAAATCCGCAATTTTTTTGTTTTCAAAACCTATCTAACACTTGGATTTTTAAGACAAATCTAACGGTACCTTAATTGTTAAAATCTATTCAGCCTTTTGGAAGATACGTGGAAATAACCAAAACAAACATACTCGAACAAGATACGCGCAAAAACAATACCCTTCCTTGGCTGTCAGGTAAAAACAGCGAAAAAATGGCAATTTATTTATGAGACAAACATACATACGCCACAAAAACACTTAAATACCGTACAAAAGAATTACTCGTAGTTGAGCGTCATCACATTATAGGTGCAGACAACATGCGAATAGTAAGTAAGTTCGTATAGGCCGGGTGGCTGGCCCTGGTGTCAGAGTTTTATGCGAATAGTGAATAGAGGCGTTTCATATAAAACGGCCACTGACCCCCGAATGTACGGAATAGCGTTTCTTTACGCGATTTTAGGGTTGGTCTCATAGCAAAGTTGTACATAAAACAAGTACAATGACCTTTAATTCAGCATTAAATTATAATGGGTATGTTATGTGCTGCTCGTGTGTACATTATAAATTAACATACTAAGCGATATGGTACTTTATCATTAATGTATGCCTTCAATTCTAATGTTTTATATAACAAAATAGATGCTTACTAACGAAACTATTTTTAGAAGAAGTTGAATTAAGAGACTTTTAAGAGAAATTTGAATTGGGCCATAGCAAAAAATCTGCCAAGTACGAGTCGGACTCGCGCATAAAGTGTACTGTATGGGAGCCCCCCTCAAATATTTATTTTATTTTAATTTGATTATTTATTATTAAAGTAGGCATGCAGCTAAATATTTTGTGAATATTTCAATGTTCCTGTTACCATTATTGATATCAGCTAAAAATTTAGATTTTTTATATGGGAGCCCGTCTCAAACGTTTTTTTATTTTATTTTTAGTATTTGTTGTTATAGCGGCAACAGAAATACATCATCTATGAAAATTTTAGCTTTCTAGCTATAGCGGTTCATGAGATACAGCCTGGAGACAGACAGACAGACATACGGACAGGCGGACAGCGGAGTCTTATTAATAGGGTCCCGTTTTTACCCTTTGGGTACGGAACCCTAAAGAGCAATCTTAAAAGGCGACGTAATAAAGATATTAAAAACATACAGTCGAATTGAGACCTCCTTCTTTTTGAAGTCGGTAAAAAAATAATTACATTTTAACGCTTGTTTTATCATAAAATTATACCAATACAACAACACATATACTTCCGCTTTTAATCAAATTACTACCTACGTTTACAAACATTATTTACGACTGTAAAGATACAAGTTGGTAGCGGACGACATGAGGCAGCAGCGAACGACGTGTCGCAGCGACACTACTGATTTCTGTGTATTTCTATGAAATTACATCGCTAGCTTCGTGTCGCTAACTACGGAGGTAATTTCATAGAAATACATAGAAACCAGTAGTGTAGCTGCGACACGTCGTTCGCTGCTGCCTCATGTCGTCCGCTACCAACTTGTACCTTAACGATACCAAAATACCTATCATTTCACTTTCATCGAGAATGCTAACTAGAATAACAGTAGATTAATTAATATGTATTGTGGTGTCACGTAACATAATAGAGGTACGTCACGCGGGCGACGATGATGGCTTGCGATCGTAAAATATGATAAAAGGCTTGGTGACAAAAAATAATCGGCCAAGTACGAGTCGGACTCGCGCACGTAGGGTTCCGTACTGTATGGGAGCCCCCCTTAAATATTTATTTTATTTTAATTATTTATTATTGATTTGTATTTACAACTAAACATTCTGTGAATATTTCATCTAGCGTCAGCATCTAGCTGTTACCATTATTAACATCTTGCGAAAAATGGTTAAAATTTCAGGTTTGTTGTATGGGAGCCTCCCTTAAATATTAATTTAATTCTGTTTTTAGTATTTGTTGTTATAGCGGCAACAGAAATACATGATCTGTGAAAATTTCAGCTTTCTAGCTATAACGGTTTATGAGATACAACCCGGTGACAGACAGACAGACGGACAGACGGACAGCGGAGTCTTAGTAATAAGGTTCCGGTTTTAACCCTTTGGGTACGGAACCCTAAAATTATAATTAGTCCGTCAGATAGAGATAGATTTTATTACATTATCAAATAAATTATTTATGATAAAAATATAACTTTTTATATACAAGCTTTTGAGATCCTGGATACCATGTAGCAGCAGAGTGCTAGCCAAGACAAGTAAAATGTGTCCAAACACGACGGGTCTATTTAGTTTAGTACAGGAGTTCCTATGACCACCTTCCGACTCCATCATCGTATCAGCTCCATGGTACCATGGCATCCTGACTGAATCTCACACAAAGCCGCGCGTTGATTGAATATTGCGGAGCTTGTAGCTAACTTCATTTCCGTCAACTTGTGTGACGCGGCCTAAGTTTACAAACATTACAACTATAATGACACAAAAATATCATTTCACTTTCATCGAGAACGCAACTAGTATAACAGTAGAATAATTAATAGGTATATTGTGGTGTTAAATTATGGCAACGTAACATAATAGAGGCACGTCACGCGGGCGACGATAGCTTGTGATCATAAAATATGATAATTATAGCGATTCTGTTATACATTTATAACCTACTTTGCTATAGAAAGGGCTATGCTCGGAGTCTCTCTGCGAGATATGTGCGAGGTATGTGTTTTATTTTTATTTTTGCGCCATTTCACGAAACATCAATATTTCCATTTTGAATTTATTAAAAGAGTATATCTACAAGACGCCAAGAAGAAATAGGACACCGCCAGCGCTACGTTAGTGTGGTCTATTGACTGCACCACCCTAGTAATAATTTTTCGCAAAAAATGGCAAAACCGCTATACCGTAATACTTCGCTCGAATTATTGTTGTTGATTTTTCAAAAAGGGCTCAGCCGATTTCTGCAAAATTTAAATGGGACCACCTCGGGAGTAAAATTTCGATATGGTTCAAAATACATACAGACGAACATAGAAAGAAGTCCTCCTTTTTGGAAGTAGGTTAAAAATAAAGCAGCCGGTAGTTTCAATAATTTCGTGTTTTTGCAACAACTCGTGTCCATTAAATTGAGATACTTAATATAAAAGAGCAGCAATTGACTTACCTTTTTGTACTGGTGATAATGTTTGCGCTTTCTTTGTCGTCTGGTTATTTTTAGGCTTCACTAATATGGAACTGTAAAAGAGAAACATTTCATTGAGTTTGACGTTCATCAGCTCTGGATTTGGTTGTTTCGTAGTAAACGTTGATCATTCTCGTACTATAAGTACTCTGTTGAGTACAACAAAGTTCTAGATTTCTGTCTGTCCTCTAAAGAAAGAACCTGTAGAAGTTTAAGAGGTTCACATTTTGGCTAAGGTGCCACGTCACATCTCAGGAGCATTATTTTTGAACTTTGCTGCCTGGGAACGTATTACGAACTTACGGACGACTTACCTTTTTCTCGATTTTTTTTTAAATTATGCATGTTACGCAAAATTTTGTTACCGGACACGGCTATTTTAAAAGAAACAATAGACAGCAAAAATAGAAATCGCGAAACAGAACGTTAATTTTAAAAAAAACTAACAAATCAAATATGGCAACTGCACTGTACAAGTTCCATTTACGTTCCTAGCCGTACGGAAGTCAAAAATAATACCCCAGCACGGGAAGCATGGCAAAGGGACAAATTGTCTTTCCACCATTATATTTCCTCGAAGAGGAAATAAAGTATGGATTGATTGGATATGGACAATGACAACTGACATTTATAGTGGATAAACCGGTTTTCTCCCTTTGCCGTGCTACCCGGGCAGGCAGCTTGTCGATGGTAGCTACAGAATGATCACATCTCAGGGCAATTACCTGGGGAAGAGGCCGACTTCCAGCGAGCGTTGGTTTTGTCCCTTCCACCAGCGCAGCTCAGGCCGCTTGTCTATCGATACGAAGCCTCTCGCACCACTTCTGATCTCGGCGAGGGTAACTAGACTGATCACATCTCAGGGCAATTTACCTGGGGAACAGGCCGACCTCCAGCGAGCGTTGGTTCTGTCCCTTCCACCAGTGCAGCTCGGGCCGCTTGTCTATCAGCACGATGGCGTCTCCCGCCTCCACTGTCATCTGGCCTTGTCGATGGTAGCTACAAAAGACAAAGATCAATATTAATACTATCCATCTACTATATCTATAATAATTATAAATCCTAGTGTGTTTCTTGGTTTGTCACCAGAGCAAAGGATTGACTTGATTTTCGGCATGGACATATATATAGTTTTAAAGACGGAAAATGAGATAAGCTACTTTTTATCCCGAAAAAAATAAAAGGTTCCTATGGGATAGCACAAAAAATTAAAATATAGCGCGGGCAAAAGCTATTATTACATAAACAAACCGTCTTACCACAAAAGTTTTACGCACGCTTTAGACAATGTTTAACAGTACAAATTACACGGTTACACAATGTTTAACGCGTGTTTAATACTTTTGTGGTAAGGCGGAAAACGTTTAAACAATATTAAATAGAGATGTAAAGTATCTAGTAAAATATATCGCCGAAATCTTTAGAACCGTTCTAAACTATCAAGTATCAAATAAAGGGATCGTAGTAGATATCAAGTAAATGGATCCAAATCCATACAGGCGTACCAGAAAGCTAATAGGCAATGACAATGACACCCTTAGAATCCACGAACCCACAACTGAACCAGCGCGGTGAATATGGCCAAACCTTTCTTAAAGGGTAAGCTTATCTGGCAGGAATCAGCACAAGACCGACAAAACTGGAAATCTCGAGAGGAGGCCTTTGCCCAGCAATGGGACAATACAGGCTCATAAACAAACAACAAACAAGCTTATCTTCAACAGATTAGAAGCTGATCTAGCAGATTACCTTAGGGCACATTTGCCTTTTTCTCGAGCATCAACAACATCCCATGTCTTATCAATTTTGTATGAGATTCATTTCAGGGGGTACAGAGTGCAGGTTTAATCCTCTGGACTATATTAGTAGCAGCAATTCACCATACACCAGCTATGTGACAAACCTAACCACAGTTTGAGCAATCTCGAACTTGTTGGTGTCCATATAGGCGTAGATCCCGAGGAACGTGGGTCGTTTCCGTGGGTTGAAGTCCTAGCACTGCATCATGAGCAATCTATATGTCGAACCGGCAAGCTTTACAGGCTTAGATCTCACTAGAGACCAACCATAATTTGTTCTGTGACTTACCTAAGCGCAGCGTGGGCGGTCTCAAACTTGTTAGTCTCCATGTAGGCGTGGATCCCGGGGAACGTGGGCCGTTCCCTCGGGTTGAGGTCCCAGCACTGCATCATGAGCATGTAAACATCAGGTGGGCAGGCGGCCGGCGCCGACAGCCGCTGCCCTTCGCGCATTATCAGCCGCAAGATCTCCGACCCGTTTAGACCTGGATGGATAAAGTCTCGATTGATGATGATGATAATCATTATTAGACCTAGATTAATAAAGTCTTCATTAACGCTAACCTAGTAAAACGTTATTACTCTGTACGGGTTCAGCTGAAACCCTGGATATGCCTACGGTACCTAATCTGCAAATTATGCGTTTCAGAGCAACTTAAGAATTATTTAATGACTAACTGGCTGACGAGGATCCTGATGGAAAGAGGTCGCTGTTCCATTTGGACGACTTCGACAACAGAGCTTCAAACAACATCTTTAAAATCATTAGGCATGTGTCCTAAACTCGATCTCAGAATACCAAACATTATTAAACTCATTTTGTTACAAAAGCAGAACTTTAAGGCGGTGTTAGCATTTTTCCTAAAGACAAAAACACTGTTGACCAACCCAGATATCAGAGCAATAATAGTGAGGTAAATGAGGAAGCTATCATTCATATTCATCATCATTTCCGCTGCTGTACCTAACCTCGCCTATTGTTAGATGATGATAATGATAGGACAAGTGAAAGACGCCTCACTACCCTACACTGTCGTTTTTCCTTCGATATGTACGAAGCGGTACCGCCAGGGAATGGAACAGTCTTCCTGCTTTTAGATAAACAGATAAACTGTCCTGTTTCCTAAGAGATATAATCTAGAGCTTTCCAAGATCAGAGTGAATAGGTATCTTCTAAGTCTGCATGATTCATCTTCGACCACAACGCCGCTTACCATCAGGCGAGTTGGTGGTCAAGGGCGAACTTATTCGCGTTAAAGAATAGAAAAAAAAAAAAAATCAGCAACTGCTAAAATTTCGTAAAAACGCCGAGTAAAAAGACTGCAACTATAGTCCGTTTCCATATATCTTGGCCACTCGGCTTGATTGGTTCTTATCATCCAGTTTGCGGAATTAGTTCGGCACCGGAAGCCATAGATTCACCTATTCTTCGAGTTAGGTGTGTGGATTAGATAAGTGGCGGGCCTGGCGCATGGCGCAGCGCTATAGCGTTAGTCACGGCATTGAAAACGATGAAAAATTACAAAAATGTCCATATCGATAACATAAACATAGTTTTCGTCATATTGACATTGATTTGTTACGATACTTTTATTATTAAACCGATTTTCAGCCTCCTTAGCATAAACATCAAAATAAAACTTTCGATATAGATATGCAACATGATATCAGCTTATGTACACTTGTACAGGATGTAATTGGGATTGACTTACATTTTATTACAAGGATAAAAATAAATTGGAAAACCAGAAGCACAAATGCCTAGTACCCAGTTACGAAAGTATATCCGCAATTTATTTTATGACAAAACGAATAGCTGAGACAATATCCTCCAAATTTAAGAACATCAATCTGATGGTACTTATGGTTATAGCCCAATATATGATCTAAGTCAGTTACTGCACATAGACAAAGCGCATGTTATAGGCCGAACCAAACTTCATGGTGGCTGTGAAGTTAATTACAAGTTGCGCAAAACCCAATCGTGACTCATAACATCGCGAGGATTAGGCTTTGCGCAGCTTGTAAGCTAATATCACAACCGCCAAAAAGTTTAATTCAGGTTTTCTGTATGTCACCAGAACAGCTACTGTTATAGCGGTTCCGAGCATGCTGGATGCAAACAGCCTCCATTTAGTCTAGCTGGAAATCTGTTGGGACCCAAGGGTTGGCAGTGCAGTGGATATCTTACACCTAAAATTGCGATGATGATGGCAGTTACATCTATCCAAGCTATAGACTCGAGCGCGTACCACGGAAACGACACGATTGTTCCGTCAACACGTAGCTATCGTGGGTTCTGACTTATGGCTAATATGGCGATGAAATACTAACGAAGACCTGTCTGGGGTAAGTATTGTGCATCAAAATCAAATGTAGCATTATAGCATACCAATCCACGGCTCCTCTCCAAAGGTGTACATCTCCCAGAGAGCGACGGCAAACATCCAGACGTCAGACGCGTGAGAAAACTGCCTGGTCCGCAGAGACTCGGGCGCACACCACGGAAACGGCACTCGCCTCCGTTCTGACATCACATAGCAGTCGTCTGCTTCGGGCAGCGCTCGCATCAGACCGAAGTCTCCGATTTTCACCTGATATAATAGATTGAAATTCATATTGGAAGTTTGACATCGGAAAGGAAAGACGAATGCAGAGATGGCACAATGATAACATGAAACATATCGGTATAGTTTGAATGAAATATCTTGGGAGAAGTGATGTTAGCTATTAGGCCGAACCATGCAAAGTTAGCTACAAGCTGCACAACATCCAAACCTGACTGAAGCTCACATAAAGCTGCGCGTTGATTGAGTTCGCGCAGTTTGTGCCTAACTTCACATCCGCCGACATGTATGATTTGGCCAATAGAAGCTGCGCATAACCCAATCCTCGCAGCTATGAATTGAGCTTCTGTCAGGATTGGTTATCCGCAGTTTGTAGCTAACATTACAGCCGCCAAGATTTTTGATTTGGCCTATAGCATGGTAGATGAGACCAATGCCTAGACAGGGCAGGGTGAATTTGAGAGGGACGAGGTTTATGCTCTGCAGCGGGCTGAACCAAGAAGCTAATGATGATGCATTGAATTTCATTCGACGTCTGCTCTACATCTAATTTTTTTCAATGATAAAGTGGCAAACAAGGTGACACACTACTTAATAGTGAAAGGTGACAGCCATTTACAGACAACTGCAACATCTGATGCATTACTAGTGCTTTGCTATTTAGGATGAAGATTTGTGCGATCGAAAGGACATGTCCACAAAATGTATGGAGACCGGTATTATAATAATCAAAATATCTAACCACAACATGCGTTACATATTGAGAAAGTACATCTTAATTCTGAGTCTATTACATCAGTTAAAATATAAAAGGGCCCTCCGATTTTTAAAAATTAATTTTGAATTTCTTTGAAATTAATTAGACCCAATTCTTAATGATTTCCTTGAAATATTGATCTAACTGTATTACCAACATTTTATAAATTTTATCATTTTAGCTTAAATATGGAAGAATCAGGTAATAATGCAAGGAAAAGAATAGAAGCACATTAACATGGCTATAATAGAAAAAATGTAAGCTGTATTTCCATATTACATGCAATTTATTTTTATAACTTAAAAAAATGGCAGGATGGAAACATAAAAAAATATTTTTGAGAAGTCTACAACATAAGCTTTCAAATGATGCACATATCATCTTTGTTACATTTTTCTCTGAATAATATACCATATGTGGACGTCTCTTTTGCTAAATTTTTTGCTGTTTCTGCTAAGTATAAAATAAACTAGGTCTCTTAGCATTAGTATTACATAGTTCTTGTTTACAACTACTTTACTATGGAAAAACATCAAATAGAGCAAGCACTTAATTTAATTATGATAGTTATGGAAATTAGTAACATAATACACGCCGTGACGTCACTATCACTCTTTAATCTCGCTCAATAATCATGTGCATAATAATGGCTAGTTGGTATTTGCTTACTGTCTGGACATTTTAGTATGCTTGCTATGACCATGACATGGTGGCAATGTTACTGAATATTTTAGATAACAAACTGTGTTCATGGACAAAATGTAGCTAGCAATGTCATAAAAACTAAAGTTGTCAAGTACCAGTGTAAACTTTTTACAGTGAAATTTCAACATTCAGCACAGAATGTCTTGGGATGTCTGATTGTGGATGGCATTTACAACTGAGCGCTGCCATGGCTCGGATGACACGTTAAATTGTAGGACCCGATTGTTTTAACCGTTTAGCCATGTCAGAGGCCTTCAGTCGGCTTAAAAACTCTGACACCAGGGCTAGCCACCCGACCTATACAAACTTACTCGTACTTACTTATAGTAAAATTTGAAGTAACCTCACTGTACATCATAGTTCAATTTGGTTGTACTAGCCTTTTTTACCAGTATACTGCTGAACATAGGCCTGACCCATGAAAAAAGATACCCTAAGCTTAATGATCACAAAAAAATAGCATTATGATTTAATCTGAATTAATTCTATAAATTTCAAACAAAAATGTAAAACATGTGTACAAGATGATGTAGGGAAGCAATGCATGTTATTATAGATATGACTTAAGATGTGTATTGTTTTTTTACCCACAAACCTGATAACACAACCAGGCAAGGATGCGCTCCACAAATTATTACTTTCAATGTGTCAGAACAAGACAGAGTTATGGCGAAGAATATATCTGTCACTTTTTCACACGTCGAAAAGAGTTCTTTTCGTGGCTTTTCGTGGTCGCATGCTTGGCCTACATGACACATTATTTGGGAATTTCGCACTTATCAATGAAACATAATATATTATTTTAAATAGCAACATGTTACTAATAAAAACATGACTCACCAGTTCCAAATTTGTCAATAAGATATTTCTGCAAGCCAAATCTCGATGTAAAAATCTGTTTTTCTCCAAATGGGCCATTCCAGCTGCCACTTGAGTCGACCACTTTGATATGTAGTTGAGAGAAATTTTGCTATTCTGACTTCTTATGTAATCTAACAGAGCACCCATTGGAGCTAATTCACAGACCATCATTAAGGGATGAAATACTACACCGTGTAGTTTTATTAAGTTCACATGTTTTAGACTGTGCATTGCTTCAACCTCTCTTCTGAAGTCATCGTAAATGCCAGGTTGTGAAAAAGCATCTGCTTTTAGAACTTTAACAGCTACAGGTACAGTTTGCTCTGAGATTTTCCATTCTCCTCTTTTTACAACTCCAAATGAGCCTGTTCCTAATTCGTTATGTAACCTGAAAAGGAATTTAGGTTTTAATGTCACTATTATTGACAAAGCTTCTCTTACAAGCTAGAATGTTGAAGACATAATCATCATTGTCCATTATCTCATTAGTTTCTCACAATTATACAAGTATGTTGCATAAACATACTTTTGTAGATATGAGAGTTTGAATAGTTAAAAAATACTTCCTATTGTTCAAATAGTATATTATAGGACTTGTAGCTGGTATACACAAGGTAGTAAACTGGGAGTAAATTTAAATATTATGACAAATGATACAGAATGGAAAAAATGTATATACCTGCTGTACCAACCCTACGTAAATAAGTGGGATAAGGGTAGTAAGATGATGACAATATGTGATTTTTACAAGTGTGTCTCTAATTCTGATTTCTACAAAGAAACCTCGAAAATAAATAATCATTTGTTTCAAAATAATATGAAAAGTTAGTAGCATTAAACAAAATGTAGAGAACAGTTGATTTTTCACAATATTAGGGTTGGTCCATTAGAAAAAGTTACTTAAATTATGTGATATCATACTTACACAATATCTTTCTCCAAAATTATACAAGTGGTGCGTGCATCTGATTGAGTTTGTGCTTTTGGTGTCAGTTCTGCCTTTTCCTTTATGGAGTTTGATGAACCAAACAGTTTGTTCCAAAACTTGCGGTTCCATAGCTGTAGTTTCTTTTTTCTGACTGCGTCAAATAGCCTGCGGACGCCAGGCTTGCTGATGCCTATCCGTTCTAAGTCTTCTGCGTGGACATAGTCGAAGTGTGCTAATCGTGTTATCTAGAACATGTAAAATAAATTTAGTTAAAAAAATTGAGTTAATGATTCCAATACATTTCAGTAGGTACACCTAGTTCAGTATAAATGGTACATTTATCTCAGCTATTACCTATTATAATTACAAAATACAGAGCATAAACCATAATTCAACAAAAACTAACAAATAACTTCAGTAATTTGGAGGTCATGTTGCTGTTACAATAAATTGTTTGAAGAACATGCAATGGAAACTTCCATAATGTACACAGACATCTGTTTTAGTACTGTCCTATAAAATGAAACACTTAAGAAAGCACAAATTAATCATTTTGTTTGAAAGGTAAATATTAAAAATAGAAGTCAAGTAGGTACCTACCTACTTCTCAACTGCTAGTTTTCCATCATAATTATACAGATCCCTTCAAATATTTCAGAAGTAAAATAAAATATTGAAAATAAAAACTAACACACTCATTGTTTACCTGTAGTTGATCTCTGATGGGCACATAGAACTGTTCCAGTTGCACATGCTGTAAGATCTCACAGAGCCAGTCCGTGCCTGAATCCATCATGTAATTATCGTGTTCTAGTCGTGATCACGAACAGAAAAGGTAGCATCTCGCGCGGTTCTTAGCAGGAAGTGTGCAACTAGTTCGCGAGGATAAGATTGGATAATTTCCTAAATCCGTAACATTTCCCATAAAAACAGCACAATTAATAAAACGAGATAACCATTGAGATTCTAAATAAAAACACTGCGTTTCTTTGTTTACTAAACTTAGCTAAATCAGGTTTTTTAAATAACAAATATTTCAAGGAAAATAAGAAAACGCAATCGCAACGCCAGTCGTTTTCAGGGCTACCATATTTCAACCATACTTGATTTGCTACAATAATAATGTTTTAATCTAAGTCCTCATTTGGCCCAATTTTAAAGGCGCCATCATAATTTTAATAGCAATTTAGAATATTTCTGTTTCATTTTCACTATTATGCATTTGATAGAGAGAACAATATTTTAAGTTGCTATTAAATTACCGTGGCTCCTTTAAAATGGGGCCCATTATACATTAAACTGACTTTAGTACAATTCAAGAACATACTTTTTACAGTTGTTTAAATATGGTGCTCGGTTTTAGATTCTATGATTCTCTGGTTAACCTTCAGCTCTATGGACGTAGGATAGGCTGAAAAGCTGCCCAATTTCCAATCCTGACTTAAGCTCACATAAAACTGCCCGTTGAATGGAATTCGCGCTTCTTGTAGCTAACACTATATCCACCAACTTGTATGATTCGGCCTATACCGTTTACAGTGATCAAGGAAGCAACAGTGATAAGGCCAAGAGAGCAACCGCTCTGTGGTGATTAGTACTCAGAATCACAGAAGTTTAGGTATCCTAAATACCTAACGCAGTTAAATTAGTAAATTAAGTACGCCGAACAATATACCTATAATCGGTTATCTCCGTACCCTATCTCGCTGTTTCCTGTGGGGTCACACCAAAATATGTCCTACACAAAATTGCAACTCAGTATCCACTAAATACATGAAACTGCTGACTTTTTTCCTAAATTTCGGTTTGGCCTCCAATAAGTAAAAAGCTGCTTATAATCATAACCTGTATTCACCTCCTTTCGGCTTAGTACAACAGCTTTGGATAACCCTGTATACGTAAATATCATGAATAAGCAACATTTGAATATTGAGTTTGATTTTTAATCCAGAATAAAATTCTTTTCGAAAAGTGGCACAATGTGTTTTATTTCATTGGGGGGCCTTATGTAGGTACAATGACAATTTTTAATTAGTGCTATATTAGCAATCCACGCGTTATGCTGGCAGCACTAGTTATTTCGTAACTGAAGTATAATTGACAGTGACAGCTTTTTTTTTCAATCACAAAATTGCGCTAACGTCACACTCTTAAGACATTTGCCAAGTGCTAATTGTAATAACTTGGCGGTATGTAATTAGAAAAAAACTGTTAAAAATTGTTTTTTTTTTCTATTTGTTAGTTTGAGAAATACCTATCCACAAAAACTATGTAATAAGCAACGAGTTTAAGAAGCATGATATATACTCTTTATATCTCTTGGTCTAAGTTAATGTTATTATAGTCTATTACTGTGACAGAGATATAACTAATTACTGCCCATTGTATTCAGAAATAATTTAAGTTTTCTTATTCAAAATAACGATTTTGCATTAAGCATTAAGTCGCATTTATACATTATGGAACCCGGAATAGTATCAGATGATAGTATATCAGACATTAAGGTTATAGATTTTGGAAGTATATCCGTGGACACCGTAGCTGAGAAGATCATATACGTGGAAAATACTACAGATGTGAGTATTGCATGTCATCATAAGAAGTAAATTACCCACAAACAGTGAGATGATTACGACCAGTGATATCATTCAATGTGACAAATATTAAGAGAGTTCTACTTGTCCACTCTAAAAAAAATGAACTACCTACACTCTAGTCTACGTGGGCAATGTCCATTACAATTCGCTGGACTGGGAACCGTTATTTTGAATATTGCCTACCCTCTAATTTGGATTACTTTTAAACCTTGTGGGAGTTGTGAGCAAAAGTCGAGGGCCGAGGATTTCTAGTGTTTGAAGTCTATTGGCCTATGTCCAACAGGAGACATCATATGGAAGTCGGTCGACGTCGCGCGTAACGGCTGGACGCTATTTGTTTCGATCCGTGTGTTTATTTAAAATAATTTGAAATGTCGGCAGAACGTACAGAAAGTTTGGTGCGTGAGTTGACGAACACTGTGCTGAATCTGCAGAATGAAGTGTTATCGTTAAAAAAACTCGTAATCGAGCAAAATAACGTAATTAAAAATTTGGCAGAAAAAGCATCGACAACGAAATTAATTTTATCAGAGGGTAAGCAAACTACAACCGTGGCTCCGTCGACTCAGCGGCCCGCTCGAGAGGCTAGCGCTCGGGCCAAGTCGGCGCTCGTCGTGCTCAACCGGCCGGTTAAAGCAAGAAGAGCTATATCGCCGCTCACTCAGGCAACCGTACAGGCGATCCCCTCCGCAGCTGCTGCGTCTACGTCATTGAGCCTCGTAGCCCCTACTACGAGCGCACCTACGACGCCTACAACACCGCTGTGTACTGACGATGGCATCATAACTATTCAAGCTAATTCGGATGTTGCAAAGGAGAACGGCAATGGTTCGGGCTGGATAGAAGTGAAGTCGCGGCGTTCTCGACGACCTATAACTAACGCCACTTGTGGTACTGCTGCTCCGGGTACCACTGCCCTGCAAGCTGCTGATCGGAAATCGTATCTCCATTTGTATTACGTAAAATTTGGAACAACGGCCGAACAAGTAGCTGACTATTTGAATACTATTTGTCCGGGTGATAAGTGCATAGCCGAGGCGCTAAAACCCAGAGGTGACTACGCATCCTTCAAGCTTACTGTGCCTACAAAAAATGTAGAAAAATACATGTACCCACAGCATTGGGCTACGGACGTCTACATAAAGCCTTGGCGTAGTGGGTTTCGTAGCTTACGGCAAGAAAGCGAAACCTAAATTCAAAACTTATAAGATTGTATATCAGAACGTTCGAGGGCTACGCTCAAAGGTTGATAAATGCAAATTAGCAATATTACAAGAGGCACCAGATATAATCGCGTTCACCGAGACGTTTTTGATAAGCAGTATTAGTGATGCTGAATTTATTCCTGCTGGATACAAGTTACTGCGAAGGGACAGACCTGGAGACGCGGGGTGGGGTGGCGTGTTGTTCGGGGTCCGGGATCAATATAAAATTCGGCAAGTTTTAGATATTGACGATTATACTTCTGATATGGAGATTGTAATAACTATTGTAACTTTAAAATCCAGAGAAATATTATGTTGTGTAGTGTACATTCCCCCTAACTCAGATGATGCGGTATATTTAAAATCGTTTACAGTACTAGAAAATGCCGTAACTAAATATCCTAAGTTGGATATAGTAATTTTAGGTGACTTTAATTTAAATTCTTGTAGCTTAAATGTTAATTTACAGTTTAATTCGTTACTGGCTTACTGTAAATTAAAACAATATAATGCTGTACAAAATGCGTTCAACTCGATATTAGACTTGGTGATGAGCAATCTGAACGAAGAGTGTATAAGGGTTCTAGGTGGCATAAAGGTGATTGAGCCAGAAGATGCGTACCACCCGGCGCTGGAGGTGCGCCTGCGCATCCCGCGGCCGCGCGCCCCGCCGCCGCCGCGCGCTCGTCCGCCCCCTCCCCCCGATGATGCCACTCCAGAGTGGAACTTTCGTAAGGCCGATTTTCACTCTTTGTATGCCTCATTTCAATATTTAGATTGGGACGAAATTGTTTCAACAAGCGACGTTAACAAAGCGGTAGAAATATTTTATGATAAATTAAGAGCATCTTTTTATAATCACGTTCCTTTAAAAAAGAGATCGTCGTTTTCAAAGTTTCAATATCCAACCTGGTTTACTTCAGAAATTATTTTAAATTTAAAAAATAAATTGTTTCATCTCAAAAAGTATCGCGAGTTTAATGAGGAATTTAATCTCGAAATGTTTAAATTTTATAGGCAGCACTCAAAGCAACTTATTAAAAAAGAATATGAATCCTATATTCGAAAAACAGAGCTTGATATTTCTAAGGATCCAAAAAATTTTTGGAAATTTGTGAAAGACCAGCAAGGTGGTAGGAATGCCTGCGATGAATTGGAGTACGAGGGTCAATTGGTCGCTGGAGAGGACGCTGCGAATGCATTTGCAAGATACTTTGAGTCTGTGTTCTTGAGCGACGCTCCTACCTTGTCAGCCGAGGCCGCCGAGCGGGACGACTCCACTCCGCTCTGCTCGACGCGCATAGCTATAGATCAGTTAACGTCCGCTGATCTTAATTATGCTGTTAAGAAACTAAAAGCGTATTCGTCAGTTGGACCGGATGGTATACCGTCATTTATTATAAAAGACTGCATACGGGCATTTGAAATACCACTTCTGCATATTTATGACTTGTCTCTGAGAACCTCAGTTTACCCGACTGCATGGAAAGTTTCTCGCGTGACTCCTATACCTAAGAGCGAGGTCAAATCTAAAATCGAAAACTATAGGCCTATTGCCGTTCTCTCAGCATTCGGTAAAGTTTTCGAATCTATTCTGAATCGTCGCATTTCTTTGCAAGTTAAGCCTCTGTTGAGTGACTGCCAGCACGGTTTCCGTGCTGGGAAGTCTATAACTACTAATCTCGTGAACTTGGTGGATTATGTGACGGCTAGTATGGACCAGGGCAAGCAAGTGGATGCCGCATACTTCGATTTTAAAAAGGCATTCGACCGGGTCGATACCGATATCCTTTTAAAGAAATTTGCCGAGATAGGGTTTTGCCCTAAGTTACTAAAATTTTTTGCGAACTCTTTTTCCAATCGTGTACAGTATGTTTGCTATCTTGGATGCCGATCTGATACCTATACGACTCTATCTGGAGTAAGCCAAGGTAGTACAACCGGACCGACCCAGTTCTCGATAATGATTAACGACTTGCCGAATGTTGTCAGAACGGCCAAATGCTTAATGTTTGCAGACGATCTGAAATTGTTCTTGGATATAGAAAGCCTCTCGGACTGTGAGGCGCTCCAGCGCGACATTGATGGTGTAGCTAGATGGAGTGAGCGAAACAAATTGGACTTTAATATTTCTAAATGTAAAGTTATAACTTTCAACAGAACTCGCTCGCCCTACGACTACAACTATAACTTGAGTCAGGTTCCGCTGGAGCGCGTCACGGAGGTGCGGGATCTAGGCCTTACACTCGACACACACCTAACATTCAATACTCATATTGTGGAGTTGTGTAAAAGAGTATACAAATCCCTAGGGTTCGTAATGAGGCAGTCGGTCAGATTCAAGGACAAGGAAGCTATATTGTCTCTCTACTACGCTCTAGTGCGCAGTAAGCTTGAATTTAATGCGTTAGTATGGGACCCTCATGAAAAAAAATACACTCTTTTGCTTGAGAGACTCCAAAGAAAGTTTGCACGCTTTCTATATAAGAAAATATATGGCTATTACCCCACGTGGTCGTATCCTTCCCTATTTGTGAGTGGGATGGTAGGACTAAACACGCTGGAACTAAGACGGAAATGTGCACTGGTCGTCCATTACTACCTACTCCTGAACGGCAGTATAGATAATCCCACGGCGTTATCCCGGTTCGGGTTGTCCGTCCCGGACGTAGAGTCCCGCGCGCGGTGGCGGCGGCGCGCGCGGCTGCCGGCGCTGCTGGTGCCGCTCGCGCCCGCGCGCACTGACACCGCTCGGTATGCGCCCACGCATCACGCACTCACCTTACTTAACGAACTGATTGCTCGTCAGCCAGATATCGATTTATTTTTCTCAAGGCAGAAATACATTACTGAAAAGTGCATGAGTTGCCTAACTGAGTTATGTCATTATTCTTAAGTGTCAAATTCGTAAGATAGTTATTAAGTGAATGTATATAAATTATGTGTATAATATTTAAGTTGTTGTGTCATATTTAAGTCAAAAACGTTTGGTCTGCATGTGACTGTAAGTTTTTGATTCTATGTAGTAAATAAAATAAATAAAATAAAAATAAAAAAAATATGCCTAAGCCCTTAGTCCAACGGTTTTGCGTAGAACTTTCACGTTCGCGTGTGGCTCCACAGAGTCCACACTCCACACATTTTGGTTCGTTCTTCTTGGTTTCCGCCAGGGGTGCTGTACAAAAATGTATAGAGCCATACGGAAACAGCTGTAGGTTCCACAGAAGAAAGAGCAGCTGTTCTGTGGTAGTTTCAGTTTACGTGTAAACCTGGACTAACCACTCAGAGAGATGATGATAAAGGGTAAAATCTTATAACACTCGTATTTTTGTTGTAGAAAGCTTTAGCTTACCGGGTATCACTTACCTACATTTTGAACAACGTGGACCGGGTGTTCAACCTGTCTATAACATCCACGCCGGTAGAGCCTGGCAAGAAAGCTCCGCTGCGGGTCGTGTTCAAGCCCACGGTGCCTGACCAGTCCTACACTGACTATTACGTGGTCAACGACACGGATGGCAACGTTTACAAGTTGACTGTCACTGGGAGATGCTATGGTAAGTTTGGATAGAAACGGCGCAAGGCGTGGGCGATATAGGCCAAGACCGGACGGCCTCGTGCCCCCGGACCTCGCACTTCAAAGGCAGGGATCCCCCGTGGAACCTTTGTTGACCAAAGTTCACTCGCTAACAATCCTAGGGAACTCGAACTGTAGGTAGGTATTTTGTTGGTACGGGTTACGCAGGGAAATACAATAGGGCCTCGCAAAATGTAGGTATTACATATAATTGCCCACAGGATGAACTTGCTCCGCCTCATAGTTTGGATTCGAACCATCAGACCTCTAACCGTTGAGTGTAGCGCGTAGGTATACCGAACATGCCAATCTAAGGGGCTGTACCTACATGAAGCTTCAAAACAATCTGTTTTGACATTTTTTGGCTTTTCTGTGGCTTTTTGTACAGTTCAGAGAGAGGAAATATTTCAGAGTTCAAGGTCCTGCCACTGCCACTGAGATATCAACACATAATTATTATATTTAGCTGTCTGTCTCTTTCTATTTGACTGTAGGTAGGTAGATGATGCAGACAATAAGATTTTTAACGGTAGGTACTGGGTAGATTTGCGTTTCATGGGAGTGCAGTTCTCTAATCAAATTTATTCTGATTAAGCTCTAGAAGTCTAGACAAAATTTGTGCAATGGCTTCCATCCTTCTAGAGTCAGCACAGGTCGCGTCATGTAAAAATAACGCAGGAGCTTCAAACTGCGCACAAAAATCTTTTATTGCACAGTTAACAGGAGTTTAATCTTCTAGAACGCAGCTTTAACTGCGGCAAGAAGATTTGATTCCTATTACGTGTGCCATAGGAGTTAAATTTTCATGTGCGCAGCTTTACGCTCCAGCGTTATTTTTACGTGACGCGACGTAGGTTTACTTCTAATGATTCTCTTGATCAGGTCCACGCGTGAAATTGAACCTGAAGCAGTTAACATTCAGAGTGTGCAAGAACGTGTCAGAGCAGAGGAAAGAAGCTATAAACATCGTCAACAGGTCTTCAGTTGATACAGCTTATCAATGGCTGCTACCAGTAGGTGGACAAGGACATTTCCAAGTAAGTCGACAACGTTGGGGTTCTAATAAGAATTTTAATGAAATGTTGTTTTAACTGTTAAGTCAAGTCTGAGCCATTCAGGCAGCTTAAAAATTCTGAAAATCTAAAAAATGAATTTTAATCTATGCCAGTATTTCAATAGCCTTCAGAAAAGGTGCTGCACGTAAAGGTAAAACACTCAAAAAAATACATACCAAGAAAATGCTTGAACTACTTTTATGAACTTCGATGTTTAAATTACTTACTTTGTTTTAAAAGATTTCGACGGGCAATTGCGGACTAATCAGAGCCAAGGAAACAATCACAACTTCAGTCTACTTCTCTGGAACTTCCATTGGGATTTATACTGCAGAATTGGTGTGCCTAGTTTTGAACCAGGTGAAAACATTTTACTACATATAGACATCTACGATTTACCTACGTTTGTTAATAAAAAAACGATAGCAGTCAAATTCTAAGTCGGAAGCACCTACTAGTTCCACTAGTACTGTTAGTTTCTTGGGAACCACACCCACCTACTTACCTACCGAGGTATAAAAAGGGGGGGTTTGGTTCCCAAGAAACTAATAGTACTAGTGGAACTAGTAGGTACTTCCGACTATTCACCCAAGGCCAAGAATTTTTTTTTTCCAATTGAAATTGGAATAGAATTCTTCCGATAATTTTTTTTGAGACCTGTAGTCAGGGGGGTTTTCATTTTCATAGTTCGCTTTAGATACGACATACGATCGAGAGAAAGACTATGTTTACTATACCGACTATAACAATGCCTATTCTTTGGCTAAGATGATGGCTATTTAATTCAAGTATTTTATTTTTAGGAACCGTTATTCCTGAGCCTGGTAGCAACGGTTATACTTCCCGGAAATCCGTTATTCAACATCAGCGATCACGTGTTTGAAAGATACTGGAAACGCAAATCTAGATTTACTCATCTAATGGAAAATAGCCTCAACCGCCTCGAGTATATTCCATCAGCCTCAGTCTTCGAGAGATATCTTGACTTTGGCATGGGACATGTAAAAGATGTTACCTTAAACATTTCGCAGACCTTATGCGTCACCAATCATGAACAGGAAGATGGTTATATTCAATGGTTGCCAGGTGTTGAATTTTCTCTGTAGTCAAAATTGTCTATTGAGGCTTATAAAGAATCTAATTTTCTTAATGGTTATTCTCACTTTAATTACAGACCCAGATAATGTATTTATAATAGACCCGGTGGCTACGACCATTCCTCCAAACGAATCCAGACTATTTACCGTTAGATTCAGGTTCTGTCTTTAAAATAATAATTATTTTTCGCAAAAAATGGCAAAACCGCCTACCATCGTATACTGGACTGGTATTCAAATATTTCGCTCGAATTGTTTACATTATTGTTGATTTTTCAAAAACAGCTCAGCCGATTTCTTTAAATGGTGGGACAACCTTTTTTTTTTTTTAGCAGGGGAAATCTTTTATAGATACCACCGCACCTCGAGGGCAGGCGGGTGGTTATGTGGGAGTCCTGCCGACTGGACAGTATACCCACCAAAACCCCTGGGTGTTCCGCCACTGCGCTTAGTGTCGGGGCTACGGGCACGCTTGCGCACTCCTCCGCGGCACCCGACAGCGCTGGCCCAACTCGGGCCCCGCCACGGAGCTTCGGCTCCCGCCAGAATAACGATGTGCCGAACACCAGACACGTCGTCATCCACCACCTGGGACCAACCAGCACTGGGCGTCAGACAGCACCCGTGTCCGACAGCCCTGGTCCCGATGCAACGGGTCAATTAAAGTGGCCCCGCGCCTGCCACTACGGCTGCAGAGGATAGGGAGAACGGCCGTCGCGATACCGACACTCCTCTTCCCCTGCAGCCCCACCGCCTCCGCCAACACGTTGGCGGCACCCGTTAGGGCCGCTGGCAAGACGGATAGACAGCGGCACACTCGCCGCCCGTCCATCCCGTCGCCGCCCCCGCCTCGATGGGCTCGGCCGCGGTATCGCGACGAGCGCGACACCACAGTCCACCTCAGTCGACTTGCGACCTACTGGCCAGCCTCCGCACGGGCTTGTCGAGGCCCAAGACCCGGAGAGGCCGGCCCCACCTCGGGTTCCTCTTCGTTCACCAGGCTGGCGAGACCTGGCTACTAAGCCAGGTTCCCGCCACGACAAGGCGGGAACCCACTCGGGGGGGAAATGGTGGGACCACCTGGGGAGTATACCCTTTTGAACTAAAAAAAAAATTCATAATTGGCGAAACTATCGATGAACATACACAAAAAAATTACATATAGTCGAATATAGAACCTCCTCCTTTTTGGAAGTCGGTTAAAAATGATTTGAACTACCTATAACTTAAGCAGTTAAAGATCTTGATAGTGTCTTCAATTTCAGGCCAAAAATTTCTGAGGAAGTATACGGGTATCTAATGTGCGGCGATTATCAATTTAGAAGCTATAATGACGAGGATAATGTCCAACTAAAACACACTTGGTTTCGTATACCCTGTATCGGAAACACTTGGTCTCCGTGCACTGAGTGGACCACAGAATGGGATGCTCCGGCTGAGGTAGGTATGCGAATGTTGCATCCTTTCTCTTCAACACTTCTCCAAAAGTGACTTTATAGTGGTGTATAGGTACGGGGTTATTGGTAATCAATTAGCATCCTTTTAGGGGCTTATTCTGTACATCAAAACTAACAACTTTTGTTCTGCGACTTTTGTTAAAACTCAAAAAGAAATCAGCTGTTCCATGCATTTTGTCGACGGTGCACGATATTTTTCAATGGAACAGCATTTTTTTTGAGATTTGATAAAAGTCGTTGAACAAAAGTTATTAGTTTTGATATACAGAATACGCCCTTAAAAGGATGCTAATTGATAACCAATAACCCTGTATGTGGGTAAAATGCTTTTAGGTCGTACTGCCGCCCACTGTACCTCATAGGACGACGTTCGCTAACTTCATGCTGGCTAACAAGTTGGAAAGGCCTATGTATTTCAAATTCGACGCACCTTATGGATCGTGAGTATAATACCCTAAAGAGACTAGTCAGCTTAAAGCCATTGATAATTAATTCAATCATTTTTGTCGTAGGAACTTCGTAGCAATGCCAATGTGCGGGATCGTGCCGGGTCGAGGATGGCAAATAATTTCGGTGGCCTTGGAACCAAGATCTTGTGGAGATTATTGTGAGACTTGGGATCTTATCATTAACAGGAGCCAAAAGGTACTTTAATAAACTTTCTGTGGAAAGTAACAACTGAAATTACATATTTTAAACAAACTTCACTAACACCATCTAACAGTGACGGATAAAGACACTGATTTCTCTCATTTAGTTTTTTTTTTACAAATAGATAAACCAAACAGTTTTTCACATTGTAGAGGCTTAATAAAATGTGTTTTAGACTCGGGTATGTCTAATTGGTAACGCAGAAATAAGCCATATTGAAATTATGTCGCATGGATACCATCCCGAGACGCACGCGATGTTCGAATTTCCACCAACAATCACTGGATGCACCAACTATTGCACCGCTTTCATCCATAACTTGACCAGGATGGAAATACAGTAAGTTCCAAATCTTATCATCTCTTCTTTATTTCAAACTAGCGACCCGCCCCGGCTTCGCACGGGTGTATTATACATATAAACCTTCCTCTTGAATCACTCTATCTATTAAAAAAACTGCATCAAAATCCGTTGAGTAGTTTCAAAGATATAAGCATACATAGGGACAAACAGAGCGGGAAGCGACTTTGTTTTATACTATGTAGTGATATTTCAAATAGGTTTGCGTTTGACTACATATTGCCAGATGTTAAGCAGATATGCGGTTTAGGGTGTATGCGGTGTTGCAAGCTTAACTAGAAGATATGTACCTACCTATCTCTAAGTTCGTAGAGCTACAGAGTGCAACAAACTGCCATGCCGCCGTGATTCATCATCACAATTATTAATCATTAGGCACAATGTGCTGAAAGTGAACTTATCCTACTAATATTATAAACGTGAAAGTTTGTAAGGATGGATGTATGGATGTTTGTTACTCTTTCACGCAAAAACTACTGAACGGATTGAGATGAAACTTTGCAATTATATAGCTTATATATCAGAATAACACATAGGCCATCAATTATAATGATATTGCGTAAATTTTCCATATTATAACAATAAGAGTTAAGTAAGTAGAAAAAATTCTGCCATCTGCGAGCTATTCTATCCTAGCGTACGCTCCAAGAAATGTCAAAAAAGAACGTCGAATCGAACAAATGTCAAATCGTTTTTTTTTCTACCTCCTTTATTAAGGGTGGTTAGGTAGGGCCTCGAAATATCATGCGGGCGAAGCCGCAGGCTGAAACTAGTTAGCAATAAAAAAAGTCTCTAAGTTCGTAGAGCTACAGAGTGCTGTTAAAAGTTGAACTGGTTAAAAGATACGCTCAACTTAGTTGAAGTTTGCCCAACGTGCTATAGAGAGGGCCATGCTCGGTGTTTCTTGCGAGATCAAATCAGAAATGCGATCCGCAAACAAACCTATGTTACCGACATAGCCCAACGAATTACCAAATTAAAGTAGCAGTGGGTAGGTTACGTAGGGCATAGTTCGAAGAACGGCTGGTCAATGGGGTCACGCCGTAAAGTTCTCGAATGGAATCCACGGGCCAGCAAGCGTAGCATACGACGTCCACCGACTGGGTGAACTGACGATAAAATAAAGAGGAATGCGCTGGATGCAGGCCGCTTCCAACTGGCCTTATTGGAAGTCCATAAGAGAGGCCTATGTCCAGCAGTGGACGTCTTACAGCTGATGGATGGATGGAAAAATAAAATGATTTTGCAGTATAAGGATCTTAAACTACGTGTCCTGGCTTGGCGCGGATGACTGTGGAACCTTTGTGCTTCCACCTAAAGAGATTGTGCGATACCGGTGGTGGTTCTTCCCCAGAGAGGCTAACAAGGTCTACAATACGACGTGCACGTGCTCATGCGTCTGCTTGATTAACGGAAGGTAAATTGCTGCATATTTTAATTACAATTTGACTATTGTAATTAACAACATTACATTACATTTAATAAACAGGTGTTTACCTCGCGCGTGTTTTTGACAGACTGTAATTAGGTCTTCTCTAGTTTCGACTGCCATCAACAAAAACCACGCGTGAGGAACAACACCTGAGTTATTTTCTAAATAAAAAGTGCAATAACCACGTTTCCAAGATAAAATTGCCACAATTGAGAGATTATTAAAACGATTATTGTTTCATCTGACAATACTGTGATTAATCAAGTAAACCGGTGAAATAAAAACATATCTACTGTGGTCATATACTTAGATATCATTTTCACGTTTATACGTCTTGTTCTTTGAAGTTGCTACGAATTTTTTAGATTTACGCAGCTTGAAGCTTTTTAGAGTTCCGTACCCAAGGGGTAAAAACGGGACCCTATTACTATTAAGACTCCGCTGTCCGTCTGTCTGTCACCAGGCTGTATCTCATGAACCGTCATAGCCAGAACGTTGAAATTTTCACATACCTATATGACGTATTTTTGTTGCCGCTACAACAACAAATACTAAAACCAGAAGAAAAAAAATATTTAAGGGGGCTCCAATACAATAAACCTGATTTTTTTTGCTGTTTTTCGCTTTTTTCGATTTCGGTGACGGGTAGATACTTGAAATATTGTCAGAATTTATTTAAATATGCACTTTAAAATAAATACTTACTTAATTAAATTAACATTATTATTTATTGATTTTTTTGCTCGATATTAATAACGGCAACAGAAAGATGCTTGAAATATTCAAAGAATATTAAGTTGTATATTCCCTTCAAAAATAAATAATTATATTAAAATATATGAAAGGGGGCTTCTATACGGTACGGAACCTTTCGTGCGCGAGTCCGAATCGCACTTGGCCGATTATTTCTGCTAAATTGTTGATGATTATCAAAGAGATTTACCTATGTCAGTGCTTCTTCCTATTTCTGCTTTAGACCAGTCGGAGAAACGGCCGAGATATTCATCAATATGACAGGATTTTCGGAACTTCCCGATTTGAGGGTGATTTATGTATAATTTAAGTTTATGCTTTATCTGTAGACAGACTTAAAGCCTGCATTATTTTTTGCAATCATTTGTATTGCTTAGTAAGATTAATTGCTGTGCGTAGATTACTTAGCTCAGTTGCATTTAGTAGTTTTGCTTAGAAATAAAAGTAGCTAAAATTCTCGTTTATTTACATTAGTTTATTGTGGACAGATTATACCTAAGACGTTGAACCTACACGACATAGTGGTGGGCGATAGCAAGACATGTTCCGTGACGCTTTACAACAACGGCACTTGTTATTTCACTTCTAAACTATATCATCTGATTGACGGATTGGAAGACGACTACAGTGGTGATAGGCTGGATATCGATTCACCTGTGGTAAGCAAACCAGTAAAATAATGCGGGACACTGACCTAAAAATAGGGATGTAAGGCGTGGTACATAATCTCTAAAAAAGTTTTAGCCCGGGAGGTAAGTGCAAAAAATGCAACTACTTTCTAAAAGCTGATTATTCGGTATTAGGTAGTCATGACCATGTGGTGTACAAGAATGCCCCGGATTCAGTCAGCTGGGATGGTTAGCGTTTGGTGGGGATACCAGTTTGATATTTTTTAATAAATGAGTATCTTGTAAAAAGCTGAAAATTGGTGTGCGGGTAGGAGAGTAACTAAAAAAAGTTTAACCGCAGCAAATGACCTGAAACAAGTAACAAGTCCTATCAGTCAGGTTTTAAAGTAGCGCCGCTTTAAAGCCTGACTAAAAAGGTCTGTTACATGTTTTGGGTGATTGGCTGTGGTTAAACTCTGTTTAAATGACTTGTCTACCCGTACACCAATTTTCAGCTTTTAGAAGTACTTACAAGATACTCAAAACGGGTATCCCCACCAAACGTTAAGCATTCCAGTTGACTGACTCCGGGGTATTGCTGTACACCACCATGGCTACCTAATACCAAAAATTCAGCTTTTAGAAAGTAGTTGCATTTTTTGCTTTAACCTCCCGGGCTATTTGGCTTGGCAAAGCGTCACAAGCGGGCATCGCCATCGGGCATGGTATTCAGGTTTCCTGAACATAGGGTGTATAATACTCAAGTCAATGCCAAGTACCGATACGCACGCTTGGATCCGATCGGTCAACAACCAAAAAATATTGTTCTTAGGACCAACGTACCATCCGCATATTTAAACGGTTTTATTTAGTTTACACCCATGTGTCTAATCCCAAATCCCAAATAAGACAATTAGGTTTAATAATATTATAGAAAAAGTTATATAAGATCTGAATTAAATTTATCTCGTTTTATTATTTTAGTTTTATTATTTGTTTTTTCTATAATTCTTTTAATTATTAGTCCTAATATAATTAGTATTTTATTAGGTTGAGATGGATTAGGTTTAGTTTCTTATTGTTTAGTTATTTATTTTCAAAATTTAAAATCTTATAATGCTGGTATATTAACTGTTTTATCAAATCGAATTGGGGATGTTTTAATTTTAAAAGTAATTTCTTGAATAATAAATTTTGGTAGATGAAATTATATTTTTTATCTTGAATTTATAAAAAATGATTATTGTATAATTTATATTAGTATTATGATTATTTTAGCGGCAATAACTAAAAGAGCTCAAATTCCATTTAGATCTTGATTACCCAAATCCCAAATCTATTAAGAGGTGAGAAAATTGAGAACACCGATATATAACTATGATATTCTCTATTTGACAGAATAGTTTGAAGCCTTCAAGTTTTTGCGAAGTTAAACTGACGGTAACTCCAGATGGAGCGGGCCCGAGGCGCATACACATCAAATATACGGTACTGTTTCGCACAGAGTTTGATGAAATCGAAGAAATACATCCGATAAGTAAAAAGATTCACGTACTCTGGTATGATGGGATTTATCCAACTCTAAAGGTGAATAAATTATAAATAGTGTAAATAAGTAATAGGGAAAGGTAAAGGGTAACATCGTGAGACAACCTGCACACGTCCGTAGAAGAAATTCGTTGGCGTGTGTGAATCCACCAGCCCACACGGGGCCAGCATGGTGGATATGGCCCGATTTTTTCAACCTTTCGTGGGTAGGCCTACGTCTTGCAGTGGACTGTAAGGCTGGTAATAAATACAGCACAAGAGGGGGATTTTAGTTTCGATGATAGTGACGACATCGATGTCAAAATTATATTTTATAGAGCAATATTTTGCTATAACATTCATAGTACTTATATTGCCCACCAATAACAAAATTGAACATTGGAAAATTACGAAAACATTGCTTTTGAAAGTATGTGACAACCAACACATGTTTCAGGTGAAAAGAACAATTTCAGTGAAATGTCCGATCATATTGAGCAACCATTGTTTATGGAACCTCAGCAATGTGGATGAGTAAGTAGAACATTTTTTTTTATTGTAAGTAGATAATGAAACATCATCTCAACCGTAAGTGTACTGTACCATCCAGTTTTTTGTTTCCATCAGTAGGTACTTACAAAATTTACGTTCACTGCTGAGTATTTATTTATGACTAGCTGGCCGTCCCGGCTTCACCCGAGTGTGACAACTATTGGGTATAAATCAAAAACGGTTTCTTCTGTCGTTGTTCTATATTAATTTACAATAGTTGTACCTTTCTCGTAATTGCAGGTTCTAGAATATTACACAATTATTTGGGCGGGGGACGGACTTACATCACAATTAAATTATTACTTTCTTTTCTTACATGTTGGGTTTACGGCGTTACTCTAACCTCTTCAAAAATCCTATATAAGTCATCCTTCTCTTGTCTATGCGGACCAAAGAGAATGTGTTGCCAGAAGGGCCTGTCAATATAAAGTACTCCTTTAACATATTACATCAAAATAAAGCACTCCTTAGACGTCACATTAAGTATTGACGATTACGATTTGCTTAGACAAAATAGTAAGGATCCCTTTTTTTAAAAATATAATGCCTATGTCCACCGGGGATAGGATAGCTTTCCCACAGAGAAAGAATTTTTCAAATTGGTTCAGTAGTTTTGGAGCCTATTCGATGCAAACAAACAATCAAATCTTTCCTCTTTATAATATTGGTGGTATAGATTATGTAATCGATTTTTAACATATATGAACTCTAAAAATATACAATGTTACATTGTAGTAATGGAAATCACGAATTATGATTGATGTATTGAAGACTGATAAGAAGCGGCTTTCTTGCAGTCTTTATCATGTCTGACTAACCTTATGACCATTTGTAAACCCCACGACTCTGATCTGCCTGCTGCAAAGTATGCTAAATTATAAGTTTTTCCAGACTAAACAAAGCCCTCGTAGAATGCAGGCCGAACTTGCCTTCTCACGTGGATATCTACGCGCCTGACCTCTGCGTTCGACCGGGCGTTGTCGAACTGATATTTGTAATGGGGTGTGTATACAACGTGCCAGTCGCTTGGTGCCTGCGCAGGGAGAAAATTTGCGACTGTAGTATGATCGAAGTGAAGATTGGGATATCTACGTATGAAATGAGACACGATTGCCACCACAGGTCGATGGTAGAACTGTCTCCATTGAATGGAATCGTAACGGTTAGTTGGATATCAAAGATGGTCAATATCAATGTTTCTGATTCTGAGATTCGAGGTTGTGTAGTGATCCGTAGAACTATTATAGGAGGGTCTGCAACTCTGCAGTTGTAGACAAGTTAAGAATGTCTGCTTATTCTTAACTTGTCTATAACTGCAGACCCTCCTCGCGCAATGAAAATCAAGCCGCTTAATGAGCCACAACAAAAAGCCAACTAAGTAACAGCACTATCAGATGACCAATAGTACCTACCTAAGGCCGGGTGGCTAGCCCTGGTGTCAGAGTTTTTAAGCCGCCTGAAGGCCTCTGACATGGCTAAACGGGTAAAACAACCAGGACCTACAATTTGTGTCATCCGAGCCAAGATAGCACTCAGTTGTAAATGCCGCCCGCGGTCACCCATCCGAAGACTGGCCGTGCCAAACGTTGTGTGACTTCGGTGATCGCTGACAAACGCCAAGTCAAAATACGCTATGAGCGCTACCACTACCAATAACCAGCATTTGTTTCCAGCCTGATAATCCCGGGCTGCTCTATTTAACAATTGCCTACACCGAAGAAGGGCCTAACAAGCTGTGCTATGCATTGACGATGTCCAATCAGAGGGTTGTCTATTTGTACGTGAACATGTTCGCTAACCACGTCAATAGAGGACTGCTGACTCCACTGAGACGGCCTGTAGGCGTGACAGAATATTTAGCAGTTATGGATTGTGGCAGAGTGCCTATCAATAATCTGGATCCTGTTATACGGGTATGGCTGCATATAAACATTCGATAGGGAACATTTTTTTCTATCGCAAATAAGTCTGCGTTTGACCACCAACTTGCGTGGTGGTAAGCGAAGGTGTGGTCAACACTGAAGCACGCAGACTCAGAAGATACTCATTTGATAAGCTTTAGATTATAACTCTCAGGAAATATGAAAACCAACAGACTGTTACATTCTCTGGCCTTACGAAACAGATATGTATTTAGAAGGATCTTGGCCAGATGATGTTTGGTAAAGCAGATATCTATTTAACAGTGGGCCGCGAGATGCTAAACGTAACCTCGGAAGACCAACGCAAATATAAGCCTCCTCTCTATTTTGCCAATTTTCTCTTGTCTTGCGTCAGTCTCATCAACGCTAATTTTTAGGATGTCATCGCGTTCGCATCGCATAGGTATTTATGCCAGTGGGCTGAAGAAAGCTGCATGCATAAAAATATTACATAAATTTCCAGATCGTGTGGTTATACAATTCTACAGATGTCTTTACGACCTGGCGAATGTTGAGAGGGAACACGATGTCACCGGATTCTGTAATCCGCTGCTTGCTGTACTTCGCCGAGGTGCCCCCACTGGGGAAATTGGCTATACCATTTGCGTTTATGCCTACTGAAATGCTTGACTACGAGGTACGCAGTCATACTCTACATTGGCTCTATTGTCCAATTTTACTTATAATGCTTTTTAAGTTGAGATTGTAATGTTGTGTAAGAATAGGTAATTTTGCAAATACAACTGGCGTTGTCTTTTTATCAATATGCTGTTTTAGCATAATATATTATAAGTACGTTTTAGCCCAGTAGGTATTTGTGGCTCAGACCATATAAAAAAAATCAAGACAGAATGTTGTGAACAAAACAAGAGGCCGGCAAAACTAAGCCTCGCCGTGTACAGGCACAATTTACAATTACACACACATACACGTACTAAGCTACATACACGTACTAAGTACATGATACTAAGCCTTGGCTCGTCAGTCGAAATATAGCGACGCAGCACCGACGCACTCACATGTTTAAAAACCGGCCTCACTTGTCACTTCACGACGTTCTGTCTTGTTTTTTATTTATTTGGTCTGAGATTTGAGGTAAAAAAGGTGGTCTTTCACTTGACTGGATTTGTTTTTTTTTCTTCAAATATTTTCCGAACGACTACAACTTTAACCGTAGCTACGAGTATTTCTGTTAAATATTCGAATTGTTTTGACAGGTGGTATTTCTTTGTTCATTTGGATATGACACTGAAAAGATTCTGGTGAGAGGACAAGGTGGGCTGCCGAACTGCATCGAGAATAGACTCGATTTGCCAAACTACGTTGAGAAGGTTATCAGATCTGCTTATAGGGAAAACACTGTATGTACCTAATGCCTTAATAAAACAAAGAAATGCTTCTAGAAATTGAAGTCTATTCTGTTGAGGTGAACGTGCACCTATTATACTCTGCGCCACACAAGTTGACGGATGTGAAGTTAGCCACTAGCTGCGCAATAGCCAATCAACGTGCGGCTTCCACGTCACGTCTCGTCAGGATTGGCTATTGCGCAGCTAGTGGCTAACTTCACATCCATCAACTTGTGTGGCGAGGAGTAGGTATAGCACGCAAGTGCTGCACAAGTCGCATCATCAACACATCTATTCTATCTTTGCTGTAGGCGTTTGACTTTTCCGACGAGTGCAGCTCCTACAGCGCGGACTGGTGCGCGTTCAATCTAAGTGAACGTTTTGTTCTAGATCCATTTGTCTACGGAACACCTAACGATTCCAATAATGCCTACTCACTCGCTTTCAAGAGATATAATAGCTATTTGCAACGACACAGACCATATTATGCGATTTATTTGGCTTCCGTGAGTTTGAACATTGTGAATTGCAATAGGAAAGATGACTGAAAAACCGTTAGTAGGATTGTCAAAAAATAGAAATATGACAAAGATAAAGCGTGTGGGGACTCGCGAGTCTCGCGACGTCTGTATTATTATACCCATCTTTGACGTCGCTTCCCATTTTCTTTACACATGAATGGACCATATCTTTATAATTACCAGCTAAATAATATTTTTGTATTTATTGTGACTGGAAATGATAGAGGAAATATAATTTTCAGAGAGAGGATTGCAAATATAGTAAACATAGTTATGACGCCGTGCTGGGGCGTCATACATCCGAAATGTACAGAATGGATAACAATGACCGTGTATACTCTTCAGGAGCCAGCTACTTTTACGTAAGATTTAGCAAAATGCGAAATGAAAATTTTGGCTGTTCAGAGGTACTCATCATTAGGAACCACTTTTACAATGGTACCAACCCCGAAATTACAAAATATGACAACTTTTTCATAAGTTTCATTGACTGTTTGCAAAATGCATGAACGTTTTATTTCGAGATTACAGGGTTATTTCTGAGGTAAAAGTTGTTTAAAATAACGAGTACAATCGTATATCGAGTAACCTACCTCTGAAAGTCCTGCACTTTGCTTTCCTTCACCGAAAAGCACGTGATGTGATATTTAGCTTAAAATCACGTAATAATACCAGTACCTAATATAAGAAAAAATATTACAGGACAACAGTAGCCTGTGAAATTTTGGACCTGACAGAGCGTAAGCGGTACCAACGGAACGAATTACTCAGGAGAAATAAGATAGAGAAATGCAATCAAGAATTCATTATCACAGAAGACGGGCAGTTTCATCCAGTATGTGTTACTTGCCTCATCATTTGAATCATAGAACGGCTACTGGATATGGCCTCTATAAATATCCAAAGACCGGTCGGGAGTAGCTTGCCTCCAGCGCGATCCTGCGGCCTTAACGAGGTCGTCTGACAACCTTTTGGGTGGACCTCATACTCATCTGCGCTTGCCGGAACATGATCTTCACATTAGAACTTTTAGACCCCATCGGTCATCAGTTCTCCGTACTATCAATCCTTCGAGCTATGTCGGTAACTGTAGAACGGCTACTGGATATGGCCTCTATAAATATCCAAAGACCGGTCGGGAGTAGCTTGCCTCCAGCGCGATCCTGCGGCCTTAACGAGGTCGTCTGACAACCTTTTGGGTGGACCTCATACTCATCTGCGCTTGCCGGAACGTGATCTCCACATTAGAACTTTTAGACCCCATCGGTCATCAGTTCTCCGTAGTATCAATCCGTCGAGCTATGTCGGTAACTGTATGTTTTACGCTGTATACCGAAGTAAAGTGCTAGTTTTGATTTTGATTTTTATTCTAGGGAATTAACGATTCTCCACCTTATGTTTTGGACTTGGAAAAACCTCAACCGTGGTACTTGGCCATGACGGTTTCTATATCATCGAAGGGACAGAGAGATGGATGTACAAGGATGCTGTTGAAACAAATGTGGGAGCGGGTATGTTCAAGTTTATACTGCTTACTATTGAGGCAGATAATAAAACCTTTTGTCCGCCAAAATCACCTATACTTGATCAGCACTTTCGGGTGCAAACGTTGTCTAAAGTGAACAAGTAATAAAAAAATGAAAAATCCATCCATGTTAAGCTTGTATAAGTATCCTTGTTTTATTGATATCCCAGGATTTATAAAGGAAGGATATTCTATGAGAAGAACCAAAAACCTGGATAGGTCAGTGGCGGTTAGTATTTTGTAGAAAGGTGAAATGCTATCTGGAAATGTCACAGAGGTCTGAACTCTGGACATTTCCAGAGTTAGAATAGAATAGAATATATTTATTTGCATAATATACAGAGCTAAGATATTAAAAGCTAAGTATACACCCTGCCTAGTAGGGCATAGCAAAACATCATAATATTAGGTAAGTGAATATCTTAAAAAATACTTACTAAGCTAATCTTATTCTAAGCTAATCTTAGTTTTGCAGTAGTAGCTAAAAAAATATTTGATCTTAAAGACATTCTTGATGGGTCATTAAAAACAGTCTCAAACGATCATTTTGGATTGGAAATATTATGAATAATGATACCTACTTAACGTATGTTTCCAGGTTCCACCTTACGATTTGCTATCGTCGGACCTGAATGAGCCGAACGAAAACCGCGATAAGTCATCGAGTGGGAACAACATGACTATGGTGGACATCATAAAAGTATTGGACGGCATTCTGTGGTGATTAGATTTTTCTCTAATTTAAGAAACTGCATAGTTATGTGTCTTACGTTTAAATAAGTTTTCTTTATTAGTTTATCTGTATACCTAGCCGGTATTTTCGATATTTTCTTTTAATTTTTATTCTGAGCCAGCGGAGCGCTGATGTTTCTTTGAATGACTAACATTAAAAAAAAACATTCTAAGATATCATTATCATAGGTACATTATGATAAAGCCTCAAAAATCGAGGGTCCGAAGGTCTATAAACTTTTTGTATGGAACAGCAAATTTTTTTTTTTTTGCTATTTTGATGTTCATCCCATGGTAAAAATTGGTCATAATGATGATATCACAGCTATATCATGTCCATCGTTTAAGAAAAAATATCATATCTATACCAATATTATAAAGAGGAAAGATTTGATTGTTTTCATCGAATAGGCTCCGAAACTACTGAACCGATTTGAAAAATTCTTTCACTGTTGGATAGCTACACTATTTCCGGTGAATATAGACTATATTATAGTGTCAAAAAAATTAGGGATCCTTACTATTTGTCTTCTTTAGCCAATCGTACCCGGGCGAAGCTGGGGCGGACAGCTAGTCCATAATATTTAGTTAAATGATAATATTCTGTTGGCAGGGATGCACTGCATAGTAAAATGTTCAAGAATCAGATTTCGTTTTATTCCAAGGAAGAGATTCCGACGCACTCTCAACTGGTTAAAGTCATTGATAGTGAGGTGAAACCGCGCTTGAGCAGACGGTGGGTTGATTTTTGTTTTTCTCAGCCGGTCGGGTCCCAGCGCTAGGTATGGGCTCATTTCTCTCAGTGGCGGCCGCGCGCTACCACTACATCTGTATGTATTGCAGACACTACTGTAGCCAGCCCGGACACTCCGCGATTTTACATACAAAATCTGCTGTCTTACGCACACTACACAGTACTTACTCATATACAACCATTCGCACGATCGCTACACGTGCATTTGTTTTGTGTGCGGAACGTCTATGGCTGTCAGCGATCACTACGACGTGACGACATGCCGCGTGAGTGAGACAGTTGCGTATTCAATTTGCAAAAATTAATATAAATCTAGTGCTTAAAAAAGTATAACAATTACTTTCGTAGTATTATTACTGACTACTCCTTTGACTGTAGCGAGTGGCCGCCACCGGCCACACGTGTGCACCGCGTTTTAACAAAATGTATGACAAATCGTATGAACTGCTTGTCGCTGGCCACCGGTGGCTGTGGTCGGTGGCTCTTCTGCTCCCAGCCTAAGAGTAAAAGTTTGTGTCTCATCTTATAAAGGAGCGGGATAGGTGTATCTCATTCTCGCACTGCGTGACTGTGACTGAGATGTTAAGTTCAGGCCTTATAAACTATTTTTATTGAAGTGAAACTTCTAATGCGACTTCCAACAAGGTTGTGTTAAGCGTTTAACGCAACCATGGAGGGGGTATGAAAGCACTGTTGCGTCGAAGTTTCACTTCATCCGCGCGGAGGGACTCCACTTGCATTTTATTTTTCAGGGTTACTTCTGGAATATGCGACGCCATCGTCAACAAGGCTGTATTCCATATGTACTCTCTGAACCCGAAACACGACAGTATTGTGGAAGTGGAATAATTTTAATTTAATTTTACTTAGTTATAGTCAACGTTATTAAAATGCAAGTTTTTATTTAAATCAATTTTTACTAATTTTAGAGCTTGATTCTTATTTCACAAGTCAATCAGTTTTTAATTATTTTTAGCCAAAAATGGCATAACCGACTTCAACAGTGTACGGAATTCGAATAGTTCGCACAGATCGAATTATCGATGTACATAGTTGTTTTCACATTACTGTTAATTTTTCAAAAACGACTCAGCTAAGTTCGATTAAATTTAAACGGTACCACCGAATGGGAAGTATGATCTACCACACAAATATTTTTTCATAAAAATCGGTTTATAATTGGCGAAAATATCAATGAACATTATACAAAAAAATACATACAGAGGAACATAGAACCACCTCCTTTTTAGAAGTCGGTTAATAATGCAAGTTACGTCAAAAAATACGTTACGTTAAATCAATTTTCTCTTATTATAGACCTTAATTCTTATATCACAAGTCAATCGGTTAAAAATAAAAAAATACCTAACATTAGGAGTGGTTGGTCACCCCACGGGTCAATCTAGTATTCTGTCAACCTCTGAAGTTTCAACTGGAGTTTCTTAGGTTTCGGCTTCGAGCAAATATCAATAGAGCCACAATCGTGCAAAAAAAGTGTGCGAGGCAAAACTCTGCCCAAGCTATGTAGTGGGCAGGCTTTTTAGTTAGTCGTAAGGCGATAGCAAACCAACTACAAGGTCGAGCGATGCCAAGTGCTCGGTTACAAGCACTAATTAGGTGACATAACGTAGATTCGAAAAAACGGGTCATAAATAAATAAATAAATATTGGGGGACATCTTACACACGGTATCTGACCCAAACTAAGCAAAGCTTGTGATATGGCTGCCAGAGACTGATATACTACATAAACATATTATTTTAAGTACCTATATACTTACACCCACGCCTCTTTGATCCAGAAGTCAGGTTCACTAACCACTGAGCCACAGAGGCAATCATTGTGAATTATTTAATGTAAATATCTAAGTCGGTATGTATGACGGCGCTGGGATTTTTTTTACTACTTTCACTTAGGGACTGTGGCTTTGTAGATATTTGCTCGAAGGGTTTCGGTGAAGCGATGACGGTGACTGCGACTCTATCACCGAGTTTGGGAGTTTGGTGGCCGCAGAGGTTGCTTTTGTGTCGTCAACTTAGTATGTAGCTCGCGCTACATAAGAAAAACTTGCGTGACAGTTAATTTTTAGCGTTCCGTCTGTCACCAGGTGTATATCATGAACCGTGATAGCTACACAGTTGAAATTTTCACAGATGATGTATTTTTGTTGCCGCTATAACAACAAATACTACAAATAAAATTAAACATTTTTTTTAATTTTTTGAACAAACATGATTTATAGCCGTTTTTTGCTTGATATTAAAAACGGCTACAGGTAGAAGCTTGAAATGAGTCGAAGGGGGATCCCACACGGTACGGAACCCTTAGTGCGCGAGTCCGACTCGTACTTGGCAGATTATTAAGTCTCTTTTAAGGTAAGGTAAATAGTTTCACTGCGCTCGCTGTAGCGACTGGCTCAGTTCTCCTCCGTTCACATTGAACTATAGATAGGGCAGAACGCGTCATCTTAGTTTTAGTTATTTAGCACGATCTGTATTAGCTACTTAGTAATGTTAATTTAATAAAATGCAAATAACGTTATATCAACTTTCGCTTATAATAGACCTTAATTCTTATATCACAATTCACAATTAGATAAACAACTCAATCAGATAAAAAAATAATCAAATTACCTAAAGGTAGGAATGGTCAGTCAAGTATCCTGTCGAGTTTCAGCTGGAGTTTCCTAGGTTTCGGCGAGGCTATGACGGTGACCGCGACTCTGTCGCCTAATTTAGGTGTTTGGTTGCCGCAGAGATTGCTCCGATGTATGAGACCGTTATCTCCCACGCCGCAGTCGACGAAACAACCGAAAGGCACCACGTTGCGAACGACACCTGAAATATAATAGTAAAAATCGATCTATAAAATAATTAATCGTGGTTGTTAGTCTCGCTAAAACTCGAGAACGGCTGAACCGATATGGCTAATTTTGATCTTGAAATATCTGTGGAAGCTAAGGTTGAGGGCGTTTACTGTACCAGCCTTTTTAATAGTCCACTGCAGGACGTAGGCCTACCCACGAAGGGCGATTGGGCCATGTCCACCACGCTGGCCCAGTGCGGGTTGGTGGATTCACATACGCCATCGAATTTCTTCTACGGACGTATGCAGGTTGCCTCACAATGTTTTCCTTCATCGAAAAGCCAGTGGTGTGAAATTCCGTACATAAATTCCAAAGAACTTGTTGGTACGGGACCGGGATTCGAACCCACGACCTCACGATTGTCAGGTCGGTATCATTATCACTAGATCACCACGGCGTCACGGAGGGCGTGTAAACGGTGAGAAAATTTACAAAAGTTGCGAGAAAAATTAATTTCATTATCCCATACAAAATGTTCCTGCATGTAAAAGCTGTCATTTACAGTTGACAGATGGTGAGATAAAGTTCATCGGGTCAGCTAGTATAAAAAAAACCGACGCAATAAGATTCCTACCGCAGATAACTAAGAACTGATAACTTTGAAACGGCTGATCGATTTTGATGAAATATATCTATCACACACGCACGCACGCGCTCACATGCACACGCACACACAGAAATGAGGAGATCGTTGGAAGAACTCTTGGTTCTTTATTCCTTGTTTCTTAGGACTAACGCCTAAAAATAAGGATATATCTCCTTATCGAGATCTCTGAATCACGCTAGGTGCAAACCGCTTCCAACCGCTTTTATTGGAGATCTATAGTATATCCAACAGAGGACGCCCTATGACTGAAATGATGACTGCCAATTCACAGATCGTCAGGCAAGCTGTAGAAGAAAATTGAAAGCGACCAATTACTAGGTCCCTGAACCGGCGTGATGGATATGGCCTAAACGCTCTTCGTGAGTAGGCCTATGTTCAGCAGTGAATTATCCAAATGCTGGTACAGGTAACAGAGCCCTTAGTCCAGGTTTTGAGTAGTTTATTTAACTTTCGCGTTCGCGTGTGGCTCTATACATCTTGGTTAGTTCTTCCTAGTTACCACCAGGTGCGCTGTACAAAAATGTATAGAGCCATACGGAAACAGCTGTAGTTTCAATTTACGTGTAAGCTAGGACTAACCCCTCACCCAATCAGGTATACAATCTTCAGTGATAATTTTAGTTACAAACCTGTAAGCGCCATGCCTTCCCGAACCTGGTCGGTAGCCTGCACAGCCAACGAATAAACCGGCCGACAGAACGATATAATATTATCTTCATGAGCCTTCTGCTTAAACGCGTTCAAAATGAGCTCTAACGTGCAAACGTCCGTCTTCAGATCCTCACTGGTCTTGCTTATATCCAGGGATACAGTCAGTCTTTCTACACTCTCCGGGAAATGAGGCTTGCTCAGATCTTTTATGTTCACTCCTATTTTTTTGGCGAAACTGAAAATGAGGAGATAATATAGGCTAGTAACTAATGTACATAATTAATACATTAAGAAAATTCTACGCAACGACGGTCAAAGTGTTAACACTTTTGCTCATTACAAGTTAGCATCAGTAAGATTTAGAGTAATTCAAAAGTGATGTCTCTCTGTGTGACAAAGTCCGTTTGTTTCAGCAATAGTATGTCCACTGCTGGACATAGGCCACCCCGACGTGACACAGTAGGTATTTTCGAACTATTCAAACAACTTAACGCCGAATTTTGAAACACAGAATTAAGAAATACATACTCGGAAGTGGTATACGTGGTATACGTTCGAGCGGACGATGCAATATCTTGGAGTATTTTCATATAAAATCCAGAAAAAGCTGGTATATTATGGATAAGCATGCCAGACTGCATCGCTGCTTAACATCGGACAGGATGTGATCGAACGCAAAACCCATTCCTTTAGCTACTCCCAATACAAAATACATCAAACTTACGCTTTGGCAATGGTGTAACTCTCTGGATGTATGATAGTAGCGTCCAAGGGCTCAGTTCCTCCCAAAACTTTCAAAAATCCAGCACATTGTTGGTAAGTGATCTTTCCGATCCCCGCTACTTTCAGAATTTCAGCTCTAGTTGTAAAACTTCCTTTGTCTTGGCGGTACGCTAGAATCTTCTTTGCTCTCCCTTCATTTAGTCCTGATATTCGTCTGTTATAGAAAAAATAAATTTGGGTGGACGAAATTGTCGAAATGGATCGAACGACGGGATTGACACAGGACCGAGAGAGATGGGATTAGATTATATACCTGCCCGGGTAGCACGGCTAAGGAATAAAACAATTTTATCCACTTTTAATGTCAGTTGTCATTGTCAATCCATACTTTATTTCCTCTTCGAGGGAATATAATGGTGGAAAGACAATTGGTCCCTTTGCCATGCTACCCGTGCTGGTAAAAAATTGCTTGATACGCGAGACATTGACACTGACATACGCGTAATGACTCACGAACATCAAGTACCATATTTTTTATAGTCCAAATGTTGTAAATAAAATGTTGTACTTTATGGTCGAGATTCACGAGCATGAAGTACAACATAGTGTACCAAACATTTTGACTATAAAAATTATGGTACTTGATGTTCGTGAGTCATTAGGCGTATGTCAATGTCTCGCGTAACAAGCTATTTTTTACAAAGTATAGTAAGAAAAGGGCCTATACTTGTGGAAGAATAAAGAAGGGGGATGATATTGATATCTGACTGGTTAAAAATCGATAGGCGTTGGTCATGGACAAATAACATCACGTGCATGACCAGTGATACCAAGACCTTGCGACAATATTTGAGAATTTTCGTGTCAGTCCAACGACGGTAGACGAGGTCGAACATTCGATATAATAAGCAATTCTGATTATGGAAACGAGCGTGGTTTTTGCACATTTTAAATTAGATGGCTATGTGAAACGAGCCCGCGTGTTAGTGCTCCAATCTTGAAAGAATTCGTGAAATGCGGTCGAAACTATAGTAGAAAATGACTATCTACTAAATAAAGCGTGAGTAACACATGTGTTCTTTTTAATTTAGAACTAGAGGACCCGCTGCAGCGCCATCTGCCTTGCAGATTTGTGAATCTAAACCATCCAGGACGCACCCAAACGCATACAAAAAATTCATTCAAATCGGTCCAGCCGTTTAGGAGGAGTTCAGTGACATACACACGTACAGTAGAATTACAAAGATAAGCAATTATGTTAACTTCTAAGAAGTAACAATGTTGTCGAAATTTACAGCTGTAAATTAAACAAAAATTGACCTTGAAATTTATTTGATATGTTGATATCAACTAACAGTGTTAACAGTGTCTATGAGGTTCTTTCATCAATCTTACACTTTTCCTTCTCCGAAATGTGATAAATGAATGATCTCCACCGAAATAAATAGAAAGTGATGATAAATGTAAACATACCTTAACATAGCCTGCGATGCAGTGTTGATGTCCACTCCAACCAAGCTGACGACTTTTTCGACCGCGCAGTCTAGTGCGGTTTCCAGCATTTTTGGCGGTATATCGTGTTGGTACATTCCAACTCCTAGGTTCTTCGGTTCTACCTAAAAAATAAATAACAAATGTTAATTCCTAGTACCTAACTAGTATATGGGGTATTCTTCTAAACGACCGACATATTATACACAATACGACGTGACTAAGATCATAACTATGAACAAATTTTACTATTGGGCTCACCCAAAATTAGATTCAGCCGCTCCATACACAAAACTGCAACTCGGAATCGACAAAATGTATGAAACAGCTGTTTTTTTCTAGAATACCGGGTTGGCCCCAAAGTAAAAGTTGTTCACATTGATGGTCTGAATCCTTTCGGCTAGTACACCAGTTCTGGATAACCCTGTATTCTAAAAAATGACAAAGAGTGTTTGTTCAGTTAAAATGATTATTTTACTAAGCAGTAATTTAAATGTCTGAAACAAACCTTGATTAATTCTCCCAAGGGATCTAAAACTCTTCTAGCGATGGATAAAGCTGATATCAAATTCGGGTCCATATTTGGGTGTTCCTGTAAGAAAAGTACTTGTAATTAACATTTGGAATGCATTGAGTTCATTTAATTATCAGTTTTTTTTCATAATACTAATAATTATTTTTCGCAAAAAATAGCACGATTGACGAATATTTCGCACGGATAGATGTAGAATTTTTCACATTATTGTTGATTTATCAAAAATGGCTCGGCCAATTTCAATCTATACCAATATTATAAAGAGGAAAGATTTGATTGTTTGCTTGTTTGCATTGAATAGGCTTCGAAACTACTGAACAGATTTGAAAAATTCTTTCACTGTTGGGAAGTTACACAATCCCCGGGTGTCATAGGCTATATTATATTTTTTTTAAATTAGGAAGGCTGCTAGTAAAATATACGGAACCAATTTCAAAGTACTTTCCAATAAAAAAATAATTATAAAAATCGGACCACTATGTAAAAAGTTATGCGTGGTTATAGTACATAAAAAAAACATACGCGTCGAATTGAGTACCTCCTCCATTTCGTCGGTCAAAAACTGCCAAATCACAACAAGCCAAAATAAGAAAGGCATCGGATAAAATCGATTAAACATAAAGCAGACGATTTTCTCTATTACCCACCGAATACAAATTTGACTTTTCGCTGAAGGAAAACATTGTGAGGCAAACTGCATACGTTCCGACACAAAATGCGAAGACGTATGTGATTTCACTAACTTTCAGCTGGACCCACGGTGGATAGGGCCTAATCACACTTCGAGACCATGCCTGTGTTCAACAGTGGAACATCTACAGCCGATACCGCACAGCACCGTAGACAAAAAAAAAACTCGTGATATAGATACAGCAGGGCAATTCTGTTAACCGATCTCGATACTGGAGTGACACGTTCTAGAACCTGTCTCGTTTTTCTGACAGTTCTGACAGCTCAAAGCTGTCAAAAGAACGAGAGAAGACCAAGAACGTGTCACCTCAGTAACTAGATCGGTTAACAGAACTGCGCCGCTGCCGCTGGTCACATAATATGGGACCCAAGTTGGTTTCAACTGGTCTCTACAACAATCTCTAAGCGATGCTTACCTTCTGAGCTTCCTTGCTGATGGAGTAAATGGAGGCTCCTTGCTCGGGCACGATGATGACAGGGATCTGGTCTGATATATGATGACTCTTCAGCCAGGTCTCGGTCTCGCGACACGCGGTACCGTTGCCGAGCCCGATCAACTCTACTCTGGAAATATTTTAAGTCTATACTATCTTTTATCATTCCTTTGCCATCTAATAGTCCGAGATCCCACCGCAAGAACATCCCGCTCATAGCGTACACGGTTCAAACCATTTTTTTACGTTATTATATGAATAGGAGAATAGGGTTGCCTTGCGAAATTTGGCCGCAAGTATTTGAAATTTAATAATGTTTAATTAATTTGTACGAAAACCTTTCCTTCATTTTTTTTTTTTTTATTTATATAAATGTATTGAATAGGGGAACATACATAAGCCAGGTTGCCTTGGGAAATGTGACCGCCAGTTTGTTTGATTGGAAAAAAATTGATTATTTTTTGACAAAACATTTCATTCACTTGTTTTTTAGGTACATTGCGAAGGTGTTTCGACCGAATGCATAATATTGTGATAAATTCGAAATGTTTACGGGTAACGGGTTAATAAGGCGGAGCAAACTTTAGCCATGCAATCCAGTTGTTGATATTCCAATATCACCTTAATTACTTAAAACTTTAAGTCTAAAATTGTGTAATTAAATTACCGGTGTCTCATTTCCATTTAAGTATATTTTAATAATATACCGTGTCAGAGGGGTTTCTCCTGAAACTATATCCTTCAAAGCCCAGCTTTATGATTGGTTGAACTTACTTGAATTTTGTTATAAGTTCTTTCAGTTGCCTGGCAGCCACGTCGTTTGCGTTATACCCTCTCAGATTGGGATACAAGGTACAGGCTTCCAATTTATCGCCATTTGCATTGATAATACCGAGCTGAAATAACATTCATACGGAAATTACACCAATAATCTTATTTATACTTAAACACTATTTTCAAAGACATTAATATTATTATCACGCGATAGACGAGTACTAACTACGAGGTAAGCTGCGGCCTTGTTTACATGTAAAGCGCGTGATAACTATGACATACGCTGTGGCTTTGTTTACGACGCTATTGTATTAATTGTTTTGTTGTGCTTTTTATATTCAAGAACAGGGTTTCGAACTTTAATGTTGTTTACTTTGTCAACACGATAGCGTCTATTAATTCGAGTATCATCTCGATTAATCCAGAGAATTCGAGGCGACTTTAATTTTACTATAAATAGACCGGCCGGCCCTTGGCCAGGCAGTGTTTTGTTTACCTTCGGAGCGAAAGCATCTCGTGTTTAGTGTAGTATTCAGTGACTAGTGTGTGTGAATATCTGTGCCAGTGCGAAGTGTTTTGTGCGAATAAATTGCATCGTGTTTTGTGATTTTGTGCAATAAAGTGCACAGAGTGAATAATCGGCATTTTAACTAATTATGCAAGAACCCATTTCGTAACGATATTAACATTAAGTAAAAATCTAAACTGTACTTATTTTTTTAGTCAAGTCAAGAAGTCAAGTCTCACCTTGCACCCAGCTTTAAAACCTGGGTCCAATCCTGCAATAATTCTATTCTTGACAGGTTCAGTCAGGAGATATTTCTCCAAATTGGTTGTGAATGTCTTGACCGCCTCCTTCTGGGCTACGTTGGTAAGATCAGTCCTCACTTGTCTGGAGAGCCAGGGCTTAATGAGGCGATTGTAAGCGTCGCCTAAACCTTTGCGCACCCAGTAGTTGCTTTTCCAAAGCGTTAGGCAGAACCTAGAAAATATTAGTATGACAAAGGCCAGTCTGGAACCAAAATAGATTATTTCGCTCCAGTTTGGCTGCGTCGAACAACACGTTTGCCTTAAATTTGAACCTTGTGCCAACTACTTTTCCAAGTTCAATTTTATGAACAGGCTCGGTATAAACCGCATCATACAAATTAGCGGATGTGAAGTTAGCTACAAGCTGTGGGAAACCCAACGCGCAGCTGTAAGTGAGCTTCAGTCAGGATTGGACTTGTATGATTCGGCCTATACTCAAGGATGAACTTAATTTGTTTGTATTGAGAGTGTTATTTGGTTTGTGTTCTCCTGATGCTATTGCCCCACATGCGTCTTAGTGCGTAAATTAGCACACTAACCAAGCCGACTATTGATCACCGATGCATAGGCTGATATAGCGCGTTCATTAACGCGTTAAGACGCAGGTGGAGTAGTACGTACCATTACGAACACCCACTGATACACAGCACATTCAACAGGTTAAATTGACCAATTTTCTACAAAAAGGAGGAGGTACTATGTTCGTCTGTAGATTTCTTTTTTGTGTATAGGAGGTGGTCCCATTTAAATTTTGTCGAAATCGGCTGAGCTATTTTCGATATATCAACAATAATATACATGGATGTTACGTCGATTCGTGAAATCTGTTCGAATTTTGTACACAGTTGAAGTCGGTTATGCAAACCTTTGGCGAACCAAGTGTCAAGTTACCTGGACTAACTTAACTAACCTCTCAAGTTTATTATGGAACCAATCAGGAACCACAACTTTCACACTCAGGATCTTCTCATCTTCACCTCTATTCACAGCCAGCGTCTGATGTGGCTTCACAAAATGGCTGGGGCATTTCCATTCGAAATATATCTTGTAAGTCTCTGGATCTGACTTTTTGTCCTGTTTTTCTGATTCCTTCTTCTCTTTAGTTGAGCTTTTTGTTCTGCTACTTGTTATTGTAAATCTGGTTTCTTCTTTTCTAGAAAAACGTGGGAAAAATCATCATCACTATCTGCTTAAACACAAAAGATTTAAACACGCTTTAAACACTGTTTATCCGTGCAATTAGTATTGCAAAACGTTGGCTAAAGCGTGCGTAACTGTTAACTTTTTATGGTAACACGGTATAACTAAGTCTCGTTTTGACATGTTGAAAAAATTAACCTGTGGTGCATTTGCTAGCTATGCAGCACATACATGTGGTTTTTCTCAGATTTATCTTGTGAGCATTGTTGTTGTATTTTAGATCACATTTGTATCAAAGGATTTTAAGGTACCTATCCCTCACAAAAACTGTACCAACCTGATAAGATCTCCATATATCATTTGAATCTGTAAAGTGACTCTATATTTTTAGGTTTGCCCAACAGTTCAGTTTTGAGGAGCAATTTTAAAATCTACATGACTATGCTTTGTGTAACAATTTTATTTTATTTGGGTACCTTATGCCTAGACTGCAAATTTAATCGAAGAATGTGTTTTTATAATATCATAAATTATACTTACAATCCTCTCATATACTCCAAAACCCTAGTATCTTTGTAAATAATGTCAGCTACAATATGTGTAATATGAGACTCCACTTTCTCTGGAGACGACAACTCTTCGTCATTAGTACATAGCATGTTCACATTGACATATTCTCCGTTAAGTGCTCGAATAGCTAGTGGTTCCAAGCCGAGACCACGGGCTCTCTCTGCCAGTGATAGTGAATGTGATTTCAGTGGTGCATACTGTAAAGAGAACAAAGGAAATAATAAATATTAGGGGGATATCTCATACACAAACTCTGTCAGTTATAGAGCAAACACTTAGGATCATCACAAAAATGCTTGGGTAGGAATCGACCCAGGCTTCTTTGGCTCAAGAGTCAGGATCACTAACCACTGGGCCATTTAGGCAGTTTGGATGACAATGGAATATTAATTACTTATTAATATTTATAGCTTATTTCTGCAGCTTTAGTCATGTCCTATTTAAATTTTTGCACTATCCCATAGGAACTTTATCTTTCTGGGGTAAAAAGTAGCCTATGTCAATTACACCATCACCAAAATAATCAGCCAAGTACGAGTCAGACTGGCGCACGGAGGGTTCCATACTGTATGGGAAATATCCCTTAAATATTTATTTTATTTTAATTTTATTATTTATTACTGAAGTGAATATAAAACTAAATATTCTGTGAAAATTTCAAGCATCTACCTGTTACCATTATTAATATAGAGCGAAAAACGTCTGAAAAATCAGGTTTGTTGTATGGGAGCCCCCCTTAAATGTTTTTTTTTTAGTATTTGTTGTTATAGCGGCAACAGAAATACATCATCTGTGAAAATTTCAGCTGCCTAGCTATTATGGTTCATGAGATACAGCCTGTTGACAGACAGATAGACGGACAGACGGACATCGAAGTCTTAGTAATAGGGTCCCGTTTTTCCTTTTGGGTACGGAACCCTAAAATCAAGACAGGGTGTCATGAACAGACAAGTGAGGCCAATTTTTTATACATGTGGTGAGTGCATCGGCGTTGCTCCGCCATAGATCGACTGATGAGCCAAGGCGTAGTTTTGTTGTATGTGTTTGTGTGTATAATTGTCTCTACATGGCGAGGCATAGATTTGCCGGCCTCCCTTTTTTGGTTCTCAACATTTTTTTATTTGGTCTGAGATATCCATGCAAAAATTCAAGTCATTCCATTGCTCTATTGCTGCATGAAAGAGTAACAAACCATCAAACACATGTCCACATTTATATTATTAGGATATCTGGGGGAATAGGAGAGGGTATGGGGGGTGGGCTGAAAACATGGTAGAATTTTCATTTTAAATTCCACTGGATATAGACCTTTCTTATATAATCCTATAAGATCAATTGTACAGTTTCCATCCCAATCAGGTGATTAGTCTGTCCACAGGATAGTGTATCTAGGCTTGCTAATAACCAGGTTAGCATTTAGACTTTGAGCAAATATCTACAGAGCCACAGTCTCTAAGTGCAAATAGTAAAAAAATGTCAGAGTGCCGTCATACATACCGATTTAGATATTTGCATTAAATAATTCACAATGACCCGTTTTCTCGAATCTCGACGTTATATCGCCTAATTAGTAGTTGTAACCGAGCACTTCGGCTTGGGCGGCATTGTAGTCGGCTTGCGATCGCCTTACTACTAACTAAAAAGCTTGCTCACTACGTAGCTTGGGCAGGGTTTTAGCTCTGACCCTTTTTTTGCACAATTGTGACTCTATAAATATTTGCTCAAGGCATTTAGATAAAGAAAATAAATATACCTAGTTAAAGTTAATAAAAGTTATTTATAGCAATTAAAAAAAATGTGAAAATCTTTCATACCACCAAGTCCACTTCTGATAAATTTCTCGCATTTAAAAGACTCTTTTCTACTTCTGGAGTCAACTTCTTTGATTTTTTCAGTGTTTCAATGACAGATTTCACTTTTTTCTTTAACTGTGCTACATTTTGGTAGCTCTCAAATAAGTCTTGAAGCCTGTTAGACAAAAGCAGTAGACATAAGTTTTTTGTATCATTATTTTAGCCTTTTTTATGACCACTGCTCCATAAAGGTTTTTTAGTATCAATTTTTGGTTGGAGAACAGCATATTTTTTTCATAATGACCTGTTTTTGATAGACTGACTAATCTTTCCGATTCAAGAACAGCCACATGGTGGGATGTATACCAGGGGTTGGCAAGTAGTATTAGTTGGGGTCCGGATACTGTTGAAAAATTAGTATGAGGTCTAGAAAAAAAGCCAGTTTTATAAAAGTTTTATTATTCTTGAGAGGAGAGCAAATTCGAAGAGTCTCTTATTTATGCAGAAGTCTGTAATGTCGAACGTTATTTAGTTTTTAGAAAAATCATCTTGGAGGAAGTTCTTTCACATAGGTATGTGGAGCCAAACATACTGCTCAATCGATAGCTATACATAATAGTTATTTACAATTGTCAAATTTTTCATCATATTTACTTACAAATAGAAATTATTTCGTGTTTCGACTACCATGTTGTATACTGTCATGCCGGGAACGGCGGAAACAAAACTAGTGATGACATTTGACACAGCTTTTTAATTACAATGAGTAAGTAACTTACTGATACAACAAAAGGCTGCCTGAGAGCGTTAGTACATGTCCGTTTTTTTTTAATCGGACCACAGACCATCATTAAACAGATAGTTTGATTTGTTTGCCATATGGATGACCGGTGTATCTACACACATTCATTATAAACCATACACCATCGCGAATCAGGTGAAGAAAACGGTCCATTGTCCGGTGAAAAAAATGGCTATGTACATGTACTCTCATAATTATGTGTAGTGTTGATTGTCTGACAAACTATAAAAACAACTCACCTATCAGGCATCAAGTGATCAACGTTTGCTTTCCTATACCTAGCAATGAAAGGCAGAGTACATCCCTCAGTCAATAGAGCTATAAAGTTACGTGCCAGACCTAATGGTACTTTCTCCACATGTGAGAGTATCTCAGATTCATCCCACATATTTTGAACTTCATTATTATTTTCAACAGAATTTGCGGCTATACTTTCCGTTTTTAAATATGATTTACTGTTACCGGCTTTGGCCTGTACTTGACCGTCCACTTCGGATGTTTCAATTTCAACCTTATTTTCCTTGGGTTTTCTTGAGCTTGTTGCTTTCCTTTTAGCAGCGACGATACCTTCATCTCTTACAGTTCTTTTCTTTACAACTTTTTCACGTTTTTCAGTAGTTTTCGTTACTTTTCTGGTTTTTTTCTCTGGTATAAAATCTTCATCGGAGTCATCCGAAGTAACGGCTGTACGTTTTCTGGCCTTTCTTGTGGGTTTCTCCATTCTGTGTGGTCAGTGAGAGATTGTAGTTGATTCTTAATAACAATAAACTTATAGAAGCACGTCGTTTATGATTTTAACTAATAAAATACCAAAAATAAGAATTATAAACAGAACATAGACGGACGAATTCAAAACTAGTGTGACCATTTTCAGAATGATGTAAACTACTAAACGTACGTAAATAACTTTTCTACTGAAATCTACTGATATAGAGTACCTATGTGAAGAAAGAGAACGATCGTGGCGTTACGGTAACGGTTAACGGTGTAACGGTAACAATAAAAATTTTAATCAGCAGCCAAGCTACCATCTACTTGGTTGACGCGTATAAAAACCGAATTGGTTGTCTTACCAACACGTTGAATTAACAATGCCAAAGCAGTGTTGTCAACGTAACAAGATGGCGGGCACAAGCCGTGCCCCGTCCGGGCCGTGGCCGGGTCACTAATTTTTGTTTCCTTTTTAATCGTATGTTTCGTTTGTTTTGTTTCGTGATGTTTAATCGTTGCATGTCACGATTTCCCCTAATGCAGTCTTTGGTTTCTTTTACAATAAGGTAGTTTTCCATCTCATAAAAAATTTAAAATAATTATACAGAGTTATTCCTAATGAATTAGCATTCTTTCAGGGGCTTATTCTGAACTTTTGTACTGAGAATTTTGTCAAAATTTAAAAAAAAAATTTCGCAGGTGAACGATATTTTTCTATGGAACAATTTTTTTGCGTTTTTACGAAGGTTGCAGATTGTAGAACAAAAGTTGCTAAGTAGTTTTGATGTACAGAATAAGCCCCTAAAATGATGCCAACTGATTAGGAATAACCCTGTATACGTTTAAAGACGTTAGAAACATATGAAGTACAGTAGGTAAAGGATTATTAGAATACCTATCTTAGTAAATGACGGAGTTATGGATGTTTAAACATTACCACAAGAAACCAAAAAGCTATGCAACAGATTTATGCGTGTGACGTCACAACTCCCTAAAGCCGCGCCGTGGATTAGGCGGGAGTAAGGAAAAAAGGAAATAAAGTGCTTCATCTATACCAGGAAAATGCCATTTTTGCGCTGGAACCCCTCCCCTCCCATGCGATTTTGGAGGACGACGTTTTGCTGGTTAAGTGGTCTGACATTTCCATAGATACATCTCAGGGCTGGATCTATCATATGGCTATTAGGCTTCAGCCCAGAGCCCTGTGTATTCCAGGGGTCCAAGCTAAGTCAAGCTAAAGTCAAAAATAGACGATAATGCTAAAAAATCTTAAATTTAACTAAGTTAAAGAGATCATTTGAAGCCCAACAAATCCAGCAATTAATTAAACCCATTTATTTCAAGTCTACGTTCAGACGTTGGTACTTTGAGCTAACAGTTAAAATGTTCGGCAACGGTTTTGATTCGGCAACGATTGATTTTCGGAGAACGGTGCGGTACCTAGATTCAGTATTTCAGTAGAAAATAAATTACATCATTAGATTTCTTGCAGTAGAAAAAGTGGTTACGTTTAGTTTAGTAGTTATACGTGGTTTTAATAACGGTCACACTGCAAAAAAAATCCCTATTAAAGGCCGCAGCATACGTAACGGGTTTTTTCACGTACGGGACGGGACGGGACGGAACGGGAAATTTTAGAAATATCGTTCCATACAAAATGTATATGGAAGCGCATATGTCACGGAGACACGGACGGGACGGGAACGTGGCACCGACGGGGGGGGAAAAATATCGTCGCCAACGATGTTTACCACGTCCCGTCTGGCACGTGCCCCGTCCCGTCCGTGTTCCCGCTACGTATGCACAGTCGCTCCGTTCGTTCCGGAGAGAAAAGTAGTGTTGGACGATTGCATCACCGTCGAATATGGACGACGAAAAACTAATAGAGTGTGTACGCTCACATCCAGCGTTATATAATTTTGCTAACTCAAAGTATTTAGACACTAAGTACAAGAATTATCTTTGGCGTAAAATTGCAGTCGAATTATCACTCACTGGAGACGGTAATCATTTATTGCATTATAAAACTTTAGAACAGATAGGTAGAACTTGGAGACGCCGGCGCGGAGTGTTGCTGCTCATGCACGACGCACTCGGCTGTTTAGGTATAATGCGAGCATTGATTTAATCAAAATAGCGAATTTTGATCATAATCATCATCACCATCTACGGAAGCCTATTATAATACGTGTGTCTCGACACACACTTGATAACTTATTTATTTTGATTATGAAAATAAATCAGGATATAAAGACGTATTTCTTTTCTATCTCTTTCTAAACTTAAATAGTCGAGCTGTCAAAGGAAATGAAACTCTTTAATGAGATTCAAACTCTTTAATAAAATCTCAAATTATCTCAGTGCTTATTACACAAATAATACAAATAATCATTACAAATAAACTTTCAAATAACTATTATTATTATCATTATTATTATTAAATCTATATTATCATTATTATTACTAAATATTATTATTATTAAATCTCAAATTATCTCAGTGCTTATTACACAAATAATCATTACAAATAAACTTTCAAATAACTATTATTATTATTACGAGTAGGTAGGTAATATAATAGTACAGTTCTCGCGAAACTCAAAGTGTGTGGTATTCTCCTTCCTGTTCTCTATTCTGCCATGTAGGATGTACAGAGAATCTCCTTTTCTTGTTCACGGTCGTAACTTCTTCGTCATCTAGAGCAATAGCAATTAAAGCCAATTCTTGAAATGAAAAATCCATCTTTCCTGTTTCACAACACTAGCACGTTAGATCCGAATTTACGTCACGGTACGTATGCATTAAGAACACGTTCCCGTCTCGAACGGGGCAGCCACGCCCCTTTCCCGTTCACGTCCCGTCCGAGGTATTTTCTCGTTACGTATGCTGCGGCCTTTACTAAAGGCCGCTGCGGCCTTTACTTTACTAAAGGCCGCTTTACTAAAGGCCGCTGCGGCCTTTACTAAAGGCCGCTGCGGCCTTTACTAAAGGCCGCTGCATACGTAACGAGAAAATACCTCGGACGGGACGTGAACGGGAAAGGGGCGTGGCTGCCCCGTTCGAGACGGGAACGTGTTCTTAATGCATACGTACCGTAACGTAAATTCGGATCTAACGTGCTAGTGTTGTGAAACAGGAAAGATGGATTTTTCATTTTGACAATTGGCTTTAATTGCAATGCAATAAATGATTACCGTCTCCAGTGAGTGATAATTCGAATGCAATTTTATGCCACAGATAATTCTTGAACTCTAAATAGTAATCATAATCACTTTATTCATAACATTCTGTCACAAGTTATATATATTCAGTTAAAAAGATCGCGTCTTGAATATTCTACAAATATCATTCGTTCTTTTTACCTTGTAAAAAGACAATTATTTATCATTTAATAAGACAATCAATTCAATTAATTACAATTACGTTAATATGATAGAATTACAATTCTATAGTTAATTAAACACAAAAATGTGTCTACAATGCATTAATATTAATTATTGCTCACAAAATACTAACAACAATGTCAACATATAACAAACTAAATAATCGGCCAAGTACGAGTCGGAATCGCGCAAGGAAAATATAAATTTTATTTTCTTTTTAGTATTTGTTGTTATAGCGGCAACAGAAATACATCATCTGTGAAAATTTCAGCTGCCTAGCTATCATGGTTCATGAGATACAGCCCGGTGACAGACAGACAGACAGACGGACATCGAAGTCTTAGTAATAGGGTCCCGTTTTTCCCTTTGGGTACGGAACCCTAAAATTGAAAAAATACTTTGCGTTAGCTAAATTATAAAGGTAAAAAGCTGGATGTGTGACCGTACACACTTGATTAGTTTTTCGTCGTCCATTTTCGATGGTGATGCAAACGTACAACACTACTTTTCTCTCCGGAACGAACGGAGTGACTGTGCATACGTAGCGGAAACACGGACGGGACGGGGCACGTGCCGGACGGGACGGGCTAAACATCGTTGGCGACGATATTTTTCCCGCCCCGTCGGTGCCACGTTCCCGTCCCGTACGTGTCTCCGTGACATATGCGCTTCCATATACATTTTGTATGAAACGATATTTTTAAAATTTCCCGTTCCGTCCCGTCCCGTCCCGTACGTGAAAAAACCCGTCACGTATGCAGCGGCCTTAAGGCCGCAGCATACGTAACGAGAAAATACCTCGGACGGGACGTGAACGGGAAAGGGGCGTGGCTGCCCCGTTCGAGACGGGAACGTGTTCTTAATGCATACGTACCGTGACGTAAATTCGGATCTAACGTGCTAGTGTTGTGAAACAGGAAAGATGGATTTTTCATTTCAAGAATTGGCTTTAATTGCTATTGCTCTAGATGACGAAGAAGTTACGACCGTGAACAAGAAAAGGAGATTCTCTGTACATCCTACATGGCAGAATAGAGAACAGGAAGGAGAATACCACACACTTTGAGTTTCGCGAGAACTGTACTATTATATTACCTACCTACTCGTAATAATAATAATAGTTATTTGAAAGTTTATTTGTAATGATTATTTGTATTATTTGTGTAATAAGCACTGAGATAATTTGAGATTTTATTAAAGAGTTTGAATCTCATTAAAGAGTTTCATTTCCTTTGACAGCTCGACTATTTAGGTTTAGAAAGAGATAGAAAAGAAATACGTCTTTATATCCTGATTTATTTTCATAATCAAAATAAATAAGTTATCAAGCGTGTGTCGAGACACACGTATTATAATAGGCTTCCGTAGATGGTGATGATGATTATGATCAAAATTCGCTATTTTGATTAAATCAATGCTCGCATTATACCTAAACAGCCGAGTGCGTCGTGCATGAGCAGCAACACTCCGCGCCGGCGTCTCCAAGTTCTACCTATCTGTTCTAAAGTTTTATAATGCAATAAATGATTACCGTCTCCAGTGAGTGATAATTCGACTGCAATTTTACGCCAAAGATAATTCTTGTACTTAGTGTCTAAATACTTTGAGTTAGCAAAATTATATAACGCTGGATGTGAGCGTACACACTCTATTAGTTTTTCGTCGTCCATATTCGACGGTGATGCAATCGTCCAACACTACTTTTCTCTCCGGAACGAACGGAGCGACTGTGCATACGTAGCGGGAACACGGACGGGACGGGGCACGTGCCGGACGGGACGTGGTAAACATCGTTGGCGACGATATTTTCCCCCCCCCGTCGGTGCCACGTTCCCGTCCCGTCCGTGTCTCCGTGACATATGCGCTTCCATATACATTTTGTATGGAACGATATTTCTAAAATTTCCCGTTCCGTCCCGTCCCGTCCCGTACGTGAAAAAACCCGTTACGTATGCTGCGGCCTTTAAAACAAAAAACAAACAAAGACTGTTTAAAAATAGTTAAAAAAGTTGTCTAAAATTGTAATTTCGGTGATAATGATCGAAAGTAACGACCAAGAGAAACTTTTGCAAAAGTTAAAAAGATATTTCTACAGAGGAAACCTCAACACTGAACTTGAGGTACAAAAACTTGTGTTTTAAGGTTAACAAAGTTTTAAGGTTAACAATAATACCTATTTGCACTGCCGGATTAACCCTATCAGGGGCCCCTAGGCAGTGCGATTCTCGAGGTGCTATTACAGAGCCTTTACGGCCATTTTGGGGGTTTCAATACCAGGCATCTAGGATTTGTGTGGAACCCTTGGTAAGCGAGCTTGACTCGCACTTGTCCAGTTCTTTTTCTTTATGCGTTCAAGGCTCCCCATGCCCGTGCCTAGTCTGCCTTAGGTATAATCCGGCACTGTCTAATTATTACACTATTATTTGTCTCCATTTCAGCCCCAAGATGTGAGTCTGATGACGTGGGACTGGCAACAAAAGTTCTTGGATGCTACTGTTAATAGTGCCTTGGTAAAAACATATCCAACAAGTAGACAGTTTACCAGATTATTCCTAAAGAAAATTATTGATTATTTAGAAGGAAACCAGGAGGTGCACGATGACTTCTATTCTTATCTGTGTGCTGTGATCAATAATAGTGCAGATGACAGCTTCAACTTCAGGCACTACTTGATCAATAATGAAAGCGAAGTGATTACTATAAAGGAGACTAATAAGATGGTTGTAAATGGCACTACAGGAATGCGCACTTGGGAGGTATAACCGACTGCTTATAATGGGTTAGTCTTTTAATTTTTATCTACAGCACTTTGTTTACATTGTTAATAATGCTGTAGTTTTATTGGTAAAAATCTGTACAATCAACCACTTACAATTTGTTCATACAAATTGAAAAATGAATTTTAGTAAAAATTGTGAGTAAATACAATGTGTTGGTACACATTATATTTAATGCGGTCTAGGGTGTAGCACGCTTACCTAGAAGATATCTATTTACACAGGATTTGAAGACACCCACATTGCACATTAGCGGGAAGACATTCTGGCTGTTCATGAGAAATGAGGATTAAACACTTGGAAAATTTTGGTTTTTAAGATAATCTTTCCCGTTCTGAAATCTGAGTTATGAAAGTACAGTTCTACATAATTAGAATTTTTATTCCATCCAAACTTATTTATAATCCAAGTTTGATTATATTTCAGGCAGCCTTGGTGTTAGCAGATTGGGCGCTCTGCCATAAAGAAGTATTTGCAAATAAATCCATCTTAGAGCTGGGTTCAGGTGTTGGCTTCACTGGTATAACCATTGGAAAGCTGTGCCAGCCACAATGCATTTATTTAACAGACTGTCACCCTGATGTAATGAAAGCCACTTATGACAATATTAGAATCAACTTTCCTGAGTCAGATGTGGGTGAGATTGACAATGGCCGAATGTTGTCTTTGAGTAACGGAAGAACTATTGGTATGGTCTTAGTTATTAAGCTTATTTAGTTTTTGTTATAAATTGTTTGGATTTGCCGAATCATATAAGTCATCAGATGTGAAGTTAGCTACAAGCTATTGCTGGCTGAAGCTCACTTAAAGCTACACTTACATTAGATATTGTGCAGCTTATAGTTAACTTCATAAGCTAGTTAGTAGCTGCGCAATATCCAATCGAAGCGTAGCTTTATGTGAGCTTCAGTCCGCATTGTATATTGCACAGCTTGTAGCTAACTTCTTTCTTCATCTGCCGACTTGTACGATTCAACCTGAGGGGCAGTGACGGATTAACCCTTAATCAAATTAAGCAATTGCCTAGGGCATCACGTCTGGGGGGGCACCAGAAGAAAAAAAAAACCATCCTTAGGTCCTTAGGGCATCACGAATCACGTCTCACTCTCACGTCACCAAAAACCACACCAAAAAAAGTTTCTAGGACTAATTTGAAAATTCGCGCGTTTTAAGTTGACATAGAGTCATAACTCCACTCGCTGCCCGCTAGTGCATTCGGCAATTCGAATGTACCGGAATTGCGATCAATGTTTTGTTGACCAAAGATACAAACTACCATTGCATTGCCTCCAACTGCGTGTAATGCTATGGCCACATCTGCGCCCTACGGCGAAGTTTTCGTCACTGGGGGCTCATTCATCTAATTCAAACGGTAGTAATTGGTTGTTCACGATTTGAACTACTACCTGAAGCTGGGCACACACGCTGCGATGATCGCATCTATTCATCAGATCAGTCCAGCGAGGTCCTAATATAGTTGCATTGCCAGTAGGTAGTTATTGAGGAATCAAAATGACACCCCTATTTTAATCGAAAAATATTGATTTAACAAAAAAAAATTGGCATCAAAGTTGTAGAAAATCAAATTTTAAACAACTTTTGTTCCTATAACTTCTGCTGAAAAATTGAAATAACACAAGTTATTGAAGAAATGAAATGGTACAACCAACTATTTAAAAAAATATCGATCCTACAAAAAGTTGATGGGAATCAAAGTTGTAGAAAATCAAATTTTAAACAACTTTTGTTCCCATCAACTTTTTGTAGGGTCGATCTTTTTTTAAATAGTTAGTTGTACCATTTTGTTTCTTCAATAACTTGTGTTATTTCAATTTTTCAGCAGAAATTATCGGAATAAAAGTTGTTTAAAATTTGATTTTCTACAACTTTGATTCCCATAAACTTTTTGCAGGATCGATAATTTTTTAAATAGTTGGTTGTACCATTTCATTTCTTCAATAACTTGTATTATTTCAATTTTACAGCAGAAGTTATGGGAACAAAAGTTGTTTAAAATTTGATTTTCTACAACTTTGATTCCCATCAACTTTTTGAAGGATCGATATTTTTTTTAAATAGTTGGTTGTACCATTTTGTTTCTTCAATAACTTGTGTTATTTCAATTTTTCAGCAGAAGTTATAGGAACAAAAGTTGTTTGAAATTTGATTTTCTACAACTTTAGTTCCCATTAACTTTTTGTAGGATCGATATTTTTTTCAAATAGCCGGTTGTGCCATTTCATTTCTTCAATAACTTGTGTTATTTCAATTTTCCAGCAGAAGTTATGGGAACAAAAGTTGTTTGAAATTTGATTTTCTACAACTTTAGTTCCCATTAACTTTTTGTAGGATCGATATTTTTTTCAAATAGCCGGTTGTGCCATTTCATTTCTTCAATAACTTGTGTTATTTCAATTTTCCAGCAGAAGTTATGGGAACAAAAAATGGTTAAAATTTGATTTTCTACAACTTTAGTTCCCATTAACTTTTTGTAGGATCGATATTTTTTTCAAATAGCCGGTTGTGCCATTTCATTTCTTCAATAACTTGTGTTATTTCAATTTTTCAGCAAAAGTTAAAGGAACAAAAGTTGTTTAAAATTTGATTTTCTACAACTTTGATGCCAATAATTTTTTTGTTAAATCAATATTTTTCGATTAAAATAGAGGTGTCATTTTGATTCCTCAATAACTACCTACCGGCAATGTAACTATATTAGGACCTCGCTGGACTGATCTGATGAATAGATGCGATCATCGCAGCGTATGTGCCCAGCTTCAGGTAGTAGTTCAAATCGTGAACAACCAATTACTACCGTTTGAATTAGATGAATGAGCCCCAGTGACGATAACTTCGCCGTAGGGCGAATGTGTGGCCGGTCCATAATGTAAAGTAACTTGCAATTTTAACTTGTTTTTTTCCTTTTCAGTTCATTAATTTTAAGCAGTCGGGTTTTTTGTATTAATAATAATATTTTTAAGTTTAAGTATATCGCTATTTTGAACACTTCGAGCAACGTCAGTGTGCTGTAGTGGTCTGACTGCATGAATTATAAGTAGTCTCGGGTTCGATTCCCGGGTATTTGCATTTTTTCACAATATTTATGTTTTGTCATATTTTATTAAATTTTGTTAAAATTGCACACTTAGGTAAAAGCTTGTGACCTAATTATTTTTTTTTGATATTTACTTGTTTTGTGATAATAATCATTAGGATGATAAATAGGAAAGTTCTTACCGCTGCGGTTTCTTTCTTTGGAATAGAATTTTCGGATGTATCACTAGGTATACCTAATTATTCAATTATAGCTTGAATTGAGTTGAATTTATAAGGGCTTTGAAGCCTTCGGCTTCGGAGTTATTAGATTCTACTTTACAGCGTTTAGGTACTCTTTTTAATCATTTATTTCTTTACATACCCCTAGACATGAAGCGTTCACAATTGAGTGGTGCACAAAAACGAAAACACGCAGAAGATAATAAAAAAAAATTGCCGAAACAATAAGCAAAACAAAAACGGTAGCAAGTTTTTTCCGTCCCCCTCAATCTGAACCACCGCCATCAGTTGATATTCCAATTCCAGAGACGTCAAAAACCAGTGAAGAAAAATTTACGATTCTCATCATCTTATTTTACAAAAAACTAATGTTTTTAGGCAGTAAAGGTTTAAAGGCCGATGCTAGTTGACATACGGATAGGGGGGCCCACAGGCGTGGATTGCTTAGGGCATCAAGTAGTCTAAATCCGTCACTGCTGAGGGGTTAGTCCAGGCTTACATGTAAATTGAAACTACAGCTGTTTCCATATGGCTCCATTACATTTCTGAATAGCGCCCCTTGCTGAAACGAGGTAGAACTAACCAAAATGTATGAATGGAGCCACATGTGAACTTAATGTGAGAAGTAAACTTTGCAAAACCTGAACTAAGGGCTCAGTAGTCTGGTTAAAAAAACATGATTTGAAAACTTACTATGCATTAAATAGGTCCAATTTTAAAGTCGCCATCGTAAAAATAGCAACCTAAAATATTGTTCTCTCTATCAAATCCATATACTTAGTGAAAAAAAAACAGGAATAATCTAATTGCTATTTTTACATACAACTGCGCCTCTAAAATTGAGCGTATTAAATCTTTAAAAATTAAGTTATTAGGTATTCTAGATAATGTTACTATAATCTAATCATGACATTGAATGGCCATCCAAAAGTACCTACATTTGATTTCTATCCCAGATTTATGTTTGACTACTCAATTTTGTGTTTATGAGTACAATTAAAATTATCTCTTCTATTTTTACAGGTGCTCTACCCCTAGATTGGAACAGACTGGAAGAACTACCAGATAATATAGTACCAGATGTGGTTATTGGTGCTGATATAGTCTATGATCCTTCAATATTACAGCCACTGTGCGAAGTTCTACAAGCACTCTTAAGCCGAAATGAGAATTTAGAAGTTTATATTGCCAGTGTTATTAGAAATGAAGAAACCTTTGAATCATTCTTAAAATGTCTAGGTAATGAACTTAAGAATGCCTTAATTATTTTGCTACTCTATTTTAATGTGCAATATAATTTTTAAAAAGTTAATTAATTTATTATTGTTGCAGGTAAAATGAATTTCACCTATCAGAAGATAAGCTTCGATAAAAGTGTCTTCATTGAATGGGATCATACAATTAATAAATGTTTATTGAAAATAAATATATCTTCGTAAAGTAAAACAATTATATTTTACTAAGTAGAAATAGTTATTTTTTAGGGTTCCGTACCCAAAGGGTAAAACAGGACCCTATTAATAAGACTCCTCTGTCCGTCTGTCTGTCACCAAACTGTATCTCATGAACAGTGATAGCTAGAACCATAGATTAATTATATAATTGATCTATGTCATTAATTATATAATTAATGTACTACCTATATGCTAGAATGTTGAAATCACAGTCGACTTAATATTTCTGTTGCCGCTATAATAACAAACACAAAAAAACAGAAAAAATAATAATTTAAAATTAATATTTAATTTAAATATAATATTGGTTTGATGTATGGGGGGCCCCCATATCTGAATTTTTAGCCGTTATTCGCTCGAAATTAATAACGGTGACAGGTAGATGCTTGAAATAATCACAGAATATTTAATTAAATATATAGTTCAAAAATAAATGATTAAATTGAAATAAAACAAATATTTAAGGGAGCCCCCCTTAATATTTGTTTAGCCTGTTGTGTTTAGTTTGTTTATTTGTATGGCCCATACAAGAAACGTGATTTTTTGCTCGATATTAGTAACGGCAACAGAAATATTATGCTTGAAATATTAACAGAATAAGTCTTTGAACAGAATAATTAAAATAAAAAATATATTAAGGGGGGCTTCCTTACGGTACGGAACCCTTCGTGCGCGAGTCTGACTCGCGCTAGGCCGATTATTTTTTTAATTATAATTAGGTATTCTAATGTACCTACTGTAGAACTGATACTGAATTTGATACTAATGATTACTGAATTTCCGTCGAAGTATGTACAGCATGAATCTACTCGACAATAGCTGAGGAGTCGTTTATTGTTTGGCTAAATGATAGGCATAAATAAAAACTTAATTCTAGTCAGCTGTCATTGTCACTTTTCTTTGAAAGTGAAGTTTGTGTCAATGTCAAACAATCAGCTGATTTCATGAAATAACCTAAAAATATACAAATTCATCTATAGATCAATGAAAATTATTTAAATTAATTAGATAAACAAGTCATTTTTGTCTAAATAGTTAGCCTTTTATGATAACTTCAAAATACTGTTCAATAAGAATACAGTAACTCTGCGAAAACAAAGTTTTTCCGTACAGAATATCTGAACTAGTTTTACGTAAATATTGTGCAATATGAGTGAAGAAAATGCTCAAAAAGCTGAAAGTAAGCCCGCTGAAAAGCCACAAAGTAGTCAAGACAATGCTGGTGCCAAGCAGGAGGCCTGGGGCTACGATTTGTACCCTGAGAGACGCGGTACTTTCAAATCGAGTATAACCAATGTTCTCATCGGCAAAGAGGGCAAAGAGAATATGGCCAAGTATAAATGCGAGAAAAATGTATATGAATGTATTAAAGAAAGTAAGTATATTTTTTATTTATTAAGCGGCGCCTGCTGTTATACCCAGGTTTACATAGGACTAATAAATTATTTTTATCTGTTAAAAGATATTTGCTTAAGCCCTGGTTACAATATGCTCTCAAAAGTTAAACTATACACACAAACTTAAACATATATGTACATGTAATCTCGGTGCATTTTATTGCCGTTTTCAGGTCCTATTGTTAAACTAATGGTGGCTGCTCTCAAGAGTTCAGGATGGTGAGTGAACAATGGAATTAAACATGCATTGCTAATAATAGTAGTTCTCCAAACAGTAGACCTCACAATACATCTTGTTAACTTATTTATTTATTTATTTTATTATAAAGGACAGGATACATTCAATTAAGAACTACATTTTATGCAACAAAAGTACAGAACTGGAAAATATCCCTGTAAATAAAATATAACTGTATCTTATAAACCTATATCTCGACTCGCTCTTGACCAATTTGGTTCATACTTGCAAAAGTTATTAGGTTTCAGATACTAAACGACCTTGCCAAATATTATCGATACCGGTTGATAAATAGCGCGACAGCAGTTTTCTCCCCTTATTGAGGGAAATACCCCCCAAATAAAAATTGCAGATGACAAAAAAATCCATATACCTGTAATATTTCGAACCTGTGTACCAAATTTCGTCGAGATTAATTAAAAATGCGACCTATAGAGAAAAATCAACATTTGGAGAGACAAAAGCAAAATCACCGATTTAAAACTGAGACCTCTTTCACTTTGTTCATCATCATAATTACCCGTATGACGTCCACTGCTGGACACTAGCCTCCCCTTAATATTTTTACCTATGATTTGATTGTAACAAGTGGTTTTTTGCAGCCCTATTGACATTCGGCGGCATATATCCTGTGAAGTCTGTGACTATTCAGTTAGCGGGGGCTATGATCCAGAGCTAAATCAGGTAAAGTATCTTTTCATTATATCCTCTTCTATCAATGCTCTAGATAATTAATAATTATTTTTTGCAAAAAATATCAAAACCGCCTTCCATCGCGTACAAAATTTTTCAAAAACGGCTTAGCCAATTTCTGTAAAATTTAAATGTGACCACCTCGGGAGTGAAAAAAATTGAATCTTTCGATTCGGTTCACAATTGGCGGAATTATCGATGAACATACACACAAAAAAATACATACAGACGAACATAGAACCTCCTCCTTTTTGGAAGTCGGTTAATAAAAGTATAGGTATCTAGATAAATCTACAACCTATCCATGTCAGAGGCCTTCAGGCGGATTAGAAACTCTGATACCGGGGCTAACCACCCTGCCTATACAAACTTCTTGCATGTGTTGTTAGTTTGTTTGTTTGTAAAGTGCAGGGACTTTTAGAGGTATGTGCTCATCATTATGAATAACTTTTACTATTGGACCCACTGCGAAGTCGCGAAAAAAACAGTTACTTGAGTTTAATTCACAAAATGATTTTTTTGAGGTCTCACAGTTGGTCTCATAGTGAAAGTTACTCATAATGATCTCTCTAAGTAGGTGATTCAGACCATCATTATCAACAACTTTTACTAGAGGACCAACTGCGAAGTCGCGATAAAAACAGGTCTTCTGTATATAAAAAGTTGACCAATTCTCATAAGATCGGGCACGTTACTTTCTGATCACGGCGCAAAGGCTGGGCAGAACAGATAAATTTCATTAGCATCGTAAAATGAAAAAGATAATCCCCATATTCATCCCGAGGCAGCATAAAATAGCCATAAAATCTGGGTGCATGCGCCCTGTAAATTGATACAAAATGATATCTGTTAAACATCGCTTACAATAGGTGCTACTGGAGGCGTTCAGACTCCTGGATTATAACACTGTTCTTTGCTTATTTTGTCTGTATATTATGTAAGTTCCATAGTCAAAAACATGCATACAGAAATACCAAATAATATTTCTGTTACAGATTGTAGTATGTCAGAACGTGTCAACCCGCAAAGGGCTCGTGCAAGGCGTGCTCGCGCACGAAATGATCCACATGTTTGACTACTGCCGCAACCAGCTAGACTTCAAGAACATGGAGCATCTAGCGTGCACCGAGATCCGAGCGGCCAACCTCACCCACTGCTCGTTCACTAGCGCCTGGTCACAGGGCGACGCGTCGTGGACGAGAGTCAAACAAGCACATCAGGTAGGAACTAGCAGCATTCTGTGTGTCTTATCTTCTATCTTCTTTATGTTAATTTCTATGAAAAATTATAAATTTTCATAAATAAGACCTAATCTCACCCACTGTTTGTTCACTACTGCCTGGTCACAGGGAGTCTTGGACGAGATTCAAACAAGCACATCAGGTAGGAAGTAGCAGCATTCTGTGTCAATAGTTTTATAAGCGGCTAACCTGACTTACTGCTCGTTTACTAACGCCTGGTCTCAGGGCGATTCTTCGTGGACGAAGGTCAAACAGGCACAACAGGTAAAAACTAGCAGTATTCTTTGTGTCAATAATTTTCATAGTCAGTTAAAATGTATTCTCTCAAAACTTGGCCACTGATACGAGTACAATTTGATTCCTCTATTGTGCAGGTTCTTGGACTTTTTGGGCATCGTAGCATAACCCGTAATGCTGGGCGCACTATCAAGGGAATATTTTTTTTCATGTTTATCGAAAAAGAATTGACTACTTTATGTTTTGAAAAATAAAATTAAGTAATTCCTAAACATTTTTTTTGCAATTAAATGTAGCTTTGGTTTTTTTTCAGGATTGCGTGAAAACAAAGGCTCTGTACTCCGTCCTAGCAGTGCGGCAGATAGGCAAGAAAGAAGCTATAGACCTCATAGAAAAGGTATTCCCCAAGTGTTACGCGGATTTAGAACCTATTGGCAGGAGGATAAGGCGAAATTCGGATGATATGTTGCGCGCTTTCCAAGAAGCTCGCTACTATGGGTATGAATGATTTTATACGTATTGTATCCTTACATAGTATAAAATAAAGTCGCTGTTTTCGTTTGTTTGTTTGTCTGTATGCTTAAATCTTTAAAACTACGCAACGGATTTTGATGCGGTTTTTTTTAATGGATAGAGTGATTTAAGAGGAAGGTTTATATGTATAAAAATTCCCGAAATTCCCACGGGAACGGGCACAACGCGGGTAAAACCGCGGGGCGCTGCTAGTTTATATATAATATTGACTATAGGCCGAATCACACTTGGCGGCTGTGTTAGCTTAAGTTAGCTGTTATTTTATTTTTTATTTTATTTATTCATCAAAGGTTACAGCAACATTACAGTTAAAACCAAGTTGATGCTGCCCTTACCAAACATGTGAAATATGAGACACAAATATAAAAAGTACAATCATTACCTAATAATCAAACTGATAAATAAATATGTTATGTGAGCTGTTATGTGAGCTTCAGTCAGGATTGGGATTTGCGCAGCTTGTAGCTAACTTCACAACCGCCGAGAAGTTTGATTTGGCCTGTACTAATATTATAGAGTGTATTCCTAGACGACTAAAATATTGTAGGATGCATAGAATTAGAACTGAAGCAATAGAATACTGAAAACATTTTCTTATACATATCTGGTTAAACAGCATACCCGAGTCCACTGTAGGACGTAGACCAACCCACGCAGAGTGATTGGGCCATATCCGCCACGCTGGCCTAGTACGGGTTGGTGGATTCACATACGCCATTGAATTTCTTCTACGGACGTATGCAGGTTGCCTCACGATGTTTTCCTTCACCGAAAAGCTAGTGGTGTGAAATCCCGTACATAAATTCCAAAGAACTCATTGGCGCGGGACCGGGATTTGAACGAGAGTGAGTGGAACAAAAAAAACTCAGACTTGAATGTGGACAGCCGAGATACCTCAGTGCTATTTTGTGAAACCCTTCGAAATTACGTAAGTTCGGGTGTACGAGTATGTGCATCTTTTTCTAACACTTTTTAAATTTCATATTTGAAGTGGGACTAAGTGATATATATCTCTTGGATATTAGTACGGTTTCTATTACTTTAGTTTTAATTCTATGGTAGGATGTCATCATTATAACCAACTTTTAAAGGACTGTGGCGAATTATTAATGACGAAAAAATCATCTCTTTCATGTAAATTTTCAATGACCTTCGAAATATTTTGTATAAATGTCAAACAGTTACTTTTTCGCGATATCCGGACTCATTGTAAAATACCATAATGGTGAGTGCAATAATAGTATGTCTTAGAATATTGTGTCTGTCGTCTAGAAACACACCATGTATGAATAAAAATGGTGAAGTGATTACAAATCTGAATTTTATCGAAAAAATATTGAATATTTCTAATCACTTTTTTAATGTAGTTATTCTAGATAGTGTACATAAAATAAAACACACCCCTCATGATTTAAAATAATGTCTTTTATTTCATTATTTTCATTACTTATAATTACATTATTGCCTAAGAATTCGAAAAGTATTTATAATACTGTCCCTTCAGTTTTACGAGATTTATTTACTATCTAGTGATGTTGAAAGGCACAAGTTTAAATGAGAAATAAATAAGATAATGTTAAACGTCGCGCTCAGCACATCAAATTCAATCTTTATTGTTTTTTTTATTGCCAATTAAAACTGTATTATTCGACGGTGGTTTTATCCATCCATCCATCAGCTGTAAGACGTCTACGGGTGGACATAGGCCTCCAGTATGGATATCCAATAAGCCCGGTTGGAAGCAGACTGCATCCAGAGCCGTCGGACGTGATTCATGGTATCTGATTATAAACATAACTGGCAGTTTTTAAACTTATGAAAATTCGAGAAAATAATATTCAGTCTATATTGACTGTACCAGCCTTTTTAATAGTCCACTGTAGGACGTAGACCAACCCACGCAGAGTGATTGGACCATATCCGCCACGCTGGCCTAGTACAGGTCGGTGGATTCATATACGAAATCGAATTTCTTCTACGGACGTATGAAGGTTGCCTCTTGATGTTTTCCTTCACCGAAAAACCAGTGGTGTGAAATTCCGTACATAAATTCCAAAGAACTCATTGGTCCTACCTCACAATTGTAAGGCGGGTGTCACTACCTCTAGACCACCACGGCTTATTTTATTTGATACTTGTTTCATTCGCAAAATAATTATTTGTATACACACGATTTTTGCAATGTATGCAAGCTGTAAACTCAAAACAATCTAATTCAGTATACTGAGCAAGAAGTTTGACCATAAAAAAGCGAGACGATCATTAACTTAGTCTTACTAGTGTCTAAAGTTACCTATAAGTATACATATTATAATGTAGTATTATCCGCGCCACACTAGTCGACGGATGGGAAGTTAGCCGCAGATGACACTTCGCCGTGATTCGCTAATTATTGCGCATATGTGCACAATACCGACGCCGCGTGGCGAAGTGGTGAGCAGAGCACGGGCGTAGGGAGCGCGCGGGAGGCATGAGGTTGGCGGGCGCATCTATATTTTGCCTTTTGCGCAGCGTTCTAGGTTCAAAGATCTTTATTGTGTATCACAAGAAACATTTTGTCTCACTTATGTGATAATCTTAAATACTACATTACAGTAACATGCACATATAGGTCAGTGGGCTATTTAACTTCTGTATAAGCAATTAACAATTTTAACGCAAATAAACCAGTAAAAGTAAATCAAAAACGTCAACACAATATGCAAACAAAAGGCACGATTAAAGTAGTTAAGTAGGTAGTTTAGACAATTTATGGGTACACACATATTATTCAGCGAAATTTTTAGCCAACTAAAAACATTTCTCTCTGCGCCTCACTTCCCATCCGCCGACTTGTGTGGCGCGGACTATAACATCTCTCATATTAATCCAGAAATAGCAAATAATTTACATTATAGTTTTCTTATGGCTGAAAAACTAAGCCTAAAAGAGTTTATCATAATCAGCATTTCGTAGATAAATTTCCAAAGGTTCGGTTGGAAGCGGTTTGCTTCCAGTGTTGCATAGTTGATTGCAAACCACTTCTACTGGCTTTAGAGCTTTTCTTTTCTACAGTTTTCGTGCGAGGCCAAACGAGTATTTTTTGTAAAGGTGCGTCACGGAATCTTCACTACGAAAACACTGAAAATAGTCTTGTTTGGACCGAAAATGAGTCGACTCATTTTTTGACTTTCTACAGGGTTATCTGCTTACCCTGTACTAAGCAAAAAGGGGATGATCAAGACCACCATTGTGAACAATTTTTAACCCCCGACGCAAAAGAGGGGTCTGTCTGTCTGTGGCATCATAGCGCCCGAACCACTGAACCGATTTCAGTTTAGTTTTTTTTGGATGAAAGAAGACTTAATCGAGAGTGTTCTTAGCTATGTTTTATAAAAATCGATTGAGCCGTTTAAGAGTTATGGTGGGTTAAAGTGGGGATGGAAGAACCAAAATTCTACAAATGTGCCCAAAATGGTTGTCGGGGGTTTTTTAAATTTTTAATTTAAGTTTTTATTACTAAATGGAAACAGCTTTTTTTTCTCGAATTCGGTGGTCTGTATCACCTTTTGGCTTACCTAGTACATAAATTCTGGATAACCCTGTGTAATTACGCGACTCCTTTTACGCTACTCATGTCTCAGAAAATAACCCGTTTGGTTTCGCCCTTAGTTACATCATCACATGTGACTGGCAAAATATATTTTCTGCAGAACCAAAAACTGGGGCCTTATTGTGTAAGCGCTCTGACGTTCGGCTTCGCTTTTTCTCCTGCTCTCGCCAGTTACTCATGCCACGAGAGCGAGCGGGAGGAAAAGCGAATCCGAACTTCAGAGCGCTTACACAATAAGGCCCCTGGTTTTAGCGTCGTATGTAAAAATTTCAGCCTAGCATCGAAGTTTGTGCAAAAACAGTTTTGTGCATCACCGAATTAATATCCTAGTTTTAAAATTAACTGCAGGGACATGCAAATATTAAAAATATATTAAGGGCCTAGCTCAACGTCTAATTTTTATAAAACTTGAACCTCTCGGCCTGAAACAACCGTAATGTTTTAGTGGGTAGACTCTATACCCAAGGCGTTAGTATACACCAAATTCCATCTCGCTTGTGTAATTTCACACTTGAAGGTAAAAAATTATCTACATTTACATTGCGAGACGGCTCCGCGTGTTAGCACTCGCCAACTTGAGAAAGGTCGCCGAACGCGATCGAAACTATAGTCGTGTTATGACTATACGAACACGTGAGTGAGTCCCGTTTATATCGTTTAAAAAATTATCTACACGTTTCTAAAAAATATACCGCCTTACCACAAAAGATTTAAACACGCTTTAAACATTGTTTAACTGTGCTATTTGTACCGTTAAACATTATCTAAAGCGTGCGTAAAACTTTTGTGGTGAGACGGTTAATTAGTTCATCATAAAATTTGCCATTTTTTGAAGCCATTGTTTTTTACGTAAAAACCCGATTAATTTGACTAAAAATAAAAATTAAAGATTTTCTGTTAAATACAATAAATTAAAAACATACCTTTCTTTAAACATTATGCGTGAAATGTAACATATGTACGTGTTTTTGAAATACAATGCCTTTGTATTCAAAAATGTTCGAGTCGGCCCGAGGTCGGTTAAAAAACCGTTAACCTTCGGCTACAAACACTATTTTTTCATACATGTATGGCAACAGGGGTGACACGTCACCCCATTCTTTCTAAATTCAAATAAAACATCAATATCTAAGAGAATCAAACTTATTTGTTATGAGATCAATAGCTTAAACAGTTAGAAATAGGATTGTAAAGTTTAATCAGGCACTTTTATTTTAGAATTATGATTTTTTTGCATTAAACGCAGTTCAAACAAATTTCTTTGCGGTGTTCACTGCAAGTGGGCTGAAGGCATTTTGAGCAAACAGTTTTTACTTTTTTGTCTCGTTTTCTTGGACACAGTAAACATCTTGATTGTTTCTGTAATTTTACGGGGGGTTCTCTTTCAGGAAACTCCTGGTTCATATTTAGAATATCACATATAGTGAGTCTTAATTCTCGCGGCAAATTTGTACTCAAACGGCGCTTCATGTGTGGTTCCGCCAATTGTAAAGCTAAGTTCTTGAAATATTTGCTTCGGAATTTGTTAACAGGAGTGTTCGGATGTTTAGCGGCAACATAAAGTACCATAGAATTGATACCAGCTTGATCCAAAATGCCATAGCAGTATCGAAGCGGCCAAAGTCTGGTATTTCTAGCCGTGCTATATGAATGCATTATTTTGTCGAAAGTATCGACTCCGCTTTTCGTTGAATTGTAATCATGGATCATTACTATGGTTTGCTTGTTTGCAAATTTATTTTTCTTTATAATGCAAAGTAAAAAAAAACAAAGATTTCTATCAGTATTACAAAAAATACATATACGTAAAAAGCAACAGGGGTGACGCGTTACCCCAGCACTATCAATTTAACAAAAACAACGACTTACCGCGACACGTGGCTGCGTGCGATTGATTGCATTCACTCTAATTAGAGAATAGATCGAGCGTTAAAGTGAGACAAACACAACGTCAATGAAATATTGAAACTTTTTCCGGCGAGTGGGGTGACGATTACCCCTGTTGCCTTCCTAAGGTTAAGAAGGGTCAAGTTTAATAAAGATTTAGCGTTGCTTACCCCTTAATCAGGCTTATTAACTAATTAAGATCCTTTCACGTATGACTAGTACTTTTCGCTGTATTTGTACAATATTTAAAAGTTACAAATGTTCAACTATCTATTTACTTAATAATTAAAAGCTGATTTAGATGACAGAAAAAATATAAATTAATAAAGAAAGGGTCATGAAATAAATCGTCTTTTATAAATGGATTATTTTCTAAAATTCTATTATATGAATGAGATAATGTATAATAGAATTTCTATGCTAAGATAGGATCGCACAAGAATAAGTTATAAATTAATACCTAGATACAAATAATTTATAAATAAAACTAAATGAGAACTACAACCTGCATTTGTATACTAAAGCAAATCAACTAAAGACATAATGCCTTTTGTTGCAATGAAAATTAAATTTAAAATGGCTTAACTGATATTTTTACATAAATACGTAGGTAACTAATTTTTAGACATAAAATAGCTAAAAGTCAATGAAGTAACTTATTTTGTTCTACGAGCAACCAGGTAAACCTTTGCTAGGAACTTCCATTAATTGTGAGGTTTTAATGGCCATTTTACATTTATTATTTTGTCCACTTTTTTCTGGGTATTCGATATATTCGTCACTCTGATTCACTCCCCTGATGTTTTTTTTTTTTAAATGAACTGAACGAAATATCATTTTGACGATGATTAGAAAAATCTCTTCGTATTTTTAAATTTATTGATATCAATTAAAATGCTATAGTTCCTCGTCCTGTGCCTCATGTTTAATGGATGATCCTTATAACAGAAAATAATTTGAACAATATTTTTTTTTAGGTTTTTCAAAGATTTTATTTACACCGCATTTACATGTTAAGTACGTTTTATCTGAGCTCTCTCATGGTCCCTCTATTGTCTGCCTGTATGAACTCATACGCTACTTCACAATAGATTTAATCGTAATTGACATAATTAGATATTTACACGCACAAGAGCTTATATTCTAAGCTTCAAAGGCACAGATTTCGATTTCGTTGGTCAACACTAATTGCACTTTGAAACATCTATAGTTAGTTACCAAATAAAATCGTTGTAAGATATGAAGATCATTTATTAAATAGGTATCTACTTAAGGTTCACACTTTAAAATGGACTAGCAACTTGTCTAATATTTACATCGTCTCTGTGTAGGCACTGTAATCACAATCGTGATTGTTAGGGCATAGAGTCCACAGTTATTTGTACGGGGTGTTGTCACTTGTTGTGTTGTTGCATCGCTCGATGCGCTTCACTGAGATAAGTTGTCCAGTAAATGATGGCAAAGAGGACAAAACACAGAGGGAAGAGCATCAACGCATATTTGTCCATGTCCCCATGTTGGGCGCCACAGAACATGACCCCCCTCTCGGCCATCGCGGCAAAACGCTCCATAAAGGTCGTCGGCATTCCCGACGGCATCGACTCTAACATCGGCGAGTCCTACAAATTAAACAATCGATTAAAATATTTACTCTTTATCGTTAATAATATTGTAGGTAAATACACATAAACTAACTAATCCGAAGCGATACTCTGTACTGTCATGCAAGCTCTAGTTGAAAGCAGTGCTGTTAATGCGTCGTTACCCCTATTGTTTACTGGCTGAAATACGACTACGGAGGTCGTACTATGAGTTCTAAGCGTGGGCCTGAATTAATACGCTTTGATTTTGTCAAATGATTGACAAAAATCAACGTGATCCTATTCAGAGTTACGAGTACGTTAAGGGCTCATAGCACGGACCGAGTTTTCGTTGCGTCTGCATCTAATTTTTAATTTGTGTTATTATGCACTCAGTGCATTTCATCATTATCTACTGTCGTGGTCTATTTCACCAATCCTACTCGATACGCTTAACTACTTTACGTAGCCACTACGGCTCTACGACATGAATATAACCAAGATTTCAACTAGATACACACCTACTATAGTGTCGCAACCAATACTGCGTTATTAGCCACACAGTGCACTGTTTCTTGCCTGTATTTTTACCTTGCTAACTGATCTTGTCTCACATCCAACCTTATTTTGTCTCCAATTCCTTTTGCCCGAGAGGGACGACTAGAAATTGGTGACCTAAGTTAAAAAAATTAATGCGCCTAGACCATCGATCTAGAATACACTAAAGATTCACAGTCATCTCCAAAAAGCGGTCCGAAAAATAGCCTCTAAGTAAAAGGGTTGGTTTTGATTGGAAGGTTCAAACATGCTGTGCGCATGGAATGACGTTTAAACCTTTAAACCCGGGGGTAGTTTTAAATGTCATTTTGTTCGAGACTATGACTCTTTTTTTATGTTACTACCTCTATGGCCTAGACGGACCTACGTGGTAAATCTACTTATTAATTGGATCTTACATGCAATGGACTACAGGGACGGTGTTAGGCTGCTTACCCTTTGGATGGTTTGGTGTGAGAACTGCTGCTTAAAGCCGTCTTCTTCGACGCTAAGCGTGGGTGAGAAGACTCCGCCTTGCGGCGTCCCTGTTACGGGCGTACTGAGCCTCTGGAATTGCAACAGTAGCTTAGCTGATGGCGGAATTGGCGGCTTTATGATCTCATGGTAGCCTCATAAATAATTAAGGTGAGAAAAAAGACCTCTTGTCGTAAATTTGTTGTTCTAGGAGTTTCGTGTAAAGTGTAAAACGTTTCTGTGATTCATTTTTCATAAAGTTTCATTTTGCCGTTTATTTTATTAGCCAAGGTTCAAGTGTCAGGTACCAGGTACTCCTTTGTCACCTCTATTCCAAGATGTAAGATTTTAACGGGTGCATGAATGTAAGAGAATTTGTGCTGGTCACAATACTTTTTTTTTACCCAGAAATAGGTAATTATCATATGCTAGGTGATAGAAAAAGTAAGAAAAATAAACCGAGTTTCATCGGCAACTACAAGCGATTATGATTACAAGAATAAAAATATTACAGGTACCTTTTATTTCACTAAGAGTTTAAAGTTATCGCAAACGAGTGTGTCACTGCCGCTACAATCAATACGTGAACGCAGTAAATGCGTAAATTTGTTATTTTTTGAAAAATCAAAGTAAATCAACATTTATAATAAGCGTCAGCGTAGGATGAAGAAGTATGTTTGTCAGTTCTGGGAGGTTCAAATGTATCAACTCGCTCTCTGGCTACGCCCGTACCGCACACTAGTAGTCAGTGGACGCGTTTTGTTCTCATAGCTTCATTATGGGACGACAAACTCGTCTGCAATTAGCATTGTGAAAAAGAAACTAAAGGATGTGTGACGTTGTGAGAAATGTACCTGTGAATGGTTGGTATACAAGGGCGTTGTCCGAAACAGCGCAGTTCCTGTCGCGCAGCTCTTGTACTACATGCCGGACAGTACCACGAAGCGCAGGAATAACTCCAACAGCGCCAGGAACACCAAGATTAATATCACTAGCTACCTATTCTGACCCCCTGAGTGAAGACGGCTAAGATGCCTTGCTTCATCATCTCTTCCAGCTCATTGCCAATGATCTTGAAGTCGGTGTTCTGAACCTGTCTATATCATGTTTCCACAGCTACCTTTTATGTAACTCAAAATATCTGATAAGTTTATTGACCAGAGTGAAAACGGCCGAGATGCTTTTGCTCCAGCATATCTTTCAGCTCGTTGCCAGTAGTCGTCTAACCAGTTCTCTTAACCTATCACTAGATCCTGCTCCTTTAGTAACCTATCTATAGAACTCATCATAATTGAAGAGTATACTGACCTGAGTTGAGACGTCCAAGTTACCCGCCATATTTTCCAGCTTGACGCTCTCTCGTGGTTCAGCCGGTGGTTTGCAGCTGTCGCTATATCCTGCTCCAGCAGTGACCTAAAGTTCTCCTCTGCCTTTACTGCCCTGAATGAAGACAACGTACCTGTGAATGGTTGAATATGGTGCTACTGTAGGTGCCACTACAGTCCTCCTATCTGACAAGTATACTTCTCCTCTGAAGACAACGTACCTGTGAATGATTTATATGCAAGGGAGGTGGCGCGAGCTGCGCGGCTGAGGCGGCGCGGCGCAGGTCCTGTCTCCGGCGGCACCAGCTCTTGTCGTAGCGGATGCCGAACAGCACCACGAAGTACTCCAGCAGCGCAAGAAACACGAAGATCGTGCACGAGATCAGCCACACCTCGATGCACTTTAGCTCGAGAGCATCCGGTGAATTGGTGCTGAAAAATAAGAAAAATATTAGAAAATTTACGCAGAAGCGATGGTGGTCATTTGCGGACGGAAAATTACCAACAAGCTATGGTGGTCCTTCGCAGACTTATACACGAAAAAAAAATGAATAATCTAATTTAGGTAGGTACATTTGCTTGTTTGCTAACATACATGCCTACATGGCAAATTTGTGCTAGCACTATTAAATACAAAGGTAGGTATTCCTGAAAACTGTTTAGTTTTAAAAAATATTTTTCTATTTCTGATCCTCAACATTTGAACATAACTAAAGCACACTCAGGGCATAGAACACGAGAAATTTGAGGTCAGGTAACAGTAGACGTAGCAACTGCTAATGATATCCCCCGTAGGCCCCCTTATCAATTACAATTCCAAAAAATGAAAGTCACACAATTATACTCGTTATTCCTTATACTGGGTACAATAAAGCACCTGTACTGGGAGGCCTAGGCTAGCTAGAATATTGTCTGAATACAGAGCTAAGGCAAGCTACGCCACGCATGACGCTGAACCACGAACTAATCTCTTTGAATCTACAGGGTTATTTCTAAACAATTAGCTTCCTTTTAGGGGCTTATTCTGTTCATGAAAACTAACAACTATTGTTTTACGACTTTTTATTAATTCTCAAAAAAAAAAAGTTCTTGTTCTATAGAAAAATATCGTTCACCCTCGACAAAATGTATGGAAAAGATGTTTTTTTTTTGAGTTTAGACAAAAGTCGCATAACATAAGTTGTTAGTTTTGATGTATTTAATAAGCCCCTAAAAGGATGCTAATTGATTAGAAATAACCCTGTGTACTAGAGAATATTGAAAAATAACAAAAGATTCATTTACCTGACTGTGTCAAACATAGTGACCAGCGACAGTAGCGTGGTCACTAGCAGCACCATGCGGCCCGGCACGATCTCCGGGATCACGCAGAAGCTGCCCCACGAGATGATGACGAACAGGGAAGATGGTAAGTAGCTCTCCAGGAGGTAGCTACGGAGTTCTCTTGATAGCTTGATCTGGAGGCGAGCCGCTGAATGAGGGCCTGAAATATTGGGGTTCTGGTTGGTTATGCCTTTGACCGTAACTCGCTTGATGGTGGTCGTAACCTTTCTAAGGGTAAGGGCAGATACAAGGAAGACTTCGAAATTAAGATGATATAAACGCTTAGGTACACCTATCTTCAGAGCAATTTCTAAATTCATCGTCATCATCTGCCTACTTGTATCTTGGGGTCGGGACAGTAAGCATGTAGGTACGTACACTATTTTCTTTTATATCTATCATCCGTCTTATCCAAACTCACTCCCAATTTGCTCATATCATATTTCACGCAGAAGCTGCCCCACGAGATGATGACGAACAGGGAAGACGACAGGTACCGTAGCTCTCCATGAAGTAGTTTCACAGCTCCCTGGATAGCTTGATTTGGAGACAGGTCGTAAAATGTGAGCGTGGAAGGTCATGATTACACTTGGATTTGTGTTTGAACGTAACTGGCTCGATGGCTCTTTGAGTGATCAGGTATCCGAGACTTTTAATTTACCAATAGCATGGCTATATTTGAGAAAATTATTCTGGAGAATCATGATTAATTTATCTAGAAATATAAATAGATCGGAAAGATCATAGAGGACTGGTACCTACCAAGTCAAAAATGATGGGTAGTAGGTGCAATTTAGGTTCATTTAATTTCTAATAGGTATTTCTCTAAACTATCGGAACATACATGATTATATTCCATTTTTCAATCTACATAATATTATTTACAACATCATCAATCATCTGTAGATAATGCTTAAAAAATATTTGTAGGTAGCTACAACAGTGATATTAGGTAATACACAGCGAATGTTCTATAGAAATAGATGTCAGTTCGATTACAAGATAAAAATGAGTCTAATAAATGAAAATAATAATTCTAATAGATACGCTCTAATACGGTGGATTCGATTTTACTTACCGTATAAAAGGCTGTTTTTAAACACATGCACTAACGCAGACATACAAAAAAGCGTGAGTGAAACATATAATCTAGCTTCCTCTTTCTTATAAGTTGGGTGATTGGATGAACACTTTTAAGTATCTTCATAATAAATTAATAAGTATATAAATAAGATTAACTTTGTTCTTGAAATTGCAAAAAAATCTTAGATATTTTCTGCAGACAAATGCTATTTGCAACACCAGACGAAGTGTATGAAACAATTGCGTTTTTATGTGATTTCAGGGCAGGTTCCATAGTAAAAGTAGTCATCAATTTTTAATCATGTGATCTTTAAAAAGGTAAATAGACACTGATACAAAGAAATAAGCAAAACAACCTAACTTTCGCTAACCAAAATAAATTCATAAAATACAGAACCAAACTGAAACCCATATATGAATAATTGGTTACTAATAATTCATCTATGCTGAAATCTCTAAAAATTGAACCAACTCAATTAAAACAATTTGTTATCTATTCAAAATAGATAAAAATGAGGAAGATAGGTAAGCTGTAACATAAACAAAAAGCAGCACGAAACTAGACAACGTACAAACTAAAGGCATGCATCACTGACATTCACAAATAAGGATTTTGGTGCTTGGCACGGATGTAACTAGGTAACACAACTGTCCTATAAATAGTATGGCAAAAAACGTATGCTGGATTAGCATATCGCCTTCATTATGTACTGCGATGTTAAGCTGGATTATGCCTGTATACAATTTATAACTATTTCTTAGTAAATTTCTGTTGAAGGTTACTTGTTCAAATAGGGTTTAGTTAATTTAGAGAGTCTATTTATGACAACGGTTTTTACTACTAAATATTTGATAGAGATTATATTATTAGGTAATTCTTTGCTGTGGTCATCGAGCTATATTACTACGTACGTAGTAATATTTCCTCAAAGGCTGTGGTAGTGTTTTGTTCTTTTTAAATAAGAATTTGGTTAGTATGTTCAATTGACAAAATAGAAGATCCTGGAAAATGTGGTTTGACCGGATTGACTACATAATATGTATATGACCTCCCCATGTAGGTGTAGAGGTACATCTATTTGTTCAAGTAGATAAACAGCTAAGAGCTGTAACAGTATGGGCTAATTAATTCTGTACAAGGTCCAGGCAAGATATCGGCACGGTGTACTTAGCTTTTAGGTAGTTGTGTAGAGGCTTAGACAAAAAAATCTTAGTAGAGGGAAGTATCTTATTTTCTGGGAATGTGGCATAAGGCACTTGCTAGGGGGTAATTTATGTGTTGGTTGGGTAGTTGATTATCCATACAACCCAGGGGCATCAGTTTGTATACTTAGTTAGATAGATATGTTTCACAGGTATCAGTAAAAGAAGAATGTTTCAAGATTTTGCGTTTATCACAAAAAATCTTGGATCTTGATAAATAAACAATTCAAAAATATTCGACCAGCGGGGCAATTCTGTTAGCCGATCTCTTTACTAAAGTGTACGTTCTTGAACCTCTCTCGTTTTTCTGACAGTTCCGACAGCTCAAAACTGTCAGAAAAACGAGACAGGTTCGAGAACGTGTCACCTTAGTAACGAGATTGGTATACAGAATTGCCCCGCAGGACCGATGATAAAGATAAGGCGGCAGAGATGCGCTGTATACAAGCCGCTTCCAACCGGTCTTATTGGAAATCCATAGCGGATGCAGTGTAGCAGTGGATGTACTATGGCTGATGGAAGAACTTAAAAAAAATTGTGATCGCAGGATTTGAACAGTTTAACTGTCATGCCGTACGGGTTCCAGCCCGACGCTAGGTCACTGACTCGCCAAGTTATTTGAAGTTCTTTAAGACAAGAGTGCATAGGTATATTTTACTCGTAGGTCTACATATACCATCCTCGGCTACAAAATCGTTTTCCATCAGGCGGTTTGCGGGTTATGGGGAAAAAAAATTACCTATGTATAAAAAAGTATCCAACTAAGCGTTGGTAGTAGATATGACCCAATGACTTGGCATTTTTTTTGTCATATTGATGATATGGCCCTCAGAAGAATGAAAAGTTAAAGAATATTGCTAAATTTTACTCAAATAAAAACTACGTTATAGCTGTCTTATTCATATCTGGTTATACATAATACGCGAGAGTGAGTGAAACAAAAAAAAACGCAATGTCTGTCGGCATACGTCAAAATCACAAGTTGGAATGTCAAAATGGTTAAAAATTTGGTTCCACTTTTTTTTTATGATCGGAAATTTGAACCCTCTAGTTTCAGCAGAAGGTTCAAATCTCTGATCATTTTACCTTCCTACTTTTTACCTTTTCGAATTTGGACAGCCGAGTTAGCTCAATGCTAGTTTGTGAAACCCTTCGAAAGTACGTAAGTTCGGGTGTAAGTATATAATGCATCTTTTTCTAACACCTTGTAAATTTCATACTTAAAATGGGACAAAGCGATGTATATCTCTTGATATTTTAGTACGGTTTCTATTACTTTAGTTCTTATTATATGATATGGCCCTATTCAGTATCGAAGAAGTAGAACATCCGCACCAGCGCCGCTTGCAGCGTATAGCGACAGCGCATAGCGTTAGTAAGGTACAATAATTAGTCACAAAGCGCAAACAAAAGCGCGAAGCATTGAATTACATTTACCTTCACCAAAATTTTTAATGTTTTTACTTGTGTCCGTTACGAAGGAGACCACGTATTTGGGGAGACGGAACTGGTTATTCTGGTCGAGGCCCTGCCCGATGCCGGTCCACGGGCTGATGTCCCGCCATTCGAACCTCACGTCTTCTGTTGTGTATTTATCTGGAATTTCATAAAAAAGTTATAAGGTAGAGATGTAGATAAATAAATAAATATTAGGGGATATCTTACACACAGTCTCTGACCCCAAACTAAGCAAAGCTTCTGATATGGCTGCCAGAGACTGATATTACTACATATACATATTTTTTAAAATACACACTTATATAGATAGTACCTAAATAACATCTAGACACAGAGCAAACAACTTTGTTCATCACATAAATGCTTGCCCTGGGTGGGGATCGAACCCACGCCCCTTTGATCCATTAGTCAGGGTCACTAACCACTGAGCCCGAGGCAGTCAGATGTAGCTTCGGCCTGTAAGTCTCTACCAGGAATTCTAGACGCTAGACTCTAGAGTTCCTTGGTAGAGTTCTAGAGTTAGTTCTAGAGTCTAGACTGATGTTTTTACGTTGATCAGGTAATTTGATATTTAATGATCATCATTACATAAGTAATATATTAAGATGTGGAACTTTCACTAGTAGATATAGGCTACCCTTGCAGATGTGAAGTAAAACCAGTCAGAAGCAATGGCATCCGGATAGATAAATAAATAAAGTCTCTCGGTGAATGAACGGAAATTATTTATGATTTTTTTTCATGGTACTAGTAGCTGTGGTGTGTCGCGGTGACAATTTCAATTTGAGTGAAACGGCGTCGCATTTAGTCTGCCCGTGACCACGACTAATGCAACTTGGTCGAAACGTCGGGAGGAGAAAAAGAGGTACTTAATTAGCTCATATCTCAAGTTTTATTGCGCGATAAGTCCCGTATAGTAATATGATAATGTGTTCAAATCGCGAAAGTTAAAAAATAACAGGGTACTAGTTGTTATTAAAAAACAAGGAAGAGAAAAATAAAACAATGAAATAATTCAAGAGTTCATTGTGTTCCTTGACCGGATTCCCAAACAAAACATGAGGTAAGTATGCCCAATGTTAAGTAGTTCCGATTGAAATTGTAGATAAATTACAAATAATTATTTGCTATTTGTATAATTAATGTAATCGGCCAAGTGCGAGTCGATCTCGCGCACGAAGTGCTCCGTCCTGCATAGGGAGCCTCCCCTTCATATATTTTATTTTAATCCAATTATTTGTTTTTCTAGTGAATTATACCAATAAATACTCGTATTCTATGAATATTTCAACCAATTACCTGTTGCTGATATTAATACGGCACCAGAAAATCACGTTTCTTGTATGGGAGCCCCCTTAAATATTTATTTTATTCTATTTTTAGTATCTCTTGTTATACCTAGCGGCAGCAGAACTACATCTGTGAAAATTTTAACTCTACTATCGAACTATCACGGTTCATGAGATACAGCCTGGTGATACACAGACAGACGCACGGACAGCGGAATCTTAGTAATAGGGTCCCGTTTTTACCCTTTGGGTACGGAACCCTAAAAAGAGCTCAACGCAAAGAATGCCACAGACGCCGAAACTAAAAGCGTATCAATACTTCGTTTCTTAATTAGTGCCAATACTTATACTTACAACTAGTGAAATCGATGGCGCAGTTTTGAACATCCAGCGGGTACAGCACGAAATCCATCTGGCACTTGATAGTGATCGTTGCTCTACAAACAAAAATACACGTTGAAAACAAAGACTGTACTTATCCCGAGTTATTTCGGCTCGCAGATAATTCCGCTAATAAAAACATGAATGTTTTAACAGCCGAATCGTTTCAGAGTATCGCATTTTTATTGGGTCGCTTTCATGTCGTCAAAATTTCCGGCACTAAAATATGAGTTAATGGTCTGTTAACTGTTCGTGATTTTATATGAAAACTAGACTTTTCCTGCGATTGAAATACTAAAACTGTTATTATAGCGTCTTCATTTTATCGTAGCATCATTACGAGCGTCGGTACCCGTACTGGATTTAAATTTTACTTCTGAATTGGTATCGTAACCTTGCCTCAGACAATTCTGTGACGCAGTTTTTCATAGTTTCCAGTTTCTTTTTCTATTGTTTGTGTCTTGCTATCATATTTTTTTTACAGAGAAGAAACAGCTATTTCACTTTAAACTACACCCAGTGATTATTTTATAGCAAAACAATATACTGAAACTACCCTTAAGTACTAACACTAACACGTAAATACACTTTCATATTTTTGTTTTAAGTAAAATTTAGTGCAATAAGTAGGTAGATACTATGATTAAAGTACACAGTACAGTCTTACCTCTTAGCAATCTCTCAAATTGTAACTCAAAAATTTAAAATTATAGAGAGAGAGCAATAAAAGCATACATGAAAATATCGTTATTGATGTCTCTATTGAGATATACATTTCACTATTGAGACTGATTGCAAACGATAGAGTTCCACAGCCATAGACTTCGGAGAAGCGGTCACCGGCGACCTACCTCTACCGTGTGTATTCATAAATTATATTCAGAATAATTATATTTCGCAAAAAATAGCATGACCGACTTCAACCATGTACTGAATTCGCAAATATTTCGCACGGATCGATGTAGCATTTTTCACATTATTGTTGGTTTATCAAAAATGGCTCAGCCGATTTCGAAAACTTAAACGGGACCAATTTTAAAGTATACTCTTTCTAATAAAAAAAAGAATTATTAAAATTGGACCACTATGTAAAAGTTATGCGTTATACATAAAAAAAAAAACTAAAAAAAAATATACGCGTCGATTTGAGTACTTAGTTTGAGTTTCGTCGGTCAAAAACGCACATCAGTGATGTAGCGCTAACAGCTGTGGCGACGCATTCATTTAATTACACGTTAGCACTTTGTCGTTAGTCGTCAAACTAAACGAAAATGAAAGAAAGTGAAATGGACGAACCCAATACTGACTGAGACGGTGCTGTTGGAGTAGAGCCTCAGCGAGGCCATCTCCTGCAGCACGGAGAGGATGCGCATCGTCTGCAGCTGCCAGATGTACAGGTCCGGTGTCCACAGCAGCTGCCGGAACTCCCACGGCAGGTCGATGAATGGGATGCCGGAGGGCAGGTGCAGGCGCGTGTCCCGCCATGTCACTTGGAGGAACACGTCTAGTGTTATCTCCTAGAAGATAACATTCAGATTTAATAGGCTAGTTGACAATATTTTATTGATGTCCTCTTGTAACAGCTAATCATAATATTAACGAAAACAAAAATAAAATCAACTTAGAAATAAAGAAGTTACAGCATAATTATTATTTCTTTTCTTGCTAGACTAAGAGCGCACTAAAGCAGGCTATGACGTCACGGCGCGTAAAGTGTCATACATTCGCCATACTATGTTATGCTTTGTGGGAAAGGGACAAGGCATCCCTTCACTATCCCTACCAAAATCTTTACAAGCTTCTATCTCTGAACTTGATTAGCCAATTTTAATTATTTTTTCAGCTTACGAATCATAAGTATATAATAAGCGAATAACCCTGTATGATACGATATATCATTGAAGATGTTCTGTGCGTGCTGAAGATATAAATGTTCACAGTACAGCTCAGTGTATGATGACCTTTAGACCTGCTACGCGGTGCTACGTTGCTACGAGCATATTTGCTTTAGTGATTTGTAGTTTGGCGTAGGCCCTTAAAGTAATATTTATAGCTATGATATTATGATACTTACAGGGTTGCTGGTAATCAATTAGCATCTTTTTAAGGGCTTATTCTATACATCACAAGTAACAAATTTTGTTCAACGACTTTTATCAAATCTCAAAAAAAAACTGTCCCATAGAAAAATATCGTTCACCCTCGACAAAATGTATGGAACAGCTATTTTTTTTAGTTGTGACAAAAGTCGCAGAACTAAAGTTGTTTGTTTTGATATACAGTAGAATAAGCCCCTAAAATGATGCTAATTATGATACAATGGTGTGTCCCTAGTTAGAACTAGTTATTACTAAATATCGTTGTTACAATTTAACTAATGCTCAAAATTGAATATCAGATAAAAGTAGTTCTGGCGTGTGTACTTCTCAGAGTACCTAGTATATCACATAAGTATAATACCTACTTATGATATCAAGGATGAGATTGTAGTATACCTACAAAAGTACTGAGCCACTATAGTGCCACTACCGCTCTTCTTCTTCTTCTTCTTCTTCTTAGTCGTTACGCTCTTGACAGAGCGGTCGTGGTCATCACGTAGTATTTATGGTAGGGGCAGATGTAGCATGCCTCACGATGTCTCGCCATCTCTCTCTATTAGAGGTTAATCGGGTACACTCATGTACGGGCCCGCCCACAGCTGATTTGATTTGGTCGGTCCATCGCATGGGTGACCTTCCGCGCGGTCAACAGGCAACGGGAAACCACTGCAACTACTCTCCCGAGAAAATCATCATGGCAGTACTACCGCTCTACACGACATCAAAATTTGTATAGGTAATGCTATAGAGGATTTGCAAACTGAGTACATAGCTAACTGGACTATGCGAATTTGTGTTATGTCATCACTTAATACACAATTCACCGGGATACTTTCATAATTACCGCCATATCGAGTTGTGTTTAATTGGATTTTAGCGTACTCATTCCAAAATAAACATTGGATTAGTAGACTCTAACTGGGTTAGGTATAAATCTCTGTGATCAATAATTGATTCGCTTTTTGGCTCTATTTTGTGGTTATAGTCCACTGCAACGGTCTTAATATAAAAATGTTCTACTTCAAATTAATATCTAATCGCCCGTCGTCGGTAGGTCTATGTCCAGCAGTGGACAGTGGACATTACAGCAAGCATAAGTGCCCTTGTAATTGTCCGTTTCTTTTATCGGACAAGGGACTCACAATTAACGGATACCTTAAATTTTTCGCCGGACCGAAGCGCGAGTCCCGGTGCATCTAGGTACACACATTCTTTACCTAAAACACCATGCACCACCGCGAACCCGTTAAAACATGGTCCGTAGTCCGGTAAAGTAAGTAAGTTCGTATAGGCCGGGTGGCTAGCCCTGGTGTCAGAGTTTTTAGGCCGCCTGAAGGCCTCTGACATGGCTAAACGGTTAAAACTACCGGGGCCTACAATTTAACGTGTCATCCGAGCCACGGTAGCGCTCAGTTGGAAAATGCCACCCGCGGTCACCCATCCAAGTACTGACCGTGCGGAACGTTGCTTAATTTCGTAGTCCGGTGAAAAATACGGACGTATACAATCGCTCTAATACCTACATATCTATCTATGATCAAAATACTCTTAAAACCACTTACTTCTTTATTCTCATCTACTCCTGACACTCGGTTCACGTGTAGTCCAATGTACACCGTAGTGTTTTTATCTGAAACCAACCAAAACAGTACGTAACTCTAAGTGCCATAAAACAGGGGGTGAAATTAAAATACATTTATTTTAAGGGACGCGATATAGGTGATGTATCACCTATTTCGCGTTGCAGTAATATATGCAGGTTAAGAGGAGACCACCGGACTACGTAGGTAATCCACTACAATTCACATATTGCACACCGCTCTGGACGCGATATAGGTGATACAATGCAGATTAAGAGGAGACCACCGGACTACGTAGGTAATCCACTACAATTCATATATTGCACACCGCCCTGGACGCGATATAGGTGATACAATGCAGGTTAAGAGAAGACCACCGGACTACGTAGGCAACCAACTATACAATTCACACATTGCACACCGCTCTTCCACGCTCACCATTTCTAGTGGATACACAGCCTTAGAAACTGAAATAAATATCTAGAACTTTAGAATGCAATCGTTTCGGTTGCGTCAGATTACGATAAAGCCGTTCTAAAGAAGCATATAGTAAACACCGGTTTTATGGTAGCTAGTGGAGATATCACGGATTTAAATGATAGTTCAGAACTAGAATGTAGGCAAATTGCAGGATCAATTTTAAACTGTCTCATTAAATTCTGCAGCGCCTATAGCTTAGTGGTTGGGATGTTCGGATCATTTGTCGCTCCACTTGGGTTCAAATTCAAACTTCGAGTTGGAGTTGTCTGTAAGGAAGAAAATTGTAAGGAAACATGGTGGCACAGCAGTATTTGTACTATTTCGTGGTGCTAAAAAGAATAGTAACTACTAAGTACAATGTAATTTGAAGAAAAGTTCTGAATTTGAGTTTACAGGGCGAGAGACAGTGGTCGATGTGCCACCCCCATCGTCTTTGCATTTTTTCTTGCTACCCCGCAAGGCCGAGTCTAATTTCAATAACAGATCTCAGGTGCCAATAGAGGAAAGTACAGAAAAAAAGAGAAAATACAAAAATCCTAGTGCTGTAGCTTTCAGCTAGGAAGATGCATTTTGCCTATGATTTTTCCTTACACTGAAAACTCTTTGGCATATTTGGCTTGGCAATCTCAAATGAGAGCGAGATCGTATTCCATGCCAACTGTGATAAGACCATCATTTTAACATTGACATTAAACGTGTTTTACATCCAAAATTGATGAAAATCTGTGATGAAAATAAACATCAAATTAACTATTATTCAACCTAAGTATTCTCAATAAATCTATTACCAAACCATCAAAAGTTTACCGTCTTATCACAAAAGTTTTTGGCACGCTTTAGACAACGTTTAAAAGTACAAATTGCACGGTTAAGCAGTGTTTAAAGTGTGTTTAAATGTTTTGTGGTAAGATGGTTAAAGTTTAGAATTCAAGGCCAAGAAAGTTTAAAGACAAAACCCATTTGTCTGCGGTCTCTCCTAATTCGATCGTAACATATGATCGTAGTAACATAACTCCTGCTTTCGTGCTTCTGAGGAATAAGCGGCAACTCTACCTTCCTCACGTGACTTTAACTTTTATGGAAGGTGCTATTTTGCATTGTCATCGAATGACTTGATATTTCGTCAATCGCCACTCGTAGTTTTCTATATAGCGTTTGATTTTTAGTAGAGCTATTTATAAACTGCGACCCCAAATGAGGTTAAACGGATGCTTTGGTGCTTATATCGGAAAATGGGTTGCTTTACTGGTAAAATTACGCTCACCTTTTGACGGCGACTTCAGTACTTAACTACAACTATCAACTTTATTATAACTATCTACTTATCGACCCTATTACTAAGACTCCGCTGTCCGTCTATCCGTCTGTCAGTCACCAGGCTGTATCTCATGAACGGTGATAGCTAGAAAGCTGAACTTTTCACAGATGATGTATGATTCTGATGCCGCTATAACAACAAATACTAAAAACAGGAAAAATATTGAAGGTGGGCTCCCATGCAACAAATCTGAATTTTTACCTATTTTTGCTCGATATTAGTAACGGTGACAGGAAGATGCTTGAAATATTCACAGAATATTAAGTTTTATATTCCCTTCAATAGTAAAATTAAAATAAAAATTACTAAGGGGTGTTTCCTTACTGTACGGAACCCTCGTGCGCGAGTCCGACTCGCACTTGGCCGATTATTAGAATATTGTTGATTTTACAAAAACTAACAAACCAATTTTTGATGATTTATATGAACTCGGGGTACAGATTTTCCAATATAAAAAAAAATTGAAATCGGACAATACTGCGAAAAGTAATGCGTGTTCACACATAAAAAAATACCTCTTACCTTCCGTCGGCGTCGGTTTAAAAGCAGCTGTTGCTTACAAAGAGTTACTAGACATCGACAAAATGCAAGGGACTGCCGATTTTAGGATTGGTCCGATAGCATAAGTAGTATGACGATACCTCTGCAAACAATATTTGTGCACTTAGCTGAGCTACACATTATTTTTTGAATTGTGCGAAATGTTCGTGCCTAGTTGGTTATTAAATAAACACGAAAACAACAATTTCGTGAGTTATTGCCCTTGATATGATGAAATATGTACAAACGGTACTATGTGTCTACGACCTAATAAAATGAATTTATGGGTTTAAACACAAAACTGTTAATTTTGAGGCTGCGTCATCGAAATGTTAAAAAATATATTTAAGGCATTACCTTAATGCCTCCTAGTGTACCTATCATTAACTAACTGAACTGAAACTGAAACTTTTATTTATACTTTGGTACTGAAATAGCGAAAAAAATCAACCGGAGAAGTAATCAGTTGGTCCATAATAAAGTTTATTGACTTTCGATAAATAATCTAAGGAACAACTGATGGATTTTTCACGCATGGTTACCTAGTTACAAATTGGTAAAAAAAATGTGCAAAGAAAGTCAAACTTGGAAAGTACAGCACTCAATAATCTTATTTTTTTGTCAATAAGTATATTATAAGTTTATTTATTTCATTGTTTATTTACGCATTAGGTACTCTTGAAATTCATGTTACGCGCACCCCGTAAGACAATACCTACCTATGTTCTATCATGGGGAAGCATTGCGAAGCAGTTTTAAAGTAGGTACATATTTGAATGTAGTTTGCCACCGACAGTTTGTGTTTACTAGGTATATTTATAGAACACTGAGGTGCCGCGACATTTATATCGGCCAGTACAGTCAGTCTTCTGTTAAGAGGTTCGCGGATGGCTCCCATCGATCGGTTCCACAATACAGGTAATTGATTAAGTGTCGATGAACAGCAAAAGTGGAAAAATCCGTTAAAGATGCTTTTACACAATGACGTATTTTATTATATACTAGGTATTAATGCAGGTTCTATTTACGTCTCTTTTGAGCAAGATAAACCCATATGGGTCAGAAAAGGATGCCTAATATACAATCTCACCTTGTCTGTGGATAATTAAGGCGAAAAAAGCAGAAATTGATTGGATTTTACTAGGTTTGATATAAACGCTTGGATATTACCAGTTTTGGAAAAAATCTACTGTGGATACTACCATTTTTGATACAATTCGTCATTATGCATCATTATCAGGGTTGTCACCAAGAATTTTAACAACAATAGTTTGAAATTAAAATTTCTCTAAAACTTAAATAAATAGATACCTATTCTTTCCATTTTTTTGCGAAAATCAAACAAAATCAATCACCTCTTCCATCTCTTGACCATGACAATTCTCAATTTCTCCCTGGGGTAAATTATTGTCCCTTTCTAATAAATTTTAAAAAAAGATTAAGTCATCTATATTTTTCCAGTCATCACCGTAGTGTTTTTTTAAAAGATTTTGGACATCAGTCAATTTTGCCTGGGCTACAGAAACTCCACAAGGCAAACGTTCTGGCTGTAACTGCGTTATTCTTTTACCACGGGCTAAAATACTTTTAGATGTTCCAGTGTCACTATTGTATGAGATTTCTCCTCTCACCAACATATTTGTGGAAGTCCTCGACCGTTTTATTATGATTCTCTTCACTGTACTGATTTTGAAATGCAGTTTATCTGGTTTTTTTAGAACATTTTCTGTAGCAGCGCGCCAATCAAAGACGGGAACTTCAGTGCCCAGATGGCGTATTGTCTCATGTTCAGAAATGAGATCTATATACTCTTGAGGGTTTGTTACATTTTCACGAGCACGGCATTTTTTTTCGATGTAGGCAAAAACCCAATCTGGAGGCATAAATGAATGACCAGTTACTGGGTATATGAGCTCTACTCGTTTGATATGTCCGGGAGCTGTACTGAACCACTTTATTAACATACCAACCATCATTCTGTTTTTATTTTGGCCCGCGCAGCCGTCAGCCATAAACCGAACGGTTTTAATGCCATTCAGATCCAATAAACATAACGCATGGTGCAAAGCACTACATATCTCATTAGATGACTTTGCTGCAACATCTTCCGTCCACAAATATGCAAAAACATTTTCTTTATTTAAAGAAGTCCGTGATGAGCCCTCAACTACAGTAAAGTTGAAAAGGTAGATTTGTCGGAAATAATATGTCGCCTGGTCAGCAATTTTCGGCATGGGTAGATTTTTCTGGCAATCGAATGAAAGGGTTAGAAGTCCTTCTTTTTCCTCCTTTAAATAACTGAAAAAAGCGTGTGCCCGCAGCTTATGTATTCTTTTTTGAACCATGAACTTTTGTTTTTTACCATCATTTTTTTCTATTTTAATGTTTTCTGATAGTTGTAGACAAGTAGAACAAACATCTTGCCGAACAGCACCGAAACCAATGTTAAAAGAAGTGTTAAACACTTTTCTAAAATAAGACACCGTTACCGAATATCCCGGCAAGGATTGGTCATTATACATTGCGTGCATTCTTTTAATAGACAAATCGGGAGCCAAATATACACGCCACACGGTGACGGTCTTTTCCACGACAGTAATGCGTAAAGGTGTAAAAGACTGAATAAATTTTTCAACTGCTTCTTTTCGTGATGCGAATGTGAATGTTTTTCTATCACCTCCTCGTAATTCTTTTGCCATTCCACCTGAGCGCATATGTCTTTTAAGTACTCCCTGTACTCGTCCTTTCTTTAGTTTCAATATGCCCAGAAAACATTTTAAACAAACTGGTACCAACGTATTTTTCGGATGCTTGCGTATAAAATATCTTGTTGAAAATTCTTTGGTATTGCGTGTTCCTTTTGTAGGTCTCTTTCTTTTAATTTTAGTACATAGGCAATATTTCAAAATGAAGTTATCTTGATGTATTTTTGACGGGTTTTCATAAAATAATTTATGAAACCAAAACATATCTCCTGATGTTAAAGAACTGCATTTGTATGTTTTTGAATTTTGGTGACAGTTCGGTTTTGTTGGTAAGGAGGTAGTTGAATATCTGTAAATATAAAAAAAAACATACCTAGTCAACTACTAACAAAATCGACATAATATTGTAGGTACTTGTAGAAAAAAATAATAATTTTGTTCTAATAAATAACCTAAACTTATTTAAAAAAAATTGTTCGACTTGGCGGGGGCACTGCGATGCCCTCAGTACTGTGTATTTTGTATTGTACAAGGGACTTAATGTACATATGTGTAAAGTTTCATAAGAATCGGTTAAGTAAAAGAAGGTGAAAAGCATTCACAAGATTGGAAGCAAAAATAAATAAACGGGATCAAACTAAATATTAAAAACACTCCTTTTGACGCAGTCCCGTAAAAACCAAGTGAAGTACCTATTTAATTTTGCAACAATTCACTCAGCTTCGGACATTCCATTGCAAGTCACAACCCTATTGGTTTTAGAATTCAAACAGGTAGTTACTGGTAGGCATGTGATGTTTACTTACAGTTTCTGCTTCTCCTTGCAACGTTTCGATAAATTTGGATTTCGTAATCGCTTTCTGGCTTTGTTTGGCGCAACTTTTTGTATGCCACTCATTATTTTACGTATTATTTATCATTTAAAATCAATTATAACTGAAGAGCTGCAGTGTATAGTCTCGTTTTTTTATTGACACTGACCGCCATGATGGACGCGTCATGCCCTGTGATTGGCTGTCGCGGATATTACCACTTTTGATTTATACCTGATGCTGGATATTACCGACTTTGAAATACTGTTGAATTTAAAACCTGTTTTTCTATAGGAAATTCATGGATATATCTAAATTTGAATTTGACAACCTATTCCACTTGTCATCAGCTATCGACAGAATATGAAAAAATACTTTTTGACCAAAGTGGATTTTACTACTTTTGATATTTACCGACATTGTTGTATAACGATCCTTTTTTTTGACCCACAGTAAAATCCTTTATCCCCGTGTCTGGTGGTATCCTTTATGGATACCACCAGACACGGGGAGGCCGGTGTTATGTGGGAGTCTCCACCGCTAGTCGGTGGGATAACTACTAAAAATCTGGGGTGTTTCTGCCACTGCGCCATGTGTCGGGGTTACGGGCACGCTTCCGCACTCCTCCGCGGTTGTGTAACGACCCTATTGGAGATAAAGTGCTGTTGTCCAGCCATATCTACCTCGCTGGCCCAGTAAATGATAAACTTAGTACGATGTAGCACCCATCACTAACAAAGCTTGATTCTGACGTCTGCTCGATGTTCTCCGAAGATCTGATTTAACTCAATCAATTAGCATCTCGGAACTGTTTCCGTATCAATCGACGATCGCTTTATGACGCAAATTGCATGAGATTGGCGGTACATATTTTCATAAACACTATAAATGTATAGTACATGCGTCGTAGCAAATTTAAAATGACCTAAGTACCTACCTACTTAACGATCTAAACAAAAAAAACTGTGTAAGAATTAGGTGATTTCTATTTTTTTGGTTTGGTTTTGTGTCAATGAATTTAAAACAACGGCTACAAGTAGCGGCGCTTAGGGTACTGTGAAGGGGATGGCTGCGCATTTTGGCCGCCATACTAAACTCATGCGCAGCCACCCCCTCCACACTTCGCTCAGCGCTAGGCTTATATGCCGAGACCTGTAAATGAGTTAGTAAATTATTAAGCTGGCAAGTCTTCAAAAGTTTAATCTTATTCGTATGTACAAAAAAGAGAAAGAGATAAATATTCAGGCGCAATACTCACCTTCGCTTGTATGGATTAAAAATATTGTTTGTGGAAAAAACTTCTATGCCAAATTAGGTCAGTGTTATAGGTACTCTTCGAATTATTATTTTGTTTACATTTATGAATGTAAACGTCTTATTAATCGATGTACGCTGGCTGCACGCACGTAAAAGTGACATTTCCGCCTGAGCTGAACGTGCAAGCAAGAGCGCGAAACAAGCGATAGAGAGGCACGATCGGCCTAAGCGTTCTTGTTGACTCAACAATGTTTTCTTAAGACGTTATCACGTAAAATTATTTACAGACAATCAATTTTTATCATAAGCAAAAATTACAAAATCAACTATTTTTAGAAATGTTCACTTAAACACTAGATTTTAGGCGCGAGTATCTATTCTGGTGTATATTTTCCCGACATCGCGATAAGTCATCCACTTAGCAGCGGATATTATTCAGCAAAATCGCGTCGGGCTGGACCGGCAACCTGCCATTAGTGGCGATGAGGCCGACGAGCCGTTAATTATACCCTAGATTTTACACTATCATAGATTAGAATATGTGACAACAGTAAAAAATTAAAACCTGGATGTTTGATAGATGACATTGAAATTTCGATTATAAGAGCTCTAAAAAGGCCTTACAATAGGGTAGTTGACTGGTATTGAATTAGTTAAAAGTATTAGGATTAGTGAATTCTTCAATTCATTATGATTCATAAACTGAAAAAATATTAAAATTGGCTTATCAAGTTCAGAGATATAAGCTTGTAAAGATTTTTGTAGGGATAGAGAGGGGATGCCTTGTCCCTTTCCCACAAAGCATAACATAGTATGGCGAATATACGAGTATGATACTTACGGGCAGTGACGTCATAGCCTGCCATAGTGCGCTCTTCTAATATGCTTGTAACTTCTTAATTTCTAAGTTGATTTTGTTTTTGTTTTCGTTAATCTGCTCTGTTTATGATTAGCTGTTACAAGAAGACATCAAAAATATATTGTCAACTAGCCTAATACCTATGGTCTCACAGACATATGTAGGTATGGACACCTACACATAGGTAAATACAACCGTCAAACTTATAAGATTCATTTTTGGGTCGCGATTAGTTAGGTAGGTACCTACTCGTAGTGAGAAATTGACGTAGAGCTAAGCAAGGCCGTCTTAAACTACGGCTGGGGCCCCTGGGCACACCATGAACTAGGGGCCTTTTGAACAGTAAAGAATCAAAATTATACCTGCTACGAGAGGAAAGTGAAAGAGAAACAACGCTTTACGCTTTTATTTTTCTACCGTAAAAAAACTCAGAGTAAGCTTAGGTGTTATTTTGATTATTTCTACTTACATTTTTTTTTTCAAAAAGAAACATGCCTGATGATCTATTTTGAGAATATATGATGTGTGAGAAAAGTGAATTTTTTAGGGCCCCCTGAAGATAAGGCCCTAGGCACGGGCCCTGTGTGCCCTTATGGTAATGGAGCTAGTATATACTGACTTGCCGTAAGGGCGTAATACCCTACAGTCAAAGTCTAGCCACGGGCGCGCGGGCGTAGCCAGAGACAAAATTTAATAGGTTTACAAACCCACTTAGCCCGATTACAGAGGCGCCAGCGTAAATTTAATAGCAACGTAAAAAGCGTTCTCTCTATCGAATGCCTAAAGTGAAAAAGAAACAGAACTATGCTATTTAGCTAATATAATTACGATGGCGCCTCTGTAATCGGGCTTACTGTCTCACTCTGTGGTCTCAATGTTATAAAATCTGTCTCAGAGTGTCAAAAACGTCTATAGGCAGGATGACTAAAAAAAACTATAATTAGTCCGTCACATAGACTTAATATTATAATAAAAAAATATTAGACACGTACGTTGACGAAAATATAGTCTTTCAAAGTTCCGCGTGACGTCACAAGTGCCATACGAATGTTTAGACTTCTGTAAGAGAGGTGACGTCACGAGCCCCCACTCCTAAATTTTGACAAGATTTATCTTTGTCATTTGTTGTTTGATTGACAAAAGAAAAAATACGTGTCCAATATTTTTTGTTAATCTTACTCAAGGACTAATTATAATATTTTTATTTTACCCAGCCATCATACCAATTCCGCACTCGCCGCGATCTCGCATTGTAAAACTGATAACTTTTCCGTTTACTGCTGCATTTTGTTGAAGATCATTGAATTTTTTATGTCCGATACGCTCGCGACATTTTTAACCCTCGATGAGCACATCATCAGCAACATCATCAACAATAGCATCATGATCATTATCATTAACACTTAAGTTCAGCTCAGCTGCAAGCCAAGCCTCATTTCTCTTCGCCGCCCTTCCCTATCTTGCCTTAGTAAATAGGTGTTTCCTAATACAGTTTTAAAATCAACCCTTCCATTTAATGTAGATAATGTTGGGAGATACGAAAAGAACCCTAAACATGATGGTAAGCGGCAGAAATGGGAGGTGACAACCAATAAAGTGTGGGTGAAAGATGATATGCGAGAGAAGTTGATGATGAAATGACGCATGATCCGCTCGCTTCACTCCGCGCCGCGGTGTTTTTGCCGTCAACGCACCTGCGTGTCAACGTTTTTTTCTTGCATGGCGCGCGGCGCACTTGAACGTTATTTATGACTTAAATATGGAACAAAGACCCCACTTGTAATTTTTTTTCTTGAAATAGTTGAATAGGCGCTTCAAATGGTAGTTAATATACTAACATTTGTGGCCTTTGTATAGGTATAAATCAGCGTATAACCGCTTACTTTGAAATAAAAATGGACTTTGCAAGTATATATATTTTTATTTTAAAAAGTAAAGCGACAATGTATGTTTTTTACAAGTTAGATTTAATAATAGACTAAATCTGCACTATATGACAAAATAAGAACACATTCCTCACCTTAAAAGTATTTAATATCAGGCATTTAAAAACCACCAAACGAAGTTCGCTGCGCGAGTTTTTCTGGTGCCACTAAAAAATTTATTTCTATGCAATTATAACATGCACAATAAAAATATTAGTAATTTCGGAAAACTTGTTTCATTCTTAAAGCTAGGTAATAATTGAGTTGATATTGAATTAACCACTACATTAAAATATGGGAAAGAAGTCACTAGAGTACCACATTCTTAACACTTAACTTTAACGATTTCGATGCACTAAAACACTGTTATACCTTCAAATAAATTGTAAACAGCCTTGTTTACAAGTTTTCAAAGCTATATTACTGCACAACACCAGCTTATTATCACTTTATTTACGTAAAAACCCTTTTTTTCGACAGCCGACCAACACAAGCACAAACTGAAATGACTGACTGAAAAGTTTTTTTTTTAAATTATATCCATAGAGTGTAAAATGTTCTGGGTGTTGTAAATTGAAGTGCCTTTCAACCCGAGTGAGATAGCATTCATTCTATACGTCTTTTTTGCTTAGTAAAAGCAGGATAGAGAATTTTACTGAAGGTGGCGCGAAATAAAAATCCGGACACTCCAGTGTCCGCGGTGCTTTTGCGCAACTATAGAAAACGGACACTACAGTGTCCGCGGTGAAGCGAGCGATGATAGAGTGAAGTGGCGAAAAGAAACGTGCTGTGCCGACCCCACCTAGTGGGATAAGGGCACGATGATGATGATTACTTACGAGGCGGCACGTTTCTGCTATAGTTGGTTGGAATCTGGTACGCATGCTGGTCCATGTACAGGATCTGGCTGAAAAAAACGGAAGATTCATTAGACACCGATGTTTGGAATGATACACTTTTTTATTACGGCTTGAAATAGCTTTGAATAAAGTAGGCGTCTGTGTCGTCTGGAAAATGTATGGGTGCCTTTGATTTCGTAACCATTCATGGTAATTAGATATCTAGGCTATAAGAAAAACTAAGTGTGTAACATAAGCTTAGGCACTTGCTGTGGAGATCCTAGGTTCGAATCCGGACTGTCTTCTCTTTCATTTTCATCTAGAAAATTAGTTAGTAAGGTTCAGACAGCAAAGAAAAAAAACAGTATGTTGATATGTCTAAAGTTTTTCATCATTGTTACACAACGACTCTGACCTATATTATTGTCAGAGGAAGACCTGACGAATATACAATAAAAAAAAAAGTTTTTCATAGTCTTAAAGATATTATGAAGTTAACCTAACCATACAGAATTCTATCATTAGGTATGGAGTTTTGTCTAATCTTTGTCGTATCGAAAAAACTACTTGTCTTATTAAAAGGATTTTTAGTACACCTGTTCTCCATAATTAAAAATACCGTAATCCTTACATAGTATAAAATAAAGTCGCTATTTTCGTTTGTTTGTTTGTTTGTTTGTTTGTCTGTATGCTTAAATCTTTAAAACTACGCAACGGATTTTAATGCGGTTTTTTTAATGGATAGAGTGATTCAAGAGGAAGCTTAGGTTTATATGTATAATAGACAGACAGACAGACAGACAGACAAAACTCTTTATTCATAACCACAAACAATAATTAAACAATATGTACACACTAAGGACTAAACATGATTACAAATTGGCGGCCTTATCACCCATGGCGATTTCTTCCAGGCAACCATGCACGAATATTAACTAACGAGAACAAGAAATAGTGGCCTAAACTAGAGACAATATTAACATAGCAAACACCTGGTTGTTCAAAAAAATACTACTTAGATCTAAACTAAAAATAATAAACTAAACATACTTATTTAAATATTAACTACACACTAATATACCTACATATATACGTTATAATACAATACATATATCTACATATACTTACATACGTTATAAAATAGTAGCTAAGTATAGAAAAATTTAGCATAATGATTTCAGATAGTGAGCTTTAACAAGTTGTTTGAAAACATTCAAGGAAGGTGAACGCTTAATTTCTAAAGGTAAGTCATTCCACAGCCTGACTGCTTCCACTGAGAAAGAAGAATCGTAGAAAGTTGTTTTATGACGAGGGAAACTAAGGGTGAGATTATCTGAAGATTTTAAGTAACGGCTCAATAGAGAGTGTCGGAAACGAAAACGCTCTCGGAGATAGGGTGGGGACGAAGGAATAAACAGAGTACTATATAGAAGGGAAAGAATATGAGCATCCCGGCGACGACGAATGGGGAGCCACTTGAGCTTAGCGCGGAACTCTGAAACATGGTCATATTTGCGCAAGCCAAATATGAACCTGATACAAACATTTTGGAGGCGCTCAAGCTTGTCCAGCAGGACTTGCGTAAGATCTAGATAACAAACGTCAGCATAATTGAGGATTGGAAGTAGAAGGGATTGTGCAAGCGCAACTTTAGTGGCAGTCGGTAAAAAGTGTCTTAACCTACGCAAGGAACCGCTAGACGCAAACATTTTGCGACTAGTCTCGGCGATCTGCGGACCCCAGGACAAACAACGATCGAAGATAATACCAAGGTTCTTAACCGTGTCACTGTAAGGAATGGTGACATCATCGAAAATCACTCGCGGAAGCGTGCCCCAGTCTATTTGACTTATCATTCGTGAGCTGCCTATTACTATAACTTGCGTTTTCGATGGATTAACACTAAGCCCAAAAGATTTACTCCAGTGCAAAATGCTGCGCAAGTCGTTATTGATCGTTTCCACTGCTTCTGAAAGCCAGCCCAGTGGTGCTTGACAGTACAACTGCAGATCATCAGCGTAAAGGTGGTAGGACGCAGAAAGAGAATGTGAAATAGTATTTATGAAAATAGCAAAAAGAAGGGGTGATAAGACGCCACCCTGAGGTACGCCAGCCGTAGTATTACACCACGAAGAGTAAGATTCTTCAAGATGAATCCTCTGCCGACGCCCATACAGGTAACTATGAAACCAGTCAACTACCGTTGGAGATATGTTCGAAGAGCGAAGAATAGCAAGAAGGATATCAAAATCTACAGAGTTAAAGGCATTGCTGAAGTCCAGGAGCGCTAACACAGTTAAATCACCATTGTCCATTCCTAGACGTATATCATCCGTGATTTTAACAAGTGCAGTAACCGTGCTATGCCCCGGACGAAAGCCAGACTGAAAAGGATTGAGAAGGTTGTTACTGATTAGGAAAGTGTTTAGCTGGTTGTGGACCAAACGTTCAAGAACTTTGGATAGGAAAGGGAGAATAGATATGGGACGATATTCGGAAAAAGATATGGGATTTGCTTTTTTAGGTAAAGGGATAATCTGAGCTTCTTTCCATAAAGATGGAAAAACACCGCTTGAAGCAGAAAAATTAAAAATGTGGCACAGGACTGGAAGTAGGTGTTCTAGAATAGGAATAATCATATTGCGGCTTATTAAATCAAGCCCAACAGCGCTCGAGGAAATTGAGAGAATGCTCTTTCTAACATCACAAGCAGTGAATTGACTAAAAACAAAAGGAGGTAGGTCAGAAGTGGTTTTATTAGAAAGACGTTTTAGTGTGCTAGTTTTGTAAGCAGTGTCCATTTCAGGAGATGCCGAAAAATGTTGGTTTAATGCATTAATATCTAAATTTTTAGGAACAGTATCTTGACGGGATTTGCCAACTCCTAAAGACCTTAGAAATTTCCACACTTTGGCTGGATCTTTATCTTCCACAGAGTCAAAGATATGGCGTCGTTGAGCGTCCCTACACACTCTATTGCACCGATTCCGCAGTTCTGTGTAGCGAGCCTTGTTAATATCATTCGGATGAGTCTTGAACTTTGTTCTGGCCGTCGCTTTTTTGTGTTTTAGCAATTTAATCTCATCAGTGAGCCATGGCGCAGGAGCATGCTTGACTTTTATAGCACGAATCGGTGCGTGGATATCAAACAATTGCATCAACAAAGAATTAAAAACTGCGACTTTGTCATCAATCGTATGAGCACTTGTTACCGGTGACCAGTCAATGTTTTTTACGTCACTCACTAAATTATCTTGGTTAATACCACTAAAATTGCGCTGCATTATTATAGTGGGCTTAACTTTAGGAGGGCGTACTTTGTACGAAAGGAAAACAAGATCATGGTACGAGAAATCGGCTGAAAGCTGCCCGTGACTGGCAACATGATGAGGAGAGGAGACAATAGCTAGATCTAGAAGAGAAGGAGTAGTGTTAGGGAAGTGATGGGTTGCATTCAAAGGTAGAATATGCATATTACAGGACTTGATTAGATTTTGTAATTTCATGGTGCGATGGTCAGCCTTCAGCAGACAAGTATTGAAGTCTCCCATTATAATGGTATGAGAGTATGAAGGGATAAGGTTTTCCAGGATGCTCTCGAAAGAGGAGAAGTAGTTATTATGCGACGTATTGCTATAATAAACACCAAGAAGAATTTTAGTATGAAAAAGGGAGATTTCTATAAAAAGATGCTCACCGGCATGATCAGGAGGCGGCTGAGAGGAGGAGCTAATTACGGAGAAAGGAATATGATCACGCAGATAAATAGCTACGCCCCCACCAACGCGCCCCACTCGATCATTCCGGATGAGATTGAAGCCGGGTAAAGCGAAGGAAATAGATGGCAGAGAAGGTTTGAGCCAGGTTTCTGAGACTAATATGCCTTGGATATTACTATTATCAAAGGATGCCTGCATATCAGTAATATGGCCAGGGATGCTTTGGGCATTTATGTGTACAAGATTAAAGTTTTGAGACACATTACAAAACTGTGCCTCTAAGGACTGCGAAAGAGATGGAATACTTACAAAAGAATCATCAGAGGTATTAATATCTGACGAACACAAGGACTCATACTCACTATCATTGTCATTGCTACTATCACCAAAAATATTTAACATAAATATAAATATATACAATAAATAAAATAATATATCAATATAATATGATTACAATAAAAATAAAACTTACAACAATACATTTCCAATACCTACTGGACTGTTTCGCCATAGAAACCCAATCACAAGATATATTCACGCCTCAAAGAATATTAATTAAATCAAAATTTATAAAAAATAAATAAAACCCTAAAAAATACCGCCTTAAATAATAATATTATACCATCCATCCATCATCCATCCATCAGCCATAAGAAGTCCACTGCTGGACATAGGCCTCCCCTATGGATCTCCAATAAGACCGGTTGGAAGCGGCTTGCATCCAGCGCGATCCTGCGGCCTTAATGAGGTCATCCGTCCACCTTGTGGGTGGACGTCCTACGCTGCGCTTGCCGGTACGTGGTCTCCACTCGAGAACTTTCCGACCCCATCGGTCATCAGTCCTCCGCGCTATGTGCCCTGCCCATTGCCATTTCAACTTGCCAATCCGTTGGGCTATGTCGGTAACTTTGGTTCTTCTACGGATCTCCTCATTTCTGATTCGATCTCGCAGAGAGACTCCGAGCATAGCCCTCTCCATAGCTCGTTGGGCTACTTGGAGCTTACTAATAAGGCCCATAGTGAGAGACCACGTTTCTGTGCCATAAGTCATCACTGGCAACACACACTGGTCGAAAACTTTCGACTTGAGGCACTGAGGTATGTCGGACGAGAAGACGCTACGCAATTTTCCGAACGCTGCCCAGCCGAGTTGGATTCGGCGATTGGCCTCTTTCTTGAAGTCGGACCTACCTAACTGTACTACTTGTCCCAGGTAGACGTACGAGTCAACGACTTCAAGAACCGAGTTCCCAACAGAGATCGGGGTGGGTACAACATGGGAATTACACATGACTTTCGTCTTGTCCATGTTCATCAATATTATACAGCTTGTAATAAACTATCTGCTACTAATTAACAGTAACTAAAGCTTTAACAAATAATAACTATGATATAACTTGGCTAAATATATGTCGTGACAAGTCAATTTAACAAAAAATAATAATAAGACAAGCTATGTGTCAAACCCGGACTGTCCTGCACTGCTTCGATGTTACAAGAACGAAAAAAGTTATAGTAGAAGTTTCACTCGGAATTTATATTTACATTTTTATCTTTTCTTAGGTTTGACATTGAAAGAAAATTATTTTTAGTATTAATCAAAAATAAGTAATAGCGAAAAACACAAAAGCGGATAGAAATAAAGTATTTGAAAACTAAAATAAAACCGACTATTATTTTCGGTAATAAACTAAAACTATATGATAGCAACACTACCTTCAAATAAAAATAAAAGAAAAATTCAGACTTTTTGGCGGGAAGTCGAAAGAAGCGGGCGTTTTTAATATTCAATTATTCATAAATTTTAATTTTGCAATTCTCTGAGATTTGTGTTGGGTGTTGCGGCGCAACAATAACGTCATGAGCGTTGCTAGTGACGGGGAGGACCCCGTCATTACAGCAGAGAGAAAGAAGAGAAAACTTGCAAAATCCTCAACGAACAATGATGGCTACAAAGTATTTCAGAAGCCCCTCTACAAGAGGCTATTCCCCGAAAATCACAGTGGGGACTGCGTGGTTTACGTTGAATCCACAGAAGAAGAAAAGGTTGGTAATAAAAACCCCATAATATTGACAAATCTTTTCATTGAAAATGTTAAAGGCATTGTAGGTGTCCACCGAATAAATGCCTATAAGGTTGGCGTCACTTTCAAAAAGCCAGCTCCAGCTAACAATTTTTTAAAGATGGATAGCTTCCTGAACAGATATAAGCTGAAAGCTTTCATTCCTGCTTACATGACTGAAGTTATAGGAGTCATCAGGCATATTCCGCTGACAATGTCTAATGAAGAAATTTACAAAAATATTACTTGTGATGCTGATGTTGTCTCAATCAAACGCTTTATGCGAAAAGTAGACGGAAATTTGACTCCTCTTGGAACAGTGGCTGTCACTTTTGCAGCCACCACATTACCTCAGTATGTATACATCAAGCTATTCAGATACCAGGTTCATAAATACTTTCCACCACTCATGCAATGCTACCGTTGCCTCCGATTCAACCACTCAGCTAAGAACTGCAGAGCAGAGCAGATGTGTTCATCCTGTGCAGGACGGCATTCCTACAAGGAATGTGATGTGGAAGAAATAATGTGTGTCAATTGCTCTGGCCCTCACCTTGCCGTGTCGAAAGACTGCCCTGTTAAGCAGAAAAAAATAGAAGAGAAGAAAATTAAACAACAACAAAAAATGTCTTATGCCAATGCGGTAAGTCTGCCACAAATCTCTGATAGAACATCCTTCCCAGCTCTAACACCAAAGCCGAGACAAAAAACCTTCCAAGATCTCAATGCCAAAGAAATTGTTGATAACGATGTAATTATAAATGCCCTTGTGAAGTCCATTGTTGCCCTTGCAAATAGCAAGAATGAACCCATTACAAATAAAAGAATTAAAGAAATTTTGTTGTCAAATTTAATTTAATTTAATTATATGGACACATATATTCGTATAGCCCAATTCAATATTCAAAGTTTACATAGTAAAAAAACGCTATTGTTAAAGTTTTTAACTGAACAAAATGTAGATATATGTTTACTAAATGAAACGTGGCTTAAGAAAAACAGTAAAATTCCAAATTTTCCATCCTATAATTTGATTCACAAACTGTCTGTAAACGAACATAATGGGGTAGCTATATTAATTAAACAAAATTTTAAATATGAAGTTGTTCATACCTCATATTACGAATCAATTCAGAACATTTGCATTGCACTTGATACATCATTAGGTAAATTACATGTGTTGTGTATTTATTGTCCCCCAAACAGCGAATTTACTAAATTTAATACTAATAAATTAAAAAAAGTATTCACTGAAACTCCTAAGCCATGTCTCATAATGGGAGATTTCAATGCCCATCACATTTTATTTGGTTGTCTAAAAAATAATAGTAGAGGTAATTCTTTGTACAATCTCATAGATGAGTTTGACTTGTGTGTTTTAAATGATGGTAATCATACTACAATTAAATATCCAAACAAGAATTCTTCAGCAATTGATTTAGCCTTAGTTAGTTGCTCGTTAGCTCCTCTCTGTGAATGGCAAGTCCATGATGATGCAATGGGTAGTTATCATTTTCCGACTCTACTGGATGTAAATGTGAAGCCATCGGTGTATGATGTTCGTCCTGTAGAAGAAAAATATTTGTACAACAAATCAGACTGGTCTAAATTTAAAACTTTATCTGAAACCTGCTTTTCGCAATTAGATTTGGAAAATACAGATCTAGATGAATTATACAATAGTTTTATAAATATCTTGTATCAAATCAGAGATGAATGTATTCCTAAGCAGAAATCTAATCACACTCCAAAAATTCTGAGAAAACCAGCTCCATGGTGGAACACACTATGTGAGGATGCAGTTCAAAAGTCGAAAGAAGCTCTTAAGACATATCATCACTCTCCAACAATTTCCAATTTTATTAATTACAAGCGTCTTGATGCTAAAAAGAAAAAGATATTAATTGAGGAACGGGGAAAATCATGGCATGAATTGTGTACTTCTTTCAACAGAATGACACCAGTTACTAGAATATGGAATTATGTTAAAAAATTTAAAAGGATTAACAGTAATTGTAGTAACAAAACTCTAAATGACGAATGGGTACCAAGTTTTCTAGAAAAATTAGCAGATTCAACATCAACCGATTTTACCACTTTAAATATTTTAGACAGGTCTGACAATAGCGTTTCCTTCTTAAATGAGCCTTATACACTGAATGAGCTTCGCATTTCTTTAGATAGTCGTAGAGATACTACACCAGGTATGGATAACATTCCATATAAACTTATTAAAAATTTACATTCAAATGCTCTGAACATTTTATTGGCAATTTATAACAGACTTTGGAATGCATCAGTTATTCCTGAATCTTGGAAGACTCAATGTGTAATACCAATTTTAAAACCTAATAAGCCTGCAAATAATCCGTCATCGTACAGACCCATATCTTTGTCATCCTGTCTGGGTAAACTTTTTGAAAACATGTTAAAATTACGTTTAGATTATTTTGTTGAAACCAACTCTAAAATACCTAACACACAATTTGGATTCAGAAAGGGTAAAAGTTGCTCTGAAAGTTTTGTATCATTAATCTCAACATTAAAAAAAGCAAAGCTCAGCCACTCTAATGTAATCTGCGTCTTTCTTGATGTAAAAGGTGCTTTCGATAATGTCAACATTAAGAGCCTTCTTCTAGTTTTGAATGAGTTAGGTCTGCCAACAAAATTATTGAAATGGATATTTAATTTTCTGAATAACAGAACCTTGTATGTTAAATTTAATAATAAGCTACATGGACCAAAATCCGTCAGTAAAGGAACTATGCAAGGAGCTATCTTATCTTCTCTCTTGTATATTCTATATACATCTCAAATTTTAAAGTATGTTAACACATCACATGTTAAAATTTTACAATTTGCCGATGACTTACTTTTATACTCTGAAAGTCAAAATTTAAATATGGCTGTAAATCACTTGAATTCTGCACTGCTGCAGCTACACCATTATTACAACAATGTATTAAAATTAGATATTAGTTCTGATAAAAGTTCTGTTATTGTTTTTAGTAAAGATCCTTTTGCACAATCTTTTGTTAAAATTAAATACAATAATGAAATCATTCCTGTAAGTAATCAACATAAATTTTTAGGAGTAATAATAGATAACAAGTTAAAATTTGAAGAGCATATTAAGTATATCTGCAGCAATGCAATGAAAAGTATTAATGTTTTAAGATGTTTAGCTGGTACTTTTTGGGGCTCTGATCCTAAAACCTTGATCATGCTGTATAAAAGTATAGTAAGAAGTCATTTTGATTATAGTAGTTTAGCTTATATGAATGCAAGTAGCACCTTATTACGAAAACTCGATGTAATACAAAATATGGCTTTACGAATTATTAGCGGAGCTATGCGTTCCACTCCTATTAATTCTATGGAAATTGAAAACTGTATACCTCCATTAATCCTGAGACGTTTACTTTTGGCTGATAGATTCTGTTTGAAAGAGTTGACTTCCAATAATGTTATAGTGCTGAATAATGTTTTATGTCATCCACAGATATCACAATCAGTTCAAACATCTAGCTTATCAGCCACATCTCTTGTTTCGGGAGTTTTGCCTGAAATCACAACAATAATGTCATTTTCAAAAAATATCAGTAAAAACATTTGTTCTCATGATATCTGGCCAACATATAAATGTCCATATAATGCCTTGATTAATTGCTTAAGTATAGATTGTCATTTAGATGTAATAAATAACAAATTTGATTTTCTAGAATTTATAGAGAATAAACCAGACATTTATATTTTATATACAGATGGTTCTAAAAGTGATGAAGGGGTTAAAGCCGCATATTATGATCCACAAATGAATAAAACCCACTGTATAAAGTTAGATAATAATTGCAGTGTGTTTACTGCAGAAGCGTATGCAATTTTAACCGCTTTAACATTTGTAAATAACTCTGTAAAAAATGTAAATATACTAATAGTAAGTGATTCTAAAAGTGTTCTGTCTGTTTTAAACAACAGTAATTTCTCATATAAGTTAAATTATATTATATATAGTATTAGAGAACTTATAGAAATGATTAGTAAATCAAAACATGTAGAATTGGTATGGGTTCCTTCACATTGTGGCATCCATGGCAATGAAACAGTAGATTTGGCTACTCGACAAGAGCATGATCTAGATCACACAGATATATTAAAAGTACCTTTCACAGATTACTATTGTGCAATTAATAAGGATTTACTCAGAATTTGGAAAGAATATTGGCACGTTACAACAGAATATAAGGGAAGGTGGTATGCAGAAATACAGAAAGACTTACCTACTACTCCTTGGTACAACAAATTTGAATATTGTGGCAGAAAGTTTATAACAGTTATAAATCGCCTGAGATTTGGACATTGCTTGGTTCCAGCTCATTTACACAAAATTAATATAGTCCCAGAAGATAACTGTACGTATTGTTCCCGACCGCATGCTGATATAAACCATATAATTTTTCAATGTCCCCAATTCCATTTACAACGATTAATTTTAGCCAGTGACATTAGTGACATAGCAGCTCGTAACTCAATTAGTGTTCCCCGCCGTATTGAGGATTTACTAAAAAGTGAAGTTTTTTTACAAACCTATTTATAAGTATATTTTAAATACTGTTGAAAAGATTTAGTTTAGTTTAATTTTTTATTTCTCTTCTATGTTTGTAAATTTTTTATTATTTAAGACTTCGACTGAAGGACTCTGTATCCATGGTCATGAATAAATTATTTAAAAAAAAAAAAAAAAAAAAAATGTTGAAAGTGTACCTTGATTTTGAGAAAAATATTAAATAAAATAGCGCTACCTGTTAAAAAGAGATACGAATTAGCAACTACGTACATTAGTTATAAACGCTAATGATATATGAAGCAGATACATCACCAAAACAAAAACATAACCGTCCCAGCAATGCACACAGAAAACAGATCAAGTTTTAGAATTATCCAACTGAATCACTTCTTAGGCTTCGGCGCACGCTTGGGGCGTTCGAGCAGCTGAGACACCTTGATAGCCACTGCACTGGCTGCTGCCGGGGCTACTTCTTGCGAGACATCAATTTTGCTAAGCTCAGCAAGGCAGTTAACACGGTGCCGTGTACCATCCGTACTCAAGACAAAGACCGAACCGTCTCGTGTCCAGCACTTCGCCACACCAAACCGCAGACGCGCTGCCATGAAGGTGTCATGCCGTGTTTTTGTCAAAAATTCAGATAGTGTAATGCCGGAGCCCTTCAGGTTTGTTTTTACTGACCATAACTTAGCTCGAATAGACACGTCTTTAAGCTTAAAAAGGATGGGCCTGGGACGATCCGCAGACGATGAGTTACCCATTCTGTGGCAGCGACTAACATCTGTAGCTTGAAAATCGCCCAATTTCAACTTCTGCGTTGCCACCTTGACAATGACAGAGAGTGTATCCTCTTTTTTATCTTCAGGTACACCATGAAGCAGAAGAATTTTCCGTCTTGTGTGCATTTCTAAATTGTCACCTTGCTTGGCCAACAATTCAATTTGATTTTGCAGGGACCGGAGCGCAAGCAAAGTGAAAGACTTGAAAGTGACAAAATCTTCAGAAAGGATACCTTGATGTGGCGACGATGGCGCGGACAACTTTTGCTGCCTTTCTTCGAATTCTGCCAGCCTCACGTTGAACATTTGGGTCATTTGGGCCATAGACTCCTTTATAGCTTCCATTTTGGGGTTAAGTATCAAAGTCAGTGATTGCACCAAAAAGTGATGAAAAGTGTGTCTAAATGCAGGGAAAATACTATCCAGCAGGTACTGTTACTAGTTTATGTATTTGACATAGAAATTGTTTAGAAAAATTTTGTTATTACAATAAAAAATAATTTTAAATGTTTACTAAGTTTTTCAAGGTGTTTACACAAGTACCCTCGGCCGAGGATAATACACCTGTGCGAAGCCAGGGCGGGTCGTCTAGTTAATTAATAAGGTACTTCCGTAATTCAAGTGAGAGTTACCGGTGTTTAGTAGGTATTTTAAACCTGGTCCTACATACATAATTATGTCATTTGTGCAAATATAATAAATATGCAGTACCTTTATCTGCCAACGACTTCTGACCGGTCTGTTTGCCAAATCGTCCACAAATATGTGCACAAGGTGTTGGATAATGTAAAGGTATACTTTTACTGGCATACATTATTTTCATCTTGTTTTTGTAGTTATAATGTGTAAATATTTTTTGATTCTAATTTATGGAGTACTCAGAGATACCTACAAAAATGATGCTGAGTTCTAACTCTAGAACTTATCACGTAGCCCTACGCTACAAAGTTGTTCGACATGTATTTTGATAAAAATATCTTTAATTGTAGAGAAACACGTTTTTAACAACAATTGAGAAAACGTTTATTTTGTCATTCATAGTTCGAAAAAATTTCACAGGTACTCGGTACTAGTAGTAACGTAGTGAGCTCTACAGAGTACGTATTATAAGCACTAATTTTTTGTAGTTAAAGTATTTCGTGGATGAAAATTAGCCACTCCTGCTTGGTACTTTACTTACTTTTTACTACTGTAAAAGAAGTACGCTTTACTATAGTTGCAAATAACCGTATACCTAAGCCTTAGGTCCAAACTCTACCAAAGCTAGAAGACCGGAGATGTGCGTAGCTACACAGAGCTTTGTAGACCGTAAGCCTTATGCGTAAATACTCATACTCGTATTTGTATACCGCAGAATAAAACAAAAACTCCGCTTGCTCACGATTGAGTTATGTTTGTCGCGAAGCAAATATAGCAGCATTTATGAAGTAGGTTAACGGTCTACAATGCTTTGCTCCGCTCCGTTTCGGTGGAGTTGGCTCAACGTTGGCGCTCCAATATTGTGTTTAAGTAAACGTTATGTTTGTTCTGCAATACTCCTAATCCTAATAATGGCTTTAATCTCAAGTAATTGTCTCGCATTTTGCTGAATTGTTTGCCTTAGGTGTGTAGGTTCACGCTCTTTCTAGGAAAGCCACCTACATTGTTGCTATCTTAGATCCATTGTATTGTGTATAGGAGTGGTAGGAGATTTTGTTTCTTTGGCTGAATATTTCTAACAACTCTTTAACGGTACGTCTGTAGCTTCTCTGAGTCGATGAAATGATTATTTTTCGCAAAAATGGCAAAACCGCCTTCCAACGTGTACAAAATTCGAATATTTCGCTTGAATTTACATTATTGTTGATTTTTCAAAAACGGCTCAGCCGATTTCTGTAAAATACAAAAGAAACCACCTCGGGGTATACCCTTTTGAACTAGAAAATATTTTTTCGATTCGGTTCACAATTGGATTATCGATGAACATACATAAACAAAATACATACAGACGAACATAGAACCTCCTCCTTTTTGGAAGTCGGTTAAAAATGCATTAGGGGTCATGGTTGGTTATTGGTGATCTGGCCTCCTACTCAATATCGAGATGTCCTGAAAAAGTAGTAGTTTTTCCAAGGAATGTAACCTATATAACAAATTGTAATAGTGTTCTTCCTCGTGCAGCTCCATAATTAGTAAAGTTAAATATTTGTGGCAATGTACCTATGTATGCCATATGTGCCGAAGAATGTGTGACGCTAATAAAATAAATAAAACCTCTATCGTTAGAAACCATGGTTCGATGTGCAAATATGGCTTCGGAAATCCACTTTCAAGCTGATGATTCACTATCCTCTTCTATTGTTTCCACGGGCGGGTAGTACCACGGGCAAAATGTTCAACCCTTTCTGACATTGTAGTAAAATATTCAGAGTGTCAAGTGGGAGTTTTGCAAATCAAATCTAATTACTTTTACGTCACGTTGACCGAGCGCGCAGAGCACACACACGCGAGCACCAATGTGCTCGCGTGCTTGAGTTAGCCATTCACTAACGTTGCCGCGCTTGTGTTGGATCGTTTTGGCGCTCGTTACATTACCGTAAAAAATACTCACACTTAACTATTCAGTTTTCTGTAGGTGACACAAGATGGCGCTGTGCCATTTCCATAGAAACCACATCAAACGTTAACGCGATCGAGTTCGAGCTAGAAACTCCCACTTAGCCCTCAGGTGTTAGAACATTGAAAGCTGTAGGTTCTAGTTTCGAAATAATTGGTCGGAATTGGTTGCCTATATTTCTCGAAGACCTATTTCTCCGTATGATAACTTACATTGGATAAGTTTCACTACATTTCGTATGTAACTACTCAATCGATAGGAGCAACACGCAAATAGAATCTTGCGATCAATTGAAGACGGTTTATGTAACCGTGTTTACACCAACCCAATAAGGGACATTCAGGCAAGCCATACAAATGATAATGTCCGCGCGTGTGCGGAAACGTGCGGAAGGTATGAAACTGTGTTGGAATATTTTACATATATATAGAGAACTAGTTTTGTCCGCGGATTCCCAAGGGATCCTTTAATTTTGCCAGGATAAGTTTAATATGAAAGAGTCAATATTTAGGAAAATGATACAGTATTTTTATGTGAAAGTTTCAAAGTTCGTTTTGCCTTCATGGTGAAGGTAAAACGGACCACCAATGAAGGCAAAACGGACTTTGAAACTTTCACATAAAAATACTGTATCATTGTCCTCATTCTGTACTGCCGAGAAAACGCAGTGTGCCCATAAACGGTATTTTGGACATTGTATCAGCTTGATTCAGGCAGTACGTAGTCAAATGAGAACAGTACACGATTTTCATCAGATAAACTATCATTTGTAGGCTAATTGAAAAATGCAAATTTTACATCAAGCCCCACAAAAAGTAACTTAACTTAAACAAAAGTACTAAACGTAAAGTAACTTGCTAAATCAGTGCAGATGCAGTCGATGGAACTTGAGTACTCTGACTGAGAGAGGGGACATGAGGGAGGACATTTTGACGTAACAAACTCATAGCTAGCGTTACATGTTTTAAAATAAACAAGGTGGACCTTACCCACAGGGTCCGTTTTACCTTCCGTTCCCCTACTTGTGGTACATGAAACCCCTGCACGGGAAGCATGGCAAAGGGACTAATAGTCTTTCCACCATTATATCCCCTCGAAGAGGAAATAAAGTATGGATTGACAATGACATCTGACATTAAGAGTGGATAAAATGGTTTTCTCCCCTTGCCGTGCTACCCGGGCTGGTTACAGTATTCGGTCATACCGGGGGTTTTCTTGAAGAGTATTTAATTTTCAAAACTCTACAACTACTCTACACACTAATAACCAAATCTGATTGTATGGTAGGTACTTAGATAGCCACGCAAAATATCAAGTCGATCTTACTCTCCGTTACTGCGTGAAAGATTACCAAACAAACCAACAAATGCACTTTCCGATTTATTATATTAGTACCTTACGATGACGGCAGTAAAGGTTAGTACTTCATATAAGTACCTATAGTACAACATTCAGTCACTGTAACATACTAGTATGGTAATTAAAAGGAAAAACTTTCCTCTGAATAATAAAATGTAGGTAATGCATGCATGTTTAACACATGCGCTTACGTTAACCTTGTGTACAAACATTATCGACTACTAGCAGCTAATCCAAAGGTTACCTATAAAGGGGTGTTTTTATACTTAATAGTTTATCGTTACAGGAAACCCAGACAAAAATAGCATGGTAACTGCGGGCGCAAACAAAAGATAATAACACAAAATACATAAATAGTACGCCTTGAAATAATACAGTAAATATAAATATACGGGTCTCTATACTTAGATACGTATTTTTAGTGGAAATTCTTTTACAGCTAGAGTAGGTACCGCGTTAATTATATTAGAACCTTCAGGTAATTTTATTTTGACACGTTTTATTGCTCGTAAACTAAGTGTTTGTTTTTTGAGTGAACTATGGTATTGCTTTCCATTTGCTATTTTATTTCTTTTATTTTTGTTCTAGTAAATAATTATATTTTTAACCGAAACCTTATGGGGAAGAAACCAGAACTTGTCCGAACGATAAAACAGCGGAAAGTCACCTACCTCGGTCACGTACTGCGATGTGATTGGTATTCTCTCCTGCAGACCATTATTATGGGCAAAATACCGGGTAAGCGCAAGATTGGAAAGCGGAAGATGTCATGGCTTCGGAACATCCGGGAATGGACAGGCATTAAAACTGTAGATCAACTGTTTAGGCTTGCCCTAGACATAAATTTTTAAAAAGCTGACTGCCAACCTTCAGTAACTGCAGAGGCATTAGAAGAAGAAGAAGAGGTAACTATTTTTATAAGTAGTCAATCATATGAAAACAGTTTATTTCTAATAAATCACAGAAATAAAGTTGTTTTGAAGGCATCTGCTTAAAATATTAATATTTTAAGCAGATGCCTTTTTTTAACTGTAATTTTTTTTCGAGATCGAATTTATTATTTTGGTTTGTGATTTCATGGATCATTTGTACCTAGAGTTTTCGAGTTTCGTTTAACGCTAGATTTTTACAAATTATGCTATTTACATCCCTTGTGCCTAAAAATTGAGTCAATTATCTAAACTTCAACCAACTCAGCTAAGTACTTAATTTTTTTCAGGAAAATTGGCTCATGTTGCAATCGAATTCAGCACCCTCTCAATATCTACTGCTTGCGTCTCCTCAATCTCCAAAATTGATGACAAGGAGTGCATGTTCTCAACCTCAGCTCTGTTTAACATCAGAATGACTCCTTTGATATTAGCTCTCATGAACATCATTCGACAATGATACAAGGTTAGAGATCTAGAGAGAAGGCATTACATATACAGGGTCACTGGTAAATAATTAGCATTCTTTTAGGGGCTTATTCTGTACATCAAAACTAACAACTTTTGTTCTGCGACTTTAGTCAGAACTAAAAAAAAAAAACAGCAGTTCCATACATTTTGACGCGGTAACATTTTGAACGATATTTTTCCATGGAACAACATTTTTTTTTTGAGTTTTGTCAAAAGTCGCAGAACAAAAGTTGTTAGTTTTGATGAACAGAATAAGCCCCTAAAGGGATGCTAATTACTTACCAGTCACCCTGTATTTACCAGGCGTGTGAGATACTTAAATATATGAAGTAAAAATCACACACCACATACCGAATCCATATTTACGAAATATTAATTGCAGTGTTCTGAGAGGGCAGTGAATAAGCAATTCGCCGTGCTCTGTGAGTACCTAATAATTGAGTATTTATTAGCTTTGCTACCATTAACTACCCACTTGTGGTTTTAAACAGAGTGTCGTGCGAAATTAGGTTCTCGACCCGACATGCCCCATTCGCGAGAATTGTAATGGGAATCCTGACCTCACATCCACACATACATACAAATATCATCATGGAAATACGCAGCGTGAGGGACCAAAACATCAAGAACTTTCATGATCATGAATTAATGCCTGTGATTTTAATCAGAGAGTTCGTGCGAAATTGGGCCTGCGCTAGATCGAAACATGTTACAATGTCTCAAGAGATCTGTGGATACAAGTGACGCGAGAGCTTGGCCATTGGCCAGAACGTCTGCCGGAGACCACATATCATATGAAAAATATCAACTGTGGCTTATTTAATGTCTCTAACATATAGGTGAAGGAACTTCGGTTGGTTCAGTCTGTGAGGTCATTCGCTATATGCGTTCATATAAACTGCTCTCATAATCTTGTGAACTGTTTTTCCCGGGCTTTTGTGGTTGATTTACGATGATACTTCTAGTTAATGTAGAGTTTGATAACACGTTATTATGGGCAATTTATAATAGAACAGTTTTAATAGGGTTCACAATAGACAGATATTTATTTGAAGAAAACAAAACAGGAAAAGCAGAATATACAAATTAAATTAGCAGCTATAATGCCTACTGGGTTGTGTACCTAAAAGGCATAAAACGTAGAGCTTGATAAAACATGATTATGGAAAATTAATAACAGAACAGTTTTCATAACGCTGTGTACCTTAAAGGCATAAATAAGTTTATGTGGACTTAATACTCGTTATACTCAACTATGTTACCTTACATGTTCCGTCGGTCTGGTCTAACTTTACAAGGCTTTAATTTTTGCCTAATGAAATCCTTACTGACGAAACAAAATAAGTGTAATAAAAATGAAGCTAAAGTTCTTGTTTTTTCTCTAATTTAAAGACTGTATTATGATATTTATACTTACTTGGTGTACTGTAATTCAAGCGGAATGTTTTATATCGTAACATTAAATATTTTTAAATAACAAGTAATCCAGCAAATCTAATTTAGGCTAATAGGTAATCCAACTTAAAATAATTTAAATCAATAAAATATCACGTAATAAGTAGTACGGAACCGTCTCGTAGCACGTTTCTAATTCGCACTTCACTAATTTTTCCTCCATGAACATTGCACTACCTCAAATGTATAAATAGGCTGTATAATAGGCTACTAATAATGATGTACCCAGATAGTGTTTAACTGAAAACGGTATGCAAAATGATACCCTCTTAAGATGTTCTTAAGACGATAAATTGCATGTCATTATTTTGCTGTCACGTCCGGCGATTAAGCTCCGTCACATTATGTCTGAAAAACTGGATGACGAGGAATTCTCTTACAAAATTATTTATCACAAAGCCGCAAAATGAAGATGAATGGTGATTGGACAGTGTGGTTTTAGAGTTCCATAAGAAAATTTAAAACATACCCTTATATATATTTCCTATAGCTAAATTAGAAAATCCTTACTAATATGTGTTTGTTAGTTTGTTACTCCTTAACGCAGTAATAGAGCAACGGATTGACTCGATTTTTGGCACGCATATATATATGGTACATAGGTTGGAGATTGACATGAACTAGGTACTTTTTATCCCGGAAAAATAAAAGGTTCCTATAGGATAACACAAACCTTCAAATATCCCGCGGGCGAAGTCGCGGGCAAAATCTAGTAAAATAAGTATAAAATATTTTAGAAGTTGGTTTAGGTCAAAAATTCCAAAGGTGCCCTTGTCTCAATCCATGTTTATTTCTGCTTAGAAGCACTCAAAACGTGTAAAAATTGTTATTGTAATCGTTTTTCATACACCATACCTAAATGTACGCATGGAAATGCACCTCATAATAATAATGTAGAAGGCACTAGTGATTGGATAATGATATGTTGAATCTATGAATGGAGCAACTAAGTAGTGTCATTTGGTTTGTGGGAAATAGAGGAAAATACATAACAATTGCATATTGTGGATATTATGGATATATCAGTTACTAAGTAACTGTATAAAAGTGCTCTAGATATTCTTACTCTTTCATTTTTAATTTACAACTAAGTGGTTTAAACACTTTTTGAAGCTTTTGTCAAAAAACTTTTTAGTAAAATTATGTACTTAAAACCAACGAGATTTATGTTTATGTGTTAAAATCGTACTAAAATACGTTGCGTGAGATCGATAAATTGCATGCGTAGACGAACGCGTAGTCTTACAAACGCTTTTTTTATGATGTTTACAGATAGACATAATATTTTATAAACGGTTATGCAATACCCATAAAATGTTACTATTTCAAAAAAATGTAGGCAGTCATAACGCCACAAATAATATTCTTAATTTATCATCGATATTTTCGTTGATAGCCGATTTTATAGCCCTATCGAGATTGATACTATTCGAGTATTATAAAATGATTGCAATTTATTTCTAAATGCATTGTGTAAGGTTGTGCGTCATAAATGGGCCGGTGGTTGTCTGGCGCAGGGGCGCAGACAACCAGACGCAATAGGTTGCAATGACAACTATTCAGAGCAAGGGTTTATTTTGGTCGTCACAGAGACCGACCGCAGTATATTTCGGGGTGTTAGTGACGCAAATAATCTTGATAAACCGGTTAATTTTGGCTCTACTCTTGTACATCTATTGTTGTCAATGGGTCATTATTGTCTTTACAGTTCAGCCTTGTGTGCATCTGGAGGCGATGATTTTGATGTCTTTAGTGATGTTTACGTCAGCGCGTCTAGAGAATACATTGGGATAACGCGTTGTTTAAATAAGTTTTTAGTGTATAGGAGCGTTTACATGAGCGGGCTGTTTCTGTGCTGCAGTTCTTTTTAACCCCCGACGAAAAAGAGGAGTGTTATAAGTTTGACGTGTCTGTTTGTCTGTGTGTCTGTCTGTCTGTCTGTCTGTCTGTCTGTCTGTGGCATCATAGCGCCCGAACCACTGAACCGATTCCAGTTTAGTTTTTTTTTGGATGAAAGGAGACTTAATCGAGAGTGTTCTTAGCTATGTTTTATAAAAATCGATTGAGCCGTTTAAGAGTTATGGTGGGTTAAAGTGGGGATGGAAGAACCAAAATTCTACAAATGTGCCCAAAATGGTTGTCAATTGAAAGTTTGTTGTCAAATATTTTTGTGTCGGGGGTTTTTTAATGAGGTATATTATTTCTGTTTGCATCACAATACAAAGTGTTTCTTTGACCAGGTCGAAAGCGCAATAAGTACTCGTAGTATGCAGCACGTAGAAATTTTGACTAAATATACCCAAGTGGAGATAAAGAATCGGCTATTGTATCATTGCACGTTTGTCGCGGCTTACATGTTGTTAGAATATGCAAGGATATTGCAAGCTACTTCCAACTAGACCCCTGAAAATTTCATCGGAAAAACGTTTGTCCAGCAGTGGGTACCTTACGTGTGTATATCACCCGTAAGATACACATATATGCATTGATGTTAATGACGTGTTTAAGTCAGTAAGTAAGTAGAGTTTTCAATGATTATAGTAGTAAGTTGTAAGGAGTGGAGTAGTAAGTAGAGTTTTCAATGATTATAGTAGTAAGTTGTTGGAGTAGCGTAGTAAGTATAGTTTTCAATGATTTTCACGATCACACAGATCGTGAAAAATATGACACAAAGCAGATAAATAATAACTACCTACTGACATAATTAGCTACAGATTGCAGATCACTCTCTAAAACACGGGATACAAATATTTCAAGTACACTATTAGTCTGTTTTATACAAAAAAATCATAATTGAATGAATGTTTAGCATAGCCTTGTTTAGTAATAACTGTAAAAAAATGCATATTAGCACATGTCATGCAGTACTCTAGATTATGAGGCAAACGTAATGAGTCTTGGCAATTTAAAACTGTAGAATTTTCTTTTATTTTATAGATTTTTTTATTTGCTGGATGTAAATTTTGGTCTACTCTACTTTTCATGATATGCTTGTATTTGATTATATCCCGAAGCTCCAAGATAAACATACACTTACTCGATAATCGCTTAGCTTCCTTACGTAGGATAGAGCTCAAAGTGAAATCTATATACAAAAATTATAGTAATGTATGAATTTCAGATATTTATGCCATTAATTAGTAGTTAACACTTTTACCATTCAATGTTGTGACAATATTGTAAAGAACCACAGTTTTAGAGAGATGCCCCAAATTTGATTTCACTTTCACTTAGTTTTCATCTCATAGAGTTACATATTGTGATTGTTGAATCTCTGTTGTAACAGAAGCATTCCTAACGAACACCTACCTAATACTCAGTGTGACAGTATGATCAGCCCATTTACCTCTCAGAATACTGACAGACAGATTTAGCTACATTTGAGTTCATACTAAAAAAATATCAGGAACTTCATTTTCATTTTCTTAGTGTTGAAGTTATGCCCTATTTAAATCTATTTATTTCGGTTTAGCGATCGGCTGGCCGGTCACGATCGCACTAAATATCACCGGTGATTACCGGCTTCCATCAGAAAAGCTTGTTTATATCTTTGTTTATCTCTATGTTTGTGTGTCAACAAGGAGCCCTGCCAAGCGGCACGGTCGAGGCCGAGATGCCGCGGCCGCGACTCGTCGCGACGCCGCGTCACGCCGCGTCGTGCTGCACGCGCATCTTGCGACGCCCGCCGCCCGACATCTTGCCAGATCCTCACATACCTGCCTCTACATGTGTGGGATATAATTGATAATTATGCGAATATAACTAGCTGCTCCAAATAGCACCAGCGAACGAGTTCACCGCCTCAACATTTTTCATCGACATATTTTTCAGGGCTATAACAATAGCTTTGTGAATTCTGCTCTGCCAGTTCAAACATAGCATGTAGCTAATCAAAGACTAAAGAATATTAAAATGCCAATTAAAATTCTCGTTCATATAACAAGCGGCCTACACTGTTTCAGATCGTACTCGCGATCGCATCAGACGGGTGTTGCGTGCCCATTTGAATTATTTTTGTAGCTCATTCGAGGTCCTGTGTCCGATTTGGTAGTCTAGTAATTTTGTAGTGTTGATCATAATTGATCATAAACGAACCTGGCGCATTCGAGCAGTTCTTTGTTGGGGGTGAAGGTGGCCCCACCGGCCAACGCCAGGATCGCCAGGAGCGGCGGCAACGGCGTCCACATGTCTGACGCTACGGGCACGGTACCGGACGCCGCGCCTCCTCGATCGCGCACACTCTCACTTCACTCACTCTCCGCGTGATCATCATCAGCGGGTTCAACTCGAGCACATCACTTCACTGTTATTTTCGTAAATTTGTTCATTGATAGGAACCGATGTCCGAGGATCAGCGAGCGCGGCGCGATACTGCGCGGGTGGCGCTCGCGTTATCGCGCGAGTGCGGCTGCGGCGGCGGCGGGCGCGGTCACGGGCGCAACCTTCGCTTCCGCGCGATCTCACCCTGCGAGTGCCGCGGGCTCGTCTCATCCGGCACCGGCCGGCGGCGGCGCCGTCTGCGCCCGCTGCCTCGACGATCCCGAGCGGAGCCGCGGCCGCGTCACGCGTCCACCACGGCCCCAACACCCAGACTGCGATGCGCTATATTAATCCCAAATTACACGTGCAATTACGACAAAGTTGTTAACTTGAAAAATTGCGGTCCCCAGGCGGCGTGATCGGCGTGTCGAGCTCGCGTGCCGCTCCGCCGTGCCCAATCGTTAGACAACATTTGACTTTCGCGAATCTACTCGGAGTGACTGTAGCAAAAGCGAATAAACTACTAACAAGATATTAATTTCCAAGGTCATATACCCTCGCAACCTGCGCGGCATCACGCGCGGATTTCCATGACTTTTCACAAAGTTTTATGTACATTGGTCGGGGACAGATATTATGATGAGACTTTATGGTTACGGCACGGATTTCCTTAGTCGTATAGGTCGCATTTAGGAACGCATTTTATCATTAGGTTGTATTGTTTGAACTGTCAATACCGTGAATGAAACAAATCGCTAAATCTTCACAAACTAATGGGTTCCCGTTCGAAGGCAAGTGCTCGCATTCATCAATACAATCTATGTGTGCTTCGTTTATAAATCACGAATTCACGAACGTTGTTTGGGCCGCAACCGTCAGCGGTGAGCGTTCATCGCCGTAACGGGGAGCTTTGCGTGTCGCGAATTTTATTTAATTTCAGTACACCGCGGTCGCACAAAATACCTTCAGTAGGTACCTACGTAGGTCGGTATAGATCTGGAGTGATTCGTCGACATCGTCGTCCTAAGCCGTGCCGACGGCGAATTGATTCGAATTCGATGCCATTCAAAACGATCAGCTTATCGTGCACATCGAATTATACGTTTTCAAGCAGCCAAATTACGCAAGTTTGTTTTGATTTGGATAAAGATTTTTGTAGGTCTCGGTGGTCTAAGTTTAGAATTGTGACTTAACTTCTCTTTTAAAAGAATGACTAAAAACCTCATAGCTTAGGCACAGTACATTTTGACGACTGGGTTTTTATTTTACGCAAAGAACTTAGTGAAAATATGCACTATGTAGGTAATTACAATTTTTTTCAAATATCAATACTCGAATCAAGCTAAATAATAGTCATGTTCTAGTAGAGTTCCCTGATTTATAAATAAAAGTATTTAATTAGACTTCTCTACTTATACTTATGTTCAGATTTGATTGTTTACGAGAGGCAAGTTTCTACCTACTTGTAACTGTAGAGTTTCTCGCAAAATTTTTGATAACAAGTTAGTAGACTAAATTAATAGAACAAAAAATACAACAAGGTTCAGTGGTTAAAAAATGAAATTATAAATTCGGATATGATACCGTACCTATTATATATGACATCATCAAACTTGTCGGGAGACAATGGATGAGGCTAGCACAGGACTGGAAAGAATGGCGAGAAATAGAAGAGACCTAAACTCAGCAGGGGGTGGAACAGTCTGAATATATAGATAGATAATACCGTAGGTATTACGTATACAAAATAAAAAAAAACAGCTGCTCCATCCGTTTTTTCTTGAGGGTGAACGATATTTTTCTATGGAACAGCATTTTTTTTGGAATCTGATAAAAGTCGTTGAACAAAAGTTGTTAGTTTTGATGTACAGAATAAGCTCCTAAAAGGATGCTAATTGATTACCAGTAACCCTGTATATGTGGTAGAAAAACCCATTGATATAAAAATCATGTCGATTGAAAATAGATTCTAAAGTAGTTGATGCACGCATATGGTTATGTACGTAGTAGCTGTGTAGCTGTAGGTAAATGCTCTTGAACATCCGGATATATCTATCTATTTATATCTAGGCTAGTAAGCTACCGAGAATGGAGCATGTCATAGTGTAAACTTGCACTTGACCGGATTCCCTTTGACCCCGCCGCAGCGGATCAACATCTGTTACGTTGCGCCTGAACATTGCTACCCTATAATACATATACATACGAGTGTAAGTATACATAACAGGATTCAATATTCAATTTATCATTATTTTTCGACAAAAATAGCAAAACCGACTTCAACCGTGTCTGTACACGATTGAACTCGGTTTCGCTAGTTTTGTTTTGCTTTGAGCAAACTATTCGAAATCTGTATTTCGAATAAATTGCTCAAAGTGATGTAGGTATATATTTTTTTAAATTTTAGATTTTTCATTATCAGCTTAGTCCGTTTTGATAAAATTTAAATGGGACCAACCTCAAAAGTATACCCTTTCAAACTAAAATATTTTATTTTATTGGTTCACAATTAAATAAAATATCGATGAACATTCAATTTATATAATATTGTATATATGTAAAATACATACAGACGAACATAATAGACAATAGACAATATTTTATTGACGAAAACAAAACACAGGAAATACAGCAACAAATATTAGAAACACACTAAAGACTAAACTACCTAGTGTTTTATTTTCGTCACCAGCCATAGCACCACCTCTTTTTTGAAAGTCGGTTAAAAAATATAAAATACAAGTAATTTATGAAAATTTGTTTGGGAGCTATGATGCCACAGACAGACCTAAGTAGGTACATAGATAGAAACAAAAATATACATAGGTACATACAAGACTAAGAAAACACGCTCTTTACAAATACTTACCAATTTTTTTTAATGTCATAAAGCTACGGCACAGATACCTAACGGAAAATTTACCCTCCTAGGTCAAGTTGTAGGATTTTACAACAGGACCAGCTGTAAGCGGCATCAAAATGATTTGTTAAATATAAATCTTTGATTGGCGCTTCGCTTTATTCAAGTCTTTACTGTACCGTCCCTTTTTTACTAGCCTTACGGTTTAGGTAGGCCTAATTATGAAGACGATTAGGATTGCCCATTGGGATAGTGTGGTATGGACCACACTATAGCTCAGTTAGTATTGCTGGATTCACATCCGCCATTGAATATTTTCTTCGTACACAGGTATGCAAGTTGCCTTACGATTTTTTTCCTCACTGAAAAGACTGTGGTGTGTAACTAGTCCTGAGCTGGTGAGTAAATTGGTACAATTTTTTTAAATAACTCATTGATACGAGACGACCTTACCTGACATGACCTTTGCACGACCGTATCCTACCATCCCCTTTTTAATACAGGATAAGTAGGAAGACGCCACATTACCACCCCTACACTGTCGATTTTCCTTCGATACGTACGAAGCGGTTCGACTCTACATTTCTGATTCGTATCGCCAGGGAATGGAACAGTCTTCCTGCTTTCCTGTTTCCTAAGAGATATAATCTAAAGCTTTTCAAGGTCAGAGTGAATAGGTATCTTCTAGGTCTGCGTGCCTCATCTTAGACCACAACGTCGCCTACAATCAGGCGAGTTGGTGGTCAAAAGCGGACTTATTAGCGTTAAAAAAAAGACTAGGTTTGAACCCCCCACATCACACTAGTAAGGAGAGCCTTTTTCTATTAAGCAGCCGCCCCTTAGAGATTTGTAAGCTTGTAAATACCGGTGTCGTTAATAAAACGGGACATTAAACATGAAGTCATTAATACATTGCACGCCAATAATCATGGAACACACAGCGAGTAATCGAACTGTTTATGAGTAAACTGAACTGCAGCTTTACTTTACTTTCGAGTGGGTAGTGAGAAATTGTTTGTAAACAGTAATGAAAATTAGTTTTTCATGTAGGTATATACAAAAAACCGAAGGTTCAACTTTGGTACGAGACCAGGTTTTTATTTATTTTTAACCGACAAAACGGAGGCGGTTATCATGTTGACGCGTATACAGGATCATAGGTATTACACGTAAAACCATTTAAGGGCGGGTCTAGTACATCTAGACAAACAACTTTTGTTATAGGACTTATTGAAAATCACGTAGAAAAAATTAGCTTTTTCATACAAAAACTTCGCCAAGTCGCGGCAAAATGTATGGAGAAGCTATTTTTTTTGCGAATTTTCAATAGTCGTAGTACAAAAGTTGTTTGTCTAGATATACTAGACCCGCCCTTAAAGGTTTTGTGTTTAATACCTATGACCCTGTATATATTTATTTGATGTGTGATTCGATTTCGCTAATTATTATTTTTTATTGGAAAGGGTATATAGGATTGGTCTTATATAAATTTAATCGTAATTGGTATGGATTATTTAAAAAAAAAAGAACATTAATCTCAAAACGTACATCAATTCGAGGAAGTATTTGAATTTCGTACGAAGATTGCAAAGGTTGGAGTCGTTTGTGCTATTTTTAGCGAAATATAATTACTATTTTCAAGTTGTTGATTGTCAACTAAAAATCGAGTCGAAAAAGTCGAGTAAAATGTGTACGCGTGCCACATGTAGCCATTTTTTGCTGCTCCACGCGCATAGCACGTGAGCGAGCGCTCTTAGTTTAAAAATAATTATGCGGGTTTGTAGGGAAAGTTATAATGGGTGTTTTCATATTCTAGGACGCCTTTGTAAAGGAATATAAATATAAATATTCGTCGTTAAGACAACCTTGAGGGCAAATCTGAAATCGTGAATCAATTGTTCCGTACAGAAAGTTCATTAACTTGCCAAAATATATGAAACAGGTGATATTTTTCATTATTTCAAGGTGGGTCACGTATCAAAGTTTGTCATAATGATGAGTTCAATGATATCTTATTGTCATTCTAGGTGGGAGTAAAAGAGACCTCATTGTTGAAGTGAAACTTCTAATGCGACTTCCAACAAGGTTGCGCTAAACGTTTAACGCTACCATGGAGGTATGAAAGCACTCTTCCGTCGAAGTTTCAATTCTTTCGCGCGGAGGGACTCCACTTGCATTTTTTCATTTTATTCAGTGACCCTACTTAAACCAGCCAAGCTCCTTAAAATAACAGATTACTTTCATGGGGCTCTATCTATCACCCCTATCTTCTTGAGTCGATAATGTTGGTTCGTGTTTGTTAAATGGCTTTGAACCATCATTTAGCGATTGCTACTTCTGGAGGTGACACCTCCATCAGGTATTTCAGAGTGCATCTGTTAAGGTAGCGCACCACATGTTTTATTGTGGATGTGCAGTGTTTTCAAGAAGTCCTGATCTATATTTATCGTATCATGTCCCCACAAGTCAACAACAAAGAAGCCTAACCCAACCAAAGCTTGCAGTCAGGGGCCCCACCAGAATTATTTTCAGGGAGGTGTATCTTGGAGAGTCCCAGTGCGGAGCCGGCTTCGCCAAATCACCGGAGTATTTTTCGGTTTATTTAAGATGTTTTTTCGATGTACTTTCATTCCTGACATGCAGTGCACCCCCTTGCACCATCCTCTCGGCGCATTCGTCATGCTTACATTGCAGTAGCCGAACAACATTCTAGAATAAATTCTACGTTTAAAGAAACACCCCGTATAAGTACAACCACGTTACTTCTTTAAAGGAACCTCGCCAAGAGAAATGTTTGCCTAAGTCGTGGGACTGAATATTTTTGTTAATTAGCTCTGACTCACAAGCTAGTGTTGATTTGTCAAGGTTTTCGCTACCTGGATGGAGTTCCAGTGCAGTTTATGCAATCACACTATTTATTTGAAATGTGTAGGTATATAGTAACAAAAAACGAACACATTTTCGGATTTACAATTTTAGTAAGGAATACATTGCAAAGTAGACCAAATAATTTGTACTTTGTCCATTAACCTGTTATAGGTTAATGGATCACTCTAATATGTATTACGAATGCGTTAATAAATTATTAAAACGTTCTATTTACTTCCAAACGTTGCATTTCCGTTACATCCAAAAACATATTGAATTAAGCCCATGTTTTATCCTGAAAATAAAATAATGTATAATTCTATTTTGCTCTTTCCTTCTTAATTCTAAACGCATTTTCAGTTTCCTGCGTACTGCTATGTTATATGCCTACGTAATCATCATAAACATAAAATAGAGTTTGCTTCTTTGAAGCGTTCGCCCAAACACTTCAATCATCAAATCAATCATTATCCCACTTGAAACTATTGAAACTACTTTGTTCCTCAATCATCAATTATAAATCGTAATAAGTCCTATCAGGTTATTTATTAGTGCATTACGTACTTACTTCTTCTCTTCCTATTTCTCAAGTTTTACGATTGAAACCTTTTGGTACAACAAGTACTCCTACAACCACTACTTAAACGTTGTCGCTTTTCCCAAGTTAGGTATTTTTGTTTACTTTTGAATCTTTCTCTTATTGACATTCATTCCAAATATCCTTTTCTATTTTTTAAAATGAATCAATTTAGAATGCATGTCTTGTCGGTAGAGCATTTTCAGTCTTGTGAATTAAAGTTTTTTTTTATCAAGTCATAGCATAATGGAGAAACTGGGCAAAATACGCTTGATGAAGTTGTACCTATAAAATACGGCTAGTACGCTACGCTAGAAGTTTGGTCGCAGACCAAAGTTCCGGGGCATCGCTACAAGAATTGTTCTGCGTGTCTTGCACTGCGTAGGCTGATTTTTTTCGTGTTTGGCCGGCAGCCAGGTGTTTTGGCGGTCTTTGTCAATGCTGGATTTATTAATACATCGCATTGTCGCCCGCCGAGGTGAGCGACATTCGGATAATCGACGCCCTTCAATTACTAAAACACTTTCGTATCGTTGGAAACTTCTATGAAATCATAACAAAGCTGCCGAAAATAAAGCAGACGGGGCAGACGGTATGTTTGTTGTTTCCCTGTATTTTTTTTTGTTTGGCGACTGTTTTTACATCACGCTTTTAGATGCAGAATCGAGCTGCATTCAAACGAGTTTCTACCGATCTTTGTGGAGATCTATACTTAGTGTGGCTCCAGTACCTTCCCCTGGAGGTACCGGAACTTCTAAGAGGCTTTATGCCTTCTCTGCAGGCCACCGAGGGGGTTTTAGTGTATGCAATCCCACATAACCCAGCTGTACACCTAAGTAGCTGGGTATCTTGCGAAGATTTTCCCCTCATAAAAAAAGGGAGGTTTGTAGTGAACGTCTCATGACGATGATATTTGAGCTATTTTTTTGCAACGTACCAGTAACTGCAGCATAGGAAATTCAGATACAAATTAGACGAACGATCCGCTGGAACTCGCTGGATTCAAGCTGCTTCCAACCAGTTGGGAAACTACAAGGGAGATCTATGTCCGTCTGAGAACGTCATACTAATATGGTTGATATAATGATGATGATTCTATACTTTTGCTTTTAACCTGCTGAGTCTGAAGAGTCTGAACTGAGTGGAAGATATTACTTTAATGATATTGATCTTTTATTGCAGTTATTTTTCATTTATGGTGTGATTTATCTGAAAAGTGATTAGAATTTTTCTATTTGACATTTATTTTTAATTGGTGCAAATAATGACTCGTTTTGTAGTGACGAAGTCGAGAAATCGAATTATGATGTCTTATGCCATGATAATGTTAACAATATTCATCCATCATCATCCATCATCAATATTTGCCTTATCTTAATTCTAATTTTATCGTTATGTACCTAAAGTCTCTATAATGTTTTAATTTTATGTAGTAGTCTTAGTTACTTGAAATAAACTATATTTATGTTTGTTTGGAGTTCCGAAGATAAAATAGGTAAGTAGTAAAGGTTTGCTACTGGTAAAATGAATAGAAGGTATATTCTAATACTTAAAAAGTTCTGTTTCTATTGAATAATGTGAAGATTTTTATTTTTCAGTAGTTTTTAATGCAAGTTTCAAATGTACTTACCTGGCTATACACTTATTACCAAAGACAATTGATCATCATTTCAAAAATTATTCTGAGGTATAATAAATTATTTTTCATTAAATGACATAGAAAATATATATAAATTACAAAGTTAATTACAACAACATATTTAACTTTACAAAATGAACACAAACTTAACCCTGTGTAGACGTATGGCGCATGCGCGTAGCAAAGAGGCGCGTAGCATTTTTTTAATCTGGCCCTGCACTGGCTGTTTATTTGTTGTGAGTAATTAAACCTATTTGTAATTTACTATTTCATGCCATAATAGTTAAATTAATAATGCAAAAATTACCAATTAATACTAATAGTTGTCTTAATCAAATATTATACAGTGCTAAGCTTAATACCTCCTTGAAACAAACCTAATCTTGGACATCAGACTAACCAACCTCCTTCGACACCTCATTTGTGCCTCATTCTGCTTCAGGATTAAGTACCATTTAGTTGTCTTTAAAACCTTAAAACGGTCATTCTACAATATTAGTGGTTAAATTCTCTTTGTACAATATGGCGATTTTTGCCTAGTTACCGTACCCTTCTTTATTTTTCGTTGATTTGACTCAAACTGAAAATTTTAATTTATAGTTTTGCTGATTATGACCGAATTCGAGAGTGGCCGAAAAACAGATTGAAAGTTTTTGTTTTCTCTTTAAAAAATCTAGAACCTGTGTTTAGAGGCTTCGGATGCTGTAGAATTTTTAAATGTTAAGTATAGAAGTACGATACCATAGGTACTCTGGCATTTACTCACCTAATCTCTTGTTTTATTTCTTCTCTAGAATCTAATAACTGGCAATTGTTACAAAGATAGCTATTAGAATATTCATCATATCAGCACGTCTACAGATACACAAAAATGCATTTCGCTGTTGCTACGTAGCGGTCTAAATGTACTTGTGAATGCAAAACGGTGTCAATTGTGTAATGCCGTCTGGTATTCGAAAAATGTAATTATTTGGGTGTTCGTAGCGGTGATCAAAATAAATCCGACATGCGGAGCCGTGCCAGAAGCCAATACCGCGGGTTGCGACTCTCCTGACACCGAACAAGGGAACACTACAAAATAATAAGTCTGCCAAATAGAAAAAGCGGGCAATTGTTTTTCACATAATAACCAACTGAGAGTAATGTAACCAGGTAATCTGGGACCTGTGGACTATAGGCGCAACTTCCTAGCAGGGCTCAAGTTAAGATGGTTTTCTGATTGTTTTTTCTTTTATTAAAACGTAGCTCATACTTCTAAAATTAAATACAAATTGTATTGCACATCAAAATGACTCTATCGTTTGGTTAGGTCTTTACATTGTAGGAGTAATTTACATAGAAGCTATTATTTCATAATTTACGGTGTAGGTAATCGTTCTTTCGAATAGTTTAAGAACTTTAGAACTAAAAAGCTTTTTGAAAAACTTTGTCCATCTTTGGTAACAAAACACAAAAGTTGGAAACAAAGGCTGGCAAGTAAGAAAGTTATAATCGGTTTGAGTCAGTCAAGTCACCTGAAGGCCTCTGCTCAAGTCACCTGAAGACCTCTGTTTAAGTCACCTGGAAGGCTTCTGACTTGGCAACTAGGGCTTAGGTACTGCTTATTGTATCATGGGAGCCATGGTAGAGCTCAGCTGTCAGTACTTACTGCCTGCGCGACGGTCAGTACGGTCAGTATGGGTGACCATCCAAAAACTACGATTAGTTGTTTGTCTGACCATCGCTTTATTTCACAGATCCGTGAAACTCGAAGGGATTTTTCATCCTAGAGCTTAGAAGCCTATGAGAGTTCACTACGTGCCGTAAGTACAGTAAATATATGTAAGTATTACTTAAGTTCGTATATGCCGGGTGGCTAGCCTTGGTGTCAGAGTTTTTAGGCCGCCTGAAGGCCTCTGACATGGCTAAACGGTTAAAACAACCGGGACCTACAATTTAGCGTGTCATCCAAGCCACAGTAGCGCTCAGTTGGAAAATGCCACTCTGGTCACTCATCCAAATACTGACCGTACGGAACGTTGCTTTATTTCGGTGATCGCTAATTATTTCGCTGACAAGTACTACTTAGTCTGGTTGCATCTATTTTATGTAATCACGAATATCTATTTATTTTATTCATTATGCGCATTTAAAAGTACAAAAGTACGCTTTTTGTTACCCGTGCCAAGTTTGTGTAGGCAAACTAGTGCAACAATATTACAGTTTAAAAATATGTATCAGCTGCTTCGAATCCAAGTACTTTCGTTTAGGATCATATGAAAGTACTCATTCTTGGATGAAGGTGATCGAAGAAATCCTATTGAAAATCATTATGACGCATTTGCATGAGGAATTTGTTGCAGTAAAATCTTTATAGCAAAATCTTTAAAGTAAGAGGGTGTTGTTTTGTTCATAAATCATTATGAACAACTTTTAGTATGAGATCAACTTTAAAATCGTGTCTGTTGTCTTTTGTAGGTACTAATATTAATATCCACAAAAGACGATTGGGCCCATGCAGGTTTTATTTACAGACGCAATTGAATTTCTTCTAAAGATGTATGCAGACTGTCTCACAATGTATTCATTCACTGAAAAGCCTAATAGTAGCGATAATTATTTTTCGCAAAAAATGGCAAAACCATCAAGAAATCCTATTGAAAATCATTATGACGCATTTGCATGAGGAATTTGTTGCAGTAAAATCTTTATAGCAAAATCTTTAAAGTAAGAGGGTGTTGTTTTGTTCATAAATCATTATGAACAACTTTTAGTATGAGATCAACTTTAAAATCGTGTCTGTTGTCTTTTGTAGGTACTAATATTAATATCCACAAAAGACGATTGGGCCCATGCAGGTTTTATTTACAGACGCAATTGAATTTCTTCTAAAGATGTATGCAGACTGTCTCACAATGTATTCATTCACTGAAAAGCCTAATAGTAGCGATAATTATTTTTCGCAAAAAATGGCAAAACCATCGTTAACAAAATTCGAATATTTCGCTCGAATTATTTACATTATTGTTGATTTATCAAAAATGGCTGAGCCGATTTCTGAAAAATTTTAATGGGATCACCTGAGTATACCCTTTCGAACTAAAAATATTTTTTTGAATCGGTTCACAATTGGCGAAATTATCGATGTTCATCGTGTACAAAATTCGGATCTTTCGCTCGAATTGCCTTACATTATTGTTGGTTTTTTCAAAAACGGCTCAGCCGATTTCTGTAAAACTTAAATGGAACCACCTCAGAAGTATACCCTTTTGAAAAAAATAATAATTTTTCGATTCGGTTTACAATTGGCGAAATTATCGATGAACATACACAAAAAAAATACATACACACGAACATAGAACCTCCTCCTTCTTGGAAGTCGGTTAAAAAGCGAAGTGGTGTAAGTCCGTACATAAATTCCACGGGCAACGGGTTTGAACCGTCGTCGCCGCGTTTGTCATGAGAGGGTGCCTCTACTAGCCTAGTCATTTATGTTTTTTAAATGCAATCGGTCATGTTTATAATTTTGTATTCACTCACAAATAGAAAACGTTCCTTTAGCGTCTCAAAACAATAATAACCAACCTAACTTCACCAATCAAATTACTTCCTCGTTTTAATATAGCCTAACAAAAAAAGGTTCTTGAAATAATGACTCGTAATAAATAAACATTATTATGAGGACCTACACGAACATTACGTTTCTCCTTGACATAGAGAAAGCTAAGTAGTCATGTGACTTACTAAAACCCTTCACTTCCGCCCTTGAACATGAATAATAATACATCTCACGTGATCACGCAAACAGTAATTACTTTCTCAATGTTATTGTGGTTTTGATATTATAAGCAATTAGATGTTAAGGAAACTATTGTTTAATCCGCTAAAACATACAGAATTGGTGTTTCAATTATTGTAATCCAATGTAGTTTTATATTATACTAGATTTTGCCCGCGACTTAGCCCGCATGATATTTCGAGGCCCTACCTTACAACCCTTAATAAAGGAGGTGGAAAATAAAAAAACAAAAAAAATCGATTTGACATTTGTTCGATTCGACAGTCCATTTCGACAGTTCTTGGAGCGCACGCTAGAATAGCTCGCAGATGGCAGAATTTTTACTACTTACTTAACACTAATGTCTTATTGTTATTGTAAGAAAAATTTACGCAATATCAGTATAACCTAATAGCCCCTGTGTTATTCTGATATATAAGCTATATAATTGCAAAGTTTCATATGAATCCGTTCGGTAGTTTTTTCGTGAAAGAGTAACAAACATCCATACATCAATCCATCCATCCATCCTTACAAACTTTCACGTTTATAATATTAAGTAGGACGAGTAATACCATACAGCACGGGTAGCACGACAAAGGGAGAAAACAATTTAATCCACTTTTAATGTCAGTTGTCATTGTCAATCCATACTTTATTTCCTCTTCGAGGGGATTTAACGGTGGAAAGACAACTTGTCCCTTTGTCATGCATGTGAAGGACATACTAACCTACAGCGTAAGTTCACACGGCGAATATACCAAATACAAAAGAAAAATTAAGAAAAAATAACTCTAATAAATCTAACGAGAAGAAAGACATACTTAGTTAAAAAAATGTTATGAGTATAAATTGCTGTTTTCATACTCAAACCAAATAAGAAATTTACATATTGATGGATATTTAATACATTTTTCTTCAGAGTTTAGTTTCCAAGAATCACAGTAAAATACAATAACACAGGGAAATCAAAACCAATTTTATGAATTTTGGAATTTCAAAACGTTTAATTTTGCTACACTTTATGAGCTAATTATCTCATATCGGGTGATTCAAATGCTATGTGTTACGCCATTTTAGAACGGTAGTGAACTAGAGTAGTTTAAAAATGATGGGCACATTGATGGTCGTACAGTTTTTTTTACAATAGGAGCCCAAAAGTTAGTCACTAGATTTCGAATTTTGGAAAAACTATAAAAAAACAAAGAAACTGATAATGCGACACAAAAATGGTTGCTTGAATGTGAAAGCAAACTTATCCGTAACTACGTTGCAAAAAACAGATACAAAAAAAAACCTAGAATTCAGGTCACAGAGTTGTAAAAGGAGACTAAGTAGGGTGTGTCTTTTCTTAAAATTTAGAAAATGTTATATATCTCGAAAACCGTGGCATTTTTACTGAACACAATTTTTGTGTATTTGTTTAGTAGTAAGCCCCCGACCCTCCAGTGAAGTATTATTTTCAATTCCTCACTGTCCGGCAATTGTACATTCTGGCAGTGACTTTGCGCTTCCATAAAACATCACAGATAACATTAGCTCCCTTTAGACGACCTGCACGACAAAACAAGTGGACACTCCCTAGAACTAGAACTACGTTTGCCCAACGAGCCTATCAATTCAAAGGACCGTTTTTATATCAGCAAATAGATAGCTTGCTTGACATTCTAAATGCATCTCGTTTTGTTTGTAAGCGAAAAGTTATGAGTTGGCTATCGTCCCTAGACTATCTGGGAACGGAGAATGTGCTAGTCATTAAGAAATGACCTAATGGGGTCTGCTTCCACAGATCGAGTGATTGGACTGCACCAAGCTACTTAGTCAGTAGATTTTCTAGTGGTTTTGGTATCGCACGACTGAGGAATCGGACCCCTGTCGTACTCACACATTCGACTTTCTACCTGTGAAACGTATATAAACACGACTTGCGACCACAATCTTTGAGTAATCGATGCCTGCACACTTCTACATGATTTTACCTTTCGACAAGCATAAACAAATACATACATTCATAAATACAGGTATATAAGTATAGTATCAGTATTCCTATAACTCATTAGATTATTCATTTGCATTATCTATATATGTACATTTTTATACACACATGTATTTTATTGCTGTTCTAACAACTTTCGACTGCAGTAGTAACAACGGTAATCCATTTACCGTTCTTACTACTGGTAGCAATTTTGGTAGTAACACTGGTAATAAACCTTTTATTCATAGTTCGCAATTATTATTGGACTAAGCCTGGGATCACTGCATAATTGACTACAGTATTATATATCTTGCCTACCCTCGATGTAAATTTAATAAGTATATTCGTTTTTTTTTTTTTTGTGTTTTCTTCGCTTACATTAACTTATTTACGAAACGTAAGCGGTTAATTTAGACTAAACGTCACCATTATTTTTAATCAAAATTAATACGGAAGGCACTAAATCCCACGACACAGGAATTTTCCTAGTGTGGGATCTAGGGTTCACCTACAAGTATGTACATTCCACGGACTCAATGTATGTAGCATAATAAGTCTAACTACTAGTTATTATGTATACTGTAAAACTGTATAACTGTACCTATTTCTGTACATAGCCTTAAGAAAAGTCAAATAAATTTATTATTATTATTATTATTATCCACACTTTACTGAATACCCTGTATATTTCAACGAATCCTGACGAATTCTAGAATTTTGTCGGCGGCGATTTTTGATTGTAGGTTTATTTTTATCAATCAAAAATGAGGAAATTTACTGTGGCGCTATAATATCAATCAATTTCGATAATATTTGGCAAGGTCCTAACAAGGTTTGCTAGTACGAACGAAATCAACTAAGAGCGAGTAGATTTAGTTAAACAGATGCAAGTTCTACCGTTCAGAAAACTTCTCGTTTATACTTATTTTCAATTACTAGTAAAATGATACACCATGAACTTTGATGACGTATTTGTAAAGATATTATAGCGTGTCGTGTCGGATGCCTCGGTAACCCAGCATTGATTTAACACAATGAACTTTAAAGCCACCGATGCACGCGCGCCTCACTGACATCCAGCTGACAGCTGCCTTTTACTCGATCGGGTTTCAGCCGACACCTTTTAGTAAGTAGTACCTGTTAGTACTAGCTTTCCGGAATTGCGGATATCAAGGGCATGGAATATTAATGTTCTATTCTGCCTGCTTTTTCTTTTTGGTAACAATCTTTGAGGTTTATAATAGCAAAATTGGCAAATTGGTTTGCTGATAAGGATTTGCAGATGCAGATGTTTCAAAATATTATAAAAAATGCAAAGTTCTCGTAAATTTGGGAATGAAGTAAAATGCTATCTATAAACATAGATTTTTGCATATATTAAAATATCAACAACGATTTACATTTTTTAATATTTCATGAACTTAACAAATTGTCTTGCTGATAAGGTGATCTACAACTGTAAAATTGTAATAACTAGACGGCCCGCCCTGGCTTCGCGCAGGTGTATTATTATACATATAAACCTTCCTCTTGAATCACTCTATCCTTTAAAAAACCTCATCAAAATCCGTTGCGTAGTTTTAAAGATTTAAGCATACAGACAAACAAACAGACAAAAATAGCGTTTATTTTTTTACTATTTTTTTAGCTTTATTTTATACTATGTAAGGATAAGGATGTAAAATAATCAAGATTTTGATGCCGAAAATCAACATGTTGCAACTTTAAAGCTATTGATGCACGCTCCAACTTTATCTATTTATAGATATCAAGTTCATGGAATAAAACTATTCTGCTTTAAAGCAGTGAATAAACTAAACGTATATTTGGAAAAAAAAAAAAAATTTTGTGATGTAAGGTAATTTCTACCTATAGCTCGGATATATTTAAAATATCTAAAAAATGTTAGTACGATACACGCTTATCTCTTCCCACCTACAAGCAGCTGACTCCTGCCTTATTCTCGATTGGTTTTTACTGGTTTCCGGAATTGCGGATGTCAAGGGCATTTAATATTTCTATGCTATTCTGCCAGCATTTTGGTATTGCTAATAAGATAATATGCATCATATGTATTTAGAATATAATAAATGCTAAAATAAAATACTGCTAAATCTCGTCAATTCGAAGCGAATAATATAAAAAAACCCGATTTCTGTGTTTTTAACCGACTACCAAAAATTAAGAGGTTCTATGTTCATTTGTAAGTATTGTTTTTTGGGTGTGTTCATCGATATTTTTGCCAATTGTAAAGCAATTTAAAAATATTTTTTGAAAAGAATGTGATTTCATTTATATTTTTATTGAAATCAGCTGAGCCGTTTTACAAATCAACAACAATGTAAAAATTGCTACACTGTTCTATTCTGCTTATTTAATTAAGATTTTTTGTGTAATGATATATTGGATGTTTTTCTTTTGTCTATTTTTTTTAAAGCCCGGAGAAGCGGCCCCATCACGGATTCCTCATGGCTTTACCCTAGTCTCACACACTAGGGTCACTTAAAGTAGCCTTTATGGACCATTAGTATGGGTCATTTAGTGGACGGCAAGTCACCACTCGCTATGAAATTTTGAAATGTGGCATATATAGATAAATTTCACCACAATAGCTCAATTTTAATGTTTCAGGTCATTTACTTAAGTATGTGCCAAAGTTTGTCTACAACGCCATACTTTTAATACCTACTGCTGTTTTTATATTTCAAAATTGTCAAAATTGTGAAGAGGCCCCCTCTTCAATGTTGGCTTAGGCTCCATTGATGCCTAATAAAGGACTAGCTCAAGCCTGTTAATTCGGTTGAGTAAAAATAAAAACAAAAAAAACATGCGCAAATGAATTGTGGTCAAATCCATGTTTAAGTAAGTATATCAGTAGGTACCTATACTACTTAATAATCTAGGACTGGTCTGGGATCTAGAAGATCTAGAGCTATTTTATTTAGGTAGGTATGTCATTGGGATTATCAAATGTACCTACTACAAAATAAAATTACGAAAATGTCTATTATTAGTACGAAAAAAAAAATACACAAACATTAAAATCCAGAAGACAGGCATCTATTATCAGGACAAGTAATAATTTATTTTCGGTGCGAAAATCTCTTGAAGCCATTATATCTACGAATTAACAGTAATTTTATCTACATAGGCGACATTTATCATATTTTTAGAGCAATAAAAACGATTTTACTAACGAAATAATTACGGCTTATTGCTATAAATAAGATTACCAAAACATGACAAAGTTAAAAAACTACATTAAAAAAAGTGCAAGTGGAGTCCCTCCGCGCGGAAGAAGTGAAACTTCTACGCAACAGTAACAGTGCTTTCATACCCCCATCCCATAGAATAATAACGCCATCCTTGTTGGAAGTCGCATTACAAGTTTCACTTCAAAATAGCTCAGGCATTTATTTGTTAACATACATGTGTTCTGAGTATACATTATGCTGTTGGAAATGAAATATATTTCTACAGAAAGGATTGTTCAGTTCTAAGTAGGTACTTCTGATTGAAACAGTCAAGAGCATTTCCACAACCGTTGTAGCTTATTTAAAAGTTCATAACCTTAGAGAGTCGGTGGTTTTCAGTCCGAAATTACTCTGTTTGTATTTCATTATGAAATGGAAACAAACTAACCTTTGTTATAATCTAAATGAAATAGAATAAGATATTCATCATCGATTATGTCATTTTCATTTAGTAAAAGTTGCAAAATTTTAAACCAGGATACTTAGGTATATAAATACAAATAGAGTTGTTGAAACACAGAACAATGATCAAAGAATCATCAATTCCAAATCAGACTCAATAAAATAAACAAAAAAATATTATGAAAACAAACAAATTGAAGATAAACGAAGCTATGTTGGGACACTGTTATTTCTAAACTTTCGCGATTTCAACACATTATTCTTCTATACTACCTACGGGATTGATCGCGCACTGAAAACATGAGACTTTTCTTTGACTTTTGACTTGACTTGACTTTCGACCCGGTATAAAATTTTGTTTACATCCCCTTAATAACGTCTCCCCCCTTTGTAGGGTCTTTTTGCCCCGGCGGGTAGTGATGGGACTTCCGCAGTGCGTGTGAGTCCCGCAGACTCAAGGACATGGTAATGAGGGCACTGCGTGACTGCCCTCAAGGCTGCCCTGGGCCTCTGTACTCAACTGACAGAGAAGGAACTCTAGATAACTCTGCATAGGTACTCGTATGTAACAGAAACATGCATACATAAACAACCACATAACACGTATTCACAGAAATGATGCATAAGTGTAACTGTACTTGAGTCAATGTATAGATCTCTATGTAATGTAGGAGTCTCTTAATCTTGATTAAACAGGTACCGTCTAATCTAAGTATTCTCATATTTCAGAATAACGTTAAAAAGTATAAAAACACAAATATAAGTGAAATCATTTAATAGGTGTATTATTCTTTCATTTGTAATCTAGAGCCTGTCGAGCCTCCATTTTCTTGAAAACTGCCAGCAAAGAACTGTCGACTATCAGTTCTTTGCCATTTTAGCGTTATATTTGTATCTAACTTTAGTTCATCTGTAGACTCATTTCTGATTTAATTTCGCAAAAAATAAACATCTCTTAGCCCTGAGGCTCTATTTTTGAACCGATAGCCCTTTAGGACGTAATATATAGATAGTATACACAAATGATTATTGAAATCACTGCACAGTTTAAAACAAAGTCGCTTCCGCTGTTCCCATGTCCCCATGTTTGCTTATATCTTTAAAAGTACACAACGGATTTTGATGCGGTTTTTTTAATAGATGGAGTGATTCAAGAGGAAAGTTTATAATGTACAATAAACCTGTGCGAATCCGGGGCGGGTCACTAGTAATAAAATAAATGAAAGGAGACTGAGCACGAACGGACCGCAATGATTGAGGAATAAGGGAAAAATGAGTTCCTGTTCATTTGACCAATTGCGAAAACATGTAAAAAGTTCAGCTACTGACTGTTCCTTTCTTTGCAGTTGCCGCGTGCTTTCGCATTTGCGTGCTTTTGCGACCATCCCAATTATCAGAATAATTCGATGGAAATCTGTATTGTGCTGATTTTATACCGTTCTGATTTCATCAAAATATTAATAATAGTAAAAATAATGTTCGCGTGAGTGGCGACACTGCGTACCCCAATTCCCTGGGGCTAAATGAGACCCCTGACTCTTTTTTGCCTTAACCGGTCAGCTAGGAGTGGAAACCGCAAGAGCTAAGAACCTAAGCTCCAGGGAAGGGCATAACGCCGCGAGCAGCGTCTAGTGAAAGCGCAGCACATTGCTCGACACCCTTTTTTTACCAGGGGAAATCCTTATGGATACCACCACGCCTCGAGGGCAGGCGGGTGGTTATGTGGGAGTCCCGCCGTTTCGACGGTGTACAAACCAATACCCCTGGGCGTTTCACCACTGCGAATGGTGTCGGGGCTAGGGGCACGCTTCCGCACTCCTCCTCGGCACCCGATAGCGCTGGCCAAACTCGGACCCCACCACGGAGCTTGCGCTCCCATCAGAATGATGATGTATCGAACACCAGACACATCGTCATCCACCACCTGGGACCAACCAGCTCTGGGCGTCGGACAGCACCTTTATCCGACAGCCCTGGTTCCGATGCAACGGGTCAATTAAAGTGGCCCCGTGCCTGCCACTACGGCTGCAGAGAATAGGGAGCCGACGATATACCGACACTCCTCTTCCCCTGCAGCCCCACCGCGTCCGCCATCAAAAACGGTGGTGACTCCATCCAGGCCGCGGAAAGCAGGGAAAGTGGCAACGACACACCAGCAGTCCTCTCCTGCCGTGGCTTCCAATCCTCATATGCAGTGTCGCCCATACGACACTGCAATCCGCCTCAGTTGCGGTGCCCCCAATAAGGCAACCTACTTTAGCCAGCTTCTACACGGGCTTGGAGGAAAATCCCGGAGAAGCGGCCCCATCACGGATTCCTCTTGGCTTTACCCTAGTCTCACACACTAGGGTTACTTAAAGTAGCCTTTATGGGCCATTAGTATGGGCCATTTAGTGGACGGCAAGTCACCACTCGCTATGAAATTTTGAAATGGGGCATATATAGCGGGTGCCGAACCACTTTCTATTGTCCAATTTTACATAACATTTAAAATTTCACCACAATAGCCCAATTTTAATGTTTCAAGTCATTTTAAAGTTTGTCTACAACGCTATACTTTTAATACCTACTTTTGTTTTTATATTTCAAAATTGTAAAAGGGGTCTCTTCAATGTTGGCTTAGGCTCCATTGATGCCTAATAAAGGACCAGCTCAAGCCTGTTAATTCGATTGAGTAAAAATAAAAACAAAAAAACATGCGCAAATTAATTGTGGTCAAATCCATGTTAAAGTAAGTAATCAGTAGGTACCTATACTACTTAATAATCTAGGACTGGTCTGGGATCTAGAAGATCTAGAACTATTTTATTTAGGTAGGTATGACATTGGGATTATCAAATGTACCTACTAAAAAAAAATACGAAAATGTCTATTATTAGTACGAAAAAAAAAAATACACAAACATTAAAATCCAGAAGACAGGCATCTATTATCAGGACAAGTAATAATTTATTTTCGGTACGAAAATCTCTTGAAGCCATTATATCTACGAATTAACAGTAATTTTATCTACATTAGCGACATCTATACGCAGGTTAGGGAACAAACGGAAAACTGTTTCAGGAATTTTCCAAATACGACTGCGTTAGGACTGTGGTGGATGGAGGCTTGAATGAATCTCGTTGTGTTGCCATACCAGAGTGAACAGAGGGCGTTGCATACTTTTTTTAGGCCAAACATCTAGAAAAAACTAAAACAAGTAATCTATACTAATTATTTTTCGCAATGAATCGATTCACCAACGAAATTTAAATGGTTGGTCCCATTTAAATTTTATTATGTATGTTCCGTGAGTATATTCTTGCGAAACATTTTTTTTAAATTGGTTCACAATTATCTTATTTTTAGAGCACATTTTCAATATATTACCTACATTGAAAGCTAATCAATTGCTAGGATTTATTTTCAGATCTACCAAAGGTTTTAGAAAAGCTAGTTAGTTCTCTTCTCCACTTATTTTTCACTTTAACAATAAGCGTTTTGGAATATATCAGTCCCGTATCCTACCAATATTTTATTACCTATAAACGCGAAAGTTTGTAAGGATGGATGGATGTTTGTTACTCTTTCACGCAAAAACTACTGGACGCGGGATTGAGATGAAACTTTGCAACAATATATTTTATATATCAGAATAACACATAGGCTATTAATTATAGTGATGTTGCGAAAAGTTTCCATAATATAACGATAAGTGTTAAGTAAGTAGGAAAAATTCTGCTATCTGCGAGCTATTCTAGAGTGCGCTTCAAGAAATGTCAAAAAAAAAACAACTGTAGAATCGAACAACCGTCAAATCGTTTTTTTTCCATCTTTATTAAGGGTGGTAAGGTAGGGCCTCGGGTTTGAAAGACGGAAAGTGGCATAGTCTTCTTTTTATCCCGGATCAATAAAGGGTTCCCAATCCCATGGGATAATAGCACAAAAACAAAAATTTCATGCGGGGCGAAGCCGCGGGTAAAAACTAGTAAATCATAAAAGATGCACAAGTAAACGAAACAGTTCCACCGCTATTATGCACGAGCGTAGCGAGCGCAAATATTTTTAGTTATTTTAGTAGTTTCAAAACACAGGTGAGAAAAAGAGACCAATCTATTAGGCGCGAGTGAAGCAAGCACAAAAATTTTCGGCTTTTTTTCAGTATCTTTATAATATATATACGCAAGACAGAGCACTGCTCTGCTAATATGCGCAAGCGCACCGAGCTCGACAATTTGTCACTTTTTCAGTTATTTCAAAATTCCCCCCTTCTATGGAACTGCGCATGCTGTCAGTTCGAAGTGCCAACAACGCAGAAATGAACGTAGACTTGAATTAAATGGATTTGATCAATCACAAAAAAAAATCAAACTTTTTACTGCATGTTATTAGGCTATTTTTACGGAGTACTTACGTAAATGTTGTGCGATGTAGGTATACGTATACGGGTTATCGGTCCACTTTGTGAGTGGACAAAAAGGTGACATGACGCGATTTAAATAACATAAAAATTCATCAATTTGTTATCCGAACGCCCCATTTGCGGGGTGAGTGGGCAACGTAAATATACACTAGGGCAAAATATACACTAAGAGCAAGGGTTGCCACATGTCGGGGAAACGCCGAAATTTTCCGGTAATTTCATATGGGATCGCAGCTGTTGGCAAAATATATTTCCCGTGAAAGAAAGAACTTTTCGTGAAAGTCTGCAAAAAGTTGTGGCTTTATTATGTGTATTGTATTGGTTCAATTGATTTCTCATCACATGTAAAGGTGTATTTTAACAATTTTCGACTACACCATCACTCAATAAAGAGCTAAAGGCTGAAAAGGTCGGGAATTTAACATGATAATGCAGGGAAAAAACTGAAATAAAGTATCAATTTGCAATACACAATAATATCATTTTATTCGATTCACGTATGTAAAAAAATCGACAACAACCGGGTCAACTCGGAATTCGAGAAAAAAATCAGGTTTCATACAAATGTCGATTCCGAGTTGCAGTTTTGTATGGCACATCTGGTTTTTTTTTCTAATTTTTGGGTTGGCCCAAAAAAAAGTAAAAGTTGTTCATAGTGATGGTTTTAATTCTCCCCTTTTGGCTTCGTACAGGATAAGCAAATACATATAAAGGGTAGATTTCTAACTGGACTGATACAAAGCAGTTGATAGCAGCTAGCAACCCCAAAGAGGGCAAATATTTAACCTCCCGGCCACTGGCTGCCCAGCCAGTACATTCCTGCCGCTGGCCTCTATTTTGACACCTACACGAGAAATTCAAATCGAATTTCCTGTGGCGAAAACCTTCGGAAAGCTGACTTTACGACCGGTCGAGTTTTGTATTATGAGTATTTTTAGGCTTTTGGCTTAATCTGTTAGGGACTAGCTTGAAACACAGCTGCGAGCTTAACCCACTATTTTAACTAATATGGCACGTCAAGTGAAAGCTTGCTAACTAACTAACAAATTTATACCACTGAAACTACGAGAGCAACAGCAGTGAATGAATGATCATTTTGTAGAACAGCTAATTTTTTCGTCATTTCAGGATTGGCAAGGCACAATAAAGGCAGACCATCATGAAAAGAAGGTATAAATAATGTTTTTCATTCTCTTTTGCATAGGGCAAGCTTACTATTAATACGTAGATACTTACTTATGCCCAGTAAAATGAAAATATTTAACTTTTATATTTGATCTACGGCCTCCATAAACGTTTAAAAATCGTATCTAATGCCGAGTCTCATCCATCAGTCTGCGAGCGTATCGATTTTATAATATCAGCAAAAATTGTGTACTTACCAAATATGTACCGACATAGTAACATTTTACTAGACAGACGCTCTTGATGCAAATTAGATTTCGAGGGCGACCCGAATTTTCAATAAAAGGTGCCCACGCCCTGAACAAAGACATTAGCAACTTCTTAAGAAGCAGCCTGGTGGGCGGCAGCCGTGGCGCACCACAACTTTTAATAACAACCGCCTGAAAAACTGGCAAATTGGAAGGTCACAATATACCTACTCGTATATACATAAGGAACCGTAATTCTGATGCTATTGCAGGTACTATATTTTTAATTTTTAGGTAGCAAACATCATGTTATAAATAACTTTTGTCAATCGACGATTCTATATGTCCAAAGAATAAAGCAAATTTTGTTTGATTTGATTGATTAAAGATTGAACTTATTGTTATTTCTATATCAGATATTATTGCAACAGGTTTCAGGTGGTTTCCCATAAATACATTTGAATCCATTTTAAGGGTTTCGTACACAAAGGGTAAAAACGGGACCCTATTACTAAGACTCCGCTGTCCATCTGTCTGTCTGTCACCAGGCTGTATCTCATGGACCGCTATAGGTAGAAAGCTGAAATTTTCACAGATGATTTATTTCTGTTGCCGCTATAACAGCAAATAGTACTAAAAACAAAACAAAATAAAGATTTAAGGGGGGCTCCCATACAACAAACCTGAATTTTTAGCCGTTTTTCTCTCGATATTAATAATGGTAACAGGAAGTTGCTTGAAATATTCACAGAATATTTAGTTGTAAATTCACTTCAATAATAAATAATTAAATTAAAATAAAATAATTATTAAGGGCTCCCATACCCCCTTAGTGCGCGAGTCCAACTCGTACTTGGCCGATTATTTGCAACGACATTAATAAAACCTATTATTAATGTCGTTGATTATTTGTTCTGATTAGGTTTGCTTTACCACATGACGACCACATAAAAATAAAACCTTAAAATCACCAGTTAGAGTTTGTGCAAAAAGAAGCGTCGAAAGAATTGAGGTCGCCCGTGTGACATTTTACTAATTTTGTTACGTTGACAACACTGCTCTGTCATTGCTAGTTACACTTAAAGTGTTTGATACTTGGTAGACACCAATTTGGTTTTCACCAGTACTCGCGTCTACCAAGTAGTCGGTACCTTGGCTGCTGATTAAAATCTTATTGTTAGTTCACCCTAACGCCACGATGGTTCTCTTTTTGCACATACTCTATCTAACTAGAGGGTGGCGGGGCTGGCAAAATGCCACGGGCACCCGACCCTAGGGGGCCACCTGGGGAAATCTTTTAAAGATACCACCGCACCTCGAGGGCAGGCGGGTGGTTTTGTGGGAGTCCTGCCGACTGGACAGTATACCCACCAAAACCCCTGGGTGTTCCGCCACTGCGCTTGGTGTCGGGGTTACGGGCACGCTTGCGCACTCCTCCGCGGCACCCGACAGCGCTGGCCCAACTCGGGCCCCACCGCGGAGCTTCGGCTCTCGCCAGAATAACGATGTGCCGAACACCAGACACATCGTCATCCACCACCTGGGACCAACCAGCACTGGGCGTCAGACAGCACCCGTGTCCGACAGCCCTGGTCCCGATGCAACGGGTCTGTTGAAGTGGCTCCGCGCCTGCCACTGCGGCTGCAGAGGATAGGGAGAGCGGCCGACGACATACCGACACTCCTCTTCCCCTGCAGCCCCACCGCGTCCGCCATCAAAACGGTGGCGACCGTCGTGCCCGCGGAAGATAGGGAAAGTGGCAACGACACACCAGCAGTCCTCTCCCGCCGCGGCTCCCGCCCCGAAGGGCACGGTCGCAGTGTCGCAAGCGCGATACTGCGGTCCACCTCAGTCGGATATGGTGACCACCTCAGCAGGGTGCAGAGCGCACCTATGGGGGATGCAGAGGACGTATACAGAGCCCGCCATTGTACGATGCCGAGCAAGCTAGGGCAGGCACTACTAACGACGACCTACCATCTCGATGGCCGGCCTCCGAACGGACTTGGACAAAAGTCCGGAAAGGCGGCCCCACCTCGGATTCCGCTTAGCTTCACCAGGCTGGCTAGACCTGGCTACTTAGCCCCCCCGCCACGACAAGGCGGGAACTCACGGGGGGACCCTAGGGGGGCCTGGCCCAAGAGGCTGCAAGCTCGGAAATAAACTAACATTTTGAATGATAAAATTGGTTTTCTTGAAAAAGTAAAAAAAAAATACGCTCGCGATAAAATATGCAGCAATTTTTGCGCTCACTGCTCACCTCCTAAATTTGAACGCGAGGTTAATATTTAATTTATTTTAATTTAGTTTTAATTTTAATAATTTATTTAAATTCAAAGATGTTGTCACTACCTTAAAATTAAAACCAATCGTTAGTTTCTAACAAAAAATCAATCTCACTACGCTCGCGCTTAGTATAAATATAATTGTTTCCGTAGGTATGTATTTTATTAGTAGTGTTGGGTAACTTAGGTGGTTTATTAAAAATTAAATTAGAATGCGTCAATTTTTACCAGGAGACCAGAGTAAACGGACTTGGGGAAAATGTTCGTAGAGGCGGCCCCACCTCGGATTCCTCTTAGCTTCACCAGGCTGGCAAGACCTGACTACTAAGCTCCACCACCACAACAAGGCGGGAACCCAGGGGGAGAAACAACAACCACCTCGCAGAACTAGCGCTAACATCGACTATACTCGTAGCTAACATCATAAATAACAACGAGTTGAAATCTTGGCATCATAAGTCTATATAGGTACAATAAAGAATACACCCTTTTTTACATCTGCAGTTGAAATTTCACAGTGCAGTAGTTAGGAAAAGTTTGTATATTCAAATGAGCTCTGTACACTTCTGCGGTTCTTACGCCTACATATCGAAAGGTGCTTCACAGGCAGTCCTATACAGAAGATACTTAATTGTTTCTGCACCCCAAATATTTAATTAACGTTTCCAACTCCAGGCAGCTGACGTACTGATAAATGATGTATGCGGAAGCTAATTACGTAGTTACGCGCTTGTCTGTGCAATTTAACGTTGGTCCGCTTTAGTGTATTGAAAAAATTTGACTAACAGTGGCCCTAGAGAGTGAGTGAGAGAGAGAGATACATCTTCTCTTTATTCACTGCACGAGACATTCATATACAGGGGTATCTACTTGCCCTGTACCAAGTCGACATGGGTTGGGACATGGAAAGTGGTTCATAATGATGGTCTGAATCACCTGCTTTCGGCTTAGTACACCAGTTCTGGACAACCCTGTATCATACGCATACACCGTAAAATGTATCTATGTTACTTAATGAATTAAACATGGAATTCAGTGTTGTGTGAGCGCATACGAATAAATAGGTAGTTGTATTCTGTGAGTAATAATTGTTATTATTGGCGTTACGTGTAATTGAGATAATTTTATGCAGAATCCTGTTCTAGACCGAAACAATATGTCCTATTGTCGTGATATTTGTAGCGGTAATACAACTTTGGTCTGCTTTGGTGTATTGAAAAAGTTTGAGAAACAGTGGACTAATGGAAAAACTTAAGGTAACCCGTTTCAATTATTTTCTTGCTTTACCGAACCTGTCACGTTCGGTAAACTGATTTTAATGGTAGGTATGTTGTGTAGTTTTCTTTTTATTTTTGTCTTGGCGCCGTTATAGAACAATCCGTAACGTAGGTAGGTACCTACCTACGAGTATCTACCCGTAGCATCTATATGAGATTGCATTTAGGTATTGCGTAGCTATGTAAGTATTCACTGTTTGAGTTTTTATAACATTTATGTCAATCTTTAAAGAAATTCAAAATCAAGCTTAAATGAAGAATGAATATAATGATGAATTTACCTGTGCTCTGTTAGAGAGCTTAGTTTACAACGGTAATACGACACCGTATGGTATGAAGATAATCTCTCATTTAGGCGTAATTTTGAATTAGAATTCAGAGCCGAGGCATATTAAGTTCCACACTTTAATTTAGTAGAAAATAAGTGAGTAACACCCACGTATAGAAATTGAAGTAAACATATTTGATATCCATCCCCCCTAATTGCAAATTCAAATCATCAAAACGCTTTGTTTTTCTTTGTCTATAGTTCTCAAAGAAAAACCCAAGAGTCAAATGTCAAAGGATCGACTATATCCAGTTTGTAGGAAAAAACTGAGTAGAGCGTGCAATTTGCTGCTTTTCTTTATCTAGTGAGGTACACGGGTTCCTTAGGTATTCGAGGGATGTAAAGGTCACCTCAGCTTTGATACTTTTGATAGACTCAGAGGCGGCCAACTGTGAATTTTATCGTGAAACACTTCACTAGCTGGCGCACTATAGCTGTCTCCTTCTCTATCGATAGGTATAGATAGCATAATTATCTACCTACCGTTTACATCGTGGGCGAACCAGAGCAAGTGGGAGATTCAATTTTTGTTCGGCAAGGGCTCGATTTGAAGCCCCTAGTCCAAGTTCTGCGTAGTTCACTTAAACTTTCGCGTTCGCGTGTGGCTCCATACATTTTGCTTAGTTCTTCCTCGTTTCCTCCAGGGGCGCTGTACAAAAATGTATTGAGCCCTACGAAAACAACAGCTGTAGTTTCAATTTACGAGTACACCTGGACTAACCCCTCTTACCTAGCAAATGTTTAGATTTGAAGATAAAGTATGAATTGTATGTAGTACCTATGAAAATCAAAAATGCTTTTTTGATTTTTGTTATATCAAAGGCACTCCTCAGCCCTCAGCATTAGGTACATTGATCGATATTTAATTTCAATTTAGGTAGCTATAAATCCAAGAAATTTAATTGTATGTATTATTTGATTCTAGTTATTAGTTTAATTAATTTAACTACGCATGAATTTTATATTATTGCAAATTTAAAACAATTTCTCTTGGAAAAAAAATCAATCAACACTGAATCACTAAAGAAATTGATATTTTATCTTAAATTTTCTTAAATTTTCTACTTATTTCGCCCTGGCCCCTCAATCCTACACACTTTTTAAATTATTTAATTGCCTATTTCCATGGCACGAGACCCTAATGATTAATTCGCCCCGCGGGCCGAACAGCTTGCGGGGCGAAACGACGACAAACCTATTTATCATACCGACACACAAATAGCATCCCAAAACGTCACTGAAGTTGAAACTGGAGTCACTATCGCACAATTGAATGTCAAAGACTTCTTGAACCGTTCAAGAAGCTTAATCGCTAGTAACTCTTGAGTCAAGTGCGAATCCTAAAGCTCGAATGATTCCAGTAAGCCGACACGAGATACGGCCCGACACGCACAATAGGTCAGAGTTCAAAGCCGATTGAAACCGCAAATCCTGCTGGGAGTTGCGAGTACCGACAGAGAGAGGTAACAGGAAAGTATTGTATATTGTTTACTTTTTTATCGGGTTAAAGTGCCTTTATTAACTACAACAAAACTACACTACTACTACATAAAAAGCATTGGATCATCCACAAACCTTTGAAGGTCTAAAGATGCTCAAGCCCAGCGTGCCCAGCATGCTGGTTGCGTTGCCACGCTGAATGGCAATGCTTATGCGTTGAGCCAAATAAACATCAGCATTTTGGTCACGCGTCGCGTCCACCAGACGCTCAGAAAGACTTTTGAAAATAATATAAGCTCCCGGCCCCCACGGGTCCAATGTCTCAACTCCAAATGGCTATTGTTTACTTGAATTTTTGACAATGAGTAACTACTCATTAATTTGTTTAATACGACCTATACGTAACTACGTGTAGGTCGTATTAAACACCTTGTCGGTTGTGAATGTCATGTTAGCGACAAGCTGCGGATAACCCAATCCTCGCAGCTACTTCAGTCGGGATTGGGTTATCCGCAACTTGTAGCTAACTTCACACCCACCAAGTTGTTTGATTCGGCCGATACTTTCATTATCATTATTTCAGCTAGGAGTTCCACTACTGGACACGGTCTATTTATGTGTACTAACCAATTAGAAAATACTGATAATAATAATTTTAATAAGCAGGGCGTGTATAACGCGAACCCCGATTCCCTGGGGCTAAATGAGACCCCTGACTCCTTTCTAACCTTTCTTGCCTAACCACCCGGCTAGAAGTGAAGCTAAGAACCTAAGTTCAAGGGTGGAAGTTCTAAAGGGCATAACGCCGCGACTGCCGCGAGTAACGTCAAGTGAAAGCGCAGCACACCTCTCGACACCTTAAGGTATGATTCCGATCTCAACTGCAGGCAGCAGCAGCAGGCAGCAGTGCTGCCGCTGCACTACTGGTCCCCATACATTTACTATGAGTTTATATGAGAGTCCATACTGCTGCTGCCTGCAGCGGACATCGGAATCATACCTTAAGCCATCCACACCAATGTTGCCCCTCCGTCGCCATCTTAAATCTTAAGTAGCTTTTATGGGGGGCCCATTTAGTAAACGGCAATCACCACCCGTTACGAAATTTTGAAATGGGGCATATACGAGTATATAGCGGGTGCTGAACCTCATTCCATAGGTAGTCCAATTTTACATAACAATTAAAATAGCCCGATTTCAATATTTCAAGTCTTTTTATATGCCATTGTTTGTCTACAACGCCATCCTTTTTAGGGTTCTGTACCCAAAGGGAAAACCGGAACCATATTACTAAGACTTCGACGTCCGTCTGTCCGTCTGTCTGTCTGTCACCGGGCTGTATCTCATGAACCATGATAGCTAGGCAGCCGCAATTTTCACAGATGATGTATTTCGGTTGCCGCTATAACAACAAATACTAAAAACAAAATAAAATCACTATTTAAGGGGTGCTCCCATACAGTACGGAACCCTCCGTGCGCGAGTCCGACTCGTACTTGGCCGATTATTTATTTAAACCTCCTGCTGTTTTTATATCTCAAAATTGTAAAAGGGGACCTCTCAATGTTGGCTTAGGCTACATAGATGCCTAATAAAGGACCAGGCCAAGTGTGAATTCGATTTAAATACAACCTTTTTAAAGATCCACTTCTATTTCTTCTCGCTGACCTTTAGCTGCTCTTCCAGTCAAAAAGTTCATTGGCTGTCGACAAAATGTATGGAATAGTTTTTATTGCTATACTTACCTCTTCCCGCGGCGTCGCCCTCGTAATATTTTAAATTTTTGTGCTATTCTATAGATACCTTTAATTTTTTCGGGATAAAAAGTAGCTCATGTTACTTTTCAACCTTCTATCCATCCATAAGTCAAGCTGTGTTGTTGTTGCTTGAAAGAGTAATAAATCGGATTTATAAGATTTTCTACGTTGGTCTTATAGTGAAAGTTACTTATAACACATGCGTGCTAGATTGGTACTATACCTTTCTATGATTATTTCTTGATTGTTTCTCTCTGATTTTGGGTTGGCCTTATTGTAAAAGTTGTTTGTAATGATGGTTTTATTCACTCCCTTCGGCTTAGTACACCAGTTCTGGATAGTAAGTATATCAGTCTCTGGCAATCATATCAGAAGCGTTGCATATTTTGGGGTCAGAGACCGTGTGTAAGATGTCCCCTAATTTTATTTATGTAGCGCTCGTAGCGTAGTTTGACTAGGTTGTCAGCGATTACCGAAATTAAGCTACGTTCCGCACGGTCAGCATTTGGATGGGTGACTGCGGGTGACATTTTCCAACTGAGCGCTACCGTGGCTCGGATGACATGTTAAATTGTAGGTCCCGGTTGTTTTAACCGTTTAGTCATGTCAGATGCCTTCATGCGGCCTAAAAACTGTGACACCAGGGCTAGTCACCCGGCCTACACGAACTTACTTATTTATTTATTAAGATTCTATACTTTTCTACGAGTTATACGACGTGTACAATATCATTGTATAGACTACTATAGTCTGACCGTTTAACTGAGTCCACGCCTGCGCGGTACAGGGGCGCGGGGCGTGGACTCAGTTAAACGGTCAGACTATAGCGACCAATCCCGGCTTCGCACAGGAGAATAATACATATAAATCTTCCTCTTGAATTACTCTATCTATTAAAAAAACCGCATCAAAATCCGTTGCGTACTTTTAAAGATATAAGCAAATAGTAGGTGTACCGGTTGTGGCCACTGACCCGGTTGTGGCCATTTCTACTTGGTGTCGAAATTGTTGCATAAATGATAATTATAAACAATGTAATAATACCATAAAAATTGTTTGTGTGAATCTAAATGTTTGAAAATTTATTTAAAATTGTTATTTAACACGAAATTGTCTTTCCTTAAAATTCAAAGTGGCCACAAATGTCACTAATATGGCCACAACCGGTGCATCTACCCTACATAAGGATAGACAGACAGCGGGAAGCGACTTTGTTTTATGCTATGTAGTGATAGCGAGCGAGCGTATTCTAGATAAAAACTTATCTAAATGGCAGAACACTACTGTGTCTGTGTAAGTACTGTAGTCCCGAGGGTGCTGAGCTGTGATGCGGAGATTTATGTAAATCACATTTGATATGTAGCGACGCAGAAAAATGTTACAAGTTGGAACAAAGAAGTGGTGGCTACTGTTATATTTTTGTACCTACCCATTTAGAGACGAGACCTACCCATTTCAGACGGACCTACGGACAGAGGACAGACGGACAACAAAGTGATCTTATAAAGGTTCTATTTTTTTTATTTTCAAAGTACGAAACTCAAAAAACGACACCGTTTTTTCAAATCGTTTCTCTATTGAAACTTACACACCCTGTAGCTCGTAAAGTAATGACCGAAGAGAAAAAATGATCCTGCTTAAATTTGTTGGAAATTTTATGTATAAACTTTTGTCAGAAGTAATCATAATGCTATTCGTAAAGATATTCGAGTTATGAGAAAAAATCTAAAAAAGGTACCTTCAAACTCCCCACACACTTAGCACACCCCCACCCTTGAGGACTTTTAGTGTGTTCATCTGGATACCGCAAGGTATAACTGTACCAATTTTCAAAACTACACGACGTTTTGCCCCTGATCGCTAATTTTCGCCTTTATTTTCTTAGTCTAATTGTTGCGATGAACTATGTACTCGTAGATTTCTCTAAAGGACGAACATACTTACCTATGTACTTAGAATATCACTGTGTTATTATTATTAGGTAGGTACTCATTATAATGACTAACTTTTATAAGACTTTGACTTTTTAACCGTTTAGCCATGTCAGAGGCCTTTAGGCGGCCTATAAACTCTGACACTAGGGCTAGCCACCTGGCCTTTACGAACTTGCTTACTTACTTTATAAGGTTAACTACTCGACTACTAGCTTTTGCCTGCGGCTTTGCTCGCGTGACATGTTCATATTCATATTCATATTCATATTCATTTATTCATACAGTTTAGTACACGTCAATAAAATAGTAGTAATTATTGGTCGACCAAAACATTCGATTTGATTATACGTCAGTAAAAAAATCTATAAATGTAACAAAACATAATATAGACTAATTTAAATTGTGCTCATACATTACTACAATATTGTTATCAGTTATATTACAATAGTCATATTCAATAATTCCAATTCTATCAGTTTAATTATCAATAATGTGAATATAATATCAGTAATTAAATTAATGTTAAAAATGTCAGATAAAAAATAAATAAAAATAAAATAGGAATGTCAGTATAAAATTGTTACTAAAATGAATGTCAAAAATATAACAATAAATACTATTTGTATAATAAATATAATATACTCATACTTAAGAGTATGTAGTTACTTTTAGAGTTAAGAATTCCTTATCTATGTCATAAAACGCCTGACTGATCAACCAGCGCTTTAATCTGGCCTTGTATATGTTTAAGTTGGGTGCATCTATAACATCTCGGGGGAGTCTGTTATAAATCATCGTGCCCATGACGTGCGTCAACTTGGTAGACTTCGTAAGTGTCCGCTTTACCGGTAAAAGCCTATTCCTGTGGCGAGACGTACGCTGTTGTGATTTGTACAGAGCCTGACCCATCACTTCATATGATTGTAGGTTTGTTCTAACGTATACAGCTACCTGCATTATTAGTATCGCCGGCAGTGTAAGTATATTGAGCGAGGTAAAATATGGTCTAGCTGACTCATCGCTCGGGATACGCGCTATTGCGCGGACGGCTCGCTTCTGGCAAACGAATGCGCGTCTCCACTCAGCTCCTCTAGCCCACAGTTCGGCTCCATATTGGAGTAATGAGTGTACCGTGGCAAAATAGCAAGATCTTACCACCTCAGTCGGCAAGACTCTGGCTATTCGTCTGAGAGCGAAACACGCTCCACTCAGCTTTCCGCACACCTTATTTATATGTGTCTCCCAGGTTAGACCTCTATCTATTTCAAAACCGAGGAAGGTTGTGTGATCGACTTGTTCGATTTTTTTACAATCGACATACACACTTAGTTGTTTTTGTTGTCGCCCTGAGAGGTCGAAATGCATATAGTGCGTTTTTACGAGGTTCAGCACCAACCCATTCTCTTTGAACCATCTGTCCAGTTGCGTAGCGGCGGCGTTAAGGTTCATTTCTAGCTCTTCCAGTGTTGTTGCCGTGACTATCGCAGCGACGTCATCCGCGTACATCATTATCTCCGCCTCGGTTATCGCAAAGGGCAGGTCGTTAAGAAGCAGCGAAAAAAGTATGTTCGAGGCTGCCGAGCCCTGGGCTACGCCCATTGTGGTCACCAGGGGATCCGACTTTAGCTCACCGCCTTCGCCAACCACAATTTGAGGTCTCTCACGCATGAGGTCGGTAAGCATACGAAGCGGGCTATCTTGAATACCATAGTGACTCAGCTTCAGGGCCAGTATCCCGCGGTCAGCTACGTCAAATGCTTTCGAGAGGTCACAGCATAGAACTGCCACCTGCAGCTTCCTCTCTCGAGCATCGACGATACGACGCACGACTTCCCTCGCCAGCGACGTCGTGGACCTGCCCTCTCTATAAGCGTACTGTCTGTCAGACAGCGCACCTATTTCCGACAAGTATGTGGTTAATCTCGAAAATTTTTCCAATCGCTGGGATTATTGATATTGGCCGGTAGCCATCGATATTCTGTCGCTTTCCTTTGCCTTTGAAAACGGGCGTAACTTTGCTAAGTTTTAGTGGCTTAGGATACGTTCCCTCGTCAATATATCTGTTGAACAGACTGCTGAGTATTGGAGCTATGGGTTCCGCTATCATTCGCAGTATTTCCATCGATATGCCATAAGCATCCTTAGACGGTTTTGGTGGTATGCGCTTCGTTATGATGTGAAGCACCTCGGTTGCAGTAAACTTGCGCAGTCTCAGTGAGCGGTCGGCCGGCGCGCACGCCGCACGCAGGGCGCGTTCCACGAGTATGGGGTCAGCTCGAGGCGCTTGGCACGAAACAGCTGCGGTTACGAATTTCGCATTTATCGAATTCAAAGCCTCCTTTTTACTGGCAAACGGCTCGCCAGCAGAGTTCCTGACGACGTCCGTGACGTCCAGATTGCAAGAGTTTTGCTTTCCTCTTTGTTCATTTACCACTTTCCACATGGTTTTCGTGGTATTTTTACTATTTTTTATTTTATTCGAGTAGTAATTGCATTTTTGCTTCGTTAATAAATTGTCATAAATAATATTCAAGTCAAATGTAAATTGTTGTAAAATGTCAATGTTTGGATTATTTTCGCTTAATTCGATCATGTCAAAAATTAGTGATTTCAAATTTTTTATATCATCTGTCACCCATGAGGACCGTTTACTAGACTTCATTACTCGTCTTGGTGGGAAACAGGCATCGGTTTTATTGCAGATTATGTTAAGTTAATCACGGACGTCGTCAGACACTCGGCCGATGTATTCCGTAGCAACAGCTTGTCCCAGTCTATACTTTCAATGGCACACGAAAAGTTATGTTTGTTTAAGTGTGAGTAATTTCTCCTAGATACAAACTGTGGCTTAGGGGAACACAACACAGATTGTGTCATTTCGACACGTACTGCCAAATGATCGCTCAGGCAAGTATTTAAAGGAGATGTTTTTAATAAGCTTGGTGGCAGGTTACTGTAAACGTGATCTAGGCAGGTTGCGCAATGTGACGTCACACGCGTAGGAAAGTCCACAAAGTTGACCAGGCCATGAGCTGACAATAGGTCAGCTAGTTGTTTGGATTCTGGCTTTTCACAAAGGACGTCCAAATTAAAATCATGTTGGTTGTTGTGCTATTCAATAGGAACCTTTAATTTTTAAAACATGAAAAATAGCTGTAGTAGATGACTCTTTTCGAAATTTGATTTATAAATGATAATATATCTATGCAAAAATCAAGCTCTGCTACTGCATGAAACATTAACAAACAAACACACTTTCTTTATCTATCATAATTATATTATAAGTATTATTAGTAAGGAGATCTTTATCATTATTGAAGTTAAATATAAAATTCAATTTGCAAATGTAATCTGATAAGTGTTAAAAAGACATTAATAAATTATCCACTTACAAATTTATAATGTCTAAATGATACATAAAATTCGCTAAAATAATTATAATCGTTTTGAACACCCATTTATCACAACGACCGGTCATTATGAATAATGGCGCTATCTGCGCTCAGGAATTATGTACGGTATGAGGTGCGGGGTGCAGGGGCAAACACGTGACGTGCGTGGTCCAATCACAGGCGAGAACCGGACGAGAACCAGGCGCGCGGGTCGCGTCTGCAGACGCTTGCCTCAAATTATAGCGAGTAGTTGTTGTATAATCATTGTAGTAACAAGACAAATTGGGACGGATTACGTGTTTTTTCTACATTTTAATCACAAGTTGGTACCTATAAGTGAATGGTAAACTCGTTTAAAGTTTAGTGAAACAAACAGACGCGGTGTGAATTGAATCATGGAAATAACTGAATTGACTGATATGAATCGTCAATTTAATGAAAAATTGGATGAATTAGCATCTACAAAAGGGCATAATACTCAGTTTTTCACATACGTAAGCTATGGCCAGATGATCGAAAACGTGAAATTGTCTAAGAATAAAACTTCGAATAAAAAACCAGAAGATAATCAACGCTTGCGAAGGTTCGACATAATTACAATTGATGGCAAAGAAAGACTGATAGTGCCAGTTAAAGAAGATAATATCACAAAGTTTTACGTGCATAGAGATGAAATCTTTCATATTTTACATAACATTCATCTTGCAGTTGGACACGGCGGCAGAATCCGAATGGATAAAGAGTTGAAACAGCAATATAAGAATATCACTAGGGAAATGATAACAATTTACTTAAACTTATGCAAAGCCTGCGAAAAAAAACGTAACGTTGCAAAGAAAGCTGTGGTTACTCAGCCCATTTCAACCAATGAAATGAATTCGCGGTGTCAAGTAGACCTAATCGATATGCAGTCTCAAAAAGATGAGGAATACAAATTTATTCTAGTTTACCGAGATCATCGTACCAAATTTGTGCAACTTCGTGCACTTAAAAGCAAAAGAATCGAAGAAACTGCAAATGTACTTCTTGATATTTTCACAACTTTCGGCGCGCCAACTATTCTTCAAAGTGGCACTTGCAGAGAGTTTGCTAATAAACTTGTTCAGAAAGTTTGCGACATGTGGCCCGAGTTAAAGATGGTTCATGGAAAAGCAAAACACTTAGAAAATCAAGAACCGATAGATAAATCACATCAGGACATACAATCGATGATTCGTTCAGGGTTGGTCGAAAATAATACCAAGCAATGGTCTAAAGGTTTGTGTTTTGTACAATTAATGAAAAACAGTATTCAGCACACCAGTATAAACTGCAGTCCGTATGAAGCTATGTTTGGAACAAAACTAAAAGTTGGCTTCAAAAGTTATTTTCCTCAAGAAGCTTTAACTAATGTTCACACAGAGGAAGACCTAGAAAAACTACTGACCATAGAAAGCATAGATCAGAGAAATATTGGAAGCTACTCCACTGAGGAAGAACAAAATAAAGCCAGCTTTATAAAACAAGAACCAATTGAAGATCCTCTTGAGGACTGTGAAAATCAATTAGAACCTGGCACTCATTCTGGTGGTTATAACAATGATTCACTACCCAAAAAGCGAAAATACAGTGTTCGTTCTGACTTTTCGCAACACCTATGTAAAGAGTAGGATTAGTGATGTAGCAGAAAATGTTAAACATAGGTGTCAGTCAATACTATCTTTAAATTGTTTTTAATCTAAATAATACTGTGGAGAAACATAATTCATAATCATTTATTCATAAGTTTCAGGTACATACAAGGTGGTTCATTTTTAAAGTGCTTATGCCAAAACTTGCCTTTTCAGGCATACGAATACATTTTAAAATAGTCAGATTTAAATCATTCTTTGCAATCATTATAATACTTTCAGCATGATGTTTTGCCATTTTGCAAAACTATCAATGATAATTCTAATAATTCTTATTCATTCTAATAAAAATCTCAAAATAAGTACCTACTTCTTTGCAAATTAGTCATAATAAAAAAATAACAAAATTTAAATCATAGTACAAGCTAATTTAATACATCATAAATATAACTGTAAACATCTCATAGCAGAAAACGACATAAGCTGTTTCTGTATCATTTTTTTTATTAGAATTAGGTACAGTAGGTACCTGTACCTAATTCTAAAAAAAAACAAATAATTTAGTTTTATTATTGTATTAATACTTATTTTTAAACAAAACTCGTTACATTATTCTATGACTTACTTAGGTTATTTTTGTTCTTACCTACCATTCAAAGTTTTATGAATATTTTAATTATAAAAAATGCATCGATAAAGAACATTGTTTTATTACTGTGACCAATACCCAATGTATGTACATTATTTAATAAATTGTGGGTAATTTAGGTAATGCCTAGGTACAATAAAAGTAGTATTATTTTTATTGCTCTCTTGCATTGAGCTCATAATTTTAATGAGAAGGTAGACATTATTATGACGTCCATATAATGCCTGTTTATCATAAAATAAAAATGGCCCAACTGAACCGATTTCAATCATTAGAAAAAAAGTTTTCAAGTTTTAGTTTTAGTTAATTGAAAACTATTTCAACATTCGCCAGCTTCCAAACGTAACACATTAGTAGGTATCACAGATACCCATGGATGTACTTATTACATATTGGTTGTATGCAACATCCTTGCAGATACCTAATAGTAACAGATTGATAATGCTGTTGTCACTACAGGCAATTTTATGAACCAGAAAAATGCATGTATAATCTTTGCAAGCAACCAACATATTAATAAGCAACTATCAATTATTATAATTGGAATTTGACGTTATTTGTCTAAAAAACCGGGAAAACCCACCGAATCGAAATATTTTTCATGTCTCTTTTTAACTCGTACCATATAATTATCGATTTATCTCTTTTCCAGATTTTCTCGATCGACCTTATAATCCCTCTAGTACCTCTGTATCGACAATGTGGTATCGACCTTTGAGTTACAAATAAATTCCATTGATAGGATACGTCCAATTTATAATAAATAAATAAATATTAGGGGACTTCTTACACACGGACTCTGACCCCAAATGATAATGATGAAAATGATAATTTTATTGGTAATTGTACAATATTACACGTCAGATATAATTATAATAAAATACAAAGTGAAAATAATACCTATTAAGTAGGAACGTAAATACAAAATTACATCCTTGAGGTGAACATTGTTATTTAAAAATTATGTAAAAAAAAAATATACAATTTTATTCAATTTTTGGAATGAATTCCTTGACGCTATAGGGCAGGGGTCACCAATTAATTTCATTAGGGGTCCGTTTTCCAAAAAAACCTGACCATCGCGGTCCGGAAAGTAATAAAATATACTGTACTACTTAATTAATACATGACTATGTATGTATAATATCAATGGTCTAATAAAACGAATAGGTTCACAATAAACAAATGTTATAAATAAATAATTAAAATTGTATGTATAATTTGTAAACAGCAAGATTAATTTATTTGTATTTATTCATTTTTTAAATAACAATAAGTACTAAGGGTTTTTAGAAAATATTCATGAGAAAAAATGGCAGTTTTTGCCTTGGACTATCCGTCCGAAGTTTGCAGTAAAGTTTGTGAAGGCTATTGTTTTTCGATGCTGGGTATTTATTAGGACAAACAAATTATATCCAAACTCTTGACAAGAAACTTTCTGTTTTTGGTGTTTTAAAACTGCATTTTCTTGGGAATCGATCATTTCAATCTAGAGAGCAGTTCTATTACTCCCAAAAATATTTACAGCTTCATTACTCTATTCATTACCAGGATTCAGAGAGTACCCAAATGTTACTGATGATGTCGACAATATTCTAAATTTTCTTCGTGTATTTATATCAATTTAAGATCCTCAATGATCGTCTTTATCCTCATCCGTCATATTATTATCAAATTACGTACCTATTCAAATTAAATAGGTACATAATGTAAAATATTTTGTATTGATAGCAAAAGGTCCGCATAAAATAGCTCCGCGGTCCGGATCCGGACCGCGGTCCGCCATTTGGTGACCCCTGCTATAGGGTGCCATGTCAGTAAGGAATATTTTAAGCTTTCTTTTGAATATTGCAAGAGAAGCTGCGTTTTTTATAATATTTGGCAAGGCATTGAAAACCTTTACTCCAAATATTCGGGTGCACTTATGGGACTTAGCTAGCTTTAGGATGGCGTGAGTGGTTAAATTTCCTTCTCTCCTGCCATGTTTTCGATGCCCTGTCGAAAAAGAACCCAAGTTTTTATATACATATATACTGGTATGGTATAAGTACAATGCCGGCATAGTCATTAATTTATGTTTAGTAAATAGTTGTTTCGCTGGTGTCAGCGGTTTGACTCTAGCAACCACTCGCACGGCCCGCTTCTGGAGGACAAATACTCGATGCCAGTCCGCGGCGCCACCCCACAAGTCGACGCCGTAGGTCAGCAGAGACTGAATTGTCGCAAAGTAGCAATCGCGTACCGCTTGCTGCGACAACACGCGTGAAACCTGTTCGAGGGCGAAACAAGCACGGCCCAGTTTGTCACACAGGGCGTCTATATGACCAGCCCAGCTTATTGATCGATCTATGCGGAAAACGACCATAGTAAAAGCGTCCACCTGCTGTAGAGTTTCTCCCTCCATTGATCCGCATAGAGGTGGATAACGCCGCCCGGACAAGTTGAAATGAAGCGTGTTTGTCTTTTTAGGGTTCAGTGCCAGGCCATTCGCTCTGAACCAATGAGCCAGTTGACTGGCAGCATTGTTCGGTTTTTGTTCCAGCTCCGATCCTGTCGGAGCTGTAACAATCGCCACCACATCATCCGCGTACATGAGCACCTCGGCATCTAGAACAGACTCAGGCAGATCGTTCATGAGGAGACTGAAAGTCTAGTTTGACACGCAAGATCCTTGGGCTACTCCTATCTTCAGCTCAATCGGATGTGATTTGATCTCTTCTGAGTCTGCGACTACAGTCTGCTCTCTGTCTCGCGTCGAATCCGTAATTAGAGCCAGAGATGGTCCTCTCACACCGTAATGGTTGAGTTTCAAGCTAATTAGGCGGTGGTCGCAGACATCGAAGGCACGCGACAGGTCGCAGCTGATAACTGCGACCTGCCCGCCCGCCTCTCGCGCCAGCGCCACCTGCCACACGAGTTCGCGCACCAGGTCCGACGTGGAGCGCCCTGCGCGGTATGCGTATTGTTTATCAGACAAGGCTTCTGTCGTGTCAAGGTGCCCTTGAAGCTTGTTACAGATGCCCGCTTCCAGCGCCTTTGCTACTGCTGGTATTATGGATATGGGCCTGTAATCTGAACAATTTTCTTTCTTTCCTTTTCCTTTAAAGATAGGTGACACTTTAACTTTTTTGAGAGACTTAACAAAGCTGCTCTGGGCTAACATACAATTATACAAATCTTTAAGTGGAACAATCAATTTTTTTTCAGCAGCTCGAATCAGATAGCACGAAAGTCCATAAATGTCCTTAGTATTTTCAGGCGTTATTTTTCTAATGATTTATTCGATTTCCTTTTCTGTAAAAGAAGTCATCCTCATTGAACTTGGGCAAGGGGGGCGACTGGTATTTAGTAAGCGCATAGCTTCTACTAAATTGCATGCGGGTGTATTTGCGAGTTGTGCGGCGTTTGCAAAACGGCGATTAAAGTGATTGACAATACTTATACGCGAATCGAAAGCCATCCCATCGTCCTGCCTTACATATTCTGTGTATTCAGTACGATGTTTTAAATGGGGCTTAGTTCTTTCGCGCACTATTTGCCAAACATCTTTCACTTTGTTCTGGCTTTGTTCGATGCGACGCGAGTAAAAGGCAGCGCATTCTGTGGTTAATTTAGAGTCGAATACTTTGGAATAATTATGCGCAAATATTTTTAAAGCTCCGTTAGTCGGGAAAATGCGTTCCAGATCGTGAAGCTCTTTGAGGAAATCTTTCATAGCGATGATATCATCACTAATCCAGCTTCTATCATCTCTCTTTATAGGGACTAGTTTCAGTGGAAAACTAATTTCCGCCGCATCCGACAGAATACTAATGACTACAGATGCATATTTGCTAGCGTTTTTTCCATATTTACTCTTAATTTCGTTCCAGTCAGTAGCTTGAAGCCTTTGCACATAACTGGCGAAATTGTTAATAGTGTATAATCTTTTCTTTACTAGAACGGGTTTTGCTCCTGAAATCCGCGCGAAAAAACACTTAATATCAATACCTACGCTGGCCGTAGTGGTCTAAGCAACGCTTGTGATATGGCTTCCAGAGACCGATATATACTAGATATACATATTTTTAAATACATACTTATATAGATAATACCTAAATAACACCCAGACACAGAGCAAACATCTATGTTCATCACATAAATGTGTGCCTTTAGTGGGGATCGAACCCTTATATACATACCTACCCTCTTTTTTGATCAGGGGTTAAAACTTCCTATTGATGCAAAACACATAAAAATATCCCGAAATGCCCAAATATGAGTTCCAACTCTAGGGAATCCTAATTGGGAAAGTTATAAGTTACTCGCTCGCTGCGCCAGTGTAATTGTTTTCCTAATTCATAAATACAGATGAGGACGGGCACTGTTGGCCGAAGGAGGTTTGCTAGCTGGTATTGTTTGTACCTATGTATATCTAGCTATTTAGTATAGTGTTGAATAGGGTTTGGCGGAAAGGAGTGTATCCCATCTGGCCCGGTGACTTGGCCCGGCGCCGGGCCACATGGGAAAGAAAAGTTTTATCTGGCCCGGTGATATATTTACCGGGCCAGATGACACAAATCAAGTGCCATCTGGCCCGGTAAAGGGAGAAAAGAGGATACGCCTTGTAATTTGTGAAATACTAACTACATGCATCGATGAAAGGGATTGAACTTATAAATCAATATACTCACAAAACCGAAAATGTACTCACAATACGAAGCCTTAGACTACGCCAAGCTAACTACAATCTACAACGCCCTAGTTAAACCACATCTTCTATACCTTATCGAGATTTGGGGATGCGCTGCTAAAACGAGAATGTGTAAATTACAAAGATTGCAGAACAAAATCATTAAAACCATTTTTAACTACGACTACCTAACTCCAACTAAGAAAATTTATTCAGCAACTAAAATAATGAACATAAAACAACTATACAAATATAACACATGTATCTTTATTCGAAAAACTTTAACTAAAACTATTCACACTAACAATGTTTACAAAACAAAAAAATGTTGTTAACCGCCGAACTCGCCGAGCGAGCTATATCGTCATTCCAAGACATCGAACAAATTACGACAATGCTCACAACTGAAGGTGCCAGACTTTATAACTCACTACCCTCACAAATAAAAAAATGTTAACTCCCTTCATGCCTTTAAAAAAACCTTAGCCGAATAAATCATAGAACATGTATCGTTACTGTTATAACTAAAAGAAAAGAAGTGTGAAGTAAGTCTGTATTATGTTCAATTAGTTAATTTATTTTGATAATAATAGGTACGACTAAAATTGTAAAATATTTTGTAATTATGTTATCATGTAAGTGACAAACTGTTTGTCTTTATGATAATAAATATATTTCAACCTAAACCTAAATCAAACTGCTTAGTACACAATAATTAGTTTTTATTGTGAATGACGCGATCAATTTCTTTGGACGCGATATCAACTTCTGTCATAAAACTCAACCTGAAATAGACTTCTTATAAATACCTATATCTTTTTGAATTTGAACATACTAACAATATTTTTATAATAATAATAATCAACGAAGCCAAAATGCTATGAATCAAACAAAATTATTAATAAGTATTAAATACCTAATATAACATACACACAGTGTACAATATGTTTTTTTTTTTTTTATAAACAATCAACAGTGTTCATATAAAATCAAACAAAATTATTAACAAGTAGTCCGCCCCGGACTTAGACCTCGCGCAATTATATATTTTCTTTTTCTTTCAATGTGTACTGGTATCCAGCATGAAGAAGGACAGCCGCCTCCTCTTTTTATATATTTTAAAGACGACATGTCATTTAAACAACTTTCGTCCACCGTAGCTCCTGAAATCGTTACGTGTTATTTAATCAGTAGTAGCACTACATCAATGAATATTTTTAACAACTCATCATTTTGATAAAAAAAATGTTGAACAAATCAAATATCACTTCACTTACTTAGTTGCAGACGTTGCAGTTCATAAATACCACGTGCACATTACTGACACTTACCTTGCCTTGACAGTTACCTTGACTGATAGTTAAATTCAGTTTTATAAAACATTTCTTTTTTTTCCTACCATTTCATATTTTTCCAGTGTCCCGCAAGTTTGTAATGATTTAACTTCAAAAAGTATTTAAAGTGGTGTCGAATGTTTTGCTCACAAGAATATTTATTTTTTTAAGCCACAAATAAAATTAAAATAGCGTTAATAGACTTCATGATTTAATAAATAATTCAATTAAATGCAAACCGGGACAAATGGTAAAGTATGAAAAGTCCTATTTCTACTAACCGCTACTTTCAAACCAGTAGTAAAATTCAATTCAATTCAAATTCAAAATCATACCAAATTTTGCTTACAAATCGTCTTAAAATTAGAAAAGAACTAAATGAGTCTTTATGTTATTAATTATACAATTGACGCATTTTAAATTATTTTAAACTTGTTCCTTAAAAAGTACCAAAAACTGATTACCCATTTTAATGTTAAAAAAATCAATTCCGATACTTTCTATCTATATCACAAGGAAATTCAGCAGGAGTCACCTAATGTTGCTATTTTGTTTATGCCTTAGTTGCTTTTTCCACTGCGATCGTTTTAGAACGGTGTTTGAGTTTGGAAGAGCATCCCATACCTGTTTTGTGACCGAATCTAGGAAAGTTGAGTTACAAGGCGTATCCTCTTTTCTCCCCTTACCGGGCCAGATGGCACTTGACTTGTGTCATCTGGCCCGGTAAATATATCACCGGGCCAGATAAAACTTTTCTTTCCCATGTGGCCCGGCGCCGGGCCAAGTCACCGGGCCAGATGGGATACACTCGAAAATAATAACTAAGTCGTGTGCAACTCGCCAGAGATGAAATGTACAAATAATCGGCTAAGTACGAGTAGGACTCGCGCACGAAGGGTTCCGTACTGGCTGGGAGCCCCCCTTAAATATTTATTCTATTTTAATCTAATCATTTATTATTAAATTGAATACAAAATTAAATGTTCTGTGAATATTTCAAGCATACATGTTACCATTATTAATATCGAGTGAAAAACGGTTAAAAATTCAGGTTTGTTGAATGGGAGCCTCCATTTAATATTAATTTTATTCTATACTTGTTGCTATAGCGGCAAGAGAAATACATCATCTGTGAAAATTTCAGCTTTCTAGTTATAACGGTTCATGAGATACAGCCTGGAGACAGACAGACAGACGGACAGCGGAGTCTTAGTAATAGGATCCCGTTTTTACCCTTTGGGAACGGAACCCTAAAAACGACCAATAGAACCAATAGTTCTTCAACTTCGCCAATCGTCACCTTTTGTTTTTTTAAATGTGTTTATTCGGTGCCGGACGTACGGTAAGTATTCTTCCAAACAAAATACATTGTGTAGATAGCAAGGTACTTATGTAATCCTGGTACTTTAATAATCGTTTGCTCTAAAAATATTCATCTAAATGAGAAAGAGTAACAAGAAACCGACCCAACCTTCGAAACTTTATTAGGTTATGCCCTTCTTTGAGTATTTAATTAGATCCAGAAAAGGTCAAAAAAGTCCCACAAAGCGAAGAAGAAATCCTTTAACAAACCTTTCCTACGCTAAGAGAGATATTTATTTTTTATTTGCGTTTAAAATAATACATTTCAGGCGAAGTTAAGTCTTTCGGGGGAACGGAAATTGCTTAAAATTCCGTCGAGTGTTTTCGGGGCGAATACGTTAGTGTTAAGCGAGCTAGTGACAGCCCTCAGACTCTGTTCTGCACATATTCTAACTAATAAGTTTAGATATCTAATGAAAAAAACGCCAACCCCCAATTGCAATGAGTGTGGCGTATATGAAGATACTCTCCACATATTGTTAGAATGTCTGCGGAACGAGTCATTTAGAAGACAATGTTCTAAACAAAATATAAAAGACGTTGGCTTTAACAAATAACTTCTATCGAATGCCTAAAGTGAAAAAGAAACAAACATAGTCTAAATAGCTAGTATAATTACGATGACGTCTTCATAATTGGGCCTAATTGTCTGGCTAGGCTGAGATTTCATATTTAATATTTATGTAATTATTTTTATTCGCAGTTGATTTAATCAGGCGTTATTTTGAAGAAATTGATTATGGTTTTCGTGAGTAGGTACTTACTAGCTAGTTACTACTAGGTACTTATCTTTATAGCCAGTCTACTACAAAAAACTCAATATTTAAATATCAGGTTAATTTTCCGTACAACAATAGGTACATTACATCTAATATCATATGTAAATAATAATACATAGGTATACCTATCCTTTCACATATTATAGATCTGAAAGTGTGTTTGTTGGTGTATTTGTTACTTTTGCATGACTATGACTTGACAGTCTGGTACCTATTGTAGGTTCGTAGCAGTCATGCTACGAACCTACAATAGGTACCTAAGTACTTTTTAACGAAAAATCTGTTAGTAAAAGCTTGTTGTATCATCAAATCTATGGTAGCGACCGCCTATAGGTGGTGGATGGTAGACAGAGAAGACAATGGTGGAATTGGTGGATGCTTGGAATTCGAAAATAATAACAAAACAACATCAAAATAATGTAAAAGGTTAGATTTAAATAACAAAAAAAATAAGAAATACTCGGTACACCGCATTGAAAGCTCCTGAAATAAAGTTGAAAGCTTGAAACAATGACATACCTACGTGCTACATGGATGCTACGAGGCATAAACCAAAACCTTTCATCAGAAGGGTAATCAGAGCCCTTAGTCCAGGTTTTGCGTAGTTTACTTAAACTTTCGCGTTCGCGTGTGGCTCCATACATTTTGGTTAGTTCTTCCTCGTTTCCGCCAGGGGCGCTGTACAAAAATGTATAGAGCCATACGGAAACTACTGCAGTTTCAATTTACGTGAAAACCTGGACTAACCCCTCAGAACTGGGAGTTATGTACTGGTACAATATGCTAGTTGACAAAAATACTTTTTTGATGTAGCCCGGGAGGTAAGTGCAAAAAATGCAACTTCTTTCTAAACGCTGATTTTTTGGTATTACGTTGTCATGATTGTGTACAACAATACCCCGGTGTCAGTCAGCTGGGATGCTTAGCGTAGCAAGTAGTTGCATTTTTTGTGCTTACCTCCCAGGCTATAACAGCTAAATACAAATAGAGCCGACCAGATGACCCGGCGAACTTCGTTTCACGCAATATCTTTATAAATTATAGCCTTTGTGTTATTCTAATGTATAAGCATTATTATTGCAAAGTTTCATCTCAATCCATTCAGTGGTTTTTGCTTGAAAGAGGAACAAACATCCATACATACAAACTCTCGCGTTTATACCTCTAATATTGGTAGAATAGAATTACAAAAAAAAAAAAATTATCAAAAAAGTTGCAAGCCTATATATTTTCTTGCTAGACAAAGAGCGCACTATAGTAGACTATAACGTCACTGCCTGTTGGTGTCATTTATTCGACATGCAATGTTATGATTTGTGGGAAAGGAACAAGATCCAGACATCCTCTCTTTATCCCTACCAGTCAACTACCCTAATACATTCTTGATGTCTTTAACGCAAGAGTGAATAGGCATCTTCTAGGTTTACATACTTACCTGCTCCTTTCTCGGCTACAACGTCGCTTTAAGCTTTAAGTAAATAAGAGCGGGTAACACCACAATAAAAGCTTCTAAATAAAGCTGGAAGCTTGAAATAATTACGTATTACGTGCGATGTGGATAATTCGTGGCGTGAACCAAAACGTGCGTTCTTTTCTCTTCTGCCAGGGAATCAGGAATGGGGGAAATAGTTTGTCTATTATATATTTTATAATGTAATATTTTTAAATAAAATAAGATTAGTATAGAATTCACATTATGATACGGGCCAACATTGCACACAAAATATGCAAAGGACAAGCAAATTTCTAGCGCGATCCTCATATAGGGTAGATGCACCGGTTGTGGCCTTTAGTATAATTTGTGGCCACTTTTAATTTTAAGAATTAATAGGACAATTTTATGACAAAATAATATTTTTAAAGAAATTTTCAAACATTTAGATTCACAGAATTTTTTTTTTGATACCTATTACATTGTTTATAATTATCGTTTATTCAATATTTTTGACACCAAATGGCCACAACCGGGTCAGTGGCCACAACCGGTACACCTAATATATTATCTAGAAATTTAATGATCTGGGCTAGAAATAGAAGATTCTACTGAAGAGGAGCGAAGCGGAGATAGGCGGAGCTGTGGTTGTATTGTGTACGCGTTCTCACGTTTGGCTTCGCTTTTCCTCCTGCTCGAAACAGTTACTTGCGCCACAAGAGCAAGCAGGAGGAAAAGGAAAAGCGAAGGCTAATGCCAGAACGCATAGATAAAATACGGGGACTGGACAAGCGCCGTAGTTCTTAAACCCAATGCAGAAATGCAATAAAAGATTAGCAACGGCCAATACCACGGTAATGATATCTAACAGTATTCCGTCTTCATACAAACGGTCGGAACGCAAATCATACCTACGCGCCTCAGAGTTTGGTATGCTCTTGGTATGCTAGTCAGTCGCGGCGCGCCGTAGTGATGAACGAACGTGTGGATTTGTAACTAGTAAGCGTTCGATTTATGTTTTAGTGTTCCTAGACTTACTACGGAACCCTAAAAACATTAAAAAAACAACAATACCTAGGGATGTACCTAGGTCATTCACAACGAATTTCTTTTTGTAATAAATACATATAATAATTTTACATCATAATAGATAGAAACTAGAAAGAAACTCAATTAGGTAAAGAGTAAGTAGATAAAATTAAAATACTGAAGTTCTGCGTGGCCACGTGGCGCTGTAGAGCGCGTTTCAGGAAAGAAGTCCCACGGCAAGTAGTGAAACTAATTTTAAACTAATTTTTTTTAAATCGGCCATGCGATTGTGGCGACGTGTCTGTGGGACTTTTTTCGTGAAACGCACTCTAGGTATTTCAAGGACAGGGCCGAGTCACAAATGTCACAATACCGTTAGATCATGGATGTATTACATAAACTAAAAAATCCTTGTGTAAGAAACCATTACCGTGACAATACACAGCTCCGCACGTACCGCACTCGATTCAGTTTTATTTCTTGCTTATCACATATTTATTTTATAGTATTTTTTCAGTGGACTCACAGACTACAATACCTGCCGAGTTCCTCCCCTCTTTAGTCCACGGTCTGGTGCTGTGCAGACCGGCAAACTCGTTCGTTATATGCTATTGTCGCGTGTAGTTCTGCAAACAGTTATATTTTTAGTTTTCATTGTGTCGACAGCACTTTGTTCTGAGCTTTCCGCTGAAAATTGGAAGTGAACATGAACAACTTTTAACTCAACGATATTTCGGGCAGAAATATAGATTTCAAATCTTTTGGCTGGAGATTTTTAGAGATACTTAACGAGAATCAATCCTCCTGTTTCGATCAATCCATTGGAAAAATCTTAGCAGTAGTGCTCTAAGGTTTCCAAGTTTTTATTTTTCCTTACAATTCAGAAGCACAATATTGATATTGATCTATCACGCGTTTTTTCTTTAAAATTTGTTGAATTTTCTAAAAAAAGCTTTCCGAGTACCTATTATTATCAAGAAAATAATGTGTAAGACTCTTTTTGTAGGTATATAAAAGTAGTTAGATTCACACAGCTCCATGTTTTTATTATAATTATATTCTTACACCTTTTATGTCGTAAATTTGGAACTCCACATAAAATGCCGACAAAAATGATACTTACCTGAGAATTTGAAGATTATTTAGGTCAGAAACAACCAGCAAAATATTAAACAGATGATAAATGTAAGAGAAACGGGTCCCACAATCTTTATATTTTGTGAAACAAAATGTTGGCATCGGTTATAAAAATGATTTATATTTTGGAAATATGAAAGCTACGGGTAATTTATACGAACCCCAATATTGGACACTTACCCATTTCATACGGGCTAGACATAGGTACATAAATTGCTTAAATAATTTTAGGTCTAGTACTTAACAGGGTTAGGGCTCGAACACACAAACACGAAACGAATCGTTTCATGATGCGACGTTGTATCGTGGGAACCACACCGTTGCATAACCTAATGTGATTTGGAACATCTTGGAGATTTGGTGGGTATACCGTCTAGTCGGCGAAAACTCCCACAAAACACCCGCCTACCCTCGAGGTGTGGTAATCCGTAAAGAATTTTCCCGGGATTTTTTTTTTAAATTATCTACATAAATGGTACACTTAGGTACGTTATGCTTAAGTATGACAATATAAATCGATCAAGTGAAATATTTATTTCAGTAAAGGACCTCTTGGACCTTTTGTTCAACTCATATGCAATGTTCTACAAATTCCCGACCTTTTTTATGACATGAAATGAACCATAGCTTTTGCCGTTTGGTCGGCATCGAATAAACAAAAAATGTAATAAATCATTCGACGGCAAAAAGTATTAAAGAAACCATTTATATGGGTATTTGTAACGAGTGATCGAATGGAATTCCATTATTTCGCTCAAACAAAAGCCTTTGTGGTGTTTTACATTTAAACAATTTTGTTTTTCATGCTCGAGGTAATTAAAGGGAATGTGATGATAGAAACAAGCTCGTATATCGAGTCATTGCAATTCTATGTTTAGTAATTTCAGTATACAAAATAATAGTTATAATATTTGCCTAAATTACTGTTGCCCCGCGGCGTTACCCTCGTAAGCCTGAGATAAAAAGTAGCCTATGTGTTAATCCAAGGTCTAAGCTACCTCCATACCAAATTTCATCTAAATCAATTCAGCCGCTTGTTCGTGAAAGAGTAACAAACATCCATACATACTCACAAACTTTTGAGTTTGTAATATTAGTAGGATACTTACAGTTTTCGATTTTTGTACTGCCTGGCAAATTGGTTTACAGTGGGTTCTGTTTGAGTCATCATATTAGCCGTAGCCATAATTATCTGCCTTAATAGGTTTCCAAATAAAACCAATTGGAAGTAGTTAGCATACGACGTGTTTCTGCGATCGTCTGTCCATCATAATATGGACGTTGTTGGTGGACGTTTTATGCGAAAACTTTATAGCCCCATCGGACATTAGTTCTACATGATAATTATGATAATTTTTATTTACGTGCGGATTTAGTCCCCATAGGTATGTAGGTATTGTGTGAAAATGGTTGGATACCAGCACTGGTAGCATGGCAGAGGGACAAATTGTCTTTCCACCATTATATCCCATGGAAGTGGAAATAAAGTATGGATCGACAATGACAACTGACACTAAAAGTGGATAAAACGGTTTTTTTTAATCGCAAAAAGTCCGCGTTTGACCACCATCTCACCTGATGGTAAGCGACGTTGTGGTGGTCGAAGATGAAGCACACAGACCTAGAAGATACCTATACATAAGATATCTATTCACTTTGACCTTGAAAAGCTTTAGATTATATCTCTCCGGAGGTTTTCTCTCTTTGCCGTGCTACCCGTGCTGGCGGCCAAATGCAGATCAAATCCGTACGCGGACGATAAAAGTGTCTTCCAACTTGAACGTACCATAACATGACCGACCTAGGAATGTATCAGGCACGGGAAACAATACGATAGGTAGTTACGCTCTATTTTGCCCACAATAAATATTTTTTTGTCTGACTCATTCCTTTTACAGTCAAGGTATAGTCATAGTGGGCAGATACCTTAAATCCTCATGACAGACAAAGGCTACTAACGAGAACGCGTTACATGCATTTCACAGAACACAATTTCCTTACGGAGAGTTGCGGATGCATGGAACGGAAACATCCCGACTCCCGTTCCAGAAACGTAGGTAGGTATTCAGCACTACAGAGCAGCGTACAGCAGCAATGTTTTCTCTTCCGCCGTACAGTTGGTACTTACTTAGTCAAGTTTACAGAGTACGAAAACAACACGATACGCCATAATTTTTTATGCAATGAATATTTTTTAACCAACTTTGAAAAGGGTGGTTCTCGATACGTCTGTATGTTTTTTTGAAGTGAAAACTTCTTTGGCGGCGTTGTGCACTTTTTGCCACGGATAAAAAATGTTCAACTCGCCTCAGGACACGTGACCTGATCGAAAATTCGTAAGACGGAGGGAGAGTAGACCAGCGGCGTGGCGTAGGAGAGGAAGTAGCATCCCCCTCTCTTTCTACCGCGCGGCGAAACTTTATTCCTGCTCCTGCTGCTTGCGCGAGTGTGCGTGTGTGATAATATTGTATTTTACCACATAAATGATAGTAAGTACTTTATATGCTCAAAGTTTTCATTTTTGCCGGCTATATGTGTTACGTGATTACCTACCAACTCCGCCATTTTTGAACCGATTTTGATGGTTTTTTGATTATTATATGATTAGTCTGAGCAGTTTTTGAAAAAAAAAGACAATGTCCTAAAAATGACGGATGTATGTAGGTACATAGATTTAAGCGAACTATTCAAAGAAGGATGTCGACAGCTCATACATACGAATACCTGTTGTGTACGAATACACTCAGTTTCTCCCAAGCTCATTTATAAAAATGTTATTTTCACCAGAGTAATTTATGACGCTTCTAAAACTGTTCTGATATGTACAAGTTTGTTTAAAATGAAGTTAAAATAAGAAAAACCGAAAACAATTTTCAAGCTATAGGTACCTACTTTGATTTATAGAATTGTAGACCATAGCAGTGCTGCCAACTCCTTTTGGCAAAAATTCGCTATCAGCACGTCAAAAACGCGCCAGAAGCGCTAAATGGTAACTACGACGACTGGTACTACGAAAAAATGAATGATAATGAATTTTGGTATTCATCCACTTCATTAGCAATAGTATAAGAACCACAACTTGCTGCTATTCGAACTTCGGCCGCAGCCTGCGGATGCAGGTCGCGATTGCAGGTAACACACATCTGAAATGCAGCCACTGCCTGCTTCCGCAGTCGAGAGTGATTCCGAGGTTGGCTACACGTGCTGCGACAGGCAGCACGTCGGACTTGTCTAAACAGGTGAACAACACTCGCAGCTGAGGCTCGGTAGCACGTGCTGCCGGAGCCGCAATCGGAATCTTTTTTGCAGAAATTCATACTACTACATAGATAACCAGAGCCCTTACTCGTAGTCCAGGCTTTGCGAAGTTTACTCAAACTTTCGCGTTCGCGTGTGGCTCCATAGATTTTGGTTAGTTCTTCCTCGTTTCTGCTAGGGGCGCTGTACAAAAATGTATAGGGCCATATCGAAACAGCTGTAGTTTCAATTTACGTGTAAACCTGGATTAACCCCTCAGTTGTGCAGCCACAGCCGGCTTCGCGCAGCTACTGCAAGTGCTGTTTGTAGCTGTAGCCTGCTGCCGAGATTCGAATAGCACCTTTAAGGATTATTACGAGCAATATCAAAATAATCAGGAATATCTCGGATAATTTCAACTGCAGCTTTTTGTTAGTAGTAAAGTGAGTGAAACCTAAAAATATAAGTATTCTTTCTTTTTGATAATCTTTTAGTATACAAAAATGTATGTTTCTATAAAATATGTAAAAAGACACCTCAGTTCTTAAAATTACTTTAAAAACACTTAAAACGAGTTAAGGAAGGAGCATGTACCAACTGTTGAAAAAGAAAATAATTATATCAACCCCTCCAAAAAATTGCTAAGTCGGAATACCGAAAACGAAATCTGGCAATACTGAATACATCATCTGATCGACTGAATTTGATATTTCCTTTTTTTTTTGACAGCAACAGTAATAAAATAGTGTTTTTTTTTTAAATAATGTGCCCATTTTTGGACAGGCTAAGCTTTAAGCTCATACCGCCACTTCTTATGTATGTAATCTATAATGTTAAAACAATAAAAAATCATTGTAATTTTTCCGGTGGTCTAATATTAATTTTAATTAGTGATATGAAAACAGCAAAAAATCACTAAATTTTTGAAGCACATATCATTATTATAAATGATGTTTTGTTTTCTACCTACTTGCAAAAAAAAAAAAGGACAGGTCCATTCGCTGCATCCTTCTTTAATACCTACGTAGATTGCAACTATTGAAATTGTTGTACCATATTTGGCAAAAAATAATTATTTGTCTCTCATTCTTATTACAGTCAGAGTCCAACAACTTTAATGATCACGACAGGCAAATGCAACTAACTCGTTACACCCATTTCACAGAGAAGAATTTCCCTACGCGTGCCCACGCAGAGTTGCGTAAGCATAGAACGGAAATATCCCATTTCCCGCTCCAGTACCTACCGTATTCAACAGTTCAACACAACAGAGCAGCGTACATCAGCAATGTTTTCTCGTCCACCGTACAGTTGGTAATCAAGTTTACAGAGTCCGTGCTCTCAATTCGATCATTGAATTAGAATGAAACAGTGTTATTGCAGCGGCCACCCGCCGCTAAAAGCCGCGGAATAAATCTGCCCGGGGCTCTAATGGAAACTTATTGGAGTCATGCATTTTTAGGGTTCCGTACCCAAAGGGTAAAAACGGGACCCTATTACTAAGACTCCGCTGGTCGTCTGTCTGTCTGTCATTAGGCTGTATCTCATGAACAGTAATAGCTAGAAAGCTGAAATTTTCACAGATGGTGTATTTCTGTTGACGCTATAACAACAAATATCTGTGTTTACACAGAATAAAATTAATAATTAAGGGGGGCTCCCATAAAACAAACCTGAATTTTTAGACGTTTTCCGCTCGATATTGGTAATGGTTACAGGTAGATGCTACAAATATTTACAGAATGTTTATTTGTATATTCACTTCAATAATAAATAATTAAACTAAAATAAAATAAATATTAGGTAGGGGAAAAATACTTTTCGCATTATAGTATGTAGGTATGAACTTGTAATAAAATCTCTTTGGCTATACTATATTTTGTATCTGGCTGGTTTTGGTGCCATTGAAAGTGTAAATTTTAAAGAATATAATTCCAAATTCAAATTAGGAAAATGTGTGATTTTCATTTGTTTTTCGTACTGTGAATCTAATGAAGAAATTCGATACATTTTAAAGTTTTACTACAAAAAAGGTAAAAATGCAACGCAAGCCGCGAAAAAAATTTGCGATGTTTATGGACCTGTGCAGTGTCTGTGAGAGTAGCACAAATTTGGTTTAAGCGTTTTCAATCCGGAAATTTTGATGTCAAAGACGCACGTCGTTCTGGTCGCCCTATTACGGATAAAATGGATGCCATTTTTGAACAAGTGGAGCAAGATCGGCATATCAGTAGTTACGAGTACGACCTAGCTGAAGAACTGGGAATTGACCACAAAACAGTTTTGGCGCATTTGAAAAAAAACTGGGTACACAAAAAAGCTCGATATTTGGGTACCTCACGAGCTCACTGAAAGAAACCTAATGGACCTCATGATCATGATAACGCTAGACCTCACACATATTTAGCTACTCAGCAAACATTAAGAGAGTTTGGCTGGGAGGTGTTAATGCATCCGCTGTATAGTCCTGACTTTGCACCTTCAGATTTCCACCTGTTTCGGTCTCTTCAGAATTCTTTAGGTAGTGTCAGGTTAACATCACGAGAGGACTGCCAAAACCACTTGTCGCGGTATTTTGATCAGAAGTACCAAAATTTCTATAGTACTGGGATCATGTCCCTACCTACAAGATGGCAAAAAGTTATCGAACAAAATGGTACCTACATACTTTAGTTAAATGTAAATAAACTATATTAAAAAATGATAGATAGATAGATAAACTCTTTGTTGCACACCAAGAAATAAACAAAAAGAAGAAACAAAGATACATAAACAGTGTAACAATGGGCGGCCTTATCGCTGACAGCGATCTCTGCCAGACAACCTTAAAATGTTTTGAATTTTCTTAAAAAATGCGAAAAGATTTTTCCCCAACCTATTATTTATGGGGGGTTCCTATAGAGTAGGTACGGAACCCTTCGTGCGTGAGTCCGACTCGTGCTTGGCAGATTATTTATTCCATTCTCCTGAAATTCCGCGCAAGAAACTACTTTCGCATAATTACAAACGCAAACTTGCTTGCAGTATTTGTATGAATAAAATTAAAAGTGCAAAGCGTTCTCATGTAGTTTTTGACCGACTTCCAAAAAGGAGGAGCTGCTATGTTCGTCTGTATGTATTTTTTAACCGACTTCCAAAAGGGAGGTAGTTCTATGTTCGTCTGTATGTGTATGTTCATAGATGATTTCGCCAATTGTGAACCGAATTGAAAAAATATTTTTTAGTTTTAAAGGGTATACTCCCGAGGTGGTCCCATTTAAATTTTACAGAAATCGGCTGAACCGTTTTTGAAAAATCAACAATAATGTAAACAATTCAAGTGAAATATTCGAATTTTGAACACGATGGAAGGCGGTTTTGCTTATTTGCGAAAAATAATTAAATAATGTTAATTCGCGTCATATTATATTAGTATCTAAGATTAGTTCATCTGTAGAATCATTTCTGATTTGATTTCGCAAAATAAAAACAGCTCTTAGCCCTAGGGCTCTATTATTGAACCGATAGCCATCTAGGATTCGGTTTTGCCATTTTTTTTGCGAAAAATAACAATTATTGATCAAATATTTTTTTAATTATATATTTTTTTAAATATTCCAATTATAATATAACCTGAATAGCGCCCATAGCGTAGTTTGACTAGATGTTTCTCAGCGATCAACAAAGTTATGCAACGTTCGGTACGGCCAGTCTTCTGATGGGTGCCCGCATGTGGCATTTCAGGTTTCATTTGCAGGTGGATGGCACGTCATGACACGTTATATTGTAGGCTCTAGTTGTTTCAACATGACATGTCACAAGCCTTTAGACAGTTTAGACACTAGAAGACCAGCCACCAGGTATGTAAGAACTAACTTAACTATTTTAGAAATTGAACAACCTGACTCCAGGCCTTGCCAGGGGGCCAATACGAACTTACTTTACCATCAGGAGTCTTGTAATTATGTTTGCCACTTTATTACATAAAAAGCGAAGAGGAGGCCTACACCCACAAGTAAAGGCCGCTGCATACGTGACGGGTTTTTTCACGTACGGGACGGGACGGGACGGAACGGGAAATTTTAGAAATATCGTTTCATACAAAATGTATATGGAAGCGCATATGTCACGGAGACACGGACGGGACGGGAACGTGGCACCGACGGGGCGGGAAAAATATCGTCGCCAACGATGTTTAGCCCGTCCCGTCCGGCACGTGCGTGCGTGCGTATGCACAGTCGCTCCGTTCGTTCCGGAGAGAAAAGTAGTGTTGTACGTTTGCATCACCGTCGAAAATGGACGACGAAAAACTAATCAAGTGTGTACGGTCACACATCCAGCTTTTTACCTTTATAATTTAGCGAACTCAAATTATTTTTTCAATTTTAGGGTTCCGTACCCAAAGGGAAAAACGGGACCCTATTACTAAGACTTCGATGTCCGTCTGTCTGTCTGTCTGTCACCGGGCTGTATCTCATGAACCATGATAGCTAGGCAGCTAAAATTTTCACAGATGATGTATTTCTGTTGCCGCTATAACAACAAATACTAAACGGAAAATAAAATATATATTTAAAATAGGTATATATTTTCCTTGCGCGAGTCCGACTCGTACTTGGCCGATTATTTAGTTTGTTAGATGTTGACATTGTTGTTAGTATTTTGTGAGCAATAATTAATATTAATGCATTGTAGATATATTTTTGTGTTTAATTAACTATAGAATCGTAATTCTATCATATTAACGTAATTGTAATTAATTGAATTGATTGTCTTATTAAATGATAAATAATTGTCTTTTTACAAGGTAAAAAGAACGAATGATATTTGTAGAATATTCAAGACGCGATCTTTTTAACTGAATATAACTTGTGACAGAATGTTATAAATAAAGTGATTATGATTATTATTTAGAGTTTAAGAATTAACTGTGGCATAAAATTGCATTCGAATTATCACTCACTGGAGACGGTAATCATTTATTGCATTGCAATTAAAGCCAATTGTTAACCCTTTCACTGCTGAAAACACACACGTCTGTGTTTTCGATTCTCACGCCCCGCGGCTACTACACACACCAGGCGTGTGCGGTAGCGTCTTCCCGCGCCTTGCGTGTGCGTTTTAGAATTAGCAGGCACCTTAAAAAAAGTACCTCAGCAGTGAAAGTGTTAAAATGAAAAATCCATCTTTCCTGTTTCACAACACTAGCACGTTAGATCCGAATTTACGTTACGGTACGTATGCATTAAGAACACGTTCCCGTCTCGAACGGGGCAGCCACGCCCCTTTCCCGTTCACGTCCCGTCTGAGGTATTTTCTCGTTACGTATGCAGCGGCCTTAAGTAGTTTGAGCTTAACACGGGCTGACAACGCGACCACTAATCACTTTCCGTCTTACCACAAAAGATTTACGCACGCTTTAGGCATTGTCAGTACAAATTGCAAGTTTAAACAGTATTTGAAGCGTGTTTAAATGTTTTGTGGTAAGGCGGTTTATTTTTAAAATGAACTCAATAACTCAATATACTGGCAGAGTTTAAATGCACTGTAACAGAACTTGCTCTATCACAACTCCACAACGTAATCAACACGATGGCGCATAATTTATTGGCAGCGCGCTTACGATCAATCATTGCAGACGGGGCGCGGCGGGACTGCAAATGATGATGGTTTGATGAACCGTGGTATGACACTGCTATTTGGGAATTGCGTCAAAGAAAACTTAACAATATAGACGAACTGAGGAACTGCTCCTTTTTCGGATATTGGAAGTAGGTTGAGAAAAAAAAGAAGCAATATTATTTTTCGCAAAAAATGGCAAAACCGCCTACCATCGTGTACGAAATTCGAATATTTCGCTCGAATCATTTACATTATTGTTGACTTTTCAAAAACGGCTTAGCCGATTTCTGTTTTTTTTTGAAATGGGACCACCTCGGGAGTATACCCTTTCGAACTAAAAAAAATGACGAATTATCGATGAACACAAAAAACACATACAGACTAACATAGAACCTACTCCTTTCTGGAAGTCGGTTAAAAATGTAATATGTAAAATAGACGAAATGAGAAACTGCTTCTTTTTGAAGTGGGTTGAGAATAAAAAGAAAGCAAGAATAGGAATGGCCGCCAGTTCTTACTTTTACTTATAAATACCTACTTGTCCATTTTGTCAACTTTTCAACTGTTTAATTTCAATTTCCTTTTAGATATTGTTTACATTGTCTTTTTGCCTACAATATTATCGATGATTTTAATAATTTTAATCATAATTCATAATATTTATTTAGTCATTTAAGACAGGAATGCTTAGGCCCCATCATAGAAAAATTACAAGTACTTATTTTTCTATGGTCTCCATTGACTTGGCAATTAGCATTTTTTCTTTTTAGGCCCCAAGGTACCTACGGGTGCTTTATTGTACTTCGTTTGGGGAATAGTGATAAAAATTAAACAAAACCGAATATAATAATGTGAATTAAAAACATTAAACATAAATAATTAATTAACATCTATTTTTAACAATAAGATTGAAGTATTAAAGCGCCTGTTAGAATTAAATAGCAAAAATCTATTTTTCTTAATACAAAGTGTACCTACCCATACTTTACCTTTATAGCTGAATGAATTTCATAATAAGAAACATATTTTAGGTAAATATTGTACAATTTGTATGAAATTGTGAGAGCATTGTTATCTTAGCGTCTTTGTTATTAGAATTTTATTCGTGCAACTTTACTAGATGGTGTTTACGAATAGTAAAACTAGATGGCGTTATCGTCGAGATAGCTCGCGAACACGTTTCGAACGCAGTATCATGAGACTGTTTATGTTAAGATTTTTACATGTACAATAGTACAAATTATTAAAGTTGTTCATTCAATTAATTTTTGATAGGTCATATTAATATGACTATACCTACCTATGTTAATTTGATGATGAAAGTATGCAAGTTGTTTTCGTTTAAGTTAGATTGATTTATATTATAAATTATATAATATTTTGGAGATTGGAGTTAATTTAGTTATTAAGCGAATTGGCCCCATATAGGTCGCGCGCGCCAATAATCCTACATTAAAGAAAATTATAATTCGCAAATTTTTATAAACTACTTAGTCTACATACTTTTAGTACCCAATTAATATTATGAAAGCTTGTTTAGTGTTTACATTATTCAATAAATTAAATAGTCTTTTTAGGGTTCCGTACCCAAAGGGTAAAGACAGGACCCTATTACTAAGACTCCGCTGTCCGTCTGTCTGTCTGTTTCCAGGCTGTATCTCATGAACCGCTATAGCTAGAAAGCTGCATTTTCACAGATGATGTATTTCGGTTGCCGCTATAACAACAAATTCTAAAAATAGATTAAAAATTATATTTGAGGGGGGCTCCCATACAACAAACCTGCCTAGCTATCATGGTTCATGAGAAACAGCCCGGTGACAGACAGACAAACGGACAGACTGACATCGAAGTCTTAGTAATAGGGTCCCGTTTTTCCCTTTGGGTACGGAACCCTAAAACGATAAAAGGTTGAAAAGCAAAAAAATGGTATTTTTAGAAAAATGGTACTTTACTGCACTGAGTGAAGCTCTTAGAATGTTGTCCTCACTAATATAAATTATGACAAATCCGGAAGTGTATTTTTATGATTGTTAGTTTATTGTTACTCTTTCACGCTGTAACGGGGTGACTGATCGCCATGACACGGTAATTAGGTAATGATTTTTGGCATGACCATAAGTTTAACGGCGCGTAAATATATGTACCTTCCTGAGTACCAACCGAAGGGAAAAACTTGTGGTAAAATTGGATTGAGTAGGTAGATTAGATTAGAACTTGAATCTTATTATGAATCACTAGGGGATACATGGTGTTGCTTTGTACCTAAATAAAGTGTGCGGAGTTATTTTAAGCGAAGTATATTTATTTATGATAATTATGGGGTTCTGATGCCACAAGGTTTGTCAGGGAGCTTGGGCGGCGCTTGAGGGAAAGAGGTCGAGATCCCAGGTCGGGTAGTTTCCTTTTTTATTTTTTATACCAGGGGAAATCTTTTAGAGATACCACCACACCTCGAGGGCAGGCGGGTGGTTATGTGGGAGTCCTGCCGACTGGACAGTATACCCACCAAAACCCCTGGGTGTTCCACCACTGCGCCTGGTGTCGGGGCTACGGGCACGCTTTCGCACTCCTTCGCGGCACCCGACAGCGCTGGCCCAACTCGGGCCCCACCACGGAGCTTGCGCTCCCGCCAGAATGACGATGTGTCGAACACCATACACATCGCCACCCACCACCTGGGACCAACGAGCACTGGGCGTCGGACAGCACCCGTATCCGACAGTCGGGTAATTTCCTCACCCAACACATTTCCTTGGCGATCCAGAGAGGTAACGCAGCTAGCTTGATGGGGACGTTTGGGCGAGGGACGGCATTTGACGGGCCATACTTACTGATTGTGAATCGAAATTTAGACTATGTGTGTTAAAATAGTGTGACAATTAGTAATTCATTAGTGTTACTTTTAAGGCTGACTTATAATTTTAACAGTTTTTATTGCTCCATTTTTAGTTTTATGACATAATTTGTATAATTGAATAAAATGATGTAACTGTAACTGAACTAAGACCCTATAATTATGTAATTATGTTCATCATTATAAACAACTTCTACTACAGAATCAACTGCGATAAGGCGAAAACTATCGGCTAGGCAGGCAGTACCTACGGCTGATGTGATAGTGAGCATTCTGGGCCCAAACATTATGCTTGTGTTAAGGTAGTTTTAAGTGTTTTTAATGTAAGTACAATATATACCTAACGTTATTAATTGTATTTGTATTTATATTTTGAAACTACCAACTACTAACAAATGTGTTGAATTAAATGATTGCATTGAGGTAATGATGATAACAACCTTATTCAACTAGCACAGCAAATAACACACTCACAGTTAGTGAAGCCCACACGTCACGTCCACCAGACCTATCTAAAGTACTTACCTTTCCTACAGTCCTTTTGTACCCTGATTGGTTTAAAAGCCGCATTCATGTAGTGCGAAAAGCGTGAAATAACGTAGACTGGAGCACGTGCGGCTAAATTGGATGAAAAACGGCAGAACAACTTGATTGGGCCAACAATGGCTTGATGAGAACGTGCCTGAAGTATGTACTCTTTTATCCGATTTCCTAAAAATGAAAGGTTTTAAATCTATCGCAGCGGGGATAAAGGCGTGTGCCCATTACAACGTGCTAAGAATGTACCTACTCGTATCAGGCGCGGAAAAAAAAAAAACTTGATATGCCTACTTGATGTGTATAATATCTGCGCGGCCTTCACGTGTCGCAGCTAGCGATCGAGTACTGTACGGAGTCCGTAATAAACAAGCTTTGCTCACGAGTGCCGGTGTATTATATACCTACCTACGCTGAAACATCACACTATTACAACAATAATAGTCGTAGAGATTCGTTTGCCATTCCCGAAACTCTCCGTGCATGCCACGTGATGGTCTGATGGTGGTGATCGGTGACGGAACGGTCTAGTGGGCATACTTTTGAATACAAGGTATATTTTCTTTATCTGACACGCTTTTAGTATGGTCACGGTAAAAAGCGGTGTTTACCGTGATAAGTATATATAGTGGGTGTACCGGTTGTGGCCACTGTACCGGTTGTGGCCATTTGGTGTCAAAATTATTGCATTAATGATATTTATAAACAATGTAATACCACAAATATTGCTTGTTTGAATCCAAATATTTTAAAATTTCTTTAAAAATATTATTTGAACATAAAATTGTCTTATTAATCCTTAAAATTCAAAGTGGGCACAAATGGTACTAAGATGGCTACAACCGGTGCGTCTACCCTAATATGAGTATAAGTATCATGAGTAGCTATGAAGTCTTAGTAAAAAGGTCCCGTTTTTACCCTTTGGGCACGGAACCCTAAACACGAGAGGGTATACTGCGAAATCGGCCTAAACTCGCCACATTAAAATGATATCTCAGGTAAGTAAATACTAGTAGACTTAGACAGTTTCCCGCTAAACTTCAGCGGTAATTTGTAATATCCTATCGAATTTAGTTTCTAAGCCACTGTCTAAGTGTTCAACCGATAAACGAGTTTCTCAGTTTCTACGAGTACTTAGGAATAAAATATCACTGCTATTACTTTGAATAATGCAAACGGTCGAGGATCTAAGTGTTGCCAGAAATCCGCTTGCGGTCCAAGGGCCAAGGTAATTTATCGGAAGGGTCCGTCGCTCCGAGGCATCATCGGTCACGTGGTATCTTTGGCCCCAGGTAAACCTAGTAATTGCAAAAGTTCAGACAAATCTCTTGGCTAACAATGGCTTTGTTACTTCAACACTTCGAGCAAATATCTATAGAATCACAATCGTTCAAAAAAAGTGTCTCAGCCAAAACTCTGCCCAAGGGACGTAGAAGGCAGGCTTTTTAGTTAGTCGTGAGGCGATTGCAAGCCGACTACAACGCCGCGCGATGACAAAGTGCTCGGTTTCAAGCACTAATAATTAGGTGACATAACGTCGAGATTAGGGAAAACGGGTCATTGTGAATTATTTAATACAATACAATACAATACAATATAACTTTATTGTACACCAAGAAAACAGCTTAAATAACAAAAACATAATATTCTTAAAATTAGGTGATACAAGGGCGGCCTTATCGCCTTGAGCGATTTCTTCCAGGCAACCTTTGGATGGACAGAAATTAGAATACATAAATGTGGTTGGTGGTGTATAATAAATAAATGTGGAAAAATAATAATTATTATCACAAATTAAATACAATAATTACACATTTTAATAATATACTACATCTTCAATAGTATAAATATACATACATAAACAATTACATAAATTTATAATAAGTATAAAAATATTTACATACAATAAATTTAATATCACGTATATTTGTTATTTAACATAGTGAAAGAAAGTGTTTGAAAACTAGGTTATTGAAAATATGGAGAGACTTAGCCTGCCTGATAGCTACAGGCAGCTCATTCCAAAGCAGGACAGATTGTACAGAGAAAGATTTCATATAGGAAAGATTGGTATGGGAAGAGGAGTGGACTTTGAGTTTCAAGGCACGAGAAGATCTCAAAGTACCAGAATGACCTTGAATAAATTCGAAGCGTTCTTTGAGATACAAAGGAGTGGAAGGAAAGAACAAAATTTTGTAGAGGAAAGATAAAATGTGAGAATTACGGCGAAGTCGGATAGGTAACCAGTTGAGCTTTTGGCGAAATTGTGAAATGTGGTCATATTTACGTAAACCGAATATGTACCGTACACAGAAATTCTGTAGACGTTCCAGTTTGTCGAGTTGCTCTTCGGTTAAATCCAGATAGCAAGCATCAGCGTAGTCTAATATGGGAAGTAGAAGTGATTTTACAAGTGCAGTTTTGGTAGTGATGGGTAGAAAGTTCCGCAATCGTCTGAGTGACGCCGCAGAACCAAAAATTTTTCGACTGACCTCAGACAGTTGTGGACCCCAAGAAAACTGTTTGTCAAAAATAATTCCCAGGTTTTTCACAGTGTCACTAAATGGGATAGGAATATTGTCAAAGATAACCTGAGGTAGTCTGAACCAGTCAATTTTCGAAATCATGCGGGAGCTCCCAATTATAATTGTCTGGGTTTTTGCTGGATTAACTGAAAGGCCATATGATCTACTCCAGTCCCGTATACGCTTAAGGTCAGAGTTCGTAGTATCAATAGCCTCATGCAATTGCCCTAGAGGAGCCTGAGTATAGATCTGCAAATCGTCTGCATAGAGGTGGTAGGAAGAAGTCAACTGTTTTGAAATCGAATTTATAAAGATTGCAAAGAGAAGAGGAGACAAAACGCCGCCCTGTGGAACACCAGCTGATATAGAACACCAAGATGAATATGAATCGTCAATACGAATTCGCTGCCGGCGACCAAACAGGTAAGTACGAAACCAATCAATTACCGTTGGAGATATGTTAAGAGACCGTAAAATTGCCAATAAAACGTCAAAATCCACATTGTTGAATGCATTGCTAAAGTCGAGCAGCGATAGCACAGTCAGATGACAACGTCCAATGCCGTCTCTAATGTCGTCGGTGATTTTTGTCAGAGCTGTCGTAGTACTATGACCAGGACGAAAGCCGGATTGGAACGGGTTAAGAAGATTGTTTTTGATAAGGAAAGATGAAAGTTGTTGGTGAATGAGCCGCTCGAGCACTAATTATTTATGTAACTAAGACGGTATGTATGACGGCGCTCGGACATTTTTTACTACTCTCACTTAGGGACAGTGGCTCTGTAGATATTTGCGCGAAGCTTCAACATTAGAATTTCAGTTTTAGTTTACAGGTGGTTAATACAGAAATATAAAGGATCGCGCAGGATCGCGCTGGATGCAAGCCGCTTTCAACCGGTCTTATTGGAGATCCATAGGGGAGGTCTATGTCCAGCAGTGGATGTCCTATGGCTGATGGATGGATGGATGGAATTGATACGTGCTAGCATCTTTGAGTCTATTAATTAAGATCATGTAGAGAAGTTCTACGTGCACACAAAGTTTGTGGTATCGCACGCGGTTTGCTACAAAAAAATGAATTCGTAATTCAAATTACGCGTTGCACTAACTACTTTCAACCTTGATCATAGGCAATGTGGTTGAAGAAGCACGCAGACTTAGAAGACATCATTTAATCAGAAGACTATACGTAGTCGTGTAGCGTAAACATATTTGATTCCAAATATCTTTGTTTTAATAAATGATCTGTAATGACCAAATGCGTAGTCATGATGTCAAAATTCTAGGTCGTCTTGCCTGAATATTCCAATAATAATCGTGTGCGTTGCTATCGTTGACATCGGTAATCGGTTGGAAGTGGAAGCGCAAAAATCCACCAAAGCGAAGCTATACGAAGAAAAATAACCCTTCTGCTGCGCTGAACAGTCTCAGACTCACAAAGCCGCAAATGTTTAGATTATTCAACAATAAGCTATCTTGTTTCAAGAGGTACCCAACGATATAAGTAACATGCATAGACTCTCAATAGTTTCTGAGAAATCAGTAATAATGTAAGTCGAGAACTCAAGTGCCCGCGACGCGCCGGCGCCGTGAGCAGTTGCCGCCATATTGTTTTATACACTTGAGCAGCAGAGGGGATAAAGACGTACGGAGTAGGTAAATCGGAAAAATGCGAGCATAGGGGCCTTTTTTTCAACTTCGTACGCCTGGGGGGAACGTATTAGGGACTTTGGGCAGATTGTTTGAAAACACTAAGCAAATTGTTTATGGAAGTTGCGAATGCTCCATATAAGTTCCGTATACGTCCAACCATGCGAAGATGAAAAATCAGGCCCCAGTTCGTGAGCCCTTTTTCTGTCATAAGGATTTTTGTCCGCGTGCGGATTTGGTCCGCATTTGGCTGTATCCTACCAATTTTATGCCAGCATGCTTTTTTTAGCATGCAGACCGCACGCACATAGCCAAGACCGTGCACGCAAGTGGACTAGATCCGCACACGATTAGATATTGTCTTGAAAGGAAAATAATAAAATAATACATATATAAATTCTTTAGTCATCAAAAACATTTCAATAGTAAATAACATTTTAACATTTCTATCAATTAATTAGCTAGAAAAAGTTTCACTATTTATGTAGCTGTTGCCGAACTATAGTAACGAACTATAATAACTTTATATACCTACCTATTAGGCCAGTGGCCTGTGTTTTGCACTTACTAGCACAAAAAATAATTTTGAATTTAAATTACTAATATAAAATCGTAATTTTATAAATTAATTCAAAAAAGAGCTCTAAATGTCAGGTTTATTAGCGAGAGCAAAACTTGTGTTAATTAAACTTCATATTTAAATTATTTTAATTACCTGTCGAAATTTGTACCATATTTGTATAGACTATATTTTAGAGCCATTTTGCTCAGCCAATTTTGTATCTATACAGATACATAATCAAAGCCATTAGGTACCATCTGCCTCGTTCTCTCAGTGGTTAGTGACCCTAGCTTCTGGGTCAAAGAGGCGTGGGTTCGATCCCCACCCAGGGCAAGTATTTATTTGATGAACAAGTATGTATTTAAAAATATGTATATGTAGTTTTTTTTTCGGGCAAAAGTGCCTTTATTAACTACAACAAAACTACACTACTATTACACAAAAAGCATTGGATCATCCTCAGACCTTTGATGGTCTAAAGATAATCCAAATGCTCAAGCCCACTGCCAGTTGGCAGCGTGCCCAACATGCTGGCTGCATTGCCACGCTGAATGGCAATGCTTATGCGTTGAGCCAAATAAACACCAGCATTTTGGTCACGCGTCGCGTCCACCAGACGCCCAGAAAGACTTGAAAATGATAAGAATATAAAATTAAATGTATATGTAGTACATATATCAGTTTCTGGCAGCCATATCACAAGCTTTGCTTAGTTTGGGGTCAGAGGCCGTGTGTAAGATGTCCCCAAAATATTTATTTATTTACTCTATTAACAAGAATTATTCAGTTAAGAAAATAAACGCTTAATTGAGAACAAAACAAACACAGTCAGCGCATTAACAGTTGAGTGGTTCACCGGAGTGGACCTTTTACGAGTTTGCTTTCCTAGCACCCTGTTTATTGCCTTATCCTGGTAAAGTGCTGTATTTTATAGCACTATGCACTTTCAATAATCATGAATGAATAAGTAGCTGAAAAATATGGGATACGGTTAAATTAATCTGAACATCGTGCCATACCATAATTAGTACTTCGCTGGCACCATTGACTTGGCATTTTTTCTGTTTTGCTGGCACTGTATACAGGGTTATTTCTAATCAATTAGCATCCTTTTAGGGGCTTATTCTGTACATCAAAACTAACAACTTTTGTACTGCGGCTTTTGTCAAAACTCAAAAAAAAAACTCAGCTGTTCCATACATTTTGTCGAGGGTGAACGATATTTTTCCATGGAACATCAACTTTTTTTTGAGATTTAATAAAAGTCGTAGAATAAAAGTTGTTAGTTTTGATGTACAGAATAAGCCCCTAAAAGGAAGCTAATTGATTAAAAATAACCCTGTATACATGCCAATGCTTTTCAAAGACTTGAGTAGACCTTTCATTTTGTATATTAAGCTACTACCACTAAGTATACGTAAAAATTTGCAACGCATGATCCGTTTCTGAGCTATATATTTCTCAAGAAAAAATCATGCTAAGAAAATTTAATCATTTCTGTTCAGTAGTTTTTTTTTTAAAATTAAAATTTACTAACCACAGACTCCAGGGTCTGTGCCCTTTTAGTTCAGTAGTTTTACACACCTCTTCCCCAAAGTCACAGAGCATTTTTCTAGGAAACCGCTGCTGTAATAATAGATTATGCATCAAGGGGACAAAGTACTGTCTTCTGTTGCTGGCGATATATTTATAGTCCTCAGTGAAGCGAGGAGTTCAAGCCGCTCAAAACAAAGAGAGACTGTTCCAGCGGTGCATACTCTACTTTTCATACCTCCTGCGAGAATAATGCAAAATTTTTATAATGCTAAATACTGTCATAAGTGTACAAGCAACTCGGAATTGTTCACAATAAAATAAATTAGAGTATACCTACACCTTTTCGTATAAAAGCTAATTAAATCCAAAATGAAAATTACAGAATGTAAATATTAAGTGACAATCATGGCCTACTCGATTATCGTGGCCTACTCGATTGTCATGGCCAGCTCGATTTTATCGAAGAAAAACTCTTTGCAATGCCCATATTTGTTAGTTTCCATACGAGTTAGCTCTTCCAAATTGAAATCACTTTACTCCCTAGGGAGACAGATGAAGGTGATATGAAGTTCACCGAGTCAGCTAGTTGTTTAAAAATGTAAGACGTATATACTATACAATAATGTGATTGAATATTTTCTGTGTAACGTTTTTCAGTAAACGTATCTAACGTTTAACTATTGTACACTCTGTTTTTTAGGGTTCCGTACCCAAAGGGTAAAAACGGGACCCTATTACTAAGACTCCGCTGTTTGTCTCTCTGTCACCAGGCTGTATCTCATGAACCGTTATAGCTAGAAAGCTGAAATTTTCACATTTGATGTATTTCTGTTGCCGCTAGAACAAAAAATACTAAAAACAGAATAAAATTAATATATCAGGGGGGCTCCCATACAACAAACCCAACTTTTTAGCCCTTTTTTGATAGATATTTATAATGGTAACAGGTAGATGCTTGAAATTTTCACAGAATATTTAGTTGTAGGTATATTCACTTCAGTAATAAATAATAATAAAATTAAAATAAAATAAATATTTATCTCCCAACTCGTCCGACTCGTACTTGGCCAATTTTTTAATATCGCTTCAGAAGTAAAAAAAAAAAACACACACACATGTGAGTACAGAATATGCTTGAATATATCCCTCTCGTAGCCAGTCATCCAGTAACTGACCAAAATTGAGCGAGTTCTTTGTATTTACTCTAGTGGGGACGAGATAACTTCATGCATCATGCATGCGGCTCACCTGATATCGATAGCGGCGAATCAACACAAGTAGATATCAAAGTGATCAGGCGCCTGGTGGGTGATTCTGTGTGAAAACAAGCGCGTAACGCGTTCTAACGTCCTCTTTGTTCTTAAGAAATGAGTGTGAAGAATATTTATTTTTCCAATAACATAAGTTAAAATCGGTTTATAATTATATACAACTTAACATAATTTCACATTTATCAAACATTTCTCCAAATAAAAATTACGGAAATATATAAAACTAGACGACCCGCCCGGCTTCGCACAGGTGTATTATACATATAAACCTTCCTCTTGAATCACTCTATCCATTAAAAAAACCGCATCAAAATCCGTTGCGTAGTTTTAAAGATTTAAGCATACAGACAAACAAACAAACAAACGAAAATAGCGACTTTATTTTGTACTATGTAAGGATACTTAGCGCGTTACGTGACGCTTTGTGGATAGAGAATCAGGTCCCCTAATTATCTATTGACAAAACGTAACGTGACGCGGTAAGTAATTTTTATATCCGCGAATTTCGTTTGGAGAAATGTTTGAAACGTTAAATGAATTATAAACCGACATTAAGTGGTGTTATTTGAAAAAAATATAAATATTTTTCACACGCATTTCTTAAAAACAAAGAGCACGTTAGAGCGCGTTACGCGGTTGATTTCATACAGAATTACCCACCAGCAAGCGACTGCTATAATAATAAGGTTAATCGAGACCTATTATTAATTACCTACTATGTTTTTATGTTTCAACCATCCGTCCATCAGCCATAGGACGTCCACTGCTGGATATAGGCTTCCCCTATGGATCTTCAATAAGATCAGTTGGAAGCGGCTTGCATCCAGCACGATCCTGCGGTCCTGATGAGATCATCCGTCCACTATGTGGGTGGACGTCCTACGCTGCGCTTGCTGGTACGTGGTACCCGAGAACTTTTCGACTCCAGCGGTCATCAGTCCTCCGCGCTATGTTTATATTTGCCATTCATTTAAAGTCTTTTGTACATTATATTTCCATCCATCTACCAGGCGTAGGACGTCCACTGATGAACATAGGCCTCTCCTATGGATTTCCAATAAGACCGGTTGGAACGAACGAGAACCAATTTGTAATTATAGTTTACAGTAGTAGGTAGGAACTCGAAGATCACTAAATTTTTAATCCAAAGGAAAGGAGGTTCTATGTTCGTTTGTATTTTTTTTTGTGTGTCCATCGACATTTATCAAAAAGTTCTTTTTTAGTTCGAAAGGGTTCGAAACTCTCGCAGTTGTCCCATTTAAATTTTAGCGAAATCAGCTGAGGCGTTTTTAAATATTAAAAATAATTGAAAAATTGTATACATCAATGCGAGCGAACAATTCAAATATTGTACACGATGGAAGTCGGTTTTGCCATTTTTTGCGCAAAATAATATTATTCATGAAAAGCATTCTGGTACATACTCATTTCGTACTAGGAAATTCTATTAGATCCTGATACGATATCAAGTAAAACTACAAGCCATCTTTATAAGCTCAAGATTAAATTAAAACTAGCTTATTTTATTTCAAAACTAAAACAAATACAACTTTAAGAATTGATTTAATAATCCAGCTGCAGGCACAGCTCCGAGCGCTACGGATCGTATCGTAGCAGTTTCGTAGCACGCTTCGCTCCTTTTTCATTGCTAAGTAAATGCAATCTGAGCCAATCAGGGGCTCAACGGCACCAACCAATACCTACATTTAGTGTATGCTGCACGTTTTCTTCGAGAATAGAATAATACTAGCTTTCAGCCGCAGCTTTTGCCTCGTCTAGTAACCGATGACACATACTACATCCATGCAAAAAATCGAGTCGATCCGTCGCGTCGCGCCTTTTCTACTGTAGCATTTTTTTTTACAACGTACCTAATAGAGTAACGAAAAAACCAACAACACTCTTCGGATTTATGAATTTAGAGATAAGTAAAAGATAAGTTAAAAATAAGAGCAGTGTTATCGATAATAGACTTTAGTTTTACGGTAGTAACACTGGTAATTTATTATTACTGTTCTAACAACTTTCAACTGCAGTAGTAACAACGGTAATTCATTTACCATTCTTACTACCAGTAGTAAGAATGGTAAATGAATTACCGTTACCGTTACCGTAGTAACACTTGTAATAAACCGACATTCAATGATTTTAATTGATTTTAATTTCGATCGAAGATTGCAAGGAGATTAGTTTTTTGGGTGCTATTAGTCGAGTAGTTAAATTAGCGCTGTAAAGTAGGTAGTTAGCGAAACACAATATCAATAGTTTAAATGACATGTACAGTATCATAAGAAAACAAAAACACTTCATCGACACCACTATATAAAACACATGTAACATAATTACTATAAATTAAAAATTTAAAAAACCCCCGACACATTGACAACCATTTTGGGCACATTTGTAGAATTTTGGTCTTCACTTCACTTTAACCCACCATTACTCTTAAACGGCTCAATTGATTTTTATAAAACATAGCTAAGAACACTCTCGATTAAATCTCCTTTCATCCAAAAAAAAACTAAACTGAAATCGGTTCAGTTGTTCGGGCGCTATGATGCCACAGACAAACAGACAGACACACAAACAGACTCACAAACAGACACGTCAAACTTATAACACCCCTCTTTTGTGTCGGGGGTTAAAAAAGATATGTAACACAAAGAAAATAACAGTATTTTCACTTTCTTAGCACGCTTGGCTTCTTTTTCATCGCTAACTAAAATAAATACAATCCGAGCAAATGAAGGGCACAACGGCACCGATAGATATTTACTGCATGCTGCACAATGTACATTTTCTTCGAGACTTATCTTAAAATAAAATAAAAACATGAACATGCATAGATATCAACGACTCGTTGAACACTTGAGGCATTTCAATCTAAGCGCAATATTAGACAAGAAGGGATACTTCGTAGTCGCCCTTGAAATAAGAGTCGTGTCCATTCATACTAATACCTTACATAAATCTGAAAGAGTACTTGTTACTCTGTTGTTTGTTTGTTAAGTGTTTGTGTGTGTTAAACCAACAGAGACTGGAGCAACTCTAGACAACACAACGGAGGCATCTACTTGATTTTTTTGCATAAAGCAAAAATTTTATGGGTCGGAGAGAGTCATAGATAGTTTATTTTTATCTAAAAAAAAAGTGCAAGTGGAGTCCCTCCGCGCGGAAGAAGTGAAACTTCGACGCAACGGTGCTTTCATACCACCTCCGTGGTAGCGTTAAACTTTTGTCGCAACCTTGTTGGAATTCGCGTTAGAAGTTTCACTTCAAAAATAGTTCCAACGGTGCACAGTAACCAAAAAATCACGCTGGCGAAGCCGTAGGAAAAAACTAGTTGAAGATAAAATTAAAATTTAGAACATTTTATCGACATATAAGTAGTACATCATCTCTTTCCAGGCGAGTTGGTGGACATATGTACATTATACTCTTTACATGTATTACTTATATGTCGCATAATATACCTCTATACTTTTTATACAATATTATAAAAAGTATAGAGGTATATTTCAATTCTATGACTGTGCAGCTGATGATCAACTAAAAATCTAATTGTAAAAACTTTTAAAGCTGTAATAAACGAAAGTATTGATTTGGAAAATATTAATACACAATCAATTTTTATTTTTGAACTAGAATCACGAACTTTGACCTATAAAATGTAAATTCTATCTAGATTTATAGCTGCTAGCTTTTGATGCATGAGCCGTTCGATAGCACCAGAGACCGATGTTTACTGCATGATGCTGCAAAATTTCTACGAGATTTGAATTAGTTAAAAATAAATAGTTATCTCTAGTTTCGTTACGAAGTATTGCTATATTTTATTTGGTCTCGTTGAGTACTTGAGTTTAATCAAATTCACAATAAATAAGAATTAGAACCACAGCTTTAGAGTTGTTAAGTTGTAGATGGTTAAAATTGGTTAATGGAAATGTTGAAACTTTAAAAATAATAATTAGACGAAAACATAAATTTTTATACTATTTTAGCTTTAGTATTTCTACAACATGGGACTTGGATTTCATAAAAAATTAAAACTTGCGGAGTCTGGCTTGATACTAGAATCTTTACTAACAATATAAATTCAAAAATGTGTTTGTTGGTTTATTAATTTGTTTGTCACTCTTCATCGCACTAACAGAGCGACAAATCGACTTGATTTTTAACATGTATATATTTTTAAAGGTTGGAGAGTGTTGTACGCTAGTTCTTATCCAGGAAAAAGAAAAAAGAAGAAAAATCCTGTGGTGAGTCACGGGTAATGCTAGTGTAAGCGGAATTTGACATCTTGACAGCTGTGATGATAGCTACAAGCTGCGGATAACCCAATCCTGACTAAAGCTCACGTAACAGCTGCGAGATTGGGCTAACAGCAGCTTGTAGCTAGCATTACAGCCGCCAAGATGTTTTATTCGGCCTATATTATTTGTGTGTTACAAGCTTCCCAATTTCAATACAAATCTGAAACCCGCCGACGCAATGCCATTCGCGTGGGTGAGATTCCAATTGGCGCTGAACGCAGGTGAAGACAAAACTGAATAAATTTGACATGTCCTTCAAATTGATCATAATCCACCAAAGTGAAGCGAAGTGGATAAAATATGTGCAGAGCTAGACAGAGCGTTGTAAATTTTGTCATCCATAACCCCGTTACAGAATTTCCATAAACTTACATACCTCCATATTCGAGCTTAGTGACATAAAACCCCTTTGCTCATGATGTGAGCCTGGCAGGTCCGACTTCAAGAAAAAAGTTAACCTTCGTTAGCTTTCTAGCGACAGCAAATCTCTAGGTACCTTCTAGGCTAGGTTAAACCTAAATTACGATTGAAAGTTCGATTTCCTTACCTATTTTTATTACGAAGTCAAATGATTAAATCGCCTACGTATTTTATTATGATTTGACTGTATATTTATTACAGCTATCGTCATCAGCCAAAAATCGAGGTATTCTATAAACAAAGTTACCCATTTTCGAAATACGTGTTCATATAGTCCATAAAAGTCAACAGTAACGTCGGGTCACTAAATAGTCCGTGAACCGATCGGTGTTTTAATTGTTTTGTTCCAATATTCGTTGCACGTGTTTCGGTGGCCCGCGGCTTGTTATCCGGTTAATTCTGCAAAGCGGAACTAACTAACTAACGATGCGGTGCAAGCCCCGGCCCGGCCGGACAGACTTGACATAACACCTAACTGGTAGGCTGTAGGTACCTTAAACCCAATGCTTCATTTTGTGATCACCGATTTGCTCCTTTTTACATTTTAATTTTCTTTTTTGAAATAAAATGTCAAATAGGCTGACTTGGTATTAAGGAAAGATATACAGGGCCGGATTTAGAGGTGTGGAGGTGTGTGACAGTGGTCCGTGGCTTGTTATCCGGTTAATTCTGCAAAGCGGTGCGGTGACTAACGATGCGGTAGGGCGCGAGCCACGGCCGGATGGTCTTGACACAACCACTTAACTGGCAGGTTAAAACTTAAACCGAATGTTTAATGTTGGTGACCACCGATTTTACTTCCTTTTATACATTAAAATTTATTTTTTATGTAATAAAATGACATATAGGTTGACTTGGCTTTACCCTCTCAAAGTATGAGATATATTATGTCGCGGATCTTGTACGGCTAGCTAACGCACCACGACATGTGACCACACCACAAATGTTACTGATACTATGGTAAAATGTTACTGATACTATGGTACATACCTATGGTGAGGTATTACCATACTTTTTTCATATCAATAAAAATTATGTCGTGGTGCGTATGCTGGCCGTGCTGGACATATGGTTCTTCTCACTTATTTGTTCCTATCGCAAAAACCATTAAACGTATTGATATAACCAGTATATTATGTCCAATTTTAGAGGCGCCATCGTTAATTTAATAGCAACGTAAAAAGTTTTCTCTCTATCGAATGCCTAAAGTGAAAAAGGAACAGAAATTGTCTAGTTAGCTATTATAGTTACGATGGCGCTTCTAAAATTGGGCTTAATGTCGCACTAAGAAAAAAGAGTGATCAGTATAATTCTGGTATTTTTTTCAAAAGTGGGATGGGTAGGTAGATTCACCTTTCTTCTGTAATTCAGAATTGGTATGTATTTAACTCAATTTGACACATAATAAAGATGATGTTATCAGTTTTCTGGTATTTTTTAAAAGTGGTATGGGTAGGTAGATTCGCCTTTCTTCTGTCATTCGGAATAGGTATATGTATTTAACTCAACTTTAACACATAATGAAGATGACGTCAGTATAATTTTGAAGCGGTTAAACCCACCTCGCCGCTCGGTTGACCGACACATCGATCGCTTGTGGTCACCAAGCCCTGTCATTCGCCGCAGCTGCCGTAGCCGTATCACTAAGTGAGGCTAATTTGTGACTTTGGCTAAAACGGTCCAGCGATATTGCTCAGGAATATTGAACTGTAAATCACAAGCAATATTGGTTGTTTTTGTTTTTTACGACTCTGTAATAAATTCTCAACAGGCGTTAGGCCTTCTAATTGCGTAAAGATCTAGGTCATAATTTTCATTGCGGGAACTTTTTCGAATTAATTGCTAAATATGGGTTTATCATTTTCGCATTCATAATGAACCACCAAGATACTCAAATTTAGTAGGTAATAGAATTTATTCAATATAATACCTTTCCTTGACCTTACCCTTAAATAATCTTTCCAGTCAAGTACCTATTTACGAGTGTATATTTTATCTATCTAATTGGTCCTAGCGCAGCGCAAGACGTCCACTCACAATAGCCGCTACCAACCGGTCTTATTGGGGATCTATCGGGGAGGCCTACTCGTATGTCCTATGGCTGATGATCCTATGTCCTATGGATGTATGGAATAGGTACAAAAGATAGCAGTTTTATCACAGCTAGTTGATGAATCAACCATACTTTTCTACGCAAGTAGGATAATTATTAATTTACTTTAGAGACAAATAAAATCGTTCTACTTTATGTAATACGTAAATCACTAAAATGCATCAACGTCAAAATGTCTATTCAAGATTTTACCCTTCTCATCGCAGGATTGCCAATTCAAAGTTTCTTCTAAAATCATATTTTATTGTTACCATCGATCACTGACAAAATAAGCCTGATTGAATTTTCCCAAATATCCATAAATAAATGTTACTAAATAACGGTTGTACGTGATATTCATGATTGAAATGTAGCCAACCTAATTTATTTATTATCCAGCAGATTATGTTCTAAACCGTTGAACCTTTATATATACTCGTACCTACAATTATAAGAAAACTTTTCATCTCGATTTTGTCAAGTACCTACCTACTTGTATAAATGACATTTTAACAACTATCCATAAGCTGATCGTGGTGTTTATTGTTTAATATTGGTAATTATTGTCTTCATAATTTGCTTTAATGATACCTCTGTCTTGGTTGTTAATCATCTACCTAATTAAATATGCTTATCTACGTGCTAGTGATTAGTATGTGGGGTCATGGGGTGTTCACTAGCTCAATGAGCCGACGATATTCTTAGAAACTACAAAATTGGCACATGACCGAGAGGTGGTGTACAAGTGAGAGGTCTCAGCACTGGGCGCTTACAGGCTAAAAATAACCATGGTGATAAGTATGTACAAATGTAATTCACCTCAAATTGTCATTATTATTCTCACAGCCATCTCAACTACCTATTAGCTCTAAAATAGCTATTAGAATAATTACATCAACATTAACGATCTCAATTGCCTCGAATCTAGAATTCCCTCACACTACATACAACTTGTAACCGCGAGAGCTTTGTGCTCGAGAATTCACAGTCGAATTGCCGTATCCGTTAACTGCATATTAGCACTTCTGGGGTTTACGCACTCCAGACTAAGATAAAAATTAACCTGCTTAAGTCTGTGTCACCCGTTTAGGGCATCCGTCAGGCGAAAAAACCTCCTAGCTAAAAATTAATCTGCCCCGTTCACGCACTACCACCAGTATAATTTTTCTCCTGACTAGGCTAAGTTTTATCGAGGTTTTTAGGTAGATAATCATCGAATCGATTTGACAGCTCGTTCAAGAGCTTGACAGATGTGATTGGTTTGTAGTAGATTTGAGCGCTATGATTGGTCTAGACTCTAGAGCTATGACGCCGTTCACCACAGAACAGCAGTATTTCCTTCTCTCTTCTGTGCCGTTCACGGACCACCCTCAGAATAATTTTTATCCGGCATAATAATTATCTGGAGTGCGTAAACGCACCCCTGAGCATTGTAACAAGTTTCGTGTGAACGGAATTTAGAGTAAAGTAGTACACACTTAAAGTAGATAAAGCTAGGTTATATATAACTTAGAAATGGAATTTATATTCATATGTGATTCCGCTTTTATTCCTTGATGTACGGTACCAACCTTTTTGATAGTCCACTGTAAAACGTAGGCTTACCTACGAAGGGTGATTAGGCCATACCCAACACGCCGGCCTAGTGCGGGCTGGTGGGTTTACATACTCCATCGGATTTCTTCTACGGACGTATACAGGTTGCCTCACGATGTCTCCCTTTACCAAAAGTCAGTGGTGTGAAATTCCGTACATAAATTCCGAAGAACTCATAAACGTACTGCTCGACATAAGCTTCAGCTATCGATCTCCAATAAACTTGGAAGTGATTTGCACATAGCATCGTCCTGCGCTCTGTCCACGTTGTGGATGGATACCCTCAGCTGCATTTGGCGGTACCTACGTGGATTCTACTATAGAACCTTTCGACTCCATCTGTTATCATTAGGCTTGTTGCTAAGGTTGCTTGGAAGAAATCACTTGCAGTGATAAGGCCGCCGATTGCTTCACATGATGTAAATGTGGATCAATAAAGAGTTTATCTATGTATCAATCTTGTTTACTAAAAAAATATACCTAATTAGTTCGTCAAATAAATAGTAAAAAATATTAGACACGTAATTTTTCTTTTGTCAATTTAACAAAAATTTATGAAGATATATATTATAGCCCGTTAAAGTTCCGCGTGACGTCACTAACCGCTATCAAATGTACCGGCTAGTGCCCGTCACGAGCCCCTACTCTCAAACTTTGACAAGGTTTATCTTTGTCACTGATTGTTTTATTGACAAAAAAAAAATGTGTCCAATATTTATTAAAAATCTAACTTACGGAACTTAATTATAATAGGTAATGATTTTATACCTAGTAAACATCCCTATTACACGTATAAATTCAATTTATTTCAATGACAAATGTTCTAGAAGTCCTCACAACTTATCTCTACATAGGACGACGCAGCACTTATCTAGTCCCAGTTGGCGGTGACAGATGGAACTTTCTACGTGAATCTAATGAAAAATAACCTTATGCAATTCGTTATCTTTATCTGACACTAAATAAGTTATCTTTTGTTTTACAAAGTGAAACAGTAAAATGTTTAATGGTTTTATTTGTAGGATCGTATTTTTAGCTACGAATATCACAATTTTTTAGCAACATGGATCGATTTCAAATGATTTATTTGGAACGGTTCATACTATTTATTTACTCGCCGTGGGGTGCCGGCAGAGTAGAATAGCACCCCCTTCTAGTACCAGGTGTCGTAAGAGCCGACTGAGGTACAGCGGAACCGACTAATGGCGGTATAACCATTCGACTAAAACGTAGCTAAAATGGCACAGGGCAGGGATGGGGAGCAGCATCCCTGTCGCGAAGCTACGTTTCTGCGATCGCCACCACGCCTGCCCAGCGCGGCGATTATGGGCAAAAACCCCAATATGGAAACAACAAATAGACCAGGCCCCCAGTCCCCAGCAGCTCCGCTAGCCCGGGGCTACGGTAGCGGCCCCGGTAACGGCGGAGAAGGGGGTGCTAAGAATCGCTGGCAGACGCCCGGCTACCACTCCTGTAAACGACGACTGGCCCTGGTAACACACAACGTGCGCACGTTGAGGACTGACGAGAAGATTGCTGAGTTGGAAGAAGAGTTGAGTAGGTTGCGTTGGGATATTGTGGGGTTGTCTGAAGTCCGTAGAGAGGGGGAGGACACGATAACCTTAAACTCCGGCAACCTGCTTTACTACCGGGAAGGTGACCAACGGTCCCAAGGTGGTGTTGGTTTTCTCGTTCACAAGTCCCTCACCAACAACATTATTACCATCGAAAGTGTGTCAAGCAGGGTGGTATACCTAATACTCAGAATATCCAAGAGGTATTCGCTGAAGGTCATTCAGGTATACGCACCGACATCGTCACACCCAGATGATGAAGTGGAGACTATGTATGAGGACGTAAGTCGGGCCATTCATATGTCTAAGACCCACTTCACTGTTGTTATGGGGGACTTCAACGCAAAGTTGGGCAGAAAAAACGATGATGAGCTGAGGGTGGGGAAATTTGGATATGGGCAACGGAACCCTAGAGGCCAGAGGCTAGCTGACTTTCTGGAGAGAGAGGAACTCTTTATGATGAACTCTTTCTTCCAGAAGCCGCCTCACAGGAAATGGACCTGGATGAGCCCTGATGGTTCCACGAGAAACGAGATAGACTTCATCATGACGACCGAGAGACGAATATTTAATGATGTCTCCGTGATCCACAGGGTGAAAACCGGCAGCGATCACAGAATTGTACGAGGCACATTAGATATTAATGTTAAGCTCGAAAGGTCCCGTCTGATGAAGTCCACGCTCCGACCTACTCGTGAACATATCCAAAACCCCGAGGACTTTCAGCTCAAGCTCTCGAATCGTTTTGCTTGCCTAGAAAACCTTGCGTCGGTGGACGAGATCAACAACGGGCTCGTAGAAACTGTCCAAACGGTGGGTGCTAAGTTCTTTAGACCCCGCCGTTCAAATAAACCGCAGAAATTCTCCGATCACACTGTAAATCTTATGGCCGAACGACGCTCTCTAAGATTGCAGTCTTCCGATGATGCAAAGTCTTATAGGCGTCTCAATAGACAAATTTCGAATTCCTTGCGGCACGACATCCGTCTTTTTAATACTGAACACATTAAAAAGACAATAGAGCGAAACAAAGGCTCCAAAGTGTTCGCAAGAGATTTGTCTATTGGGCAAAGCCAATTGACAAAGCTGAAGAGAGAAGATGGAAGTATAGCGTCGACCCAGGCAGAGGTATTAGAGGAGATTGAAAGGTTCTATGGACAGCTATACGCTTCGGTCGCTAAGCCTGTTAGCAGCGCGGCCAAAGATCCAAGAGCCAAGCTGACCCGACACTTCACCGAAGATATCCCGGACATCAGCCTGTACGAGATTAGAATGGCCCTGAATCAGCTTAAGAACAACAAGGCGCCGGGTGATGACGGTATCACATTCCGGGTGATGAGCTTCTGAGAGCGGGTGGAACATCGGTACTAAAAGTCCTCCAGAAGCTATTCAACACCGTCGTCCTCGAGGGCATCACGCCAGAAGCATGGAACAGAAGCGTGGTGGTGTTGTTTTTCAAGAAAGGTGACAACACCTTATTGACGAACTACAGACCCATCTCGCTTCTGAGCCATGTTTATAAGCTGTTTTCAAGGGTCATTACGAACCGTCTCGAGCGCAGGCTTGATGACTTCCAGCCTTCCGAACAAGCCGGTTTCCGAAAGGGCTTTAGCACCATGGACCATATTCATACGCTGCGGCAGGTTATACAGAAGACCGAAGAGTATAACTTGCCACTTTGCTTAGCGTTTGTGGACTATGAGAAAGCCTTTGATTCGGTCGAGACTTGGGCTGTGCTCGAGTCTCTCCAACGATGCCGTATTGACTATCGGTACATCGAAGAGTTGAAGTGCTTGACGCTTGTATAATAACGCCACTATGTCGGTCCGAGTACAGGAAGAGAGCTCCAAGGCGATCCCTTTAAAAAGAGGCGTAAGACAGGGAGACGTCATTTCTCCGAAACTGTTTACGGCTACTTTGGAGAACGCCTTCAAGCTCCTGGAATGGAAAGGATTCGGCATCAATGTCAATGGCGAATACCTCACTCACCTTCGGTTTGCCGACGATATAGTAGTCATGGCAAAATCGATGGAAGAGCTCAGCACGATGCTCGAAGGCCTAAATCGGGTTTCCCAACAGGTGGGTCTTAAGATGAACATGGACAAGACGAAAGTCATGTGTAATTCCCATGTTGTACCCACCCCGATCTCTGTTGGGAACTCGGTTCTTGAAGTCGTTGACTCGTACGTCTACCTAGGACAAGTAGTACAGTTAGGTAGGTCCGACTTCAAGAAAGAGGCCAATCGCCGAATCCAACTCGGCTGGGCAGCGTTCGGGAAATTGCGTAGCGTCTTCTCGTCCGACATACCTCAGTGCCTCAAGTCGAAAGTTTTCGACCAGTGTGTGTTGCCAGTGATGACTTATGGCACAGAAACGTGGTCTCTCACTATGGGCCTTATTAGTAAGCTCCAAGTAGCCCAACGAGCTATGGAGAGGGCTATGCTCGGAGTCTCTCTGCGAGATCGAATCAGAAATGAGGAGATACGTAGAAGAACCAAAGTTACCGACATAGCCCAACGGATTGGCAAGTTGAAATGGCAATGGGCAGGGCACATAGCGCGGAGGACTGATGACCGATGGGGTCGGAAAGTTCTCGAGTGGAGACCACGTACCGGCAAGCGCAGCGTAGGATGTCCACCCACAAGGTGGACGGATGACCTCATTAAGACCGCAGGATCGCGCTGGATGCAAGCCGCTTCCAACCGGTCTTATTGGAGATCCATAGGGGAGGCCTATGTCCAGCAGTGGACTTCTTATGGCTGATGGACGGATGGATACTATTTATTTAATAATAATTGGTCAGCATGACAGCAAACAGCCCAAAAAAATTCCCCCCTTTCTGAGAGAACTAACCCCCTCCCCAATCAATAATCGCGGACGATTAAAATACATTAATATGCAAAACCTGATTACCGTGTTTCGTCGCGATTCGTTGAAAAATGCGACCCTAGAGGTAAATTGACATTGTCAATTGACATCCAGGCAGACGAAAACGAAAACGGAGACATTTCTCACTTCGTTCGCTTCGGTCCATTAATTACACAAAAGGCTAGACGACTAAAAATATAACCCAGGCAGACGAAAACGAAAACGGATACATTTCTCACTTCGTTCGCTTCGGTCCATTAATTACACAAAAGGCTAGACGACTAAAAATATAATAAATAAATTGACATCCAGGCAGACGAAAACGAAAACGGAGACATTTCTCACTTCGTTCGCTTCGGTCCATTAATTACACAAAAGGCTAGACGACTAAAAATATAATAAATCCGTCAGATAGATTATCAAAGATTTTAATTTTGTCAATTAAACGTTCCTCGTAACGTCACGTAACCGACTTTTGACAGAGAATGTGACTTCACGAGCCCCCACTCCCGAACTTTTACAAGGTTTATCTTTGTCATTTATTGTTTGATTGACATAAGAAAAGAAAAGTACAAATCCAATATTTTTTGATAATCTAACTAATGGACTAATTTTATAACAAATTTTTTTACCCAGTCATCATGTCTATCATCGTTCTAACATTACAAAAATATCTTCGTTACCGCAGCAATTTGCGAATACGCCATGCAGAGGCGGTGATTGTTTGGCAATTTCAGCATACGGGTATATTGACAATCTCACCACAAAGTTTTCCAATCAACGCGGTAAATACGGCTTGAATAAGCAATAGACTGTCGCAATTTTCAACTTCATTGTCACGTTCTGATCGCGTTTATTATTAGCTCAGTTGTAGAACATCAGCGGATATAGGCAAAGACGATATTTACTCTTAGCGGAGGATATACAAGCCTCTTCATATCGATTTAGGCTGGCTTATGTGAAGTTAGCTACAAGCTGCAAGCGAACATCGCGCAGCTTATTAATACCCACAGACTTATAAAGGAAATCTGTGTTAATACCTATGATTAAATGGCTACTGTGCATCAGCTCACCATCTTGAATATATTCATTCTGACCTTGAAATTCTTTCTTAAATAAAAAATAAAATAAATTCGCCAGGAAACAAGAAGATCGTTGCAATGTTCCAATTCAGCATTTACAGATAGGTACGTTTTAGAAACTCCTTCTTTTCTGATAGGTATTTTTAAATTCTAAGATAAATGTGAAGTTGTTTATCACAGAGAAAACTTACCTGCTCAATCAGTCTCGCAGGTGCAGTCGTGCTCATTGCGGGTGCAATATAAATAAAAGTTATTTGAAGAAACGACGCGAGCTCCAATGAGAATTCGTGAACGTTCAGACCATGGATCTCGAAATATAAGTTGTCATGTTTCGTTCTGACAGCGCTCTGACGTTCGGCTTCGCTGTTCCTCCCGCTCGCTCTTGTGGCGTGAGTAACTGACACGAGCAGGAGAAAAAGCGGCACAATAAGGCCCAAGGACCTAAAATGCCTAACGAAACTTCCATCTTAAGAATTACCTAAAGTTATAATAGTAGAAGCGTAGATACTCGCTAAATTATTACTCATATTATAATATACACAGTGTTTATGTATGCATTATTATTGAAGTATTTGAATGTACATGTGTATATTGATATGATTGTATATATATTTTTTATTTATGACTCTTTATTCAAGTATTCTTTATTTTGTTTCAAATTGATTTCGCTATTATTGTACACCCCGTCCCCTACCTTCCTCTATAATCCTTTCCTCTCTTAATCAAGTTGTTTGGAAGAGATCGCTCTAAGCGATAAGGCCGCCGATTGTCGCACTATTTTGATTATATTGTACTCTTTTATTATTATATTGTCGATTATGTGGACAATAAAGCGTTTCTATTCTATTCTATACACGCAGCGCAACAAATCACCGATAAAGATTTAGAGAGCGGCCTTCTTTTTACCCAGCGCGCGAGACATTATACATATGTCGCAAACACGCTTATATAAACTCCGAATTGTTATTGTATATTTTTCGAAACACATTATGTAAATTGCAGACCCACTCGCGCTGTGAGCCCATTTAAATAAGTATTTTTTGTGCTCTGTGTGTAATGATTGTAATATTATCGGCAATACTTGTAGCTGATGCTACTTTACTGCTAAACTCGTCGGATCAAAGTCCAACTTAGAAATGCATAGTTATAGCCCACATTCTATGGCTATAAAAATATTTGATAAACTGCCAAATAATCTAAAAGATATTGAAAAGGAAAACTGTTTTATAAAACAACTAAAAATTATTCTATTATCCAAATGTTATTACACATTAGACGAATTTTTTAACGATAATCTAGAAACCATAATAATAAATCGTTCCAATACGAATAATATAATTGCCATACCCTTATTAGGGTAATATGTATAACTTTACAAAACATGTTAATTAAGAACCGCATGTAAATTTCATATGTTGTAATAAATGATTTGACTTTGATTTTAAGCAGAGACTTTCGTGCGAACTAACAGTACCTACGGATTACGCAGTTAGCCAGAATGCGGTTAACTGTCCGGTAAACCGCAACACAAAAAAATCTATAAAACCGCGGTTTCCATGCGCACTATAACTGGATGGATGAGCGCATTGCAACATTTTTTTGTGTTGCGGTAACCAGACTGCAACCGCATCCGCATAGAGCGTAAGTACAATACATGGCCTCCGTTAGGTCGTGGCGACATGTCCCATCTTCCGAGATCTGTGTACATTAGCGGTTACATAACTGTGCATTCAGCAATATAAGCATCGTAATCACGAATCTTGGAGTATATTCACCGTCCTCCGGTTCGTTTAATTGTCTCGTGGTTCACGTTGGAGAAACATCTATCGACCTCTATGATTAAGTCGTATGCAGCCAACACATAGAAAAGTTGGACCAACCGCAGACAAGCGGTTTGGATGCAAGAACAGAGCAAATATTTGGTGGCCAACTTTACTTAGCTAAATTTACAAGTGGCAAAGTTTTGGGGCTGGGGCTTTCACAAAACATGCCGAGGTAAAACATGCGATACTTAAGTACCAGATACAGAGGCTCTATTTCTGGACTTAAAAATTTGACAATCTCATATTAGACGAATACAATCCTTATTTAAATCTTATTCTTGGGCAGTCGATCATTGCCCAAGAATAAGATTCCTATGAGGATTGTTTGATATGTTTACGAGTATTAGTAAGTAGTCTGAGCAATAACATCCTTACTATAATAGTATTATACTTACTCGTAAATCCGAAGGTGTCTTTGTTGTTTTTTTTTTTGGATTATCAGTTTAATTTGAATCTGCGATTTTGTAAAAAGTAGGGGTTGGGTTCCGGGACGTCTCGTGTCTCAAAGTCCCGGGACTTTTCGTAATTTTAGTTGTCTCGAGTCCAGGGATTTTATGGTTGAGACTCGAGACGAGACAAGATTGTCGAAATTGTCATGTAATCGTTATTATTTTCAAATAATTGAAGGAGTAAAACACTAAAACAGTATTAATGGTTACATGCTTAATTGTCGCGCTAGATGGTATTGAGGTTGGTATTAATATAATAAAAGAGGACGACAAATAATGTGTCCTAAATGCATCCCGTTTTGTTAGAAAATTTGACAATTTCGACTTACGCTTTGTTTCTTAGATTGCGGTTTGTGTAGAGTAGCTGTTTCATACATTTTGTCGACTCCGAGTTATAATTTTGTATGGAACTGCTCAATGAAAAGCAAAGTCTCGACGTTCCGGGAATTCCCAGGACCTTGATTGTAGGCTGTCTTGTGTAACGGGACTTTAAAATTCCCATACCCTAGTAAAGACGTTCTAAGAATTCATGGATAAACCCAGATGCTTAAATTATTCGAATTTCTTGTTCCGTGAAATCGGAAGCGACGTTCATTAATTTGTCGAAATAAAGGTCTTTTGCAAGAAGTTAAACAGCTGGATAATCTTTTAGAGTGCCGCTTTAGCCCTTGTTTTGGATGGATTTTTAGAAAACAGAGTTTAAGTACCTAGTTTTTTTTTATAAATCACTACATAATAAATAACAGCCCGAATCAAACTTCTTGGCGGCTGTTATATTAGCTACAAGCTGCAAAACCCAATCCTGACTGAAGCCGATTTAAAATCTAAGTTCCTTTTTTCCCCTTGCTAACTTTAAGGTTAACTTGGAAGCGGTTTGCATTTAGCGTTTCGGGCGATCTTGATTGATCATCAATCCTCCTTGTCGTTGGACTTCCAACGCTACGCTTGGTGGTACCCGGTAAAGTCCTCCGTGCTTAATTCTGCCCCGCCTACTTTCAGCCTGCAAACTTTCGTTCTTCTACGGATCTCGAAGTATTACTAAAGATCACAGTTACGAAGAATTTATTAATTTTAAATCGTAATCATTGAGTAATGGGTATAAATTACCCATTATCTGTTTGGTGACATTTTTTTTTTAGTTTATTATACGTTGACATTGTTGTTAGTATTTTGTGAGCAATAATTAATATTTATACATTGAAGACATAATTTTGTGTTTAATTAATTGTAGAATTGTAATTCTGCAATAATTAATATTTATACATTGTAGACATATTTTTGTGTTTAATTAATTGTAGAATTGTAATTCTATCATATTAACGTGATTGTAATGAATTGAATTGATTATCTTATTAAATGATAAATAATTGTCTTTTTACAAGGTAAAAAGAACGAATGATATTTGTAGAATATTCAAAACGCGATGTTTTTAACTAAATTTAATGACTTGTAACAGAATGTTATGAATAAAGTGATTATGATCATGATCTTCTACGATAACATGAACCGCCTCTCCAAAATTCAAAAAGTTTCAAAGTATTTGTAAAAGTATAAGCATTTGCAATGCGCCACTACCCGTACGCATGGTACGCACAGTGCTGATACGGCCGTCGAACAATTAGTCCAGCTAGCAAATCCATGATTTGGTGCTCGTTAAGTCGTTACACATTAACGCACTACACTTATTAAAACAATAATTTGGAGGGGCGGGCCATGTTTTCGTAGATAACAGATCTCTACCCATTTTGCTCTTACAGAGAGGCTCCGGGCATAACACTAACCTACCTAGCTCCTACTACTATTTTTTTCTTCAATACATAAAGAAAATTCTAGATTAAAAAGGTTTCTATAGTACATAAGAGTTCCGTAAAATTCCGTAGGTACCAAAATCGATTATACATATAAATGGCAGTCAAAAAGGGCTCAGAAGGTAGGTAGCTCAGAAATTGATTGCAATAATTTTTTTTTGCAAAATTTAGCATGGCCGACTTCAACCGTGTTCACAATTCGCGTATATTTCGATCGGATCAATGTAACATTTTTCACATTCTTGTTTATTTATCGAAAATGACTCAGCCGATTTCGATAAAATTTAAATGGGACCAATTTCGAAGTATATTCTTTCCAATAAAAAAATAATTATTGAAATCGGACCATTACGTAAAAAGTTTTGCGTGGTTATACATAAAATATAAATATATATATATGTATATATGCGCGTCGAATTGAGTACCAAATTAAACCATGGAAAATGAAAAAAGGTCTCTTACGGTACTAGACTACGAAACAGTACGAAAATAAAGAAAGTCTATTTTTAGTCTATTTCACTTTAAATTATTTCATTGTAGGTACACATATACAACAGTAAGTTTGATGGTTTGGAAGTAGACTTACTTTTACTAAACTTCTAAATTACACTGTGTTGACCTTTTAAACTTAAGATGAATGGAGTTTTCAAACGCCTTAATGTGGGTTGAGACTTCCAATACAACTTCCTCGAAAGCTATTTCATTTTCAAAAATATTGATATTGCAATTTGAGCTTTGATTATTGTCTTGAGACTTAACCAATATCAAATTACAAATTGCAATAAATTTAATTTCATTAAATCGTAAAAAAAGTTGAGTACTAATACGATCCTAAGATTTAAAATTTGAACTATCTCTTTCTCTTCTTTGAACTCATTAATTATTTTGGTTTTTATTTTGAGTCAGAGTTAAACCATCCTTGAAACAATGAAAGACGTATTTTTGGTCTATTTCACTTCAAATACCTAATTAAATGTTGCCATAGCCCTAGGACGTCCACAGCTGCACATAGGCCTCCTCTATATATCTTCAATAAAAAAGCCGGTTAGAAGTGGCTTGTATCCAGCGCGATCCAGGCCCGATCCCTACCTCGTGGGTGGACGTCCTACGCTGCGCTTTCATTGTACTTGGTCCCCACTCGAGAAATTTGGAATTTTGGTCCTAATTCTACCCACATAAAAATGTAAACAAATCTTTAAATATTTACGCTTGACCTACTAAATCAAATTTAAATCGCCAGTGAAAAACGTAAAGTTAATTATCTTCATGTTGAAGTAAAGCCGGGCAATAAATTCATCACAAGAATTAATTTAGCCGCTGGTTCGTAGAAAGAAACATTAATTGAAAAATAAATAACCATTTACGATGTAACTAGAACTGAGGAGATTAAAGAAAATAAATAACATTTCATCAATGAATATTAAATAACGGGATAGAAACGCTTAAGCCGAGTTCAATTTCACTAGCAGGAGGCTTTTCTACTTACCGCCTGTAATAGTATTAGTACTTTGTAGAATTAGTTATTAATTTAGAGGATAGATAAGTAGTTTAGATATTATAGATATTTAATTATTTATATACAAGACTTAGAGAGTAAAGTTTGACAAATATATATAATAACAATAACAGTAAATAAAATATATTATATCTAACTAGAAAATTAATCGAATAACCCGCCCCTCATCGTTCCTGATAGTGGCAAAGGTGCCCATAACGCTTGCTGCATTGCCGCGTTGGATAGCGATGGACATTCTTTGCACCAGACGTTTCTGGTCCAGAACGGTAGAACGGGACTCATCTCATTTTTCCCGAATCCTGTGCCCTATTTCAGAAGGGATTGATATTGCGTAGCTTGTAGCTAGCTTCACATCCGCCGACTTGTATGATTCGGCCTATACCTCGCCGCATAACGTTCGCAAACGCCAGATCATCCGAACTCTTAAATTAAATTAGTATTTTAATATTAACCATTTTCCCTCCAGGATATTTGATATCGGCCCAGATTGTTAGAACTTCTATCGTAGACAAATCATTCGTCCTTGAAGGACCAACATGGGAACTTTTCGAAAAATCCATTTAATAAACTATTGAATTATGATGATATGCTTATAATTATAAATGCTTATGATTATGCACATGCTTATTTGCAACCAACTTCAAATAATATTATTTTTTGCCAAAAATGGTACAACCGACTATGCAATGAGTTCTATCATTGCATCGATTTATGTCGTCCAGCCTATATCGATAAAATTTAGACGAAACTACCTCTAAAGTATGATCCACCAAACTAACAAGTATTAGGTAATTTTTTAAAAACAAACTTGTACTGAACCAGTACTCGCCAAGACAAATTAAACAAGCCGAAACTCGTTAGGGTTGAGGTCCTATGACCACCTTCCAGCTCCATCATCACACACTGGTTATCATTGAAAGACAAACTACTCGTCAAGACCATTCAAATGAACCCAAACTCGGTGAGGTTGTGTCGTTTCATTGCTAAGTTCCTTTGGCCACCTTCCAGCTCCATCATCAGATCAGCACCATGCCATCATAATATTACATAGTCACACGATTTACACATGTATGGGAAATTTCAGCTCAATCGGTAACCGGAAAGTAGATCAAATTTAACTTGCAAGATTTGATTACAGAACGACAGACAACGGGACAGGTGAAAGTAAATAAAAGCTTGTAATTTTTTTATCAAAATCGGTTTGTAAATGGCGTAACTAACCATAACAAAAAAACTATAGTCGGATACAACGTCGGATCATCCAATATCTAAAATTCAATTTGTATTTTAATGTTAACCACTTTCTCTCCAGGATATTTGATGCCGGCCCAGATTGGTAGAACTTAGCTATCGTAGACAAGTCAATTACGGCGGGGAGTCAACAAGACACTCCCCTTCCGAGTTCTACGCTGAGACAACATAGGAACTTTTGGAATAGGTAACTCATTAATAAACTAGTTTATGATGATTATTGTTTTTTCAATTTTACAAGTACCTACGTACCTATTAGTAAAAAATAATCGGCCACGTACGAGTCGGACTCGCGCACGAAGGGTTGCGTACCCTATGGGAACCCCCTTGGCCCCATTTCAAGCGTCTACCTGTCGCGGTTATTAATATGGAGCAAAAACGGCACAAAAATTACGTTTGTTGTATGGGAACCCCCCTTAAATATTTATTTTATTCTGTTTTTAGTATTTGTTGTTATAGCGGCCACGGAAATAAAAAAATAAAAAAATCTGTGAAAATTTCAGCTGCCTAGCTATAACGGTTCATGAGATACAGCCTGGTGACAGACAGATATACAGACAGACGGACAGACGGACGGACAGCGGAGTCTTAGTAATAGGGTCCCATTTTTTGCCCTTTGGGTACGGAGCCCTAAAAAATGGTACTCTGTAAAGTCGGTTTACGGACGATAACTTTACGTGATAAAGTCAAAAGAATTTTTTTTTAAATAAAAAACTGAAACACGCCGAACGCTTTTAGGCCGATCGTGCCTCTCTATTGTTTGTTCCTCGCTCTCTTGGAACCTGAAACTGGCAACTCTGCGTCTGCCCGAGTAATAACTGTTGTAAATAAATAAAATCAAAATAAATAGTTTCTTCGACTAAAAAGACGATTAGTGTTAAAAACTAAGTTCATAAAGTGATAATAAAACTGTCCAAGTGTTATCTTAGTGAAAAACCCAGTGATATTGGCAAAATAACAATATTTTAAAAATGACCGGTAAACAATTTGAATTTAGCACCAAAACTCAGTGATAAAGTTTTTTACTCGTGAATTGAGTGATTTTTTACGACAAGCAGAATCTGAAAACGTGATGAAACAATTTAGTAAGTGAAATACGAAAATAATAACGAAAAATCGCATTTTTCACATCTCGTCAAAAGCTCTGTATGAGTCAGGTCATTGACCGAGACTAACTCTGAGACTAATTCTCGATAAAACGGCATATTTATGAACTAAAAAGAGCTTAAAACGATGACACAATTATTCTTCAATTCGACTGATTAAATACTATTAAAGATTGATACGTAATTACGTACTTCCCGCCGTGGAATAAAATACTCAAGACTTTCCCGCCATAGAAATTTCCCGCCAAAAGTCCCGTTCCAAATTTGAATTTGGACAGTGTCAGAAACCAGAGATATTATAGACCGGATTGGGAGTGGAGCTAATATATCATTTTTGAATAGCCTGAATTACATAGTAGAAGGCATAGAATAATGAGTACGTTATTTCTCTAAGGTAGAAGGCTTACGTTGACAGCTGACTATTAATAAAGCACGCATTAGACTATAAGAATGATGGAGCATACACCAGTTAAAAAAACGATCATATCGCTAGACTGCGCAGGCTGCCCAAATAAAATAACCGACAGGCAATATCTAACATGTTCTTTGTGTAAACTCACCTACGATCTGATTTGTGGGAATGTATCATCGACCAGGTTTTATATTATGGAACCAGAAAAAAAAGCAAACTGGAAATGTCAGGCATGTATTTGCAAGAAAAAACAAATAGGTGACAATTCAAACACTCCTGTTGGCCCTCACCAAATTAGAAACACGAACATAAAAACTACAAAAAAACCAAAGACGCTAAGCCTGAACATCTCAATGGACGATACATCTTTCTTGTACGAATCCACTGATGACCAAGCCTTCATAGAAGATACTCTGATATGCTTAAATGATAGTGATACCCCTACCAGGAAAAGTGATGAATTGACCTATTTGAAACTTGAAAACGAAGAATTGACCAAGTCATTGATCCAGGCAAAAGAAGAGATCAACAAATTGCTGACTGAAAACCAAACATTGCGAAGATCGCTTACAGATATGCAAGAAAATATTTCAAAAAACAATAATGATAAAATACCAAAATCTAGCAAAAAAGTTACTGATAGCCCCGTACAGACAACCTCAACGGACAAGAGCCAGGAACAAAGAAATATTAAACCAAAAATAAACAAAGGGACCAAAACAATTACAAATACACAAAAAACTTCAGGACACACGAAACAACCTAATAAAGTAGAAGAAAACCAGGTCAAGAGAACTGAAACGCCGAAAATAACTGAAACACCGAAGCAAACACATTTTTTGCAATATCCAGACAAGAAGGGAAATCGTCAAGATGATAAATTGCACACTACTAAGCGATGTATTAAAGCAAATAAAGATACAAGAGCCAAAATAGTGGTAATAGGCGACCAGACCTGTAAGGATTTTTCATCACAACTGATAAGCTTAAGGTTGAAGCAAGGAAACACAGACGAATTTAGAATCATAAACTTTACAAACCCAGGTGCACCTGGAGAGTACATACTTCAAAATACTAACTTTGGGAAACTGAGCTTGCAAGAAAACGACTGGGTAGTGATAAGTGTTGGATCAAATGATAGTAACCCAACCAAAGTACTTTTAGAAATAACAAAAACCTTAAAAATGCTGTGTAAACAAAATGTAGTAGTTGTAGGTGTATTGCGAAACCGACACTTAAATGAGGATAAGCTAAACTCTGCAATCAGGAACATAGTAAGTAACTTCACAAACTGCAAATATTTACAACCTATCGCGAAGACACTCAACCAGAATGATTTTACTGCAAATGTGCGACACATGTCCAGATCAGTAAACTATCTAATATATGAAAATGAGTACATCTCAAATTTGCTAGGTAAAAAAATGACACGTTCAAATCAAATTCAAAACACACTGAAACGTGGCACAATACCATATTATTTTGATAAAATGAATAAAAATACATTGAAAAATAAAAATGAATCCAAATCAAAAGATATGCAAGATTGCAAACCAGGCAAAATACCTTTTTATTTTCAAAACAAACAAAAGAAACAGATTAATGACCAAACAAAAAATGAAACCAAATTTTTTCGTACCTGTTAATGATCAGTCGCTACAAATTATGCACATAAATATTCGCAGTATAAGATACAAAGTTGATGATATAGAGTTAATAAATAATGAATATAAACCGGATGTCTGTTGTTTTACTGAGACGCATTTAAAAGAAAATGAAGAACGCACTTTACAGATTGACAGTTATCAATCAGCAGTTCATTATACGCGTAAAAATAAAACGAAAGGTGGTGTAGCAATCTATGTCAAAAACTCAATATGTTTTAAAAAGCTAGACTGGATATCTGATTTGTCCGTTGAAGGCCACTTTGAATGCTGTGGCATAACTCTACCAGAATTAAATACAATCATTATATGTAACTATAGGCCACCAAATAGTAATTTTAAATTATATATAGAGACTCTTGAAACACTTCTGCATAAATTAACTATAAGAAACAGACGAAATAGCAAGAAAATATACATACTAGGAGATTTTAACATAAACTTGCTCGATGAAGTTAAAAACAAAAGTAAAAAAGATACGTTCTTAAGTACTTTAAAATCCTTCAAGGTACATCCAGCGATATCGGAACCAACAAGAATCACGTCTCAGTCACAAACATGCATAGATAATATATTAACAAACACAAAGCAATACGAAGTAGAAATCATTACTCTAGGAAAACTAACTGACCATACTGCGCAGATGATAAAGGTAAAAACAAATTTAAGTTTCAAGGAAAAATATTGGTTTATAGAAAAAAGAAATGTTGACGTTCACATAAACACTTTTGTAAAATACTTATCCCAAGTAAATTTTTCGAAAGTCTATTCACAAACTGATGTTAACAAAGCATACGCAGAATTCATTGAGCTATTTTCCTTAATTTTTAACTTATGTGTACCTCTGCAAAGGAAAAAGATTTTTCATAAGAAAAAACCAAACTGGAAGACTAAAGGAATTGCAATTTCAAGTAGGAAAAAGAGGGAATTATACGTCAAAACGTTTGCTAAAAATTCTATGGAATATCAGGAGAGGTACAAAATATATTCAAGAGTATTAAAACGTGCAACTACATACTCAAAAAAAGCTACCAATATAAGATACATAGAAAGAAGTACAAACAAATCAAAAGCAACATGGGGGTTAATCAAACAATATACAAGCCCAACAAATACTATACGCACAACAATAGACAGCTTGAAAATAGACAATGAAGAGATAACCGATCAAAAAATAATATGTGAAAAAATAAATGACCACTTTATAAACATAAATAAAGAAACTCAACAAAAGAACGACCCCAACCCAAATAAAATTGAACATCTTACAGATAAACATTTAAATACAATATTTTTGACACCAGTTGACAGTTCAGAAATAAAAAACATAGTGAAAAAATTAAAAAATAAGAAATCGTGTGGTCATGATGAAATTTCAATGCAACTAATAAAAAGAAGTATAGATATTATTGCTGAACCTCTAGTTTACCTGATAAATTTATCGATATCCACAGGAATATTTCCAGAAGATTTAAAGAGAGCTATAATTAAACCTGTTTACAAAAAAGGCTCTAAGAATGATATAAATAATTATAGGCCAATTGCTATTCTACCTTGTTTCTCTAAAATATTTGAGAAAGCCATATTTAACCGACTCTATACATTTTTGATCTCAAATAATATAATAAGCAACAAACAATTCGGATTCCAAAAAGGGAAAAATACATCATTGGCTATTTTCAATATGCTCAAGCAAGTGTGGGACGACATAAATGCAAAAAATCCAGGCGTCGCATTATTTTTAGATATGTCCAAAGCATTCGACTGTGTGGTACACAAAAAGCTTTTGAGAATCCTGGAACACATTGGCATCAGAGGTCATGCTCTCAAATTAATTGAATCGTATCTAAAAAATCGCACTCAGGCCACTTCAGTTCTGGTATACGACAAAAAAACAAAAACATTAAAAGAGGTTCAATCCAATTTTAAAGGTACTTCACTGGGGGTACCCCAAGGCAGTATTCTAGGGCCTCTTCTATTCTTGCTCTATATCAACGATTTACCAAAGTTAGCCAATGATATGTGTGTAATGTTTGCCGATGACGCCACTATTTACATACCGAAAAAAACATCTGATCAACTTTTTGAAACTGAAATAAATAATAAATTAAACCAGGTTGTTACATGGCTTCAAAAGCTAAATTTAAAAGTGAACATAGACAAAACCAAATTAATTAATTTTCGATCATATCGACAAAAACAATTACAGCTAAATGTTAAAAACAATGACAATAAAGTAGAATTTGTAAACAATACAAACTTTTTGGGAGTTAAGATAGACTGTAATTTAAATTGGAAAGAACATATTCTAAAAGTAAATAATAAACTGTCTCAATACTGTTATGCCTTATCTGTAATCAAGAATGCCACTAACAAAACCATTGCAACAAATGCTTACTACGGAAATGTTTATCCTCATTTAAGTTACGGGGTGATTTTTTGGGGAAATTCCGTTAATGTTCAATCAACTTTTGTCTTGCAAAAACGATGTATACGTGTCATTTACAATTTGAAAGACACGGATTCATTGCGGAGCATTTTTAAAGAGAACAGCTTTTTGACTTTAACTAGCATTTATATCCTAGAAATCTGTTCATTTGTAAAAAATAACGAACACTACTTTATTGCAAACAGTTCAAGCCGTGCTGCCATCTTGCGGTCAAAGCAAAAATATAATATTGGCATTCCTCAGGTCAATAACACTATGTTTGCAAATAGTTCCTACTACAGTGCAATCAAAATTTATAATCATTTACCAATAGAATTCAAGGCTCTCAGATTGACACTGTTCAAACGTAAGTTAAAATCTTGGTTAATAGCAAAATCATTCTACTCACTAAAAGAATTTTTTAACGATTAGCACCTTTTTAAGTATTTAATTAAATGATGTTTACAATTGTAATAAAGTAATAATTTAGACATTGTAAATCAAAGAGAATGTAATAGTTGTAAATATTAGATGTTATGTTATGTACTTTAAATATATTTTGTTTGTGTGTGTATTATAGTAGCTATAGGATATCTACAAAAAATACATACCCACCTACAATACTACTTTGTATTGTATAAGATATTGCACGCCCGAAAAGGGTAAGACTGTGATACTTTTCTTATCATTTTTAACAACTTATGTACCAGTTTATAGCAATAAACGATATTCTATTCTATTCTATTCTATTCTATTCTATTCTGATAACGAGTCATACTTAATATGACCTTATCACGTCAAAATAATGTTGTACTAAATGCAGCCATTAGCTTTTGCCCGTAGGTTCGCCCTCGTAATATTTTGACCTCGCTGTCAAGCGCAGCGAGACCAATCATGAATCTAAGATTTTGACTTTTGTGCTATCCCATAAAACTAGGTGTTTGTCTTGGTTTTAATCTACATATTATGAAGTAATCTAGGTTTATTCCTGTTGATTTCTATTCTCCAGAAACCAAATTTTCAATTTTAAATACCAACCACATTTGTGTAGACTATTCACATCATTCACATCTTTCATCATAATCATAACTTTATAATTAATTTCATCAACTATTTCATTTGAATCTTTGCATAAGACAAGTAATTTCTACATTATTAATTGCAATCAATCAATCTCTCTCTAAGTATCAGTGGATATAAAATACTTCATAATAGTTTAATAATTTCCAAAATTCAGTCAATTTAAGCTCAAATAAGACGTCGGCTAGGTACTTATTTCGGTTCAAAGAAAATCCATCACCTTTTTGTACGGGCGGATATTTAAATAACGTTGAAACGCTCCAAATTGAGGTGTGATGGCGACAGCGCCACAAAAGTTCAATCCACGTTTATTATATCCCAAGGATCGTATTAAAATATCTCATTCCAGCTTCCATGAACAGGTATTGAAGTTCAAACACGAAACATTGGAAGCGATTCTGTTACATTAGTTATATTCTCTAACAAGATTAATTTTGTCAAAGAAAACGCCATCATCAGACCTTTTTAATACTAACGACCTAGTCTAAAATAATCCACATAAAAGTCAATAACATTCCTATTCTAGAGACTTACCTCTCCTAAAATGAAAAGATACAAATATTTATTTTGTTCTGCCATGTATATGATATTTTAGTGCATAAAGAAATAATAATTCAGAAATATGGATGGGTTGTTGTCTGGTGGAATGTTTTTAATACTTTCGATTTATTTGGATTACTTATTTCTGTTCTTAGACAATTACGTTGCTTTTCATGTAAGTAGTAAGTAGTTTTATTACCGACTTCCAAAAAAGAGGAGGAACTATGTTCGTCTGTACGTATTTTGTTTGCGTAAGTTCATTGATATTTTTGCCACTTGTGCAGCGATTTAAAAAAACTTTTTTAATTTGAAAACTTCCCAGGTGGATCCATTTAAATTTTATCGAAATTGTCACATCGATTCGTGCAAATTATCCGAATTCTGTACACAGTGGAAGTTGGTGTTGCGATTTTATGCGAAAAAGCTTTGTAGGTATAGAGAAAGGCTGTTTTTAACCGACTTCCAAAAAGGAGGAGGTTCTATGTTCGTGTGTATGTATTTTCTTTTGTGTATGTTCATCGATAATTTCGCCAATTGTGAACCGAATCGAAAAATTTTTTATAGTTCAAAAGGATTACTTCCGAGATAGTCTCATTTAAATTTTACATAAATCGGATAAGCCGTTTTTGATAAATCAACAAAAATGTAAACAATTCGAGCGAAATATTCGAATTTTGTGTACGATGGAAGGCGGTTTTGCCATTTTAAAGTTGTCGATGTACCGATTTTTTCGTCTCTTTCTCTCTCTCGATCTCGATGTACTTATGATATCTGCCAGTAGTTTAACCCTTAATTACTCGCATGGGGTCAAAACAGTTTCGCATTAAAAATGAATCCTTCTCCTCCTTCATAATCGTCGTCAAAGTTGGTATTCCAGTAGCGACCAAATCACGAGGGTGGTAAGATACGTCGCTGCACTCTTTAGCGGTGACCCCACGCGAGTAATTTCGTACTTTATTTGTCGCCTACAGATTGTTAAATTGCAAAAAAAAAAACAAATTAATTTGTAAGTATCATTTTAAGACCTACTTGAGTAAGATTTTGATTCAAACAGATGAATCTGGTTATAAGCCTGAATAACTTTTTTTTTAATCAATCTCAATTACATGCAAATTGAGAACATTTAAGTCAGAACAGAAGCATTTTTTTCAGTTATTTAAAGGCAAAATGAAATTATTATTATATATCATTATTTTGAATAAAGTAATTAATAGTTTTGATTAATTACATAACATACATTGTACCACATTTTTTATTTCCACTACTCCATACAAATTTAAATTTTCGTTTGGGGTCGTAGAGAGTGTAATTACGGGATTTTCTTCATGCGAGTAATTAAGGGTTAAGTTAATAAATGTTTCAGTTATAAATAAATCGATATTAAAAATATGCTTATGTACCTAGTTCATAATATATATTAGCTTAGATATTGAAATAACGTAATAGTCCGGCAGCCCTCTCCTGTGATCTTAAAGTGATTAATAACAGGCTGAATCTTCGTGGGCAGGTAAATTCGACGAGTTGCCCAAATTAATTACTTTATAGCTACCTCGATCGAGAATTTTTATAAGACTAATCTGGGCGTCTCGTCTAACTCAACCTGCTCACGAAGATTCAGCCTGTTATCATAGAAGAGGGCTGCCGGACTATAATTGGATGTGTTGTCGCCTCTGCAAGGATCCGCTTGCTAAAAGTATTAGTTTGCTATGACTGCAGAAATGTCTCGAAAAATCTAGGTTTTAAATTTAATGACTTTCTGGAAGTTCCGTCGCAGCCGCGTTGTTTGATATCGAATAAGAAAACTTTTTATTAAGGGCTATCTCTACCAAAGCAGAGCTGAGCGGAGATATATATAGAGATGGGCTCATTCGACCAAAATACAATCATAACCGGGCGCAGGCTGTTTCGATAAGAGAGCCGCAAACAAACCAAAGTTTTTTTGCGGCTTCAACACAGCCCTTCTGCTGGGCTGTTGAGTGTGCTGGGAAGTTGAAATGCACCTAATTTGAAGAATGAATAGCAATGTAAAATTTTCAGACGGAGACCACGCATCGGCAAGCGCAGCACAAGACGCCCACCGGCAAGGTGAACATATTAGAAACCCTACGGTAGCCTATTTCCACTAACTTTAGAACTACGCTTGAGATGATAATGACGATGACGCAAGAAATGTGATTTTTTTAAAATCAATTATATAAATAATTAAGTTAGTGAAATCATACACACGGTCTCTGACCCCTAATTAAGGAATACTTGTAATGTGGCTGCCATAGAGACTGGTATACACACCAGACACATACATATTTTTTTTAAATACACACTTATATAGGTAGATGGTAACATCCAGACGCAGAGGAAACATCTATTTTCATTAAAAAAAGATGTTTACCCTGAAATCAAACCCACGCTACCATGGCGGAGTCGCCAAGGTCACTACTGGCCCACCGAGGCAGTCAAATTTTGCAATCTAAAAGGCCCTACCCAGCTGTGCCCGCTCCTCTCGACTTTAGTAGAGTCCAGACCTAAAGTCCCGGGTGGAGGCAGCGGGATTCCGGGAGCTAATGGTATATTAAATCAGTTGAATGGGAGTGTTGTGCTGAGGCTCCCTACGAACGGCGGGGATTACGCTTTCAGGCATATGCTACCTATAGGTTAGGTATACACAAATCTAAGAGAGTTATTACTATGGGAATCCTTACGCGCGTAATACGACTACATTTTCGTTCTTTCTGGAATTGCGTTCTATTTAAATCAATCCTTGCAAATATTATAAATCCGGAAGTGTGTATGTTGGTTTGTTTGTTACTCTTTCACGCAGCAGCGGGGCCACGGATCGATTTGAGTAGGTACTGTATCGGCATTTTTAATGGTCCACTGCAGGATGTACGCCTACTTACTATAAGGGTGGGAAAGGATGTTGATTTAAAGTTTAAGGGTTGGAAAGGATGAAAGTACGAGTGAAAGCTAGTTCTTTATTTTTTTAAAGAGTTTCTTTTGCCTGATTTTAAGAGCAAATGCTTTTTAGGGTTTAGTGAACTGATATTTCAAGCAATAAGTACCTACTGTGAGCTCGTTGCTCTCATACTATAAATCTTTTATCTTAGAATGAATAAATGATTTTGATTTGATAGGCTGAATCATAAAACTTGGCGGCTGTGATTAAACTTGGTCAGCACTCGAGCAGGATTGAGATATACTTAAACTGTATACATTTTGTATACTTAATGATTCATAATTTCGTTCAACTTCTATTGTAGGTAAGGCCAAATAAGACTATATTTAAACATTTAAACATTTAAACATTTTTATTATCCATATAACACATGAGCAGAACATTGTTACAATAATCATTTTAACAAAACAGGTAATGTTAGGTAATCTATTTCAATGTAAATTTTATGCACCCTGGATTTCGCACTAGGCTAGCCTGTGTCGCGAAATCCAGTGTCTTTCGTTTTTGTGAATTTAGGTTTGTACTTTGGATAGATGTGATTGTTACATATACAGTAGGTACACATATATAATACTTACATAGAAAACAAGGAAATTAACACCGAACAACCGGTGGCAGCTGGCATGTATAATATAGGTATGTAGTAAATGTTGTTTTGTGTGTGTGTGTGTGTGTGTGTGTGTGTGTGTGTGTGTGTAAGTGACGTATCTGCGTAGCGTCAGCCTCATGAGAGTTGGGCTCGCAAATACATCACCGTTAGTATTTGTGTGGGTGTGTGAGATTCTATAGTGTGAGCGAGATCGTGTTCTTGTTTGCTTTTATTGAAACTCTTCTTTTAGCATCACCTTCACAATTATGCACAAATCTGACGCGTTTGGATTTAAAGCGGCGGAACGGAATCAGAGACAATATATAATGACCTGGAATGTCTCCAATTACCTTATTGGTTTGATTAGGTTTTCGATATCATTGTACCCCAGGGATTTCAAGTAGTTTGATATTTTTTGGTTGCACACATATCTAGAATCGCTAAAAATATTCAATTTTTTGTCAAGGAATTGGTAAATATATGGACCTCTAAACGCAAATGAGCGTTCTGCAAATTGGCTTCTTATCATTGGCAGTTTCCAGGCACGACGGCGTGAGAGCTGCAATGGGTCTGAGATAGTGAATGGTGCAGTTTTATGGTGCCTTAATGCAATAGCCAGGATATATAGTCCTCTCGTGTTGACATGGCTCAGTTCTTGATATAGAGTGTCACTGGGGTGCCTAAACGGTTTCCGGTATGCTACTTTGAGCGCAGCTCGCTGAGCACGTTCTAGTTTTAATAGTAGTGTTTTACCTGCAGAGCCCCAGCACACTATTCCATAACTTAGTATAGATTGGCAAATAGCTAGATAAACAGTCCTAATGGTTTTAACGTCAGCTATTGCACCTAGCTTCTTGAAGATATGTAAGAGCTTACGGACGCGACCGGATAGACTATTTATTTGTTGAGACCAGTTAAGTTTATTGTCAATGATAATTCCTAAATATTTTAAATGTTCGACTTCTTCGATTTCAGGGCAAGAGCATATATTGTAACTTGGATTGCCACATTGATGCAGTCGAAGCTGTGTTAGAGATTTAGGGCCAGTGCGATCAGATACACGGAATCTAACATACTTAGTCTTACTAACATTAATCGTGAGTAGATTCTTCTGCAACCAACTTGCAACAGCTGCCAGACCTTTTTGAGCTACATCCATGGTCTCTTCCCAGTTTCTCCCATAAAAAATCAGGGCAGTATCATCAGCATAAGCCAAGATCCTAGTATGATTTAGACTGAGGTCACAGAGGTCATTTATGTAAGCTAGGAAGAGAGTAGGGCCCAGCACGCTACCCTGTGGGACTCCAAACTCAATACAAGCATAGCCACTCTGGTTGTCACCAATCCGCACTGTCTGATTACGACCACTTAAGTATGACCTCAACCACTGCAATGGGAGTCCACGGATACCTAGTTTCTCGAGCTTTCTAAGTAGGATTGGCCGAGACACCGTATCGAATGCCTTGGCCAAATCCAAGAAAACGGCCAAGCATTTATCCCCGCCGTCTACCTTAAATGTCACAAAATCAACCAGTTCCACCACGGCATCTTCTGTTGATTTGCTACGGCGAAAGCCGTATTGGTTTGGCGATAATAGACCGTTGCATTCTAAGTATCTCAAGAGCCTTGTGTTTATAATTTTTTCCAAAACTTTCGAAAGTGTTGGAAGAAGTGAAATAGGTCTGTAATTTGAGACAGAAGATTTGTCGCCAGCTTTAAAGATAGGAACAACCGTAGCAGTCTTGAGAACATCCGGCACAGTACCTGAAGTCATACTCAGGTTACAGATGTGTGCAATCGGTTCAGCCAGAATGGTCTTAGATATTTTTAATATTTTGTTGCTTATTCCGTCCCAACCTGAGGAAGATGTTGTTTTTAGGCTAGACAATATTTTAAGGACTTCGATTTCATCTGTTGGAGACAGAAAGAAAGAATCGACTGGCGCTCTTTCGCTGGTGGAGGTCATGTTTACTAATTCATTCTCAGTGGTATTTAGGTCTTGTAAGATATCATCAGCCAGTTTCTTACCCACTTGCGAGAAGAAACTGTTCACTTCGTTTAAAGAATCTTGTTTAGTTGGTTGGTTACTCAGAAGTTCTGAAGACTCATTATGGGAACTAGAACTAAAGTTACAGATATTTTTGATAGTCCTCCAGAGCTTTTTACTATCCCCACTAGATTCCTGAACAGCGTTTCGCTCGTGTTCTTGTTTTAAATTTCTTAGAATAGATTTGCAGTAATTTCGGTAAGTTTTGTATTTATTTTGGATAGCTAGGTCACTAGCATTCCGTTTAGCTTCTGCGTGAAGATCATCCCTTTTTCTGAGACATTTTAGAAGTCCTTTCGTCATCCAGGGCTTACATAGAATTTCTGCACTACGGAGCTTAACGTGTGAGGTATTGTTCTTGAGGCAAGTAGTTACAGTATCTATGAAAAAGCGCGTCGCTGCAGTAACATCAGTTTCAATATAAAGCCTGTTCCAGTCTGCCTGCTCAAGATCAGAAACAAATGTACTAAAATTAATTTTATTAATATATTTAGATTGATGTGTTTTTGGTTGAGAAGAATTTAAAGCCGTGATGACTGTCCGGTGGTCAGTAATATCAGAGTCGCATACAAGTACTTTTGCTGAGCTTTTGTTTCTAATTAAAGAGTGGTCTAGGCAGGTGAGGCTATCTCGGGTAGGCAGAGTATGTCCTGGTATAAAACCGTAATGCGAAGTAAGATCTAAGTAATCGAGTGCCCTATTATCCTTAGACGTCGGGCCAATGTCTAAATTAAGGTCTCCGGTAAGCACCGCAAATCCTTTTAAACTGTTCAAAGTCTCCTCTAGTGACTCCATAAATCTATCAATGTTTCTAAACGAAGGAGAACGGTAGATTGCTATAATAGTTGGTGAACCTTTAATTTTTATCAATAGACAATTAGCATCGCGAAAATTGGGTTCTTCAATGGTTGCAGAAATATCGTCTCTAATGTAAACTACAATCCCGTCATTCTGATTAATATATTGTTTCGAAAAGTGGCAGGCATAACCAGGTAAAATCATAGGTATAAAACTCTCATTTAATCGACATTCAGTAAGAACTATAACATGTGGTAGCAGTTCTAGTCTTCTTATAAAAACCGTCAGAAAGTCAAGATTTTTTCGAACGCTTCGAATATTTTGGCTAATTATTACAAAGTGGTCGTTATTTTCTCCTAGAATACGTTTACAGGCCTCGGGCGAGTCTACATGGCAGTTTTCAACAAGTATAGTATCGTCTATATTTTCAATTAGTTCTGTGCTACTCATAATTAGGTATAATTATAAGTATACAATTTGTAAATTATACAAATTGCAGTGTGAGAATGTAGGATGATTTTTGACGATTACTATACATGTTTTGACTAATGGCCTGGCTTTAATTTTTAGGTATAATATAAATGACTTTGTGTATTCCGAAAAATCCAACATTTTATTAGAGCTCTTAGAAATATTCAGTTCTGTACATTTCTTATTCGTATAATATTTATATGTGCATATTATATTCGTATAATGTATAGAATAGTATAGCTCCAAAGCCTTTATGTCGCATAGTTGAGTATAATAATAATTGCGTACAGCGTTCAAAACAGTTACATGACTATATTTTCTTATCAATATGTACCTATAAGAAAAGCTATCCACAAACCAAAGGTTCCCATTGCAGTGATGGGTTAACCGGCGACAAGCGCACACGCTGGTGTTATAGCTTTTTTGTGATCTAGATGACGCGATAACCAATGTTAGCTTCCTATTATCGTACCATGAACATGTTATTTTATAATTCGAATGTTTGTACCCGTGAGAGTCATCAGATGTGGAACACAATATGCCCAGATTTACGAATTTAACTAAGTTGGAACAAAAACATATTTTTAATTTGCAAGAACATGAAGTGTAGCCAAAAGCAGATACTATACCTCGCTTTATTGTGTTAAGTGTTATGTTATGTGAGATATGTATATGTGTATAGTGATGTGTGTGATTGTTGTACCTAGATGCCAGGCCTATAAAATTCTTACCGATAAAGGTTATTACATACGCGAAATTTAGAAGAATAGTAAGTATTATATATTGTTTACACTTTAAGATATCGTAGTAATGATTTGTTAGTCTCAATTTGTTAGTGAAAAAATCAAGATCGAAACACAACAGTAATATAGCAAAGAATATAAATATAGATAGTCAATTCTTTGGTGTTGATTTCAGATCCTGTAGTTGGGATTCGCTCTTCACATGTATGTACTGGGACCCTTCATGTTTACGTAGATAAACTTTGCCGTGAAATACTCCGCAATGGGCATATGCCTCATCTTTACGGAACTTCCGGGCTAAATATAGCAGTTTCCGGGTTTTTGCAGTGAGCCGTTCCGAAATATATATAGGGACTATATTATTTCCCGCCAATCCCAGGTGGGACGAGTCCAGTTGTCCTGTAGGATGCTTCTTGTTGAATTTTCTCACGGCCTTTAAGATGTCCGATTTATAAGCAGTATTGTAGAACTCAAACACGATTGTTGACTCGTTTGTATCGTGTTTGGTAGGTATGCGGTACGAATCGCGCACGAATGATTGGTTCACAGGACATTCAATTTTCTTACATAACTCATTCAACATGGAGAATAGTAAACTGTACGATTCAGACTTGAGCTTAGGGACATTACGAATTTCTATAGATGTTTTAAGGGCGTTCATATCCAAGAAATCCAATTTCTCTTCCAATTTATCCATTCGGGTCGACATGATGTGGCGTTCTTGTTCTAGACCGGCAATTTTGGTGTCGAAAGCTTGGACTTGCTTTGCGATATTTTCCACAGATTTTTCTATTTTTGGGATTGGTGTGTTTTGAGCCTTAACTTCGAGAATGAGTTGTTCGAGGGCTGTCATTCTTGAGTTCTGGTTCTCAATTAAGCTGCTGATCATACTTTTAAGTTCTCCGATCTCACAGTTTACATCACTACTTTCTGAAGAGATACCGCGTCTACGTTTTTTTTGTGCCCGATTTCTCATTATTTAGCTGGGACAATATATTGGATTCAGACGATGATTTTTGTATATTATTATCTGCAGCCAGTTGACAAGGTCGTGGTGGTAAAAGAGACATCGTTGCAGCTGTAGGCCTAAATGTTCCGTCGGCTATTAGACGATGCGCTCGCTTGCAGTAACTGAAGCTCTCGGTCAAGGTTAAGGGGGTGTGGCTTTAACTAATGCACAGTTTCTTATCAGGTGAAAGTATATCGCCGTATTCCTATCTCCTTTGCGCTTAGGGCTTGATCGATGCACCTGTTTCTTTCACTGGCACATTAACAGTTGTAGGATGTATGCAAAAATCGACTGTGTGTCACTCACCGCATATATTTTGCGACAGACAGCGGCACGGAGCGAGTGTACACGACCGCCTGCGACGGAGTCCAAACGAAAGAGTACGAGGATATAAAAATATCGAATTAGAATAACATCAGATTTTGTCACTATTTCTATCGGCACCGCTAAAGTCTCAGACGAAGAAGGCTAAAGGTAAAGAAACTAATAAAGTAATGTGGAAAAAGAGCCCTCCTATAGGCTAACGTCAACTTCTGTGTACCTAACCTTTATGTTCGTGAGGAATGTCACAATGAGGCGATTATTCAAATACGAGTACATAATTGGTGTTATTAAGAGTAAACAAGTCGCTCATCGCTCCATACAAACGTCGGTGGCTAATCACATTAGTGTTTGCTGTTGAATATCTGAAACTAACATTTATATCAATTTGTCTTTGCAAAATGTATGCTTATTGCTAATAAAATTGTGAAAATAAAATTCCACTCAAATGATAAAAGCCTCGGAACATTTGAATTTTGACTCACATTTTTAGAAAACTTTGGGTGCAATAAAAACACAGAAGAACTAAACTGAGTAATTTTTTAAGAAAATGGCGGCCTAGTTTATGTTTTCGTTTGTTCAAATAACTATTATTTAAATAAATTAACTAAACAGTTTTTTTATAATTTACTACGGAGAAAACCTTATGCGCATTTAGAACGCAGCTGTATTATTATAGGTATTTTAAAACAAATAAAAACAAAATTATATTGCAATAGGTGCACACGCACTATATCTACTGTTTATCATCGAATCTATCTCTTCTTCAGACAATACAGCTGATATATCAATAATTTAAGCTACGCCAAATCTGAGTTCGTGCCGTCAACTTGTTGCACCTTCAGCTGTGCTAATATTAGCAGTAGACATAATTAGATATCTATTATACTGAGTGTTTCTCTAAATATTGTACGCATAATTTTTCCCAACTTTTGGGATCAACCCCAAAATCGTGTTCAAAATCATCTGTTATTAGAATGGAAGTTTTGTCGAGAGTATAGCAAAGCTGTTTTTATTTATCTAATCCTTAAATGTATAAAATAAGAAATCACCTTTCTCATTCATACTCTAAAAATATGATACCTACAGTATAAAATTAACACTTGACATAAGCCCTTCTGCGTATTTTGACATCAGGCACATACCTACTTACCACAAAATAAAATCAGTAATAAAATCAACAAAGTAAAATAAATAAATTACAATTTATATCAAGCCTCCTAAGATAATATGGCTAACATTTCAGTAGGAGTAGGCAGAAAATTTCATAGTGATAAAGTTTTCTGCTGACTGGAGCTGTCGTTTAATACCGAGTTGCTGGTGTCAAATCTTCAATTTTGTAAGGAATAGTCACGCAAATTCACACTAAAATAAAAAGATAAGCCTTTTCTGACTCTACTAGCTTACGCAGAAAAGAAATCAAATATTTCAACCAATGTACTAAAATAAGTTAAGGTTAAACAAGATCTGTCTACTCCATTAACTATAAAGGTTTGTTGACTCTAAGAGCTTATTAGTTCGAAACATGATTTAAAATTATATCAAAAGGCTCTTTCCTTTTTAATTTTGCCGATTGAAAAAGAAAATTAGTGAAGAAGTATTACTTTCTCATAGCCTTTATTATTATCGCCTTTGCGTTAAAATATGCCCCACTGACTAGCAGCTGTTTAGGTGTGACAATAATAGTTAAGATTGATAGGTAATTAAATTTCAATATCTAACCTCTCTAACAATTCACTTTTAACTTTAGTTCCAGCCCGCATTCTATGGCTATAAAATATTTAGTAAACTGCCAAATAATCGAAAAGATATCGAAAAGGAAAACTGTTTTATAAAACAACTAAAAATTATTCTATTATCCAAATGTTATTACACATTAGACGATTTTTTTAACGATAATCTAGAAAACAGAATAATAAATCGTTCCACTACGAATCATAGATACGAATAATAAAATTGCCATACCCTTATCAGGATCATATGTATAACTATACAAAACATGTTAATTAAGAACTGCATGCAAATTTCATACGTTGCTATACATGATTTGACTTTGACTTTGAACTTGACTCTATTTTTTTCATCATATCGTACCTTCGGTACAAGACAAGACAGACAACACAAGGGCATATAATTATGCCCTTGCCTTGCTTTGACAATTTTCTATGCCCTTGCTTGTTTTACCGATGATGCGAATACGAAAGCATAAATTAATAACAGCTATTATATTACCTATCTTTAAATATAAGTTGATGACACGTTGTGAGGTCAAATTATTTTAATACCAGTAAAACAAATCAGGCACATTTAAAAGTGACTAAGAATTAACATACACTAGTTGTTGATGAGTACGTGATATGCTCATTGTTTTGGACCACATAATCGCTAAAAAAAAATAAGCAAGATGTATTTGTCATGTCACGTCATCATTTAATAATTGTAAGTATCTACCTATATGTCATGTACTTGCTTTGTGTGGCTATAAATACCTACAGTTCAACTAGAAAAAAAAAAAAACTTTTTTACTACCCTAATATTTGCGGATTTACTAAATTCCCTCCATTAGCCACAGGACTCTCAATTCTGCCGGGCTGGCATACGGCCACACGCACATCATATTCACATCTTCTTTTTCCTTAAGACCATAAAGTGATACAGAAACGTTCCACCGGTCAAAGAACGACTTATATTTCTATCGATATTCCTAGTACCTTCACAATAAAGTGATCTTTATAGCCTAGGTGGTATTTCGTTTATTTCTCCGAATCAAATAAAGATATTATTGCCTCCCTCTAAATCATTAGCGCTAAGCGAAAGCCAGAGTCGGGATTGCCTCCGCTCGACGATTTATGAAGACTATAAACTTGACAACGCCACTTAAGAGTTTCCTTACGCGGAGGTAGGCACCTGAAAACTGTTGGAATCTGCTCTAATACCACCCATTTGTTGTGCTGGGGAAATAAAACTGGGAGGGATGTTTAGTCGTCATTATTCCCGCTAACAAAATGTACTACCGTAACCCACCTGTTATTCACTTCTATAATACAGGGTTATGTTCTTGCCCTGTACTTAAACAACAGGAAGTGATTAAGACTATCATTATGAACAACTTTTGCTATGGGGCCAAACCGAAATTCTAGTAATAAAAACCTACTTGGAATGACAAATGGTATGATATTTTTTCTTAGATTCCGGGTTGGCCCTATAGTAAAAGTTGTTTATGAAGATAGTCAGAATCACCTTCATTCGGCTTATTACACCAATTCTGGATAACCAAACCTGAAACTAAGATCATTTTAATGCATCAAATACCTATACCTACTTCATTCAAATGTGTAGCCGTGACCACCTAACTCGGACTGATACTTAACTGTATTTTCGTGAGTAGCATTCCTTTAGTTGACATTTTAAATATTATATTATATTCACTACTTCACGAGACCAGCTACATGATATATATTATCTAGCTGGTTTCATGAAGGTATTGCACAAGCTTCACTAATTTAATATAATAAATGCCTTGATCAAAAACTAGTTCTTCACCGAAACTTCCTGAACCTATATCTCTGCGTATACTCAACAGATTTAAACGGATTTTTGTAGGAAACGCATCAATGATCAAATACGTACCTACTTACTGGTAATAAATTAATTTTCATAGTGCAATCGTGTAGTTTGATTTATACTTTTTACCTTGGATATAACTAAATAATTTGATATATTATAGATTTCCTAACCACTATATGTAAATCATTTAAGAAGATTAAATGATTTAAGATTAAACATATGTATACAGATTTACCAACCACTGTTCGTTTGTTAGAAATTATTTCTAGCTTTAAAACCTGTAGTACAAACAATATCTACTTTCTAACAATTGTATCCTCAAATACTTAAACAATTTCTACCTTTCAATACACGTACGACGCGGACGGTCAGATTGAATTTGACACCAGAAGGTGCACCGTCTCGAAGCGAAGAGGCACTCAACAAGTAGGCACGAAAGGCTCGCAAGTGTTCGTCCGCGGGGTGGTGCAGGGCGGCGATCGATGCGGCCTGCGCAACAAGTGCCCGGGCTCGCGGCGCCCGCCCGCCCGCCGGACGTCTGGGTGGCGCGGCTTGTTAGACCAGAGTTACGATGATCTGCGCGTGCACAGAAATGTAGATTGTTGCTTTGCAAACTTCGAGTAAATATCTACAAAGCCACAGTCCTTAAGTGAAAGTATCGAATTTCTTCTACGAACATATGCAGGTTTTGCTCACGATGTTTTTCTTCACCAAAAAGCCTGTGGTGTGAAAATCCGCACAAAAATTCCAAAGAACTCATTGTTACGGGATTGTGATTTGAACTCACAACCTCACGTGACCTACCCCTAGACTACCACGGCCTACTTATTTGCTCATTATTATGAATAACTTTTATTTTCGGGCCCAACCAACCACAACAATTAGGTACGTCATTAATCAGCTGTTACATAATAAAACTTCAGTGCTTTTCGACAAAATGTACGGAACAATATGATTTTTTCACTGTTCCGAGGTTGGGTCTATAGTAGGGGGAGCTCAGTAGTTGGATGGCGTAGTTGGACTACTTCTCCACACAGAAATTCGTAATATTATTGCATATCAATACATTGCTCAAGGCGGTCCATTTAAATCCACAAATTAATGCATGTTTCTCTTGGGCAGCGATACTCAAAAATACTGAACTGAAAAAGAGTTTGAATTCATTAAGTACATCCTTTTAATTTTTGTATTCTGTTCTTCGGGAAAACATGATTCAAAAGAAGCGCGCATTACGTAAAATAATATTAGACCAATGCTTCAAACATCTTTTTAATTTTGAAATCGCTAAGATATATTTGTTTTAATTTTTTACCGACTTCAAAAAAGGAGGATCTCCGTTTGTCTGATTTTTTTGTTTGTATGTTTTAAGTAAGTCAATTAACCCGACAATAACGAGTAAGTATGGACCGATTTTTACTGTTTGGTAGATCATACTTCAGAGGTGATCCCATTTAAATTTTATCGAAATTGGTTGAGAAATTTTTGAAAAATCAACAGTAATAAAGTGGAAATCATAACCACAACGATACATCGATCCGTTCGAACAATTAGAATTCTGTACACGGTTGAAGCCGGTTAAGCCATTTTTAGCCAAAAATAATTATTCTAATAATGAAAATAAAATAAAATTAATAGGCCTAAGTAGTTTGCGTTTCTGGCTTCAACGTTAGTGGTAAAGGACAAGGTACAAATAAACAAATCATATCATTTTATGTTTTGATGTATTTGTTTTCGTTTATTTCGAGACACAATATATTTCATTTGTTAAGTACAAAGTAGGAATGCTATATTGGATTTTATTCTTGGAAGTACATAATGTAGTAAATATTACATTGAATATAGAAAAGACAGATTTGTACACTACATTTAAGTGTAAAGGTAAATATAATAAAACTAATAATTACATAATTCAGGTATAATGATTTGTAATATACACATCTCAAATCCTTCTGTGCCCTGCTTTTGAAACAAAAATACATTAATGTTTCAATTAGAAAATATTAAGTAATATAAATATACTTTTAGTAACAATATCGGATTTTTAACTAAAATGAGTACCTATACATGTCATTTCAAAATATGATTTGATTTTTTTTTCAATGAAATAGTAGTTTTATGTATTTATCTACACAATATACATGTAATAAATTGATTTAAAACTAAACGAAATCATTATAAAATTAATTTTCAATAAAATCTACAATAAACTAGCACTGAAATTTGCAAAACGACTAAAAATGAATTTTCTATAAATTAATTATTTTCTTTAAAAAAGGCACATCCTTATTTAACACGAAATTTCTAAACGTAACTATATTGGTGTATTTTTATGTCTATGAGAAAATACATTAAATTAATCTAATAGGTAGTTTTAGGATAAAATATACGTTTATCAACTATGTATCTCTTTTGCATTTCTATTATTTTATTTAATAATTAGCGAACAAAAAAGTATTGAACAAAATTTAATAATTTCACAAACACTTATCAATACAATTTTTCATCGGAACTGTTTCATTACCAATTTAAAAGATTTCAAATTATTTTATTTGTTAAATTTTAGTAAATTTTATACATAAAACATATGTACTGATTTTTTAACAATATAGCTGAATATCGTATGTTTCCCCTCTTTAGTATAATTCATATCGAAAATAATTTTATTTCAAATAATTTGGGATTTTGTTTATTATATTTAATAAACTAATAGAGTAACTTTACATATTGCTACATTTATAATGTAGTAATTTTATAGTTTAATTTATACAAAATAATACAATATAACGATGGTGTTACTCGTAAGCAAAAAAAGTTCTGCGAACGACTGCTCTTTATTGTGACAATCTCGTCAGTAAAATCTTTGATGACAATAATTAAAAGAATCGCTAATTTTAAACAAAAAAAATCGTCGTATATTTTCCATATTTCATACCGTAGTCTCCATTTTTCCACCTTCTTTAACCAATTTTGAGATTTGAATAACAAAGCTTGTTTATAATGTTATCGAAATCTGCTGGTACTTGATGACCCATCAAACTTCCTTTCAGTTAAATAATCGGCCAAGTACGAGTCGGACTCGCGCACGGAGGGGGGGCTCCCATGCAGTACGCTGCATGGGAGCCCCCCTTAAATATTTATTTTATTTTAATTATTATTGAAGGGAATATAAAACTAAATATTCTGTGAAAATTTCAAGCATCTACCTGGTACCATTATTAATATAGAGCGAAAAACGTCTAAAAATTCAGGTTTGTTTGTTGTTGTGAGCCCCCCTTAAATATTTTTATTTATTTTGTTTTTAGTATTTGTTATTATAGCGGCAACCGAAATACATCATTTGTGAAAATTTCAGCTGCCTAGCTGTCATGGTTTATGAGATACAGCCCGGTGACAGAGAGACAGACAGACAGACGGACAGACGGACAGACGGACAGACGGACAGACGGACAGACGGACAGACGGACAGACGGACAGACGGACAGACGGACAGACGGACAGACGGACAGACGGAAAGACGGACAGACGGACATCGAAGTCTTAGTAATAGGGTCCCGTTTTTCCCTTTGGGTACGGAACCCTAAAAAAGAACTGATCCTCAACAAAAAAAAATACTAACAAAGAAACGGCGCCTCTTGGTAGTATTTCGCACAGGCCTTACTAAAATATACATCTTGTTAATACCTGCCGAGTGGCATGATCTTAGCAAGTTAGCATGTATTAATACAGAGCCGATAGCGTAAATTTTATAAAGATTACCATCAAGTAAGACTGAGTACTACAGAGGTTTATTCAACCGAAAAATAAAAGGAGCAGACAAAGCGGCAACACTCACTAGTATTCGACGCCTGCCTCATTAACTTTGATCGATGACTCGTCACAACTCCCTACTCTAGGAAGGAACCGTTTAATCATGAGCGGAGGAAATGTTTCCGAATTAATTTTCTTGCGATTGAAATCTAGAAATTTGTTTACTTAGATTCTTTACGAGAAATACCTAGTATAAGGAGTTTCTTCTTGTATTTGAACTTTAAACGTTCTTAGACTAGAACTAGGGCAAGATATTTTTCAAAAGATATATATCGACATAGAATCATGAATCATCATCATCAGAAATTATGCTGCCAAAAAGTTTAGCATTTGATGAAAATTTTTTTTCCCCATTTGAATTATCAATAAATTGCCCGGTTTTAATAAGTTCGTAGGGATACAGCATGAGTACATCATCTTAAAGAAAGCTCTCCCGGTGGACAAATAATACACACCTTGTAAAGTGTCTACATAGTTATATTGTAAACCTGTGTTACAAAAATTTATGAATTATTCGGAGACTCGTATGCCATTTTTTATAAATAGCATACTGTTGTTAAAATACCTACCATTTTATTAAAAAAAAAAAAACATTTTGAAATTTCCAATGGAAAAAGTATTAAACTTTTACATTTTCCTTAAAACAAAGTAATCTTGACTCCAATGTTGGTTTATCCGCTTAAAATTCCCAGCGGAGTTAGATTGGCGTGCCCATAAAATAGAGATAGGTTAAAATCTCAAGCAGCTGATATTTCAACTGTTAGGTCTCGGGATGGCACCGGAGTGCCGCGCCCGGACCCGTCAGAGCCACGGATGTGAAATGGAGTAGGAAAGATGTTCAAAGTCTGTTATCATGATTTTAGGGTTCCGTACACAAAGGTTTAAAACGAGACCCTATTACTAAGACTCCGCTGTCCATCCGTCCGTCCGTCAGTCTGTCTGTCTGTAAGATCTAGGTTGTATCTAATGAACCGTGACAGCTAAAAAGTTGAAAATAACAACAAACGCATTTTTTGCCGTTTTTTGCTCATTCTTAATAACGGCAACTTCTAGACTCTTGATGAGGCTAAGGGGGCTCCCATACGGTACGGAAAAAGTCTCTAGACTAAGGATAAATAATCTAATTCTATGATAATTACCGTTCTATTCATCACGATCGCCAACTTTATTTATGTGTCATATATTTTGTCGAGAGCCGTAAAGTTTTTGTACGGAACAGCTAATTTTATTTGTATTTTCAGGGATGATTTTATAGTAAAAATTTGTCGTCAAAATACATCCTGGGTAATGAACGACGACTAAACTTAAGTAATATTAAAGAGTACTTAAAATTTATCTTGAACTTTATGCCATTCAAATTTTAATCTAACATTAGTCAGATTTACCAAGATGGCGGCCTCATAAAGTTGCTGGCAGAACCTATTGATGGAACTAGAGACTTTACTCCCAATTTTGTACATCCATGCTTGGACCATCGAAGGCGTTTGAGAAATGTCAAACATTAATTTCGAATACTTGCTTTTCAGTTGAATTCAATTATGCCGACGAACACAAATGGAAACTGTTCTTAGAAACGGACAACCTTCAGCATTCAGGAATAGGAACAGCACTTTTAGGGCAGAATTAGATTAACTTCGTGAAGTAATCATTCAATCTTGCAAGCTTTTATTCAAATAATTTAAATAAAAACGTGACCGCAGTATTTGAACATAAGTACATATAGTTATCGCAATTATTACATAGTTCCCGTCTCAAAATATGCTTTACCAATTAAGCTGGGGCACAATTATACATCACGTTGGAGTATTTAACCAAGGAAGGAAAATAGCTTTAAAAAAAGAGACCACTTAGATTATATTTTTATAATTATTTTTAGCACGTACTAAAAAATAAATCAGGATAGTAAATGTTATGCATATGAATAATATTTTAATCAATTAAAAGATCTATGCTATTGTTGAAGAACAGAATTTCAGTATGTTGCTAAAAAATCCTGATCAGTTGTAATTTGTAACGTCTTTACTTTTTTATCTTGAGATATCATTTCATTTCGATTTATTTCTGGAATTCTATGAATTATAACTATCGAATGATTTGTGATTCTCTTACATATTGATAAATTTATTAAACTTACATATAAAGAATTAGATACAATAGACCAGTCAGAAATATACCCTTCCCTACATTATCACCATTTTCTAACACTCTTATTTCTTAGGGTGCGTACAAATTAAGTAACATGTTATATAACTTATTCCGTGTATAACAAGTCCACATTAAAGAAACATGTTATATAACAATGCTTTATAACATGTTATGAAATGTGTACGCACCGTTACACCTTAATTTTATCTTAAAATACCTTGACGGTTAAACACTTGGCTTATTATACACAATTTAGTAAGACAAAGTAATTATATAATATTTGTAGGCAGTAATTACACCAAATATTGCCCAACTGAAGACATTCACAAGAGTTTTAATTAAACTGGAAGAGACATAATTAACATTAACTCATTTAAAATTCTATTAATTTCTGATATTTTCAGTGTGTACATAACACTGAAAATTTTGTGTGAGTTTAAATACAAATAAATGGTCAAATAAACATTACAAATGCAATTTTCTGGGAGTTAAGACCAAAGAAAAAGTAATTTTTACGTACCTACATTTTTATTTTAAAGATTTCTTTTTCAAAAAGGATTCACAATGTGTAATTTTTAAATTATCTGCTTTAAAGGCGCAAACCAATATAAAAAAAAAAGTAAGTACAGATTAATGTTCATTGTACGTACTAGAAATAATATATGTTGCCTAAATTTTAATGTCACTCATACATTTTATTGCCCAACATAACCGTAAATTAGAAGGACATGAGCCAGCAAGTGTTATATGTGTGATTTTACTAGACACTCATAATTAACCTGATTTTATTACTATAATTTCATCCTTGAAGAAACGTAATCATAGAGGTATAAAGTTGAATTATTTTTTGGGGATCTGTATAATTAATTTTATGTTACAATGCTGTGTTGTTCAATTTAGATCAGAAACTTTGCAACTGAAGTTGTTGGCAAAGAAGATATAATAATAGCCCGTACTATATACTATGTTGGTGCCCGTCGAAAAGTAAGATCACAAGATGCACATTGCAATTCAAATGTGCATGCAATGTACACGGTGGGCTCGCAACGTCCCTGCATAATGTACAATTACATACATGTTTATTCTAAAACTGTGAAACATTTTTTAAGTACACCCCAAAATGGGTTGAGAGCGCTGCAAAAAAACTTAGGTAACTAATTGTCACAGCTAGGTTTACTTGTATCTTCACAGTTTTAAAACAGAAAAAATGCCAAGTTGATGTTCACAGTATTTTTTTACTACGTCAAAGAATATTGACAACACATTTGATAAACTTTAAACAACTATCGTAGGTACAAAAACGTCACATAGCTACAGATACATACGTAGAAAATTCAAAACTTACGTTCAACCTTAACGACTTGTAAAACTTATGGTAATAAACTTCTGAAGATCATTCGTACAATATGCAGTTCTAGAACACGATGTAAATTACCTACAAAACCTTAAATACGGTCATGCCAGTAGTGGGAGCAAGACGCATATATCTGATGCAATTCGCATCTTGCTCTCGCACGCTCGGTCACTGTACAGCTTGTAGATTATTTGCACCATGTGCTCATGCCACCAAGAAAACGACACGGAGCGACTTTCCCTATATTCCCATTTCCATTCAAAAGGACACAGAATTCAGAACACGACACTTTATCATCTTTCATCACACACCCGAGATACACACACACCTACAACCCCTCTTGGTCGATATGCCACGTTTTGTTAGAACTTAAGCCATCCATTTCCAATCAAGTCTTTCTGTCTTTAAACACATCACGTGGACTATTTTTGGGCGCTCCGTACCGCGTGAATTTAAGTCAAATCGAGCCTTAAGAAATGATACAGGAGTTGCGTTTGTTGTTGTGACGCTCCCGGATTTGCTGGAGATGGGCTAGTTGTGCTGGAGAGGGGACGTGAGGAGCTGGCGTGGTGGGTGTGGGGCTGGATCCTGGGGGGCCTTGGGGACCTGTAGGCAGCGACTGCCGTCGGCGCCGCCGCAGCGCTGGTGACAGGTTGTACTTCACCTTCGCTTGCACTAGTAGCTCCTTGAATATCTGCGACACGTTGATGTTTTCTTTCGCGGAGGCTTCAACAAAGCCGTTCTCCCAGTCCACAGTAACCACCGACTCTGTTGTGTGGAATTCTACCTGCAGGAAAAAAGAAACTTTTGTTAATGGCTATCACCAATTCACTTTTCCCTACTTAATTACACTTTTCGATGAAATATAATTAAAACCCAATATTATTAATTTATACCGTGCCGCAATTGTTGGATTTGGATGTAATTTACAGTAAATTTAGATTTTTTTAGCCGGAATGAACACACGAGTCACTAATTTATGACCCAAAATAATATTTCTTTGTTAAACCTAAATCTATGCTCGTTTCATACTAGTACTAGCAGAATGTAGAGCTCGTAAATGGTAATTTAATTATATTTGTAGTTTTTGACAATGACTAACTCGAGACAGCGACTGTATATTCTAATACCGTTTAGCCATGTCAGAGACCTTCAGGCGGCCTAAAAACTCTGACACCAGGGCTAGCCACCCGGCCTATACGAACTTACTTACTTAATGATAATTCGCTTAAAGATGAAACTTAAAGGATAAATCATCTACTCCCTTTGAAGGTTTTGTCATTTGCAACACAGTTTAAAACTAACGCAAAAGAGCTGCGACGTAGGTATTTCAAACTTTTTACCCAATATAAGTTTTGCAATAAAGTTCTTATAAAGTAATAAAGTTTGCAGTAAAGTAAGGTATCTTTATGACATTTATGATAGGAGATGCCTAATTTAAAAACGAAAGAGACTAAATCTCACAATACAGGACCACCCTAGTGTGAAATTAAGGTTCCACTCTGGAAGTCTGTTAATTTAAAAGTACCTACTGTTGACGCCTAGATGTATCATCCAATGCATTTTTCTACAATAACTAGTTCATTAGATTTCTCTTTCTGTCACATGGCAATATAGGCTAATTGAGCGATTCCTTCTCCCTTTCACCCCCACCAATCCTATATACCGCCACGCAGTCGACGATAGGAGCCTGCGTAAGAGACTCTCTTCGTGTCAATCGCTTTGCAACAACGCTAATATTGCAGTGTAATGTTTAAGTAACAAGTACGTCGGTATACGGTGTGAACTATATTTACAAAAAGGTGGACATTTGTGTGCGAATCTAGCCGAGCAGCCAGGTCCTCGGATCCGGAGAAAGTTCCAGAAGTCTGAAGGTGCGTGGTTCCTATTTTCTTTGCCTAGATATCGCTCTAATTGTCATGACATGCCATGTGATATGTAATCAGTGATCCTAGCGAATTAACAGATACAGTCCACTTAATATATTGACGCCATAAAGCCTTCGGGCGCATAACGCTTCCCGCCAACGAAACGGTCAAAGTGAAATACTTGGCCGCTTCAGCTTTTTTTGGTCCCTCTCACTGGATTATATCAAAATATCATTTTGTCGTGTCATTCCTCGATTTCTATACGAGATTATCTTAGATTTCATTGTTAAAACCCGCCTCGTAACAATTATTAAGTTGCGAAGTCTACCTTCAACTATAAAAAATGTTCGACACGTAGTTAATTCTTTACTACTTATTCCGCTCCAACCTTATAAGTGTTTGCCTTTAGAGATATTTATTTATTTTCCCCGCCCTTTAGGCATATACATTTACAAGTGTTATTATACTGACGTACCTTATTTATACCATAACATAATTATCAATACCGCGCTTATAAAAAATATCGTAACATATTTTTTTTACATGTAGGTATTTACATATTTGTTAGTTAGCTAACATTCCCGCTTATTTAACCGCTCACCGTAGTGTTTCGACGCTACACCTACATACCTATATACAATACGCTATAGTTTGTTACGTTTTAATAATTTATAATGTCCCACGAAGCGAAGATAGCTGCTCGATGCAGTACGAAAAGTCCGCGTTTAACCGTTCTGGAAGCGAAGCGAAATGCGCTGTATGAACGAATTAATACTGTTTATAACCAAGCTAAATGTTTGGATGTTCAGGATTCGGAGCAAGCCCGAGAACTGTTTCTGAGTTCTTGTGTAACGATAGAAGATATACGCACTAGTTTCCACGAGGTTCTCGATAGCTATAATGAAGCACTTCTCGAGTTTGACCCTGAAGCTACTCCTTCGTATCAAGGTTATGCCTCCTTCGAAGATCTATATTGTTATATCAAGCAGATTATTTTGAAGGTCAAACCCGCGCCCGCGTCTGAGCATTCCACTTGGCCCGCAAAAGCAAAACCAAAACTTCCAAATATTGAATTGATGTTTTTTGATGGTGATATAAAAAACTGGCCATTATTTTATGCTAGTTTTAATGCCACAGTAGGGCCAATTATGGTGGTACCATCTAACTAGCTAACCGACCTAAAGGCCTCAAATTTGCTAAAAATCCTAATCGTATTACGGAGTCACCATTTAGAAATGTCACTGTCACTGTCACATTCAAATTTTAAATCGAATGAATGAAAACCAACTAAATCTAACTACATTTAGAGATTTAGGCGAATTTGGTATTCTGGAGACACACTTTTAGAGCTGTCTGACGTCATCTTTAAGAATTTTAATGAATTGAGGTTATGTTTTTAACCAGTACCGAATTAGATGGTGGTTAAAAATAATTAAGCTCAAAAGTAAGTTATAAAGAAGAAATGCTGTGTTTTTCTCCAATTAAATGTACTTAGTTACATTTAACATAGCTGATGGTGTTCCTATAAATATTGATTTTAGTTATATTTCATGTGAATTCGCGATGACAAAAATGTTGACGAAACTGTCTTACAATGATTTTCAGCAAAAACTAGAATGAAACAGCTGGACTTAACGAGTCAAATTAATCCACCTCATCATACCGACCACATTTTTGTTGAAACAAAGAAAGGATTACCATTTTGTGGAAAGCAAAGATAAGAAGTACATTTGTACACACAGAAATGTAACTAGGTAAGTAATTTACCTAGTTACATTTCTGTCCATGCAATTTATTAATCCGTAGGATCACACTAGATGCAAGCCGCTTCCAACCGATCTTATTGGAGATCCATAGGGGAGACCTATGTCCAGCAGTGGACGTCATATGTCTGATGGATGTATGGAATGTATTAATAGTAGCTATCTAATTATAATAAGCTATCCATTACATCCAATTAGAAATGAGGATATGCATAGAAGAAGCAAAGTAATTAATATAGCTCCGCGGATTGACAAGTTGAATTAGCTGTCGGCTCGGCAGGGCCCATAGTTGGGCAACTGACAGAGTCAAGTTCTCAAATGAAGATCACAACAATCGGCAAGTGCAAAGTAGGATGTCAAAGTGTACAGATGTTATCAAGACTGCATGATTGTACTAAATGTAAGCCGCTTCCATATAGTCTTATTAGATATCTCTAGCGGAGGCCTATGTCATTAATAATTCTTATGTGAGCTTGCCTATGACAGTAGAATTGTGCTTTAAACAAACTTAAAACCCTATTTGCTAAAACATACATAGGACCCGGCATTATGGGCGGATCTCAAACTTCTTGGCCGCTGTGAATTATGCTACAAGGAGCGCAAAACCCAATCCTAACTTCAGTCAGCCTACAAGCAGCATGAGGACTGGGTTCACACAGCTCGCAGCTACATCCACAGTCGCTAACAAGTTTGATTCGACCTATACCAGCGAGAATAGTGAAATATTGCACTAGGGTAATAGTTGTAATTTGATAATTATTTATTGCTTACATTTTATAAGTTGTTATTCAGTACCCATGTTCTGGTTGCTTGTTTGTTCTACATATATGTAGAGAACGCTATCAGGTTTTGTACATTTTGGTATTTTTGTTACTGACTCTACGTTTCAAATAATTATGTAGTAGTTATACACATTTTTATCGATTAAATTAATTTCCAGATACCGCTCGATGACCAACTTTAGAAACAAGACTAGGAACTTGTGAACCAGTTCGATGTATAGTAATGGCCCTAATATGTAATCATCATCCTAAATTGATCATCGTGTCAAGACTTCAACCAGGAGCCATAACAAGATGAGGAAGATACAGATTGTTATATCGGCTAAATAAATGATAGACTATTGATTATATTGTTATTTGTATTTTCCTTGGCAGGGCAAAGCAAAACTACAGAAAGAAATAAGAAAAGATTTAATTCAATACAAAAATAATTATTCGATACAGTCATTCAATTACCAGGCAGTTTTTAATATCAATCACTTTTTATTACCCATCAGCTTTATTTTACCTATCACTTGATAAAGGTAGTTAATTACTAAAAATATATTAGTATTCAGTAGGTAAGCTTCAGCTTAACAAATAACAGTCCAATAAAAGATCACAAGAACACCACATCAATTATAATATGAAATGCTTTCTTCTATAATAGGTATTCAAATTCATTTATTTTGTGTCTTATTTATGTACAAGTCAGGTTACAATATTTATATCAATAAGTAGAATGTAACAAAACACTTATTTACAATTAATAATTTAGAACATGTGTTAAAAATAGTAGTAATGACTAATCATGTATAATATATTTATGTAAGAAAACTTAAAATGTAAACTATAGCATCACTTAAGTAGAATCATACAACTTGGCGGCAGTGATGTTAGCTACAGGCTCCCAATCCTTACTGAAGCTCACATAGCATCTGTGTGAGGATTTTGGTTATCCACAACTCATATCTAACATAGCTTGGTAGGGATTAGTGTCCCAGCCGAACATAACAGCTACCTAGTGGTGTGTCTCGGTCTATTTATACAATATTTAAGGACTTTTATAGGCTAAATCAACTTACAGACCGAATCATACAACTTGTCGGCTGTGATGTTAGCTACAAACTGCGGATAGCCCGATCCTGACTGAAGCTCACTTCACATCTGCGCTTAGGGTTGGGTTAGGTTAGGTTAGGATAAGTGTACCAGCCGAACATAATAGCTACCTAGTTGTATGTCTCGGTCTATTAATACAATGTTTAAGGACTTTTATAGGCTATATCTAACTTTTTGGCTGCTTTGAAGTTAGCTACGAGCTGTGCAAAACCCAATCCTGACAATCTCACATAACAGCTGCGTAAGGTTTGAGTTTTGTGCAGCTTGTAGCTAATTTAGAACATAAATATTTTACAGACCGAATCATACATCTTGTCAGCTGTGATGTTAGCTACAAACTGCAGATAGCCCGATCCTGACTGAAGCTCACTTCACATCTGCGCTAGGGTTGGGTTGTCCGCAGCTTGTAGCTAACATCACAGCCAAGTTTTAAAATTGAACATTTAAGCAACCTGCATCTAGCACTAACACAGACACAAACACTGATATTTTACACAATTTCACATTTTAGGGAGTTTGCCTTCTCATGGTTTGTCTTAGTACAGTCATTGGTGTTTTCAATGTAGTAATCTTTAGTAGTAAGCTTGGAAAGTGCTGTAGACCACCTGCAGACGTTTTAGCCGCTGCTGATCTGAAAATAAAAACAACATTTATATAGGTACTTACAACTTTTTTAGTTTTGAGAAAAGTTTATTTTCCTGGAAACAAGATGACAATAGAAGTCTGTATTTTCCTGTAATTAGCGAATACCTACCTATTTACAGCCTGTTTAGCTTATTAACTGCTCAAAAAGCCTTGTTATCTTATTACGATCAATTCGTTTAAGCATATTTCTTGTCCGCCGCAGCAATACCTATTGTGTGTGATAACGCCTTTGGATCCTTTATATATATGTTTTACGCTGGCTGGGACTATTATTTACCGAAGCAAAGCAAAGCAAAACGAAATAAAAACCAAACAATTTTGTTTTGTAAAATATAATAATGGTGGGAGTGTTGCCACAATATGAATTAAAAAAACCCCGGCTTTACTTTCGTCCCGGTGTCTTACGTTGTTGTTTTGTTTTTAATGTGATGAAATACGTTATACAAACGATCTTGGTAAAGTTTTATATCGCGGAAATGAATATTTTTTTTAAATTAATGTATGCATTTTATACGCTTATGATTAACAACAACAATACCTCTAAACTTTACTCAAAACTAAAATCCTATTGACGGATAGTTGTTCTACTAAAAGAACCATTTGCGCTGCATATGTGCACTTGCACTGAATGCGTTCTGTGGTCTGTGGCTCTTTTTCTGATTTTCAAACGTATACGTATTAACTTTGACAGATAGTACGAAAGATCCGCAAAGTTGCGTATATGACCTAGCCGTCTTCATACAAGTTTAATACTTACCTACGTCAAAAATAATGTTTCTGGGACTCTATTTCTGAACTTTGAACGGTTTGTACGCTTACGGCACTTCGACAGATTGTGTAAAGAATCCGTAAAGTTACGTTTACGTCCTTGCTGTCTTCATACAAATTCCGTATACGGCCGAGCCAATACGAAAGTCAAAAACAATGCCCCGGGGGCACGATTTTTGAATTTCGAACGCATCAGAACTTTGACAGATTGTATGGAGAATCCGTAAAGTTGCGTATTCGTCCTAGCCATTTTCATACAAGTTCCATATACGGTCGTGTACGAAACTTAAAAATCATGCCCCTGGGGCATCCCTTTTGACTTTCGTACGGTTCAGACGTGTAGGGAGCTTGTATGGAGGGAGAATGAACTTTACTACGGATTCTTCATAAAATCTATGAAAGTTCCGTATACGTTGAAGTCGTTCGAAGTTCAAAATAGAGCCCCAGGTCACTTGCTTAAATGTTTTTATTTATGAAGCCCGAAATACTATTATAAAAATTGTTTAAGCAATAATATGTGGAAGTGGTAATTAACTTGTAACACTGACTACCTCTTTCTTAATTTTTAAATCGACGAAGCCACAGATAATATTAAAAAATTGAACTAAATCGCTGTCAAGCCGGTCACTTGATGGTGTGTAGACGGCATTACATTATATTTTTAAGTACATTTTTTTATCTGTGAACTTCCTTTAGATGAACCTAAACAGAGTTAGCCATCGTTCAATTTTTAACTAAGTGGTGCCTTTATAATAGCAGTTTCTGACTAATTAACTTTAATTTAAGCAGTCACTAACTTTAGAGAATTTTAACGTGGTGACTTTGGAATTGGGCCTAGTGCACCAAAACTCATCGTTAACGAACGCAGATAAATTATATTATTTAATAGGTAAACTATCATCGACCGCCCAGTCTTCATTTGCTGGTATCATTCCCAGTGCCGAAAATTACGAAGTGATTTATCAAACTCTTCTCGATAAATATCAAGATGTCAGATTGTTAGGTTCTAAGTACTTAGATGAGGCCCTCAGTCTTCAATTAAATGGTTCTCCGTCTACGACTAACTACCAATTATTTATCGACAAGTTTGTTGTCGCTATTAGCTCGCTCAAAACGTTAAAAATTAATGATCTGTTGGATTTTATATTGCTGCATATAGCTACGCAGAAGTTTGATACAGAAACTAAGCGTGCCTTTGAAATGTACTCTCGTGATAAAAGGTTACCTACTCTCGACGAATTTATCGAATTCATCAAAAAACAATGTCGAATCTTTGAGAGTACGCAACCTACCGCAGGTATTAATAATACGAAGTACAGTTCTAAGCCTCCTGCTAGAACCAACCGCCAGCCAAATCCACAGTCATATGTTACATGTTCGGCTTCTGATAAATGTTCACTGTGTAATTATGCGTCTCATGATCACTACTTTAAATGTACCGCATTTGAAAAACTTTCACCTACTGAACGGTTTAAGTTTATAAAAAATAATAACGCGTGTGTGAACTGCACCAGTCGCACACATAAAGCCGTTAATTGTTCATCAAAATCGAATTGTCGCATTTGTTCTCAGCGACATCATTCAATGTTACATTTTAATGATAACAAACCGCGCTCCGAACCCGCTACCCCGTCTTTGACAACCGCGCATCCATCCGCTACGCCACGGGCGCCTGTCCCTACCGCGATCGAGCCGCAGTTATCGCAACGCACCGATCTATCGCTATGCACGACATCCATCGCTGCTTCGCTTTCCGCGCGCACTGAGTCATCGGCCGATAAGCAGCAGTCGGTATCTACCTGTACAACGGTGCTGCTAGCTACCGCTCAGGCGATTGTTTACGATGCAAAAAACAGACCGCAAATTATTCGTTGTTTATTGGATAGTGCATCTCAAAGTAATTTCGTAACTTATGAATGTTGCGTGCGTCTTGGATTATCAAACAGTGTGATACCTTCACGTACGGTTGTTAGAGGAATAGGAGGTACAGAAAACCCAGTTAAGGGTTCTGTACAATTTAAAATATGTTCACGATTTAATTCGAACATAAATTTTGATTTAGACACGCTTGTAATCGACCGCATAAGCGATACTCTGCCGTCGGCCGTAGTCGATAAGGCTGCGTTTACACACCTCGAATCACTACCGCTCGCCGACAAAGATTTCGCAACTCCCGGACCGATCGATTGCTTGGTCGGAGCATCGGAATTCTCGCATCTGCTGTTACCCGGAGTGGTGCATAGCACTCATAAAGATATACCACCCGCGATTCAGACTGTGTTAGGTTTTGTAATTATGGGTTCCGCGCCTACATTGAATACCGTTCACAATAGTTTATCAACTGTATGTTGTTCTGTTGTCCATGACTCGATGGACACGCTCTTCAAGCGATTTTGGGAACTTGAAGATATAACCGCGCCGCCCGCTCTAAGTCCGAATGACCTTGAGTGTGAGGAGTTGTTCCGCGCTACCACCGTTCGTGATGACAGTGGTAGGTATGTCGTCGCATTACAAGTTTCGTGACGACGTATATTTATTAGGCGATTCATACGCTGCCACTCTTAGACGCCTTAAATGTTTAGAACGAAAGCTAGATGCATCGTTAAAAATCCGCGCCGCTTATAATGACGTAATACGTGATTATATAAATAAGGGCTACCTAAGTCCTGTAGATTTAAATACTGATGACGTCACTCGACCTTCATATACGATTCCACATCACGGTGTGGTACGTGAAGACAAAACGTCGACCAAGCTTCGCTGCGTTTTGGACGCCAGCTGCAAGTCTTCTTCTGGTCATTCGCTTAACGACCTTCTCCACGCTGGTGCTAATATACAAGGTGACTTGTTTAGCATCCTTATACATTACCGCTTATTTAAAATAACGTTATCAGCTGATTGTCGTCAGATGTTTCTGCAAATTGGAGTACGCGAACGTGATCGTAGGTATCAACGAATTTTATATCGCTTCAGTACGGATGATCTAGTTACTGTATACGAATTTAACCGCGTTTGTTTCGGGCTGAAATCCAGTCCATTTCATGCACTGCGCGTGGTTCGCCAGCTGATCGCCGACGAAGGTGATAAGTTTCCCGCTGCAGCCGCCGCTGCTTCGTCATGCCTTTATATGGATGACATAGTTACTTCTGTCATGAATGAAACGCAAGCTATCACGCTCAGTGACGAGCTGATCAAACTTTTCAAAATGGGTCAATTTGATCTAGTCAAGTGGACTAGCAATTCTGATGCTGTACTTGCCCACATACCAGATACACATAAAGAATCTCATGACAAAGTGTTCGAGGAGTCAGTCCCACATAAAATTCTGGGACTATACTGGGATAAATCATACGATTGTTTCCGCTTTGTAGTCAACGCTCCAGATGATATGTGTACGAAGCGCTCCATATTGTCTGCGATAGCGCGACTATGGGACATCATGGGATACGTGGCACCGGCCATCTTGTACGCAAAGCTGCTTATTAAAGAACTTTGGCTGTCAAAGTGTGACTGGGATGCCGAGCCTCCCTCTCATATCGTCAATGACTGGATGCATTTCTGTAAAGAGCTTCCCTTACTGAACACTCTGTTTATTCCCCGGCATCTGGGTATTGTGGAGAATTGCGAAGTCAACGTCGTAGGTTTCGCCGACGCGAGCGAACGAGCATATGGCGGTGTAGTTTATCTACAAATCCGTGCAGGTTCAAAGTATACTGTGCGACTAGTGTGCGCAAAGTCTAAAGTGTCACCTGTCAAGGTTGTTTCTATTGCACGATTGGAACTTTGTGCAGCGGTTTTGTTGTCACAGCTGCTTCGAAAAGTCTTAGATATCATAACCCCGCGTTATGCTGTTAGCAATGTCTTTGCGTTCAGTGATTCCAAAGTTGCACTCTGTTGGATAAACGCGTCTCCGCATCGTTGGCAGACTTTTGTCGCCAATCGAGTAGTCAAAGTGACAGAAAATATTCCCGCGAGTCGATTCTTCCATGTTTCTGGCTCCGATAACCCCGCAGACTGCTTATCACGTGGTCTTACCCCGGAAAAGTTAGTCGACCATCCTTTATGGTTTTCTGGACCTACTTGGATCATGCGTGATCCAAGTGAATGGCCCTCAAATAAATTAGATACTAATGAATGCGCAGTCGTACCTGAACAAAGGGCTCAAGTGCACGTCACAACTAGTCCAGAAGACGCCCCGCTTTACGCGCTCGCACGACGATTTTCGTCGTATTCTAAATTATTACGCGCGATTGTTTTCGCTTACCGCTTCATGAAAATATTGCCCCGTGGAACTTCTATAACGGCTGCAGACTTAGAGTTTGCAGAGAATAAATTAATACGCACCGTTCAAGATGTTCATTTCTCCCGCGATAAAGTTAGTCTAACTAAAGATGAACAATGTTCACCTGCTTTAAACAAGCTAAGACCTTTTCTCGATGGTCACGGTCTTATCCGTGTCGGAGGTCGCTTGTCGAATTCCGCTGAGGAATACACACTTAAGCATCCCTCAGTCTTACCGCGCCGCGATCACGTCGTTGAGTTGATTGTTGATCACTATCACCGCAAGCACTTGCATGCTGGACCAGAGCTTCTCATGTCTTTGTTAAGGCACAGATTCTGGATCCTTGCTGCAAGACGCATTATACGCCATCGCATTTACAAATGCAACGTGTGCTTTAAATCGAAACCGCGTCCGTTATGTCCGCTGATGGCCGATTTGCCTAGTCATCGCGTTAACCAGGTTGACAAAGGTTACTCACATGTGGGCGTCGATTATGCAGGCCCCCTGAGATATACTCCCAATCGCGGTCGGGGGGTAAAGAGCCGCAAGGCTTGGTTATGCATTTTCACCTGCCTTACTACGCGTGCAACACACATTGAAATTGCGACAGATTTAAGCACTCTGAGTTTCATTAATGCGTTTAAACGCTTTCTTTCTAGACGCGGACCCGTTCAGTGCGTATATAGTGACAATGCAACCTGTTACTTAGGAGCACGATCATATCTCCGCGACTTATACAAATTCTTAGATGAATTACGCCCACATTTAGAAGTAGAGTTTGCCGAAAATCGTATCGAATGGAAATTCATCCCGCCCTCTTCTCCGCACTGGGGAGGTTGTTGGGAAAGTATGGTGAAGATCATTAAAACTCACTTGTTTAAGGCCATAGGACAACAAACCGTATCCTATGAAGAGCTTCTCACGGTCCTTACGCAGATAGAAGCTCTTGTTAATTCGCGCCCTCTGGTGCGAAACGGCAATAGTAGTGACCCCGCAGAGCCTTCAGCTCTTACACCGGCCCACTTTATTCATACCTTGCCACTTTCATCGCTTCCCGCGGCTCAGGTTACGCCGAGAGACTTGGTGCACAGGCATAATTTAATAGACGGTATTGTGCAATCGTTTTGGAAACGTTGGCGTGCTGAATATCTACATCAGCTGCAGGCGCGAACTAAGTGGAATGTTCCCTCTGTTCCCATAGAGGAGGGAACGGTCGTCATTATCAAAACTGATAACGCCCCGCCTCTTGCTTGGCCCTTGGGTGTCGTGGAAAAGGTTTATCCGTCTAAGGACGGCACTACTAGAGTCGTATCTGTGAAAACTTCAAAGGGCAGCTACCTTCGCCCGGTAGTTAAAATATGTCCCTTGCTTACTCAATAATTAATTACATATATTCATTTTATATATATTAAAATACTTTGTTTATCCGCATATTATTTTCCCGCATATATATCTACCGCGTATTATACTATATTTAAACCGCATTTATATAATATTGGTTTCTTAAAGGCAACCCTTTAAGGGCGGGGGTGATGTTGACGCCTAGATGTATCATCCAATGCATTTTTCTACAATAACTAGTTCATTAGATTTCTCTTTCTGTCACATGGCAATATAGGCTAATTGAGCGATTCCTTCTCTCTTTCACCCCCACCAATCCTATATACCGCCACGCAGTCGACGATAGGAGCCTGCGTAAGAGACTCTCTTCGTGTCAATCGCTTTGCAACAACGCTAATATTGCAGTGTAATGTTTAAGTAACAAGTACGTCGGTATACGGTGTGAACTATATTTACAAAAAGGTGGACATTTGTGTGCGAATCTAGCCGAGCAGCCAGGTCCTCGGATCCGGAGAAAGTTCCAGAAGTCTGAAGGTGCGTGGTTCCTATTTTCTTTACCTAGATATCGCTCTAATTGTCATGACATGCCATGTGATATGTAATCAGTGATCCTAGCGAATTAACAGATACAGTCCACTTAATATATTGACGCCATAAAGCCTTCGGGCGCATAACGCTTCCCGCCAACGAAACGGTCAAAGTGAAATACTTGGCCGCTTCACCTACTAACACTATTTTAAGCAAGATCAACATTTACTAACTTCAAACCATGTAAGTTATTGACCAAATAAACATTATGTTTTTGTTTACACATAAAATATTCTGTCATGAATTTGTTAACTTTATTTATCTCTTTAAGTAAAACCAACGTGGTAGAATACCTGGATTATTGTACTCGAATGAGCGTGGGAAATGACGGTACTCAGGGAAAAGTATCTGCCAAATTAATACTTACACTGACCCAGTATTAATTTGGCAGACAGAATAATTCAGAATGCAATCGAGCAGCTGATATTTTTACTTAGACACAACATGATGAGTACACTACAAGGACATAGGTAGTCCGATTTCAGGGAACTTTACCGGTGTTTTCGCCTTACCTTTTGACCGTAACGTCTCAGATTGGTTTCATATTAAGGAGCCTGGTTTTTGAAGTGAAAACTGAATGTAAAACTCGCGTCAGGACACGTGACCTAATCGAAAACTCGTTAAGACGGAGGGAGACCGGATTCACTTTGGAGAGTGCGCCCAGGAGTTGCACAATCTGGTCCCACCAGCCCCTTTCTTCTATCGTACGGCTAGACAGACGCGACCAAGGCGCCACCCTTTTATGGTGGACATTCCGCGCGTTAGAACCAAGCGTTTCGAATCGTCATTCTTCATACGAACAGCCAGAGTGTGGAACGCTTTGCCTGGGTCTGTCTTCCCGCTTAAGTACAACGTGGGCGTCTTCAAATGCCGAGTAAATAGGTATCTTCTAGGTAAGCGTACTACAACCTACACCGCTTATCTGCTCAACATCAGGCAGTATGTGGTCAAACGCAAAACTATTCAGAATTTAAAAAAAAAGATTAACCACCGGCACGGCGTAGGACAGGAAGTAATATGGGGGAGTCTTTCTACCGCACGGCGAAAATGTATGCCTGCTCCTGCTGTTTCGTTTAAGCAGCGTAGGACGCTTACGAGAGTGTGCGTGTGTGATATTGTATTCTACCACATAAATAATAGTACTTTTGTACTCGTGCGAAATTATTCCCTAACCATTCAAAAAAAATTCAAAAATGCACAACGTTAACGTTCAAGTTTTCACTTCTGCCGGCACTCCCGAAGTGCAACCCGTTGTTTTTTGTCCACACTTGGCAACGTTAGCGCCCGGAAGTGTTGGTCAATTATTGGTGACTTTGGCGATGAAAAGATCTATCAATGACGAGACTGCAATTGACGAGAAATCTTATGCTCGGATAGTTATGATGAAGAAAGCTAAAGTTATGTAAATCTATGAGGGATCAATACTATATAAGAACTTATTCCGTCTTAATTGCAACCAGTTCCTAAGGCTCAAACTCCAGCAAAGCAGAGCGAAGATTTGCGGGGCTGGACAGAGAATTATAGATCTTAATAGGTATTGATAGAGATAACACGTAACTTGTTATTATGCTACTGCTCCACCTGCGTCATAACGAGTAAAACACACTTATTAAACCGTTACGTTGACGTGGTCTACTTTTTAACGCGTTAAACCGCGTTAAGCGTTACGTAACGGCTTAAATAGCGCGATAATTAACGCTAACGCGTGGACGCAGGTGGAGCAGTAGCATTACACATAAGTAATGAGTATGAGAAAATATCGTATTGGTTTAGAGATCAGCGTTATATAAATTCGGTTACGATTGTATTTTGGTCACGATTGTTCGCAAGTAAAATAAATATGCAATTTATGTTGTGGAATCACGAGGCTCTAACGTGGTGCTCGTCTCTACAACATCTCCGCTAGTCACTTATATAAACTGGCCAACAACAGCCACTGACAGCCCACTTTGTCGTGGCTGTTTGCAGGAAAACGAAACTGTAAAGCATGTTCTGTGGAATTGCAAAGCCACAGAAGACATTAGAATAGCTAACGGATTGAATGATGCTTCTGCACTATCATTAGCTTTGTCATCTACATCGCCATCATTTCATTCACCGTCTAAGCTACTGGAGCAGTTATGCCAGCGGCCCAGAGCCACGCTCTGCCCCTACTTACTTTAAATTAGAATTAGAACTTCTCCGCTATGCTACAATTGGGTGGAGTTTGGGCCTGAAGTGGTACTAGTTGGAAGAGTGAAAGCAAGTTTAATGAGCCCCGATACATTTCGTTGTTTTATGAGTAAAGTTGGAACTATCTTGGGTAAGATGTACGAAACAAGGTGCCGGGGGCCTACTTTCTTCCATGCGCTAGGGATTCCCTAATCACATTTGAACAGATCACTAGCTTTTTCTCGCGACTTCGCCTGCATGATATTTTAGTTTTGTACTATCCCATAGGAGCCCCAAGCTAAAAAAAATCGTTTCCCTTCTTTTCTCGATCTGATTCATTTCGCGTGAATATTTTATGCACGTTTCACTGACACACAAAAAATATCGAAATAAAATACTTATAAGCTTTTTTTACTGGTAACAAGTTAATAAAATTAATTAGCTGACAAAATGGATTTCATAACATTAAATACCAATAGAAACTAAACTTTATAAAATTTACTACATGTCATAAACTACGCGACACGAAAACTAAAAGAATTTTTCTCAATTTTTGAAACGTTAGAATCATTTCTAACATAGATTTTCAGGCATAGATTTTCAATTCTCGTTCCTGCTCTTACTCGGCCCACGACACTTTACGCATTGGTTCACCCGTTCTAATGATCCTATTATCGAGCCATATGTGGGGTGTCGAAGACGTGTGAGCAACGAGCTCTCGGAATCGTCGAACAATGGATCAAATACCATCGAACGTGATTTAATTGTGTTCGGAAAATTTCTCGCCCGTTTTCATATCTTGTTTCTGCTATCGTTTCGACGTTAACAACGCAATTTGCTATCGAGTTTACGAGTTTGAAACTGACTCATTTGCTAACTACGCACTAGTGGTTTCGAGTGGGACTACGTAATTTTAAGCTGTAAATAGGTATATGTAGTGTTTGTAAAAATGAATTATGAGTCATGCTGTGAATGGAGACCGGAAAAAAATACAGAAAAAGTATTAGAACTAATAATTAGGTACTATTTGTGTTCTTATATATATATGTTTTGTATAAGTAAATAACTATAACTAGATAACTATAAAAGCTAAAAATTAGATTTCAAAACAGTGTGTATGGGTACATACTTAGTAATAAAATGTTTACATGAGTGTCGATGTGAATTAGGTACAATATCAAACAATAAATAGTTTTAAAACGCAATAGCTATGAAAGCAATAAAAATACCATAAAAGCAATAGGAAAAAAATACATTTATTTGAAAAAAAAAAAACAGAATTTTCAACCAAACTAATTAATAAATGTTCTTTATATTCTTTATTTATTTATGCATACATTATACACAAAAATTATATACAATTAATAAATCAAAGAAGTAATTAGGCAGCATGATTTATCAATGCTTTATATACGGTATTCATTCATGCCTTTTGACATTAGACTGCATTAGCCTTATCAAAATTCCCGCAATTTTTACTAAAGTCAAACTGGTTCGAATCGCTCAATGAATCACAGCGCTATTTATATACAGGTTGCTCCAAAATGTTGTTTTAGAAAATTGTACATTACTAAGTAAATAGCTTTATTTATCAAATTCTAAATATGTGGAAGGCTTTAAAACAGAATGCCAGATTTCAGTTAATGTCGACGTCAGCTATATCTACCCTTTTTATCTTATTTTTTATTTCATAATGTACTGTACTGTACCATCCTTTTTAATAGTCCACTTCAGGACGTACCTAGGTCTGCCCACGAAGGGTGATTGAGCCATATCTGCCACGCTAGCCTAGTGCGGGTTGTTAGATTTACATACGCCTTCGAATTTCTTCTACGGACATAAGCAGGTTTCAATATGATGTTTCCCTTCACCGAAAAGCCCACTTAGTGTGAAAATCCGTGGGTACATAAATTCCAAAAAACTCATTGGTACAGGACCGGGATTTGAAAAGACGTTACGATTGTGAGGCGGGTATCATTACCACTAGACCACCACGACCAAAATATACACCAATACCTTATACCCGACTCATTCTTTCCCAATAAGCCCGCAGCAACATGTGCGGAAAGCGCAGTGTTCCGGCAACTGGCCACCAACATCGTAACGTCTTCCGTTCACGGCGTCATAACTGCCAACTAATATAATATTATGCTCACGGGCTTGCCCTGTCATCGGCTATGGAACTTAATTATTGAAACAAAGTATTATGCATTGTATTTTGACGATATGAGAAAACGGGATGGAATGGAAGACGAAGTTAAAAGTCCAAGATATTATACTGTACCTACTCATCATTACAATATGTTTTAATTGAAAGGGTTGTTTAAAGTGTAAAAGTGTTTTCGTTATTCTGAATAGGTTAAAATTCTAAAAATGGTTTGATGAAGTAAATTCTTTAGTTTGATCTATTAATGGCATAATATTTACAATATACTGTGTATACTTTAAGGACAAGCCATCGGCTCTTAAAATACAGTTTTCAACTAGTTTAGGAGACTTTGGGTCAAATATTACTAAAAACATTGTTATCATTTTATGTCCTAAATAAACGATTTATTATTTATTTATTTATGACCATCAAATTTTACGGTCTGACCATCCTTAAAATAGAAACACAAAATTACTTGTTCCGTATTTGACTGTACGGAAGTATTTTGGGGTTTGGTTGCATTGTAACAGTAGGTTATAATGATGATTTTCTAAGAACATGTTCGCCATCCAAACATAAAACCCGGATTGATTCCGAACTTTCACAGTTTAAAATGACTTGTAATAAAAGTGAATGATGTAAAATTTCACAATATTACTAAAATTTCATTTCAAAATCGTAACAACTAGCAATATTACCCCCTTAAAACCTATATTTAGTTCGCTTCGCTGGCATGGATATTCGTCTCAGAATTAGCTAAATAACTATAACTAACTGTTATTGTTGTTTGTCACAGTAAATAGTATTCCGAAATTACGTTTACATCGTGCTGCTACCACTTTGTCAGAGATCTACTCCACCTATCATCACTGACTCTGGCCAAGTGTCCGGCCTAACGACATGCGTTAAATTATGTTAAATGGAAATAACATGAATATATTTAGTAAATAGTATAATCTTTTTTAAGAAAATTTATTGTTTAAAAACCTAAAAGCAATATTACCTAGCTGTTACACCCAACCCATTATTTCTCAATAAGCTTTGTAGCAATATGTGTTCCGGCCACTCGCTAACATTGTACTCGTACTCGTACCTTCCGCCGTGGGCGCGCCCTGTCGTCGGCTATGAAATATAAACAAAGTACATTGCACTGATACAAAGCCAGACATATGTATGCGGGAAGTGCAATGTTCCTCTAGCTGGGCTGGCACGGATATTGAGCTGGAGAACCTCAGAGATAGCTGGTAGTTTGTCGCCAGTTGTGCCGTAAATCACGATGAAATTAAACAATTTGAGGTGTACGACTGTAAACGTATAACAACTTGGACCTACAGTGTAGCAAATTTGCTGTTGCGATTTTCTCAGTAAATGTTAAAATTTTTGTTAGTGTTGCTGAGGTTTCAAGAGACAAAAAGGGGTACCCAGATAAACTTTGATGGTGTATACAACTCGTATTAGTCAGTTAGAAACCTAAATTGTACTGTTTTGTCCCTGTAATTTATTCTTTATGTAATGTGGTTGTTTAATAAAGTGTTATTGTTTGTTTGTATTAAGTAAACATTTCACAATAAATACGTTGACGAATACTTACTAGAGTTACGAGTACACGGAGTACATGAGGTATGGCTGATTTAAGAAAAAAAAATCTACACCGGTACTTACTGCACTTAAACAACCAAATATACCAAAGGTAGAAACTGAATTCGTAATTTATTCTTGTAAGCGACTGTATTCAATGTTTTGGAACTGTAGCGTAGCTATGAGATGTTTCCATGCGATCACAGATTTTAATCAACGGAGTGCACAACAGCCTTGCAAAAGAAAGTTCATGACTTGTTTACCAGTCTACATGATACATTATATTTAAGTTTTCGTTGCTTAATGTACCTACCTCATTGCAATAATATTTTAACATTTTCAATATTTTGGAAATACAATTTTTTTTATTTCAAAGCTATGCAATTCCTATCTTTTAAATATTTTTCGAAGCCATGTATTATCTCTTACACACTCGAATTTTCAATACTCATAATTTTACTATTGCAGAGATTGAATTAGTGCCTACTACATAAATCACTCTAACATAATATACTGTTTTAAGTAATAGTGGTTTCCACACTAAGCAATCCTGCAGTCACGACAGCTTTTGGATTGTTTATCACAAAACTATCTTTTTGAAGTCTTTGACTGTACAATAAGGGCCAAATCAGTACTTATGAGCTTAAAATATCTGGCCTAGAAAAGCTGCAGTAGTACCTGTCAGACGGGAAAGCAGTTCTTCTTAGCTTCCGGCTGGGCAGACCGTTCTCACGACAGGCGTTCCATATTTCACACGCGCGACGCCCGGAAATTCAATTTTACCCACACACTCTGGGTTCAGCTTTACAAATAAATAATGTCTCATGAATCCTGACTGCTGGGGATATAACTTGTCATAAATACTATACTTTACTGTGACGTTTGTTTTATAATGTCCTATTTTCTATCCCGAGTTTCAGTTGTGAGCGCGAGTCAGACTTTACTAGTATTGAATGTACAGATTTTGGAGTTTATTTATTGTACGGAATTTTTCTATTTATACGAGTTGTGACATCTAAAATATATTTTGGAAGCTCTCACTTTATTACTTTGTTGTTTTATAACCCATTGATTTACTTCAGCTTCAAAATTCAGTTTTGAAATGTTTGTCACCTTTGGTTTTGGTTTAAAATAAAGTAATGAAAATGCTTCCGATAAAATATGTAATTAATGATGTTTGTATTCTGATAAACTTTTATTTGATTTTATATTTTGTTCAGTTTGAAAAACGGAATAAATGCGAACATGCATGTAATTTTATCTGTGTACATACCTACTGTATGTATTGTAAGCAATTACCTGACATTTTAAATCAAACCACAGACATTGGGGATTTAACCTTGTAAAAATGTAAATAGTTTAACCGCAATTCTCCGGAGTGAAAACATTTTAAAAGTACTTACTTTTATTTTATTCTGTATATGTATAGGTAGGTTTTATATTTTGGCGCATTTGTAAATATTAGGTAGTTTAGAATTATATTTCAATGTTTTTTAAGTTAGAAAAATAAACGATTTCTACTTTTAAAAGTTTGATATTCTAGATTTGTTGTATTATTACTAGTGAAAAACAAAAAAACCTATCGTGCGACGAAAACACTGTAGGTATTGTGGCGTAAAGCGTGATTTTTCTGTACCTACTTTTGTCCATGTTAATACTTCTGTCTTTTTGTGTCTGAGTGTTACGTGATCGCTTATGAAAGGATTAATTTTCTATTTGAAAAGAAAATTATACGCTCTATATTAATACTATGGACAAAACAGAGAATAATCATATTTTCCCGTAAGAAGAATTAGTAAGGAACTAACGTTAAGAATCAAATTTTAAACATACCTGCCTGTCACCCTTCTCTGCAAGGTCCACCTTATTCCCAACTACGACAATTGGTACCGCTGTACTATCTTTAGTTTCATGGATCTGATCTCTCAGTGCTCTAACTTCAGCAAAACTGTCCGCATCGGTAATGTCATAAACCAGGATGAATGCGTCAGCAGATTGCATCGACAATGCTCTCATCGCAGGAAACTCATAAGCTCCAGATGTATCTAAAATATCCAGTGTTAGTCTTACTCCTGACACGTTAAAATCTCCATGATGCATCTCTTCGATAGTCCTTTTGTATTTAGGCGAGAATGTGGTGTAGAGAAATTGTGATATGAGCGAGGATTTTCCCACTTTGGCGGCGCCTAGGACTACGATTTTGTGTCTTACTGCGGTGTTATTGAGGTTCCCGCTGCTTGATACTGTGTCTTCGGTTCTTTCAGTTCTGAAACAAAGTAAACAGAATTCATTATTGCTTTCGGATACCCGATCATTCATGTTATCGTGATGTACATATGGTTTTATGTGGACAAATCGTCACAAAGATATCTAATTGAAAATCCAGACATTGTGTGATATTTGTTTGGTATTCTAATATTTAATCTGATTTATAGATATCGCAATTATAAGCCAAGATTCCACTGCAACAATATCCCGCTCATAGCGTACACGGTTCTAAACAATTTTTAACTTATTTATATGAATAGGAAATTATTTTATATTTAAACAGGGTTTGTCTTGCGAAATGCGGCCGCAGGTATTAAAATTTTAAATACCTACAACATTGCGGCCACATTTCGAAAGGTAACCCTGTTTTAAATAAATTCTCCTATTTATATAATTACGTAAAAAATTGGTTAGAACCGTGTACGCTATGAGCGGGATGTTCATAAGGTGGGATCTCATATGCCGCAATTACGGATTAACAAGGCCTTTGAGATACACAATATCAGTGTGATCAACGTACTAAGTAAATATTTAGTGAAAATTAGCCCATTCAGATTCCAGTTTATTTTGATGTATGTACCAGCGTCTTAAGCCGCGAGTCAGATTAGTATTTGGATACTTTCTATAGTTTCTATGATAAGTTAATAGTTAAAAAATCACCGGCTTGGTATAAACAACGGGTACGTCTACCATTGAATCCACCAACTCCAAAATAACGCTAAGTTAACTAAGTAAAACCTTTTGTATCACGGGCAGCTTGAACTAGGATAACATACATACATAAACACATGGTTCTGAATCTCACAATTCAAGAAAATTTGAAGTAACATTTCTGTCAGCGAATACGTGTTCATTCAGCGAATGTACCATTTGTGCGTAAATAGTAAGCCCACTGGATTATGAATGTACACATTTTAGACCAAATTCGTTAAATTAAGCTGATGTGGTTACATTGGTTTACCTACGTCAGAACGATGACATGGCGGTCAGTTTACTTTTGCTTGTTATATTCAGTAACTGAGATTTTTGTACAAATTAGGTAAACTGGTAGGAAACTATTTGAAAACTTCGCAATGAGAAACTACTAGGGAAATTATAAAGACTAAGACTCAGACTTCACTATTCTTCATGAGATGAACTTTTTAACAATGTTTTTATTTTAAATATAATCGGTATTTCTATTCGATGTAACGCCTAGTGTTTTTTATTTTACATACGAACTCAATTGGGTTATCAAGCGGTGCAGTTTTTTTATTTACAAAAATAATTATAGGATATATGTATAGGTATGTAAGATAAAACATAAAAAAAAACACGAAATTGAGGAGGAGAAATACGCTAATCATGGGTAGGTATTGTAAGTATAGAACATTTCAAAAATACTTGCAAGCCTTGAAGTTAAGACCCAGTTAATTTAGAAAGTATTGAAAAAATCAGTTGCTATTAAACTTTGGTTTCTTTTACTTTAAACTAGAATCGATACTGAACATCTGATTTCGGTTTTGTTTTTAGGGTTTCCATGAAATATCTTTACAATGAATTCCTGTCGATTTAGTACCCCAGTTCTATTTATACCTTATATTTACTGAAGTAGGTACAAGTACATGAAAGATAAAAGGGACGTAAACGTAGCACCGTAACAGGAAGTAGGCAAGTAGCACAAACAGTTGCTAATATTACCTTGTGACGATTTCCTTAGACCTTGCAGAAATGCCGATATCGTTGCGATTATACTCGTACATAGCGCTTCTTTTAGATTAAAGTAAAGTAAAGTAATTTATTGGCCTTATAACATCTCGTCATATTGGGCAAGTCATTTACAGTAATTGCTTAAGAACTAATGAACTTAAAAATTCAATGACACAATAAAATTATTTACTATTATTTACATCATTATTTTTAAAATATTATATTAGAATTAGAATAGAATTGATGTCAAAAATTTAAACAATGGATTTCAATTTATATTAAAAGAATAATTGTTAATTACTTTTATAAAATGTCAGTATATGAGATTAATATTAAGCTATTCAGTGAATCTTTTACCAAATTATTGTTGGTGTTGATGTTATGCCGTCTTATAAATCAATGAATACCGGCACGCATGAAAAAACATGACTCATTGTCACGTTCCGCGTGAGCTGAGCGTGCAAGCGAGAGCGCGAAACAAGCGATAGAGAGGCACGATCAGCCTAAGCGTTCTGCTTGTGACACATATAACATTATCACGTAAAATTATCGTCCGTAAGCTAATTTTACAGAAAATTAATTCTTTTTGCTATTTAGATATTTAACCTTAATCGCCAAAAATGTAAAAGAATATAATGACATTCGGTTTTTACGTTTACGCGGTTTAAATCAACAGGTAACATAGGGGTCTTCCAGTGGAGCCAGTGTTGACTAAAGTAGACTATAAAGAAGCTAGGGTAAACAGAAAAAAGCCGTAGATTTTGCTACGTCGCTATGGTTACGGTCGTAGGCCGTAGATTACGTGTTTTTTGACACGAAACCCGTAGAACAATTTAGTTGCCGTAGCATATTGATCCCATTACGCCTTAATATCTTGTTCATCTTGCTTTGTTACCTCTTTACTACTTGTTATTCGGTATTTTTTTCAGTAAAAAGTAAGTGCGAACAGGCTGGGCTAGCTATGGTTTAAGAGTTTTTAAGCCGCCTGAAGCCCTCTGATGTGCCTAAGCAGTTAATACAACATGAGTAATATAGTATAATTTAACGTGTCATCCAAGGCAAGTTAGTGCTCAGCTGCAAATGCCACCCGCGGTCATCCATCCGAAGAATGACCTTACCGAATGTTGCTTTACTTTAGTGATCGCTGACAATCACTTAGTTTGAGTAGTAAGTAGTAGTAGTTTGAGTGGGAACTCAAACTATAATACAGTCATTTGGTTGAAAAAATAGAAGTTACCTGTAAACTATTCTGGGAGTTTTGAAAATTAGCAATTTTATAAATTTTGACGTGCTCTTTCCTAATTTCACGTGCGTACACTTTACGGCGCTCGTAGTGCTCGTACACCGAAACTATTGGTTTGAGGAAAAAAATATGACATAAATTGTAGAAAATTTTTGCTACAATTATTTTGTATATTAATATGTTTATCCTGTAAAATTCGTCGGAAAGGAGTTGTTATCAAAAAACTGGTTTTAGGCGCCATTTTTCCAATATGACGGCGCGAACGGCAAAGATACGAGATGGCAAAGTTAAAATTTGGTAAGAGCACGTCAAAATCTATAAAAATGCCAATTTTCAAAACTCCCGGAAAACTTTCCAAGTAAAAATATTCAACGCCTGTAATACTACGCTATGAGCGCAATTTTCAAATGAAACCGCTCTAGTCTGAAAAGCATAAAAAGGCAAGCGGGATCTTAATCGGATAAAAGCGCTCGGGTTAGCGCTGACATTCAGTTAGATCTAATGTTTGTTTAAAATTGTTTGTTGATACAACAGAAACCTACGCGCGGGGAAGCAAACAATTCTAATTTGGTTTGGGCTTACTTACTTCGCGTAGAATTATTTTGGGAAAACCGAAACAATTAGTCGGAAGTTGTTAGGGTTGACTGGTTTTAGGCAAATAACTAAAACCTCTTATCAAGCATTTCGTAGAAATCTCTTGATAGTTCTGCATTATTTCAAAAGTATATTATTATACAAATTAACATTAAGGTTGTCTGCCGACATTTACACGCTAACTACATTAGAACTGTAAAACAATCATGAATTAGCTAATAGTTACCTACAATAAAAGTAGTAGTTAAAGTAATATAATGTAGTTTTAGTAGTATTTCATTTTGTTGCAGTTAATACCTACAGGCTCTTGCTCTATGGTACCGACATAATGTTCCTAAGTTATTGTTTTTCGCTAAAAATGGCATAACCGACTTTAACCATGTTACAGAATTCGAATAGTTTGCACAGATCAATGTGTCATCGACGTAGTCATTTTCATTAACTACGACAAAATTACATTGCTATTAAATAAAAAGCCTTGGATCATCCACAGACCTTTGAAGGTCTAAAGATAATCCAAATGCTCAAGCCCACTGCCAGTTGGCAGCGTGCCCAGCATGCTGGCTGCATTGCCACGCTGAATGGCAATGCTTATGTAATGCTTATGTAATTTTCACATTATAATTGTTAATTTTTAACCGAAGAAATAACGGAGGAGGTACTCAAATCGACACGTATATTTTTTTATGTACGAGTATAACCACGCATAACTTTTTACAAGTGGTAAAATTTCAATAACTATTATTTTGTTGGAAAGGGTATATTTTGAGATAGATGCCATTTAAATTTCATCGAAATCGACTATGCCATTTTTGATAAATCAACAATAATGTGAAAATTGCTATATCGAACCGTGCCATTTATTCGCGAATTCTGTACACGGTTGAAGTCGGTCATACCATTTTTAGCGAAAAATGATTACTTATTCAAAAAAGACTTAGGCGATTTCAAAAAAAATTAATCAGGACCGCCTGTTGTCTGTTCACGACGTACTGTCTTTATTTTTTTATTTGGTCTGAGTGTTTATGTAGATAAATATATTTTCATTTCATTTTTCTTTTTTCATTAATTATTATGGTTTTGTATGTGTTTTGTGTATTTATTATTATATTTATTTTTTATGGTTTTTTGGTTTATGGTTAAAATTAAAATCAGTAACTACAAGGACCTAAGAACTCTTAGATAAGTAATAACATTACCGATTCGACCAACCATAAATTATAAATAATAATTATCACATTCAGCATACTGGCCACGTTACCCTCTACCGAGGGGCTTTTAGACTAGGTTTTATTTTAAGTTTTAGTGTTAGTTTAGTCATAGCGGAAATTGTTATTTAAGTTCTTTTTTGCTTTAATTTTATTATATTCATTATCACAACAAAACGATCTAATCGTCAATCACTTTCGAAAACGAGCAAATTACGTGTCAACGAGACGAGCTCCACGTCATTAGCCTTTTCATTATTGTGGTTAATTACAAATGCAATGATTTATAACGACCTGCGCCCAGCGAACCTACTCAGGGGAGAATGGGGCTGACTACACACTGGCTACTTTTTAACCGACTTCCAAAAAGGATGAGGTTCTATGTTCGTCTGTACGTTTTTATTTATTGTGTGTGTTCATCGATAATTCTGCCAATGCCAATGCCAATGACCTGAATCGAATTATTTTTTTTAATTCGCAAGTGTATACTTCCGAAGTGTACCCATTTAAATTTTACAGAAGTCGGCTAAGCCGTTTTTGGAAAATCAACAATAAAGTAAACAATTCGAGCGAAATATCTGAATTTTGTACACGATGTAAGGCGGTTTTGCCATTTTTTTTGCAAAAAATAACTATCCAATGTGAGATAATTGCTTCAGGGGGCTGGGTAGGTGCATTTTCCTTATTTTTAACCTAATTCTAAAATAGAGGTTCTCAATTCGAATGAATACTTTCGTCTTAATTTATTTTGGAGGTACCTATGTATGTTACGCGATTACGTCGCCAATTAGTGATGATTTTTTTTTGGTAGATCGTACCTACGTTAGATAGATATTTAAACTCTTTATTGATTCACATTTACACACACATAAAACAGAAAAATAGATGCTACAACATGTGAAGCAACTGTCGGCCTTATCACTGAAAGTGATTTCTTCCAGGCAACCTTAGGATGGAGAGAGATGGTACAAAAGAAAAAACGACGATTAGAGATGATTTGATTTAATTTTCATTGAGATCAGCTGAGTAGTTTCCCTTCTACAATCTAAGACTCTGCTTTAATTTATGTAAAGCTCTGCGTAACATTACTATATTCATTAATCTGTGATTTATCTCAAACATTCCTTTTCATCACGATGATACATCGATCTGTGCGAACTATTCGAATTCTGTACACGGTTGGAATCGGTTATACCATTTTTAGCGAAAAACAATTATTATTAGGATGACCAACCCGAATAAAATTCGTACAATTCCATGGTTTGTCCAAAACCTGTTTGAATTTCAAAGACCACGAAGAAGGAAGTTCCCTAAGAACGTGTTCAAAAGTACTTGCAAATTTTGGTGAATGCCACTAATTTCAAGTTGTAAAAGAAAATATCATGTGAAAATCTGATAAAAAAATGTCACGTTTGTCAAACAAGTCGTATTCGTCTCTATGCAGTATACAGGGTCATAGGTATCAAACGCAAAACCTTTTAAAGGCGGGTCTAGTACATCTAGACAAACAACTTTTGTACTACGACTTTTGAAAATTCGCAAAAAAAATCGCTTCTCCATACATTTTGCCGCGCGTTGACGAACTTTTTGTATCAAAAAGCGGATTTTTCTTTCGTGATTTTCCAAAAGTCCTAGAACAAAAGTTCTTTGTCTAGATGTACTAGACCCGCCCTTAAAAGGATTTGCGTTTAATACCTATGACCCTGTATAGAGAGATGCTGTAGCGATGCGATCGATTGATCATTTTCATCTTACTGAATCGCGCAGAGGACCACCTCACGCTATATATTCTTAGTTTAGTAGCCAGTGTGCGGTCAGCCTTAGAGGGTGGTTATTATCGACATTTCCTTAACTACGGCGCTGATTGCGACCATTGTGTGGGCAATAGAGAGGCAATTCAGACAATATAATAATATGAACCGAACGCCGCTCGTTCTATTTCTCTTGCAGCAAAAATAAAAGAACCAGCGTTTAGCCGCTCCGTAAAAGATTAAGGCAAGATCAAGATAATAATTTTATTTATAGAAGTACTAGCTGTACCCTGCGCGCGTTGCTGGCGCCATCTGTCGAAAATTGGTCGCACCACTCAGAAACTTGGCTCATGCACAGCAACTTTGCTAAAGATCATCACATGATCGAATGCATAGTTTATGATTATATTAAGGACATACAGACAAATATTCATTTATAATATATATAAATTTAGATCTATGTTTCTCAAAGAAAGCTCTTGTACAAATATTAAACAACATTCATTTATAATATATATAAATTTAGATCTATGTTTCTCAAAGAAAGCTCTTGTACAAATATTAATCATACTTACTAGGTGTTGTTTTGCATAGTTGCCAGTGGATATTATTAAAAAAGTAAATTCGTATAAGCTGGGTGGCTAGCCCTGGTGTCAGAGTTTTATTTGATGTTATTTATATCTATCGTTCTAAGTCGTAAATAGTTGTCTTGTTATAAGTTATCATAATTATTTATTATTTATAACACAAGCTAGGACAACACAGAAAGCAGAAGAAACTAAAATTTACTTTTCTGGAATCGGTTGAAAATAGGATTGCTGACTAACAACAAGAGGTGGGCACTTATTTTGTTATCTTCGAGCAAATATCTACAGACCCACAGTCCCTAAGTGAAAGTAGTAAAAAAATGTCCGAGCACCGTCATACGTACCGACTTAGATATTTACATTAAATAGTTCACAATGACCCGTTTTCTCGAATCTCGGCGTTATATCACCTAATTAGTGCGTGTAACCGAGCACTTTGGCATCGCGAGGCGTTGTAGTCGGCATGCAATCGCTTTACGACTAACTAAAAGAGCCAGCCCAGTACGTAGCTTAGGCAGAGTTTTGGCTCGGACACTTTTTTGTACGATTGTGACTCGTATTTGCTCGACGTTTGTTATTTATTACTTTTATTTAGCAGTAGTACTAATACAAAAACACCTCGAGTACTTCATATAATTAGAATTATAAGTATTAACAATGTGATATAATTATATCCTAGATCATGCTCTAGGCTGATTCTGTGTCGCAGGATCTAGTTTCTCTCGATTAGATAAACTTGTAAGTTTAAAAAAAAATGGTGGGTAAAATATTTTTGTCTTGATACAGGACGCTATAATAGAAAGCAATAGTGTTAAATCACTAAAATGTGAAAACTTATGAGTATAATTTAATATATACCTACTTTGTTGTACTAACAACTAGTGCCTAACTATAAGATTACATTGCCCTAAACTTGTCTTGTCATACATACGCTGCGGCAGGTTATACAGAAGACCGAGGAGTATAACCAGCCACTTTGCTTAGCGTTTGTGGACTATGAGAAAGCCTTTGATTCGGTCGAGACATGGGCTGTGCTTGAGTCTCTTCAACGATGCCGTATTGACTATCGGTATATCGAAGTGTTCGGTCCGAGTACAGGAAGAGAGCTCCAAGGCGATCCCGTTGAAGAGAGGCGTAAGACAGGGAGATGTAATATCTCCGAAACTGTTTACTGCTACTCTGGAGAACGCTTTTAAGCTCCTGGAATGGAAAGGATTCGGCATCAACATCAATGGCGAATACCTCACTCACCTTCGGTTTGCCGACGATATCGTGGTCATGGCAAAGTCGATGGAGGAACTCAGTACGATGCTCGAAGGCCTAAATCGAGTCTCTCAACAGGTGGGTCTTAAAATGAACATGGACAAGACAAAGGTCATGTGTAATTCCCATGTTGTACCCACCCCTATTTCAGTTGGGAACTCGGTTCTTGAAGTCGTTGACTCGTACGTCTACCTAGGACAAGTAGTCCAGTTAGGTAGGTCCGACTTCAAGAAAGAGGCCAATCGCCGAATCCAACTCGGCTGGGCAGCGTTCGGAAAATTGCGTAGCGTCTTCTCGTCCGACATACCTCAGTGCCTCAAGTCGAAAGTTTTCGACCAGTGTGTGTTGCCAGTGATGACTTATGGCACAGAAACGTGGTCTCTAACTATGGGCCTAATTGGTAAGCTTCAAGTAGCCCAACGAGCCATGGAGAGGGCTATGCTCGGAGTTTCTCTGCGAGATCGAATCAGGAATGAGGAGATCCGTAGAAGAACCAAGGTTACCGACATAGCCCAGCGGATTGGCAGGTTGAAGTGGCAATGGGCAGGGCACATAGCGCGGAGGACTGATGACCGATGGGGTCGAAAAGTCCTCGAGTGGAGACCACGTACCGGCAAGCGCAGCGTAGGACGTCCACCCACAAGGTGGACGGACGACCTCATTAAGACCGCAGGATCGCGCTGGATGCAAGCCGCTACCAACCGGTCTTGTTGGAGGTCTTTAGGGGAGGCCTATGTTCAGCAGTGGACGTCCAATGGCTGAAAAGAAGAAGAAGAAGAGAAACTTGTCTAGGCCAAGTCTCTTGATACCCTTTTGAATTTTCGTTGAAAACCTACTTTGTTATAACGAAATATTCTTCAAGTTTTTCTTTGTTCTATGTAACACGAGCAAAACTTGTTTTTACTAGTTTCTATTTAAGGTAAGTAAAATATTATAGTACTAGCTTTGCCCACGACTTCCCAAGGAATAATATAACTATAAAAATCTTGTGTCACTGTGTTTTTTATCGTATTCCTTCGAAACGGCTTGATTCATATTTCTGATTGTTTTTATGTAGGAAAGTCTGAAGTCGTTGGCTATTTTTATACTCCTAGGTGATAAGGACCTTTCCAGATTTTTTAGGGAATTATAATGTTTACTACTATCCAAATAAAAGCCATGTCTGTCCGTGTCATTGTTACTGCACGAAAGAGTGAATAACAAATAAACCAACAAACCATCTTTCAGATTTATAATACTACTAAGGAATCCGAAAGGCATCGCAACGGATAGAAATACGCTAGGTGGTAAACTTAAAAAAATAGAACGTTGAACAGTAAGAATTTACTTTTTATTCTCTAAAGTTCTACATTAAACTGCCTCGGTGGCTCAGTGGTTAGTGACCCTGACTTCTGGGTCAAAGAGGCGTGGGTTCGATCCCCACCCAGGGCAAACATTTGTGTGATGAACATAGGTGTTTGCTCTGTGTCTGGGTGTTATTTAGGTACTATCTATATAAGTATGTATTTAAAATTTGTATATGTAGTATATCAGTCTCTGACAGCCATATCACAAGCTTTGCTTAGTTTGGGGTCAGAGACCGTGTGTAAGATGTCCCCTAATATTTATTTATTTATTTATTTTTAAACATCAATATAATTTAACACGACGTTTGTGATGGAAAATTAAAAATACTCCTGTTGTTTTAACGAATCCAATTAAAATAATAAAAACATCAGAGGATATAAAATGAAACGTGTCCGTGTTTGATAGGAAAACAGATTTTCAGTTAAATAGGTATATTTCGTTGAAAGGAAAAAGTAAACAGAATAAGCTTTCATCTCGGATTTAATTTATGCTCCAATAAAACGATGAATGAGAAGTAAATGTCGGTTTATGTTTTTAAATTCAAGTTTCTCTGTGTATGACAGATTTCCCCCCACATAATTCTGAGAAGTACCTACAAATTAGTTTGCGTGTCACGAAACAAATGTGTAAAATTAATAATTTTGGGAACCTCTGCCTACAAATACGGTAATATATAGGTAGCTGATACCGTTTCGATTTCACACCTGCTAGCCTAGCATACGCACCACGACATAATTGTTCACAACATGTGATAAAGTTATAAATAATTAGTTCACCATACACCATCTCTGTTTCGTTTTAACATGTCGATAAAATTATGTCATGGTATGCTAGCCGGCAGTTTGATAATAAATAAATGTAAGTATCCATTGGTCCAAAAACAATTGATTTAAATTTGTATCTTTTTAATGATTGAAGATTTAAAAAATCTTATCTTCAATATTATCGATTTCGAAAGAGGTCTTTCCGGTACACTGCTTTTTTCAGCGTAATTATATTTATTCTTTTAGACAAAAAACTAGCTGTTTCAGCACAAAAGACTGGGTACTTATACCTACTAAGCCACTAAAGTAATAAGTAATAAGTACATACGTTCTCTATCTTCTATAAAGTATGAGATGAAGATATAACCGAGTAAATAAATAAAAAATCTGCTTAGATAACAACCCAACATCTGGGTAACAAAGCTTTTTCACGAGAAATATGTCCGTTGCTTATTCGTCAAAACATTCAAGTTATTGTTGTTACATTAGAGTGATTATATCAGATGTTACATATTACATGACATCAATCAAAGGACAATAGGAGAAAAACATGAGTATTTTTTCATATGCGAACGAATTTGTTACTTTTTAATTCATTACTTTGTAAATTATAATTTCGATTTAAAAAAATTGAATAAGCTGTAAGAACATTTCTTTCAAAGAATATAAAATTTAATTACAAAGCGCTGCGTGTTATTTTTCACATTATATCTTAGGTTACTAGGTATATAAATTATTTCAAACAATGTAAAATTTAATGACAAAGCGCTGCGTATTATTTAAACGTTATAGCTTACTATATGAAAGACTGTATTATGAAACGCTTTCAGCAGCAGTCTTAAAAAGATGATCCTATATTTTCCCATTTTCCCCAAAGGCTGCCAGTTTGCAGACAATCTATAACTTCAAACGGTTATCTCTGGCACAACAGCCAATTTAGCAGTAACTTTTTACGCTACGCCTACACAAAGTGTCATCTGCTCCAGCCTGTGTTTCTAAGAGCTTGTTCCAAAGGTTAATTCTTCAATAAATTTAAAACAATGCTCACTGAGACGTCGGCAATGACATTTAGTTGACGGCTGGTTGCGATGGGCCAGTAAAATTAATACGACGCCTGCTGCTAAATAAAACGTTTCGGTAGTTACTGCCAATAATAATAGTCTGTAGAGACACTTGTTGTGACTGCCTTTTTAACGCCGCACCCATTCATGACGCGTTTGTTATTAAGTACCTCGACTGCCTCGGTGGCTCAGTGGTTAATGACCCTAACTACTGGTACAAAGAGGCGTGGGTTCGATCCCCACCCAGGGCAAGTATTTATGTGATGAACATAAGTGTTTGCTCTGTGTCTGGGTGTTATTTAGTTACTGTCTATGTAAGTATGTATTTAAAAAAAATATCTATAAGTAGTATATCAGTCTCTGGCAGCCATATCACAAGCTTTGCTTAGTTTGGGGTCAGAGGCCGTGTGTAAGATGTCCCCTAATATTTATTTATTTATTTACCTACAGTTGGGTAGCTGTTATAACTGTGTCCCTATCTTCTATCTCTGATAAATTCTATTCTATTTATCTGCCCAACTATGATAAACCAACAAGAAACGTTGGAAGTTTGGCTATCTATGCCGCATTTAGAAGTTAGTTACACCTTGAACTGCGTATGAGTGGCGTTGTGCGGCATTAAGTTGCGCGTAACGTTTTATTATTGACAACAATTACGTTCAAATATCAATCACGAGCTTCTGAGCATAGGTCTGCCTTAATTTATGCCATTCACCTACGTTTCTTGCTTACTGCATATTTGTTTATTTGTTATATAAAAAAGTACGGCTAATAACGCCAATTACACTTAATTACACTTAGTTACACTTAATTACACTTAATTACACTTAATTATTATATTATTATTTATAAGCCTATTTAATGTCATAGATCCAAAAAATCCATCACATTCTCGGTCGGCTTGGTCAATGTGATATTTTTGTCATGATGTATGATATACCATTCAAAATGACAAAAGTATAATTTATTATTAAACTGACCCTTCGATTTGCGCCATCCAGTGCCACAAAGCATAAATCTGGAATTGTTTTATTCTGCAGGATTTGGCTGCATTTGGCTAGCATGCTGGACTATAGCCAATAACTTACCGACTGTAGCCAGTAGTGGAACACAGTTTACCCGCCAATAACAAAAAACAAGAGAAACCTTCAAACCTTTACGTTCACAAAGGCTGTAATTCCGCATCTGTACCCAGCAGTTTTCTACCCATCTAGTTCCAAAAATTTCAGCTGGGAATTGGGACTTACAGTTTTGTTCGCAAACGAAACGTGAATAAAAAGTAATGTGCTTGAGTTTCCAGTGACAAAGTTATTTTTCTCCAAAAATAATATGCCCCGTCATTTTATCTTGGAAAAGTTGCCTGATGTTTGGACTAGTTTCCATTGGGATGTTTTGTCTCCAAACTTGTATGAAACATATTTATATTAAAGTAGATGAAGATGTAGCGCAACGGATTAATAAATAAAAATGGCAATGGAAAGACTATAATTAGTGGAGAAGGGATAGTTCTTTAAAGGAGACCATATACTGGCAAGCGATAGCATAAGACGTTCAATGACTATGCAAACAGAAGACTTGAAATAGCCGCTGGACGGTACTGGATGCAAGCCGCTTCCGACCGCTCTTATTGGAAATTCAAGACCTATGTTCAGCAGTAGATGTCCTATGGCTGATGGCTGGTTGATATAATTTTTGCGTCTTGTAACCTTTTACCTAGGTTCATGTCAATAAATGTAAAAAATTCACGTTACCGAAGTAATTTCAAGCAATTTTACATTTTGTATTAAATTTATATCCGCGGTCACCAGCTGCTCATAACTGTTTGGGGTAAAATGAGCCTGTTTGTTTGATTTAGTAGGGTAGAGGCTACCTTTCTACCGATTTTAATATAAACGATTTCGACCACGATATTGTAAGTGGGAACAATCATACTTATTCTTGATTTTAAACAGATAATGAGTCCGTATCGCTCGTAGTGGAAGGCAGACATAAACAATCTATTTTAGATAATTTCAATAGACAAAGACATAAGCACTTTAATCATGTAACAGTAACTTAACAGTTGTTACTTTAAATTAAGCGTGTGGTGCTGAAAGCAGGAATTTACAATAGATCTCTCCAGTCAAAAATATTAAGTAAGCGCGCATATACCGGATGGTTAGCCCTGGTGTCAGAGTTTTTGAGCCGCCTGAAGGCAGCTGACTTTGCTAAACAGTTAAAACAACCAGGACCTACGATTTAAGGTGTCATCCGAGCCACGGTAGCGCTCAGTTGGAAATGCTACCATCGGTTACCCATCCGAAGACTGACCGTGCCAAACATTGCTTAACTTCGGTGATTGCTGCCTTATCAAACTTTGCTATGTAAAAACTAAAAATATGATGGCACTAAAATTATTATTAAAAAAAAATGCCACACAAAAAATTATGAAAATTCGACATTAGTACAATGACATGCGCAAGAGAAAACTTTCCTACGAAACTTTATCTCGATCCTCAATGAAGCAAATAACAGTAATTGACTGTTTGGATTTGTGCATCGAGAGTTCCGTACTAAGCTGATGCTAAGTAATCTACTTTCTCACAGTTTCTTTTGATACCTTCAACTCAAGCGATACTTGTATTCAACAGCTTTCATAGTATCCGTTATTTTATTTGTTAAACTAGCTTAAAACCCGCGGCTTCGCCCGCGTTTTCTTAGTAGACAGGTACTGGCTTATGAAAATAGCCCGTGGTTTGACCCGCGTTTGTCTTATTACTTGCTTAAAATTATAAAAGGCTGCCGGTTGGCTTGCGTTGTCTTGGCACTTCCTTAAAATAATAATAGGTCGTGGTTTAGCAAAGCATTATCGTATAACGTATTACTTGCAAGGATAATGCCTATGGTTTAGCCTGAATTGTCTTAGTATTTGGCTAAAATGATAATAGGTGCGGTTTGGCCTGCGTATTCTTAGTACTCGCTTAAGATGGTAATTTATAGCACGCAGCTTAGCCTGCGTTGTCTTAATACCTACTTCCTCAAAATTGTAATAGCCTACCGTTTGGCACGCGTTGTCGTATTACTTGCAATGATAATAGCCCACGGTCTGGCCGCTTTGTTCGAGTAACTGCTTAAAATGAAAATAAGCCACAGTTTGACCCGCGTTGTCTTGGCACTTGCTTAAAATAATAATACTTCGTGGTTTCGCCTGCATTGTCGTATAACGTATTACTTGAAAAGATAATGCTTAGTAGGCATTATCTTTTCAAGTAATAGGCATTGCCTACGGTTTGGCCTTAATTGTCCCAGTGTTTAGCTAGAATGATAATAGGTCGCGGTTTGGCCTGCGCAATGCGCATTCTTAGTACTTGCTTAATATGGTAATTTATAGTACGTAGCTTGGCTCGCGTTGTCTAAGTACTTGCTTAAAATTACAATAGCCTGCCGTATGGCTTACGTTGTCATATTGCTTGCAATGATAATAGCCCATGGTCTGGCCTGCGTCGTTATAGTATTTGCTTAAAATGATAATGGTGCGCGGGTTGGTCCGCATTTTCTTAGTACTTACTTTAAATGGTAATTTCCCACAGTTTGGCCCGCGTTGTCTTAGTACTTTTTTTGCTTAAAATAATAGCTCTTGGTTTAGCCCACGTTGTCGTATTACTTGCAAGGATAATAATTAGCCCACGGAATGGCCTGCTTTGTATTTGCTTAAATTTACTTGTATCTAAAGCTTATTATGGAGTACGACCATATTTAGATGAAAAATTGCAAAATATTCAAATTAAATTTAATAATAATGATTGTATAATTTTTTCACGTTCTAATGATTATTTTATGGCCATATTGGACTTAACTGATAATTCAATATTTTTGTGATTAGTAGTTAGATCTCAATGTAACACAGTTCAACAATAAATGTTCTTTGACTTTAATAGCCAAAGGTTTGGACCGCGTTATTTATAACTTGTCATAAAATAAATACTTAATAAAGTTATATTTTAATACTAGTTGACCCGGCGAACTTCGTTTCACTTCTCGCCTTTTAAACCTTCCCTAGACCTCCACGAACATTTCAAGACTAAGATAAGATAAATCCGTTCAGCCGTTCTCGAGTTTTAATCAGACTAACGAACAACAATTCATTTTTATTTATAGAGATACCTACTGATTTTTTTTATAGCGAGAAAAGAATATTTTTCGATTTATGATGAGATATATGACGATCATGAGTTGAGCCATGTAGTTTCCCACTCGTATACCAAATTTTATCCAACTCCATTCGCACGTCATGGTCGGCCAAGTGCGAGTCGGACTCGCGCACGCAGGGTTCCGTACCGTATGGGAGCCCATTCCTCTTGCCGTTATTAATAGCGAGCAAAAATCTCCTAAAAATCACGTTTGTTGTATGTCCCTTATATATTTATTTTATTCTATTTTTTGTTATAGCGACTACAGAAATACATCATTTGTGAATATTTCAGCTGCCCAACTATTACGGTACCTACGGTGACGGACAGACAGACGGACATCGAAGTCTTAGTAATAGGGCGGGACCCTATTACTAAGACTTCGATGTCCGTTCTGCGAATCTTTTACCCTTTGGGTACGGAACCCTAAAAAAGGCCAGTACGACACTTGTAGGACTTTCAGACATTCTCTGACCAAGTACAGACGAAAAAGTAGCACACAAGAAGGTACATTTTATTTGAAAAATACATAGCGCACCTACATCTAGACGACAGGCATGTTCTAGGATTCCATTATACTCATCATTTGACTAACTTTTACTATGGTACCAACCCAGAAATCACGTAAATAAAATTAGCTGTTCAACACAAAAAATTCATCGACCCGCGACAAAATGTAAAGAATAGGTAATTTTCGCTTTATCAGGGTAGTTCCCATAGTAAAGTAAGTAGTTATTGATCCGTATGTACCCTAAGTTCAAGCCTATTGGCTCACAAAATAAAATCGTTCATAAAATATTAGGGGCCCATTTTGCCCCCATTGAAGGATCTAAATTATCTCAATTTAATTCTAGATATTTCACTACGTTTAAAAAAAAAACGCGATCAAGTTATTTTTCACGCTTATATAGGATGTTTGGTCTAGCGTTAGACAAGGAATCCGGGACTTTTCCCAGGACGTTAATAGTCATATATTAGTTAAAAGGGTGAGCTATTTTCAAACAATATTGCATCGGTTTTCGAACAGTCATTTAGTACTTTTTTAGGAAATTGATATCCTGAAGGACCCACTGAAATTTTCCGGGATAGCAGTACCCCAAGTGGTAATTTGTGTTATTGTCTAGCGTCGTACCAAATTTCGTTAGAATTCATTTACCCCTTTTATCTTAGCTTTATAATTGATTATTTTGGCTATTGCTAAGAAACCCAATAGATTTTCCGGGATAAAATAGTTACTGTATTGAAACATGTTGTGTGCTTTCTACATACCTACCAGATTTCATTTATAACCGTTCAGCTCGTCTGATGTAATTATTGATGCTTTTTTCACCAACTTTGGGAACTTATCAGACCCGTTAGATAAGGAAAATTCGGAAAAACAGGAAGAAACGTAACTTTTATTTTATTTGTAAAGCATATATACAAAGTTTTAAGTCAATCGGTAAATGTAAAAAAAAAATTAATGCAAACAAAAAGGGCCCGTTTTACCCCGTTAGAGGTCGATTTTTCAAATTTTCGTCCTTTGTGCTTCATTACGTTGTACATTGTACCTATGTTCGAAATTTTAAGTCTCTATCTTTAGTGGATTGGGTTGTAGCCTAAACTGATTAATTTTGGCTATCCCTAAGGATCCCCATAGAATTTCCGGGATAATAATAGTTCATGTGTTGAAACATGTTGTGTGCTTCCTCCATACCAGATTTCATCCATAACCGTTCAGCTCGTTGGATGTAATAGACGCTTTTTTCACCAACTTTGGGACCCAATTTGACCCCTTAGATAAGGAATATTCGGAAAAACAGGAACAAACGTAACTTTTATTTTGTTTGAGTAGCATGTATACAAAGTTTCAAGTCAATCGGTAAAGGGAATAAAAAGTTACATACAAACGAAAAGGGCCCGTTTTACCCCTTTAGAGGTCGATTTTTCAAAATTCCGTTCTTAGTGCTCCATTACGTGGTCCAATGTATCTTTGTTCCAAATTTCATGTTCGTATCTTTAGCGGTTTGGGCTGTAGGCTGTCTGTCAGTCAGTCACTCAGCGAAGCCTTTTATATAATAGATGAGCAATTTTTATATATTTGTTTATACCATTTCGAATTTCAGTAATTAGCTTGGAGACGGTTTGGAAAACTCGGTCGTTCTACTGAACTAAGTTTGGAGCAAATTTAAAAAAAATATCAAAAAAATTCGCGTTTTCTTCAAAATACTGCCTGTTCTCACTAACTTAAAATAAAACGCTCTTTTAATCATACTAATTTTCATCAAAATCGCCGAGCAGTTTCCGATACCAATATAAATGATATAAGCAATCAGATAAATATACAACCAAATATATGTACCCACAAGAATTGCTCGTTTTCAAGATTCAAGACTTGACATTCAACTCCTCCTGACATCAGGGCTATTCAAGATAATTTATTAGGGAATGACTCATTTAACTTATATCAATCCAAGACCGATCCACACATTGTTATCTTGGAACCAAGACTATAATTTGTAGCCAACATAGCCAATGTGTGGCCCCAGCACAAAGGTTTAAAAGACATAGTGGCATACTCAAATATACATATATATCATATACTGCCTCGGTGGCTCATTGGTTAGTGACCCTAACTTCTGGGCAAAGAGGCGTGGGTTCGATCCCCACCCAGGGCAAATATTTATGTGATGAACATTATTGTTTGCTCTGTGTCTGGGTGTTATTTAGTTACTATCTATTTATTATGTATTTGAAATAAAATAAAGTATATTATGTAGTATATCAGTCTCTGGCAGCCATATCACAAGCTTTGCTTAGTTTGGGGTCAGAGGCCGTTTGTAAGGACACCACAAAAAAAAAAAGTGGTCATGGTGAGTTATACATTAAGTTCGGGCTTCTCTACTCTAATTCCAAAAAATACAGAAGCAGTAAGTAAATCTTTTTTCTCAATGCCACTTCAACTCATTTCTAACACTTGAGGGGTCTAGATGCAAATCCTCCACTATCCACAATTAGGTTTTTTTAATTTTTTTATCCTGACAACATCTTGTCATCGTTGTTTTTGGTTCTGTTTTAACAGTTTGTCTCAAAAACGCCTCTATCCCATAGAAATCACCTTCAAAACATATAAATTAGATGCAAAAGCTTCTCTATCCTTACGATAAAGTACAAAACCGCCATTGTCCCTTGTCAACCAATCACAGAACAGTATCAACTAGAAAACAATATGGCTGCTGCATATGTTTTGGTTTGATTGCTGTGCGTTATTTTATTGAAATTTGTTGCGTTTTTGGCTTTAAAATGGAGATAAATGTTACCCCAGTCACTGGAAACAAAGCAAGGAAGAAAGTTCGCAACGAGAAGCAATGGAAACGTAACAAGGAGAAGGAGAATCGGTAAGTTTTACCAAGCCCACTGTTTGGAGTGAAGTGGATGATTTATGCAAGAAAAAGCAACGTAGTTGTGTACCCTGTGTGTACCAATAACATATAAAAGGATTTTTTTCACTAGTGGACTCGGTTTTTTGACCGACGAACCAACCGGAGGAAGTACTCAATTCGACGCGTACCTATTATTTATTTACCTATAGGTATATCTATTTTTTTTATGTGTAACCACGCATAACTTTTTTCATAGTAGTCCAATTTTAATAATTCTTTTTTTTTATTGGAAAGAGTATACTTCGAAATTTGTCCCATTTAAATTTTATCGAAATAGGCTGAGCCATTTTTAATAAATCAACAATAATGTGAAATTTGCTACATCGATCTGTGCGAAATATTCGCGAATTCTGTTCACGGGTGAAGTCGGTCATGTTATTTTTTGCAAAAAATAATTATTTATAATAATAGATAATAGATAGATTGTTTTTCTTTGAAAAAGTATTGCAATATATAAATATTAATTCTACTCGAACAGGTTAATAGGTTCGAGTAGAATTTGATCCAAATGGGTAGTTTGTACGAGTATCAACTTACACGATTTTTGTATACACATGACACATACATTTTTCTATTTTAATTTGACTAGGTATATTGTGTCAAACATAACGGGGGCTACTAAAATAGTTATTTTTTCGGTTTTGCTCTTTTCGCTTCAGCCCATATACCCCCACTGCTGGGTTGGGTCTCCTCCTAGGAAAGCGATAGGCCACAGTAGAGGTCTAATGCGGTTTGGGGACTTCACTTGATTTTAGAAGATTCAATCATCTTTCACAAGTAGGTTTCCTCACGATGTTTTCCTTCACCATAAACAAGTGATGATTAAACATCTCTGCAGCACTTGGAAAAAGACCAAGCGTGCAGGCTTGGGTTCGAACCCAGGTGTCGCTTATAAGTCGAGCACACTCCGACCTAGGCTATCACTGACTTACATGCCTACATTTATTTTTGTGTATAGTCAATAAATAAATTAAATGTATAAAGTTATGTATTTTCATCTACTGATTTTGTGTTTGGTTTTAGGTATGCTCCAAAAAAACTACCTGATCTAAGTAAGTTGGGAAAATGTAGCCACAATAAGAAAAAATTTAAATGTAATGATCTAACCCCGCAAGATGTCAGAAAATTTCATTCAGCATTTTATGCAAAAAAAGAGAAAAGGCATCAAGATAATTTCATTTTGAAATATTTGAAGACTAAGGTTCCAGCTCGCCGCAGACGTAAAGTGGGACAACGTAAAAAATCTGAAACGTTTACTGCCATGTACGTCAGAACATTTACCAAGCCTTACAAACTGTTGCGCGTTTGTCAAGCAATATTTTTGACGATTCTTAATATTGGTGTTAGCAGACTGAGAAGGATTTCAAAATTTTTTTTGCATACTGGACAGCTACCAGAAGACCGACGAGGCGGTGATAGAGCTTCAATGAAAAATGTTGACAAAAAACAGAGCGTCATGCATTTTATTCAATCGTTTAAATGCATTGAGGCACACTATTGTCGCTCAGCGACATCGGAAAGAAAATATGTGTCATCGGATCTAAACATTAAAAAAATGTGGCGAATGTATCAGGAACAACAAAGTGATACGTCATTGAAAGTGAAGGAATGTTTTTTCCGCGATATATTTAACAAACATTATAACATTGGTTTTAATACTCCACGTGTCGACGTCTGTAGTAAATGTACAGAATTATCGGAAAAAATAAAAAAGGCCAAAAATCAAAACGATAACGCAACTAAAGTCACCTTAATGGCAAATCTTCGACTTCACAAATTGAAATCGAAATGTTTTTATGATTATTTACGCGAAAACAAAGAAAGTATGCTAACTTTGTCGTTTGATTGCCAAAAGAACCAAGTACTTCCAAAGATCCCTGACCAGATAGCCTACTACAGCAGACAACTATATATGTATAATTTTACAATAGTGCTTGGTTCTAATACAAACCAAATTTCCAAGGAAAATGTATTTTGTTACGCCTGGACGGAAGACGCTCATGCCAAATCCGCAAATGAAATAGCTTCAGCGGTATTTTATCAACTTACAACTCAAATTAATTTAACCGACATAAAAAAAATTAGATTAATGGCTGATGGTTGTGGCTCACAAAATAAAAATTCGATTCTTATATCGATGTGTGCATATTGGCTAACAATGTGTGCCCCTCAAAATGTGAAAACTGTGGAATTAATTTTTCCTGTTCCGGGTCATTCTTTCATGCCTGCTGACCGAGTGTTTGGGCACATTGAAAAAGAAATTAAAAGAAAGGAAGTGATAGTGCAACCGTCTGAGTATTTGGATATTTACAAAGAACATGGTAAGGTCATCAAACTTGGTTCTGATTGTCCTGTCAAAAACTGGAAATCTTATGCAAAGAATACTACAAAGTTGCCAGGTCAATATCACTTCAAATTTAATGACTGCAAGAGATACTATCTTAAGAGGGTCAAAAATAATTCAGAACGGTTTGTGATTCGAGGTGAAGAAAATTACAAAGTTGATAAGGACGTAGCAAAAAGTATTATGAAACCTCGCGTCAAGTCCATGAACGATTTTGGAATCGATGACATTCAGCACAACAGGGTGAACATTGGAAAGCCTAAGCTCGATGACGTTGAAAAATTACTGACCAAACATTTTGGGAAAGATTGGAAGAAAGATCATGGCGATAACTTACTGTCTTATTACAAAAACGTTTTAGAAAAGAATTATGAAGGGTATTCAGGTCCTGAAAACGAACCATGTGAATATTTAGAAGAGGTAGGGATGTCTATTTAAATATAAATAAAACAATTCAACCAGTGTTTCCAATGTTTTTTTTTGTAAGGTGTACATGAAGACGTTTCTCATCTTATCCCATTTCTCAGCAAATAAAGTTAGGGGGTTTGGGCTTTTTCGATTAGGTATAATTTTTGGATACATTGCGTATAAAGCAGTTATAAATAAATATTAGGACACATTTTACACACAGCTGGTTAGCCCCATGCTAAGCTATTTTATAGTTTGTGTAATGGGTGCTAACACAACTGATATACTACATGTAAATACTACTAAGTACTTTATATCGATACATATTGAACAATCAGACCGACAGCCAACAATTTGCTCATCACAAAGATGTTGGCCGTGCCGGGAATCGAACTTCGGACCTTCTGGTTGGCAGTCCGGCATGGTAACCATCACGCCAACGGAGTCGTCAATTGGAGCATAATTTACTGATTTTGCATAGTTTTTTTTTATTTACATGTTTGCGCTTGACTGCAACTTGCCTGATGATAAGCGGTGAAACGGCCTGCGATAGAACGCCCGATTAACTTGTGTTTGAAACAGAGTTTTGTTACTGGATACGAGTAAAATGCTCTTGGCAAAATTCATCTAATTGTCTCATTTGATAACACCATCAAAACAAACTAATTCGCAGTTAAAATTTCCTCGCATTTATTTGAGATAAGTAGATATCAAAATATAATGATGTAGCTTTATTTGCCCTTAATAACGTTCATGGTGCCATTTTGAATAACACAATCTGTTCTGTAACTTACGAGCAAATCCTCCTCTATCCATAAGAAAAAAGTGCAAAACCACCTCTATCAGTCGATAAGATGCATAACCACCTCTGTCCATTTTTTATTCTTTATTTTCTGTTTTTCTGGCTACAAAGCAGTTATAATTTAAAAAACGAGATAAGTATTGATACTCATTCTACGAAAATATATCAAATCACTTGACAAAATAAGATTTGGTTAGCCGGTAGAAGTTTTTGTCCTCTAGTGAAAAAAGTCAAATGGTGGACAGTGGAGGATTTGAATCTAGACCCCTCACTTGTTGACACAAGCACTAATCAGATTAAAGGTGGGACAGACAGACAGACGCCGTAGGCTCAGAAACGGGTCCGTTTTCACCCTTTCTTTCATACGGAATTCTATAAAGGGTTAAGCTTAAGGAAAAACGAAATAAAACTTTTTTATTGCGACCCACTTCCTTTGTAAACAAGTCAAGTTTTTGGCTTGGAAATTGCTTCTTGGCTACTCTGACAAAAAATAAAAATGAATCGTATCAGCTTTTGAACTTTTGCCAGGTTTTCACATCGCACTGCGTAGTATTTAAACTTTAAACGGTCAATAACCCCATAAGTTACGATTAAATTATGCAAAAAGGTGAGTTATGCACAGTTTATTATGCAACTGACTGGCATGTAGAGCAAATCGCTTAAGCCCATACTCTACCGAAGCGAAACGGAGTAGAGCTAAACAGATTGTAGTCTGTGAGTCGACTCCATAAATGTCTTAGTTTTTAGGTAGAAAAAAAAACAGCCGTGACCAGGTCGGTGTTGTGATTTGTTCTTTGCTAAGTGAACATGACAATTTTGGAATTGGGTTATTATAACTACACTCTGCCCAACTTAACTGCATCGTTCCGTTTCGCACAGCAAACCTTGTAGAAGTTTGAGCTTTATGTGCGTTAAATGATACGTCTAGCTCACATCTTTAACTGCAGTTTGTGCTTTTATTTAGTGGCTATATTTGCTCGATTCGTATGAAATCTTTAGTTTACATAAATTTAGTTACTTGTAACGCCTTGACAGATTTTACATTAAGCTTTACGCATAAATTACGTTCTATATACTAACAAAATCGCTTAAAGTCTAGCGTTCAGGTCAGTGAAATTTAAATTTCGTACACTGAAAAAGTTAACAAAAAAATAGGCATTCAACATTTCCCATTTATGTACTTAGTTAATTCTTACTCAAAATATCTTTTGGCAAATTTCCATAAAGTAATCATTATGAGAGCGGCAATTAACTCTGAAATGTAAAGTTACCATTTTGTTCGGTTAATTTTGTGTTTTTTTTTAAATATATTTTTCTGTTATTAGTTAAAACATGGTGCAATATGTACTCCTACTTATTATTGTATTTATAAGTTGAGTTAGTTGCATCTATTTGGTATTACCCGTGTTTTCGCTGGCCAGTGATTTTGTTGGGCCAAAAATAGCCTTATCAATCATGCCAGATTATTCTATCTACATTATGGAACATACACTCAGTCAGTGAACCATAAAAATGTATTTCAGTTTTTGTTCAATGTATGAAGTAACATTGTACAGTGGATCTATAGTAATTTTTGAATAAATTTAGTGGCAACATCAATAACCAGCATACGGTTTCTTACATAGAGAGTTGTTATTTTAAGCAGAGAGTTTTGTGCGATATCAGTTTCTTGTTAAATCAAAACGATTTCTTCCTTCTCACGAAATTATTTTCATCCCAAATATCAATCTCTAGTTATCATTTATTGTTAACATCCATGCATTGTCACGAGAACACATTATTTATTACAATTTAACATTTCAATAAGATTAATAAATACTGTCAAGTAATAGATGGAGGTAGAAATTATTTAGTTATGAAGTACGTTTAGGGTTCCGTACCCAAAGGGTCCAAACGGGATCATATTACTATGACTCTGCTGTCCGTCCGTCTGTCCGTATGTCTGTCACCAGGCTGTATCGCATGAACCGTAATAGCTAGAGAGTTGAAACTAAAAACTTAAAAGTATGAATATTTAAAGAAGGCTCCCATACAAGACACGTATTTTTTTGGCGAAGGGCTTCCATACGGTACGGAACCCTTCATGCGCGAATCCAACTCGTCCTTGGCCAATTTTATTCATTCATCTACCTAATACACACATTACATTTCGTGCAGACGGCAGAATTTCAATATCACTACATAGTGGCAACGGATTTTATTGCGGTTTTTTTAATAGATAGAATGATTCTAGAGAAATGTTTATATGTATAATACACCTGTGCAAAGCCGTTGCGCTAGTCAATTATATTTTCAGTCAATTATCAATTATTATTTATCCCTTACAGCGTGGTTAGATAATAGAAGTTCTGAATCTCTCATATTCACAATATGAATTGTGTCACACAGTAAGTGGTTTTTGTATACTTAACCTATTTCAACTTATTTTTTATTTTATCAACGCTTTTTGCTTGACTAGGCACAGCCACAAATAATTTTTCCAAACGAAATAAGCAAGTATTGTTAGAAATAACATTCTATTGTTCTTCAAAGCTATTGACTACCAGAAAATCGCTAACGGAATTTGTAACATGAAAGAGCTTCCCACTGAGGGAGCATTCTGAAAGCCTTTTATACCACGGGTGTAATTGACACGGTCGGCAGTAGAATTAAAGTTTGTTTCTTTATACACAATTTTGGCTAGCAAAAAAACAATTTTGACTCGAATATGTGGTCGTACATAATTGAATAAATTACTCAATAAAAAAACTTTATTATCTACATTACTGCTGATCAGTAAAAAGAAAATGAGTATTAGCATTTTGACTACTGTATAGCTTAGTAATTTACATAAGGATTTATTTAAAGATATAGTTAGATTTTATAAATCCATTAATAAATTATTAAAAAAAATTTTTTTTTACTATTTCGAATATTACACTTACCTACACATACTCTGGAAATTATTTTTGAGAGTAAAAATTTTCAAATTAATTTCTTGTCATTTGGCTAACTTCAATCACGTGTATAAGAAAATTGTCCTATGAAATTGACATAGAAAAAAATTAATGCTTGTGAAGAACCCTTTTCACAATTAAAAGTATCATATAACACAATATAATTAATAGGTATTAATTACACATTTTCGGAAGCTGATAGGGTATATACCTATACAGTGTGAGACATGCGCACCATGAAATATTCCTTTCGACGTGTCAGAACGAGACAGAGTTATGGCGAAGTATATTTCTGTCCCATTTTCACACGTATAAAAAAGTTATTTTCGTGGCTTTTCGTGGTCGCATGCTAAGCTAGCTTAGCATGCTATGAATCACCTGCTCACGTGTCTGCAGTGTCCTAGCCCTGTACCTACGATGGAAGATCTAAACTGCGGGGTCGCAGTGACCAAATATTGGGAAAAATAATTTACCCATTTTGGACCATTGATACGAAGTATTCGTACTCATTTATTTATACAAAATTGCATACGTCAAAAAATTAAAGTACCTACAATAAACTGATCAATTTAACTATTATCTAAGTTATTTGGCTGATTATAACCTGCTGATTGAATCAAATTTACAGCTAACAGTTTCAATTCAAAGTTACCTTAAAGCAAACAGCGGCAAAGCCAGCGCAACTCCACAAAGAATATTTTAATTGTACAAAGAAATTAAGTGTTTTAATGAAACATTCAAAGGTATTTCGTAGCTTAATCTACATTTTCTTTAATTGCTGAATGTATTTACGAGGCTTCCAGCAATTTGTTTTGTATTTATGAAGGTTTTGTTAACGAATGCCTAACTTTATGTTGTCCTGAGTAGATGGGAATTTATTGTTTATTATTATAAGTAGAACTTTGTTCGGTTGAAGTTTCTGAGTTTACCTGACTTGGTATACTGTATTGAGAAATTTTACAAACAAAAAATGTAGGTTATGTTAAACGAGTTTTCATTTATAACACTTCTTTATTAATCTTACAATTAACCTTTTTAAAGTAAAAAAAAAAAAACTAAAATAACAAAAAAAAACTAGTTTAAAAGTCTTTTGGAAGAGGGTAACGTGGCCAGAATGATTTACAAAGAAGGTAATTTTATTGTGATAAGCAAAGTTATTCAGAAACGGCTTACTAGGACGGAAGGAGGTGCTACACAAATTTTACTATATCTAGAGCCAACCTGGATGTCAAGAAAAATACTCAACTGTACCGTACAAAATTGCTACGTGGAATTGACAAAATTTATGGAATAATTTTTATCACAATGTCTCATTGTTTAATCTCTTCTGTTAAATCAAAATCTAATTATAGATCAAAACCATTTTTCTTTAATACATTACCTCACGCGATATTTAATAAATAAATGCTTAATAAGGTTTTTTAAATTCTTATGCCTACGTAGGTACTCAAACTTGCCAAAGTATCAGTGAGACAGTTGTGGCTGGTAAAGAACCGTCAAATAAAAATACAGTACTTAACTAACTCTCTACAAATGCTTAAGGATAAATTGAAGCGTATCTACTTCGTTTGAAGATAAATCGTCTTTAGTTATCGGCCTGTAATGTCAGTACTAGGTCCTATATCGAGGCGTGGGCAGCATCTATGCGATTGTAGGGGCTACGCCACACTTGGCGGAATTTTTTATTTGGAGTATTCGTTGCGAAACGCGATTCATATTATTCTGCATAGCTTGTAGCGATCGAGCACATTATGCAGAACATCAGTTACTAGTTAGTACCGTAAATTGTATAAATAAATTGTAATGACTGATTTTCCGCGACAGAATTTCCGCCAGTACAACAAAGGCCTAAGACGAGCCACCGCTCACCACTCTAAGCTACTTACAGGTTGATTATAATATTTTGGTATAATTATGATCTCAATCAGATTGAAGAGATTTCGTTCAGAATAAACATGACAAATTTTAATTAAGTACCGAATTATAAATTACGTGAATAATATTCCGCTTAGTACATATTCAAAGTAAAAATTTTGAGTAAATAAAGGCTCGATTTAACCCTTCGGTTGAGTTCTTTTTATGAAGTTGGCATAAATCTTACACTTACCTTTAAAAGATTTTCGATCTCGGGAACTAAAAACATGCATACTTATATGAAGTTTTTCTTCTTAATTTAATTTCTTATAAGTAACCAAAGCCTAAATTTAAAGTAAAAAAGCCGTGGTGGTCTTGTGGTAATGACACCGGCCTTACAATCGTGAGGTCGTGAGTTCAAATCCCGGTCCCGTACCAATGAGTTCTTTGGGATTTAAGTACGAAATTTCGCACCACTGGCTTTTTGAGGAGGCAATCTGCATACGTTCGTAGAAGAAATTCGATGGCGTATTTGAATCCACCAACCCTCACTGGGCCAGCGTGGTGGATATGGATACTTCAGGACGTTGACCTACCCTTCGTGGGTAGGTCCACGTTCTGCAGTGGACTATCAAAAAGGCTGGTACTGTACAGTGTAAGAAACCTTTATTATTTTCAGTACCAGGCTCGCAGCGTGGGCCGCACCAGATTGTAAGGACAGCAACCGCTCAGCGCTCTAGGCAATGTGAAACTCGGGCAAAGAGCAATTAGGTGATGTGTAGGCTTGAGTAATGGCCGATGAGAGAAAAAGTTCAGAGGATCTCCTAAATCACCGACCAAACCTTTAATCTTGAGATTTATTCAGACAAATACGTTTTGTTATTCTATGATCCTATTCCAATTCTGAACATTTACATTAACAAAAAACCCTTGAGTCTTAGATTAATAATAGGTCTCGCTAAGCGGAGTGAGACCAATTACGAGTATATTAGTAATCTAAGCCTTGAGTTTTAGTTTTAAAATATTTATACGAGTTTATTTGGGATGGTGCTGCATTGAGAAGTGCGGGTATTTTTGAAGATGCATCTTCATAATAATGGATAAAAATCAGCGGTTTTAAATACATAATATTATCTAGAGTCGATGAACTTTTTTATACAACAACAGACTTTTTCAGTCTGTGCAGGGTAGGTTCCATATTGAGAGTGGCTCATAATGTTGAGTATTAGGTGGGCATTTACCTCTAAAAATCCTTGCACTCTATAAAGCAGCCTATAATTATATGAATAATGGAATACCTTTATTCGTAATTTTCTGTTATTTCCCAACAAAAACAAAATTGAAAACTGTGCCAAAGCCGTGAAACCTACCAAAGTATACTTTTAATACAAATTGTATTCTCATAAGCCGCTCTACATTTTTAGGTATAAGTAGAGGCAAATTATATTTTTTAACCGGTTTTTAGAGTTCACGTTTAATGATAATTGCTCCAAAGTGGATACAAGGTAAAGACGACTTTGAAAACATGAAGTTACTCGAGTTGTTTAAGTAATTACGAGTAACATTATGCTAATACGAGTATTAAATAGGTAGGTACCTGCGTGAGCTAAACCCCTCATAATTTTGATCGTGTTCATATAAACGATTTGTAAGGTTACTTTCATTGTTCTTTTGGACACAAAACTCATTTAGTCCTTAACTAATAAGAACAATATTTTTGTATCGTAGCACTCATAGTCATGGCACTTGTTTAGATAGATAGATAGATAAACTCTATATTGCACTTCAAGAAATAACAATAAGTTAGAAACGAATGTACAAAAATAGTGTTACAATAGGTAGCCTTATCGATTCGATGATAGTGATCTCTGCTAGGCAACTTACTTTAATATGTAGAGTCAAGGAATTATAAATTTCAGTTAAATGTACCTACATTAAATACTCCTAGTACGAGAAGATTCCGGCTATTCTCGTCAATGGCCTTCATGCGGCTTAAAAACTTTGAAATCAGAGTAGCCACCACGCCTGCATTAAGCTAGATACTTTTTACTAAACCGGATATAAAATAACCGACCATTATGAAATGGAACGTTTTTTGATCGATGACATATCATAGTGGCAAATAGAAATGCATGCTTCTTATTTATATTTGTATCGGCAATTGTTACGAATGTGGTTTTAGTTTAAACTTTTCGATTGCATTCGAAATATCAATAGAGAATAGGGTGAGCTTGTTTGCTACTTTACCATCAAAAGCAGAGAAAACCGAAACGCAAATACACAAATAAAAGATGTCCAAAATTATCAGCACAACCGTCTGTTTCTGTCAGCACCCATAGCCAAATCTTATATATTTATAGATATTACATTGTATTTCGATATTATGTCTCCGGGGCATGCTTTTTCCTTCTCTTATTTCTCATGTTTCTTATTTGGTTTGGCAAAAAACATGCGCACTTAAAGGAAATATAGAGAGCGTAGTTTTATTGTGCACTTTGCGGGCATTGAGATAAGTAAATATCAATAAATAAGGCGATTGAAAGATTTGTGCACAGCCGCTACTGGCACTACAACTACTGCAATATTCATGGCAGCTGTGGGTGAGACTTTAGTTTAATATTTCTTTGTTTTCCAGGAAATAAAATGTTGATTATTTTATGGTCAGTGAGCAGGTATTTTCTATGTCTGCGTCATCTGTGTCCAGATCGTCCAAGTTCTTGCCGAGTTCTTACTTGATAATTACTACCGTATGGTTGTCAATTTAAAGACTCATTTGAGTTATCAAATCTATCATCATTTCATCTCTAGGGCGCCCAGTGTCAAAGGATCAAATTCTTCCTGTGATATTCTATGGCTTGTCTGACTATCGGATATCAGCTTACTACATGCTGAAAGTGCCGGTAATTGATATTATGTTTAACCAACCTGCTATATAGATTAATGTAAAAGTAACTTTCATTGGTAACCGCGAGTACAGAATATCGCTCAAAGTTAGCTAATTTTTCGTATTAACTAGTTATTCCTTTCTTTTAGATCTCAAGTTCCATCTTCGACGTACTTGTTACTTTTACTTGTTTGTTCGTTTCTTACGTCAGAATAGTTGGTGATAGAACGCGAAACTATTTGAGGTAGAAACTATTTAGTTTGAAGGAACAAAAGGACCAGAAAGTTCTATTGATTTATCAGTAGCTATAGCATATAAATCAAGTGATGACCGGTGGAGTAAGGCTTCACAAAATGGTGGCCAAGGCAAAGTGAGTAAAACGTAGGTCATTGAGCATCGGGATGGGTCGAAATTGTGAGTCAAAGCGTGGACGATTTAGTCGAAGTCGAGGGTCAAACCTGGACATGATTTATCCAGGACTTCTTCAGTCTTCTTCTTGGTCGTTATGCTCTTGACAAAGCGGCCGCGGACATCAAGTAGTATTTCTGGTAGGGGTAGATGTAATACGCCTCACCATGTCTCACATGTCTGGGACACTCATGCATGAGCCCGCCCAAGGCATATTGGATTTGTTGCCCTAGTTGACTTGAGATCCAATAGAGGGATAAAAAGGCTGTGAATGATTATGAAGATAGCACAAACTTCAAGAGTAAGGCGTTATCGTAATAAATTAAACTAATCAGGTATTAGGAGTAAACGTAGGAGTAGGTACTTGTAGCGGTGTGTGGTTTGGAGTTTGGACTTTAGTTAATTGGATAGGCGTTTCTAGCTCGAAGGAGAGTTAAGTACTTTCAGTTAAGTAGATTATGCGGAGCCGCAACCCGCTCTCTCATAGCAGATTAAGAATAGGTAGATGTCAAACTCAGTTTGTTAAGTGATCGCTGGTTCGAATATGAAGGGATGAAAGATTTATTGTAGCGTAAAAACTGTTTACTAAGGTCTGCCGAAAATCTTAAAGTTTATTGTCTACGAATATCGATAGAAAATGAACTCGATGGTGAAGAAAGGTACACAGAAGCGAAAAACAAGACAGTTACCATATTTTTTTTAGTTTTGCCAAGGCAGGGATTTTAATATCATTTTTAAACGAAGCTATAAAATCAAAGTCTCGTCTCACTTTATGAGATTCACTACATCCATAGAGCGCGTCATTTATAAATAAAAATTTATTGAGTATTTTAGCTATACGTAGGTATCAGAATTGTAACCAGCAGGAACAAAAAGCAAAAATAACATGACTAAACAGCTTTATACGAAGAGAAAAGAAGAAAAACTAAAGAGTATGATGTGAAGTAATTTTCATGCGTCGCGGTCCTATAGCGACCTATATGCGTGTCTCATGTCTGGTACGAGTAAGTGTTTCCACTTACCAGACAAGTAGGACAGGTAGAACAAATAGGTACTCTGAAAGAATTATTTTGAAGTCTCTTCAATGATACAGAAGATAAAAACTTATTTAAAATCTATTAAGAAAATTAAATAAATAAATTATTACTGGCTAGTTTAACACGAGTATCTTCTAAATCAGTTCAAAACACATTTTAGATAATTCAACTTCCACACCAGATCAAAGTGGTATATTTCTGTTCTATTTTCTTCTACGATAATTCACCAAATGTGTTATGTTTGCGAAATGATGATCGAGGCTTTACGGGATCGTGTATGGTAAACACACGAGGATTTGGAGCCGATACATCTGTCTGCTGCCTTATTGTTTTTTCAGAAAGCTGTCTCGCCTACAGACTGAATGGTTGTAGGCTTAGTGTTTCTTTCTTGTGAACATTAGAACGTACGGTTATAAGGTGAAATATATTTTTTGTACGACACTTGTCGATAATATTTTGTGCCGTTGTTCCTCGGCTAAGAATTTTTAATATGGGTGGTTTTTATACAGGTCTAACCCACCTGGCCTATACCAACTTTTTATTTTATTTTTTAAGGTTCCATATCTTAAACGTAACAGAAAATCTGGACATGTACAGTGTACATTATTCTTACACTACGGGACTTATTGTGCAATAGAAAATAGGACAGTATATTGTAAGTACTTAGGTGAATGAATTTTAAATATAAAAATGAATACGCTTGCAAGACTTTTGTAATATGGAGAACAAAAATAAAACAGTAAAATCGTAGTTATTTAGGAAAAAAAAAATACACCAACTATGTAGTAGAATTCAAAAGAACGTTCACAAATCGAGCCAAATTTCATACCGCAGATATTCCCTACATTGAACTTTTCTAAAGTAGGTAGAACGAGCCACACAAATCCCAAAGAAACTTAGTAGAACAAAATAAATTTCAGCTCGGTACTCTTGGACGATAAACAAACCGCCATCGGCAGTACAGCGCATGAATATGTCCCTGCTGAATCATACACCAGCGTGGATTCAGTTTCGCTTGCTTGTCACGTTCGAACGTTATCAGTGTTATCATTTGTCCGAGATAAGCCCGCTGATAAATGACACGCGGCATGTCCCGCGCGACCCCTCCATCTCGCTCCAGCAAGGGCATTACCCGGCGCTAAACAAAGCTATATTTATAATGGTACTAAGATAAAATACTCAGGTCAGGTATGCACTCCTCAGTATGAATAATCTTCTTTTTATGGCTCTTGAAATATCAAAAAATTCAGGTGTGTAGGTACATAAAAATTAAATTGACGTTAAACCAGAACATATTACACAGACATATACGGCGTCATAAGTATTAAACACAAAGCCTTCAAAGGGCGGGTCTAGTACATCTAGACAAACAACTTTTGTTCTAAAACTTTTGGAAAATCACGAAGTTCTTTACACAAAAAGTTCATCAACGCGCGGCAAAATATATGGAGATGCAATTTTTTTTTCGAAATTTCAAAAGTTGTTTGTATAGATGTACTAGATCCGCCCTTAAAAGGTTTAGCGTTTAATACCTATGACCCTGTATAAGCAGAACATAAATATATCATGAACAATTTCTAAAATCTTTCATAATATTTATTAACGCTAAATAAAGAGCTCTAATCTTTCTAAAAATAAATTACGACCAGGGTACATTTTTCTTAAAATTTTCTCGATTGCAATACGATGTTCTGACAAATTGTGACACGAATCTAACATGTAAACAAATGATAAATGTGCAGAACTTCTAGTAGTAAGTGCAAAGACCTTTCCACTGAATACCACATTTCTAAACAATCCTGTACACGTATCGTACGTAGAGCCAGTTTAATATATAGCCTTATCAACACTCAACAGATTCCCGATAAAGTCACGCGATTCAAAGTAACATGTTTATTCAGGCACAAAAATTAACCGTTCGGCTTTTCCGGTCGCCCTTGTTCAATTTCCCTCTAAGTAGAGCATTAATTATAATTTTTCAGTTCATATAACCTACCCCAACCGTATTTACTTGATTTGTGGCTACGGTAATTGTTATTCCGTGCAATCATCCGTTAAGATTGTGTATCGCCCGAATTATACCTTTAATTTAACGTAACACGGTTCAAAGCACTTCAACAGTGAATGCTTTAAAAAGGGAATTAATTTCACGTGAACGAGCAATAATAATCACGCATTGAGAGTCGGCTTAAGGTATTTTTACCCCCAGTAGGGATAGTTTCTATAAAAACGCTGACGCTACGTTTCCATTGTATCGTGAAGGGATTTGGATCCGGTCGATACATGCACGATACGATCTCCCGAATAAGAGCTATTGAGATGTTAATTATATTTTCTGAAGTAACTAAGCTTGTAGTATTGTAGCTTGTCATCGAATATTTTCGTCATCAATATGTAAGATATTCTAGTTCACTGCTCAATATATGCCATAAAACGAAACTACATCAAGGATTTGTATCTATAAGATTTATGTGTGTTTTGTTCAGATGATGTATTCTGTTAAAATTGTACAAGGAAATCCGTCAATTCACAACTATAATTCGAGAACTTTGTGGTCATGATATAATAAATTTATCGTTAAATAGTCTATATAAATTCCTATATCTACTGGTACTTCAGCTTAGTAATCCTTAACTTTACTTTGTCTACTACCGAGCCACTTTGTTGCGTCATATTGCGCCATGTCGCGTTATTTAATGACGTTGTATATATAGGTATTATAGATTTTGTAATAAAGTTTTCAAGGTAAAGTAGACAAGATAGAACGCAACTTTAAACGATCTGGTTTTTCGACGTGTATTTTGAAATGTATTTATTAAAATGTAACTTAAATAACATAAAAATATAAACTTCAATGACCTATCTAAACTAAAATAACTAATCCAACTTAAATATACCTATCTAAACTAAATTATCTTATCTAAACTAAATTATCCTATCTAAAATAAACTAGTTAAAAAAATTAGACACTGTTTAAACCTTTTGTAGGTTTAAACAGTCCCTAATCTCAGGCAACGTGCCTAAAATGCTGGCCGCATTGCCTCGCTGAATTGCGTTTGCGTTGAATTGAATCTGCCCAAAATACAGGCCATTAACTATCTAGAATTTCTCAAGTGTGTCCGGAGCGACATGTTCGTGTTTCAAGCTTCAAGCAGCGTTATTTTTAACCCTGGCATTTATTAACCACGCTTCATCGGACTCCTTTTGAACTTTTAAGTATACCTATGCTAGCTAATATTGAGAAACTTTTTGCCAGCGATCGTTGGGAGAAAATTAATCCACATAGTTGGGAGAAAATTAAAGTCGATAAAATAGTTATGGTAAAATGTTTCATATAAACCTGGCAACCGGGGATTGCTCGTGATGAAATTGATACATAATTTTATTGTGGGCTGAGCCCAACAGAGTAATATAACCCGATTTGGGAGACGGGGTTCGATCGACAATATATTCAAATGAGCTTTGCCCAGACCGCCGATTTCGCAGACCGTGTAGTCTCAGATGTGCGACACTTTACAAAGTTTATTAGTTTTCTTGGTAACAAGATTTTACATTTAAGTATATTCTTGAAAATAGTTTAAGCTTTTTTACGTATAACGATGAAAATTTGTATAATTCAAGTGGCTTACTCAGGCGTGTGCCAGTGTTATTAAAGCCCGTCACTCACGTAGCTATAATATGATTATACTCGTATTAATATTTCGTGCTTTAATATATATTTTACCTTCATTTTATTGATGGTCGGCCTAGGCGAGTAAAAATTAATATGCCATAATCTATATTGCGGTATAAGTTGGTGTACTGTATTGTACCAGCCTTTTTAATAGTCCACTGCAGGACGTAGGCCTATCAATGAAGGGTGATTGGGCCATATCCACCACGCTGGCCCAGTGGGTTGGTGGATTCACATACGCCATCGAATTTCTTCTACGGACGTATGCAGGTTGCCTCACGATGTTTTTCTTCACCGAAAAGCCAGTGATGTAAAATTCCGTACATAAATTCTAAAGAACTCATTGGTACGGGACCGGGATTTGAACCCACGACCTTACGATTGTTAGGCGGGTGTCAGTACCACTAGACCACCACGGTTTATAAGTTGGTGACTTCATAGAAATATATATTATAGCTGCGTGTGGTCACTTGAATATTTGTATATAAAATATAAATAATATGCCTTGCTATAATTTAAATTAATATATGTAATAGCTACGTGTCTAACGGGCTTAAGTCACATTAAAAGCTTCTAGTAGCATGAAAGACGTTGTGGTTATATGGTTCAAACCACCCAGGTCTACAATTTAACTTGTAATCCGAAATACAGCAGCGTTCGATTAAATTTCATCTGCACAGTGTACACACATGAGTACACCCTCATAAGTCCTAAGCAAAAAATTTAGAATTGTTCTTTTAGGACAAGCTCTTGACAAGCTACGCTATAAGCGCTACGTAACGAATGCTACGTTTCGAATGCTACGCTATGGGCACAACGCAACGGTACAAACAAGAGCAATGCTACGAGTGCTACGCCACAAGGGCTGCGCTATAAGCTCACGTTATGATCACTACATACCTAATTCTTGCTACTATTATTATAGATCTGATTATAGTTGGTTGGCTTGCTTGTTACTAAAAAAAAAACAAATTATAGTAAAATTACTTTTTGAAAACCCCCCGACACAAAACAAAAACTCTAAAAACTAACAGCCATGTTCTTTCACTATCATTGAAGTAACACGATACCAAATTTCGAATCGATAGGACATATGGAAGGTAGTCAGATCCCCTCATCAACTATTAAAGAGCTGATGATCTTCAAACGGTTCATCAAGTTATGGTTACCTTACCATATACGAGTACTTTTAATATCATTGAAGTAACACGATACCAAATTTTGAATCGATAGGACATATTATGGAAGGTAGTCAGATCCCCTCATCAACTATTAAAGAGCTGATGATCTTCAAACGGCTGGACAGATTTTCATGAGACACGGCTAAAAACACTCGGAATAAAATTATCTATGATGCAAAAAAAAAAACTAAACGAAAATCGGTTCATCCGTTTGGGAGCTACGATACCACAGACAGATACACAGATACACAGACAGTAGACACGTTAAACTTATAACACTCCTCTCTTTGTCGGGGGTTAAAAGTCATGCAATCAAGCCGCGGCGGGTTAAAGATACTTTTTAAATAAAATTCGTTTATTACACAAAAGCTCATTACATTACACAATAGAGGATGGAATAAGTTATGCTAAAATTAGTCTATTGCAAGTTACAGTAGTAATCAGAAAAAAAGAACAAAATTATGAATGTTTCAACAGAATAGGAATGAAGATAAATTAATCTAAAGAGCGTTATTTGTACGGTTAGAATACTAACTCGGTTAATTTAGAGAAACATACAAGGCACTATTTACATAATTTCGCAAACACTTTGTCTTTGATAGTTGGAAGGTACAATTTAAAGTTTTATTAATTTTTAATACGTGGGTACTTGTCTTGTTATAATGAATTCTAAATATTACACATCATTTAATTTTAGTTCATCCTATTGCCGGTCCAGAACTGTTGCGAGTACTGTAAAATATTGTAATATGCCAATTTTATCCTACCCTTGAAATCAACGAAGCTTGAAAATAAATCTATCAGTATAGCTCTGTTTTAGAAAATTGCCGTTTTTTGTTCTTTGTCAAACATAATAATCTAGCACAGGTGAAGTAGCACAGATATTAAATTGTAGAAAATTGCTTTCTCGGATAACGAGCACTCAAAGTACCAAAAGTTTTTGTCATATAGGTCGTAGAATTTTTGCAAATGCGTAGTGATGAAAATAATTTCACTTATTAATTTTGCTTTTTGGGTTCACTTGTAATCTTAATGAAACGACTTTGGATAAAACCAGACAACTCTTTACGTGATTCAAACTGTTAAATCATAACAGCGCAAAGTAATAGGAACGATTTTTAAACCCAAACGCTCACAGGCATGCTAAGTAAATTAACTCTATTAAAACTCGCTGGGTGCAAGACAAGATAAAAATTGGCCAAGTGCGAGTCGGACTCGCGCACGAAGGGTTCCGTACCATTATTAATAGCGAGCAAAAATCTCCCAAAAATTTCAAAAATTTGTTGTTAAGCCAAAAAAGGAAGCCCCATAAATATTTATTTTATTCACTTTTTAGTATTTGTTGTTATAGCGGCAACAGAAATACATCACCTGTGAAAATTTCAGCTGCCTAGATATAATGGACTATGAGATACAGCCCGGTGACAGACAGACAGACGAACAGATGGACATCGAAGTTTTAGTAATAGGGTCCTGTTTTAACCCTTTGGGTACGGAACCCTAACAATTGCCCTGGACCATGGAAGAAAGAAACAGAGAGGAAGAGCTCTAAGGTTAAAATTTGAAGTTATGAAATTATTCATGCAAAATGATGAATTACATAATTGTTTAGTGACAAACAAAATACAGTTGACCGAGCGTAGTCCTTGTTTTGTTCTTCTCTAAACTAGTGGCATTTCGAAAATGAGCTTACCACAGGCGCGAGGCGTAGCCAGAGGAGTTATAATGTTCACGTTCTAAGCGCGCACCCCTCGTCCCACATATTTTGTATTATTGACATTAAACCATTGGTATTTTATTATTGACATTGTATTTAATTCAATTTTAATATCTTTTTTTTACAGTTTGACGTTCTCTTTCATTTATTATTGACTGACGAAAATCTACCAAAGTGGATGGGCAATTGGGCATGGTTTGGTAGGTTTTCATCACTCATAAACTGGCACCTTGTTGTGTTTAGTGTAAATTTGATGAAAATTGTGTTTATATTTGAATTAAATTTACTTGCTTTTAAGAATGTAGATGAGAAATTTATTGTGATTTAACGTTGGTAATTTATAACCATGTGAGTAATTCGTTCGTTATTAAGTGTAAACTGTATTGTAGATTGTTTTTGACTATTCAAAAGTGTGTCTGTGACACCCATTTGTCGAAATAAATAAACTGAAACTGAAAACACTGTACAGCCATACCGAAATAATATAAAATATTATAAAATCTAGCCCAAATTGTCAAAATCATCTCGAAATTATGCGCACGTACGCACTTTGTAAAACTGTTTACTTTTATTTACTTTTACCATTTATCGAATAACCGCCAGAAAAACTTTGCCACGTTTTGAGGACGGTAAGTTAATTTATCATTTCCACAAATTAATACAAATCACTTGCTTACTTTTACAAATGAAAATAAGAGTCAATGGTTGTTTATAAGTGGGCGTATCTAATTGCTTGTTTACTTTTAAAGCGCACTGACCTTTGGTCATCCCCCTTTTGCAGCACTTGATCAGCACCTAATCACGGGAAAGAACAGATAGGCTGAATCTCTTCTTAAATAAATAAATAAATAATCTATGACAATCAGTCAATTTTGAAGCAGTTTTGAACCAAGCTGTTGATTACGGCTCCTCTATGTAACTATGTAACTATGTCTACAGATAGATTAACGATTTATTGATTTAGCTGAGCACTACCGTGGGTCAGATGGCACTTACCTAAATTGTAGGCCCTGGCTGCGTAATTATTCAGCCTAGAGAACCTATAGGTGCCTTCGAAACTTTAACTGGTTGACAACCCGGCCAATACAAATTTACTTACAACTTATTAATTTAAAAAAACCAAATCACAAATGAACAACAAATTGAGAATAATAACTACAGTAGCAACAATCACCTTTATTGCTAGAAGCAATGTCTACCAAACAATCTTAGTACGGAATACTCAGCATAGATAAAATAGAAGAGATGTGCATTAACCAGCTATAAAGTAAATTAACGAAATAGGTACATAAAGAAAACCCGAGTAAATAAGTGTTTTCTAGGTAGACATGCTACACTTTAGACTGTATCTTAGCATACCACTAGGGAGCATGTGGTCAAATGCCAATAGATTGTTTTATAAAGTCATAAAATTTCCATCCAAATATTTCCTTGACAAAAAACACACACAGTCATAATAAAAATAACTTAGTTCCAAACAAAACACTCCGTTTTGCTTCCATGCTTCCCCAAAATTGATGAAAAAGTTTCTAATGCGCTAAGTGAAAAGATTATTGTCACAAGAAAATCGCCTGTTATGTATTTTTTTTTGTAATGGATTTTCTTGTAACGCCATTTTATGTTGTGTTTAAACTTCCGCGAATTGACACGGCACATCATGATTATATACTACGAGACTAATCGCGCACTAAAATCAAGCATTACATAAACACCTCATCATCCCGACGTTTGGACCGAGTTGCATCGATCGTGGTCACGAGCACGTCACGCCAATTTATGGCTTTGAAAATAACAAAAAAAATATTTGTTTTGAATTTAGTTTCAAACGTAGAGGAAATTGAACTAATGTTCACAATAAAGCGTTTATCTACCTGTCAAAAGAAAAACAAGAATATAGATTTCCCGAGAAGAAACCTAGTGTACGTGTTTGATTCGTTATGCGTAGCTAGATTTTGTCTCAATAATATCTCTACGGAGACAAAATCTGGCTATGCAGATGGTGCCCTGCAATAAATTTTTTCTTTGTTTAAAGCTGAAACCAAAAACGTTACCTTTGAAAGGACTAATGACACCGCAACTCCAATTTATTTTATAAAATAGAAACAGCGATACAACATAATTTCATTTTCATTTATCACTACATAGTATAACGCAAAACCGTTATTTCTGTGTGTCTGTCTGTGTATCCGCTTATATCTTCCAAACTACACAACAGATGTTAATACCGTTTTCACTATTGTTTAGAACATTTCTTTCGGAAGGTATATAGCTGTAACTCATTCGTATCCGGGCGAAGCCGGGATTGGCAGCTAGTTATAATGTATGGTTACTGGTACCTTATGCACAAACACATGAGGGTGCCTCTAGTACATCAAGTTGAATAACTTTTTACTATGTGATCAACCCTCAAAAAAATCAGCTATTTAACACAGTTTCTCAATGATTACCTTAGAAAACCTAATTGTCATCGCTATTTCAGAGTAAATCCCAAAGCAAATGTTGTTCAACTTGATGTACGAAATCTCCTTCCCAGAAAGGTACCCTCAAAAGATTGTGTGTAGTTTGTCAGTAACCCGTTTCATGGATTTAACGCGTGTCCAAAATGCTGGCTTTTGTTAGGTTAAACGTATAAGCATTGTCATTTAGCATGGTAATGCTGCCAGCATGTTGGGCCCGCTACTAACTGGCAGTGAGTTTGAGAAATTAGAATATCTCTAGATATTGCGTGGTCTACAGATTATTTAATTGCTTTTTGGGTAGTAGTAGCTGTAAATTTATTATATTTTGCTAGAGTTAATAAAACCAATTGCCCTACAAAAACATTAAACATATAATATACCTAGCAAGCGTAAAAATGAAACTTCATGCTAAATATCATACACATGAAAGTATGAAATGATATGTCCAAATATGCACCTTCATTAGTACTTCAGAGGTTTTTTGATAGCTTTTTCATTTTATCTTCGTATTATTCATTAGACATTCGCTGGTGGAAAGTGGCTTCCCCTAGTCTTAAATTGAAATATCATCTATTTTAGAAAATAAATTATTATAGTACGTTTCCAGTATTTCTATATCTATGTAAAATGAAGATCTTCATTCATTTTAAATTTCCCGCGCATTGATTATTATCTATGGTGACGCAGCACTATGTTCACGTCTGTGTGTCTAATTGTCTATACATACCCACTGAGAAAAATACTTTATCTTTGTAAAATAAAATATATCACATTAAAATATTGATAAATAGTTCTGAATATAAAACGTTAAGTGAAGCAATAGCTTTTAATATGCATAAACAAATTACTAAATTTTAATGTAGTAATTTGTTTATGCGAGTCATTTGTAATACCTACTTGTGTTTTTATTTAAAATTAACTTCTCTTTTCAGAGCAACAACTTCAGTTTTTGTTTCAATAAACATCATATTACAAAACAACATTAGCTACAGCTGTTGTAAACCATGAAGAAATTAAAATTTGAGTTTGTTGTGAAACCAAGTGAAGACCCGAAATCAAACGTCATCTGCATAACCTCGATTATGGACGATAAAACTGGTTTATTAATTCCGGAAAAATTACAACCGGTGAAACTACATGATGCAGTTATGAAAACCCATATCAGAGAGTGAAAAGTACCCACAAAAAAAGACAAGTATGGATTTCAGTAACGCCAGAGTTGCGTGATACTTATTTGGACGAAGATGGAAACATGCAGTTCAAAGGACATTTACTGGAGGAGATTACTAATTCTAAAACGCAACCGGGGTTGTTACGAACGAAATGTCTACAGAAGTTCTGACAAAAATCCTAGAAAATTTTGCTGAATTGAAGAAAGGATCAAAGCAGGCTAATTTGAAGAGTTTGTAATCGAAAAATTCACAAATAAAACATCGAGTGTAACACTGTGGATTAGCATCTTCGAAGCTGAGTGTACTCGTTTAGGCATAGATGAAAATATTCAAAAAATTCAAGTGTTTCGATTGTTTTTGGAAGATTCTTATCAAGACTGGTATAATTCTATGCTTATAAAGTATACTATAGATTCAGAGTAGTGTATTTGGAAAAAAATATTTTGTGAAACATATGTGAACAAAGGCTGGACACCGGTAAGGTATGCTTTTTTATTTAAATACAGGCAGGGTTCATTACTAGATTATGCCTTGAAGAAAGAGAGACTTTTACTAGAAATAAACAAGTTAATGGATAAACCTACTTTGATTGATTTAATTGTGACTGGGCTACCTCATTTCATAGCAGAAAAATCGACAAAAATAAATTAAAAGACACTGAGGATTTATGTATTAGTATACGGGGCTTAGAATATTTATTAAATAAAAGATTTGTGGAAAAAAGGGGATTAGACTCAGAAAATAAAATAAAAGAAAAAAAATTAAAAAGCCCACCATGTAGAATTTGTAAAAAAGAAAAGAAAGGAACTTCTCTTTTCAGAGCAACATCTTTAGTTTTTGTTTCAATAAACATCATATTACATCTATATCAAAGACTACACACAAAACAAATTTTATCCAGGTAAGTGGGCGTAGCAACCGTTTACAATTCTCCACGCAATATACTCGCTACAATTACTGACAAGTTTCGCGAATTAATTCCATCCTTTCATATCGCCCGTAAGATTAAATGCTCCATTAAACAAATTTAATTTCCCCCATAAATGCTAACGACGAAACTAATTTACCCTCCTTTATTTGTTTACGGGCTGATATTATAACGTAGCACGTACACAAACAAATCGTCTACGAAGTGCTACGTGACGTAGCGACGTAGACATGGAATTTGTGTACGGTATATTTTGTATGGTATTATATAGATAAATAGTCACCTGTGGGGCCTCCGATCTTCGTCGTGGTCCTCTTTCATAAAGGAGGGCTGCAGACTGAATCTGCGTCGGAATTGGTGTCTACCCTTCATTTTGGCGGATTCACTTAGCACATAGTACGATAAGTCCACAGAGAGTGCAGGCGCGGCACGGGCGGGCGCGGCGTGGTGCGCGGTCGGCGGTCGGCGGACGAATGAGGCGCCTGAAGCCTCCGGGTCACGAGCCCCGTCCTCAGAGCCTTTCCTAATAAAAACACAACACTTATAACCGTGCCAAGATGTAGATTAATCCTGTGATGAACTCTTCAAGTTTATTTACTTCGTTTTGCTTATAGCAGCGTTTAGGCTACGTTTTTATGCAAAATAGTGAGTGTGGCCATACGCCAATCAAAAAAAAAAAAAACAATCTAGAGAAAAATACGTTTGTTTTAAAGATAATAATAAAATGCTTGCTCTAATTTTTAAAATATATTAAAAATATTTAAGAAGAAATTAGACAAAATATACCTAACACTCAGTGATGTGTCAGATATACGATTAGTTTCATTACAAGAAATATTTTTAGGATGAATTCATAAGTGTGAGTGTTAGTTTAGGCCAGATTTAGATGTTGCTTTTTACTTTTGGAAAAAAACTCACTAGGTATAACCAAAACAGACGTAAAGATCTGGTGAGAGTTTCTAAATGCTAATATTGGTTTATTAATCATTCCAACTAACAAGAACTGTGTATAATTAATGTGATTAGCTTCGCACGTGGCTCAGGTTGATAAATATTGCAGCTGTTCAGTTTATTGATCAGTCACGGAATGATAGCACTAAGCCAATAGAAACCCAGTCTATGAGCGCGTCCATTGTTATCTAGAAGGTTCGAACTACCGTACTTAAGGGAATTTTTTACACCGAATTCCGTGTTGCACGTGAAATTTCATATTTTATTTATTTATTTTATTATACCTTGGTGGTTGGTATATTAAGCCGTGGTGGTCTAGTGGTTGTAACGCTGGCCTATCATTCTTGAGGCCGTGGGTTCAATCCCGGTCCCGTACCAATGAGTTTCTTTGGAACTTATGTACGGAATTTCACACCACTGGCTTTTCGGTGAAGGAAAACATCGTGAGGCAACCTGCATACGTCCGTAGAAGAAATTCGATGGCGTAGGTGAATCCACCAACCCGCACTGGGCCAGCGTGGTAGATTTGGCCCAATCACCCTTCTTGGGTAGGCCTACGTCCTGCAGTGGACTACTAAAAAGGCTGGTACAGTACATTATACCTATTTGGGTTGTTAAACGGCCCTCATAGACAAAAATCTACAAACACGATTAGAACACTTAGTCCAGAGAAATTTATATCAATTATAAGATATATCACGTGTAGATTAAAAAAAAAATTGTACCTTGCATTTGTTTAGGTATCATAAAATTTCGTACGTTTTTTTTATGACGTAGTAGATAAAATAACGAAATTAACGGTTTATTTATATCTTTTGTTATATCAATAGTTATTATGAAATATCTTTCCTATAATATGCTTACTTATCGGTTTTAAAAACCTCAACGCCTTTAAACTCAAACTTAAGTGTGCGAGTGATATGAGTCAGATGTGATTGGTTGAAAAGCCGTTGAGTGGTATAGATAGGTCCGTAAATATTTACCAAAAGTATGGTTTATTTTATCCCCGAAGCTTATTATTAATTATGAAACTCATTAAGAAGTAATTTCGCTAGACCCCGGCGTTCTTGTTTCGGGTCCGGTAATATAATGAAGGCGACGTTTTTAAAAGATATTTTACAAATATGATTGTACCATAAACAATTTTCTAAAAGGGATAAGCTTATCTTCTAATCCTGGGAAGCCGAGATGTGTCGACGAGGCTCCATCCATCTCCGTCCGAAGATTTTGTATAATACTTTTAAAAGGTTTCTTTGAATAATATAATACACGAATGATATTTTTTCTCTTAGATTATCTGATGCCCTAAATTCTTTGTGCTTATTATTTGTATTAATGTTTATGTTTTATATTATACTCTTGTGAGTCTTTTAAGAACGCATTAGTTCGATTAGGTTTTACTTGCAGAAGTTTTGAAGAAGAACAGGCTTATTTGGTATGTATATTACTACTAAATATCTTATGGAGATAAAAAGTGGAGTCCGTCGAGACTGAAAATTTGAAACTACATAACAATGCAGTTATGTCCTAAAATATTGAATGTAATCATTATTTGGTTATTTTCTACTCGATTTAGGTAGTCCAATAATATTACATGAATGATTTACTCACTTTGGAAATTCGATCCATATTTTTTGCATTGCCCTAATTTTTGTAATTAAATTTAAAATGTACAATTTTCAGATTTATTTCCTTATGTGTACGAGAAGGTATGAGGGTATGAGAAGTCTACAGATGTCTGGTACCCATAGACAATATATACGTATACCATAAGTACGTGCCTGCTGCTTCGACTAGCCGCTGTCTTATAAAAATATTGGGATGCCTTCGCAATCTTTTGGGGAATGTTTACATGTAAAATAAATATACACAGCACACTCGTACAGTGCACGACGAATATTATTCTTATGCACTCTTGATAGACTGCGTTCTGCAATGTATAAGTCGTAAACATGCAGTTCGGAACCTCAGAAAAATTTGTAATTCTTCCACATTCTTCTGAGTTCGGAACGTATGAGTATGTTCATGTGTTTTGCGCATCGGGTAGGCTCTTCAAGGAGTCTCTAAGGTTCTCTATGATATAGACATAGAGCTATTACAACTAGAGAGATAGCGCTGTTGTCGCTTGAGTCAATTCTCATTCTCAACCACTAAAATGTATAGAAAATCTTGCCCAGAACTGTCAAAACTGTCAAATATGAATTGGGATTTGACACCACTGAGAGAAAAACACGGCAACTAGCCACCGAATCGAGATCATGGATGTATTATATAAACAAAAAAAAACCTTGATCGAGATATATTTCATGTCTAACTCATGCCATATTAAATCATTGCATCTCTTTTTTTCTTTTCTCGATCGACTACATTATCCTTCTGGTATCTCTCTGATATAGACGTATACCCTAAGTACACGCCTGTTGCGTCGACCAGCCGCTGTCTTATGAAAATATTGAGGAGCCTTCACAAACTTCTAGTCAATGTTTACCGACACTCGTGTGCGCCGTTTGCGAATGTTTTGTGTGCTCGCCAGATAACGCTCGCCGTTTGAAACTAACTTTATTTGGGTCCACGGGATTTGTTATCTTGAGAGGATTTCGGTTGCAAATTAGAGAGGGCCGCATATCTCAGTAATTCTGCAATAGAATAGGTAAATGATTTCATATTCAAATAATGATAGTTCATATTCAGAGATTTCATTGTACTTTAATGAAGGCGCCATCGTGAATTTAATAGCAACGTAAAAAGTGGTCTCTCTATCGAATGCCCTAAATAAAAAAGAAACAGAAATAGTCTACTTTTAGCTAATATAATTACGACTTCATAATTATTTATTGGCCTATTGTATGACTAATATTAAGCTATTACGGGACTAATCCTGAAATCGTAAAAAAATGGCGTTTTTAAAATGTTGTCGCATGTCAATGAAATATTTATATGGAGTATTATTGTCGCAATTTGTTGTTGTTCCGTAGTAAAAGTTGATAATAATGATGAGTAGAATCCTGGAATACGTCTATCGTGTAGAAAAACAACACACGGTGTAATACCTCTACAATTTTTTTAAGACTCAGCGTTTCGAGATTTTTGTAAATAACGTTTGTATGACCAATCAACCCAGATGAAGCAAAAATAAAACATGTTTTATTCAAACTTTTATGGATATTGAAAGTTTAGCGTAAATAAATATAGTTTCGTACTTTATCATGCACTTATATCATAAAATTTGTCTCTTTATGAGATTGTTACTATCGTAATAAACGTTGATACTTTGGAATGGAAAACATAAAATTCCTTTTTGTAATTTATTTCATCCTCAATATTAATAACATTTATTAATATGATAACATACTGTCGTAAAAAGCTTCGTTTATTTTGCAATTTTATGATGTGGAGAAAATGGCAATTAAAAATTAAGCATGTTATTAAACTAGAATGGTGAAACTTTAGGTTATTTTTATTTTTGGGAATTGTCTTAATTTTTCTTTAACATTTTGATATAGTCCCAACTATACTTTTTAAAATACGTACTTACAATTGATAATAGAGGTATTATTTTGATGATTTTCCTTTTTCAATTTGAGTTGTAATTTATCTTGTTCCACCTAGGTTTCTACTAGGTCTACCAATCTGTACAGTTACTTATTTAAATTCCAGAATGTGTATAGTTTTCTCTATCTTGAAACCAATATTTCGCCCATTTTTCGCTTTATAGGTCTTTTCTATACTATCGCTAATATTAAGCTTTATTTATATTGTCACTCATAGTTTTATTTAATACGAAACGTATACTCTTACGTTTCGTATCTCAATGAAATTTACCGTCTTACTGACGCGATTCGTATCGTATGTGTAGTATACCAAAATATTATCTAGACAAATTTCACGTTAAATATAACGATAAATATCGAGCGTGTAGCATTCGCCAATAAACGTATCTATATCTAATACTAAGATCTAATAGGATCAGTTTTCAAACATTTTTGACAGCTATATTTTTGGTTAGTTTAGACTCACAGAGATACCAGATGGATAATGTGGTCGATCGAGAAAAGAAAAACTGAGATGCAATGATTTAATATGACGTGTGTTAGAAAGAGACATGAAAAATATCTCGAGTCAGTGGCTAGTTCTCGTGTTTTTCTCGCAGTAGTGTCAAATTCCAATACATATTTGACAGTTTGGACACCGCTGGGCAAGATTTTCCATACATTTTTGTAGCTCTGTCACAGATCTATTACAACAAGAGAGATGGCGCTGTTGTCACTTGAGGCAATCCTCAACCACAAAAATGTACGGAAAATTTTGCCCAGAGCTGTCAAGACACTATCGGGAAAAAAACACGGCAACAGCCACTGAATCGAAATAATATTTTTTTCATGTCTCTTTCTAACTCATGCCGTATTAAACCAATGCATCTCCTTCAAATTTTCTCAATCGACCACATTATCCCTCTGGTTGTAATAGCTCTGTGGTTTAGACAAGTTAAGCTTTCAAAATTGAGTCTTTTATACACTTAAATATTATTTACCCAAACTGGATTGAGCACGGATGAAATTTGGCTCAATGTTAGCTTAAGAAAATTGAACCGTAATACGATGCAACAAAACATATAATTATAAGAAATACCTACTTAGAAAAAGACAGAATCCTCTGACTAGGTATCATTGTCTGCACGTTTTTCTATTCCAGTGCTCAATCCTGTTTATGTAATACATCCATGCATACACTTAAAAAGATTCAGTAACTCTATTCTAAATTTAAAGCTGTTGAAATTTTTTAAAAGAGGTAACTTCGATAACAAGGCAAAGCTATTTTAAGTGGCAGCACTGCTTTATCGCTTTAATAATTTAATTTACAACGTAGCCTTAACTCAGCTTCTAATAAGTACCTGGCTTATTGTACAGATTACAAAACCTTTTGAAGAATATAATATGTTTTATAAAAGCGTGGGTAGCATACAACATTAGACGCAAAATGTTTTTATTTTAATCACCCTTGGTTCTTTTTGAGACAACTTTCAAAGGTCAATATAATTGAAAACTTTTCATCGTCCCTTTGTTTATTATGCTGAATAACTGTTGCAAAACATGTTTTAGTAATTGTATGAATATAAAAGAGCGTTCGAATAAAATTAAAAGATATTATGTTCGCTGTTGTTTAACAAAGAATGTAGAGTTTTGAATTAATTGATTTGTTGAAATAAGAAAACATGAACGGTCTTTTATACGATCAAAACGTAATGAAAACTAGGTTTAAGCTTATTATTTTTCGAGGTTCAGTCAATAAAAATATATTAGTATGTAAGTACTTAATTGACTTCATAAGTAGACAAAAAAGATAACCTTATATTTAATACAGACTTTTTATAATTCGGGATGTGTTTTTGAGTGTCTTTTACATTCAAATTCTAAAATTGATTGTCTGAAAGAAATATTGCACTGAACGATGAAGTCGCTCTAATTACCTATTAATGTTATATTTTTAAAGTGCTTTGAAACACAGTTTAAACATTTAATGTTAAGTAGTAATCTTAGTTAATTGTTGAAGATTTGTTTTTCAGAAATTAGTTTTTAATGGAGTGCCTTTAGACGTAAAAATAGCATAACTCCCTACTATAAACTACATATATCTATAGTTAGTTAGTGCAAAACCTATCTAACTACAAATAGGTATCAATAGTTTTGTATCACGTATAAAGATAAAGATACCTACTGTCACAGAGTTTTGTGAACCAACGCGGAGAACCAATGTCTCCGAAAGAACTTGATGAAATAAACCCCGCATTTGGAAATTTCGGCGTTGAGACAGGGCGGAGGCTTCGAAGGGAATTGCAAATTAGTCTAGTGTGGTGGGGTGGGAGTCGTAGAGGGGGGAGGGGTGGGGACGGGTTGGGAGGGACAATCGGCTGAGGTTGGTGAAAAATAGCGTTCAACAAGTGCGCCTGCTCGTACTTTTGAAGCCACGAATTTGCTTCTAAATCTACGTATTTTATTCTTTGCATCTGAGAACAGAAATTCGGTGTCCATTTTTTGCCAAGACATGTTTTTTGTCGACAGGTGTTGCGTTCTTATATAGTTTTAACGGAATATTTTCAAGTTGTGGGAAATTAAATTCAACAGAAATTCAGGCTACATTTTTTTGCTAAAATAGGTATTTCTTCTGTAAATCGTTTGAGTAGGTGGTGGAATGTTTTTTCTAGCTTGAATACAATTTTATAAGAAATGGTTTTGCAATTTAACTAAAATACACTGCTAATTAACTGATGGCTAAATTTATAAAATAAAGCTTGTAAAATGTGATGCGATTTATGCTACAAAACTTAATGATTGACTTCAAACAATAGCTGTGAGATTTTTAGTTAGCACGCTGTACACTTTAAGTGAATTGTTTTTTTGGAAAATTTTCTACACAACAATAAGCACGGGAATCAGCATATGTCTGACAAAAATCACAAAACAAATATACATATCTCAATCTTATCTTAAAGAAAAAAGATAGGTTAAAATCGAACTTAATGACTCCTAAAGCGCAATCTTAAAAGTAATAAAACCTAAAAGTCAAGTACACGTCGCACAAGATAAAGAATGAATAGATATGAAGGGAGGAAAGGAGACAAAGCGAGAAGGTGAATCAGTCCGAAAGGTCGGACGTTACCCGACTAAATAAATTACATCCAAAAACCATGGATGGAGAAAAGTTGTGGAATCGCCATAAGGTTAATTTGAAACCAAGATGCTCTGTAAAATGGCGTCGGTCCACCCACAAAACAGAAGCTACTACAGCACATCAGCAAATAAATAGAATAGCGTCATAATGTGAACGGTTAAAAGCTCTTTTCTTCACAAATAAAACAACACACTCAGTTATCAAAATTATTTAATTATATTGAAAGCGCAGTCATTAATTTCGTTCTTAATCTACGCCCTTATACTTGAAAGTAACTAATTCTCAATAGTGCCAAAACAAATGAACGCATCTCTTTTAAGATCTCGGATGACAGAAATATGCCTCTGATTATTCTGACTACTACTTTTATAGACTATGAACGAATGTACGACTTGACATTTATACATCCATGCCAAAAGCTTGTATCATGACGTGGAGAAGTGATTTACTTTCTTTCTTTGTCCTTCTTTTAACAACTGCGTTGATGTGTTTTCTTATCGAGGCGAACAGTTGTGCACGTTGTTGTTGTGCTGGTAGTTCTGGTTACCTGAGTTATTACGTAGTATTGTTTGTTATTAGAAATAAATAAGTTAGTTTTCTCTTGAATTATCTCTTTCGATACATTTCAACGTTTTCAATTTGTTTAGCTTTGTAAAGTATACGTTTTGCGTGAACGTTGTTTTTTTTAATTTTATTTCATTTGGAAATCTAAAAATGAATTCGTAAATCTTTTGGGTAATATTGTAAAAGCTTTTTTTTCAATAAAAATGCGATTGTGCAACGTATTTTATCGTTTCGTAGCTCTCTCGTAGCACTGCGTGTGCACAAAGCATTGCAGCGCGCAGCTGGTCGCTACGCTCGTAGATCACCGCGCGCTATAAATTCGGTATTTTTAATATTATTTGTGACGAAGCTTTCCCATTTTTTCCTTCAATCAAAAATCGCACAACAACATAAAAAAGTCCAAAATACAATGAACCCGATACAATACTCTTTACAAAGATTTGGCCAGGCGTTTGGTAGAGGTGACACGTGACCAGAGTGCTGGCATGTAATTCGCTCAAAAGCTGAGTATTGCTATTCAGCGAGGCAATGCTGCCAGCATTGTGGCCACGTTACCCTCTGCCGAGGGGCTTTTAGACTAGGTTTTAATTTGTTTTGTGTTTTTTTTTTAGTTAAGTTTTAGTATTAGTTTAGTCATAGCGGAAATTGTTTTTTAAGTTCTTTTTTGTTTTTCTGTGTAAATAAGTGTGTTTTATAATTTAAAAAAAAATAGGAACCCGATTGTGTACCTAGTTTCGTCAAGATTTGTTAAAAATAAGACTTGTAGAGGACAATCAACACCTGGACAGACGAATGCAAAATCTTTGAATTAAAAAATAAGAAACTCTCTCGCTTTGTTCACTCAGTCAACCAGCGGGCTTACCATACGGACCATAAAATAATACTATCGACGTGTCAGAACGTGACAGAATTATGATGAAGCATATATCTGTCACCTTTGCACACGTCGATAAACTCTTGTCGTGGTCTTGTATGCTAAGTTAGCAGAAAATTTAAACATTATTTGCTACAAAATAAAATTCACATTTGACATTAAAATATGTATGTATATACTAAAGCGTGATCATCAAATCGTACTAAGTTGCTGCTTGGCAGCCACACAAAAATATTTTGCATCATGTATTCATAGTCCAATAAATGACAGTCTTTTCGCTATCGTATTGATTCAGTACAAAGTTGTAGCAGTTAAGTTCCTTACAAGAACAAATAGATATGGGGTGTTGAGTATTCCGGCTGTCTTCAAAGTTCGCTTGTCTTCCGACTTCGCGCATAGTTCGTGACGGTTTGAGTTTTATTGTTAGCATAAAAGTTCTCGCTTAGAATTGTGATTCATTTTATTCCAAGAGCAATTTAAGATATTAAACAGGAATTAATGTTATATTAAATACGTATAAAAAGTTACGGGAAAAGTTATCTGAAGTTATATGTACTTAAGTCATCCTGAAGCTGTTATTAAGCATTTAAAGTAATGTTAATTTAATAGTCTTTACCCGAGAGTTGATTTCAAATCGGTCTTGGTAAATTAATTGGTTGGACTCAGTGAAACAGAATACTAACGATGCAATTTCAGTTCAAAACAAACATTAGTTTGCTTGGATGTTGCTTCTCGCGTACAGGTCGATTTTCCAACAACTCTTGACAAAACTCGGTACACAGGTTCTATATATTTTTAGGGTTCCGTACCCACGGGGAAAAACGGGACCCTATTACTAAGACTTCGATGTCCGTCTGTCCGTCTGTCTGTCTGTCTGTCACCGGGCTGTATCTCATGAACCATGATAGCTAGGCAGCTGAAATTTTCACAGATGATGTATTTCGGTTGCCGCTATAACAACAAATAACAAAACAAAAACAAAACAAAATAAATATTTAAGGGGGGCTCCCATACAGTACGGAACCCTCCGTGCGCGAGTCCGACTCGTACTTGGCCGATTATTAGAGTATGATCGGTATGAATGACGATGAATCAGTCAAAAGTTAGTTGCGGTATAGGCGAAGATTTAGTTATAGAAATGTGCCGCGAAATAGTTTTTTTTTTTTTGTTTTTTATAGCTGCAAATTTTTTTTGTAGCTGTAATTGAGAATATTTTTGTTTATTATTTTCTTAGAGAATATTACAAATTCATTCGCGCGAAATCTACTGTTAAGAGATTTGTTATTTGTCATTTGTTATTTGACGATTTCAAGTGAATTTTGATTTTAATTATTTTTAATGTTCCAGAATATCAGTATTTATGTTTATCTGAAAATGTAATATAGTTTTAGTACGTCAAAGTACCAATGAAATATTTTTATTTAATGTTATATTATTTGATTTTCCATAGTGATCGGTCTCTTGCTTTTCTTGTCCATGTACTTCCTGCTACCTTTTTTAAATCATACTATGGAAAATTCTTGGGGAGGCCTATGCTGAAAACCAAGACGATCACGAGTAAATAATCAAACAAATTACTGGTGTCGAAATAGAACGAATGTAATATTTTCTTAGCATATTATAAGTAATTAATTAGTTAGAGGCACAAAATGTTTTGTAAGTTGATTGTTAATAAGGGCTATCATTATTTGATTTTAATTGATTTTTAATTTTATTAATAATTGAATATGAAAATGTAATGTAAATATTTTAATACCTATCCTAACTTTCATCTGACTATTCATTTTATTTCAAATATTGTATCAACATCTAAGGGAAGGCTATCCACCAAAAAAAGGTGTCATACCTAGTATGATGGCCATGGCTAAGTCTTCCTATGATTGTACGAGTACCTACCAAGCAATACAATTTTTATTTATTTTATTTATTTAATTGTAATGTTTACGGGGTCATTGTAATATGCCGTGGGGTGCCGGCAGAGTAGAATAGCACCCCCCTCTAGTACCAGGTGTCGTAAGAGCCGACTGAGGTACAGCGGAACCGACCAATGGCGGTATAACCATTCAAATAAAACGTAGCTAAAATGGCACAGGGCAGGGATGGGGAGCAGCATCCCTGTCGCGAAGCTACGTTTCTGCGATCGCCACCACGCCTGCCCAGCGCGGCGATTATGGGCAAAAACCCCAATATGGAAAGTACAAATAGACCAGGCCCCCAGTCCCCAGCAGCTCCGCTAGCCCGGGGCTACGGTAGCGGCCCCGGTAACGGCGGAGAAGGGGGTGCTAAGAATCGCTGGCAGACGCCCGGCTACCACTCCCGCAAACGACGACTGGCCCTGGTAACACACAACGTGCGCACGTTGAGGACTGACGAGAAGATTGCTGAGTTGGAAGAAGAGTTGAGTAGATTGCGTTGGGATATTGTGGGGTTGTCTGAAGTCCGTAGAGAGGGGGAGGACACGATAACCTTGAAATCCGGCAACCTGCTTTACTACCGGGAAGGTGACCAACGGTCCCAAGGTGGTGTTGGCTTTCTCGTTCACAAGTCCCTCACCAACAACATTATTACCATCGAAAGTGTGTCGAACAGGGTGGTATACCTAATACTCAGAATATCCAAGAGGTATTCGCTGAAGGTCATTCAGGTATACGCACCGACATCGTCACACCCAGATGATGAAGTGGAGACTATGTATGAGGACGTGAGTCGGGCCATTCATATGTCTAAGACCCACTTCACTGTTGTTATGGGGGACTTCAACGCAAAGTTGGGCAGAAAAAACGATGATGAGCTGAGGGTGGGGCAATTTGGATATGGGCAACGGAACCCTAGGGGCCAGAGGCTGGCTGATTTTCTGGAGAGAGAGGAACTCTTTATGATGAACTCTTTCTTCCAGAAGCCGCCTCATAGGAAATGGACCTGGATGAGCCCTGATGGTTCCACGAGAAACGAGATAGACTTCATCATGACCACCGAGAGACGAATATTTAATGATGTCTCCGTGATACACAGGGTGAAAACCGGCAGCGATCACAGAATTGTACGAGGCACATTAGATATTAATGTTAAGCTCGAAAGGTCCCGCTTGATGAAGTCCACGCTCCGACCTACTCGTGAACATATCCAAAACACCGATGACTTCCAGCTCGAGCTCTCGAATCGTTTTGCTTGCCTAGAGAACCTTGCGTCGGTGGACGAGATCAACAACGGGCTCGTGGAAACTGTCCAAACGGTGGGTGCTAAGTTCTTTAGACCCCGCCGTTCAAATAAACCGCAGAAATTCTCCGATCACACTGTAAATCTCATGGCCGAACGACGCTCGCTAAGATTGCAGTCTTCCGATGATGCAAAGTCATATAGGCGGCTCAATAGACAAATTTCGAAATCCTTGCGGCACGACATCCGTCTTTTTAACACTAATCATATTAAAAAGACAATAGAGCGGAACAAAGGCTCCAAAGTGTTCGCAAGAGATTTGTCTATTGGGCAAAGCCAATTGTCAAAGCTGAAGAGAGAAGATGGAAGTATAGCGTCGACCAAGGCAGAGGTATTGGAGGAGATCGAAAGGTTCTATGGACAGCTGTACGCTTCGGTCGCTAAGCCTGTTAGCAGCGCGGCCAAAGATCCAAGAGCCAAGCTGACCCGACACTTCACCGAAGATATCCCGGACATCAGCCTGTACGAGATTAGAATGGCCCTGAATCAGCTTAAGAACAACAAGGCGCCGGGTGATGACGGTATCACATCAGAGCTTCTGAGAGCGGGTGGAACACCGGTACTAAAAGTCCTCCAGAAGCTTTTCAACACCGTCGTCCTCGAGGGCATCACGCCAGAAGCATGGAACAGAAGCGTGGTGGTGTTGTTTTTCAAGAAAGGTGACAACACCTTATTGAAGAATTACAGACCCATCTCGCTTCTGAGCCATGTTTATAAGCTGTTTTCAAGGGTCATTACGAACCGTCTCGAGCGCAGGCTTGATGACTTCCAGCCTTCCGAACAAGCCGGTTTCCGAAAGGGCTTTAGCACCATGGACCACATTCATACGCTGCGGCAGGTTATACAGAAGACCGAAGAGTATAACTTGCCTCTTTGCTTAGCGTTTGTGGACTATGAGAAAGCCTTTGATTCGGTCGAGACTTGGGCTGTGCTCGAGTCTCTCCAACGATGCCGTATTGACTATCGGTACATCGAAGTGTTGAAGTGCTTGTATAATAACGCCACTATGTCGGTCCGAGTACAGGAAGAGAGCTCCAAGGCGATCCCTTTAAAAAGAGGCGTAAGACAGGGAGACGTAATTTCTCCGAAACTGTTTACGGCTGCTTTGGAGAACGCCTTCAAGCTCCTGGAATGGAAAGGATTCGGCATCAATGTCAATGGCGAATACCTCACTCACCTTCGGTTTGCCGACGATATAGTAGTCATGGCAAAATCGATGGAAGAGCTCAGCACGATGCTCGAAGGCCTCAATCGGGTTTCTCAACAGGTGGGTCTTAAGATGAACATGGACAAGACGAAAGTCATGTGTAATTCCCATGTTGTACCCACCCCGATCTCTGTTGGGAACTCGGTTCTTGAAGTCGTTGACTCGTACGTCTACCTAGGACAAGTAGTCCAGTTAGGTAGGTCCGACTTCAAGAAAGAGGCCAATCGCCGAATCCAACTCGGCTGGGCAGCGTTCGGAAAATTGCGTAGCGTCTTCTCGTCCGACATACCTCAGTGCCTCAAGTCGAAAGTTTTCGACCAGTGTGTGTTGCCAGTGATGACTTATGGCACAGAAACGTGGTCTCTCACTATGGACCTTATTAGTAAGCTCCAAGTAGCCCAACGAGCTATGGAGAGGGCTATGCTCGGAGTCTCTCTGCGAGATCGAATCAGAAATGAGGAGATCCGTAGAAGAACCAAAGTTACCGACATAGCCCAACGGATTGGCAAGTTGAAATGGCAATGGGCAGGGCACATAGCGCGGAGGACTGATGACCGATGGGGTCGGAAAGTTCTCGAGTGGAGACCACGTATCGGCAAGCGCAGCGTAGGACGTCCACCCACAAGGTGGACGGATAACCTCATTAAGACCGCAGGATCACGCTGGATGCAAGCCGCTTCCAACCGGTCTTATTGGAGATCCATAGGGGAGGCCTATGTCCAGCAGTGGACTTCTTATGGCTGATGGATGGATGGATGGAATGTTTACGGAATGAAGGAACTTTGACTCAAGAGAACTACTTGTATAATAATATATTTTTAAACTATTTTTGGTTTCACTAAATATGTAAGTAAAAATAGATCGAATGCTCCGAAAGTAGGTTAAATAAAATCCAGGGATGCGTTGGAAATGGTTTTCGTCCCGGATAATAAATCTTGCCCAGAAAGGGAGGTCCCGACCTACAATTTATTCCATCGTATGAGTAAAGCGCCTATCAATTCTTTTTTATTGTTATGAAAGATAAAATTTAATGATAAGAAAGCATATTATTTCGCTTAAATGCACACTTGACATATTGAGGAGAAAAATATCTTGTTCTTTCGCTAAACCATTTATTTACTTAGTACGTGGTATAACATGTATAGCTAATTTTCAGCTCAAACTCTTTTTTTCAATTATGGTGTATTTACCATGTCAACCATGATATTGAAATTAAAATAAATAAAAATAGGTAAAAAAACTTTTTAAGTTAAACGGTTTTATGTTAAACATACATTGCAATGTTTAAGATAAATGTACTAAAAACCAAAAAATAATAAAATAGATACAGTCGTGGGAATTATAAACATATGCATAGACTAGACTAAAATAAAACCTTGGGGCACGATAGTAAGTAATTTCCTCACCGTCTGCGGGCCAACTGCCTATTTTAACGACGAGTTAAACGATTCTTCTATCGCATATTAAGTCGATAATTTGTAGACAATTGACGTGCCCCACGGTTTTATTTTAGTCTAGTCTATGCATATGTTTATAATTCCCACGACTGTATCTATTTTATTATTTTTTGGTTTTTAGTACATTTATCTTAAACATTGCAATGTATGTTTAACATAAAACCGTTTAACTTAAAAAGTTTTTTTACCTATTTTTATTTTCTAGTTTTTAGTTTTTATTTCGCATTCTGTTTAATTCATTTAGTGCTTCATTATTGCAAGGTTTCTTGCCCGTTAGTTTATTGCAGTCCAACTCCTCTATACATAGTCCCTGCAAAGATCTTACTCTAATTGTTATCAGCCATTTGGTAGTGGCGGCCATCTTAGATTTCAATTTTGCATAGTAAATTGTATTCTACTTGTTGAGACCTTTCATTTGATACCCATGTTGATGGGATTGATAAAACCTAAGTTATCCGCCATTTTGTAGAGGCCGCCATTTTTGATTTTAATTTTATATAGTACATTGTATTATACTGGTTGAGCACTTTCATTTGATACCCATATTGATGGGATCGATAAAACCTACGTTATCCGCCATTTTGTAGCGGCCGCCATCTTGTATTTCAATTTTTTATAGTATACTAGCTTTTACCCGCGGCTTTGCCCGCGTTATATTTTGATTTTGGCTTATGTTTATGTCGGCTGCGAAACCTAACCTAACCTAACCGGCAAATATCAAAATACCTTAGAGGAATGCTTTTGTTGGTTAAGTTACGGTTGGAGTGTATATACAACCTAAATCAAATCTCCGCTTTCCATAAACTGGGCATTCCAAGATTATGTGCAGTGGAGTCTCCTCTTTTGTGGGTTCACAGATGCACGATGGGCTTTCCCTCAACTTAAATCGATGTAAGTATTGGGGAAACCCACCATGCCCCGTCAGCACTTGAGTTATGATTCCTACTGGTACTTTCTCTTACGATCTTGTATGCCGCCCTTGCATCCGGAAAATATGTTTTGGTTACCGCCGCTGTGTGTCCATCCTGATACCGCCGGTTCCACTCGTCAAGAGAGTCAGTTATCGTAAATAGGTCTACACTTCGAGTGCAGTGCTGTTTCCTTTGCTAGCTGGTCCGCTCTCTCATTTCCCTCCATCCCCGCGTGCGCTTTAATCCAATAAAGTTTCACTATTTTATTTTGTGCGTGTAGTAACTTTATGTTAGCTTTGAAATTACTGTTAAGGGATGGAGGGAAGATACGCCAACTACCGTTTCCAGTGCAGACCTGGAGTCACAAAAGGTTTTTGCTTTTTCGGTAGCCTCAAGAAGTGCCAATAACTCGGCCTGGTACACGGAGCAACAATCGGCCAATTTCAGCTTGCGGGTACTGATCTCAGCGGCATCATCCAAAATGGATAATGCCGCCCCGACTTTCCCTTTAATTTTGCTGCCGTCTGTAAATATGTTAACTTCTCGGTTAAGATTTTGCTCTAGTGCTGCGCCGTCTGCCAGGCATATGAACTCCAGCTCCTCCTGCTGCGCTGAGTGTGGCTTCTAAATATAAGGGACCAACTTTTCTGTCTGTCTATCTCCAGTTACTTGCTGGGAATAACCTTTCTTAGTTTCATAAAGCAAGGCGGCTTCCTGGACTCTGATATGACAGCCGAGGATTAGGGGCCGCGGTGGGATATATGGAACTGGTGGTGTGGGTGCCGCCACCTACCCTACCTTGCGCTAGGCCGTCAACGTGTTGGCAGACGCAGTGGGGCTGCAGGGGAAGAGAGGTGTCGGTATCGCGATGGCCGTTCTCACTGCCCTCTGCAGTTGAAGAGGCAGGCGCTGGGCTACTATGACTGACCCGCTGCACTGGGACCAGGGCGTTGGAATGCTGTCTGACGTTCAGTACTGGTTAGTCCCGAGTGGTGGATGACGATGTGTCTTGTGCTCCGAAACACTCCGTCATTATGGCGAGAGCGCAAGCTCCGTTATGGAGCCCGAGTCTGGGTTAGCGCTGTTGAGTGCCGCGAAGGAGTGCGAAAAATGTAGGAACGTCCTAAACTTGCCATGACAGGTTATTTCTGGCGCTTAGACGGCTGCTACCGCAGCCTGCTCACTTAGTTTGTAGGGTTCCGTACCCAAAGGGTAAAAACGGGACCCTAATACTAAGACTTCGATGTCCGTCTGTCCGTCTGTCTGTCTGTCACCGGGCTGTATCTCATGAACCGTGATAGCTAGGCAGCTGAAATTTTCACAGATGATGTATTTCTGTTGCCGCTATAACAACAAATACTAAAAATATAATAAAATAAATATTTAAGGGGGGCTCCCATACAACAAACGTGATTTTTAGGAGTTTTTTTGCTCGCTGTTAAAAACGGCAAGAGGAATGGGGCTCCCATACGGCACGGAACCCTTCGTGCGCGAGTCCGACTCGCACTTGGCCGATTATTATCCTATCCTACGGGAACTGTTGAAGTTTTTGCGATAAAAAGTGGCCTATGTCACTTTTCGTCTTTCAAACTATATTCATGCAATAAGCCAAGGCAAGTTGCTTCGTTGCTGAGAAAAGTTTATTGTTAAGTCCTACGGGAACCACAATTTTTTCGGGATGGAAAGTATCCTATGTCACTTTCCGTCTTCCAAACTATGCCCACCCCAAAAATCAAGTCAATCCGTTGCTCCATTGCTGAGAAACAGTTATTGTCCTATCCCATGGGAATCACGAATTTTCTCGAGATAAAAAAGTATCCTATTATCACTTTCTGTCTTTTAAACCATAGGTATCCATACCAAAAATCAGGTCAATCTTTTGCTCCGTTGCTGCGTCAAAGAGGAACAAACCAACAAACTTTTCGGATTGAAAATATTAAAGTATGATGATTCTGTACCATAAAGGTAGAATAAAGAAACATGTTAAACCTCTAATGATAGAAGATTTAATAAATAAAACCGTTTGAAAAAAAAATATTTTTAATGTCAGACAAAACGACGGCCTGGTATTAAACGTCATAGTAACATGTAGCATGCAGAGGGAAAATAACATTTTATCCGATTTTAATGTCAGTTGTCATTTTCAATCCATACTTTATTTCCTCTTCAAGGGGATATAATGGTGGAAAAACAATTTGTCCCCTTGTCATGCTACCTGTGATTTATAAAAGTTTGCAGACAATGTCACCTGTCATCTAATTACGTTTGGCTGTGACGTTTCGTCAGTCCATATTAGCGTCATAGAGGAATTAATCACTTAGCGTCTTTGTGATAGTGGCGACAGTTTCGCTTTCGATGGTTTTTGTCCTGTCCTACAGGAACTATGCAATTTTTCGGGATAAAAAGTATCCTAAAGCTCCTTCCGTCTTTTAAACTATGTCCATGCCAAAAATCAAGTCAATCCGTTGCTCCGTTGGTGCGTGATAGAGTAACAAACCAACAAACCAACAAACTTTTCGGATTTATAATATTAGTAAGGATTGTATTCTGCTTGTTGAGCCCTTTCATTTGATACCCATATTGATGGGATTGATAAAACCTACGTTATCCGCCATTTTGTAGCGGCCGCCATCTTGGATTTCAATTTTTTATAGTATATTGTATTCTGCTTGTTGAGCCCTTTCATTTGATACCCATATTGATGGGAATAATAAAACATAAATTATCCGCCATTTTGTAGCTGCGGCCATCTTGAATTCATAATGATAATGAATAAACATAATTGTATTGTCACCAAAATCCAAAGTGTATACAAAATTTCAGATTAATCGGTTGACAGGAAGAGGGTGAAATTTGAATTACTAAATTTGACCCAAGAATAAAGAATAAATAAAACAAACGGGGTGAGCTAAATAAAACCGTTTAAAAAAAACACTATGGATGTTCCAAATATTGGGTAATATTTTAGTTGAGCATTCATTCATTCCTAAGTCGAGGAATAACTTGTCTACGTAACAAATAATATTAGATACGAGTAACTTCCTATGTGCTACGTAATTTGATAATTATTTCCAAAGTTTTCCTAGAACAGTTATTAGCAACTAGCTTAAAACCCGCGGCTTCGCCCGCGTTGTCTTAGTAGACAGGTACTTGCTTATGAAAATAGCCCGTGGTTTGACCCGCGTTTGTCTTAGTACTTGCTTAAAATTATAAAAGGCTGCCGGTTGGCTTGCGTTGTCTTGGCACTTCCTTAAAATAATAATAGGTCGTGGTTTAGCAAAGCATTATCGTATAACGTATTACTTGCAAGGATAATGCCTATGGTTTGGCCTGAATTGTCTTAGTATTTGGCTAAAATGATAATAGGTCGCGGTTTGGCCTGCGTATTCTTAGTACTCGCTTAAGATGGTAATTTATAGCACGCAGCTTAGCCTGCGTTGTTTTAATACTTCCTCAAAATTATAATAGCCTACCGTTTGGCACGCGTTGTCGTATTACTTGCAATGAAAATAGCCCACGGTCTGGCCGCTTTGTTCGAGTAACTGCTTAAAATGATAATAAGCCACAGTTTGGCCCGCGTTGTCTTGGCACTTGCTTAAAATAATAATAGTTCGTGGTTTCGCCTGCATTATCGTATAACGTATTACTTGAAAAGATAGTGCTTAGTAGGCATTATCTTTTTCAGTAATAGGCATTGCCTACGGTTTGGCCTTAATTGTCCCAGTGTTTAGCTAGAATGATAATAGGTCGCGGTTTGGCCTGCGCATTCTTAGTACTTGCTTAATATGGTAATTTATAGTACGTAGTTCGGCTCGCGTTGTCTAAGTACTTGCTTAAAATTACAATAGCCTGCCGTATGGCTTGCGTTGTCGTATTGCTTGCAATGATAATAGCCCATGGTCTGGCCTGCGTCGTTATAGTATTTGCTTAAAATGATAATGGCGCGCGGTTTGGTCCGCATTTTCTTAATACTTACTTTAAATGGTAATTTCCCACAGTTTGGCCCGCGTTGTCTTAGTACTTTTTTTGCTTTAAATAATAGGTCTTGGTTTAGCCCACGTTGTCGTATTACTTGCAAGGATAATAATTAGCCCACGGATTGTTCTGCTTTGTCTCAGTATTTGCTTAAATTTACTTGTATCTAAAGCTTATTATGGAGTACGACAATTTTTTGCAAAATATTCGAATTAAATTTAATAATTATTATTGTAAAATTTTTTCATGTTCTAATGATTATTTTATGGCCATATTGGACTTAACTGATAATTCAATATTTTTGTGATTAGTAGTAAGATCTCAATGTAACACAGTTCAACAATAAATGTTCTTTGACTTTAATATCCCATGGTTTGGACCGTGTTATTTTATAACTTATCATAAAATAAATACTGAATAAAGTTATATTTTAATATACCTACCTACTGATTTCTTTTTATAGCGAGAAAAGAATATTTTTCGATTTATGATGAGATTTATGACGATCATGAGTTGACCCATGTAGTTTCCCACTCGTATACCAAATTTTATCCAACTCCATTCTCATGTCATGGTCTACATTAAAATCGTCAGGTCCTAATCCTGGTCAGACCACTGAGCTCTTTGAAACTTATGTACGGAATTTCATACTACTGGCTTTTTATTGATGGAAAACATTGAAGCAACCTGCATAGGCACGTCCTTAGAGAAAAATCATGTCGTATGTGAACTCAGCAACCCGCGCTCGGCCAGCGTGATGAATATGGCTTAATCACCCTTCGTGGGTAGGCCTACGTTCTGTGGTGGACTATTAAAAATCGGCCAAGTACGAGTCGGACTCGCGCACGAAGGGTTCCGTACCGTATGGGAGCCCATTCCTCTTGCCGTTATTAATAGCGAGCAAAAAACTCCTAAAAATCATGTTTGTTGTATGTCCCTTAAATATTTATTTTATTCTATTTTTAGTATTTTTATTATAGCGACAACAGAAATACATCATTTGTGAAAATTTCAGCTGCCCAACTATTACGGTACGGTGACAGACAGACAGACGGACATCGAAGTCTTAGTAATAGGGTCCCGTTTTTACCCTTTGGGTACGGAACCCTAAAAAAGGCCAGTACAGGTATTCATCATGTTTCATTAAGTCATTAGAAATTTAATTTCGATTATTGTGAACCCAATGACAATCTCGCCCATAACCGTTTACGCGGTCAAAAGTGATCGAGACACTTGTAGGACTTTCAGACATTCTCTGACCAAGTACAGACGAAAAAGTAGCACACAAGAAGGTACATTTTATTTGAAAAATTCATAGCGCACCTACATCTAGACGACAGGCATGTGCTAGGATTACATTATACTCATCATTTGACTAACTTTTACTATGGTACCAACCCAGAAATCACGTAAATAAAATTAGCTGTTCAACACAAAAAATTCATCGACCCGCGACAAAATGTAAAGAATAGGTAATTTTCGCTTTTTCAGGGTAGTTCCCATAGTAAAGTAAGTAGTTATTGATCCGTATGTACCCTAAGTTCAAGTCTATTGGCTCACAAAATAAAATCGTTCATAAACTATTAGGGGCCCATTTTGCCCCCATTGAAGGATCTAAATTATCTCAATTTAATTCTAGATATTTCACTACGTTTAAAAAAAACGCGATCAAGTTATTTTTCACGCTTATATAGGATGTTTGGTCTAGCGTTAGACAAGGAATCCCTGAAAGGACTTTTCCCAGGACATTAATAGTCATATATTAGTTAAAAGGGTGAGCTATTTTCAAACATTATTGCATCGGTTTTCGAACAGTCATTTAGTACTTTTTTTAGGAAATTGATATCCTGAAGGACCCATTGAAATTTTCCGGGATAGAATAGAATAGAATAGAAACGCTTTATTGTTCACACAATCGAAATTATTACAATAAAAGAGTACAATTTAATTATAATAGTGCGACAATCGGCGGCCTTATCGCTTAGAGCGATCTCTTCCAGGCAACCTGATTTAGAGAGGAAAGGATTATAGAGGAAGGTAAAGGACGGGGTGTACAATAATAGCGAAATTAATTGAAACAAAATAAAGAATACTTGAATAAAGAGTCATAAATACTTGTACAAAATATATACATACATATCAATATACACATGTACATTCAAATACTACAATAATATAACCTACATACACAAACTAATACTAAAATAAAAACAAATAATAAAAAATGCTATATACAAATTAATAAATTTAATAATAAATAAATATGATAAATTAACTAGAAATGACTTTCTAACATGGAGGCAACTGCGATAAATAAAATTTTATGACTTGCTCCTTAAACACAGCAAGAGAAGGAGCACGTCGAATAGGAACAGGTAGCGCGTTCCATAACTGAACAGCTTGGAAAGCAAAGGACCTGCCGTAAAATAATTCAGAGCGGGCAGAAGGAGTCATGAGGGTAAGGTTTTCTTTGGACCGGAGAGGAAGGGAGTGGGAGGAGTGCCAGTAGGTAAACCGTTCTTTAAGATAACGTGGAGTAGAAGGATTAAACAGGATATTATGAAGAAGGAAAAGGACATGAGCATTCCGGCGAAGTCGAATAGGAAGCCATTTGAGCTGTGCGCGAAATTGAGATACATGATCATACTTGCGTAGACCAAATATAAATCTAATGCAATAATTTTGAAGGCGCTCAAGCTTCTCAAGCTGGATCTCGGTGAGGTCAATGAAGCATGCGTCTGCATAGTCTAAGATGGGAAGAAGAAGAGACTGAGCGAGCGTAACTTTAGTGGCAGTGGGTAGAAAATTTCGAAGACGCCTAAGGGATCCGCCAGAAGCAAAGATTTTGCTACTGATTGTTTTGATGTGAGAATCCCAACTCAAAGTACGATCAAAAATCACTCCTAAATTCTTAACAGAATTACTGTATGGAATTGTGATCCCTCCAAAAACTACGCTAGGAACTGTTGTCCAATCAATTTTGAAGATCATCCGTGAACTACCTATGACAATGACCTGTGATTTCGTAGGATTCACGTCCAAGCCATATGATGAGCTCCATTCAGTGATTCGGCGGAGGTCATCGTTTATGCAAGTAATGGCCAAGTTCAGGTCTTTAACTGAAGCTTGCGAATAAATTTGCAGATCGTCTGCGTAGAGGTGATAGGAAGAAGTGAGGTATTGGGATATAGAATTTATAAAAATTGCAAAAAGTAATGGAGACAATACGCCGCCCTGTGGCACCCCAGCATTTGTACTACACCAAGAAGAAAAATAATCTTCGAGGCGAACACGCTGCCGGCGGCCACACAAGTAACTGCGAAACCAATCGATCACCAATGGAGATATGTTAAGAGAGCTTAGTATTGCCAACAAGATGTCGAAGTTGACGGCATTGAAAGCATTACTGAAGTCTAGCAGAGCTAGAACAGTAAGCAGACCGTCATCCATACCCAAGCGGATATCGTCGGTAATCTTAATAAGAGCAGACACAGTGCTATGCCCAGGACGGAATCCGGATTGAAAGGGATTAAGGAGGTCATGACTAATCAGGAAATTGTTTAATTGTGTGTGGACAAGACGCTCCAGGACTTTGGAAAGGAAAGGAAGTATTGAAATGGGCCGGTACTCAGAAAAGGATTTTGGATTAGGCTTCTTCGGCAACGGCAGGATCTGAGCATCTTTCCAGATTGCAGGGAATACTCCAGTTAGGGTTGAGTTATTAAAAATGGAATGGATAGCAGTACCCCAAGTGGTAATTTGTGTTATTGTCTAGCGTCGTACCAAATTTCGTTAGAATTCATTTACCCCTTTTATCTTAGCTTTATAATTGATTACTTTGGCTATTGCTAAGAAACCCTATAGATTTTCCGGGATAAAATAGTTACTGTATTGAAACATGTGTGCTTCCTACATATCTACCAGATTTCATTTGTAACCGTTCAGCTCGTCTGATGTAATTATTGATGCTGTTTTCACCAACTTTGGGAACTTATCTGACCCCTTAGATAAGGAAATTCGGAAAAACAGGAAGAAACGTAACTTTTATTTTCTTTGTAAAGCATATATACAAAGTTTTAAGTCAATCGGTAAAGGTAATAACAATTTAAATGCAAACGAAAAGGGCCCGTTTTACCCCGTTAGAGGTCGATTTTTCGAAATTTTCGTCCTTTGTGCTTCATTACGTTGTACATTGTACCTATGTTCGAAATTTCACGTCTCTATCTTTAGCGGATCGGGTTGTAGCCTAAACTGATTAATTTTGGCCATCCCTAAGGATCCCCAAAGAATTTACGGGATAATAATAGTTCCTGTGTTGAAACATGTTGTGTGCTTCCTCCATACCAGATTTCATCCATAACCGTTCAGCTCGTTGGATGTAATAGACGCTTTTTTCACCAACTTTGGGACCCAATTTGACCCCTTAGATAAGAAATATTCGGAAAAACAGGAACAAACGTAACTTTTATTTTGTTTGAGTAGCATGTATACAAAGTTTCAAGTCAATCGGTAAAAGGAATAAAAAGTTACATACAAACGAAAAGGGCCCGTTTTACCCCTTTAGAGGTCGATTTTTCAAAATTCCGTCCTTAGTGCTCCATTACGTGGTCCAATGTATCTTTGTTCCAAATTTCATGTTCCTATCTTTAGCGGTTTGGGCTGTAGGCTGTCTGTCAGTCAGTCACTCAGGGAAGCCTTTTATATAATAGATAAAGCTACCAGTTATACCAACTATATAGTTTTTCTTGCATCATCCTTTTCTGTCCCATTATTAGGTATAGGCATCTCTGTTACAGTGCCATTTGTCTCGGTCCTGTGCTAATCGTGATCAGATTCGACCCGCGATTTTCTTATGTACAATATGTTTTATTTTGTTTTGTACCTACATAAAAATTTAAAATAATTGATCTATCAGTTATACCGGGTGACTGGTAAATAATTAGCATCCTTTTAAGAGCTTATTCTGTACATCAAAACTAACAACTTTTGTTCTGCAACTTTTGTCAAAACTCAAAAATAATGTGTTGTTCCATAGAAAAATATCGTTCACCCGCGACAAAATGTATGGAACAGCTGTTTTTTTTTTGAGTTCTGACAAAAGTAGCAGAACAAAAGTTGTTAGTTTTGATGTACAGAATAAGCCCTTAAAAGGATGCTAATTATTTACCAGTCACCCTGTAGAGAGATACACTGTTTTACCCGCATCAATCAATTTCTTAGTAACGATTTTGGAAATTAAAAGTTATTGCTTCCAGCTGTTTTATTGTATATATTCTAAGTGCTAAGAGATGTCTAGTAAAAAAATCTTAGATTAGTATCCAAGATTTCGCAACTCAAATCCGTCTGAATAGTGCATCCATAATTTTACTAATGAATGTTGAAACGTAAAATTATAAAGTACAAAAGTCATCGACTTGGATTCTTTTCTACATATCTTTTTGATGACCTTAGTACCTATACAATATTCAGTGACGTTGTTAGCGGAGATTTATGTTAGCAAGTACATGGCAGATATTAAAAATGTTTAAGTGAAGTTCAAAGGTCAACATTTGAAATATTTGATGTTTAATATTTTAAGTTCTTTTGGAAAGTAAAAACATAGAATCAAAGGAATCGAAATATCTGTCAGGGTACGAAATTTATACATTAACTTTCCAGGTGTAGTTTCATTACTTGGAATTTTAACAAACATATTTGTGAACTCTGAATTACTACATTTTAGAATAAATATAACCCCCAACCAAATATAACCACCCTTTGTGGGTAGGCCTACGTCCTGCAGTGGACTATTAAAAAAAAAGCTGATACAGTACAGTACAGAATAAATATAATGCAATACATTTACTTGAATAAATGATGCCTTTAAGCTTTTAAGGTGAACGCACACAAATACGCGCCGCAGTAATCGCACGCACTGTAGTCATTAATCTTTATATAAAATCATATGCAACACCGCGCCCTCACCCACTCCTCATGTCCCGGATTTCTGTCAAATGCTTTAGGCATTTGACTCTCGGTTCCGGTGAGGTTCTGCTGCTGCGGCGCGCACTAATGAGCGATCTAATTTAGTGATTTATTCATCCAGGGCTCAGACCAAATAAAAAAAAAAAAAGACAGAAGGTCGTGAACAGACAAGTGAGGTTGGTTTTTTATACATGTGGTGACTGCGTCGGTGTTGACTATAGTATATTATGGTATATATGGTGTATAGTTTGACTGACGAGCCAAGGCTTAGTTTCCTTGTACGTGTACATAATGTGTGTGTAATTGTGTCTGTACACGGCGAGACATAGTTTTGCTGGCCTACTTGTTTTGTTCACAACATTCTGTTGATTTTTTTATTTGGTCTGAGATCCAGGTTAGGACTGGGTATAGAGTCAAGGAGAGATTTTCCTGCCTAAGCTTCGGCTGATTTAAAACTTTAATAAAACCGTGGTTTCATTTATCCGGTCAATTTTTAGATTAGCCACTTAGAAAAAAAAAATTGAGTAAATTACATGAGCTTAAATCACATCCATAATTAAAAATCCGCGCGTCAATTAAGCACGTCCATGTCAGATACGAGGAGAAATTAGCACCTTTATCCCGCTAGAACAAAGTCTGCATCAAACTTTTTCATTGAGGCCTTTTTTTTCTTTACTTTTCTGCGTTTGGCCCAGACTCCACCAAAGAGGAGCGGAGATGATAACTGAACTCGCTTTGTATTGTGTATGTGTTCTGACGTTAGGTTTCGCTTTTTCGCCTGCTCGCGCCGCGAGAGCGAGAGGGAAGAAAAGCAAAGCTGAACGTCAGAACGCATACACAATACGGCCGCTGAGCGGTGATAGATGGATGAAACGATGAAATGCGCTGCAGGGTGTGTGATTCTGTATAAAAACATGCGCGATAAGCGTTCTAACGTGTCTTTTGTTTTTAAAATTGGTCTGAAAAATATTTATTAATCAAATAACATAACTTAAAATCGGTTTAAAATTAATTTAACCTAATTTTACATTTAAAAAACATTTTCCCAAACGAGATTCACGGAAATAAAAAAATACGTAACGTGTTACGTTACGTTTTGTTGATAGAGAATCAGGCACCTCGATGCAAGTCGCTTCCAATCGAGCTTATTGGAAAATCATAGTGGAGGGTTATATTAGTGAGGGTTATGTCCAGCAGTCGACGTCCTACAGCTGATATATGGATAATCAGAGCTATATATACCGTAAATTCATTGCTGAAACGCTATATTTGCTAAGTGAAGTATTACATGAGACAGCCCCGCTCCGCTTAGGTACTACCTAGACTTGTTTAGGGAAACGCCCTTTGTATTTTTAAAAACTAATTTTAATTAAAATTCAATTAATTATAAAAGGCGAGTGTGTCACGCAGTGACCGAATACAGAATGACGAAAATAAAATGTTATTTAAATCTAGAGCTTAGTCTAACTTATTGGGTGGTCGTGAGTCGCTGTGTCAGCATCCGGTGGTCTCATGATCACGCCATTTGCCGTGGGTGTCCAGACGTAAACATGATATGCTTACGAGACAAATATGCCATGACCGATGGCTGGCGACATGACTCCTCCCTCCTCAAGTTCGGGATTATCCACAGGGTGGGGATGATCCCGAATAGTTTTACATAAAAACTTAACTTTACGCTTAAATGCTACTAATACAAGGCCGATTACAAGGATTACACAAAATATAAGGTTTCCTATGCTAACACTCCTATGATCTAATGCACTATAATGGCTTTCACTATCACTAAATTCACTTCCACTTTTCTGCAATAAATAATTCAGGAACTGCGTATCCGAAAGATCGACTCCGTTAAGGTTGACAGGTCTCATCCCATGCGTACAGTCTGACTCGTTCCGCAGTGTCGCAGGTAATTGAATGAGCTTGCTGTCAATAACGTTCTTTCCCTGATCTTGGTGTTTTTTGAGCTTCAATTCTTTTATCTTTACTTCACAGTCGTCGTCCATGGTTAATAGGTACGTTCCGGCTATTGTGTCTTGGGTGGTTTCTTCTTCGCAATATTTAGTAAGGAGTGTGTCGGAATTTGCATAAATGATCCAGCGATTGGGTTGTATTAAATCGGCTCTTACGTCTTTGATGATTACGGGAATCGGGTGACAACTTGAAATATTCATGGAAAATTTCATTAGATCGTTGACGCACTTGTCTTCAATTAGTGGTGATGCGTCATTTTCGAAACACAGGAAACGGGCTTCGTCGACCTCACGGCATGGCTGGGAGAGCGGCTTAGCTTTCAACCCTTTCACAAGGATATAGGGATGCCTAGGGATGATTAGAGAGGTAAGGCCGGTGTCTGGATTACGAACGGGTAAGGGAATCAATTTTATGTAGTTAAAAACCTCGTTTCGTATTAAAGGAATATGCATAATAAATTTTATCTGATTTTGTTTTATGTACGCTTTCATCTCTATACACTGCTCTATTTTAACAATGTTTTCCATGTTTACCGTAAATACAAGTTTTTCAGTTTTCTCAATTTTCTTTAACAATGCGATTAGTTCATCTGTGTCTATAACTGATTGGTGTAATAGTTTAACTTTAGCAAAAGCAATAGCTGTTTCAATCTCGTTTAGTTTTAAGTAGAGGGTTTGGAAATTATGTATATATGCATTATAAATGTGAACAACTCTGTTATTGGCTTGTATTAATTTGGAGTCGTTGAGATTTCGATTGATATCTTGAATGCTTTCCTCAATGAGGTCAAAATTGCTTTTGGTAGAGTTAGCCATTTTCGTAAATGTACCCAACATTTCGGCAACTATCGTCATTTTGGTATCAAGATGATTTTGTTTTGACTTTACTTCCTGAATCAATTTTTCGTATTCTATAGCATCGTCATTGTCAAGATTACCAGTTATAGCTTTAATAAGTGAACCGAGGGGATTGATTAAGCCACGCTTATATCTTATTGACGGAATCAGTTCTTTATACTTTTCTATAGTTATATTCATAGTGTAATCGGTTTGCTTCTCTATTTCGGTAAAGTCTATTTCAACGGTGTTGCCCTTAAAATAGTTCTTTACCTGGTTTTTTAAACTTTTGTAATTGTTAATATTAGATTCTAGTTCCTCATATAAAGATTTTAAGTCTAGGATCTTAATGACAGTCCAGGTGTCATGACTTACGACTGCTTGACCTTCTTTTATGGGTAACAGTCCAGGGTTCTTGTCAATCCGTTGCAGCTGGAGGGCTCCCGCTTGAGCCACCAGGAGGATTAACCTGTGGAGGGCGCTTGATGTCTTTAATAGGAACTTTGGTAGCTCGATTTTGAGTAGTAACTGGTACGACGTTCCTATGTATGGCTCCAGTTATTTGAGCTTTTTGGTATCGCGGTTTGTCTTTACCTCGCCTAACGTTTACCCCTTTGATAAAAACCGTATCGCCTACATCTATGTCAAAATCTGTATCTCCCCCACGTTTCTTAATTTCGGCTTTTTTCGTATCAATAATTTTGTCAGTTAAGTATTCGTACAGATGTTTCGTTCGCCTCACGTGTTCTTTTACTAATTGTTGCGTAAATTGTTTGTTAAAGTCTACATGGAATGCCGTGTTTGCCTCAGTGTGTCCAAAAACTACCTCAAACGGAGTGAGACCTGTGGTAGAGTGAATTGTGTGGTTATATGACATAATTGCATAACTCATAACAGACGCAGCGTCCGTCACCTTTTGTTCGTACTTAGCAATTCGATATATCTCTATAATTGTTGAATGGAATCGCTCTACAACCCCCATAGAGTTAGGATTATGGGGTGTGCCGATGTGTAAATCTATTTTATGGAATGATAGCATTTCTTTCATCAATGCATTATTGAATTCAGTGCCTGGGTCTGCGCTGATTCTATTCGGTGTTCCGTACAAGGAGAAATACTTTATAAGGGCTCTAACCACTTCAGGGGTGCTTTTTGCGCTGATTTCAAAGGCTTGGCCCAGCTTGCTGAAGGCATCTACTATTGTCAGATATGATTTTCCATCAATTGTGAAAGTATCGATAAATAATTCTTGGAATGGTCTGATTTGCGTTTGCGTTAATTGTAGTTCCGGTTTAAGTGGCTTTCGGTCATATTTAATTTTTTTACATAATTCACATGCATTTATGATGCATGACACTGTTTCGCTCATATTGTTCCAATAATATGTGCGTCTGAGGTGTACCAGAGTTTCCTTAATTCCTCTATGGCTATTTTTTCCTGCATGATATTTAAGTACAATTTGGCGCTGTTCTTCCTCATCTTCTACATAGACTACACGCCTGGTACACTCGTAAAACTTTACTGTTCCTTTTTGGAAAAGAAATCTACTGGTTTCCGAAAACTGACTGCGATGTATTGGGTCTTCAAAATAGAAAAAGTATTTAATTTTGGGCCTGATATAATTTTTCAGGAATCGCTTAATCAGTTCTGTGTTATTTAGGGGTAGGTGGACTTCTAATACCTTTTGTTTATCTCTAGACAAATCTTTGACTGACAATTCGTTCCTATTCCATGTGTGTATGAGTATCTGATTAGGCTTGGTGTCTATAGCCTCCTGTAATATAAGGATACCATCGGTGTCTAAGTTGTCGGCTGAATGGATTGTACCTATAGTATCTGTTTCGTCTTGGCCTTCAGAGGCAGTTGCAGTGACGCTGCCTTCGGATGGAATCGAGTAGGGAGATCTTCTACCTGAACTACATATGGATATTACCTCTTCAGAGTCAGTTGACGGTTCTATTATGGATGTAGGTTGTTCTCGTGACGTAGAGGGGACAGGTTCGGTTTCGCCTCTAGGTTGCTGTCGTTTAATTTTTTTCTCTTTTTTATCTATATTGACTTTCATCGAAACGTTGTCGCTTTCTCCTAGTGCGTTTACCTTAATTCTGGATAAAGCGTCGGCGTTACAGTTTTGTTTTCCCTGTTTATGTATTATATCGTAATCAAATTCCGCTAAGCGCAATTTCCATCTTGTTAGTTTACTATTAGGTTCAGTTATGGATTTTGCCCAAACTAACGGCCTGTGATCTGTATAAATGGTAAATTTCTTTCCGTATAAGTAAGGTCTGAAATGCTTGGTTGCCCATACTATGGCAAGCAACTCTTTTTCTATTGTACTGTATCGTGTTTCTGCATCGTTTAGCGTGCGACTCGCATAGGCTACGGGCTTGTCGCTTCCTATAGGTCCTTGGGAAAGGACTGCGCCTATGGCAAAATTTGACGCATCGGTTGTAAGGACGAATGGTTTAGAGAAATCCGGGAATTGCAAGAGCGGTGCGTTTGTTAAAAGCTCTTTGCATTTTTCGAATGCGTCTTGTTTTGTACAGTCTATTTTATTTCTTTTTTTCAAACACGCGGTCATGGGTTGAGTGAGTTTGGCGAAATCTTTGATAAATTTCCTGTAGTAACCTACTAAACCGAGAAAACTCTTAATATCCGTAGCAGTTCGCGGGAGTGGGAAATTTAATACTGCCTTTATTTTATCATCGTTTGGCATGAGGCCGTCCTTGGTGATCGTATGTACGTAAAGGACCTCTTTCCTGAGAAATTCGCATTTATCCAGGGTTACCTTTAAGTTTGTCTTTCTAAGCCTATCAAATACCTTTCGAAGTTTCTCGACGTGCTCTTCCAGGCTGTTAGAGAATACTATTATGTCGTCAAGATATACCAGGCAATGCATACCCTGTAGGCCTCGTAGTACATTGTCCATGGCTCTTTGAAAGGTTGCCGGTGCTGTTTTCAGGCCAAATGGCATTCTTTTAAACTCAAAATGTCCTGCTTGTGTTGTAAACGCGGTTTTTGCCCTATCACGTTCATTTACTTCAATTTGATGGTAGCCACTGGCGAGATCTATTGTTGTAAAGTATTGGGATTTGCCTATTTTATCGAAAAGATCAGTTATGTTAGGTAGAGGGTATTTATCGTCTACCGTTATTTCATTAAGACGTCGGTAATCTATGACCATTCTATACTTTTTTTCGCCTGATGCATCTAATTTTTTGGGCACTAAATGCACAGGTGCACTCCAGGGTGAGTGAGACTCTTCTATTACATTGTCTGTCAAAAGCTTATCTACTTGTTTTTGAATTTCTTCATTTATAACCGGTGGGTGTCTATATGGTCTGATATATATCGGGTCTTCGTTGGTTGTTCTAATTTGGTGCTTTACTTGGTTTGTAAAAGTCAGTGGTAGTTGGTCACAATAGAATATATCTCGGTACTCGTAGCATAGTTTGGCAATAGCGTCACGTTCCTGTTTATTTGTATGATCTAGGCGTAATTTTTTTAAATTTTCTTTCAGTATATCATCAATCACACAGTCATCTTTCACGACGTTTACCTCACATTCCTCGTTTTCAAAAACCGTTACGTTGAAAGGCTCTTTGAACGTGATAATGGTCTTAGTCTCTGTTGTATTTTGTATAATTGTTTCCGCAAAATAATTTTCACACTTGACGAGTGCGGTTGGCATGCGAACGCCTTCCTGAAATTGTAAGAAGTCTAAGATTGCTTCGCCGTGTTGCAAGTCCGTGGGAATTTTTACTTTCATTTCAGATCGCGGTGGAATCTCAACCTCGTAGGGTGGATTGTAGATAATTGGGATTTTCGCGTTGTGCGTTACCAACATTTGGTTACGCATATCAATATTTGCTCCTAGTCTCGACAGAAGGTCGGACCCTATCAAGCCGTCATAACGTTTGTCTACGTCATAGACGTAAAATTTTTGACGAAGTGTGCTTTTAAATGTTTTCAGCAAGGGTATATATATTACTTCGTCGTGCGTGCTTTGCGCGTGTGTACTAATCACCTTAAATGGTTCATAGTACCTAAAATCATCGAAAAACTCTTGCGCTTTGGCGGGGCTAATAAAAGATCGACTACTTCCGGTATCGATTAAGAATTTTGAGTTTATTTCGGGGATTACCACGTGTGGTAATTTAAGGATACTATCGCAATAATTCAAATTAATTATTTCACCACATTCTGCGAGGCTGTTGCCTGAAAATTTTCCGCGTGGGCGGCTGTATCGGTATCGTTACTATCGTTTTCAATTACAGGGTACGAATAGTCGAACTCGTTAACGTTTTCAGTATAATTACAATCATTCATAGCGTATTCTACGTTATCTTCGTAACCATAACCATACTCAGCTTGTTCTTGACTGGGCTCGTCGTAGAACAGTTCGTTAACCATAAGGTTTTGCCTAACAGGTGCCGTACGCATCGTGACGTCTGACTCCTGAAGTCTAGGTGGTTGTATCTGCTGGTTGGGTATGCCGAACTTGAACTGATTGGCATTCGGGTGATGTTGGTTCGGGATGCCGAATTTAAAATTTTGTTGTTGGGGAATACCAAATCTGTAGCCACCGTACTGGAACGGTGCGCGTTGTGGGGGCGTTTGGCCGAAATTACGTTGGGGTAAACCTTGTGGTTGTCCAAATTTATGAAGATTTTGCATGGGTGGCATGAAACGTGGTTGTTGTGGTAAATTTGGTCTAAAACCTTGGTTCTGGGGAATGCCGAATTTAAATGTCGGCATTGGCGTCGGATTGATATTTTGCCTAAAAACTGGAGGTGCGCTGAACGGTTTTGGTGTAGCTTGTGAGCTCATCGTAGGTAGCTGTACTGAGGCTTGTTTAAGTAATTTATTTTTGGCGTCATATTGGAACTTAAAGTTAACTTCCTCAGTTACGATACTCAGTGCAGCTTCCAATGAAGGGGCTCCTTTTAACCTCACAATGCGAATCATATCTTCTGGGAGGTTATATAAAAATACATTTAAAGCTGTATTATTATAAACTATCATTTTTGCGGCTTTAATGCCTTCGTCAGCGAGTCTGTTAACTTTGGCAAATAGTGAGCTTCTAACGTTTTGAATGCGATGGCAAAACTGTATGTATGTTTCCCCGGTTTTTAATTTAAGGGTCTCTAATTCGATAGCAATGCACTCTTCTGAGCGCGGGTCGCCAAAATGTTGAGTAAGTAATTCTTTGAGAGCTTCATAATTGGTTATATTTGGGTGATCGCTAAGTAGAGTTGCGGCTCTACCAGTTAACCGACTGGTAATTGAATGAAATATATATAGCTCTTGGGCTAGGTTTCCCGCAATTCTACTTCCGTTGACCACATAATCACATTTTGAAAGGTATAAATTTAATTGCTGTTCATCTCCGTCATACTTCGGAATTATACCTAAAATTTCCTTGGGAATTACTCTATATTCCATTTTTATAAGTTACTTTACTTACTTAAATTACACTGAATTTTTACCGATACAAGTGTAAAACAAATCAGTTACTTAACTTACTTAAAATTATTTCGCACAATAATTTTAATTGCGGAAAGTTTACTTAATTAATATTTTAATTCACTTAATAATTGTGATTAAGAGAATTAACCTTAAACTAATCTGATTAATTACCTATTTGCGTGTAAAACAAAATCAGATAATCTTACTGCTATTCCACTCAATAATGTAAATCGAGGGGAAAATTGGGAAAAGTCACGGGAAAATTAGAGCAGGATGTGAAAAGGTTTACTCACATTAGGCTGCTCGATCCCATGTCCTCCTGATTCTGTGCCGGTCACTAGGTCCACGCGTTTCCCGGGGAGTCGTATTTGTTTGGTTCGTAGTTTTCCGTCTTCGCGAAATCACCGTATCGCGTACCGATTTAGGGGCGCTGCAACACCGTAACTCGCGAAAATTGTGGAAAATCCACAAGGCTGCGCCAGACTTGTTTAGGGAAACGCCCTTTGTATTTTTAAAAACTAATTTTAATTAAAATTCAATTAATTATAAAAGGCGAGTGTGTCACGCAGTGACCGAATACAGAATGACGAAAATAAAATGTTATTTAAATCTTGAGCTTAGTCTAACTTATTGGGTGGTCGTGAGTCGCTGTGTCAGCATCCGGTGGTCTCATGATCACGCCATTTGCCGTGGGTGTCCAGACGTAAACATGATATGCTTACGAGACAAATATGCCATGACCGATGGCTGGCGACATGACTACCTAGTTAACTTTCGGAAGCGCGAGAGAATGTTTCTTAAAAACTAGAAATAAAACTAAGATGATGCCGATGCAAAGGCACTATAATTAATGAATAAAATACACTGATACATCTTACAAGATAACTTAGGCATCTAGGTGGTCTTATTCGCAGACGCATAGTCAGCTCTACTGATAAGACCAATGCTCGGTTTGATTCTGCGAACCGGCCGCTTATCTCTATCGTATTAAGTTACGTGGGAACATACATCGAATTACATCGCTTAGAGTACTAGAGGTGGTGCTGTTCGATGAGAGAACATAACGTCTCCCTCCCTAAGCGAAAAATTATCGGAGCACTCGATTTTAGAGGGATTCCGATAATTTTGAATGAAAGGATTAATTTTGGTGTACGAAACATAAAAAATAATCAAAACTATACTTAATACAACTAATCCTAATGCTATGAGACTAATTGTAGAGTCTTTTTCTCTGTTATCACCGAAAACTTCACTGTTCTTCAAAGCAATGGCCATGTATTTAACTTCGTCCAGTGCAATCTCTCGCATGTTGAGTGCATGACGTGCACTGGATAGGTTCTCGGTTGCGCGTAATTTCGGAAGGTTGATGATGGGTAGTGGGGTCCCTGGGTCCGCTTCAGTGTAAAGGCGGTGGTATCGGATGGTCGTCCCGTTAACAGTGACATCACAGGGTCTATTCAGCTTCACAACGTGCGTTCCGCATATCTGCTGCTTCGAAGCCTCTTTGCCGCAGGTCTCTGTGAGGGTTGTTTCCGATCTGGTGTATAGTATCCAGTTGTTTCTATCTATTTTCTGCAGCTTCACGTCCTCGACGTGAATGGGGTGTTGCTTGCAGATGCCAGTGACGTCCTCGTATCTCATTAGTTTTTCCTCGCAGGAGGGTCCGCTGTATGGGGCGCGGTTGTCATCGTCTCCAGCAGCGAGTGAGCGGCACGGCTGTGCGATCGGCTGATACTTCAGCCCGTTCGCCAATAGGAATGGGTACTTAGGAAATATGACAACGGTTAGGTTTTCAGGTTTGGGGAGGATGGGTAAAGTGTACAATTTAAAATAGTTATACGTAACATTATCGGTCAGAGGGATTTCCAATATGAAGGTAATTTGGTATTTTTGATAAAAGATTTAAGGGTCCCGTTGAGCAAGCAAAAGTTGCAATAACATTTATGAAAGTAACATCAACGAGCTTGTAACTTACAAAGATGTGGTTGCAACGTTCATGCAAACTTACAGCGAGCTTGAAACGAAGCCCTAACGGCCACGCTATAGATAAACTTGCCCAGAGTTAATCTCCTAAACTTTTTAAAACTTAAAAACGTGAAGTTCCAGTAATATTACACATGAAATATATTTGAAAGTTGTAAAGTTAACTTTCCGCAAGTATAACGTTTAACATTTCCACAACTTTAAATTTGAAAGGTAATAGTAACTTGTTTCATCTATCTTGCTAAAAGGTTACAAAATATTACAAATGAAACTTGCACTTGGCTTGCATTTATTTAGTTTTGAATTGCTAGCATTTATTTAGTTGTCGCAAAGTTACATTTCTAGGTTTTCAGTTTTTAAAAAATGATTTGTTTTTCTCAATTTTGTTGAGACTATAGTTTTAAGTACATGTTCTAGAGGCAGGTGTGTGTGAGACTTTTCCTCTTTCCGCAGTAAGGAATGTTATAATCAAATTTACAAATGGGAATACCAATTTCTGCAAACACAACGCCACTGCGATGCAGAATTTCAATGTGCGATGCTAACGCCATCTAGTTTTTCAATGTTAAGTAAGAAACTCTACAGTAACATTTGATAACTTTCGAAAATTAAGTTCCAGTAACATTACTTACACAGGTTAGGTAAATATAAATAACAATTAGTAATGTTGTAGGAAGGTTGATAAAAAAATATAACAATAGACCTATTGTCGCAATGTTATACTATAACATTTCAGAAACTTTCGTTTGTAAAGTACAGGCAATGCCAGACAGTGAAGTTAGTAAAATTACATTTCAGCAACGTTTTATTTTGTAACGTCCCAATCACATTTTTGCAACAATGTTAATTACTTACATTTAGGTATGTTTGGGAGGCTATATCCCTGGAAAGTTGAAACGTAATCTTTCATGCGAAATATAACAGTAACATAATAAAATAATTTTTAATAAGTTTCAACATAACAATAAGATCTATGTAAGTGACATGTTCCTGCAAGATGATGTTTGAAATTCACAAATGTGCCATATACAAAAACTTACTTCAACTTATTGCAAGTTCCATGCTTAGTGGGAAACTTAGTGGGGTACTTGTATTCGAAGTCGTTTAAATGGTCATATTTGTATAGTCCGTACATGTCGTTTTTGTGAGTATAAGGGTAAGTATCATCAGGGTAAAAATTTTGTCCATCGTCGTCACCGGTTATCTCGTAAAGCTTGAATCCAATAGAACGGTCGCCGGATTGCAAGTGTGGCGGGTTAACTTGTTGAGGTTGTTCATTGGGTGGCTTGTACCCAAATTGGGGTGGCTTATACCCGAATTGGGGTGGTTTGTACCCAAATTGGGGTGGCCTAGAACCTAGCTGAAGGGACGTCCCCAATCGGGGTCTGAACCCTTGCTGCGGTCTTGATTGTGGGCCTAATTTACCAAACTGAGGTGCGGAGCCTAGCTGCGGGCGGCAGCCAAATTGAAGCTGTGCGAACCTTGGAACCGGTGGTCTATTTAAATTTTGGTTCCTAGGTATACCGAACTGGAATTGAGGCGCGGGAATCGCGGGCCTCATGGTATTCTGGCTACAAGGCATTGAAAACTGAGATCTTAGTAAATTTGACTTCATCCCTGTTCCTTGTTCCTTGAAGTTTACTTCTTCCAGCACAACTTTTAGAGCATCCTTTTTTGGGATTTCCGTTTGTGCAAGAGTAGCAGCTCTATGTACTTGCGCCATTTCTAATTAATTTTATTTTAATATAACTAAAACAAAATAATTCAAACCTAATTTAGAGTCTCGGTAGAGTTTACACCGACACTATTACTTAATATTAAATATTATATCCTTAATTAGCAAAATTTTATCGATTTGAGACAAAATTATCTAATACTATTACTATTATTAAATACCTATCCTTAACTAACACAATTTAATCGATTTGAGACTAAATGTTCCGATACTATTACTTACTTTTATTAAATATCCTTAACTAAAACAGTTCAATCGATTTGAGATTAAATGTTCCTATACTATTACTTACTTTTATTAAATGTCCTTAATTAAAACAATTCAATCGATTTGAGATTAAATGTTCTGATACTTTTACTATTATTACCTTAATATCCTTAATTAACACAATTCAATCGATTTGAGACCAAATTATCTAATACTATTACTATTATTAAATACCTATCCTTAACTAACACAATTTAATCGATTTGAGACTAAATGTTCCGATACTATTACTTACTTTTATTAAATATCCTTAACTAAAACAGTTCAATCGATTTGAGATTAAATGTTCCTATACTATTACTTACTTTTATTAAATGTCCTTAATTAAAACAATTCAATCGATTTGAGATTAAATGTTCTGATACTTTTACTATTATTACCTTAATATCCTTAATTAACACAATTCAATCGATTTGAGACCAAATTGTCTAATAATAAAATTAACACAAGCAAATCTGACCGATGACCAAGGTCAAAATTTACAATATTCGAGGAAAATGGGGGTGGAAGGTTAAGGAAGGCGAAAAAGGCTTACTCACCAACCGACCTGCATCTTCTGCGCCCGTAGATAACTTATTTGTTTGGTTCGTGTGGATAGCCGGAACGGATACAACTGAATTCAGTATTAACACCGTTTACTTAATACTGCACAACGCGGGAGAAATTCACCAAATTTAAGAGCGAACTTCTCGCGCTGGCAGCAGCCGACTATCCTACCGGCTGCGCCAGTTAACTTTCGGAAGCGCGAGAGAATGTTTCTTAAAAACTAGAAATAAAACTAAGATGTTGCCGATGCAAAGGCACTATAATTAATGAATAAAATACACTGATACATCTTACAAGATAACTTAGGCATCTAGGTGGTCTTATTCGCAGACGCATAGTCAGCTCTACTGATAAGACCAATGCTCGGTTTGATTCTGCGAACCGGCCGCTTATCTCTATCGTATTAAGTTACGTGGAAACATACATCGAATTACATCGCTTAGAGTACTAGAGGTGGTGCTGTTCGATGAGAGAACATAACGACCTACTGTTTTTTGTGTTCAGTTGATCAGAATTTTTTTTTAAACCAAACATTTTTAATTATTTTTCCTACTAATAACAAAAATCTGAAAGAGAAAAAGTGTTGGCTTATTGGTTTATTTAAAACTCATTCACGCAGCAACGGAGAGACGGATCGACTAATATTTTTGCACGGATATAGTTGAAAAATTGTAGTGTCATAGGTTTCATCCCCAAAAAATTAAATTTTCCTATTCACAGTTAAATCCATAGAATAATGTCAAATCTATATTCAGAAGCTAAAAATCATGCGGGCGAAAAACGTGGGTAAAAGTAACTAGTAAAAAACCGGCCAAGTGCGAGCCGGACTCACGCACGAAGGGTTCCGTACAGAATGGAAGCCCCCCTTAATATAGTTTGTTTTAAATTTATTGTTTTTTTTTTTTATAGGAAATATACAACTTAATATTCTGTGCATATTTCAAGCATCTTACTGTTGTCGTTATTAATTTCAAGCAAATTAATAATGTTTCTTGTATGGGAGCCCCCTTTAAATATTTATTTCATTTTTATTTAATTATTTATTTTTGAAGTGAATATTTCAAGCATCTACCTGTCATCGTTATTTATATAGATCGAAAAACGGCTAAAAATTCAGGTTTGTTGCATGGGAAACATCAAACATTTATTTATTTCTGTTTTAGTATTTGTTTTTATAGCGGCCACAGAAATACATCATCTGAGAAAATTTCAACATTCTAGCTATAACCTCTCCTTCTAGTTCGTGAGATACAGCCTTGAGACTCACAGACAGATAGACAGACGGACAGACGAACAGCGGAGTCTTAGTAATAGGGTCCCATTTTTACCCGTTGGGTACTGAACCCTAAAAATGTGTGTTCTCTTTATATATTATTGCTTCATTCATTTATGTTGTAATACTCACGAACTATAACTCTCCGCCCAGTTTCACTCTGCTTCAGTTAGGTGGAGTATGTGCCTAACTCAGTGCAAATGGCTGTCTTAAATACAAAGTAGCTGTTTTCTGAGAAACAGAAAAGGTAAATAAATTGTCACGTTGGGTTTCTACGCGATACAATTATAGGGATACGTGACGAAGAATTGGAATGTTAACATAATAGCCAAATCAATAATTAGAGTTCGTGTTATTTACACAATTTTTGTTTAGCTTATTGTAGTATTATATTATATGGAGGTAGTGTCGTAGCTACTTAACGCTAATCCTGCTAAGAATTTCTATTGAAAAGCTTTCTCAAAGTTTTTTACTATCATAGCCAACATTATTTTCAGCTTATAATAATTGCACACTACGTAGGGCACATACTTGTAGTACAAAGGACTGAAGACCGATGTGATGACGAAATATTCTTGAATAGAGTGAAAGTCGTATCACTGGAACGAACGAAAGAATCGCCCACAGTACCTACAGTGTATCCTTCGATACATACAAAGTGGTATTAACTCAACGCTTTACCTTTTTCCTGACAACTATTATTATCTGAGGTTTTTAATTCAACGTGACTAGTTATCTTCTAAGTAAGTCTACATCTTTCATCTTTGAGCTTAACGTCTCTTACCATCCGGCGAGTTGGTGGTCAAGCGTGGACGTATGTGCGATAAAAAATACTACCAAGCATAGGCCTCTCGTTTTGTCTACTCATCTCGGTCCTGTTCTAATCTTAAGTATTCAGATTGAACCCGCGATTTTTATAATTTTGTTTTTATCTTCTATATATATAAAATGCTTTGTCCTGAATGACTTACTGACGGATCAACGCAGAGCCCAAACCGCTGGTCGGAGGAACCTCAAATTTGGAGGGTGGGTTCTTTGTATGACGTAGGCATCCGATAAGAAAGGATTTTTCGAAATTCTAACCCTAAGAGGGTAAAAAACGGGGTCAAAGTTTCTATGGAACATCGTGATCCCATGGTTCAATCGACTTGAAAATTGGCATAAACATTCTGTAATTGAATTGACGGAAGACGTGTTTCGTAGTTTATTGAAATTCATCCCTTATCGGGGTTAAAAAGGATTAGAAAGTTAATTTGGGGGTGATTTGCTTCTAAGGTGACATCAATACTCCTTGGCAACTTATTAATAACTTTGATTTAAATTACTTTTTATTTTGACACATGTTTGAAAACTCAATCCGATTGTATCAATGACTTGAGAAAATAGAGAAGGCGGCCACAGGTTATTTATATAAATTATTTGACATTTTGCTGCCTACACTTTAGTTATAATATGTTCCCATATTTCTTTGGTAATACATACTGCGTACTGCGAAAATAGTTGGGTTAATAGTGAGTGCGAGCGCAAATTTACCTAAGAAAGTGCGGGAATCACATTGTCATTATGCATGAGTGCATAGCAATATTTATAACCGACTTGAAAAAAGAAGGTTCTCAATTCAGCGGTAAGTATGTTTTTTTTTGTATGTAAGTAACGCGATTATTCGGTCAATTAAGTATGAACCGATTTTGTTGATTATTTTTTTGTTTGCTAGATCATAGGTACTTCAGAGTTAGTCTCATTTGAGATTATAAAATAAACAAATATATTAAATAATGATAAATCGAAATAAGTTTAGCAGGTTTGTAAAAATCAAGAATAAACTAATTACATACCTAAATGATGTTGTGGTTTGTGGTTCCATTCAGTTCATCATTTATTTTTGAAAGATCATCATTATGAAAAAATGGTACACATATTATCGATTTGAGCAAATTATTTGAATTTTGTACCTACTTTTTGTTTGTAAGTATGTAATGGCGGCCATATTGAGTCCTATGTGTCATATTTTGTAATTATTTCAAGTCTATATATCTACTTATATGTTGCCATAGAGTTTTGGTTGCTATAGAGATATTTGAGTTGTTGATTTTGTATGTCAAAATGGAGTAGGTATATAGTTTTGTATTTTCTTTGTAAACTAAAAATGTGTGCTCATTATTAAAAAGACTCATTATTCGAGATATCCATAAAACTCTAGATTTAATATTCGTAAAAAAGTGCGTAAATCGTGGGAAAAATCAAAGAGTCATGGTCATGTACGAGTAGAATCGCTTAAGCGAGAAAACTATGATTCCTGGCGTATTCACGCGAAAGCTGTCTTAAAAAACCAACACTTGTGGGACCACAGCTTGATCGGATCGTTGATGTATCTAGCAATTACAACAAGGCCAGATATTACAATTGCCGTAAGGTATCTAAGCCAATTTAATACTTGATTCGGAAACAAGCATTGGCAAGCCGCGAAACGAGTCATCCGTTATTTAAAGGAACCAAGAAGGTTGGACTAAAATATAAAAAAGTGGCATGAAGTAGTATGGCATGGCAGGCGCTTATTGGGCAGCTTGCACCATGGATAGACGATCCTACACGGGATATATTTTCAAATATGGTGGTGGATGGATAAGTTACGAAGCCAAGAAACAAAAAGTAGTAGCCTTATAGGCAGAGTGCACAGAGAAGATGGAAGCAGATCTCCTTACCACGGCATTACCGCAACCAAGGCTTAAGAGGGCTATTGTGTACGAGTATTTCAAAATTGGGTTTACGCACGGAGTGTTTTGAGGACTAAACTGGGAGTCACTCAGACCTGAAGAGACCCTGAGGTCATATTTGAGTTGTTGATTTTTTGTGTCACAATGGAGTAAAATAAAAATGTGTGCTCATTATCAAAAAGACTCATTATTATCATTACGAGTATGTCTATGATTAAAATATAAAGCCTTCACCAGCAACCCAGCAACCCAAATTAATAGATAGTTGGTATAAAATAGAAACTTCTAATTTTCTTTGCTCCTAATGAAACTGCTTATGGAATTCATATTCGAGGCAACCAGGCGTCACATCATAGCATCCAATTGCAAAAACGTGATCTTTTTTCAAGAATTACTGTAATATACTAGCGGACCCACTGCAGCGCCATTTGCCGGGCTTATTTGTGAATCTAAACTTTCCAGGGCGCACCTAAACGCATACGAAACAATTCATTCAAATTGGTCCAGCCGTTTAGGAGGAGTTCAGTGATATATCTACACACGTACAGCAGAATTGTAATTATATGTTTAAAGATAATATGTTGATCAGGTGCTGGAGACAATGCTAATCGCCACAGTGTAGAGTTTTTACACAGTCTCGCTCTAATTCCTCTCAATCCTACTAATATTATAAACGTGTGATTATGTATGGATATTTGTTACTCTTTCACGCACAAACGAATGAACTAATTTGGATGAAATTCGGTACGAAGGTAGTTTAGATTTTGGATTAACACATAGATTACTTTTTATTTCGGGCTAACGCGGGTAACACCGCGGGGCGCAGCTAGTAGCGTATATGATGGGAAGATAATTAATATATATTTTTTATTCTATATACAAGACTTATACAATCTAAAACTGCATAAACGACTACTAAATAACAAGCAATTGGATCATCCACAGACCCTTGAAGTGAAGGTCTAAAGACAATCCAAATGCTTAAAGCCTACTGCCAGTTGGCAGCGTGTAAGTCTTGTATTTAGTGGTAGTTAATTAAGGCACTTGTCCTAAATTTTTATACTTAGGTTATTCCTATTTCATTCAATTTAATTTTTATTATTCTATAGAGCTTGTGTCCGAGTTAAAGTTATATATTACTAAACAAACGTACCGTTTGAAGACATTTTCCGAGACAAAAATATCCTTTGAGCTTTCACCACACATAAAATTCAGTTAGATACAGTAATAGATAAGTTTATGGTTTCTCATTTATTTTTAGTTGTCGGGAGAAACTGAAACGCAAGTGTATTTTATGAATGTGCTTGCATTCACCTCTAGTAGAACACAATTAATGTTTGTGTATTTCTTTTAATTATACTTTTTTGGCTAGGTAATGCAATGCGTATGACTTTCATTTTAAACATATTTTTAACCAACTTCAATAAAGGAGGAGTTTCTATGTTCGTCTGTACCTATCTATTTTTTGTGTATGTTCATCGATATTTTAGCCAATTGTGGACCGATTAAAAAAATATTTTTAAGTTCGAAATACTTTCGAGGTACCATTTAAAATTTTATCAAAATCAGCTGAGGCATTTTTGAAAAATAAAATAAAATTAACCATTAATATACATCGAATCGAATGAACTTTTCGAATTTTGTACACGATTGAAATCGGTTATGCCATTTTTGGAGAAAAATAAATTACACATTACAAAAAGATTTTATTGCCGATGGAAATCAATATGCACGCACATAGATATGCTTTAAAATAACACATGAAACAACAACATTTGTGTCGTATGTATTGTTATTAAGTTTAGTGATAATTATGTTGTTAATTTTTTGGCTAATTGCGTGTCATTTTATTTGCCAGCGAAATGACCGCTATATTTCACCAAAAACCGCTTACAAATTTATTTCATAAGTTGTTTCATTATTAGGTAAGCAGTAGGCAATGTACTCGTAATCTTAGACATTGAGTTATTAGGTCAAGACATTCAGAAACATTTTCCCTTAATACTCCTCGTCTCAGATTTTTGTATACTAAGCTCAGACCAAATAAAAATATCTATTTGGTCTGAGATATTACGCAACTCATTTATTTTCTCTTAGAAATATTATAACAATAACAATATTCGTCTCGTAAACAACATAATTAGATTGTTATTGTGGTCGGTGTCAAAGGTAATTCAGTGTATAAAATTTGTTATATAATTGAACAATACGTGAAACGTTATGAGATTTGTAGGTGATTTGTTTATTTAATGCCTAAATACTTATCTGTTTTATAGGCCGAGACCGGCGAGTCATAGATTTATCGGCTGTGATATTAGCTACAAACTGCGGATAATCCAATCCTGGCTAAAGCTCACTAAACAGCTGCGCAAGGATTGGGTTATCCGCAGCTTGTAGCTAACTTCACATCCGCCAAAACATTTGATTCGGCCATCAATATAAAAACAGAGAAAATCCAAATCGATGGATTTGGCCTATACATATACACGGGTTCCGAAGTGTTAATATTGCTACCAAGTATAGGCCGCACCACACAAGTTGACGGATGTGAAGTTAGCTACAAGCTGCGCAATAGCCAATAAACGTGCGGCTTTATGTGAGCTTCAGTCAGGATTGGATATTGCGCAGCTTGTAGCTAACTTCACATCTGCCAACTTGTGTGGCGCGGCCTATACATAGCGAAAAAACGCTTCTATGGAGACTGTCCAAGCTATCTCGAATATCCTATAACAATTTAACTAAGCTCCAAGCTCTACCAAATCATAGCTGTTCAGAGTGAAGCGGACCCGTCTGAGTGTCATATTAGCGACAAGAAAACTTCCACCCACCTTCGTTATGCACACAGTTGTGTTTTGTCTCGTCAGTAGGTATAAATAAATAATCAAGCTTTTCCAGATTTCAAGACCTTATTTTCTTTGAGTCCTTTGACCATTGTGACTACTTACTTACCGAACTGAAATACTTACACTTTTAATTAAAGTTACCGTCACTCAGTATTCAACTCTAACTACTCATAAATATTCGCAAAATGATATTCTTGAATCCACAAAATGTTCCGCGGCTTAGTTGTAGGCATCTGACGTATTGGGGTGATCAAACACAAATCAAGCTATATTATAATTCTGTTTGTGGAGTTTATCAGGCGTGCCGTGTGGCCTGCCTAACGAGCAGCTTGTCTTGTCCGATATAATATTTTGATAATAATTTCACTTCCGTTCATAATAGCTGAAAACCTACCGAAAATGTTCTTAAGATAATGAAAACCGTATTACAATCTGTTGAGTAGTCTAGTAGATCTAATCTTTAATTTAGTACTGACTGACGAAAATCTTCCTACCAAATTTTATGGATCTGGTAGGTTTTTGTCATTCATACAACTGGCACCTTGTTGTGTTTACTTGTATTTATTAATTATCTAATGTGATTATTGTGATTTAATGGATAGATTGATGGGGATTAAGTTCAAAAGAATGATTAATTGTTTAGCTGTAAATAGTATTTATCGTAAGTAATTGGTTTCCTGCTTAGGTTTTACCATTATGTAGATTTTTGTTGACTATTCAAAAGTGTGTCTCTGACACCCATTTGTCGAATAAATTAACTATGAACTAAGCGATTTACTAGTCATACGCAATAAAAAAGCCTATTTTTTTTATAATTTATTTACATAGATCGCCAGATCTCGCTATTTGCGATGTTGTTCACTATACTTACTATAGTTTAGAAGATCTAAGCGGTTACTCAGTTCGATACACAAAAAAGGAGACTGCTTTTAATGTAGTTAACATTAAACGTTTAGGTCAGCACGCGAAATCCTTATTTTCCGGAGTTATTTCTTTCTTTAACAGACTTCCAAAATGGAGGAAGTTCTGTTCATCGGTATGTAGTTTTTGTGTATGTTCATCGATAATTTCACCCAATTGTGAACCGAATCCAAAAGTTGTTTTATAGTTCGAAAGGATATACTCCCGAGGTAGTCCCATTTAGTTTTTACAGAAATCGGCTGAGCTGTTTTTGATAAATCAACAATAATGGAAACAATTCGAGCGAAGTATTCGAATTTTATACACGATGGAAGGCGGTTTTGCCATTTTTGGAGAAAAATAATTATTTGTCGGTCTGCAGGACCTTATTTCTAGGCATCTAACGTATTGGTGTGATCAAACTATCACAAATCCAGCTATAATTTTATTTGCGGAGTTTGTCAGTCGCGTCGTGACCTGCCTAATGAGCAGCTTGTCTTGTCCGCCGGCTCTGCTAATTGTGATTCTATTCACTTGATCCTGAATGATCTTAACTTTATCTGTGGGTATTTTTAGGGTTTCGTACCCAAAGGGAAAAACGGAACCCTATTACTAAGACTTCGATGTCCGTCTGTCTGTCTGTCACCGGGCTGTATCTCATGAACCATGATAGCTAGGCAGCTGAAATTTTCACAGATGATGTATTTCTGTTGCCGCTATAACAACAAATCCTAAAAAAATTTAAAAAAAAATTTAAAAAAAAACTTTTCGGGCCGCTGGTTGAACTAGCGGTGAATATAGTATACAATAGCTTAAAAAAAGTGGTTTTTGATGTGATGCTGAAAGGTGCCTCTGAACTTGATGAAAGTCAATAATTTTCATTCAGACAGTCCAACTGCAAGAATTGACTCATCAGTGTATCTTTAAGGTGGTTAGGCGTGCCTTAAACATGGAGGCACTCTGGTGGCGATCATTAAAAATAATTGGCCAAGTGCCCAAGTGCGAGTCGGACTCGCGCACGAAGGGTTCCGCACCGTTTGAGCCCTTACTATATTTTAATTAGTAATTATTTTTGAAAGGAATTTATACCACTTAATAATAGCACCTTCCCGTTGCCGTTATCACTGTCGAGCAAAAAAAAACACGTTACGTGTATGAGAACCCCTTTAAATATTTATTTTTTCTATTTTTTGTATTTGTTGTTATAGCGGCAACAGAAGTACGTCATCAGTGAAAATTTCAACGTTCTAAATATTACGGTTCATGAGATACAGCCTGGTGACAGACAGTCAGACAGACAGATGGACGGCGGATTCTTAGTAATAGGGTCCCGTTTTTACTCTTTGTGATCGGAACCCTAAAAATAGCTGTTCCACAGAATAAGTTCACCTAGTCTCAACCAAAATGTATGGAACAGCTGTCTTCGGGATTTGTGGGGATCCCGTAAAAAAAACATGATTATGATTTTACCTCTCTAACTTTCTGCGCTTTACAATTCGTCAGTATTATAATGGAATCAATCTGATATTTAGCGGTATTTACAATAATTTCCGGAGCTCGTTAGTATAAATAGGAACTTCCGCATACCAGACAATAAACTAGCGATCAACGCATGTACTGCATATGCATCAGTCCAAGAAGCAATCAGAATGGTAAACACATGCCTCGACAAAATCCATCTTCAAAGAACAAGGGGAAGTACATCGACATTTTGACAGCGAAATCCGAACGTATAAGAACAAAGATAAGTGTTTCCCGGGGTTCCCCGTCTTTCCTGCAGCTGACGTTTGGAAGGATTGCCGCTATCATTCATTCGACGTTATCTCCAATTACGAAGATGCAATTTGGCAGTTCTCTGTCTGGTTTCGGGAAAACACTGTTGTTCCTGTTTCCTGTTTTGTCCTACTTTGATACATTTTTTTTGACAAACGCGCGTTGATTTTTATAAAATTTTACATAATATACATAATTTTACACTCATTCGGTTACTAACTCGTTATGACATTTCGAAGACTACTGAATAAAATTTGAAAATGTTCAAGGACTGGAATGGAAATACTTATTTTCTTATGGTAAAAAAAGTTCTTACAAAGGTTTTAATCCAAACAAAACCCTCTCACTAAGTTTTTAAGAATTTCAGAAGAAATAAGGTTTAATTTAGGAGGCAAACGAGGCAAAGGTAACTTTTCAACAAAAGGTATAAAAATCAAATTCAATATAAACGTTAATAAGGTAAAAACTAAAACTATATACTTACTAACTTATATATAGGTACTTGTAACTGAAAGTACAAGGTAGTATATTTACTCAATATCTCTTCTATATTTTGTTTTATCTACACTAATGTTGTAACATTCTACTTATGTTTCCAATACTTGACTTATAATGACTACTGTTATAGCGCAGACAACAAAACACTCAATTTAAGCAATTTCACATGATGTTATAATATCCACATCGATATCGTAAAATCTCATTATAACATCGCGCGCTCGCTCCTGATTGGCCCTGCGCGCGCAGATGCGCTCTCATTGGTTAGATTTTAATGGCGCCAAGTTCACTGTGACAATACACGTACGCGTGAATTCAATGTTTCGCAATATGTTTATTTTTATTTTTATTAGTGAAGATAAAGTAGTGTATGCAACTGCATATAACACGGGCGGGTACATATAACTTCATTATATGACAGTTGCATAAACTACTATTATTGTGTAATCAAACAGTACAAAATAACAGTAGACTAACATTATTATGCCAGCTGAGTGTATAATATGCAATACGACCTGAGCGACAGGGAAAACCTTTCTACTTTTATCGAAAACAGATTCAAGCTAGATAAACGATAATAATAAATTATTCGACGAAACTGCACTTTTGTTAATGGACTGTTTTAAACTTTCACAGTTTCTATATACATATTATGTACAGTGTTAGGTATTTATTAATTGCGTACTAAGCTGAAAGGAAGTAATTCAAGTCATAATTATGAACAATTTTTACTACGGGGCTAACCCGGAATTCCAGAAAAACAGATATTTCATACCTTTTAGGTTTTTTTTTGGGTTCTGTGTTGCAATTTTATATTATGGGACAGTCATCCAGCATAGATACTTGCTCGATGGGGATAGTTTTTTTGTGGAAATTAATCAGCTGCAAGGTTTGTAATGTTAAATCGTTCAGATTAAAATAAAAGAATTGCAAGTACGTTTTTCGGTTTCTTTTCTTGATTTTTGCCTACTTACAAATTCTGCGCATCACTGAGGCTATTTCAACTGATAAACGATTCCGACGTGGTTAAAACAGTTATTGAAGAAGGGCAAGAAAAAGAATTTGAGTCTTTAATATCTTAAGTATTAATACTTTACCCGACTTGGTTTTTGCCGACCCTAAAATAAAAGGAGATATAACTTGAGTTTTACAAATAAACGTCTACTCTTTCTGGCTTTTTTTCCATTGCAATTCGTCATTCAGTACTTAATATACATTAAGGTTTTGGAGTCGTTATCAAATATAATTTTGAAATGAAAATATGAAGCGGTGCCCGCGGTTGCCCACCTACCATCGACTTGGCATTTTTTCTGTTTTAAACATATCAATTTGATGCCACGTACAGACCAACACATTTTTATCAATGAGTTAAAGAACTCATCTCAAAAAAAGTTTTATAAACAATTCATGAACAAAATTTCTTTGAAATAAACTTATTGTGGAAAGAATACACTATAAATGAAATAGTTTCTTTCAAATATGTTTGTTAGCTTTGATTATGAACTGTCTCATAATCAAAGTTTGTTAGTTTATTAAAACAAAACTCCTTCTGTATCTAAGTGAAACCGCAATCAGTTTTTATCAGAATTCTCTGCCAAGCTTTGTTTCTCAGGAGCTTAAAATATATGAACGTGAACAGGAATAATGATTTGTTTATACTAAGCGCCACACAAGTCGGCGGATGGAAAGTTATGCGCAGAACGCTGCGTAATAGCTGAAATAAAGGTATGCGCGGGAGCCAGAGAGACGAGACGCCGGGGCAAACCCGCCCGCCAACCTCATGCCTCCCGCGCGCTCACTACACCCGTGCTCAACACAACGCCACGCGGTGTCGGCATTGTGCACACATGCGCAATAATTAGCGAATCACGGCGAAGTGTCATTTGCAGCTAACTTCTCATCCGCCGATTTGTGTGGCGCTTAGTATACAAATTGTCTCGTAGAAAAATCAATCCCCTTAAATAATGTTTCATTTCTAGGTCTCAGTCTAATTTCAACGAGCCGATGCCACCTAGAAATTCAATTAAGACTTTAATTAAATCTTAAATCCTAGTTTTGCTTTTCTAAGCAATTCGGAGTCCTTTAATTAATCAGTAGAAAATTTAAATGTAGAAAATTAACTGAAACTCAAAATTAAGCTGTGGTAGCCTAAAAGGACACCGCTGACCAATGATGTTAAATATGATTCTTCAATGCCGCTGACATTAAAATTGCGAGGTTCAATTCAGTGATGTTCGTGTTACGGCTTTTGCCGTATTATGCGGCTTTCAGGCTCTCTATAGGGATCCAATATAATGCAAAATATAGCTTGCAGCTGCCCTGTTAAAGCCGTGTTTTGATACAAATATTTTGAATAAATTTAAGAATACGGTCACTTTATCAGATTTTTTCCTATTTTTCCCTAAAATACGCATAGTTTGAGGCGGCCATACGGCCATCCCAAAATTGTCTTGGAACAACAATAGTTCAATTTCTTAAGTCGAACGTGCAATGAGCTCCTTTCTATATATGGATATCCAAAACAGCTGACTTCGACACTATAGGTCAGAATACCTTTTTGAATACTTCCATAGAGTTTAGTCCATTTAGTTACTATCTATATAATTATGTATTTAAAAATAAGTATATGTAGTTTATCAGTCTCTGGCAGCCATATCACAAGCTTTGCTTAGTTTGGGGTCAGAGGCTATGTGTAAGATGTCCCCTAATATTTATTTTTTATAGAAGAAATTGGATAGCGCATGCCATTGCACTAGTTTTTATTTTCTCTATTTTTCAAGTCATCTTTTCCGGTATTATTTTAATTTTTACCATTGTAAGTTACATTATTTTGTAGTTTTACAATTAATAGCTCATCTACGAGTAGGTATATATCTAAACACTGATATTGATGACAAAAATTATGATTTTCAAAAATAAAGATAAGATTAACGAAAAGATCTTCTTGTTTCAGCTTTCGTGTTCAATCGAATTAATTAGCCAGTAATCTTCAGTAATTTAAAGGTTTTCATTTATAAATTCCTAAAACAACGGCCGAAGTTCCGTTGGAATCCATTGTTGAATTAAATTCGCAGAATTTTATCTCAATATTGAAATTGTAAATATTTAGATTCCGCCAAAGTAATTCACAAATGCTAATTATCTGCAAACGATGTTGTTTTGCTAAGTTTTAAAAAGGCAACTGAGGACTAAGAGATACGGGTTCATTTTTACTATAATGAAAGTAGAATAATAACAATTGTTGCTGTTCATCAGACAAACAGTTTGCTCGTGTACATACGAGTATTATACATTTATACCTACGTAAGTGTAGGTAATAGAAAAGCTGGCGCTCATGATTTTTTTTAACGTGATTTAAACGGCACGGCTAGCATCCAGCGCGATTCTTTGGTCTTAATGAGATCTCTGGTCTACCTCGTGGGTAGACGTCCTACGGTACGCTAGCCGGCCATCAGTCCTCTGTGGTATGTCCCCGGCCCTTTCAATTTGTCTATCCGCTGGAATACCTGTCTTTTATTTTTGTTCTTGCTCTTTAGTTCGAGGTCACAGAGAGACTCCAAGAGAGCATTCGCAGAAAGGGCTCGGATATAAAATACAACCACATAACTATCAACGGAATTTATAGTGTATCTTTTCAAGTGTTATTTACCGATCACCAAAGTGGCTATAGCAATGGCCACTACGGTTAGTCATCAGATGATCTTGAATGATTTGAAATGTGCTTAGATTCATGACGTTTCAAAAGTGTATCTACTTAATTGAAATAAATACATTTGAACTTTGAGCGAGGGTAGCATTTATAACTAAGGTAGGTCGGATAATACATAATATTGTGTATGCCTCATTTGAAATAAGTTTGTAATGCTTAGGTACTCATGGCAGAGGCCTTCATGCGGCTTGAAAACTTTGATATCAAAGCTTGCCTGCCTGTCTATACAAACTCACTTACTTACTTACGTAGCACTGTCTAAAATTCCAAACCTCAATCTCTAGATGATATCTCCGATTTTCAATTACCCACTAACATCAGCAAGTATACAGTTCCCTTCCCGAGTATTGAAGGCTGTCCCCAAGTTGAGATGAGACAAGTTAATTACGGAACTTGTCCGCGACGCCCGGCTTGAGATAACTTGTCACCCGAGATGGCATATCGATATTGCATTAACCCACTGAATCACTTTGAATATTTAAAAAAGGGAAAAGGTAAGTATATTTTACAATAATTACTGCTAGATAGCATATTTTATTGCGAGTAAAACGGCGTTTGACTGCCGTCTCGCCTAGTGACAAGAAAGTAGGTGTCCGCCGTTTTATTCTGACATTTTTATCAATGTTTAAACATAAGGGACAGGAATTACGCTGGACTTAGTATCGTGAGGCAGAAAGTTCTAATCCCGGATCCGTACCAATGAGATTTTCAGAACGTAGGTACTCGTACGTGCGGTTTCCATTCTACTGGCTTTCGAAGGAAGAAAAGCATCTTAAAATGGTACACAGTGACATTAAACTCAAAGTTTTTTATTTTTGTCGGCATTTCTGTTTTTGACTGATGAGGAGCGAGAAAATGTAAATACATATGCTAAATCCCTATTGATTTTATCTCAGGTGGAATACCTTGCTTCGTATCTCATCTAAAACGAAGCTATGTTTTTGATATAGCGATAGCGAGCATTATAGGGATTAAAATATTATTTTGACTACCCGTGTAGTTAGGTACAAAGTAGTAATTTTTTCAAAGTTGGTTTTACGGTAATATAATTAGTACACGAGTCTAGACATGCGGCAGCGTGTCCAGCCAAGACTAAGAAAAAGGCGACGCAGCAGCCGTGTGTAATATTACACGAACCATTTCGAGCCACTTTTGACCCCTTCATAACTCGAAAACTATTTAAACTAAATATTTGAAATTTAGTATATTTATTAAAGTTCTTTAGCTTACCTACAATACAAAATTTCATTAATTTTGCTCTAACAGTTAATGAAATATTAAGGCTTTAAAACCGCTTTTTTTTAAACCCGGGGTTTCATTGACTGACTCACTCATTGACTGACTTATAGATCAAAAACCTAACCCATTTCCAGATGACCTAGAAACTTGACATTTGGCATCAAGGTAGACTATCAGGCATATACAAAGGATAAAATCTAAAACATGGAATTTTTACCCCCCAACCCTATATAATAGGGGGTGAAAGCTTGTATGAGACTTACACAAATTTTCATGCTACGAGTATAAGTCTAAAAATTGATAGAAAGACTCCCTGTTAGAAATAATAAAACACGTATTTCAGGATTTTTAATAAATCAGCCCCAACCCCTAAAATTGGCGATGAAAATTTGTATGTCACTTTCGAAACTTTTGATGCCAGAAGTTAGAAAATGGATATGAGAACTCATTGTAAAAGGTAATAAAACACGTTTTCAGGATTCTTAATAAACCACCCCCCAAACCCTTAAACTGGGGGATGAAAGTTTGTATGACACTTTTGCAAAGTTTGATGGACTCTTTATTATAAATATAATAAAAGAAGTATTTCAAAATGTTTAGCAAATCACAAGTTAAAAAGTTGTTACACAGGGTTAAAAGTTGGTATGAGACTTCCGCTAGTTTTGAAGCTAGAGATGTGAAAATCGATAATAGCTTAAAATTACTTCTTGTAGTAAACTACAAAAAAAATGAAATCCCAACATAAACATTTTCATGTGAAATATAGCCGAGAATAATCACAGTTCACACTATCAAAAAGTTGTCAGATCTCACGTAAAGCCAAGCTTCTAACCCTACACGCCTTACTCTACAAGTCCTTACTCCACAAACTCTACAGCTTAGCCAGTTAGCTTAGATAGTGTGAACTGTGATTTAGAGTTGGCTATATTTCACATGAAAATGTTTTTGTTGGATATATATTTCTAGAGTCATTGTCTACATTGATGTATAGACATTAGAGCATTTGCTTATAAACCATTTCCTACACAATGCTGGTGTTTATTTGGCTCAACGCAAAAGCATTGCCATTCAGCGTGGCAATGCAGCCAGCACGCTAGGAACGCTGCCAACTGGCAGTGGGCTTAAGCATTTGGATTATCTTTAGACCTTCAAAGGTCTGTGGATGATCCAATGCTTTATATGTGGTAGTAGTGTAGTTTTGTTGTGTTTATTTCCTACATGAGTCCAGTTTACAATGATATTCACGCACCTTGCATATGTATAGTGAAAACAAAGTTGTACAAAAATATACATTTTACTAATACGACCAGCAAAAGAAAGTTGTTCATTTAGTTTTATCAAACGTGCTAATACTACGGCTCACAGAAACATTAGTACTCATCATACACGTGTCTAGGAATTTAGTGTATTTACACGTGTCCATATAATATTCTATGTAACAATAATATAAACAACGCAGGTTCAGACCTTCAAAAAAAGCAAATTTTTTAAATGTTGTTTTTTCTGTAGGTACCTAATAGATAAATTTAGATCGTGTTTACAAAAAATAATGAAGAAAATTTTGACCGAACAGCTTTGTTTTTGTTTATCAGAGGAAAAATAAATCCAAAATAGATAAACAATCTCTTTCCCCATACAGCGTTGGAGGGAAGCGACGGGAGTTGAATGCCTCGCATAAATCTTTACAGATGAACCTGCAGACACGTGTCTCCGCAACCCATGGATTACCACTTAGAGATTCCGCAATCAAGACGATCAATGCGTACTCCATTTGTACCATCAGTCATAACAACGGTCCACTGGTGAAAATAATTCTACCCACGATGAGTGTACCATCTCCACCACGCAGTGCGGGTTGGTAGCTTAACATACACACGCCGTCGAATTTCTCCTACGGAAATATACAGAATGCCTCACTATGTTTTCCTTCGCCGAAAACCTAGCAATGTGTAAATCTTCACACAAATTCCAAAGAACTCATTGGTCGAGAGACAGATTGGACGAGACCGGGTTTAAACACACTACTTCCGCTTGTAAAGCGAACCTCTCCTCTCTATGCCTTGCCAAGTGAAATCACTTTTAGTGCTAAGACGGGTTGATTCAAATGCTTAAACTGCTGTTTTTCGGTATATTGTAATATACTATATGTGTGTGGATCAATGAAGAGTTTATCAATCTTATCTTAATGAAACTCTCCAGCTTAAAACTAAAATAAATTAAATAATGGTAAAAGGTTAAGAAGCGAGTGTTCCTTCTCATAATTTACTTTTATAGTATTGATGTCATATTATATTCACGGGTTTGCACAGTCACTGTGGGAAGAAACCCTTTGTTAAAAAATAAAGATTTATGATTTTACTGATTTTTCTTCTAATTGTTGACCAATTGTTTTACTCTGATCCATGCAGATGTCAACCCTTTCTCTACATGCATTTTTCCTTGTAAGCTATTAGAAATAAACCCTCTTTGTCGTACGATTTCTGAGAACAGATGAAAAAACTGATAATACGGTATCTATAAGAGTAATTCTATCCTTAAATATATTGATTATGTGGCAGAAACGGGGGTTTTATGGGATATGCGTAGTAAGGAGAAAAAACTCTTTACTTACTGATTATGTCTTAGCCAGACAAGATATTCGATGGCAGATGTGAATCCACTAACACGCTACTGGGCCAGCGTGACTTATCTGGCTCAATAGCTCTTCGGTGAAGAGTAAATATCATCATTATAATGGCATAGGTTATGCATATGCATAGCAAATGAGACTAGATTGCGCTAGGTAGCTACCTATAAAACTATAGTTGCGCTGCAGGATTGCAAAACGCAAACCAATACGAAATAAAAAAAAGGATCACAAAACGGGATGACTTTATTTACAAGCAAATATCATTCAAGCACCTTTAAAAAAGCAAAACTGTTTGACTTGGAATGCTTCATACAATTTGTTTAATATTTTATCCAGACTTTTTAATCTTGAGCACAGGACATAACTGAAATTTGCACTAGCAAACATGTCGTGTTGATTACATTACAAATTCCATATCTTAATCTGCTGACCAAACATTTTCACGTCTATTTATAGCTGCTTCATAATCTAGCTGTTAAAAGAAATTCGCAACATGGAAGGCAATATGTAAAGAATTGTAGTTCAGTCCATATAGAATAATTATGGTCAAACTTAAATTTTTAAGCTTGGATAGAAAATAATCGGTCAAGTACGAGTCGGACTCACCCACGGAGGATTCCGTACTGTATGGGAGTATTCTATTTTAATTTCATTATTTATTATTGAAGTGAATACACAACTAAATATTCTGTGAAAATTTCAAGCATCTACCTGTTACCATTATAAGTAAATAGAGAGCAAAAAACGGCAAAAGCCCCCTTAAATAATATTTTTATTCTGTTTTAGTATTTGTTGTTATAGCAGCAACAGAAATAAGTACATCATCTGTGAAAATTTCAGTTTTCTAGCTATAACGGTTCATGAGATACAGCCTGGTGACAGACAGACGGACAGACGGACATCGGAGTCTTATATAGTAGTAAGGTCCCGTTTTTACCCTTTGGGTACGGAACTCTAAAAACAGTAAAAAGATGATAAAAGTAAAGAACATACATAACTGCAACTGTATAATACTACTCGAACCTCTTTATCCGGCAGTAATTCCTAGATATTTGACAAGAGGCCATAACTTTAACTCAATGACATAAATAACAGTAAAACGTAGAACACTTCGTTTACTGAGTATACAAGCTCAGAAGCCTTTGTTCTGAACAGCCAGTATAACTTTCATTATGGCGGGAACCCTCTGTGAAGCGCTGTCAACCTGCAATATAAAGCGATAAGTCTTTGGAATATGAGCTTCTATACATATACAGTTTTCAACAAGTTTAAATTTCTGTTATAGAATATTTTCTACAGTCTCAATTAAATGCTGTTTAACATTCAAACGACTTTTAAACTGAAACAAAGGCTAGACAAACGGCTTACATACGAACTTTTTTTAAATTAGGTGTTACTATTACACACACTAATTCACAAGTTGGCATAAATGAAATTAGCTACAAGTTGCGAAATATCCAATCGACGTGCGGCTTTGTGTGACCTTCAGTCAGGATTGGATATTGCGCAGCTTGTAGCTAACTTAATTTCCGCCAATTTGTGTGACGCAGCCTATAAATGGAAATACTAATTCTGTGAGAAACTAACATCAGGCCAGAAAAATAACTCTGTCAGATTTTGCAAGCGCGCGTCGCTTACTTGGTCAATGAATTAGTAAGTACTGTACCGACCTTTTTAAATGTTCTCTACTGAACATAATCAACCAATCGCTCTTCATGTGTAGGTCTTATAAAGGGCGATTGGAATGTATCCACCACACAAGCCCAGTGCGGGTTAATGGGTTCACATTTGCCGTCATTTTTTTCTGCGAACGTATGCAGGTTTCTCAAAGAGTTATCTTTGTAATAAGCATTTCAAAAATCTGAAGCGAACGCATGCGTTTGCATAAAATCTAGTGTGGAAAGCAAAATTGTACTTGTACAGGATTCTTCATGGTTTATACACATAATAATTTTTAAAAATCAGACATGGGACAGCATTTGCACCCACAAGCTCACGACTGCAAGGCGATTATTCTTTCCAATATATCACGACCGCGATATTTAGATTTAGTTAATAAAGACGCTTGCCTGAAAAAAAATGTATTTACTAAAATATTTTCTTTATAGACCGTAGGTACTGAAAATAATAATCGTAGTCCTCCAAACATTCCCAAAGCTCTGCTGGCTCTTTGATGTAACAAATTGAGGTTTACAGAAATTAGTGTGTTCGCGGTTTCTCAACGATAAAATGCGTATAAACGGTCGACTCAAGGGCCGCAAAGGCCTTTGGTACCTATACCCAATTATAACAGGCACTTTGTATGATACGTACCTATACTCACTTAAAACGATATAGCTAAGTAATTTCGGGTCTTAGGTACTTACACTGGTATTTTAATCGTTCCTTTTCATCTTTGCTTATCCAATCGATACATTGCCAGCTTCAAATTGTTCATTAGAGTTCAATTGTTTTTCTGTATGGGACCTGTAATCTAGAACAAAATACCGAACTCGCTGAAAAAACTTAGCCACAGTCTGTTCAAAACAAAACTAAAGAAACTAATCTTGACATTGTAATCAATTTAAACAAAATTCTAGACTTTTATTTTTGTAATATTAAGTAATTCGATTTGATTTATTAATAATAAATAGAGCTGGCAGTAACATTGCACGCCTTGAATAGGCAAGTTTGTATTGAACCATGATTATATTTTTAAACTACCAATATAACATGCAAACTGCAATAAAAATTTTGACTTTGATTACTTGATTAACATTTAGTCAAAAACCTAATCAAATTTTAATGGTAAACCTAAATTTTAACGAATAATGCTGTCGATCTATGAACCATTTCATTATAAGAGATAAGACTCGGCGCTATAAGAACGCTTGAAAAGCAAACTATAATAAAATTACCAAACTAAACGTTTAATTTATTTAATAACTAGCTCCGCCCCGCGGTGTTACCCGCGTTAGCCCGAGATAAAAAGTAGCCTATGTGTTAATCCAAGGTCTAAGCTACTTTCATACCGAATTTCATCCAAATCGGTTCAGCCGTTTGTGCATGAAAGAGTAACAAACATCCATCCATTCATCCATACTTACAAACTTAAGCTACCTTCATACCGAATTTCATCCAAATCGGTTCAGTCGTTTCTGCACGAAAGAGTAACAAACATCCATCCATACTGACAAACTTTCGCGTTTATAATATTAGTAGGATGACACGTGCTATTTGCGTTCCTTACAAAATGCAATAATTTAGATTTTAAGTGATAAATAATTAAGCACAGTTATAGCCTCAATTCTACACAGAACCTACGTTTTACAATTTGGAAACTTCAATACTTTAGACATCCTTATTCAAAGTGCTGTGTATACATTATTTATCGGTCAAACAGCAAAAGTTTTTCGACGGCCATTTAGGACGTAGCTCAAGAATTCAAGATGCTACTTTATTTTGTTGGTCTCATTTCACTGCGGCTAAATAAATCTGAGTAAGCACTCGATTTATTTTGTTCCTGACCGCAGGTCGGACCGCAGACACAAAAAGCGTACGCAATTATTTCGACAAAGCTTTTTTATTCCCAGCGTTTTATATCCTATTTTCAGTGACCTTTGGAAGTCTCTACTCACCTACAAATGAAACTACTCGACCTCGTGCTGTTTGGTAAATGAGAATGCTTGGATGGTTAGCTGTAAATGGTTAGCAAAATAAATTAACTATTTATTAGAACGCATATTGATTTGATTTTGATTTTGAAAGTTCTTTATTGACAATAATAAATGATACAATGTGTATTTAGCATTACATAGCTTAAATAACATTTAACTTAATAAGTTTCATTGTTTTATAGGCTAGTGACGCCTTTTTAAAACTTTAAGCTAACAATTGCTGTTAGGAATTAGAGTACTCATTAAAACATAAAATTGCGGGTACTTAGTAAATTGATTAGGCATAAATACTACTTACATACTACTGGGCTACTTCGTATGTTTATATCATCACAATACTTACACTTTATTACAAACATAACAAATACTATAGGTATGATACATTATTATTATAATGATTACCTACTTAGACTTTTTTTTTTAAGTGGGTAATTGAGTATTGTTATTACAAAAACAGATAATTATACATCGGGTTAACAATAATACTACCACAATAATATACCCTATGGGTTTTTAAGAGTGATCAGTCATGCATCATTAAGTAGGTATATTGTAATTGTCTGTGTAGATAACAACCTGTTTGTTATCAGATCTATGACAAAAAAGTATATATTAGTTTTCCTAACGGAATAATCGTTCTTAAAATAAGTAGATTTACATCTTAGTATCCCGATCCGGATTAGAATACTTAATTATAACGGGCAAATTTATTATGACACGGTACGTTACATCAAACAAGAAAACACCAGACAACCGCATAGCCAGGCGATAATAGCTCGTATTATCAGTGCGTTAGCGATTCAATTGACTATGGCTTGAGTGGGGAAATGGTGATTGCCGGACTCATTGGCATTGGTACAAAAGGTAGTGATGGGGTAACTTGTAAGTTTTGTACTTATCGATATATGGAAGATTTTTACTGGTAGATCTGCCAAGTGAGTAAACAAGTTTATTTGTGTGATTACTGAGGTGAATTTTAGAATAAAAGTTTTTAGTAAGTTTAACAACAAATTCTTTTAAAGTAGGAAGGTTCAGGGATTTGTGAAGTTTTTGAAGATTAGTTCTAAATGGGGTATTGTAACATATGTTAAGTGCTTTATTTTGTAGTACTTGTAATTTATTAAAGTTAGTCTCACAGGTTGTGTTCCACACAGGGGCGGCATAAGTAAGACAGGGCCTAATTAGCGTAGTATATAAGCGTAATTTCGACTTTGGACTTAGTTTCGTTTTACGGTTAAAAATAGGACCTAGGGCATGCATAGCTTTTAAGCCTTTTTTTCTAATATGTTCGACATGCTTCGACCAGTTGATTTTACTGTCAAGCACGACACCTAAATACTTAGCTTGAGAGGTCCACTCAATATCGTAGCCGTTAATTTTTAGTCTGCTCTTAGGAAGTTTGCGACTTCTGGTAAACAATATAGCCTCAGTCTTATTTTCATTAAGTTTAAGTTTCCATGAGGAGAAAAAGTTATGTAGATTGGAAATGGATAATTGAAGTCTGTCAGTAATTAGGTCAGTATCTTTTGATGAAGTTAGTGAAGCGGTATCATCGGCAAAACAAGCCAGTTTGGTGCGTGTTTGGATCGGGATGTCGTTAAGGTAGTGAACAAATAGGCGCGGTCCCAATACCGAACCTTGCGGGACACCAGCTGGGATATTACGAGGTTTAGAAAGAGTGTTATTAACACTAACAGTAAAGTTTCGACCACCTAGATATGAAGAAATTATCTTCACTAAAGAAATATGAATTTCATCAACGTAAAGTTTGTGAATAAGGCCTGCGTGCCAAACAGTATCGAAAGCTTTTTCGATGTCAAGTAGGAACATTCCGGTAGACTCGTTAAGGTTAAGGTGGTGAGCAATGTGTTCAGACACTCTTATGAGCTGCTGCACAGTAGAATGTTGCTCTCGGAAGCCAAATTGCTAGTTTATTAAGAGGTGCTTTGACTCACTCGCAAGAAGTGAGTAAATTATGGATTCGAATAGTTTTCCGAGGGACGGGAGTAAGCTGATTGGCCTGTAGCTAATGGGGAGCTTATCATCTTTTCCAGGTTTTAATATAGCTATAATTTTTGCTTGTTTCATGACCTTTGGAAAGTAAGCTAGTCTAAGACAGGCATTAAAGATACGTGTAAGGTATACTATCGATTTTCGGGAAAAGTTCTTTAATAATTCGTTTTGGATCCCGTCAATTCCAGGTGATTTACGCTGCTTTAGTTTAAGTAACAATGACATGACATGTTTTGGTTTAACGAAAAAGTACTGTTTATCAGGGATATAGTTAGTAATAATTTCATTGGATGCTTTAACTTCCTGTTCTATGGCAGTTGTGCTGGTCCAATTGTAAGTAAGAGTCATGTTGCATAAAAAAGAGTCAGCTAACGTCTCGGCCTGTTCCTTGACAGTTTCGGTTAGAGTGTCATCGGACTTCAGAAGCGACGGAATGGTATGCTGTTTGGTACGCAGGCCCTTTGCAACCCTCCATAAATCAGAAGACGGGTTATCTACTCTTCGTAGTTTTTCGTTCCAAATTTTATCATTAAAGATTTTGATTCCGTCATTAATTTCCGATTGAAGCTTATTAATGGCGAATCTTAAGCTTTTTTTAAGAATAGGATCAGTTGTAGAAGCGTCTTTTCGACGCAATAGATTTTTTTGTTTGATAAGCTTTTTCAAGTGACGCGGAAGAGGCCTTACTCCTGAAGTGCTCTCTACAAGAGGGACAGATGAATCGCGAGCCTTGTAGATAGCATTGGTTAGTTGTTCGAGGGCACTGTCTATTTCGTCAGGTGATTTGTACATAGTGGACGTCAAGTTTAAATTAGCATCGAGTACAGAGCGATATTGCGACCAATTAGCAGCACTGTACTTATATAGGGTTTTAATTTGACGTTGAAACTCATCATCGATGCAGAAGCTAATTGGTAAGTGATTAGATGACAATGCAGGTATGGTTTTAAGGTTGACAATATTGTTGATATTTTTAGTTATAATTAGGTCAGGGGTGGAGGGTTTGTAGTGGTGGCTATAGAACGCATATTGCCGAAAGCCGAAATTTTAATAGGGCATTAAAACCTGGAAATCGAATAAAAGCAAAATATTTTTGAAGTTAAAACTTCTATAGAGGCGTAGAGCACTTTTTGGAATGGATTAAAAATGTTAAACTCGCGCCAGGACACGTGACCTGATTGAATACTTGTAAGTCGAAGGGAGAGAAGACCGCCGGCGCGGCGTAGGATATCCTCCTCTGTTTCTACCGCGCGGCGAAAATGTATGCCTGCTCCTGCTGTTACGTTGAAGCGGTGCAAGGCGCTTGCGCGAGTTTGCAAAATGTGATATTGTATTAGGTATACCACTTACTCGTAAATGATATTACTTTTATACTGATAAATAAAGCAATTCGTGCGAAATTATTTCAAAACCATACCAAAATATTCAAAAATGCTCAACGTTAATGTTCAAGCCTACACAACTTGAACATTAAGGAACAAAGAACACTCCCGGACCCGTTGTTTTTAGGGTTCCGTACCCAAAGGGAAAAACGGGACCCTATTACTAAGACTTCGATGTCCGTCTGTCCGTCTGGCAGTCTGTCTGTCTGTCACCGGGCTGTATCTCGTGAACCATGATAGCTTGGCAGCTGAAATTTTAACAGATGATGTATTTCTGTTGCCGCTATAACAACAAATACTAAAAAGAAAATAAATAAATATTTAATTTTTTCTTCCATACAACAAACCTGAATGGGGGTTGATTTTAAGTTGAAGAAATGTGCCGCGATGTCTACTCTTCCGAAAACTACTAGTAATAATAACTATATCCCGGAAGCCGTATCCTTACATAGTATAAAATAAAGTCGCTATTTTTGTCTGTTTGTTTTTCTGTATGCTTAAATGTATCTTCTGTATGTTTTTTTAATGGATAGAGTGATTCAAGAGGAAGGTTTATATGTATAATACACCTGTGCGAAGCCGGGGCGGGTCGTCTAGTTGGTAATAAGTACTTAATAATAGTAGCTACCATTCCTACCGCATAACTCAGTCCTCGCCTGCGGGGTACAGGGGTGCGGGGCTAGACGACAAAGGGCGACTGAGACAGGTGCGGGCGGCGGGTCCCTGCCGCCGCACCTGTCTCAGTCCCCTTCAGACGAGGACTGAGTTGAGCGGTAGGATTATAATATTTTCAGTTTTCTGTTATACAATTATCCCCGTTGCCAGGTTTTTTATGTGATATGACCAAAATAATGCCTTTCTTTACCTTACATATTCCTTCCATGCAATGTGATCTTTCATAATAACTTTTTGCAAAGTATTTTTAGAGAGCAGATACAACTTTGTTCTACCGCTGCTCGTTGAAGACTTACCTACCTTTCGCTGAAAGGCGGTGTTTCTCATTTGATAAGTAAAAGGAGTTCCTTGTAGCGCGACATGAGGCGAGTGCGTACTGTTGTGTCGTGGATAAGTGGCGCTGTTGTTCCCACACGAAAAACAAAAGGTTTCTAGAATATTCCTACCAGATGTTTCGTCATTTTGGGTGTTTCTCCAGAAGACATTTTGTAAAAGGAAAACGAACTTGTTTTTGGTATGAAGACTTTTGTTATTAGCATTGTGCACAGAATCCTTATACATACGTTTATAGTTTAGTTGAGTACGGAACGAAAATAAGGAACACATTTTTTATAATTATTCGTCTTGATGTCAGGTATGTGTGCCGTTGAAGGAGCTCTGAGAAATGGATACCACTATACTTATTATACAAATACAAAATCGTTTATTTGTCCAATTAAGAAGCACAATTGATTTCTTGGATCCCTGGCCCTTATGCTAGGTCAAGAACCTGTATTATAAGAGCCAGTACCTTCCAACTTACAATGACTGCTGCTTACATTTTTTTAACTATAATAAAATTATGTCGTATCTAGCTAAAATTAAGATTTTGATGAACTAAGTTGTCTACATAAGCCTGAGTTAGGTTTTAAGACAAATTTTACTAAAAATTACCTTCATATTTTTTTCAAAAAACGTAATGTCGTAAGGTAACAAATCGGTTAATAACTATACGTCATCTCATTATTATCATTTAGGTATCTACTAACTAGTTACATTTATTTTGCGGAATCGTACTCGCGTAACGTGCAACTGACGCATGAAACTCCTCTTTGCATTAATAACTTTAAACTTAATGGAAAACCTTGCTTAACGAATGTATTTATTATGAACATTAGTTTTGGCAGGCGGATGGGGTGGCTTATCAATTAACTCGGATTAATTTAAACTCTGAATTTCAGAGAGCGGCTGAATTCAGGATTTGGCTCCGGTCGGCAAATGGATAATCCAGTTTGCAAAGCTACCTCACGACGGTACCCTATTTCGTTTAATATTTTAATAATAATTATAGAGAAAAGGATATATTAAAAAATACCTTAAGCATACACAATTATTTTTTATGATACTATTTGCCTGCTTAAATATAGTTGGAGTTTTGACCTCGCACTAAGTATAAAACGAAATGGTGGTAATGCTGCCTTCGTTATGCAAAGGTGTTTTTTGCACCGGGCACAATTAACGGTTATTTAATAAGAATATGACGTATGATATTTTGTGCCATATTACTCATCATCATTATTATTAGCCTGTGTAGTTCGACTATGGGGTATAGGCTTCCTCTCTCTCTTGTCATATCGGGCTAATCTCATCCACCCATATCCCACGATGTGTAGGTATGTTGTCATCGACCTACATTATGGTCTGCCTATAATAATTATGATAATATAACAAGATGTTATAGATTAAAACGGACAAAGTAATTTAGAAAATTCGAGTATTCTACGGACGCTTAAACCGTATGTCGATATGTAGGCGACAACACTTTTCAACTAAAGAGAAAAGTTGTCGATACGTCTGTTAGTTTCTTTTTGATCAGATATGTTACTTACCTGATTTCTCCGCTAATTGAAGGACATTTCATTTTTCAATCAGTAAAATTAGATATAGTAAAAAAACTGTAGGTACAAGTTCTCAAGAAGGTTAAAATATAATTTTCCTACTTCTTGTCCCGAAAACTGATGAAAATTTCTACACAGGCCAAAACGCACAGGAAAAACAACCACTTTCGCTGTTCCAATACGCAAAGCCCCATCTATTGCTGTTTTTAAGGAAAGCGTTAAAAAGCTTTACCTTTCACAGGTGCCATCGCTAGATGAAAGGGTTGCCTGGAAGAGATTGCTATAAGCAATAAGGCCGCCCTTTGTTATACTAGTTTTAAGTCGCTTCTTTTTTTCCTTTCTGTATATTTCTTCTGTATTGTATTTTGGTGTCAACAATAAAGAGTTCATTCATTCATTCAAGCAATTTGCTTCAGAAAGGTGAATGTACTGTGTTTTCCAAAATAAAACGTCAAGTGATTGGGAACTGGTTACTTACGCATTATGTACCAAGTGAAACAAGCCCGCGCGCTAGTACTCCATCTTGATAATGACTGGAAATAGCAAAAATAACGCGTGAGTAACTTAATTTATTTTCGAATTAAAAATAGTTATGTTATTTTTTTATACTGCTTGATGGTACCAGAACACACTATAAGGTAAACACTAACACCAAATTATAGCCTGAATAGCAGTAAGGTACAAAGTGGTTGCCAAGAAAGAGCGAAGGGTGTACATTTACTTAGGTACTTACCTACACAAGTGGATTGAGACCCACCGCGATCGCGAGGCGCCCTGTCATTGTAAGGCTCGATTTTGCACAATTTTCTAGAGTTTTGCAAACAGATGACTCGCTCTTGGAACTGTAAACTGCCGATCAAGATATTTGTACAGTCCAGTTTACCGACAGCTAGCAGGTGTAGGCTCCTTCAGCCGCTTCAAGTTTCCACGTTTTTTAGAGTTCTCTACCCAAAGGGTAAAAACGGGACCCTATTACTAAGACTCTGCTGTCCGACTGTCTGTAAGTCTGTCACCAGGCTGTATCTCATGAACGGTGATAGCTAGCACGTCATTTGTGAATTTTTTTTTATTTGTAAAATATTTAAGGGGGCTCCCATACAAGAAACGTGTTTTTTTGTCCGATATTAATAACGGGAACAGGAAAATGCTTGATATATATAAGTTGAATATTCCCTTCAAAAATAAATGATTAAAATAAAAAGTGTTAAAGGGGCTTCCATACGGAACCCTTCGTGCGCGAGTCTGACTTGCACTTGGCCGATTATTAATATCTATCGCGGGTGCAATCCAGTTTCGAGACGACCAATTCACTCGCATGATAATAAGAATAGGCTAGATGAAAAAAAAAGTAAAATTAGTCCGTCATAAATAAATTATTTAGTCTCTTCTGGTAGGTATCTAAAGATATCGGTATTAATGGTGAATTTATTTCTTGTTTTGAATAAATATTTAGTGTGAATTTATTTGTTATTTCAAGGGTCATATTATGCCTGATAATTAATGAAAAGACAGGGTAGCCTAAACAACCCAATTGAATTTTTTGACAAAATTTTGTAGCTCTTAAAGCATTTTCCAGGAAAAAAACAGCGTAATACGTTTGTATGGAAAATTACAGATCGGCTGGGCTCTTAAACATAAGCCTACTCATGGCTGATTAGACCATAACATAACCACGAAGCTGGCCTAGAGCTGGCCCTGGTGTTAGAGTTTTTAAGCCGTCTGAAAGCCCGATAACAGAGGCGCCAGCGTAAATTTAATAGCAACGTAAAAAGCGTCCTCGCTATCGAATGCCTAAAGTGAAAAAGAAACAGAACTATGCTATTTAGCTAATATAATTACGATAGCGCCTCTGGCTTACTAACTTATAAACAGTTGCTTGCTGTCCTAGCTTAATAAATAGTCTCGATATTACTGCAAACTTTTACGTGTACGTAGGTTGATACCTATTCATTTTTAGTTATTTTTCAGTTCAAAGCTCTATTACCTTTAACCTTATAACCTAAAGTTACGCCTAAATTACCTCTAAAAGGGATCTGTACGCAAAGCAATCTAAGCCCGATTTCCGTCGACCGCGACGAGATTTTTTTCCTCTAATATTCGTAAGCGGAATATTTAAATTACTTCGCTTCTGCGGCACTTTTCTTAATGGCTATGGAAGTTGGTTTATATAATGGAAAACCGGGTAAAGCTAATTTTGTACGTAAACTACCTACAAGAACGGGTTTTAAAGCCTCATATACAGTTACATACCATAACACCATTTGTTACAATAAATCTAATCTACTCATCATAAATATCGTTTTAATTATAAAAGTTGATCGCTTAGAAAATCTACTAAACCTTAGCTAGCTTACTTTATATTTCATTGTTCTTAGTGTAAGAACAATGAAATATAAAGTAATTTCTCCTTTACTTAAACAACAAAAATATTCAACTAGTACTGAGGTATTAAAGTAGATGTATGTTTTTATTTCACGCAGATCACCAAAACATAGCCAGCAATTTAAACTTTTGCACAGACAGATGCTAGTCAACTCCCAAGAAAAATTCCAAAGAAAAAAATCCGAATGGACGAATGAAAATCATGATAATTTGCTCAGTTTTCGTAGGTCGAGCGAACTGAAACTCTGGTAATTAACATCGCTTGATTTATTCTCGACAGAACCGTTTCAATTTGCAGCAGACGTTACCTAATCCACCGATTTCTTTGCCAAAGTAATATTAAGGCACAGAAGAATAAGAGCCGCTATATTTTTTAGCCCCAGCTTAGATTTACCTGAATGTTATGCAGAGCATAAATGTAACGTGAATACTAAGTGATACAATAAGCGAGAAATAGTAGAGAACATTTGGAATAGGCATGATGATTAAAAAATATATTTGGTCCGTCAGATACGCTTTCAAAAAAAAAAATTAGATACGTATTTTTTCTTTTGTCAATTAAACAAAAATTGATGAAGATATAGCCCGTTAAAGTTCCGCGTGACGTCACAAGTGCCACACAAATGTATAGACTTCTGTGAGAGAGGTGACGTCACGACCCCCACTCCTAAACTTTGCCAAGGTTTATCTTTGTCGTTGTTGTTTGATTAACAAAAAAAAATACGTGTCCAATATTTATTGATAATCTAATTCACGGACTAATTATAATAATGATTATTTTACCCAGTCATCATGAATCTGAATCGTTCTGGCGTCTCAAAGAGTTATTTTTATGATAAACATTTCAAAAATTCGTCGCAGATGCAGGACTCGTTCTGGCGTCATCGACTATTTATGAAAGTAATAGGTGAATAAATAGTATAAACTGTCTCATATGTGCCTATATCACGACTAGGTTTGACTTCCGTTTCTAAAAAAAATCAAACTTGTACGTAAAGCTACACATTACGATAATGACACCATCACACAGTTCACAAATAAGTTGCTGGAATTGAGTCTCAATCAGGATTATAATCCATAAAAGCCTGTACACATCGGTGCATCTTAGCGGTTACTAAAAAATTGTCGCTTGTTTTGTCATAACGAGAAGAGTGGCGAAACTAGAAGTAAGGATAAAAATCTTGGCTTGTAGGTATGTTGCAAAGGTGTCGTGTTTTTTCCACGTGCTAACCGGGGTCTGATCTCACTGAGTTCAAAATTCCACTGTAATTGAATTCCTCAAATCGTAAGTGTGGAAAGGATCTTAATGTCATTTCTACATATAAATACATTCGTATTGATGATATGATAGGCGTATATCTAATCGAGACACGAGCAACGTCGAGTTGTGATACAACTCCATATTAGGCAGTAAAATGTGTGCCAAAACACCATCAATTAGCGTCGCCGCGACAGTTCGCATGACGCCTACTCTGTTACTTCGCAATCAGTCATCAACCCTCCCATCATGCAAAACTGGCCAGTATAACCACCAAATTATGATCCATTCTTGCGTGCATAAGTCTTCCTGAAAAGAGCCACCTTCGCGCGATTATTCATCATTCCCGGGTGTCGAGCATTACATCCGAAAAGATTAATACATAAAATTTACAAAACTCTGCATGAACATTTCACACGGGCTTTTTGCGGGATGACACGAAATTGCTAGACATTTAGAAATTGCTGGTGGGTGTTACAGCTGAACCAGACGACTGCGATTAATAATGTTGAACTTAATGGAACATTAATGTTGACCCTGGAACCGAGTGGCTTTTTGCAGGATGTCGCGAACAACTTGTAGATTACGTTTTAACCACCCCGCGCAGTAATGTTCATTACGAGTTGCTTTACGAAAAAGTTATGATTGTTTGTTTGTGTTTAAAAGCGCGCAATTTGGATAAGAGTTGTATGTTTTAGATGTGGATGTTTTTCGCACCGATCTTGTAGACTTAGGTATATCATAGGAGTACTTCCAGGAGCATCTAACACAATATTTATAGTTACCGGCACATGTTTTCTAAAATGTAGTTTTGGATCAGTGAGAGGTTTCTATGATTCAAAGTTTTTTTGCCTTCAAGTAGCATAAGTATGTATCGTTCGCATCTACAGAGTATCCCTCTTTGCTAGGACATTACCGACATGTACTTAACGCCAATGGCAAACATATCTTTGTTGCAGAAAAATGTGTACTGTTATACTCACATACATGAGATCCCCTAGCTAGAGGGTACGACAAGTTTCTGTAGCTTATTCATGTTCATCATGAAGCTACCTTACCAAGAAGTTACCTGTTCACTTATTTTGAATCTACGTACTTTTTTCTTTACGATAAGCAGACATACCTATGCTTAGCAGAACATTGGTCGCAGCATTTCGTATTCAACTTCTCAAACGCTACTATTTGTTGATATTACCGAATTCTCATAAGTCAAAATAGGTAATCCATGTTTTGGAATTATACGTACCCAATGTTAAGAGGTTCAAATCCAAACTGTGCCCGTACCTACCCTCGTAAACATGGAGCGCGCAGAGTAGGGACTATAAATTGTGGGCCCTAGTGACACCTATTTGACGTTTATGAACCACGACACCCGGCTGAAATTATCGATCCGATTTCCTTCCGGGATTTTAGAATGATATGGTAACACCTACCTCCTGGACTGTTTTGTAAAGTTATTTTTTTACATATGGCCATAGATTTGATTTTGTGTGAAAGTTTCTTATTCAGTTCTACATCTACGCCGATATCTGGAATTAAGAACGGTAACTGACAAGACACTTCGTTAACAAAGTTTTAATCAAGTCATTAGTCTACACAAAGTCAATGCTTTTTAGAGTTCCGTACCCAAAAGGTAAAAACGGGACCCTATTACTAAGACTCCGCTGTCCGTCTGTCTGTCTGTCTGTCTGTCTGTCACCAGGCTGTATCTCATAAACCGTGATAGCTAGAACGTTGAAATTTTCACAGATTATGTAATTCTGTTGCCGCCATAACAACAAATACTAAAAACAGAGTAAAATTAATATTTAAGGGAGCTCCCATACAACAAACGTGATTTTTAAGAGTTTCTTTGCTCGCTATTAACAATGGCAAGAGCAATGGGGCTAAGGGGGCTCCAACCCGGCACGGATTCCTTCGTGCTCGAGTCCGACTCGCACTTTGCCGATTTTTCATATATTTCGTCAATTCCGAAATGCAATTTTGTATGGGACAACCTCCTTTTTTTTCTCGGAATTCCAAGTTGACCTATAGTAAAAGTTGTTCATAATGATGATCTGAAAAACCCCTTTCGGCTCAGTAGGGTGTGCTTCAAAATAATCCTGTATAATAAGAAGATACTTGTACTGTACAGAAGGGTTGAGTGAAAAACACTTATATTTACTATCATTAACCCACAATTATGTTTAGGAGTATTTGTGCAAATTTTAAGATTTCTAAGTTAATACCGAAGGTGGCGCGTTGAACGTTGAAAAGCTTGAAAAAATGTTACTTTTTAGCACATTCCCAGAACCAAATTATTGGTAACATTTATCACATAATTCACATTATATAGTCACAAAATATGTAACTATATAAAACAAAAATTGAATCATTATAAAAAATATGTTTTAATTAACTAAATGAGTGCAACACCTTGATTTTTACCGACTTACGAAAATTTGATGTTGTATGACAGGGTGTGCTTTCGAGGTTTTTATCCTGAATTCAATGAAAATCTTCTATTTCTACTTGGTCTTAAAACACATATAAACCTCTGTTACAAGACTTTTAAACATGTTTATATTTTCCAAATACATTTTTTTTTAATTCAAGTTCAACGCGCCACCTTAGTATATTAACTTAGAAAGCTTAAATTATGCACAAATACTCCTAAAAATATAGGTCAATGATTAGACGTACATGAAATCGAAAATAAAAAAAGGGTTTTGCGCTCCACCATACTGTACAGATTTCTGCATTATATAACATCTCTGCGAAACAACTCTCCCTATGGGATCGCAGTGGGAAAATCCTAAAACAAAATAAGACACGCAGTTATTCAACGGCAGCTCCCAAATTGCCAAACTCAAAATATCTAACCGGGAAACAACAACAAATCCCACTACACAAATCTTCTTGACTTAGCGAAACTTTCCTTGACGTTCGATACGATCCTCGTAAATCTATATACTTGCCTACTCACAGTTAGATTACGTGACCCAGTTATTAAGATGAGCGTCTGCCCCATAGAGATCTATAGATGCGTATTGTTTGTAACCCGGCGCGCGAAACACATAATTTTACAGATTATTGCTTTACTAAGCGCATACACTTTCAGAGAGTCTATACTTTAACATTCACTTAACATTATCATCATTAATGAACAACTCTTACTATGAGACCAATCACATTTTAAACGATATATAACGGGACTCACTCACGTGTTCGTATAGTCATAACACGACTATAGTTTCAGTCGCGTTCGGCAACCTTTCTCAAGTTGGCGCAATGCATTGCGAGACGGCTCCGCGTCCTAGCACTCGCCAACTTGAGAAAGGTCGCCGAACGCGACCGAAACTATAGTCATGTTATGACTATACGAACACGTGAGTGAGTCCCGTTATAATGTGTGAAAACCACGTAAATTTCCATAGTAAAAGAGACCAATCACGTTGTCGCGAATAAAAAAATTAATAGCTGTTACATAGAAAAAAATAACATTCTCTTGATAAAACGTATTGAACAGTTGATTATTTTTGCGACTTCGGGGTTGGTCCTATGGGACTAACTAAAAACTTGTTTATAATTATGAGTTTAGAGATATACTTACCTGTGAAAATGACTGCACTTTGAATAGCAAGGGCCCTTATGACAGAATGCAGATGAGCACGTGAGAGCATATGAATCTAGACGCACGGAAGTTCGTCCAGGCAAAGTTAAATTATTCGTTATGCTCTTCAAGAATCGCAAAATTGTTGGCTTTACGTGTAGTTGAAATTAAGCAGTTTCTTGTGAAATTTGTTCTTTCTAGACAGTGACGGCCTCGGTGTCTCAGTGTTTTGTGAACCTGACTTCTGGATCAAAGAAGCGTGGGTTCGATTCCCACCCAGTGCAAGCATTTATGTGATGAACATACTCGTATGGTGCTTGCTCTGTGTCTGGGTGTTATTTATGTACTATCTATATAAGTATGTACATATTTAAAATATGTGCTATGTAGTATATCCGTCTCTGACAGCCATATCACAAGCTTTGCTTAGTTTGGGGTCAGAGACCGTGTGTGAGATGTCCCCCAATATTTATTTATTGGCTTAGCTAGAGATTCTATCTATCAGCTACCTACTTTTGTCCAAAAGGATGGTAGGATGGCGATAATAGGACTTTCAATTTTTCTGCGGTGTGAAAAAAAGTTTGCAGGTCTTGCACGTGCACATTTGCGTGCGTTTTCTAGCTACGCCCATGTCGCTAGATCAAGATGGCACGTCTAATCTCGAGAGATCTGTGATCTTTCTCATCGTGGCGTCACGGTGGCGCTGTAATATAAAGGATCCTTAATAAACGTGTCAGTCAGAAACCTGATGCGCTCGAGTGCAACAGGGCAAGGCCTTACCACTACGGGGTAAAATAATCTGCAGAGTGTAATAGGCCCTTAGGGATGTTTTATTTTTTATCTGTTGGAGCTTTCGGATCCTTTCTTATTAACTATCTACTCCTGTTGATGTTTATTACTAACCTGAGATCCTGGTAACGAACCTTCTTTTGTTTACACGTAAAAAAATGGCTTTTCGAATAATAAAATCAAACGAAATGTTTCCTTATTGAATGAAATAATGCAAAGTATTATTTGCGAAACAGGCGGCTAATATACCTATATTGTCCGATAAGTAAAGTTGCATCACGAAGACCACGTTCCGGCCATCCAGCGCTGCGTAAGACGCCTATCCACAAAATCTATTAACGACCTCATTGAGACTGCAGGATCACGCTAGATACAAGCCGCTTCCAAAAGGTGTTAGAGTCTCAAAATAAGATATCTACGGGAGGCCTATGTCCAGCAGTGTGCCTCCTGTGGTTCAAACGAAATATCGAACGTAGTAAAACCTGTCTTACACCTAGTTTTGTAGGTAGATAAATATATTAATTGTAAAGTTCGGAGCTTCGAAATTGACACACACGCAATTATTGTTCATTTTTTACTTCATTCTTAATGCAATAGGTACTCGTGGTATAGTGCTTTGAGACTTAATCTTAAATGGCTTTTTAGTTACTATCAAAATTAACATAATGTAGATTTGCTTCTTTCTTTCATCATAAGCCAAATTTAACAATTGAGTTATTTCTTTATTAATTCTTATTTCACTTTTCCTTATCTCGTGCCGGTAGGTTTCGTCTCTAAGAGGTGTAAAGGCAGAAAGAAAACCGAACACAATAGCCATCACTTGACCCTCCATCCCTTTGTTTCTTTCGAAACATCTCGAGATAATAAACATCTTACGCCGCCTGTTAATTATTTCAGAGTTCGCCCGCCTTGCAAATTCTGAAACGTAATTTATGTAAAACCACACAATGAAATAAGCGAAGTCGCGCAAGGTGTTAACTGATATTGAATATTCATGGAAACCGCGAATTTGCGAGATATCATTAGCACGCACAGATTATTGGAAAATCTGTGGGCTTGTAGGCATGAGGCTGCGTCTACTACAGAGAGAGTTAGGTATTACAAGTGCTTACAGATCAGGGACCCTGTTTTTAGGGTTCCGTACCCAAAGGGTAAGAACGAGACCCTATTACTAAGACTCGTTTGTCCGTCTGTCCTTCTGTCTGTCTCCAAGCTGTATCTCATGAACCGCTATAGCTAGAAAGCTGAAATTTTCACAGATGATGTATTTCTGTTGCCGCTATAACAACAAACACTAAAAACAGAATAAAATTAATAATTAAGGGGGGCTTCCATACAACAAACCATTTTTTAGCCGTTTTTCGCTCTATATTAATAATGGTAACAGGTAGATGCATGAAATGTTCACAGAATATTTAGTTGTATATTCACTTCAATAATGAATAATAAAAAAAACATAAAAAAATTAAGGGGGGCTCCCATACAGTACGGAACCCTCCGTGCGCGAGTCCAACGCGTACTTGGCCGATTATTGAACTTCGAAAGCCTCGGAACGTATACGGAACTTTGACAGATTGTATGAAAACACTCTATATTGTCTATGAAAGTTGCGAGTGCTCCATACAAGTTCCGTATACGACCAAACCGTGTGAAGTTCAAAAATGAGTCCCCAGGGTATCTTACTATGGGCCTTATTAATAAGCTCCAAATAGACCAACGAGCTATGAAGAGGGCTATGTTCGGAGTCTCTCTGCGAGATCGAATCAGGAATGAAGAGATCCGTAGAAGAATTACAGTTACCGACATGGCCCAGCGGATTGGCAAGTTGAAATGGCAGTGGGCAGGGCACATAGCACGGAGGACTAGATGATCGATGGGGTTGAAAAGTTCTCGAGTGGAGACCACGTACCGGCAAGCGCAGCGTAGGATGTCCACCCAAAAGGTGGACGGATGACCTAATTAAGACCGCAGGATCGCGCTGGATGCAAACCGCTACCAACCGGTCTTATTGGAGATATATAGGGGAGGCCTATGTCCAGCAGTAGACGTCCTATGGCTGATGCATGGATGGACGGATCAGGGTAAGACTTAGTAAATATGTCGCGACGTGATAGGGCGCGTTCCTTTTAAAGTATAAACATATTTTTTAACTAAGTTCTTATACTAGTAAGTCGGCCTCTGGTGCGTAGCTACGAGTAAAAGGTTCAAATAACTGTGGCTTAAATCCACAATAGCGTATTGCTAACCGCGATCACCCATCCAAAGATTGACTGTACTGTTTTAATAACTTCGGTGGTCGTTTGCAAAACGTCTCGAGATTTCGATCGATGGTATAAAATTAGTTCCAACATGTCGTATTGTGCCAATCGATAATTTAAATAGTGTTAGATTATAACTGCGAGGAATAATTATACCTAAATACCTATTTCTTAACAATAGAAAAATTAAAAGACTTCACCTGCGCTTATAATATAGAGAACAAAACTCATAAAGGTCCAAAAATTAAAACTCACAAATGTTATTAGTCTAAATGGTATTCAGGTAAGGTTGCTAAACAGGGCAGAGTTAAACAGCATAATTCCCGGCTGAAACATTTATAATTTTGTACATTAACCACCGCGACGTTTAGCCAGGCGTGGGAAACACCGAATTATTCACACATTCAACACGCTTGTGTACCTGCCTTAGGCTTAGTATCCACCAAAGCTGGGCGAAGCGCGCGGAGCTCAAAATCTGTACAAACCTGATGGAAAATAAATAATTTCAAAGAATCCCTATAAAACCCTCCGAAAGTGTGTTTGTTGGTTTCTCGGTTTGTTTCTCTTTCACGCAGGAACGGAGCCGGAGATTAACTTGATTTTTATCATGGACATTGTTCGAAAAAACGGAACGTGACATCTGCTACTTTTTATCCCGGAATAATAAAAGTTTGCCATGGGATAGCACAAAAATAAAAATATCACGTGGGCGCAGCCGCGGACAAAAGCTAGTAATATGTATTAAAATAAGAAATTTATTGTTTCTCTATTAGTAAACGTACAAAAGAAAGCTCTTTTAATATGTACCAGACTCCACTAAATTCGAATTGTTGTCTCAAGAAGAATAATAATAATAAATAACGTTTATTTGCTCAAATAAGTTACATGGTTTGAAGTAAGTAAATGTTGATAATTCTTAAAGTAGTGTTAGTAGGTAATAAGATTAAATTTACAAACTTCCAGAGTGGAACCCTAAATCTCACACTAGGGTGGTCCTGTGTTGTGAGATTTAGTCTCTTTAGCTTTTCAATAAGACATCTCATAATTCGCCTAATTAGTAAATTGCTTAAATACAAGCACAAGTAGTTTCCATTTTTCGATTGCATAATGTGTGTGTGTGTAGGGTGCATGTTGGTAAGTGAGTGAATGTATGTTTGCGGGTATGTCTGTACAGTGAGGGCTACGTATGCTTCATTTTACACTTTGAAGCAGCTGACATGTTTATTCTTTCTTTTTTATTTCAATACCTCTAGATAAGGAAAAAGTGGGACGAGCTTTTAATGTTTTTTAAGTGTGTCTAAGAATAAGAAGTATAATGTTATATTTGCTTATCGATAATCAAAACAGAATCGTGATCTGATTGGTTCTGATGTTTTGTTTTTCTCCAAATAAAAAGGCATTCTAACAGATGGCTTACTTGCATTGCAATGCTCTGCCTAGTTCCAGACATCTCCGCTCCGTTCCGTTGTGGTGGAGTCTGGGCTTTTTAGTACCTGCTCTACATTAGGAGTTTGCTAACTTTTAGACGCCTGCTAATTGGATAACTAAGAATTTCTGAGACACATTCATATACATTAAATTAAGATGTCCTCATCAGATGATCTTAATTTATATGAATGTGTCTTAGAAAATTTTGAAAAAACAGTAAAAATTTAGAAAAATTACATTAGTGAATGAATTTAATCAAAATAATTCTTTGTTTATTGAAAAAGATATAAAAATTCAGAAGATCTTAGATTAATGACGGCTCTCGCTAGGTCTCGCTATACTGGACTGTACAGACAGACTGACAATTTTGACTCGTGAAAATTTACAAACATTTATTTATTTACGTTTATTTTTTTTAGATTCGATGTAAACTAGTCTCAACTACGGCGAAAAAACTAAGTTCATATAGGCCTGGGGCCTTATTGTGTGAGCGCTCTGACGTTCGACTTCGCTTTTTGTCCTGCTCACGCCAGTTACTCACGCCACGAAAGCGAGCAGGAGCAAAAGCGAAGCCGAACGTCAGAGCGCTTACACAATAAGGCCTCTGGTCCACAAAAAGCCAAGTCAATGGCCCTGCGGTGGCAAGCTAGGTTTTAGTTTCATTTAAATCGAAATCGATTGGAAAAATTAAAAATAGTATGCATCAATTCAAGCGAACTATTTCAATTCTGTGTGTAGATCGCAATTATTGAAGTCAGTTACTCGTATGCCATTTTTGATGGAAAATAGTAAGTTATTGTGACCACTATTTAAGACGTAAAAAAAACGACGCCTTGAATACCTATTTTCGTTCTATGCATGTCATTCCTCATTTTGCAAGTATTGTACAATATCCAGGCGTCAGAAACGAGTAATTATTCACACAACTTACACACTTGTGTACCTACATAATTTAAAACGTAGGAGCGCTACATCAGAGCTTCCCAACTTTTATACGTTTGCTAATTGAGAACTACGAACACTTTAGACATATTCATTGAAATTACAGTTGTTTAATGTTTATTTGTTAAAGTAGATAATTACAGTTTTGACTTCTGGTTTATATAAGTTTTTGCGTAGGCAAACTTTTAACAGTAACATCTGCAATTTTCAGGTAGGTAGGATAGTGTAGTAAACACATTTAGACAAGAACACTCCCCGCGCAGTCCACTTTTAACGCTTACGCAAGTTCCTAGATTAATGCTTTTTTAGTTCTTTTATTATTTATACGAGTTTTTTTAACATGACAACCTTGTAGACGTAACAGTAGTTCTTAAATTAACAGTCGATTGCGTTCTGCAAGAGGTGCACGGTATGCGTCGTACAGCCCTAGATACTTAGGCATTATGGATGGCAATTCTGATTCTGTGTGCATAACAAAGGCAATCGATATCTTTTTTTACTTTGTTGAATATTTTTTTACAATTATAGAACAAAGAATGAAAAAGCCCGAAAAACGGCTAAATTCCTAAAAATCTTTGATTCATAATAATATGTCGAAAACATTTCCGAAAACTATATCAATAAGTAGGTATGTCACAATCTTCAAAATAACATTTCTTCAGACAACAAGCCGGTGGAGATTCGACGATAAAGGCCCAACGACGAATTTATGTATCTGTTCGTATACCTATAGAAACACTGAATAGGAGATAAGTACAGATACATGTCTCCATTTTTTTAATTATTTATTTATCATTCAATATTTCTATTAGTTTTATTTTTTTAGTAGGTATAAGAATTAAGATAAAAAAATTAAAAATATAACTATGAAGGAAACAGCTGTGTTGCAACCCAAGGTAAAGAAATTTTTATGATCCGACTTGTTAATTGATTTATCCGAAAAAAAATCCTCTGAAAAGTTTTGACAGTCTTTATAACACTTTTTAGAAAACAGAAACTGTCCACTCGCCTTTTAATCGTAAGGCTCTCTAGGAGTTCAAATCCCGGTGAAAAAACCAGATACATCCGAAAATACGGTATTTCACACTTTATCTTGGTGTAAGAAAACATCGTGCAACAACTTGCATACGTTCGTTCTGTTTGTTTAGCAGTACTACATCATCAAAGGCCGGTACAGTACAGATAGTAATTTTGTTGAGGCAATGGGCGCCATTTCCTTGAAAAGTGGACTATAGACGATACCTACTGATTTTTTTTTCACACAATTTACATCACTATCGCCAATTTTATTATACTTACACAATCGCTAAGTAATTTTTCATCCATCCATTAGGTACGACGTCCACTGCTGGACGTAGGCTTTTCCAATAGATCTCCAATAAAACGGATTGATAGCAGCTTGCTCCAACGCAACCCTGCGGCCTTAACATAGACTTGGCATTTTTTCTGTTTTGTTTTTATGAGGTCATGAGGTACGTGAAGTCAACTAGGTACTGAAATTATATTTCTGTCAATTTTCTACTCAAAGGTCGTAACAGAGGCCTGATTTGGCCAATCACGTTCACGAAGCGCGTCGGCGACTTTACGTGCTCCGTTTGATTTGAAGAATATCTCGGAATCTAAATACCGGTGAAATTTTGTTTCTTATTTGAATGCCTCGCTTGTCCCGAAGAATAGCGCCCACGTGGCTTACTTCAGCTATTTGCCAATTTAGATTTAAGCATTTCAGTAAGTATTCAAGTGGTGTTTGTATAATATGGTTTTATTGTACTGTATAATTAATAGCTTTTATATTTTGAGCTTCTCTTATACTAATTTGAATACTTTTTCTTGTTAGGGTTCCGTACCCAAAGGGTAAAAACAGGACCCTATTACTAAGACTCCGTTGTCCGCCCGTCTGTCTGTCACCAGGCTAAATCTCAAGAACCGTGATAGTAGCTAAACAGTTGAAAGTCACAGATGATGTATTTTTGTTGCCCAACAATTACTAAAAACAGAATAAAATAAATATTTAAAGGGGGTCTTCCATGTAATAAACGTGTGTTTTTTGCCGTTTTTTAGGATTCCGTACTCAAAGGGTAAAAACGGGACAAGACTCCGCTGTCCGTCTGTGTCTGTCACCAGGCTGTATCGTTACCGTTAATATAATATACCGTTATAGCTAGAATGCTGAAATTTTCACAGACAGTGTATTTCTGTTGCCGCTATAACAACATATACTAAAAACAGAATAAAATTAATATTTAAGGGGGGCTCCCATAAAACAAACTTGATTTTTTAAAGTTTTTCTCTCGATATTAATAATGGTAACAAGTAGATGCTTGAAATATTCACATAATGTTTAGTAGTATATACAATTCAATAAAAAATAATTAAATTAAAATAATATAAATATTTAAGGGGGGCTCCTATACAGTACGGCACTCTGCGTGCGCGAGTCCTACTCGTACTTGGCCGATTTTATTTAAATTTATTTTTTCATTTGAATGCGTCGGTTGTCTCGGAGAATACCACCCACGACGCTTACTTCAGCTATTTGCCAATTTCGATTCAGGATTGCAGGATAAATATAGCAGTCGTTTGACTACATACATATGTAACACTGAATTGATTTTAAATTGTTATTTATACAGAGCTATTCCAAACAGTTTCAATTTTTTTCATGTTAAAGCTACTGTTTTACTTACAATGTATAATGGCGAAGAGGCAGATAGGAGAGATGTTATTTGTTGTTTTTTTCACTAAGAATGAGTAAATTAATAAATATGACAACCTTTACTATAAACTGATATGATACTTAGGATATTTTTATAAACCTAAGTGATAAGAGTGGCCCACTCCAGATTTTTTTTGAATGTCAAAACAACGTTTGCTGGTTCAACTTTTTAACAAATTTAGGCTGAAATGCCTTCACATTTCAACTGCGTACAAACTAAATTTTTTCACAAAATATTTTTTTTCAAATCAATATCGAATTCAATTTGTAAAACCAATCGACTGTTGTTGCAAATAATCAACGAACCTGCAACGAAATTGGAGTCTAATATTTATGAAGCACATGCGTTGAAACCACAGATCAGAGAACACTGATCTGTGGTTGAAACACTCTCCCCCTAAAACCAAACCCTGACGAATGCATTGGTAAACCTCACTCACGGCCAAAGTTGCTACAAATAATATAACCCTAAAAGCGTCATAAATCTTACTTCCCAAACTGCACTTCCATTCATCCTTGCTCACATGGTTTAGCTTCAAGCTTTTAACCTGACAAATGCGTTTTAGATTATCACAAGATTTTTGTGGTTTAGTCATAAATAGCTACGATGAGATCTACGTATCGCAGGAAAGACAAACAGTGATTTGGATAAAGCTCGCAAGCAAAGCTCGGTCCTTTGTAAGCATTGATAAGGCCGTAGCCAATTTAACTCTTAGATACTTACCCTTCTACTACAGATTTTATAAAACTTATTTACTTAAGCTGTGGTAATTGGAGTGTGCAATGAAAATAAAAACTATTAGTAATAGATGTGATTAACTATTGTGATAGCGATCTTGTGAAACCTTGTCCAACCAAATACACAAAAATACTGATAAAATTGGTCGATTAATGTCAAATATGAATGTTAAATGAAAAAAACTAGACAAGTGCGAGTCAGGCTCGCATACCGAGGGTCCTGTACAAATTTTGAAAATTGCACAAATTTGGGAACTAAACCACAAAGCGTAACTAGTAAGGTATAACATAATCATCGATAAAACTTTTTTTTTCTCGTCGTATGCATAGTTTATCACACAACTTAAAAATGATAAAAAGCCTGTTTTAGCTTGTACTAGTAAAGATCTTTCATATGATACCCCACATGATACAATTAGGTAATTCACTTTGAAATTAGAGCCCATTTTTTGCATTGCCCTAGTCTTTTTCTGATTAATTTAAAAATGTATAGGTACAGTTTTTAGATTTATTCATATATGTGTACTCTAAGACAATGCTCCTTGCCAAATTGTATAGTTCTAGGTCAACGGAAAGTACCCTATAGGTTATGATTCCCTTGTGAGTGTCGAAATATGCGTTTTTTACGACATAAACGAATTTAACGTTTTATTATGATAACTGAGAAGTATGATTTCTTCACAACTGCAAGTGGCCGTAGATAAGTATATGGTTTAAATTTCAACTCATTAACTTTACGCGTTCTCGAGATAAAAGGTCTTGACATACGGACAGACGGACAAGAAAGTGATCCGATAAGAGTTCCGTTTTTTCCTTTTGAGGTACGGAATCAGTAAAATTTCTGTTCTGCTACACAAAATTTTGTTCTCTACCTACTGTTTGATTACCTTCCAAAGGCTGATGTTGATAACCTACTTACTGTTTTGAAATTGGTAAAAATGACATAGGTACCTGCATGTCATCATCCTTATCTGCCAGTATTAGATTCCCAATTAGACAAGACCTTCTACTTTGTACAAGAGTTTTTTTTCTTGGACAAGTATAGCCATCAGTAGGTAACTTACAACCAATCACACATTGTTGACGACACAAAAGCGATACGAAAGCCATACTTATGTACAGTAGAAACTTTCCAAAGTTTTAACATAAACGCAAAGTACCAGAAACTAATAAATATTACTAACAAAATAGCATTAATAGCAAGTTTGAGGTCAGTTGTTGTTGTGTACCACTTTATAGTGCTATTCAGTGGCAGAACTGCACATGACGTACAATACCAAATTCAGGTTACAGCCCATGTTGGCATGTACGAAGACCAAACAATGTTAGTTGTACCGAGGAATAGTTGAAAGGCCTTATAGTCCAGCAGTCCTCTCCTGTGATCTTAAAGTGATTAATAACAGGCTGAATCTTCGTGGGCAGATTAAGTTCGATGAGATGCCCATATTAATCTTATAAAAAATCTCGATCGAGGTAGCTAAAGTACTGCGCAGGTATAAAACATGTCGATTTGGTGGGGTGTCGATATTGTTACAATAACAGTAAGTCTTTTTTTATTTTAATATCGAGGTAAATAGACGATAAACCCGGAAAAACAATTGTCCTACAAAATGGATGCTATGATTGGAGAGTCCGAATGTTTCCAAATAACGAGTCATCATGAGTTATTTTGAATCATCAAAATTATTAATAGCAATCTGTTTTTTGTGTGCAAATGTTTGTACAATGAAATGGCTACATAGTCCTACAAGTTTAGTGGTATGTTTTTCCAATCTTACGCTTAGAAGTTGTTTATACCTGCGCAGTACTTTAGCTACCTCGATCGAGATTTTTTTATAAGACTAATTTGGGCGTCTCGTCTAACTTAACCTGCTCTCGAAGATTCAACCTGTTATTAATCACCTTAAATCATAGGAGAGGGCTGCTGGACTATCAGTAGTAGTTGCAAAATATGCCGAGTCACTTATTTGCAAGTATAATACGTACTTTCAATGACCTACATTTGTCTTGTAGAGAGTACTAAGAGTGGTAAGCTTTCAGTTCACTTAATTTAATAAGCTTTTATTTTTAAAGCTGTGCATTCTTTAATAAATATTAAATCAAATCAAAAAAAGAAGATTCCAAAAAAGCATTTATAATAAATCAAACAAAAGTAAATGCAGACGTTATAATATAGCATAGGGAGACCAGAAACACACACGTAGCAGAAAACCGTTAAGTACTCCATCAACAAGATCTCTTAACCCATTCAATGCCTTCCTGAAATGTAACAACATTACTCAGATGCCGCCATGCGTGATATACAGCCCGCCCATCGGCGGTCCCGGCTTCTCGATACCGCCCATTGGCGGGCTTGGCGTGTTAGTTAAAAAGTTTCATCCGCCGTTGGGCGGGCACGGCACTGAATGGGTTAAGTTTTGATTTAGGCCGTTTTCTGACTTGTCGGTGCGGGAGCGGTGCGGATTCGTTTTGCTCGGTATACACGGTACCGAAAGCTTGCCGAGCGCCTATGTTTTAATGCGCGTCTTCTGATTGGCGCGGTGTGTGCGGGAGCGGGGAGGGAACGTTTCGTTTTACCGCGTCTCGGGATGCGTGTCCAGGCGCCGCTCGACATTTACCGCGCGAGGTCGTGCATACAAGATGGCGGAGCGAGATATTCACGTCGTTTTAGTACTAGAAATTGAGAAGTATCCTGCATTGTATAATCATAAATTGTAAGTATTTTTTGACATTCTATACATCAATAAAAAAATTTCGTCATCTTGGGAAAGTTCTTTAGCCGCAACAAAAAATCGGCAATTAATATTATTTTCGATATAAGGATGACGCCAATAACGTTTTCTTTTTTTACGTAGGCGATAAGCATAATAACACGCCAAAATATCGTCATCACTAGAAGACGACATCTTCGGTACTGCAGAATTTTATACCGAGAATATACCGATAGGTGAGTAGGTGAAGGCAACGCGGTATCGTTTCGGTACAGACCTTACAGATCCCGCACCGCTCCCACACCGACAAGTCAGAAAACGGCCTTAATCATAATTACCATCATTTATTTCATTTTATAGTTTTTACTAGTATCAAGTTAGTACCTACTGCAATTTTGTTGTTACTGCACATACAGAGATAAAATTGTGATACCTCTTACACTACCTCTTTTTACGGAGACGACAGGTTGTGAGTAAAAACTCACAACATTTGAATTGTTCTAGAAATGTCATTGCCAACTGATACACACCCACACACTTTCACACTCCTCACAAATAATCTCAATATCGTACTCAAGAGGATCAGACTACACAAAGGTCACGCCAAGAATCACGTCTTTGTAACAAGGATAATTTCGGTGCTCGAGACAACAGACGTGTACCAAACTATAAACATTATTACCATCGGATTAAGCACCACAATTCTCTGCACCTATAACTATTGTGCAGTTAAACTCAAAGCCAAAGCAGTTAAATCCCTGTGGAAGTAAATAAGTCTTTGAAACAAGCGACGAACGTTTTGTAACAGAATTCAGTGCTAAGCTTGATTATGACGAGATACTAGTCCTTTCTTACTGAATAGAACAGAGGATAGTATTTTAATACCTCTTCAATTTGTTCCAACTGTCCCAACAGAGAGCTTGGAAAGCTTTATTATATGTTTTTAATTTAATTTTCAGGGAAAGAAAGAGAACTTTATTGCGCAAGACGTAAGTAAATAACAATCTACAGTAAAACTATTATTTAATTTACAGCTATAAATTTTTCAGATGCTTTCAGTTTTTAGGGGTCCGTACCCAAAAGGTAAAAACGGGACCCTATTACTAAGACTCCGATGTCCGTCTGTCCGTCTGTCTGTCTCCAGGCTGTATCTCATGAACCATGATAGCTAGACAGCTGAAATTTTCACAGATGATGTATTTCTGTTGCCGCTATAACAACAAATACTCAAAACTGAATAAAATAAATATTTAAGGGGGCTCCCATACAACAAACGTGATTTTTAGGCGTTTTTTGCTTGCTATTAATAATGGCAAGAGGAATGGGGCTCAGGGGGCTTCAACACGGTACGGAACCCTTCGTGCGCGAGTCCGACTCGCACTTGACCGATTTTTTTTTTACCATCTCGAGACGTGAAGTTCTTATAGGCCACATTCACCATCAGGCCAAACGAATGACATCCATTCGACCGTAGGACATATACTGCTGCATATAGGCATGGGGAAGTCTATGTATGTAGGTAAAATAGTAGTTAATAGATGCATCAAACTAAATAAGATTTCGGGATTGTGCCAGTGTACTTATAGATGCATTAAACATTCATCGCTAGATCTCTAGATGAAGGTATACAGCCTGGCACTCAGCACAATTGATTGAAATCTGCTCCCGTAGCCAATGAAATGATACAATTAAGGCGGAACCGACAGCCTGACCTCAATGTGTATTGGGGCAGTCCTGAAACCCCATTCTGGCATACTCTATTGTATCTAAGTCTCAATCACTCTTGGTCGAAATATGATGAGAAAGAAAGTGACGGATAAAATCTCGCATGAATACGGGAATCGCCCTAGTCCTTAATAAATTCTTACCTTTATTATTGCGAAGCACTGTAATTTAGTTTTTCTGTTACTTATTCATGAAGGTGTATCGTCAGTGTAACTAACTAGTCTAGCAATACCTAGCTTGGTAAGTACAGGGTTCGAAATGTGCCAACGAGTGTGCCATGTCAATGATCTTATCAAACTCCGTGTTTTCTCTGAGTTTCTTGCAGATATTGTTTGTTGATATACTGATGTTCTCATATATTCTTTAGCTACATATTATGATTGTCATTATTTTTAACTGACTTCCAAAAAGGAGGAGGTTCTATGTTCGTGTGTATTTTTTTTTTGTGTATGTTCATCGATAATTTTGCCAAAATGTGCGAATCGATTTTTTTTTATTTTAGTTCGAAAGGGTAAACTTCCGAGGTGGTGTCATCTAAATTTTACAGAAATCGGCTGAGCCGTTTTTGAAAAAACTAACTATAATGTAAGCAATTCGAGCGAAATATCCGAATTTTGCACAAGAAAAAACATCGTCAATTTCGCCAATTGTTAACCGAATCAAAAAAATCTTTTTTAGTTCGAAAGGGTATACTCCTAAGCTAGTACCATTTAAATTTTACAGAAATCGGCTAAGCCGTTTTTGATAAATCAATAATAATGTAAACAATTCGAGTGAAATATTCGAATTTTGTTTTGATGGAAGGCGGTTTTGCCATTTTTTGTGAAAAAAAAAATTTGTGAGGTCATTAATATTTGTATTAATGACTCTTAGCAGGTAATGTGTTAGACACCAGTAATCCCTGTATAGGTATAAATAGAACGTGAATGCACCAAACAAAAACAAGGAAAAGCAGTCGCTTATTCAGAAAACCTTTTTGCATTTTGCTTAACGAAGCACATTGCTCAATGTTCATCGCAGAGTAAAGACAGAGCGGCAGAGCGATATTTTTATTGAAGTGTTTCAATCTCACAGTCTTCATAAGAAAAGCAAATAAGGATATAGAACTCTTGGTCTGAGTCTGTGTTTCCTGAGAAATACCTATCTAGGGAATTCAGATAGTCAGGTAATTATGTGGAAATTGTGCTTATACAACGTACCTAATACCGTCGTTGCAATACTTTTTTTCTAACGCAATAAGTCCGCGTTTGACCACCAACTCGCCTGATGGTAAGAGACGTTTTGGTCGAAGATGAAGCGCGCAGACCTAGAAGACTTTTTACCCACTTCCAAAAAAGAGGAGTTACTATATTCGTCTGTTTGTAGTTATTGTTATTTTTTGTGTATGTTCATCGATATTTTCGACGATCTATTTTTTTTTTAGTTCGATAGAATAAATCTTCCTAGGTTTCCCATTTTAATTTTATCAAAATCGGCTGAGCCGTTTTTGATAAATCAACAAAATTTACATAAATGTCACATCGATTCGTGCAAATTATTCCAATTCTGTACACGGTGGAAGTCGGTGTTGCGATTTTATGCGAAAAATAATTATTGATTTACTTAACACACATACATACTTTGCCAAATATTCAGACAAAGATGCGGTCTGCTGTGCAATACAACTATTTTTATAGGTACTCAATGATTTATTGCAACGTAACATACGAGTGTAAGGAGAAATTTTGAAAAGCGTAGAGATTCAAAGAATTTTTGTTTGAGTCGTACAAACAAAAAAAAAATACTTTCTCTGCATCGTTGCATACTTATGCCTCCTATGTCGTATCTCTGCGGTAATCGTATTCATTCAGTAAACATTATACACACAGGAACTACTTATGTGTGCTTATCTTATAAATCTTTCAAGCGTGTTTTCTTCCGCGTAAAGCCGATTTTCATTTATAGACTTACGAGATTACTCATAAAGTTATTTGAGGCACACTAAATTGTTTATTTTATTTTAATTACGCAAAGTGATGCCAAACACATAAAACATTGAAGCGCTTTGTTCAGTAAAATGTTGTTTTGTGTTCGGAATTAATACTTAGTATTGGCACGCTGAATAGTTATTATTCAGTCGCTGTGTAAACTAGTACATAATACACTCAAATTATTTTTACGAAATACCTATACGTACAAGCTGTTCTTTTGCTAAGTGCAGATATTTAAAGCTTCACTCGCAAAAAAATTATAATCGGCCAAGTACGAGTCGTACTCGCGCACGGAGGGTTCAGCCCCCCTTAAATAAATATTTTATTTTTACTATTAAAGTGAATGTGCAACTTAATATTCTGTGAAAATATCAAGTTTATCGCCCGATATTTATAGGTACATAATAGTAACAAGTAGACGACCTGTTACCATTATAGATATCGAGCGAAAATGGCAAAAAAATCAGTTTGTTGTGTGGGAGCCCCCTAAATATTAATTTTATTCTTTTTTTAGTATTTGTTGTTATATCGACAACAGAAATGCATCATCTGTGAAAATTTCAGCTTTCTAGCTATAACGGTTCACGAGATACAGTCTGGTGACAGACAGACAAACAGATGGACAGCGGAGTCTTAGTAATAGGGTCCCGTTTTTACCCTTTGGGTACGGAACCCTAAAAATGGTCGACTCATTAAAATAGAAAGTCTAATGGCTAGAGCCTTAGTCCTGGTAATATCATCATGTTTAGGTGCCGACCTAAATACTGTTTTGTACAATCTATATTATTTTGAAGACGTATAATCTATATTATATGGTAACAAATACCTACTTATACAGACAAATACAAGTTCCCTATTTACATGGAATAAATCACCTTCCTTCTTAGAATTATTTGCACGGCTAATCTTTGTCGATAGATCATTACAGAAAATAATAAAATGACATAACTAACTCTACCCCCAAGAGAGATAATACTTACTCATATAATGACATTTTGAGAAGAGTCCTTAATATTTTCTTCAAGAAATACCCCTCATGTTTGTCTCATGTCTACATCACACCCACTTACGAAACACATTATAAGAGGAAAATATTTATTTTGTGTACACCGCCAAAAATGCGCAGCGAGCGCCTACACCTCTGCCAAAGTAGTCAACCTACATAAACATGTCATTTTGAACGCCTACAAGATTGAAACTTATCCATCAGTAAGGTGCTACGCAGACAATGACACTTTTTGCTACGAACATAACTCGCCGTAAATGGTAGCCGCAGAAAGTTGCTACAACCGATAGTGGCAATAATCAGATACAATCTCCGGCAGCCAGTTACTAACGTGCTAATCATAAAGGAAATCATAGTTAAACTATACGGCCTTTTTAATAGTTAAACTAAGCCTGCCCATGAAGGGTAATTTGATTGGGCCAAATCCATCGTAATTACTGGCTTCGTGAATATTTTGTGCCTCATCAAAATGTTCGGAAAATTGTTTATTTGCTTTGACTGACAACTTTTACTTTTTTAGTAAAGTCTAAACCTGAAATATTTTTACTGAAAAAGTGTTTACGTCTTCAAAGGATTTCATTTAAAAGTAAGTAAAATATTCGCTTATGACCTGCTCGTAATAACACAAAATACAAAAGCTATTAAGTTTGCGCGAGGCCTGATTAGCGCTCTGAGTACAATAAAGAAGAAAGCGCTTATAACAAATAAAGTGATCACTAATAACCCATCATAAAAGACTCGCGACAATGTTTTTACTGCCTATTTTTATCATGGCATGACATGAAGTATTTCTATTGGACGATTTTTTTCCTTACACACCTTCATCTACACATTTCTTCACTGATCAATGCGCAGCTTTAAACAAAAGACACGCCAATTTGGGAAGTTACCTAATTTTTGTTGTATATAGTAATGCAGAACCGATTTTAGGAAATATTGTGTAGTGCACAAAAAAACTAATGTATTCTCAAAAAGCTGTAATACGTGACTTGGCGATTATAGGTACTTAGGTCTCTCTTTTATACTACATTCAGAGACTGATCGAGTCAACTCAAACTTATAAAACTAACATATCAACCGATAGAATAAGATCTTTTAAACGCGGCGTAACGTCTTCGTCTACAGTATTTTCTTTTGTATTTTCTTCTAGTGTGGAATCCTTTTAGCTTTTCACTGTTCGTTACTTTCTCCACGATGTTCAACCACTTTTGGTCGAGATCTTCTGGTGGTTTATCGTTGATTAGAATTATGGGTAGAATGAAATTATGTTCTGCTTCATTTTTAATGTTCTTGTCTGTTTTAGAAGCTCCGGGTACGTCGACCCAGAGTTTGCTTTCTTCAGGGCTGTTCAATTTGGAACTTTCTTTGCTTGATATGACGGAAACTTCTAAATTGTGTTGCGACAGTTCCGATATTTGGAAGTCAGTTTCGGCTGCGTCTCTTTCAGCTTGAAGTGCTGCTTCAGCGTCCAATGCCTGAAACGTAATAAATTCGAGTGAATACAATTTTACTGTCTTCAGAAAGCAAAGCTCTATCTCTACTTTTCATCAGTAATTTTTAAGATATTTTCACGACTGCGGCCCATTATTGCTCACTCTAGAAAACTATTTATAATGTATCGACTTCCAAGTTTTCTGAAGGGGGCAAAAAAGTATCTAGGGCTGATTGCTACGCCCATGAACCGTGACTATTTTATGATTTTAAAAATACTTTTTTCTCTTAATTCTAGCTTCGTTTTGTTGGTTTTAGAATTAAACAAAAAACTGAGGTGATTACGGCATGTGCGTAGCAGTTGTTTTATTGCGAATACTTTACTGCGAAAAAGCAGTAAAGTTTTTTGTTTATAATTATCGTTATGGAGACTGTTGTTATTTTATAAAATATTACATTTGTCCTTAGGTACAAAAATTTTGTTCTGCAACCTATGTTGGCGTCAGGGGCGTGCTTTACATCATGTACGTGTACATATTAATTTTATTTCTAAACAATTGCTTAGTTATTATGATACCTATAATTTAAGTAGGTATGTATTTTCGTGGAAATAAAATGGTAATGAGATAACTAATGTTTTTCCTTATTATGCACCAGTGATTTACTCCTATAATAAAGAAAAAATATTACTTTTTCTGTAGACATTAATAAATCGCAATGGGAAGAGTCATTGGCCTAATTTATAGGTTGGCAAGTATCATTGTTAACTGCATCTTTACAAATGGAGATATTGATGAACACTTTACTTGCTGAAACCTCAAATTATTTATTTAATCAAATATTTAAAGAAACAAAAGCTCTGACGTCAACTAACTATATCCCACAGAAACAGAAAAAATGCAAAATGCCCACAAATGAATTTTTTTTATCGGGAATAAGTCCGCGCTTGAACACCAACTCGCCTGATGGTAAACGACGTTGTGGTCGAAGATGAAGCACGCAGACTTAGAAAATACCTATTCACTCTGATCTTCAACAACTTTTTAGCTTGGGAAAAAGGAAAGCTAGCAAACTGTTCCTACCCCTGGCGGAAAGTACGAATCAGAAATGTTGTGTCAAACTACTTTGTTCTATATTAATCTTTATAAAAGTACTTTGTCGCACAGCGAAAATGGCGCATATTTTCGTTCTATATTCTAAACACAAATACTATATAGATTAATAACAGATATGATCCTTTTTACTATATGCCCGCGACACAATTATTTACTTAGTGTAAAATGCTAATAACGTTTTAATTTTACATAGAAATAAAAATTCTAGAAACAGTTACGTCTGAGCTATAATGTGTTTCTATTAGATATTATCTCTTGCATTTTCTTTTCTTCTCGCTCTAAATGGCGAATGGTGATTGCGAGGAAACATTATAATGGATATTTTATGCAAAGGTTCATTAGAGAGCACGGAGATCATAGCGCAAGTTAGCAGATAAAGAAATTAATTGTTTTAGGGGGAAATTGTGTTGTTTCAGTAAGTGCAAGTTATTATGAACATTTGTATAGAGTTAGAAGTTACATACACATATTTCACAATATCGTTCTATATTTTTCAAATGCTACAAGCAAATTATTATTAGACCCAGTCTAAAAGCAATATACTTGAAATCCATTTACAAACACCGTAAGTTTGAATTTCAAAGAAAACTTATATACCATAAAAATTATTGTAATATTAATAATTGTAAGGTTTTTTTTAACCATATTGATTTTTGTAAATGATTAATTAATGTATTGAATAGGGCCCTTAAATTTATTTGCCTACAACAACATAGCGGAAATACACTAAATATTTATTCATAACAAAGATTCTATTCCTATGCTTAGTCAAAGTAATTTATTTGGCTGTATTTTGTGAACGTTAACTTTCATACATTGCTGTGGTATCTATGTTTGAGAAAATAAACCAATTGAATTCCTAAGCGAGACTGAATCAGGCAAAAGTCAAAATGAGCCGCGCTGCGAACAGTTTTAGAGCTCGCGAGTTAATTACTACGTCACTATATTTAGCGTAAAGGAGCAACGATGTTTAACTACGATGTACATACAGCTAGTCAATAGGGTTGCCAATCTTACTCTACCTCTATCAAGATGAGCTTTTTTTTTTCAGAGCGCGACCCTGCCATCTTAATGAGGTCATTTGTCCACATTTTGGATGGATGTTCTACTCGTAGGTTGCGCTGGCCGGTAAGATGAAATAACTAAAATTAACAACTTTTACTATGGATATAAAATCTATTTTTTTTTTCAACTGCAAGTGCTATTAGCTTTGTTATTTTTTGTGTTGAATAAGGCTACATTTGGCCACCAACTCGCCTGATGAAGTAGATGAGAGACTGAGCCGAAGATGGAGTAGAAGATGGAGTTTTCCTACGAAAAAAAAAACAAACCTACGAAAATACTGTATTTTTGTACATAGAGAAGCTGAAAACCCTACATGTCTGTGTCTGTGCTGCTTATACTAACAAAGATCTAATCAACTACGTCTCACATACTTGAAGCATTATGTAGGTGACATTAAGGAGATTAACTAACTGTTGATTAACACAGGATAGTTAAAAGTTCAGAAAGTGAATTAATTTCTATAGTTTAAAATCACAAGTCTGTCATAATTTTGGAAATATAATCCCGTGGCCGCACGCAGGATCGGCTGACTACAGAGTTACCGCGACACTACTGTTTTTTTCACAACACGTAAGTAGTGTGCTGTTAATGAGTGCGGTCGATTACAGAATCGCAATTTTGTTAAGCTTATCGGATCTTTTTTTCTAATTGTATCTTTATTTTATTTGAATCGAAGTGCTCGGCCGTCACTGTAACTTTGTTCGATTTAAACGGGATCCGCGTCTCAATAACAACTTATGAAACAACAACTTTAAAGTGCTCTCTGGGCGACTTTCAGAATACTAAATGGAAAAACTTTGCCGTAATGTCTCGTAAGTTGATTGGGCTGTCATCTTGTAACAATTTGTTTCACAAAATTCAATTTCCGCAAGAGTTTACTGTTTGACGACGATAGAAAGTTTTACACTTTGTTATTGATAGGCATTAAATGAGCAGAGGTTGCAGGAGAAAACACACTATAGACAGTATGGAGTTTTAGACTTGACTGGCTGAGTGACTCAGCGATTACTTGATTAGTGACCCTCACTCCTGAACCAAAGAGGCGTGAGTTCGATTACCACACTTTGTTTTGTATCTGGATGTTACTATCTATATACCTACAAGTATTTATTTAAAAATATTGTAAGCATATGTAATATACCTATCAGTTTCTAGCAGCCGTATCACAAGCTTTGCTTAATTTGGAATCAAAAACCATGTGTAAGATGTTCCACTGACATTTATTATTTATATTTACTACCGTTTTTCTTATTTTGAGTCTCCACAAATGGAAACATCCATTAGGTACCTATTTTGTTGTGCACCATTTAGTCTATCGTCAACAAATCAAAAAGAACAACAAAATATTTTCTGCTATGTCTATGTAGTGTTGCTTATTTATTTTCTAAGAGTAGGTATCTGCCTCTATATCTCTCTAAATGCACACGTTAGTTTTAAACTGAGTTCTTTCAAGAAGTTGCTATCAAAGAGCTATAAATAAATAAATGTCATTTGAATGTCTAGTTTTTTTTTTTTGATAAAGCCACAGAATAATTATAAAAAACAGAATCCTGTTTCCTTCTACTATAACATATTTTTTTCTTTACAAACGTAAAGCGTAGAGTCTGTTTTATTTCGATTTCAATATTAATTTGTGAAATTGTACTTTACAATAAAATTCTTACTCAGTACTCTGATTTGAAATAAAATGTAGGTATTACCGTTAAGAGTGGTATCCTGGTGGCGCGTTTATTATAAGTACACATAAACGCAGTCAACTACCTATAATATAATCAAAAAAAAAAATTGTATTTAATTTTCAAAACTACCTTGTTCATTTATGAAACGCAACGTAACGTATAAGGGAGTTTTTCCACGTCTCTACTGTTACCAAAGAATAAGAATTAAAGTAATAGAAACCGTAATAAAATAGCAAAAGATACACGTCACTTTGTACCATTTTAAATGTGAAATTTAAAAGGTGTTAGAAAAAAGGACATACACCCGAACTTACGTAAAATCGAAGTGTTTCACAAACTAGCAATGAGCTATCTCGGGTGTCCAAATTCAATAAGGTAATAAGTAGGAAAGTAACATGATCAGAATGTTGACCTTCTTACTGGAACTGGGTTCAAATTTCTGAAAAAGACAAAAGACCAAGTGGAACCAAATCTTAACTATTTTGACATTTCAACTTGTGATTTTGACAAATGCGATAGACATTGCTTTTTTTGTTCCACTCACTCTCGCGTATGATGTATAACCAGATATGAATAAGACAGCTGTAACGTAGTTTTTAAGTAAAATGTACTTACTTGTCATTATTCTGAGACTGTTACTGACGGGCTCGTTTTCCGTTGAGAGTCCATACTACAATTTTATTTTAAATCGAGGGAAGTTTGTTTATCTCTGCGTGATGTTTATGATACTTAATTCAAAATCCAAGGCAAGGTTGTAATAACACAATCAAGTGCACCGTTCTTCTGATGCGAGATTTAGTGCCAATAAATTAAACAATAAATATTATTTTGATGGACGCGACGTAAAAATACTTGTTTATATGCGAACGTATTATGTGATGATGTTTTTAAATGATGACGTGGATGAATGTGAAAATGTAACTATTTGCTTTCGTTACGCTGATAGAGTGATTCAAGTTTAATAGCAATTTGAAAGTTATTTGTATTTTGCGATTGGTTTATTGGCATGTTGAAAATTTCATATCCATTTTGAAAGAATCAGCCAATCTTTTGTTTTGTAGATATTAAACTTCGTATTTTTACTTAGGTAGATAAGTTAAGCAGGGACTTGTGTTGTGTATTCATGGTTAGGTTAGTCTTCATACGAAACAATTGATTGATTTTTCGAGAACTAGTTAAATTGAGAATATTTTTGACGATTCAGAAAATATGTTGATAATTCAGAAGATTATATAGAAGATATTTTTGATGAACCAGTTAGAAGTTATGTTGATAAATCTGTTGAAAATTCATAGAATAAATGTTTCATTCGTATCTAGTCACGCGGCGGCGTGTCCACTAGCCAAAGTGTTCAAAGTAAACTGGCGACACAGCAGCCGTGTGTACACGAACCATTTGGAGCTACTTTTGACCCCCTCACAACTCGAAAACTATTTAGCATATTACATACATAAGCTTAGTAAGAATCCAAAATTTCATGAATTTTGTTCAAACAGTTAATGACATATTAACGTTTAAAAATTCGTGTTTCATTGACTGATTCACTGACTCACTCACTGACTTTTAGATAAAAAAAATAACCCTAGAATCTTTATGTTTGGCACCAAGGTAGACTAGCCTAATCAAATCTTGAGCTTGAATCACATAAGTAAATCTCTTTAGAATCTTGTAGGTATATTTTTGTAGCTGATATTTCAGAATTTTCTACATGACACTTGGCCCTCATGTAGATCTAAATTCTTTTGGTGGCGACACTTTGGCCACGGTAATTACATGTCATTACCGTGCTTTGGCTCCCATTTAGCATTTATGTTTTTGATGAGATTTTTGACTACTTTTAACATTTCTCTGTCACATTCATGTATGACGATACGAATATAATCACTAAGTACTTATCTGCAGAATGATAGATATAGATACGAAATTTCTTTAAAGTATCTCTTTTTGATTGCTTATTCACGGGATAATTTAGTTACAGGTACATAGTCAAAGTATATCGTCTGATACTACGTGACTATAAACTAAGTGGGAAACATACCTACGTAGACTTCGGAATCGCTTCTGTAGTTACACAGACCTGCTTCTTGCCAGAACATGTTCTTAGAAGTTTGGGTTAAGTAGGTACTACGAGTAGGTACAAGTACATTTTGATTAGGCTACATAGCTTCGAAATCAAATATTCAGTGCCTAGGTTTGTGAAACGTTCGCTACGTTATAGAAGCTAGGATAGATAGACCGCATTGCTGTTTAATATGTAACAGAATTTGGACAAATTCAAGCCGCAACGGAATTGTTTACGCTAGTTGTTTTTACTGTTGACGTAAAACAAATAGCATTAATTTCGGTTTATTTGTTTTCTAACGCGAAAAGTTTTGTTCCACCTCTTGCAGGTTTGATATTTTTGTTTTTGTCAAAATTAACAAGAACATTCCGCCTTTATAAAAAAAATCTATGTATATTGAAACAGTTTTATTTTAAAATCGAGATGAAAAGTATATAGATGCAAATAGCGCGAAGCTACGGAACAGTGTGACCTACCTACCTGTTGCGTAGCGCAGCTTAGCTCTTGTATATTTAAAAAAAAACCGTTTAAAAATGGGTTCAACGAAGCTATTTTTATATGGAGGGATCCCACGCGGCAATCTTTAGCAGTGTAGCGGAGTGGGTAAGATGTGCTTACCCATTCCGGTACAACGTTCAGCATAGGCAATGGTCACTGTAGTTTCGTAGATAAAAATTTCGTAGCTAACTTGCTACAGCAGCAGCAAACAAGTTCTACAGCAGCAAACTAGTGCTACCGCAATGCTACTGATTTGTAATTTCTGTGAAATAAATTTCTGCTACATTCTGTAGCAGCACAATTAGTCTACAGCAGCGTCTGTATAGGTACGTGTCAAGCTGTGGATCCAAGTGGAGGGAGGGCACCCGACGACACTGTCGACTGATGCTGTAGCGTGCAATCGGCTACGGAATCCTAACTCTCTGACGCTTTCATTCAAGAAAGATAGGTAATGAAACTACGGACCAACCAGCGTCCTTGCTCTTCGCATTTTTAATCTCACACTACATCGGTGTGTGTTTCGTAAACACACCGTCAAACGAGCATCAATCGACCAGAGATGTTTACACTACCGCGCAGACTCGATGATTCAGCTACAATGTTTGCTGAGTTCCGCCCTATAGTACAACTTTGATGTTTTTGTGGGTATTAACTCTTTGATTGCTTGTGACGTCACTATTTGACGTAATGGATTCGATATGGGAATATGGTAAAACTATTTAAAAAATTTGAAATACAAACAACGGGAACGGATATTTGCTATTAGTAACCTCTTTTTCAGCAGTCTGATATGATTATGATTCTCAACATAATAAGACATCGAAAAATAAAAATAACCGAATCTGTTCTTATATTTGAATGATTTGATGACAGAACTCGTAACAGTTAAACAAGTTCTGAAATATGTTATATTATCTAGAGCGTCTCGTTGTGGCTCTGTCGTTGTCTGGTCGGTACGACAAAAAATAGTCGATTTTCTAAGGGTCACTTACAGATACAGATTCTAGTTTATTTTATGTTATCTATGTATTCATATCACACAAATTGACAAATTCTATTATTGGAAATGCGAGAAGGGTCCATTTTAGTTAGTAATCATGTGTAGTCAATCAGTTAGTCTCACTTAGTAATGTTTGTCCACTAAATTTAAATAACTGTATAGACAATTTTAATGTTAAAATAGTAAAGTGCCTAATTCACACAAACAATATTTTTCATTTTTGTAATCTCCTTTGAATTCACTTTATTTTGATATGCTACTCGATAGGATTGGTTAAAAAAAAATTAACAACACAAATTTCGTGCCAAACATCAGCAATTTTGTTTAAAAAAAAAAAAAGTATTAAACTACCATTGTTTATAATCTATTGTGCAACTTGGTCATCAAACCGGGGTAGTGGCCACGACCACCATAATTCAAAATTTTAATTTATGTTTTCTATCACAATAATTGTTCCATCAACAAAATTAGATATGCAACAAATCCCACGTCATCAAAATCTTAATTCAAGAACGTCCACCAAAATAAAATTAATTTCTCGAAAACCCGTTTACCTAATTTCCAATACTCGTAGCAACAGACAGGACCTTGTCGGTTACCTAACTGATCCTATTTTGTAATCAGGACACCGCCCGCTGGCTACCTGTCGACGTAGACATAAACTAAGCTTTGTCTACGCTTTGGTAGCAGGACATGTAGCAAACAATTACTGAACAGTACCTAGAATTTGTATTTGTGTAATCGGACCACAGTGAACTATTCAATCCTTGAAGGTACTAAGGAAATTGATACACGGGTATCCAAGTGCTTGCTATGTAAACATGTAAACATAACATCTTATTATTCAATATTGATACAGAGTGTAAATCTGGACGACCGAACGGATATATTCTAGAATATGAAATGATTTTAATTTTCTAGTGCATCCCACACTAGGTTATCTCAAAGAGTTATTTTTGTGATACACATTTCAAAAATTCTTCGTGAATGCAGGACTCGAACCTGCGTCTTCGGATCACTAGCCCGACGCTCTCCCAACTGAGCTAATTCGCAGTCCTGACTTTGGTTCGAGTCCTGCATTCGCGACGAATTTTTGAAATGTTTATCACAAAAATAACTCTTTATTCTAGAATATGATTGTATTCATAATTATGTCCAAGTTTTAATAGAGAACCAACCCCGAAATTGCGAGATTAAAATCATCTGGTCCATTGAAAATTTGAACTTTCGATAAAATGTTAAAAATTAAATTGATCTACTTGATGCTACTTTTTTGCTATTTTGATAAGATTTTTAATTGTATGAAACCTCAGTTTCGGCGTTTATGAATAATCGAGTAAATTAATGAACAACAACCACTGCTGAACATAGGCCTCCCCTATGGATCTCCAATAAAACCGGTTAGAAGCGTCTTGCATCCAGCACGATCCAGCAATCTTAATGAGGTCAGTCGTCTACCTTTGTGGTGGACGTCGTACTCTACACTTGCCGGTATATGGTGTACACTAGAGAACTTTTAGACCTCATCAGTCATCAGTCCTCCGCGCTATGTGCCCTGCCCACTGCTATATAAACTTACCAAACCGATGGTCTAAGTCGGTAACGTTAGTTTTTTTACGGATCTCCTCATTTCTGATTCGATTTCACAGAGAGACCCTGCTTAGAGCCCTCTCCATAGCTCGTTCATCCTTTGTCATTGGCGTTAAACCTTTTTTAAATTATTGACTTACCCGTTTCTTATCCCTGGACGCAGTGTACAGGACCCAAGCTACGTAGACGAACATGATAAGTGCGGGCACCACCAGGCTAGCCACCACTGGGATCCGTCGTACCCACGCGTGGTATAGCGCCAGGCAAAACAGCATTATTCCAACTAGGATAGCGATGTATCGCCCCGTGCGCCGCCGTTCTTCCTGTAAGATAGAACAAGGTCTTGTTTTTGTATTCTTGCAATATTTACAGATGCAAATGGGAGCATCTATTACAATTAATACGTGAAGTACTCGTATTTTGGAGGAGAAGGGTCGAACTATATTTTACCCAATCTCACGTGGGGGATTGAGGGGATTCTTATGCGTGAAACAATAAAATTGCAGAGTTGAAATAAGTAATCCTTGTATTTGTCTGCTAACAAAATATATTTAACTTAATTGAACACAATCAAGCAAAGTTTAGCGTATTAATATTAGACACGCAATTTACAAAGAAAAGGTTTTTTTTTAATAGCCTTTTCGCTTGTAACAATCTCTTCGAGGTTTTTCTTCTACTTCAGTAAGATAATTCAAATCTCATAATTTGGTAAATCTATCGCTAATTTATGGGATTAGACATATTCAAAGCTCTTATTGTACCTATCCATCTATATTAGATAACTAAGTAATACATATTCTATTTACATAATATCATGGAATTAAATGGAGGTAATAATTCCATCGCGTCATACGATCTGCGACCTCAGTTAAATGACACCTCGGTATAGGTATCAAGTTATCGCAGTGCTTATCAAGACTAGGTGATCATCCCACCCACTCATTGAACCTAGGTTATAGATATTCTCTATCCCTATGTACCTAGCCAGACAATCAGCAGACATGTAAGTAGATAGGTATATTTGTAAATGATCTACATATTCTAGTTAAGACACCATTGCCCTCATTATTCTAATAGAGGTCTTTAGGCGGCTTAAAAACTGACACCAAAGCTAGCGAACTTATTTACATTTATTATCAATGTAACGAACGTCTATGCTTTTGGTGGTGCCATTTACAATTAGTATCTATTAATAGAATAATAATATAATTAGTTGTGTTATGTATAAATGTAGGTTGTAAGATTGGAAACTTTTGTTCTGTACCCTAATTTTATTGGAAATAAAAAATATCTTATAAAAACAAATTGACCGCTACCGTGGATATAGCCACGGTAATGATTAAAAACAACGTTCGACACGGTCAGTCTTCGGATGGGTGACCGCGGGTGGCATCTACAACTGAGCGCTACCGTGGCTCGGATGACACGTTAAATTATAGGCCCGGTTAATTTAACCGTTTAGCCATGTCACGAGGCCTTCAGGTGCCTTAAAAATTCTGACACCAGGGCTAGCCACCCGGCCTATATAATAATATATATGTATGGCCTGAATAATCTATAATCTTACTTTTTGATTAATAAATAAGTGGATAAGGTGAAAGAAAGAAACACACGAGAACACGGTACGAAAGTGACTTGTCTTACCTACGCTCGCGATAAAAAAAGTTTTCAAGGTTTTACCTACTTAATTCTTCTTATCTACTATTTTAATGTACTTAGCTACTTACATAATAATATACAATATGATATGATTCAGCATGATTGTGTAATATAATACACAAAACTAGAAAGAAACTCAAGTTGGTAAAGAATAAGTAGGCAGGCAGCCCTACCGCGTGATACGGTCTGCGCGACCACGTGACGCCGTAGGTATATATCTCAAGGACAGGGCCGAGTCACACTACTGTTAGATAACATTACCGTGATATAGCGTCGGATGACACGTTAAATTGGGGATAATATAATATAAATTACATATCAAATAAATAATTGCCTATCAATACATACTCATCATTTATATTCTTTTTTACATCAAATAACTTACTTCACTACAAATAAACTAAATGTTTAACAAAACTCAAACTGCAGATAATTCGAAATTTTACATCAATATGTAAATTAGTGAAGAAATTAGATTAGGTGTGATACAAAAAATAGGTTAGGTTATGTTAGAACATGACAAAATAACGCACGAGCCGAGCGAGCGAAGCGAGCGTGCCGCGGCAGCGGCCGGCGAAGTGCCAGAAGCGAATCGCCTTTAACAGGTATAATGTGCATTAAGATTATTAGCTGTGCATTGATGAAAAAGCTTTTGCTTTAGGAAAAATCGCTGTACGCTGCGAAAATAAATTGTAGTGTGTTTAGTGATATTTTGAGTTGAATATTATGCAATCAGTAATTTTGATGGGAATTTGGAATCTTATTGCATAGAAAAAGGATATTTTTTGATTTGCGTTTAAATACTACCCATGTAGGCCTCGGTTGTCTTAATCGTTAAGCCATGTCACAGGCTTTGAAACGGCTATGAAACTTTGACTCCAGGGCTAGCCACCCGGCCTATACGAACTTATGAAACTAATGCGAAAATGGAAATCATGAATATAATATGCTGTTCCATCTTCGAGCAAATATCTACAGAGCCACAGTCCCTAAATGAAAGTGGCAAAAATATGTCCGAGCGCCGTCATACCTACATACCGACTTACGAGTAGATACGAGTATTTAAATTAAATAATTCACAATGTCCCAATTTTTTTAATCTCGACGTTACGTCACTTAATTAGTGCTTGTAACCGAGCACTTTAACATCGCGCGGCGTTGTAGTCGGCTTGCAATTGCCTTAGGACTAACTAAAAAGCCTGCCCACTACATAGCTTGGGTAGAGTTTCGCCTCGGACACTTTTTTGCATGATTATGACTCTTTAGATATTTGCTCGTCCATAAGTGTTCCTTACAAAATGTTCGTTGCCTTTGTAAAACGACTGATGTAACTCTACGGGTGCCGCAAACAAAAGATCAGCCTTTGATCCAATTGTGAAAGTATTGTACTTAGTTGCATAATGATGAGTTTATACACCTTTTAAGGTCCTACCACTTTGTAAAACAACGGTTACCTATATTATCTAATACCTACCTAGTAAACAAAATCAAATCAGCTAACATGTTCTAGTCAAGCCATAGAAATAACCTATAATTATTGATCTCCTAGTCTACCACTCAATGTTCCGCTTTTATAGAAGTACCCATCTGAATAAATAGGTCTTGGGGCCAATAAAGTCTTACGACCTTCTATCGGTACCTGAATTATACGAGCGTTTGAGTGTACGCGTAATCAGCGTACGCTAGATAAGAAATAGGTAATACTGATGCGGGAAATTGTTCTCTATCAACGTGGTCCGAAACGACCTCTTCCTTCACCGTTCTCGGCGTTTCGCCCCGCGGGGCGAATGGGGGCCTTCAAAAAGAGTCATGGGCGATTCGCCCCGCGGGCTGAACCGCTTGCAGGGCGAAACGCCGCAATACCCAGGCTACAAAGCATGCGACCACGAAACGCGACGAAAAGAACTCATTTTGACGTGTGAAAAAGTGACAGTTATAAATAACGCTGTCTCGTTCTGACACTAGGAACGACATAATTCGTGGCGCGCATAGTAGCCCGGCTGATCTAGACATATACGAAGTGCACCCGTGAGGCATTTCTTTCAGTAGACTTGAGTTTAGTATTCGAAAAGCGAGACGGGCATTGAAATCTATCATAGTGCGATCGGGACCGCATCGCATGCGATTCTAAAAGTCGTTTCTAGCGTTCTTTTTCCACGCCTAGATACTCCAATGTGTTAAAGGTCGATTGTAAGGGTTACTACTTAGTTTTAAGGCTCCTCTAATGACAAAACCAAGTCCACATACCATAGTCTCAAGTATAAGATTTTATAACATTTTACACCTACTGTTAAAAGTTGGCCTCTTACTTTGTAAAAGGATCGGCCGTAAACGAAGTTCATCAATTGTGTTTTAGATTCAATTAGGCAAAACTACTGAAAACATGTTTAATAAAACAGTCATATTTTCATAGTTACTTTTATTTGCTTGACCGCTCATGGTTGTGCCTTGATATAAAAAAAAACATTGAACTTATCTCTTATCCTATTAAAATGCTTAAAATGCGTTTCGCCTGACTGTGTCAGTTTTTCGCTTCTATTAATTCAATCAAAATAAAATTTCAATATGACACTAGTAAAATATAAAAGATAACACGAATGAAACGTTGGGAAACAGTCGAAAAAGTTACGGGAGGCCTATGCTTAGCTTAGCATTTGATACAATCTAGCTAAAACATCAACAACGTTAAACGTTGAGAAATTAGTTGACTTGTGATAGAAATAAGCTCCGTCTTAACAAAGCAATTGGAGATGCATTTGCCATTGTTATAGGATTTATTGCACAACCTTAAATAACATTGAACAAAAAAAATTTATTTACAACTACCTACATAATTAAAAAAGAAAGTAAACTTATACTAAAATCAAAATAAAACTGTTCTAAAAGCCCTGTCGCACAGGGTAACGTGGCCAAAATGCTAGCGACATTGCCTCGCTGAACAATTATTGTTATTGCCATTGTTTATTATTGGATTTGTGTATTTGTAAAAGTAGACAGAAATAAATAAAAGTAGTTTCATTAATTAATTTAACTCCGAGATAACGAGCTGGAGACGAGACGAGATAGACAAAACAAAGACGTAGCAGTAACAGATTGATTACAGAACCTCGCTACAGGTCGTTGAACTCTTATCAAACTGGTCGCATTAAGAAAATTCAGCAGGAAAATCAGACTTCATCAATCATAAAGTATTTATAAACTGCAATCCATTTGGTTTGCAATTTGAGACTAATAAAAAGACCAATCATTGTTTTGCTGACTTCAAATGCTATAGAAAAAGTCACGAAGTAGTTTGACTTCTTCATATTTTTAAAGAAATAACTTACATTTGCTTGACTTGTACTAAGCCGAAAGGAAAGCACTTTTTTGCATTGAAGCCTTATTTTTTGTGATTTAGTTTAAAATGTACAGTTTTCAGATTCATTCCTATGATTAAGTATTCTAAGACAATGCTCTTTGCCAAATTTTATAGTTCTAGGTCAACGGGAAGTACCCTATAGGTTTTGATTCCCTTGTTTAATCTAACTTTTTTCTACGACAACTGAGAAGTATGACTTTTTCACAACTCCAAGAGGCCGTAGAAATACGTATATGGTTTGAATTTCAACTCGTTAACTTTACGCGTTCTCGAGACAAGAGGTCTTGACTAACGGACAGACGGACAACAAAGTGATCCTATAAGGGTTTCGTTTTTTCCTTTTGAGGTACGGAACCCTAAAAATATTCAAAATTATGGTCTTAATCACCCTCTTTCGGTTTAGTACAAGGCATTATTATATTATACCTATAGGTAGGTACTACCTAGATACATATTTCATTTAAAAGTCTAATCACCACAAAGGGCAGAGTAGGAAATCTGCTGTTATGTGCCAATCACCATCAAACCCAAATCCTATGCAACGAATAGTAGCTTATTACGGATTTTGATTAATTGTAAATGTCAAGTAATACACTAGGTGCTTAGCTATCTTCAAAGCGTTCGTTTTCCAAATATTGACAAACAGTACCTACTCCATTATCCCATAGACGCCCACGTCTTACTTAAACCTACATTACAGGAAATACACATTCCAAATTAATTTTCGAGTTTTCTACCTCTCTCGCCTATTTGAAAAGTCTAATAGGTCTTTTGATGTAGGTAAAATTGTTTGCAAATAATTAGTTCCTGCTTTCACACGTTTTAAAAAGCTTTAAAAGCTTCGGATAAGCTAGCTAAAAGCTTTGGGTAGCCTAATTTCAGATAACAATCGTCCAACATCAAAGCTACAGAGTTAAAATGAATGGTATGACCACAGATCTCGTAGACATGTCGTCTCTACCTATTGAGAACCCTTAGAACAGACCTAGTCTTTTAACCGACTTCCAAAAAGGAGGCGGTTGTATGTTCGTCTGCATGTATGTTTTTGGGTATGTTCATCGATATTTCCCCAATTGAGAACCGAATCCAAAAATATATTTTTTATTTCGAAAGGATATACTCCCAGGGTGGTCCCATTTATATTTTGACGAAATCGGCTCAGCCGTTTTTGAAAAATCAGCCAGGATGTAAAATTTTTATCTATTATATAAAAGGCTTCGCTGAGTGACTGACTGACAGACAGCCTACAGCCCAAACCGCTAAAGATACGAACATGAAATTTGGAACAAAGATACATTGGACCACGTAATGGAGCACTAAGAACGGAATTTTGAAAAATCGACCTCTAAAGGGGTAAAACGGGCCCTTTTCGTTTGTATGTAACTTTTTATTCCCTTTACCGATTGACTTGAAACTTTGTATACATGCTACTCAAACAAAATAAAAGTTATGTTTGTTCCTGTTTTTCCGAATATTCCTTATCTAAGGGGTCAAATTGGGTCCCAAAGTTGGTGAAAAAAGCGTCTATTACATCCAACGAGCTGAACGGTTATGGATGAAATCTGGTATGGAGGAAGCACACAACATGTTTCAACACATGAACTATTATTATCCCGGAAATTCTATGGGGATCCTTAGGGATAGCCAAAATTAATCAGTTTCGGCTGCCGCCCAAACCGCTAAAGATATAAACTTGAAATATGGAATATAGGTACATTGTATGACGTAATCAAGCACTAAAGACGAAAACTTTGAACTTTTGACCTTTGACGGGGTAAAACGGGCTCTTTTCGTTTGTAAGTATATTTTGTATTCCTGTACCGATTGACTTAAAACTTTGTTAATATGCTACTCAGACAAAATGAAAATACGTTTGTTCCTGTTTTTCTGAATTTTCTTTATCTAAGAGGTCAAATAGGGTCCCAAAGTTGGTGAAAAAAACATAAATTACATCCAACGAGCAGAACGGTTATGAATGAAATCTGGTATGTAGGAAGCACATAACATGTTTCAATACAGTAACTATTTTTATCTCGGAAAATCTATAGGGTCTCTTAGGGATAGCCAAAATTATCAGATAAAACGGGTAAATGAATTCTAACAAAATTTGGTACGATGCTAGACAATAACACAAATTACCACTTGGGGTACCTACTGCTATCCAGGAAAATTTCAGTGGGTCACGATAACAATTTCTTAAAAAAATGCTAAAAATCTATTCGTAAATCGATGCAATATTGTTTAAAAATAGCCCACCCTTTTAACTAATAGATGACTATATTGACGTTTTGTCGAAATCTAGACCAAACGTCCTATAAAAGCATGAAAAATAACTTGAACGCATTTTTTTAGTAATATAGTGAAGTATCTAGAATAAAATTTAGATATTGACTCATCCGTCAATGGGGCAAAATGGGCCCCTAATAGTTTACGAAAGATTTTATTTTGTGAGCCAATAGATTTGAATTTAGGGTACATACGGATAAATAAACTTACTTTACTATGGGTTCTACCTGAAAAAGCGAAAATTACCTATTCTTTACATTTTGCCGCGGGTCGATGAACTTTTTATGTTGAACAGCAGATTTTATTTACGTGATTTCGGGGTTGGTACCATAGTAAAAGTAAGTCAAATGATGAGTATAATAGAATCCTAGAACATGCCTGTCGTCTAGATATAGGTACAATATGTATTTCTCAAATAAAATATACCTACTTGTGTGCTACTTTTTCATCTGTACAGGGTCAGAGAATGCCTGAAACTCCTACAAGTGTCTCGGCCACTTTTGACTGGGTGAACGGTTTTGGGCAAGATTGTCATTGAGTTCAGGATAATCAAAATTAAATTTCTAATAATTTAATGAAACATGTTGAATACCTGTACTGAGCTTTTTTAATAGTCCACTACTGAACGTAGGCCTACCCACGAAGGGTGATTGAGCCATATCCATCACGCTGGCCGAGCGCGGGTTGCTGAATTCATATACATCGATTTTTCTCTATGGACGTGCCTTTGCAGGTTGCTTCAATGTTTTCCATCAATAAAAAGCCATTAGTGTAAATTTCGTACATAAGTTTCAAAGCTCAGTGGTCAGACCAGGATTAGGACCTTACGATTGTGATGTGGACCATGACATGCGAATGGAGTTGGATATAATTTGGTATGCGAGTGGGAAACTACATGGTTCATGAGTGAGCAATGTACCGAAAAATATTCTTTTTACCACATAAAGAATGAGTAGGTATTTTAACATATAACTTTATTAAGTATTTATCTTCTGACAAGTTATAAGGCAACGCGGGCCAAACCGTAGGCTATTAAAGTCAAAGAACATATTGTTACGAGATGGGTTCTTGGATAATCAGTTAAAACGCCGATTGTTCACTTTGCACTTTATTGCACAAAATCACAGTACACATGACACAACTGGTTCGCACAAACACTTCACACTGGCACTGAAATTCACACAACTATTCACTTTACAATCACTGGTACCGCACTTGAACACGAGATGTTTTCACTCCGGTATAAACGCGATAACTGCCACAAACGAAAACCATCGCCCTATTTATATCGGAATAAGGGTTCTCTAGAAATCTGTAGAATATTCGGTGCCATTGTGACTGACAAAGTAAACAAGTGTAAAGTTCGAGAAACCCTATTGTTCCTAATTATTACAAAAACACCACAAAAAATCTAACAAACAACAAACAATAGACGCGACACAAAGGCCGGTGCCGCCTGAGTCATAAAACCATAAATCTCGCGGTTAAGTGTAAACAACTAGCCGTCGTACCGCGCGCGGCCACAGATTAATAAATAGTTACTAACGGCGTGGCCTACTGCGTAACACCACCTCCTCCCAAGACATGCTCGTCCCGAGCATCGTTGCATCCGTGATATCGCGCCAATCGATCCACGTGAACTATTTTGGGGGCACCTCGAGGTCCTTTCTGTATGCGGAACGTCACGTCGTTGATCTTGGTCACCACTCGGTACGGTCCATCCCATTTGGCTTGTAGCTTTGGAGACTTTCCTTTGCTGCGTATGGGATTGTGCAGCCATACCATCGAGCCTTCCTCGAACCCAGGATTGTTAGCCCTTCTGTCGTATCGAGTCTTCATTCTTTCAGATGCTTGCTGGCCATGCTCTCTAATGTGCTCATAGATGTCGTTCATCTTGTTCCGGAGGTCACTGGCGTACTCAGTTATGGGTTGTGGAGAATCCGGTGGAATGCCAGTTATTAAGTCGGCTGGTAGCCGTAATTCACGTCCAAAATTGGCAAAAGCGGGAGTGACATTTGTGCTCTCATGAACAGCACTTCGGTATGACAACAAAAATGGCTGGATATGCTTGTCCCAATCCCGTTGTTTGCTTCCGACTACTTTTGCCAGGTACCTCTCCAGAGTTTGGTTGAATCGCTCCACCATTCCATCTGATTGCGGGTGGTAAGACGTTGTCCTTGTTTTGTGTGCACCCATTAACCGGCACGTCTCTTGAAACAGCTGAGATTCAAAATTTCTTCCTTGGTCACTGTGGATTTCCAATGGTACTCCAAATCGACAGAATACTTCATGCACTAATTTGTCTGCTATCGTCGTTGCCTCTTGGTTCGGAATTGCAAAGACTTCCGGCCACTTGGTGAAGTAATCCATGACGACAAGGAAGTACTTGTTGCCACTTTCGCTCACAGGAAATGGTCCGGCCACATCCAGCGCGATTCGCTCCCATGGTGCTCCAACATTATACAGCTTTAATGCTCCTCTGCTGCGGGTATGCGGACCTTTCACTGATGCACAGCTCGTACATTTCCGTACCCAGTCTTCTACGTCATCTCTGCAGTTGATCCAGTAAAACCTTTCTCGAATTTTCAAGAGTGTCCGTTTCACACCCAGATGTCCTCCCGAAAACCCTTCGTGGTACAGCTTCAAAATTTCAGGTATCTTTGCTCTGGGTACAACCATTTGGAGATGGCATTGGTTGCCACGAGCATTTTCCCATTTTCGGCAAAGTACTCCGTCCTGAAGCACCAGACTATCCCATTGCGCCCAATAGCTCTTTGTCGTAACACTCATTGAAGCAATTGCACTCCAGTCTGGCTTAGGGGCATCTGATTCCATCCATTCAAGAATCGGCTTGATGTCGGCGTCTTCTTCTTGTGCAACCTGAAGGGTTTCTTTCCATTCGTCACCGATGTCAGCTTTGAGCATTCTGACGGGCACTGAATCTTTCGACTCATGTCTTGAGCAATGCTTGCAGTCCTCTGAGCATGGCCTTCTTGACAGTGCGTCCGCGTTGCCATGAGATTTTCCACTGCGATGCTCCGTGGTGAAGTCAAACTCTTGTAGTTGCTCAATCCATCTTGCCACTTGGCCTTCGGGATCCTTAAACTGTAGTAGCCACTTAAGAGCAGCGTGGTCGGTCCTCAGATGGAATTTTCGCCCGAGCAGGTACTTGCTAAAATGTCGCAATGTCTTCACCACTGCAAGTAGCTCCTTTCTGGTCACACAGTAGTTTCTTTCCGGCTTGGACAGGGATTTGCTGAAATACGCAATCACCACTTCTTGGTCTCCTTTTCTTTGTGACAGTACTCCTCCAATGCCGGTGTTGCTGGCGTCAGTGTCCACGATGAACTCGTTCTCTGTGTCCGGGAAGCCAAGAATAGGCGTATTACAAAGTCGCTTCTTTAGCTCTTGAAAAGCTGCGTCGCAATTTTCATCCCAGAGGAAGGGTCGTTTTTCCTCAGTCAGTCTATGCAACGGCTTGGCTATGTCAGCAAAGTTCTTCACGAATCGCCTGTAGTAGGAGCATAAACCCAAGAATGCTCTAACTTCCGTCTTGTCTTTTGGCACAGGCCAATCCTTGACAGCACTGACTTTTCCTGGATCCGTCTGTACGCCAGCTTCGGAAATCACATGTCCCAGGAAATTCACTTGCCTCTTGAAGAAGGAACATTTCTTCGGACTCAGCTTGAGATTGGCTGCGCGAATCTTAGTCAATACTCGTTCCAGGTTTTGCAGATGGTCTTCGAAGGTTTTTCCCACAATTATGATGTCGTCCAAATAGACTAGGCATGCATCTCCAATCAGTCCCGCGAGCACTAACTCCATTAGTCTTTCGAACGTAGCGGGCGCGTTGCACAATCCAAACGGCATCACGTTGAATTGCCACAGGCCTTTTCCCGTCGAAAATGCGGTCTTCTCTTTATCTTTAGGATCTATTTCCACTTGCCAGTATCCGCTCTTCAAGTCCAGCGTAGTGAACCACTTCATACCTGTCAGTGTATCTAACGTGTCATCAATCCTCGGCAAAGGATAGCTGTCTTTCTTCGTTACGTCGTTGAGTCGTCGATAATCAACGCAGAACCGCATACTGCCATCCTTCTTTTTCACTAGAACCACTGGCGAACACCACGGACTGGATGAAGGTTCTATCACACCATTGCGTGCCATGTCTTCGATCATTGACTCAACTTCTTTTTCTCGAGCCACTGGTATCCTTCTTGGCCGCTGTCGAATCGGTGACACGCTTCCTGTATTTATTGTGTGCTTCACTAACCCAGTCTTCCCGTTGACAGCATCGTCGAGAGCAAATATGTCGGAGTAGCGCTGCAGCATCTTCTTTGCCATCAGAAGTTCTCTTGCGGTCAGGTCTTTACGGGAATCTTCCAATAGCGTTGACACGGTGTAACTCCCAGCACAGTTGTATTTCTCCTTTGGTTGTTCTTGGCATCTGCGCATCCAGTCTACTTCTTCACAAGTACCAATTGGGGTTCCTCCTTTGATGAGTTGTTCCTCGTTACTTGTGTTGAGAACACGCACCACAGCGGTATTAGTAGTCCTCACCAGAGTTCGGGCCAATAACCATGGTTGATCACCTTCCGACTGTTCTATTAGCACACATCGTCGTTGATGTCCCAACTTCGGCGGTAATCTAACTGCCACAATGGTCTCCGATCTAGGTGGAAGAACTGTTCTCTGCAGACAATAAACCTTTCCTGATTTGGCGCCTTCCATGAAGATTTCTTCTCTTCCACACTTCAAGATTCCTTGGTTGACGTCTATCTCGCAATGATGTTCTCGCATGAAGTCAAGACCCAGAATGCAATCGTCGACTATATCAGCCACAATGACTTTGTGATGGAAAGTTTTCTCACCCAACTGTAACTCCACCAGCTTCTCTCCTCGGACGGATATGTGCTGACCGGTCGCCGTCAGAAGTTGAACAGTTTTGCAGCTTTCGAAGTTCGCAAGAAAGCGCTTAGCCAGTCGGGAACTGATGACAGTACGAGAAGCTCCAGTATCCAATGTCAGCTTGCAAGAAGTTCCATTGATGGCACCATTGATGATCAGGCTGTTCCCATCGTGAGCTTGTGAGATCAAAATCTTTGGCTTTTCTGGCCCGGATAACACTCGCCATTTTCCGCTTTCTTCAGCAGGTCGTTTATTCCTCCATAGTGAATGCGTTGCCTCGCGATCCTTCCGTTCTTCCAATAGTCGATCGTCCCTGGTTCGGCATGGCTTTGGGCAATTCTGCCATAAATGGCCTCTCTCTTCACAGTTGTAGCATCTTGGACCAAACCTCGTACGATGTGATGCTTCCTTTACTTCCCTCATATGTTGGATATCCTTCACTGGATTTCGTACAGCCTCGACTTCTAAGGCTTGAGCCAAAGCTTCCTTCAGTGTTTTATGATGCCCGAGTTTCACTGCAGTTCTTACTTCGAAGTCTGCTATCCCGTTAGAAAATGCTTCCACTAGATGCTCGTCGTTGGGTAACGGTGCTGACTGATAAGCCTTCCGGAACAGTTTCTCCACTTCGACAGCCCACTGCTGAAGACTTTCGTTGCGACGTTGCACCCTGTTTTTTAACTGCGCTCTGTACACACGCTCCAGGTGCTCATCACCATAGCGACTCTCCAACATTTCCATTAATTTATCGTAGGTCACTTCCTTGCCCACGGCATCAAGAATACTCAGGGCTTCGTCGCGAAGGCTCATGATGAGGGCGTTCTTGGCTTGGTCCTTGTTCCATCCATTAGTCTGAACGGCGGCGTCGAATTGAATTTTGTAGGCTGACCATGACGATGTTCCGTCGAAAGGCGTCACTTTGATCTTCTGTGAGGCTGGCGTGAAGATTGTAGATGCAGCGGTTCCATTCCCAGACTTGATGACGTTTAACGTTTTCCTCACGTCGGCGATTTGTGTTTCCGCCTCGAAGATGCGAGATTCATACGCCTTCATCTTTGTATCGTGCTCCTTTACGCTGGTATCAAGCTGCTTGACCGTGTCCTTGACCTCTTTTATCTCCTTGCCCAAAGTCTTTTGCAAGCTTGAAAGCAGCTCTTCTTTTTGGCGAGCCTGTTCTTCTCTGTTGCTGCGGGCCTGTTCTTCCAGTAGACGAGCCTGGTCTTCTTTGTTGCGGTCTAATTTTTCTTCCAGCTGGCGAGTCATAGACTGCATCATTGACATCAATGCTGCCATATCAAATGCCGCAGGAACCGCTTGTGCCGTTGCAGGTGCCACAGTAGGTGCTTCCGAGTGCCTGGAGTCGTCGTTGGTTGCCTCGGACTCGCTGGCTTCCATTAACAGCGAATCGTTTCCGAAGCGTCGTTGGTCGACCTCCTCCCGGCGGCGCTCCTGCTCCTCTTGTCGGCGCGCTTCCTCCTGTCGGCGCTGACTCCGTGTGCGCGGCGTCTCTTCGTCGTATGGTGTTACCGGCATTTTCAATTATCCACCCTTCTGACACCAAATGTTACGAGATGGGTTCTTGGATAATCAGTTAAAACGCCGATTGTTCACTTTGCACTTTATTGCACAAAATCACAGTACACATGACACAACTGGTTCGCACAAACACTTCACACTGGCACTGAAATTCACACAACTATTCACTTTACAATCACTGGTACCGCACTTGAACACGAGATGTTTTCACTCCGGTATAAACGCGATAACTGCCACAAACGAAAACCATCGCCCTATTTATATCGGAATAAGGGTTCTCTAGAAATCTGTAGAATATTCGGTGCCATTGTGACTGACAAAGTAAACAAGTGTAAAGTTCGAGAAACCCTATTGTTCCTAATTATTACAAAAACACCACAAAAAATCTAACAAACAACAAACAATAGACGCGACACAAAGGCCGGTGCCGCCTGAGTCATAAAACCATAAATCTCGCGGTTAAGTGTAAACAACTAGCCGTCGTACCGCGCGCGGCCACAGATTAATAAATAGTTACTAACGGCGTGGCCTACTGCGTAACAATATTTACTGTTGAACTGTGTTACATTGAGATCTTAATACTAAGAACAAAAATATTGAATTAACCGTTAAATCCAATGCGGCCATAAAATAATTATTTGAACATGAATAAATCATACAATTATTATTTAATTAATTTCAAATATTTTGCAAATCAATTTCATTTAAAAATTGTCGTAGGTACTCCGTAATAAGCTTTAGACACGAGCGAATTTAAGCAAATACTGAGACAAAGCAGGCTAATCTTATCTTTGCAAGTAATACGAAAACCCGAGCTAAACCATGAGCTATTATTTTAAGCAAGAAAGTACTAAAACAACGCGGGTCAAACTGTGGGGAAATACCATTTAAAGTAAGTACTCATTATCATTTTGAGAAAATACTAAAACAACGCGGGCCAGACTATTATCATGGGCTATTATCATTGCAAGTAATACGACAACGCAAGCCAAACGGCAGGCTATTATAATTTGGGATAATATAAATTGCATATCAAATAAATAATTGCCTATCAATACATACTCATCATTTATATTCTTTTTTACATCAAATAACTTACTTCACTACAAATAAACTAAATGTTTAACAAAACTCAAACTGCTGTTAATTCGAAATTTTACATCAATATGACATTACTTTTTTCCTCATAATGTAATACAGTTAAATTTATTTTTGTACAAAAATACTACATACATAGCATAAATACTGACTGCACAGCAAATTTTTCATATTTCATAGCAAAATAACTATCCCAGTCGCATAATCCCTAAGTTGACCCTCGCTTCCTAGGGAATGCTCTGTTATCAGGGGTTAGATCAATGGATGGTTTCTTTAGGGTAAATTAGTGAAGAAATTAGATTAGGTGTGATACAAAAAATAGGTTAGGTTATGTTAGAACATGACAAAACAACGCACGAGCCGAGCGAGCGAAACGAGCGTGCCGCGGCAGCGGCCGGCGAAGTGCCAGAAGCGAATCGCCTTTATAGATTAGGTGTGAAACAAAAAATAGGTTAGGTTAGTTTAGGTTAGGTTAGGTTAGTTTAGGTTAAATATTAAGACGACTGTGATTAATAAAATGCTGTTTTATTTAGAAAAACTGCTGTAAATAATATAAAAATAGAAGCTATATTTAAAAGAAAAAGAGTTAACAGGTATAATGTGCATTAAGATTATTAGCTGTGCATTGATGAAAAAGCTTTTGCTTTAGGAAAAATTGCTGTACGCTGCGAAAATAAATTGTAGTGTGTTTAGTGATATTTTGAGTTGAATATTATGCTGTGCAATCAGTAATTTTGATGGGAATTTGGAATCTTATTGCATAGAATAAGGATATTTTTTTGATTTGCGTTTAAATACTACCCTTATAATTTTAAGCAAGTACTACGACAACGCGGGCCAAGCTACGTGCTATAAATTACCATTATAAGCAAGTACTGAGAATGTGCAGGCCAAACCACGACCTGTTATTATTCTAGCCAAATACTGGGATAATTTAGGCCAAACCGTAGACATTATCCCTTCAAGTAATACGTTATACGATAATGCGGACGAAACCACAAACTATTATTATTTTAAGCAAGTGCCAAGACGACGTGGGCCAAACTGTGGTTTATTATCATTTTAAGCAATAACTAAAACAACGCGGGCCAGCCCGTGGGCTATTATCATTACAAATAATACGACAACACAGGCCAAACGGTAAGCTATTATAATTTTAAGCAAGTATTAAGACAACGCGGGCTAAGCTGCGTAATTTATATACCATCTTAAGCAAGTACTAAGAATACGCAGGCCAAACCGTAACCTATTATCATCATCATCCTGCCCTTAGATTTACTTGATGACAATAAATATTATCTTATCTTACCCCAATAGGTGGGGTCGGCACAGCACGTTTCTTTTCGCCACTTCACTCTATCATACGCCATCTCATCATCAACTCATTTCTCTCGCATATTATCTTGCACACAATTCATCCACACTTTTTTTGGTCGTCACCTCCTATTTCTGCCGCTTACCATCATATTTAGGGTTCTTTTCGTGACATTACTCTCTTCCCGTCTCATGCCCTTACCAAGATAGCCTGCCACTCTTTAATTTCTCAGTCACTGGCGCTACTTTCAGACTTCTTCTAACATACTCATTTTTAATCTTATCCATTCTTGTCTCTCCGCACATCCATCTCAGCATTCGTATCTCCGCTGCATGCAATTTCCTTTCATTCTCCCTATGGTGGCCGAACACTCTGACCCATACAATACGTTTTTTATCCAGCCAAATACTAAGACGATTCAGGCCAAACCGTAGGCATTATCCTTGCAAGTAATACGTTATACGACAATGCTGGGCTACACAAGCTATTATTATTTTAAGCAAGTGCCAAGACAACGCGGGCCAAACTGTGGGTTTTTATTATTTTGAGCAATTACTAAAACAACGCGAGCCAGACCGTGGGCCATTATCATTGCAAGTAATATGACAACGCAGGCCATCAGACAGCCTTTTTTAATTTTAAGCAAGTACCAATACAACGCGGGTCTAACCGCGGGCTATTTTCATTTTAAGCAAGTACCTATGTACTAAGACCACGCGGGCGAAGCCGCGGGTTTTAAGCTAGTACAAAATGAAGTTTTGCAATATTTTACGAAAAAATATTATCTTTTCTGTGCGCAGATATAACTTTGTACACCTCTTTGCTACGAGTAGATAATGTTGATGAAATAGTTATTACAGAGCACAAAAATATTACTTATTTGGGAGAGTCAAAATTTATTTAGTTATGCGTGTAAGTAACTGTATCAAAAATATCACACGCCCGTTAACCCTCTATAAGGCTTAAGGAACTAAGGGTGTTCCAATAAAACTATTAATATATCCAACTATTGATGCCAGTCTAATTTTAAGGCACATCTTTGGAAATAGTGCTGCAGTGAACGCTATTCTTATTAACTAGGCCTAGCTCGTTCAATTATTCTTGTAAATATTTTTATTTGCATTATTGACGATCCAAAATTAACACTTCAGTGGTTTTTTTTATGTATTTGACGTGTAGTACACATACACATACGTCATAAATTTGTAAATTAAGTACATTCGATATTACTTTTCAAGAAGATCTTATTGTAAGCTACGTTAGAGCTTTTGTTCTTTTGGTTTTTTCTCGCATTTTACTTGGCAGCAAGAATACGCTCCAAAAACATCCACAACCCTGTAAAAAACATTAGAAACACAGTTGTCTTTGATCTCACAGCGTGAAATTAAAACGACCTGTGTCCAAACTACTTTAGTTTTCTAAAGCCCTCACTCTAATTGCCAAAGGGACGTCCAGAACGAAACGACCAGTAATGTAAATTTCACTAGTGACGCGTCATTTGATTTTATAGTCGACCATAGTCCTAGAAAACCAAATTATGCCTAGATAAGTATTGAAGTGAAACTTGTAATGCGACTTCCAACAAGGTTGCGTTAAACATTTAATGCTACCATGAATGGGGTAAGAGAGCACTGTGGCGTCGAAGTTTCACTTCTTCCGCGCGGAGGGACTCCACTTACATTTTTTTTTTATTATGGAATAGTAGTTCTCGCAGTTTTTAAGTTAGGTACACATTTAAACGATACATACAGGTAAAGGTTATCATTAATTCAGGTTGGAGTTGGCCAGGTCCAATCAGCCAACGGTACATCGAAAGATTTGTCGGGACGTTTATGCGTGTGTGTGTTTTGTTTGATGTCGACCCCTAACGTGTACGAGGTTAAAAAACGCACCGAAAAAAAAATGTACAAGTATAATATAATAATATATATAATATATAATAAACAATGTAAAAAAAAAAGGTTTAAAAACCCTGCATTTTCAAACGTAAGGATAGTTCGGCGGGCACGGATTATGCGCCAGGACAGGTTAAATAATTATTTTTCGCAAAAAAAATGGCAAAACCGCCTTCCATCATGTACAAAATTCGAATATTTTACTAGAATTGTTTACTTTATTGTTGATTTTTCAAAAACGGCTTAGCCGATTTCTGTAAAATCTAGATGGGACCATCTCAAATGTATTGTATACCCTTTTGAACTTAAAAAGAATTTTTCGATTCGGTTTACAATTGGCGAAATTATCGATGAACATACATTATAAAAAAATACATTTCGACAAACATAGAACCACCTCCTTTTTAGAAGTCAAAGTCAAACTATAATCGTTCCTACGTATTTTATGCATACCTACTCTTAATACTACGTGAGTGATTTCCCGTTAGTATTTAGTATGTATTTTATTGTTATCGAGAGCTCGGCATTGTCTCGCCGCAAGGCAGGACGCCAAGTCATTAACATTTAATATTATGATGCGTATTTATAAAAATACTCTTGTCCTAGTTTCGCTATCGAAGTGCTGAGACCTGAGACTTGCTTGGTACCAGTTAGGGTTGCTGCATGTGGGTTTTGCTGGAATCTTCAGATTTTTAGAGCTTTTTTAATCGTATTATATTCATTACTAGCGAACCGCCCCGGCTTTGCACAGGTATATTATACATATAATACATATACTCTTGAATCTATTAAAATAAAACCGCATCAAAATCCGAAGTTTTAAAGGTATAAACATACATAGGGACAGACAGCGGGAAGCGATGGTTACAACTGGAACAGCTTGCCTGAGGATGTAATCTCAGAAAGGACTATAGACACATTTAAGAATAGACTGGATCTTTGGATAAAGAAGGAAAAAGTTTCCTTGACAGATATATACTAATTTTATTCGACTCTGCTTGATAAATGCACACCAGTTTATACTGCTGCCTATAAACAAATAAAAAAAATCCTAATCTTACAGCCCTAACTAGAGACATAACAAGTAGACTCTTACAGAACGTTATAGTTAGGTCGTGTTATTATATTCTAGAAACGTCTTAGATAAGAATGGACGAGACTTTCTTAGTACTCGAGTTACCTGAGTAAAGTATCTCGTTTCAGGTGAGGTATTGTTTCTTTGTTACTAACGTGAATGTACCTAGGTACTGTAACCTACTGGTGAAAAATAAAATCTAGACATTTTTTCCATGAATAATAATCAGACGGGATTAGATTACTGTTACTTTTTTTACTCGCAAAGTAAAAAAGGAATAGTTATTATTGAGCAGTGTCTTCGTCTGTCTTCATCTATATCAATTTCAGCAATGACCTGAAGTTTAGTACCTACTAGTACCTGTTCTATAGGTAGGTACCTATAGGGCAAGCAGCATTTAATTAACTCTATATAGTAATTTTTAGGGTTCCGTATCCAAAGGGTAAAAACGGGACCCTATTACTAAGACTCCGCTGTCCGTCTGTCTGTCACCATGAACCGTGTTAGCTAGGCAGCTGAAATTCATTTTCACATGATGTATTTCTGTTGCCGATATAACAACAAATACTAAAAACAGAATAAAATAAATATTTAAGGGAGGCTCCCATACAACAAACGTAATTTTTTTGCCGCTTTTTGCTCCATATTAATAACGGCAACAGGCAGACGCTTGCAATAAAACTAAGGGGTAAGGGTTCCGTATCGTATGGGAACCCCCATACGATACGGAACCCTTCGTGCGCAAGTCCAACTCGCACTTGGCCAATTATTAATTTATTTTTTACATTTGTATTTTTTTCTATACAGGTTTAAAATACATTTTAAAAGTTCATGTTAACATCCATTGACTAGTCCCGGATTCTGCGGTATAAAGCTTACGGCACTCCACTATTGCCCCCATAGACAAAATTGTTCGTAATGATGGTGGTTAATCGCCCCTTTTTGATATTTTTTTTTATTCAGAATAGGTTTGCGTTTGACCACATACTGCCTGATGTTGAGCAGATAAGCGGTCTAGGTTGTAGCACGCTTACCTAGAAGGTACCAATTTACTCGGGATTTGAAGACGCCCACGTTGTACTTTATCGGGAAGAATCTTCATTCATCTATAGGGTTATATCTAATCAATTAGCATCATTTTAGGGGCTTATTCTGTACATCAAAACAAAAAACTTTTGTTCTACGACTTTTGTCAAAACTCAAGAAAGAAATCAGCTGTTTCATACCTACATTTGGTCGCGGGTGAACGCTATTTTTCTATGGAACACCAAAAAATTTTTTCGAGTTTTGACAAATGTCGCAGAACAAAAGTTGTTAATTTTGATGTACAGAATAAGCTCCTAAAAGGATGCTAATTGATTACCAATAACCTACTGTATACATACTTTTTAATAATAATAATAATAAAATTCGTTTATTACACAAAAGCTTATGTACTATACATTACACAATGGAGAATGGAATAAGTTATGCTAAATTAGTCTATTGCAAAATACAGCAGTAATCAGAAAAAAAAAGAACAAAATTATGAATGTTTCAATAGAATAGGAATGAAGATAAATTAATCTAAAGAGCGTTATTTGTACAGTTATAATTCTAACTCGGTTAATTTGGAGAAACATAGTTACAAGGCACTATTTACATAACTTCGCAAACACTTTGTCTTTGATAGTTTGAAGGTACAATTAAAAGTTAATTTTTAATACAAGGGTACAATCTCTTGTAATAATGAATTCAGCTGAACAAAATTTGCCTTGTTAAGTCAGGATAGAAACAAGAGCTGTAGGTCTTATCTAACTTAGTGATAAGTAAAACATTTAGAGAAAAGATAATTATTAGTAACACATTCCTATAATATTATAAAGCTTATACTAGTGCCAACCAAGCGTTACGTGATATAACATAATATTAGCAATAGACAGGTACATAATAGATTAACATGGGCTCTGATCTCCACACTAGGATACCCTGTGCCGTGGAGATCAGTGAAGTCTACTGTCAAGATTGTACTAATTTATTTAATCGATGGTACAGTGATCAGTTAAGAAAAAAAAAAAAAAAACAACTTAATAAAAAGTTAATTTTATGAAGTGAATGAAAGATAGAATACGATAATACATACATTTATACTTACAATACATAAGGTAGTTCAACATATAGAAATATTAGAATTGTAACGAAATTATGACACATTTAGATTTTGAGAACGCGAAATGAGTCATTACCGCAATACGCGAGGTCTCGAGCGAGCCAAGGTTTGCAGCAATGACGACCAGTACCTATGTATGAATGTGTGAGAGAATGATAGGCTGAATTTTGGTATAGTTCAAGTGATTTTACTTTCGTATTAATTAGGAGTACCTATGTTATTTATAATAAACTGAATAGCTACCTATCTAATTACATGAAGGATTTTTTCCGTCTCAACATTGGACATGCCAAAAAGCCACTTAAAGAGCATTCTTTTACATATATTCCTGGTGAAAGGAAGGATGTTAAGTAAGCTATTGATTTTGCTGTAAAGGTAAGGTCCTGTCCAGTCGTATGATCTTTTAAAGTGATCAGTCTTCCTATGAGGCAGTTTCCACCGAATGTGTCTGTGGGAGATTAGCATAGAAGTATGTGCTGTTTTATGAAACCTCAGTGTGACAGAAACTATGTACAGCTGCCTTACTTGAAGGTGGCCACTTTCCTTAGATAAGGCTTCAGTTGGGTATAAAAATGGTTTATTAAGAGCCACTTTAAGAACTGCTCTCTGAGCACGTTTGAGTTTTTCAAGATGTTTTTTGGCAGCCCCACCCCATACTACAATGCAGTAGCTTATAACTGACTTGCAGAGAGAATCGTAAACCATATTTATAACTTCTACAGAAGCAGAGGCCTTAAGTTTCTTAAATATATGCATTAACTTCCTGACTCTTCCAGAGAGCGTAATAATATGAGGCTCCCAGGATAGATGCTTATCCAAAACGACTCCGAGATATTTAATAGTCTGTACTTGCTCAAGTTTGTTACATTCACATATATCGTACCGGGAATATTGACACATGTGAAATGATAATGATAAGGGGGTTAAAGGAGCGGTGCGAGTTGAGATGCTAAAGGCTACTATTTTTGTTTTTGTCGTGTTCAGTGTCAAAAGGTTATTGCAAAGCCAAGCACCCACTAAATTTACACCTTCTTGAGCAATTTCTTGAACTGACTGCCATGATTCACCGTAAAAGATCAAGGCTGTGTCGTCAGCGAAAGTAAAAATTTGACCTTGGTTAAGTTTAAGCGAGCATAGGTCGTTTATATACACTAGAAACAAGGTGGGCCCTAGAACGCTACCTTGCGGAACACCAAAATTGACGCCTCTAGCTTCACTACTCCAATTACCTATGCAAACTTTTTGAACTCTGTTATAGAGGTAGGATTTAAACCAATGAAGTGGTGCTCCCCGTATACCTAGTAATTCGAGTTTTTTTATTAGGATTGGGCGCGACACAGTGTCAAAGGCTTTGGCAAGATCGAGAAAGACTCCAGCGCACTTGAAACCTTCATCGATCTTGCCAGCCACAAAATCACTCAATGAGGTTACGGCGTCTTCTGTAGATTTTTTAGGTCGGAAGCCAAACTGCTGTGGTGATAAGAGCTGGTGAGATTCAAGATATCTCAAAAGTCTCAAATTTACTACTTTTTCTATGATTTTAGAGAGACAACTTAATAAAGAAATTGGCCTGTAATTGGCAGCTGTGTGTTTATCACCATCTTTGAATATTGGCGTTATGTTGGCTTCCTTGAAACTGTCTGGAACGTGACCGCTGGACAGACTCAAATTACATATGAATGCGATGGGACTAGCTAAGAACTCTTTTGCTTTTATGAGGATTTCGTTGCTTATGCCATCATGACCTGATGCGGACTTAGATTTTAGTTTTCCAATAATTTTAAGTATCTCTAATTCATCAGTAGGGCCAAAAAAGAAAGAATCAGGAGTTGTGTTAGTTAATGGAAGCTTTTTTAAATTGTTCGCAAGTTCCTTTTCTGATTTACCGGTCATAAGTAATATATTATTGGCTAATTTTTCTCCAACTGTGCTAAAGTACTCATTTGCGACATTTTAAGACTCAATGGGGCTGTCACAGGAATGGAGTAACTCCGAGCAATGTGTTTTTGTGTTGCTTATGCCACACATTTTTTTCAAGGTAGACCAGGTCTTTTTATTATCGCCTTTACAGTTAAGTAACTCCTTCCTTTCGTAATCATTTTTAGCATTCTTAATAATATTATTGCAGGTGTTACGATAAAGCTTGTAATTTCTTACTAAATCGGTGTCATCTGGGTTATTCCTTACTAATATGTGCATAGCATCACGTCGTTGTGAACATTTTAAAAGTGAAGGTGTAAACCATGGGAGAAGGCAGTCGCGCCGTTTCTGTAATTTTCGAGGTTTATTCCTATGTTTATGAACTAGATTATGTATAATATTTATGAAGTTGGAGGTCGCTTTATTAACATCTTCATGTAAATAAAAACTGGACCAATCTAGTTTCTGTACATCTTCTAATAGGCCTTTGAAGTCAATTTTATATACAAGTTTTGTAGGAGCTTTATTAGACCTATTTGGTTTTTTGTTGACTGATGCTAGAATAGTATCGTGGTCCGTGATGTCAGCTTTACATACAACAACCGTGCTTTCTAGATTGGATTTAATAAGAAAATGATCCAGACAGTTGGACAGTCTCGTTGGGAACGTGTGTCCAGGAATAAACCCGTATTTAGCAGTAAGATCTAAGTAGTTTTCGCCCTCAGTATCTATATATTCTTCTTTTATATTGACGTTAATATCACCTGTGATAATATTACATTCCCTTTTGCAATCTATCATTACATTTTCGAGTGAGGTAAGGAAGTTATCTATATTAGGAAAAGAAGGAGGCCTATAAATAGCAACAATCCTAGTAGTTCGTTCAATGTCAATAATAAGACAGTTTCCATCCTTGAATGATGGCTCATGAACTTCCACTTGAAGGCCAGTCTTATGATATATTACAATTCCATCGTTTTGGTTTATGTACTTTTTTGAGTAGTGGCACTTGTATTCCTCGATGTTGATTTCACAAAAGGTATCATTTAACCAGCACTCTGTCAAAATAATAATATCCGGCATATAGTTCATTCTTTTAATAAATATAAGCAGCTTATCCAGATTTTGTCGAATACTACGGATGTTTTGAGACAAAATTGTCAACTTATTGTTTACGTTTCCTAGGTACTTAAGGCACATTTCAGCACTATCCACTAAGTAGCTCTGGGTAAAACAAATGTCATCCAATTCAGCATTTATAGCTTTTAAATCCATAATTGTTTAGAAGAGAATAATATGATACTGGCTTCAATATTTCTATGAAGCTTTAACCACGTTAAAGTGTAAACAAAGACATGTGTAACAAAAATTAAAAGGTGGTAAAAAACTTCCCCATCGTTGTTGGGAAATCGGTTAAACATGTAAATACTAGAAACCCTATACCAAAATGTGTGAGCAAAAACGTGCTGAACAGGTACTATATTATGGTGATAAATAACTTTTCCATCATTATTGAGAAATCGTATAATATTAATTGACAACAGAGGAATAATATTGACATTGTACCTGGCTAAAATATGATCAATCAATCCCTTTTCAAGAATTGGTAATAAAAGTAATGAACAACTTGCCCCTCATGTGGTAGTCGGTTAAGAAAAATTACTGTTAGGCTAAGATTAGTTATCGTTGTTGCCAACGAGAAATTAATAGTGACAGTACGCATATAATCTTGGCCCATTTCAATAAACCTTAAAAAGTAGTGAACAACGTTCTCTTCATGTGGAAGAGGGTTAAAAAATATTATTATTGTTATCAAGCTAAAGTAAGTTTCCAACAGATAAATATAAGTGACGTTAAACTCGAACGTATTATAGCATTCTTTTTCAACAAATGATAGAAGATGGAAAACTCGCTCCCCTTTATGACAAAGTCGGTTAAAAAATGTTTTTGTCAGGCTAAGATTGATTATCAATGAGATTTTATTATTGACATAATACTTAAACGTGTGCTTTTGTTCCTTATCGACGAATGGTATAAAATGGGAAATAACCTCCCCATCACAAGAAGGTCGGGTAAAAAAAGTTATTATTAGACTATAATTAGTCACCAACAAGAAGTTAATATTGTCTTTATACCTTAACGTATGATCATGGTTATTTTCAGTAAAGAATAAAAAGTAGTAAACAGCCTCACCATCACATGGAAGTCGGACAAATACAGTTATTAGACAAAGAATATTCGGCAACCAGAAGTTAATATTGTCGTTATACCTTAACGTATAATCATGGCACTCATCAGCAAATAATTTAAATAGGTAAACAACTTCATCATCACATGAAAATCGGCCAAATATGGTTAATATTAGACGAAAATCAGTCGCTAACATGATGTTTATATTGTTCTTATATCTTAACATATGATCATGGTACATTTCAACAAATAATAATATGAAGTGGTAAACAACCTCATCATTATAATATGAAAGTTGGCCAAAAATAGTAATTACTAAAGTCCCCGTCACGAGAAGCTATAAATTTTGTAAACAAGTGTTCAGGAGTTCACAACATTTGGACCAACAAAAAAATGAATTTGTTTAAGATTTAATAAATTATTAAGTAACAAATATTAATAAACATATATTATATAAGAATAATTATTCGCTATATAAGCTATATCACCATTGGTGTACCAATTAACCTAACCAATTACTTCACAATTTAAAACCTACTTCTTATATTAACCATATCTTAACAAAAATAAAAAGTGATAACGAAACAATAACAAAATTAACAATAACAACCAGATCCGCGATATATGCAAAGCAATGAAACCTCGTACGCATTCGAAACTCGAATGACGCGTTTATTTCGAAATGGCGTCCCGATAGTTTACAATCCCTGCGACGGACGCATTCCGGTACCAAGAAACAAAAACGATAGCGCTTTGCGTCGTTAAAATATGATCCGACTAAATTAAATTGGTTGTTACTTTCATATAACCCGTCTATATTTCATGTCGATTGAATATGTTCAATTTATTATTATCTCGCAGTATAAAATGTCTACTTAGTAAAAGATGTTTGTTTACATAATTTATAGCTTCTCGTGACGGGGACTTTACACACAACTTAGTTGCCAAAAAGAGGTACTTAGTGTCATTATACTTTAGTAAATAGTCAATTTCTTTTCCGACAGTTGTTTTATATCGGAAAAAAACATCCCCATCATACGTATGTCGGTTAGGAATAGTAAATGTCAAACAGTAAAGCAGTACCAGGTAAAACTGTAAAAATTTCAAACTTACATGTTCATTCAAATAAAGTGTTGTTTTAGGTAAATAACATTCCCGCACAATACTCACTGGAAGGCTGAATAACCGGTTGTAGTTTATATAGGTATAGTTGGGATCGGTGCTAGGTACTAATCGTCGGACTACACAGTCACTACTGATGAAAACATTAAGAAAGCATTCTATTGTTGAAAACAGTATCTGAAATATAAATTTTGTTAAAATCATGTTATAAGATACAGTAAAAACCAGTATTGTGGTAATGAGCGTCAAAGCATTTATTGTGTGAGAAATGTATGGGTATCTTGTCAATAAAAACATTTTTTGTTGTGAAAGCAGTTTGGGCATTCCACGATGCTCACAACTTGTAGTTCTATTTACACATATGTTTGAGAGATTCCAAAATACAATGCCAAAGGACACATTGTTTGTCGTTGCTTCTTTGTTATTTGTATGATACTGGATAGTTTTGTTTAGTACGTAGCATAATGAGAAGTTATTATGGCGAGAAATAATTAAAGAAATGGGAGTGAGTCTGAGCAATGATTCTGTGTGTATTTTAAAAGTTAATAGACAGGAATAGTATAGTAATCGGAGTAGGTGTGGGGCTGCGATAACCATGAAGTTTGTAGCTATTTTGAAATAAAATTGTAAACCAGTGGTTAGATATTTTGTGAGCACAAAAACATAGTTAACTGTTATTATGAAAAAGATGGAATGGAATTTTAGTGGTTGGTGAATGTGAATAAGTTTATTTACTAGTATCATTTGTGAAATGAAATATTTGTGATTATGTACTACAGTTTTTTGGCGGCTGTGGTAAAATACTGTGTAGGTATGTATAAAAAAAAAAGTGGTTGGCAGACAGCGTATTATCGTAAGTATCAAACCTATGATAACGTTGGAAGCATCAGTACAAACAGCAATATATAGATTACGATGTAACAAGTATAAGTAAAAATATATGAACACAATTAGTCACTTAACGCTTCTGAGGGAAGCTAATTGATCCTCCGATTTTATATTTATGTAAGGGTGTCCTTCCTGTTTTCTGATAAGCACTCGCCCGTTCGCAGGCCAACAGAAAGCATAACCTTCTGTTTTCACAAATTCCCTAGCTAAGTAGTACACGCGTCTCATTTTGGGGGTGAGGTGTTCAGATATGTAGATGGTATTTATGAAGTCCTTAATGCCAAGGTTTCGTGATTGCAGCGGTTCTTGAGGATGCGATCTGGCGTATTTTCTTATTTTTTCAAGAAAGTCTGCTTTAATGAGGGTATTGGTGAACTCTGCGACTACTGTTGACACAGTTTGTTCTTGTTTACTTGGTAGGAGAAAAACATCTCTAACAAACAGTGGAGTGAACTCTAATTTCATAAATTCAAAGGCATGTTTGATCATTGCAAATAGGTCTTGTTTGGTCTCACGTTTTTTTTTCGGAACGCCTCGGATTTCTATGCACGTTTTTACCATGTCTCGTTGAACAGATTCAATTTTATCGTCGATACGACCTATAGCAGTGACTAATTCCTTCCTTTGTTCTTCAAATATGAGAAATTTTGATTCGAGGCCGGCCAATTGACCCGACATATGATCAATGGACTTATCAATCTCCGCGTATGAGTCTCTCAAATCATTGGTCTGACTTTTTATTTTTAAAGTTAGGTTTTTTTCGATCTTGTCTAACCTGGCATTTTTGCTCGAGGTGAAGGTCGAGATCATGTCTTTTATCTCCTCCTTGAACCGTGTGAAAGCATCATCATTGTCTCCTTGCCCGCGAGGTACATTACGTTTGCGTTGGGTGGTTTTAGTGACTTCTTCCGAAGATGTTTTTGAGCCAGGCTCGGAATCAGAGGCGGACATAGCTTTTTCGTCGGTGAACGGCAGCGTGCGAGTCGTTTTGCTACCTCCTTTGAGCATAGTTGATAAAAAACTTTTTTATAGCTTTAATTTTATTTTTATAATCACACTTCACTGTAATGTTTGAATGATATAAAAAACTTTGTATAACACAGAACCTCCGTAAAATTAAGAATTAAAACGTTACGGACTGGGAGTTATTCAAGTAAGCGGACACGTTCGATCACTGTACCGACCGACGGCGGAATCATCTTTGAATGATCTCATTCCAATCTAATAGAACAATCTGATTCACCCTTTTACTTACTGAATTACGTCGTTACTGAATAACCTTGTACTTATACCTATACTTAGGAGACTAGTATTCTGAAAGGCTAAAGGCAAACTAGAAGTACTACAAGCAATGAAATTGAGACATTGTACTCAAAGACAACCTTTCTTTGTAATAAAAACTTTGAAACAAGGCAGAACTTACAGAACAGGGCAGGCCTTCTCGCTCGAAAAAATCCTTAGTTATGAAAATTGTAACGAGACGTCTAGACATTTTGTAAACTTGTCGCTAAACAAACTTCTGTTTAGCTAGGCTACTTAGTGGTTTCAAACACCACCTTGTCTGTAACCAGGCTGTATCTCATGAACCGTGATAGCTAGAACTTTGAAATTTTCACAGATGATGTATTTCTGTTGCCGCTATATAACGTTACATCCTAGACCGCATATATGCTCAACATCAGGCAGTGTGTAGTTAAAAGCAAACCAATACGAAATAAAAAAAAAACTACTAAAACCATAAAAAATATATATATTAAAGGGGGCTCCCAACAACAAACCTGAATTTCAGCCGTTTTTCGCTCGATGTTAATAACGGTGACAGGTAGATTCTTGAAATATTCACAGTATATTCAAATAAATATGTACTTACTCCAAAAACATATAATTATTTTAAAACAAAATAAATATTTAAGAGGGCCCCATACAAAAAATGTGATTATTTTGTTCGATATTAATAACGGCAACAGGAATATGCTTGAAATATTCACAGAATATTAAGTTGTAAATTGAACTCAAAAATAAATAATTATAAAATATTCTAAGGTGGGCTTCTATACGGTACGGAACCCTTCGTGTGCGAGTCAGGCTCGCAGTTGGCCGATTATTTTACTACAATGTTTCTGTAATGCACTTCGATCAAGAATGTAATGCATAAAACACATTTACTTACATACATTCTTATTTCAGTTATACGATAATAGGTATATTTGCGACTTTTTGTTGTATTTTTATGTAAATTGTGAATTGTGCCAATTGGGAACCGATTTAAAAAAAACTGTTTTATTTCGAAAGGGTATACTGCCGAGGTGTACAGAATTCGAATAGTTCGCACAAATCGATAAAAAAACAGCTCAGCCAATTTAGATAAAATTTAAATGGTAGATAATTATGTATACGGTCGTCGTAGTCGGTTACGCCATTTTTAGCGAAAACGAATAATGTATTAAAAATGATTTATCTTGTCAGACTGATATCGTGTGATTTATTTTACTTTTCACACACATTAAATTAATAAACCAACAAATATAAAGAAAACCCACCTTTATAACAGAATCCCGAGATTTAACATTGGACGTAGAGCTCTTGACACTGTGGTCGTTATTAAGCTTCAGATTCATTGTGTCACTGATACTAAAACAAAAAACCTAAATCAGATTTAAAACCTCACAAAAAATAATTACTAAAAAGTTTTTACTACACACATTTCACTCATAAACACGACAAAGAGTTGCGAAGGAGCAATCGTGCGTCTGCGCGTAGATCTCGCGATCCGACTGGACTCAGACTAACAAGGAGAGGTATCTGCATAATGTGCTCAACTGCTCACGCTTTATTTCACCCGGCTGTTAAAAACGCGTAAAGCTTCCCTGGCCGTACCTAAGCTGTCTATCAAGCGGCTAAATAGCCGGATTACTGGATAACAATGATGCGATCAATCAATAGCCCCATAAATATCCCCTGATACTCAACAGACGCCGTTTTTAACGTTTACGATTCTGCTAACCGCGAGCCGATAAAATTCGCTAAAAAACCGATTTTGCGATGTATTTTCGTCGATTATTAAATTGTATTCTGAGTGCGTGTTCTTCGCGTGGCTATTATCTCTTCAAACTTTATAGACAAGGTTAAGAGGGTTTGTACTCATTCTATTGATTGAAGAAATAATCATTTTAGATTGTTTTTTCGTCACGTTTCTACTTTATGTATTACTGTTGAAATCGGGGAATAAAATAAAAGAAAGGAGACGAAGGTAGGTAAAAAGATTTTTTATCATTGAATTAAAATCCTTACTCCCTTAAACCTTATTAGAAATCCGAAAGTTTGTTTATCGGTTTGTTTGTTACTCGTTTACGCAGCTACAGAAGGGAAAATCGAGTTGATTTTTAATTATAAATTTTAAAGATGTTAGTAGGCAATAGAATAATAATTTAATTCATTTTATTTTATGAAATAAATTTAATTTCGCAAATTGCCTAGTTAGGTAAGCCTTAGTACTCGGACTACCAAAAACCAGGTCTAAAAAAATTCCGTAGTTATGTGTAAATAAATATTTTCATTTAGTAATAACTTGGTACAGAAGATTTGAAACATTATTTTATTATATTTAAACTGTACCTGTTTTGGAATAAAAATGCACCACTAACAAAATTAAAATGTCAATTCAGAGTCAGCATAAAAACGATACTTATCTTTTACCTGTGTAACAAATATTGTTTGCAAGAACGAAAGAAAGTTAAAAAATAATCATAGTTTTTGCCTACGGCGCCTATACAGACATGACGAATGAAAAACATTTTACCTAAATATTACTTCTAGAAATCTTTCTTTAGAAATACACATTACTAAAAACTTGGTGGATATCTGATAGGTTGGTTATATCTACTTATGTAGGTATAATTCAAAAAATCACAAATGTTATTTCGTTAATATTGACAAAACCTTTCTTCAAACCTTCAACTGCCAGGACAGCAGTAGCGGCTAGTAAATAGTCCACTACTGAACATAGGCCTCGCGTAAGGTGACTAGGCCATGTACACCACACTGGCCTAACGCTTTGAATGAATTGTTTTTACATTTTTTATTAATCGACGAAACAATGGAAGAGGTTGTCAAGTCCACGCGTATATTTTATGTTTATGTATGATCACCCATAACTTTTTACAGAGTAGTTTAATTTCGATAATTATTTTTTTGTTTGGGAGGTCATACTTCAGAGGTGGTCCCATTAAAATTCTATCGAAATCGGCTTAACCATTTTTGATAAATCAACAGTAATATGAAAATCACTCCATCTATCCGTGCAAACAAATCGGCTTAACAATTTTTGATAAATCAACAATAATATGAAAACCACTCCATCTATCCGTGCAAACAAATCGGCTTAACCATTTTTGATAAATCAACAATAATGTGAAAACCACTCCATCTATCCGTGCAAACAAATCGGCTTAACCATTTTTGATAAATCAATAATACAGTAAAAACCACTCCATCTATCCGTGCAAACTATTCGAATTCAGTACACGGTCGAAATAGGTTGTGCAATTTTTGGTTAAAAATTATTAGGTATTGAAATCCATGAAGCGAATATTGGGATGCTCCACTTAGCGTTATTCTAGTTTGTAAACGTTTTTTTTTAATTCTCGATTCTTCAACCCCGCAAAGAAAACATTTTACTTCGCAAGCAACATTCTTTTGCAACTTGTAACATTATTTATCGAGGCAATTAGCGGCCATGATTGATCGCCGAAGTTTTCACAATTTGTTTTCACTGCATTTGTTTTTTTCTCTACATACAGTTAACGATTACAATTTTAACAATAACGATTAGAAATTACAACTACTCTACTGTAAGTATTGTACTTATTTTATTACTAGTTTATTTGTTTACTAGAGTCTGGCCAACGAAAGCTGCCCAAGAAAAAAGGCGGGAATTTAAAAAAATCAAGAGCTCTTAGCTTGTTTTCTAGTACCGCTCAGCTGATCTCCATGAATGCACGTAGTTTATAGAACTAGGTTAGGTTTACTAGGTTTATAGAGCTCTTGATTTTTTAAAATTCCCGCCTTTTTTCTTGGACAGCTTTCGGTGGCCAGACTCTAGTGGCTTCGCCGATTTATAATATTAGTAGGTAAGCTATTGTTACCTATCTTTGAAATTTAAACGGTGAGTCTCACACTATAAGTCTGATGCACTTAGTAAGTTTAGTTCATTAGCTGATTATATCTCTACGGTAATCACGGTACGGTATCCATTAGGAAAAGGTAATTATTTTTCGCAAAAAATAGCAATACCGACTTCCATTGTGTACAAAATTCGAATAGTTCGCTCGAATTGATGTTTACAATTTTTACATTATTGTTGATTTTTCAAAAACGGCTCAGCCAATTGTCAGCAAAATTTAAAAGGGGCGGGAGAACCCCGAAATTTCGATTAGTTCGAAAGAACAATTTTTTTGTTTTGATTCGGTTCACAATTGGTAAAAAAATCGATGCACATACACAAAAAAAATACACACAGATAAACATAGAACCTCATCCTTTTTGGAAGTCGGTTAAAAATGAAGAACTTGACTGTAATTTAAAGCATTTCTGGGTGTCATAGCCAAGTTTTTAAAAATTAATTATAAAGTATACGACGTTTATTCCAATTATCCATAGTCACTTAAGCATCTTATAATTATCTAGTTAAGAATAATACTGTTCTATGCAGGTAGCAGGGTGCTTGAAAAATTTTATAACACTTATAGGGTATTACAGTCATTAGGTAGAATACGAAGCTATATCGCACTCTTTTCACAATTATAGAATAGTAATCAACATATTCATATTTCTTTATTGCTACTAAGTGTACATTTGAGGTCGTAATTAAGATATTTTGTTGAAACAAAACAGACAATTTCAATGGAATTTCATTAGACATATATGAAAATTATTATGAATAAATAGAGTCTGGCCAACGAAAGCTGTCCAAGAAAAAAGGCGGGAATTTTAAAAAATCAAGAGCTGTTAGCTTGTTTTCTAGTACCGCTCAGCTGATCTCCATGAAATTTAGCATGCACGTAGTTTATAGAACTAAAGCTGATCTCCATGAAATTTAGCATGCACGTAGTTCTATAAACTACGTGCATGCTAAATTTCTTGGAGATCAGCTGAGAGGTACTAGAAAACAAGCTAATAGCTCTTGATTTTTTAACCCCTTTTTTCTTGGACAGCTTTCGTTGGCCAGACTCTAGTAGGTATTTTTTTGACATTTGCTAGCTTGGCATACGACCACGAAAAGCCATGTGTGAAACAGTGAGAGATATATACTTTAACATAACTCTGTCTCGTTCGAACACGTCGACAGAATTATTTCGTGGTACGTATCCGAGCCCGACTGGTAGGCACTTCCGGAGCGATTTTCTCAAATTATAAAATGGAATTAGCTACACCGACCATGAAGTTGGTTAGAATGTTCATTTGGTGTAAGAATTTAAAACCGAGTGAAACTAGATCAATAATTGACCAATAAAGGAAGTAAGTTCGTATAAGCCGGGTGGCTAGCCCTGGTGTCAGAGTTTTTACGCCGCCTGAAGGCCTCTGACATGGCTAAACGGTTAAAACAACCGGGGCCTACAATTTAACGTGTCATCCGAGCCACGGTAGCGCTCAGTTCGAAAATGCCACCCGCGGTCACCCATCCAAGTACTGACCGTGCGGAACCTTGCTTAATTTCGGTGATCGCTGACAATCACCTAGTCAAACTACGCTACGAGCAATTGACTAATTAACTTCGGACTGACTTTCCCCAGACTTACCTTTTATCCACTTTGTGCAACGCACGAACCTGCTGATGTCTTCCAAAGCATCTGTACCTATTCTTCAAACTGCATAGGTACTTACTCATCATCTATGGTCAAATAATGCTATAATAGCTAGTCCAGCATACGACTGCGAAAAAACCACGAAAAGAACCCTTTTCGATGTGAGAAAAAGTGACAGATATAGTATACTTAGCCATAACGCCGCGCCGTCTCGCTCTGACACGTCGAAAGAAATATTTCGCGGTGCGCATCCTAGCCCGGCTGGTATTACCTTATACTACTGACATTCTGTACTGTATGGGAGCCCCCCTTAAATATTTGTTTTGTTTTAATTTTATTATTTATTATTGAAGAGAATATAAAACTAAATATTATGTGAAAATTTCAAGCATCTACCTAGTACCAGCGAAAAACGTCTAAAAATTCAGGTTTGTTGTATGGGAGCCCCCCTTAAATATTTATTTAATTCTCTTTTTAGTATTTTTTGTTATAGCGGCAACAGAAATACATCCTCTGTGTAAATTTCAGCTGCCTAGCTATCATGGTTCATGAGATACAGCCCGTTGACATATAGACAGACAGACAGACAGACGCACAGACGGACAGACGGACATCGAAGTCTTAGTAATAGGGTCCCGTTTTTCCCTTTGGGTACAGAACCCTAAAAAATGAATTGAATGGGATGCTTTAGAAACTTAATTTCCAGTTTTCTAACCAATGGCCTCAATAGCAAAAATAGCATTCAATCAATCATTTTTTCACATTTGACAGATGCAACCAAACGCGACCAAATAGTGATTTTTTTTTCTTGATTTTTAGAAGTGATTGAGGTTAAAGTGTATAATAAATGTGTAAAATGTAAAATATTAGATAAAAACCAACTAAATATGCCTATACTTTTACCTAATGTTGCATGCCGAAAGGCTGAATATGGCAAGCTATTTATATTATTATTCCGTAAGTACTTTGTAAACCCATATTATGCAATAAACAAATATGAATATGAAGATTCTGTTGGTCTAAAAAACCACTAAAAAAAAACAAAAAAAAAAAACAAAAAAAAAAATATTCAAAAAAAAAATATTTAAATTATTGCTTTAAAAATGCATTTTAATTTTGCAGTTTCAAAATTTCGCGCGTAATTTACGAAAACGATGGTTGTCATTATTTTACTCTGTGGTCATGAATGACGTCACTAGGCTATGTAAACAATGCGCCTAAATATTTTTCACGATAGTGTCTTTGTTTGTAAGTTTGAGATTTAAGTTGAAAATAAGTTATTATAAATGGTTAATTATGAGTTGTCGTTGGTGTGCTGTTTCTAGAATACCTACTAGTGTACAAACACTGGACAAACTATTCAATGTTTACACAGCCGTATGACGTCATAAGATAGCGGCGACTATTTTATGTACCAGATTAAATATACGGAATATTTTGTATTGATTTTTAAAATTTATGTTGTTTTTTATTATCTATAACTAACATTTTCCGATTGCTTTTGCCTAAGCTATCCAAAAAATACATTTACGGTTTTTTTCTCGTTCATAGTAAAATACCCTATACTAAAAACTCAGTTTCACATTCTAAATAAAAGCAATATAATTTAAAGATTTCGAATATTTACTCTTTTTAAAATGATACAGCTTAATGCATTCGCCTGAAAAACATTATCCTCATTCTAGGCACACGTGTAAAAAGTCAGACAAACAAAAACAGCTCTAATGGACACTATTCCAACTTTTTGATCTCTACATTTTCAGCAAAACCCATCGACCATTTCTATATGGGAGTGTTGATTGCACATTCAGGTGCGAAAACTCAAAGGGGGTCGTCCATGAATTACGCGATATATTTAGGGGGAAGAGGTAGAGCCGAACAAAGAGAGCGGGAGGGGTTTCGGTAAATTTTTTTTTAGCAATAACTGTAAAATTGCTAGAGAAATGTAGCCAATTAAAGATAACGAATATACATCATGTTTTAAATAAATCCATGGTAATCACAGTCGAGCATAGATTTAACACGACTCGCCCTCGCGAACACGACTCTTTAACCGGATCTTCATAAGCCTATATTTCGACTCACTCTTATCCAGTTTAATTCATACTCTATAATTTTATTAGGATTTACGTACTAAACGAGCTTGCCAAATTTTATCGAAATCGGCTGATAAATAACGCGACAGCAATTTTCCCCCCTTTTTGAAGGGAATACTCCCCAAATCGAAAATCGCCAATGAGATAAATTGCATGAATATATCAAACCAGTGTGCCAAGTTGCGTTGAAAATGTGACCTGTAGAGTAAAATCAATATCCAGCTAAGCTCATACGAACAGCCAGAATGTGAAACGCTTTGCCTGGGTCTGTCTTCCCGCTAAAGTGCAACGTGGGTGTCTTCGAATCCCGAGTAAATAGGTATCTTCTAGGTAAGCGTGCTACACCCTAGACCGCATATCTGCTTAACATCAGACAGTATGTAGTCAAACGCAAACCTATACGGAATAAAAAAAAAGACTGTAAACTTTTGTCTTATTTTTTATTTGAAACTAAAACATAGATATACAATATAATAATAATAATAAAAAGCCTTATATTTTCCTTAATAAGATTTAAACAATGAGTTGTTCTTAACCTACTTAATTAATCTAACTCTAGCATGCAAATTTCACTAAACTATAAAAACTTAATTAAGTATAAGTGGCAGATATTAAGGACCTCTCAACGAGTAAAGGCCTCCTCCGTTTTTCTCCACATTTTTCTGTTGTTTGCCTTTCCTATCCAGTCTCTTCCTGTTAGTCTTACGATTTCGTCAAGCCATCGCTCCGCTGGTCTGCCTCTGCTTTTCTTGCCTGTGGGACCGTTCCACAATGTTAACTTCTTTGCCCATTTATCATCATTCATGCGTGCTATGTGGCCGGCCCATTTACATTTTTGCCTTTTGCAGTGTTGTAGAGCGTCGATGACTTTAGTGGTGATTCTTATGTCTTTGTTCCTTTTTCGGTAGTAGATATACAATATACTTATACATATATAACAGCACCAAAACCTTTCGGTACCTCAATTCACCATTACCTACATATTATGGTCCCTATTGCTATACCGGGCAAAGGTATATTATTGAACATACGCAAGGTACATTAAACATTAACGTTAGATTAGGGAAGAATGTGACGAGACCTATCTCATGATATCTCATTAGCGAATCAATGATGATTCAAATAATTTCCATAATCGTCTCACGTAATTTATAGCCGTCAGCGCGTTGTATAAAACCATTATGATCGCCATTAACTAAGTGATTTCCTCTGCATTTTCACATTCGTCTACTCCTACGCTAGAAAAACGGAATTTTAGCGGCGGAGCTGTAATAAAATTTATTCGCGAGTACATGAACCATTCTAATTTGTATCTATCAAAAATGGAAATAATCATTATTTTGTTCGGGTTGTACACCAACGTACCCAAAGGGTAAAAACGGGACCATATATTATTAAGACTCCGCTGCCTGTCTGTCGCCAGGCTGTATCTTATGAACCGTTATAGCTAGAAAGCTGAAATTTTCACAGATGATGTATTTCTGTTGCTGCTGTAACAACAAATACTAAAAACAAAATAAAATCAGTTTATAAGGGGGGCTTCCATACAACAAATTTTAGTTACATTTTAACCGTTTTTCGCTCAATGTTAATAATGGTAACAGGTAGATGCTTGAAATGTTCACAGAATATTTAGTTGTATATTCAATTCAATAATAAATACTTAAATTGAAATAAAATAAATATTTAAGGATGGCTCCTATACAGTACGGAACCCTTCGTGCGCGAGTCCCACCCATATTTCAATTTGATTTGAAAAAGAGTTTAGTACCAGAAAGAAGGCTAAAAGCCTCGATAGCAAGACAAATATACTTAAAAAGTTATTTCTTCATATTTATTTATTATTATTTATTTACAGTAAAATATAGCTTTACAGATCTGTCTTAATTATTAATAATATAATTAGAGTTTAATTTATTTGTCAATTAAACGTAAAAATATATCAATGCAGATAGTTTTATAGTAATCTATATCCTTAGTAATATTACAAATCCGAAAGTGAGTTTGTTGGTTTGTTACTCATTCACGCAGCAACAGAACAACAGATAGAATTTATTTTTGCCATGGCTATAAGTAGTTCAAAAGTTGGAGAGTGACGTAGGCTAGTTTTTATCCCAAAAAAATAAAAGGTTCCTATGGGATAGCACAAAATTAAAATATCAAACAGGCGGAGCCGCGGATATAAGCTAGTGACATATATTTTTATTTTCATAACTAATACATTACAGTAAAATAAAATTCAAAGATAGTAGCTGTATATCAGAGCCCTTTGTTCAGGGTTTCCGTAGTTTACTTGAACTTTCGAGTTCGCGAGTGGCTGCATACATTTCGGTTAGTTCTTCCTCATTTCCGCCAGGGGCGCTGTACAAAAATGTATTGAGCCATACGGAAACAGCTGTAGTTTCAATTTACGTGTAAGCCTGGACTAACCCCTCTGCTGCAGTGCTGCAAGTATGCTGTAGAGAAATGAAACAGATAAATCTTATCCTACCTCCCTAACCTTACTTACCTACTATCCTAACCTTATCGACCTTCTCCTACCATCCCCTTTTTACTACAGGACAAGTAGGAGGACGCCACATTACCACCCCTACACTGTCGATTTTCCTTCGATACGTACGACGCGATTTGACTCAACTTTTCTGATTTGTACCGCCAGGGAATGGAACAGTCTTCCTGCTTCCCTGTTTCCTAAGAGATATAATCTAAAGCTATTCAAGTTCAGAGTGAATAGGTATCTTCAAGGTCTGCGTGCTTCATCTACGACCACAACGTCGCTTACCATCAGGCGAGTTGGTGGTCAAGCGCGGACTTATTCGAGATAAAAAAAAACTCAATTTCCAGCATTGTTTGTCCTGTACGTAGAAAAGTAACACAAAAGTACGTGAGCTGTAATGAAATGCCGCTGTCATTAAATTCAATGAGCCGCACGAGCGCTATTCGCCGTTTGGTAGCACTTTGAAAACTTTCCACCGTATTTATTCCAGACATCAAACAGCCTTTTGCCGCAGAAAGGGACGAGTTTCGGTTTAAATAATTTAGATAGAGCCTGATAGTTTTAACAAGTACCTAAGTACCTACTACTGTTTTCGAGAAAAAAGAAAATACAAATTGAGAAAACACAAGCTCACGTCTCAACTCTGTAGATATAGGTATCACTACATAGTATAAAACAAAGTCGCTTCCATCTGTCTGTCCCCATGTATGCTATATATCTTTAAAACTACGCAATGGATTTTGATGCGTTTTTTAAAAATAGATAAAATGATTCAAGAGTAAGGTTTATTTGTATAACTAGCGACCCGCCCCTGCTTAGCACTGGTGTATTATACTTATAAACCTTCCTCTTGAATCACTCTATCTATATATAAAAAACCGCATCAAAATCCGTTGCGTAGTTTTAAAGATTTAAGCATACATGGGGACAGACAGCGGGAAGCGACTTTGTTTTATACTATGTAGTGTTCCACCTGTGCGAACCCGGGGCGGGTCGCTAGTATTATATATGTATATGTGGGTATCAAAAAGGTTTTTGGTAGGTAGTCCTTACATAGTATAAAATAAAGTCGCTATTTTCGTTTGTTTGTCTGTATGCTTAAATCTTTAAAACTACGCAACGGATTTTGATGCGGTTTTTTTTAATGAATAGAGTAATTCAAGAGGAAGGTTTATATGTATAAAATTTCCCGAAATTCCCACGGGAACGGGCACAACGCGGGTAAAACCGCGGGTCGCTGCTAGTATAGTATAATCTTTGGCAGCTACATGAGAATCTTTGCTTAGTTTGGGGTCAGAGACTGTGTGTAAGATGTACCACAATAGATGTTTATTTATATTATAGGTCAAATCATACAAGTCTGCAAGTCAAACTGCGCAATATCCAATCCTGACTACGCAGCTTGTAGCTAACTTTACATCCGCCGACTTGTATGATTCGGCGCCTATACAGAGCGTTGCTTTGCGATAATTTCAATCTATATAAATATATAAAGTATGTTCATAACTTTGAAAAACTTTTACTATGGGAACAATTGCTAAACAGGGAATAAATCTGTTGTTTAACAAATAGTTCATTGCCTCTCGACAAAGTGCTAATGCAATTGTGCATCATTTTTTTGCGATTTCAAAGATAATTATATAGAAATCTACTCTCGCAAGTTTTATTTATGCCCTAGCTGTAAAGTTCTTATAGCTAGGGCAAGGCTAGGGCATAATGTATTCACTTGTTCAGTATATTTCACAACATAAACTTTTTTATTTATTTAGCTACCTATCTATAGAATTCCTACTAAACGCGTGGTAATAAAGTTTTACAAAAGAAACTGACGTCAAAACTTTGCCTATTAGAGCCCCCGCAAACTGTAAATTTTTAATCGCTCAATAGTTTCGGCGGGATCTTAACTTTTATGGTGTGTCTGTGTACTCGTAGATACTATATATGTAGAGGTATAATGTGAGTGTGTACACTACACGAACCTCTTTTACGAAGTATACAGATTCATGGACACTACAACACTTTGGTTGTTTTTTTTTTACTGAAGATATAAGTTCTTCACAAAATCCTCTGTTTTGTGTTTTCTAGTACAGTATGTGGTTCAACGAGAACTTACCATTATTTACCACTTACTAGTGTACCATGAATCTGTATACTTCGTAAAAGAGGTTCGTGTAGTGTACAACTGTACACACTCACATTATGCCTCTAAGTTTATCTCTAACATTATACCTAAGAGAAAGATATTTTCCTGTTCTGTGGGATATGAACTTAGCAGTTAGCCGAAACATCAGCTTAACAGGATATCAGAAGCTCAAAGAGGCTGTTAGATACTCTAAGCTTCGTTTACAATTCTACATACCTAATTATTCTTCAAACATTTTAAATCACCTTAGATTCAAAAGAAATCTAGTTTATTAGTAATTAACGATGCCATGAGCATTGTATGAACTAAGGATGGTTTCTGGGGCTCCCGGGCTACAGGGCTCTGAGGGCCAAAATGTCTTCACCCTCATACATGGGCCCCCTAATGAATTTTGATACTGGGCCCGTATAAGACAATTATGCGACGGTACCAATAGGTATGAAATAAAAGTTGGCAGAGAAAGACGGCCTAAGGACTTTAAATTTTCTATAGCAGAGTGATGCAAAATTGTATTATTTTAGATATTAAATATGCAAGCATAAGTACAAATCGGTAAGTTATCCATCCTGTTATATTGCACTCTCCCTTGATTAAATAATTTCTTAGAACCGTGTAAGTACTTCCGTGTGACGCCGTCATAGTGCTGTCAGTGGGAGGGCATCATTTAAAGTACACTTTGAAAAAGGTTACTTGGTAATATAATTCACAGACACTAAATTATTTATGTAAAATAATGGAATTCTCTTTCTCTTATATAAAGCGGTCAAAAACAACAACAACTGTTTACATCTGTGTCACGCTCGCAAAACTTACTATTTATTAATGAGAGCGAAGCGCCAAGTCAGGGTGTGACGAAATGTACGAACATTAAAGTTACCGGAGAACTTCTCCTGACATATTGAGAAAGTTCCAGATAGTTTGGAGAACTTGACTCAGTACCAAAACATCTAGAGTATAGAAGGGAACAAGTTCACAAATTTCGTTCGTCGTTGTTATTTTCATTTCAGCCACAGGGATACTGTAGACCGATTGGGCCAGATCAGTGACACGTAATTTCGTAACACTCATACCTTTTTCAACGATTTACAATGCCCCTTCTACACTCTCGACTATGCGACACGAGGGAACGCGACCACGAGAGTGTGGATGGGGCGTTCACGAGAGTGTGGACAGGGCACAAATTTTCGCATAATATAAAAAATACGACAGTTAACAGAGTTTACTACCACTACAGGTTACAGAACTTTCAGTTATAATACAATAAGTCGGTAGAGTTGGGTCACACTGAAGCTAGGTGAGTGTTTTCATCGTTTTGGTATTTGTTTGAGCAAAAATTAAGCAATGAGTGTAATAAAGTTAAGGCATATGATAGTTATGGAGTTTTAAACTCTCGATCATTTGTGTAGAGCTCCCGATATTTCGGTGCAGTTTGGTAAAAATCATTTAAATTATATCTGCTTTATTTGAAACTGAATTATACTGAGACTCTTGTTGTTAAGAAATTGTTGAGCTAAATAAGCCCCTCTTTAAACTATAAAATGTTAATCTTAGTAAAAAAAACCTCTCTGTTCTAGGGAAGGAAGTTTCGGAAGAGCCTGTATTCCACGACACAGGTCACCCTAGAGTGTGGGGTCCAGAGCACTATGCATTTGAGGCTAAGCTTTTTATGTAAATAATTCAGTTTTTAGGGTTCCGTACCCAAAGGGTAAGAACGGGACCCTATTACTAAGATGTCCGTCTGTCAGTCTGTCTGTGATCTCATGAATCGTGATAGCTAGGCAGCTGAAATTTTCACAGATGATGTACGAGTATTTCTGTTGCCGCTATAACAACAAATACTAAAAACAGAATAAAATAAACATTTAAGGGAGGCTCCCATACAACAAACGTGATTTTAGGAGTTTTTTGCTCGCTATTAATAGCGGCAAGAGGATTAGGGCTCCCATACGATACGGAACTCTTCGTGCGCGAGTCCGACTCGCACTTGGCCGATTTTTATTTATTTTGGATAAGTATTTTCTTCGCTACGAATGGGTTCGCGAGTTTCATAATAGTAACGAGTGTTTTAATACCCGTGTTATATGCAGTTGCATACACTACTTTATCTTCACTAATAAAAAAAAAAAAACATATTGCGAAACATTAAATTCACGCGTACGTGTATTGTCACAGTGAACTTGGCGCCATTAAAATCTAACCAATGAGAGCGCAGCTGCGCGCGCAAGGCCAATCAGGAGCGAGCGCGCGATGTTATAATGAGATTTTACGATATCGATGTGGATGTTATAACATCATGTGAAATTGCTTAAATTGAGTGTTTTGTTGTCTGCGCATAACAGTAGTCATTATAAGTCAAGTATTGGAAACATAAGTAGAATGTTACAACAATAGTGTAGATAAAATAAGTTAAAAGTTGAGCTTCTCTTCTATAGTATCAGTATTTGGTTGCTCAGTAGTGTTCAAGTTATGCCACTTTAGATAGTTATTAAGACAGAACTTTTACGTCACTTTTTGCACTAGAGATTATTAAGTTATATCTTGTCTCTCTCTACTTGGGGTTGCATTTAAATTTAACAAAGTGAACACACTTTCTGTATTTATTTTAAGAAAGAGAGTGAGGTTTTGGGTTTGTATAAGAATATATATTTTTAAAGCTTTCCTTAATCATTATTTGAGACGCTTTCGTTTATTAATTAATCGGCTAAGAAGGTAATGATGAATTAATTTAGCAATTATTAGAATTTTGCACGTTTTGTTTAATTTGTAGACAAAACGTGAATAATCCAATGACAAAATCAAAAATAACTAAAAATAATTGATACTTTGCGTTTGCTCCACAATCATTGAATCACTATAAATTATAGTTAAAAACTATATTTAAAAAGAAGGTAGGTTTAGTAAGTAATTTTTAAGAGATTTACCTAAAATTATAACCTAATATTATTATTACCCAATACTAACTGCGGACCGCGAATATACCCGTGGTTTTACAAAAACTGGACAACCGAACCCAAAAAACGGACGTAGAGTATTGTATAATAAATAAATAAAATAGTAATAAGAACAATGCGTACGGTAAGTGTTTATTCATTCATCTTGCTAAAGGGCTTTATAATGTTTGCTATGCCTAGTAAGGCAGGTATATACTTAGCTTTTCATGCTCTGTATACCTACCATGCAAATAAATAAATTCAATTCAAATTCACTTAAATACTATGTTTTAGCTTATTTACCTTCCTAGATCTGTAATTAATCTTGTTACATGTAACGTCTTTCGTAAAACCGAGAGAAAGGCCAGACAGGATGGATGTTTTCTGTCGGATGAGGCGGTTGTTGTGCAATTTATCAAAATGCAGGCATTTTGTTATCAAATACTAACTGCGGACCGCGAATATACCCGTGGTTTTACAAAAACTGGACAACCGAACCCAAAAAACGGACGTAGAGTATTGTATAATAAATAAAATAGTAATAAGAACAATGCGTACGATACGTGTTTATTCATTCATCTTGCTAAAGGGCTTCTGGAAGAGATCGCACTTAGCGACAAGGCCACCTTTAATTTCCTTCCACATTACTGTATCAATTTCAGTAAGTAAGTATTACTAAGGATAGTGCAAGTGTTATTGTTTAAAATATAATATTCTATCCCTATTTAAGTGTTATGCTTAGGTAATTTACACGATGTTTCATGAATAACAAGACACTCATATTAGTATGACAAACAAACAAAATTCAAATTTTTACATTAGTGACTAAAACGTGGAAAAGAAAACACGAGAAATACTTGGGCGAAGAAAAATACATTGTTGGTGCAAGTATGTAATAAAATTATAGCATTTCTCATCACTGACAAAGACCTCTTGTTTATACTTCACCTTCTGTCTCAGACCAAATAAAAAAATCAAGACATAACGTCGTGAACAGACAAGTGAGGCCAGTTTTTTATGTTTGGTGAGGGCGTCGGTGTTGCGCCGCCTTAGTTCGACTGACGAGCCAAGGCGTATAGTTTCGTTGTACGTGTTTGTAATTGTGTATGCACACGGCGAGGCGTAGTTTTTCCGGCTTCACTTGTTTGTTTCTCAACATTCTGTCTTGATTTAATTTATTTGGTCTGAGCCTTCTATTGAAGACGTTTAATCCATGTACCTGATGTACCTACCTACCTGATAGAAATGTTGTCATCCACACTCCCACATTTTTAAATAAGCTCAGACTGTAAGAAGAAAATAGGTGCCCACTATGAAATCGCAAAAAACAAGTGTTTGTTTTTTATTTATCTGCTGCGCACTGCGGCCTTTTCATATAGGTATAGTATACGTGCATGCATATATAATATTTATTGTGCACATTGCGTTACTGTGTGTGCTTGGCGTAACGACAAGTCAGCCACATATTTGTCATACAAACACGACTGTAATTTTTCTGAGAACACGTCTGAAACACAAATGTAAAGACCGTATGCGCTTATGATTTGTAACAAGTATAATGTAATAAATAATAAATATTTGCAAGGCGTTATTTTAAGCTATACCAATTTAAAAACTCTCTCCGCCATCAATACAACTTTTCAAACTAAAAAAATACACTATTATAAGCCAACGCTCCCATTATTTTGAAAGCTAACCTTCTAACCATAAAAGTTTTACGTACGGCTTAGACAACGTTTAACAGAACAAATTGGCATGGTTAAACAATGCTTAAAGAATGTTTAAATCTTTTGAGGCAACGCGGTAAATGTTTGAATCTGGCGAAAATCGTGGGGCGTGGCCAACAGCGAGTACCTAAATAAAACCAGTGTTATTCCGCGCAGTCTTCCATTGTGAGAACGAACTCTATCTGTCCGATTAATCAAACAAGGACAATACGAAGCAGGCGATCGCGGCACAAAGGACGCGTCGTAAATCACACTGTGGGCTTTATTAGTTTCCTTTTTAATTTGTTAATTGACACGCGGAGTTGTCGTCGGCTAATTAATTCTTACCGTTTGGGGTTGAGACTTTAGGTCCGTGGGGGGCGGACGCTCATATTTTATACAAAGATCTGGCCAGGCGTTTGGTAGAGGTGACACGTGAAGAGAATGCTGGCATCTATTTCGCCCAAAAGCGTAGCCTTTCGGATTTATATAATAATATAAATCCGAAAGGGTGTTTGTTGGTTGGTTCCTACGTGAAAGCGCGCAGTAACGGAGCAACGGGTTGACTTGGGTTTTGGTATGGACGTAGTTTGAAAGACGGAAAGTGACATAGGCTAATTTTTAATCCCGGAAATTAATAGGTTAGCATGGGATATAACAAAAGTCAATGCCTAGCTATCATGGTTCATGAGATACAGCCCGGTGACGGACAGACAGACGGACAGACGGACATCGAAGTCTTAGTAATAGGGCTAAAAAGCGTACTCTCTATCGAATGCCTAAAGTGAAAAAGAAACAGAACTATGCTATTTATCTATAATAATTACGATGGCGCCTCTGTAATCGGGCTTAGAATCGAAACCATGAAAAATTATAATTTTTCCACCGGTTCAAAATGGGTTCCATTGTAAAAGTTGTAGATTATTTATGAGTATGATTCCATCTAATTCAATCTTATGAATGTTTTAATCCTAACAATGTGGTTGTAGAATGCAGAGCTATAGCTTCTTGCTGGATTAGACCGGACAAGCAATGCCGATGAACTGCATTGAACTGCGTTACGTGGCATGCTGCCGAGACATCGCCAATTGACGCAGGGTCGGACTTGGTAGCTTATAAACAATAGAGTAGATCTTAGTAAGTCTTTATTCTCCTTTATTTTATTGAGCACCGTGGCCTATGGTACGAGTAAGTCTGCCTTCAAGTTCAATTTACAATTGGGCCAATGCTTTGATGATGTCCATAACCTATCTATGTCCATGCTCACATAGCCTTAGTGTGGAATTTGAAATGCGAAGCGTGTTTTATTTTAATACTAGCGACCCGCCCCGCCTTCGCACAGGTGTACCTACCTATTATACATATAAACCTTCCTCTTGAATCACTCTGCATATTAAAAAAAAACGCATCAAAGTCCGTTGAGTAGTTTTAAAGATATAAGCATACAAATGGGGACAGACAGCGGGAAGCGACTTTGTTTTATACTATGGAGTACGTAGTTGATGATTGGAGAGCCTCCAATAAGCTGCGCTCTGTGTTCAACAATTTAAAAATCGGTTTTTTTTTGTTGTTTTAATTGTTGTACAGATAATCTAGCAAAGTTAAGACGCCTGAAGGCCTCTGACGTGGCTAAACGATCAAAACAACCGGGTCCATCTAACTTCACGGAAGCTGTTAGGTAGTTGTAAATGTCACCTCCGGTCACCCATCCAAAGATTGACCGTGCCGAACGTTGTCGAACTTTAGCGATCGCTAGGAAACATCTAGTAGAACTACGCTATTTATTAGGTAGGTACTTACAACTCCAAAACAAGAATAACAAATTCAGAAAGCATTGACAGCGCTTAGCTAAAGCTAGCTTAATAGTTCCCGGAATTTAGAAACTCAGTAGTTTCGGACTTTGTGGGGTTTCGCACTGCGCTTATCAGCTCAATTCCATAGTTAGTAAAGTTTATCCGTTTAGGTATAGGTACTTAATAAGCCAGAATTTACCTTATTTAATACCCAGAAGCATTTGACGTGACGAGCTGAACTCATACGACACAGACTGGCCCATCAAAGCAGTAGACCGCGCTTTTTGGAAGGATAAAAGGGAGGCATTTGCCCAGCAGTGAAGCCACGCCGACTGAAAATAACAATACTACAGGCTAGTTAGTAGTCCACAGCTGAACATAGACCTACCCACTACTACTCGGCCACTACGCACTGGTTGATCATATACGCCATCCAATTTCTTCTATGTACATATTTTTACAGGTTTCCTCTCAACATTTTTCTTCACCGAAACGCTAGTGGTGTAAAATTCCGTACATGAATTTCAAAGAACTCTCTGGTGAACGACCGGGATTCGAACTCACGACCTCATTACTGTAAAGCAGGCGTTACTAGATACCACTAGGTAACCACAGCTTCGATTAAGTACAATGATCTAAAAAGATTGTCCAAAAATAGAAAATGGTTGCCATTTCCCGTAGCATCAAAGATAGAATAGAGACGGTAGCCGACATTGCCATTGTAATTTGTTAATGCATTTTCGGATTATTTACTTTCGGAAAGAAGGTTGTCAAAGCGACCATTATTATTTTATATACAGACACTAAACCTATGACAGCTAGGTTTGCTTGTTTTAAAAAACTAAACTACTTGTTTATATAGTTATAAGAGCGTCAGAAAGTTACAGAGCTATTTACTTACAACTCCTCACTTGAGTGTAGTTTAGTGTAGGTACCTCTAGATTAACTTCAATTCAATTCAATTTATTTGCCACTAAGTATATGTGTACATTGTATACAGATCTTAATTTATGTTAAGTGCTGAAGACTTAGCAGACCTTGTCGGGCATTGCAAATTACATACTATAACTTCCTCATACATGTTACAATAGGTACACAATACTTATTTCATATTAACATAGTCTCCATTTCAACGACACGATACTTCTGTGCTAGCCTGTAATTTATATCCACTATTTCTCAAGTAGTAAAGAAACCTCGAGTCTCTGGAGCTTTTTTCTCCACATAGTATAAAGCAGAAAGACTAGACGCTCAGGTTTTATTTTGCCCGTTTTATTTAGCCTGTCGGTCGTTTTCACTGCGGAAGTACTAACCCACCGTAAAATGCCGCCCACGCCCCTACTAACTGCAAGCTTCACCTTAGTTCAGTGTTACCTAGCAGGGCTTTTGAAGTCAGATATAGCAGTTTTTTTAAACACTCAGGGCATTGTTTTTTAACCTGTGGTCCGCGGAGCCCTAGGGGTTTGCGTATATGTGTTCGGGGGTCCATCGTCTTATCTATGAACATACATTAGTAGGTAAATAAATGCCAGGAAATCTCGTAACCAATCTCCTGCGCCAATGTACTGCTCTCCATCCACACAAGATTTGTGAGTATGAACGAAATCTGTCAAGAGCGAGTCAAGATATAAGCATATGAAGATTCAGTTAAACAGATGCGAGGTAAACTATTCGGAGAACTACCAGTATTAAGGGGCTCCTTGAAATTGTGCTTAACTTTCTAGGGCTCCGTGGACTGAAAAAGGTTAAGAAATGCTGACCTAGGGGTTGATGAAAAAATGCTCTAGATCGTAGAGTACATTGACTCCAAACGCCGCAGATATTAGGCGTTTGGAGTCAATATACTCTACGATTTTAGAATACACCATTGTAATATCACCAATGTAACCAACCTTTACTGTGAGACCAACCCTGACCACTGAAATTGTGAAAAAAATCACAGGAAAATTCTAGTGTATGGAACGTCTGATTTTAGTATCAACATAATAATATCAGTGTTCCTGTAAAAATTGGGCCCTATGATGAAAACTTACTTACAGTGCCACTTAGATGTTCAGGTGGGCAAAATTGGAACTACATGTGCGTCAACCGCCATTTTGAATTCGACATTTGAATTTGCGCCACTAGCGATGCCGTCAACTGAACAGCTAAGTTGGTGGCACTGTAGGTACTTCTCTAAATAAAAACTTATTCTAGAATAGGTATGTCCGTCATTAAGTTCTATAGATTTTTCACGTGTTTGCTAATCTAACGCATTTTCCAGCTTTAACCAGAACTTAAAAACCAAAATCTATATGGCAGCACAGCTTTAGTCAGTAGGTAGGCTACTTTGTTTACCGCATCAAACCACACGTGTTTCTTTCCAGTCTGCGCTATAGCCATTAAGAATTTGATAGTGTTTCGCTTAGTTGCCCACTTATGATGCCTGTGAGATTTCATCACTTCTTAAATACAAAACTTTGTGAGTGTGAGTATTTATTTGTTGCTTCCTCGCGCTGAAATCAACCAACGTCACTCAAATAACGTAGCTATGGGTAAAGTTGACGATGTCCGAAATTTTTTCGGAAAAAGTTACCTTCTTCATGATTCACGCACATACCTACTTATTTACTAAGGCTGAAACTATATACTTACTGAAAAAAAAATGCAAGTGGAGTTCCTCCGCGCGGAAGAAGTGAAACTTTGACAACATTGCTTTCATACCCCCTCCATGGTAGCGTTAAACGTTTAACGCAACCTTGTTGGAAGTCGCATTAGAAGTTTCACTTCAATAATATTGCGCCAATCGTTCATGCAAACTTAGTTGAAAGGAGATAAAAGTATTACCCATATTATACTTAGATTAAAAGTATTCACTAATCTATGCCCAAATCTACAGATTGGCCAATGAGTCGTTGCCACTTTGGATATCATGACTTCAATTTAATTTCAATTTCAATTTATTTATTTACTAAAAATGCAACTTACAGTCTATTATAAAACTAAACGTTACATTTTTTATATGACATGACATTACCAAGAGCATTGTAAAGCCATAGACTAACCTCCTCAAGGAGGAGGAGGTTAGTCTATGGCTTTACATGGTAATGGTAAAGCTAAACACAGTTTCGCTTGCTCGGGTATATGCTTCGTTTCTCACTAAGCATAAGTATGTACAAAATATCTACCTAAAGCTACGATTTCTGTGAGGTCACGGACAGTTTTTCCAGTTCTGTGATTTCGCAATGAGCTTACATTGAGGGCAATGCTTTGTTTTAGCGGATTCTAACACATAGGCCTTAATCCTAAAACTTCAGTAGTTTCTCTAGGGTACGAGAGAAAGCAGAGTCTCTACTGCTTTCATTAGAAATACCTATCTCAATGGAATTGTGCTACTCCAGTTAATGGGAAGTGATGATACGCGGGAAAACACACGAGTAAAATATTTAGTAGGCAGGTGCAATCGTCTTCACAGTAAACATCTAATAAACTTTTGATGTGTGGGAAAACAAGAATATCTCATGGAAATTCTTTATTTTATCCTTGAAAGAAGAATTTCGAAAGTCGAAGGCCGAACTGTTCCGATTCTAGACCAGTATACGAAAAATTTTTGATTCACTTTTTTAGAGTAAATTAATCTGTGCGTTAAATCGCAATTGATTTTATCGATTTAATGATTTTCTACCGAAAAAATGTTTAAGTCGTGTTGTGTGGTTTTAAAAAAGATTTATGTCGTGTTGTATGGTTTTAAATGTCTGATTCGGAACCGATATAAATCCAACAAACTAAATCTAATACGAAGTCGACATATTCGAGAAAAAAAATAACAAAGTCGTATTACAATACTGTGTTGTTATACTATAGGTAGTATAATATGTGGCTTCGTGTAACTAATGCTTTGATATTATTGCTATTGATTAATAAAATGATAAATAAATTAAAAACGAACAGTAAAATATTTTTGTTTCACGCATTATGATGACCCATATGCTGATTTTAAAAAGTATCAAAAATGTAGAAAATTAAATAGTCTTAAAGTGTATCTCAGATGAAACATCTATGTTATATTTATTTCCCCATCCTTACACCAGCCCTGGGCGTTACTGCACTTGCCAAGTGCGTGACACCATAACTCAGCGAGTGCGTGCTGCCAAGCGACACTATTGTTCAGTGCCCCTAGTATGAGTTCGTCAAAACTTTTCACCTAACTATAGGCCGAATGAAACTTCTTCTTACCACAAAAGTTTTACGCACGTTTTAGACCAGCGTTTCCTAACCTGTGGTCCGCGGACCACTGGGGGTCCGCGAGTATATTTTTCCCCATAAACTCCGCCGTCTTAACGGTAACGCCGTCTGAACATTTGAATTAGTAAATAAATGCCAGCAAGTTTCGCAATCAATCCCCTGCGCCCCTGTACTTACCACTCGCGATCTACACAAGATTTGTGAGTATTAACGAAATTGGTCAAGAGCGAGATATAAGCTTATAATTTAGAATTATGAAGATTCAGTTAATCAGATGCGAGGTCTACTGTTCAGAGAACTAATAGTATTAAGGGGGTCCTTGAAACTTTACTTAATTTTTTAGGGATCCGCGAACTGGAAAAGGTTAAAGAACGCTGCTTTAGACAATGTTTAACAGTACAAATTGCACTGTTAGACAGAGTTTAAGGCGTGTTTTAGTCTTTTGTGGTAAGGCTGAGAACACGAGGCGAGTCAGTGCGCAGAACCAAATTCGTTCTTAGCTGCGCGAGAGTGGGGAAGTGCGCAACTTGTAGCTTCCTTCACAGACACCAAGAACTTTGATTCGGCCTTTACATTAATGATTAATGTGTATTTGTTACATTTCTTACGCTCTCAATAGAGTTAGCGTTTAACTAAATAACTTTATTTGCGCACCATAACGGGGCCAACCATAAGGTGAACTGACAACCTCATCAAGACCAGTGATCGTGCTGTATGCAAACCGTCCAGCTATTCTTATTTCAGATCTATAGGGGAGGCCTATGTGCAGTAGCAGACGTCCTATGACATAGTGATGATAATAATTTTCAATTCGTTGAGTTGGAGCAGTTTTTAACCAACTTCTAAAAAGGAGGAGGTTAAATGTTCGTCTGTATGTATTTTTTTCTTTTTGGTGTTTGTTCATCGATAATTTCGCCAATTGTAAACCGAATCGAAAAATTATATTTTAGTTCGAAAGGGTATACTCCCGAGGTGGTCCTATTTAAATTTTACAGAAATCGGCTGAGCCGTTTTTGAAAAATCAACAATAATGTAAGCAACTCAAGCGAAATATTCGAATTTTGTACACGATTGAGTGGTTTTGCCATTTTTTGCGAATAATGATTATATTTCTATACATTGTTATTTAGGTATGTTGGCTCTATCAAGTGCATACGATAAATAACTCGAAAAACTTGTACTAAGGGACAGACTGCGCGTACATACAACTCTTGACTAGATATTCTGCCTTTGCCAAGGAAAATAAGACCCCGTGCGTGCCAAACCGAACCACTCCAGAAATTGGAAACTTTGAAAATTGCCCGCAAGAAAGATCTGGCATGTCGTTGTGAAAGTTGCACATTGATTTGCAAACAAGACCAGTAGGTAGATGAAATTGAAATCTTTACATGTTTGCAATTACAATTTAGGAATTGAAGCAAATAAAACAGAAAACATGCCAAGTTGATGTATGCAAAGGATATACTTAAGTATAATATACTAGCTGACCCGGCGAACTTCGTTTCACGCAATATCTTTATAAATATTAAATATAGCCTGTGTTATTCTGATGTATAAGTATTAGTATTACAGCAAAGTTTTGTCTCAGTAGTTTTTGCGTGAAAGAGAAAAAAATATACCTACATACATACAAACTTTCGCGTTTATAATATTAGTAGGATAAATAATATGTTTAAAAAAACTGAAAAAAGTGTGTTTTTCAGTACTTAGGTAATGGAAAACCCAACCAAAAAGTAAAATAAATACCTACTTAACTGTTGATTAGTTTCAGATTATAAAACAGAGTAAATATCACAGCATATTTTTTTATTGATAAAAACCGCGGAGAGAACTGTGATAAAGGAATCACCCCATCAATATGAAATGAAGAAAATGCCAAGTTGCCGAACCACCCCCACGCTATACCCAGAGTCTCTCTGCGAGACCGAATCAGAAATGAGTAGACCCGTGGAAGACCCAAAGTAACCGACATAGCCCAGCGGTTCGGCAAGTTGAAATGGCAGTGAGCAAGGCACATAGCATGGACGACTTATGATCAAAGGGGTCGAAAAATCAAAACATGTACCAAGCTAGCTAGCGCAGCGTAAGACGTCCGCCCACGCAGGATCACGCTGGATGCAAGCCGTTTCCAACCAGTGGTACTTGGAGATCCATAGGAGAGACCTATGTCCAGCAGTGGACGTTCCATAGTTAATGGAGGGATCAAACATGTTAACATGTGTCAAACATGTTAAGTTAAAAATTACTTGCCTAGTTATTTGTAATTCGTATACCTAACTACACTTGTCTTGATCGTGACACAAACAATAACATTGCTGTAATCTCATTTCCCATAACCCGTGACGAAAACTGGACTACAATTCTAAAATTAGCGGGAACCTTTGAAATTATTTAAATGTTGTAACTCAATTTAGGACAATGTGTTAATTTAACGGCACGCGGAGTAACAAGCTTTGTTCTCGGTCTGTGAAGCGAACTCGCAAAAAGATTTTAATGCATTCCTGACCTGAATGCCCGTTAAATGTCTGGTAATGTTGCAAAACTTTTTGAACTTCGCTGGCTGCAAAATTTAAAGTTATTTGAATATGTTTAACTGTTTATCATCTTCATACATTCATAAATCATTGACTGACAAGTCAAGCGTCTATGCATAATTTTAAATGAACTTTCTATATAGAACTGGTGATTTATACCGCCCACGATTCCAAAATCCCTAAGCCCTATACTCGAGTTACCGTAAAAAAAAACGGTCCGGGAGTGCCGGCAGAAGTAAAAACTTGAACATGGAAGTTGTGCATTTTTGAATATTTTTGAATGGTTAGGGAATAATTTCGCACGAATTATTTTATTTATCAGATAAAAGTACCGACTATAATTTATGTGGTAAAGTAAAATACAATATCACACACGCACACTCGCGCAAGCGACATGAGCAGGCATACATTTTCGCCGCGTGGTTGAAAGAGAGGGGGATTTTACTTCCTCTCCAACGCCGCGCCGGCGGTCTACTCTCCCTGCCTCTTACGAATTTTCGATCAGGTCACGTGTCCTGACGCGAGTTTAACATTTTTTACCCATCACAAAAAGTGCACAATGCCCTTAAAAATTTTTCCTTATGAGGCACCTACCTAGATATTGCTACTTATTATGCCTACCTGTACGAGATGAGCGCGTACAACAGTTACAGCTCGCCATTCTTACCCTTTCAGGTCCTGTTTTGCGTCCCATTTCACTTTTACATTTTAATGCCCTTTAAACAAAGCCCTTTCGGCCGGATATCCAGCATTTTTACGCGAACAATTATGTTTAAACCTTTTATTTACGATCCCTGCGACCTTTTATAGAAATATTTTACGTGGGGAATACAAAGTAGCCTTTTGCGACCACTCGTGCTTTACGAGTGTGTATATAGGGGCAAGACCGCGCGGCTAGTTGGGTATCTGATGGTAAAATATTTTGAGAATATTATGTCTATGTCTAGTCTTTAATGCCTTAGAACGTTCACTGTTTTTCCATATCATAGACCTTCAATAAGACCGTTTGGAAAATGCTAGAAAATATAGTAAACTAGCTTTTGCCCGCGGCTTCGCCCGCGTGATGTATAAGTTTTCATGCTACCTTTAATCCATGTAACATAATTAATAAAACCGGACAAGTTCGAGTCAGGCTCGTTCACCGAGGGTTCTGTACAAACCCTGAAAAACGCAATAAAACGGGAAATAAGTTTACTTAGTAACCTCCTTAGGTTTAGGCGAAGCTGATCATCGATCGTTAACGGCTTTACGCGATGGCGTTAATTGTCCTTTAAAACGCACAAAAAGGGTAATTTTTATCTACTTTACTCGTCATAAATCAAAAGTCACATGTCACACATAATTAAAAACCGGTTTTAGCTTGTGCAAGCTCTTTCATATTATACGCCACATGATACGATTATCTCCCTTTAAAATTTGGACCCTTACCTCTTGAATTTAGGCCCTGTATTTTCGTGATTTAACCAAAATAGTGCAGTTTTCAGATTTATTCCTATATAAATACTCTATGACGATGCTCCATGCCAAATTTTGTAGTTCTAGGTCAACGGGAAGTATCCTATAGCGAGTATCTACCCTTTAGCTATACCTTACGAGTGTCGAAATTTGCGGTTTTTTGTGACATAAACGACTCGTAACTATTTTTACGATAAAGAATGATTTTTTCACAACTGCAAGAGACTATAGATCTGCGTTTATGATTTTAACTTCAACTCGATATCTTTACGCGTTCTCGAGATAGAAGGTCTTGACAAACGGACGGACAGACAGACGGATAACAAAGTGATCCTATAAGGGTTCCGTTTTTTCCTTTTGTACGGAACCCTAAAAATAGATCAATCGCTCTGATGCTGCGTGAAAGAATACTTAGGTAATAAACAAACCACGAGCACACTTCCGAGTTTAAAATAAAAGGGATTGTCTAATTATTTTAAGTAGAAAAAGTGCCCTTAGTCTACATAGGTGGACTGAGGTGGACCATCGGCGAGAAAAAGAGCCCGTGGTCCACCCAGGTGAACTAAGCAGGTGGACCGAGAATTAAACCTGAAAACGTTCATACTCGTAACATATTCATGCATTTTGACCCACAAGGATGTCTTCTGAAAGGGATTTTCTTCAGGATGTGAAAACATCACGATTGAACACGATATCATAAAAAATCCTTGTTTTATTACAAACCCCTAAATAAGTTTTTTTAAAAGGACGGATACGATACGGTTGCAGGGTTTCATAGTTAAATATGTATGTTTTACCTACTTACTACAAAATCCAAAATAACCAGACTTGATTAAAAGTAGCTATTTCTTGGTAACAATTTCCTTTTTATAATCAATTCTGCACCTGACAATATCATAATTATTATTTAAGTAGGTACACCAAATTCTCAGTATCTTCTTCCTTCAATCGACATCAGATTGTGACATTTATACCTATAACATCTCGATTTTATCCATAGAAATGACGACACGATTGATTTCTCTTTGCTATGTACAGATCGGCATTTCTAAAAGCCCACTGCAGAACATAGGCCTAACGACGAAGAGCGATTGGGCCGTTTCTACCACACTACGAGTAACGAGCGAGTTGGTGGTCATATTATACGCCATCGAATTTCTTCTTCGGACGCAGGTTGCCTCCAGATGTTTTCTAACACCGAAAAGCCAGTGCGCAGTGGTGTGAAAACCCGTAGGTACATAAGTTCCATAGAACTCATTGGTCTGGGAACTGGATTTGAACTTTAGACCCTAGGATTTCCAGACGGGCGTTACCTACTACTTGACCATCGCGGCTTCACGGATTACCTAGTTTCTAAGAAACAATCCGTTGAGTAAGCAAAGCTTTCAACTATATCGCTATAAGTTTGATTGGATTGTCATAAGTAACTTAATACTGTGATACTCGTAGACTGAAGTTTCTATATAAACCGTAAGGACTTCTTTGCTTAGTCAGCAGCTAGGCAGTTTATTTAAGGGTAGGTTTTTAATATTATCTGCGTGTCCTGTCTAGGCCGCGTCACACAAGTTGGCGGAAATGAAGTTTAACAAGCTGCGCAATATCCAATCGACGCGCGGCTTTCAGTGAGCTCCAATCAGACGGAGAAGACAACTCGTCTATGTTCAGACAGGATTGGATATTGAGCTTGTAGCCAACTTCATTTCCGCCAACTTGTGTGACGCGGCCTATACTAAGTCGATGTACTGCACCTAAAGGAGGTGATTCAGACCTACATTATGGCTATCAACAGCTTTTACTATGGATCCAACCCGGAATTCGAGAAAAAAAATCTGCTGTTCACAAAATTCGACTCTCCATACCGGAATCACAACATGCGAGCTGTTTTTTTTTTCTCGAATTTCTTGTTGGCCTCATAGTAAAAGTTATTCATAATAATGGTCTATATCACCTCCTTTCTGCTTAGTACATCAATTCTGGATATAGGGATATCCAGAACTAATGATACCTATACTTTTAGCCTGTAAACATTCACTACTTATCATAAGCTTGCACTGTGAGAGCTGTACTAAAACCAAAGAATATATAATAAATTACTACGTACTAAAACTATATTCCACATAAATTGGATATTCCTTACCCTTTTTAGCTATTATCTCTCCACTGCTAGACACAGGCCTCTCCATAAGCACACCATTATTTTCGATCTTTGCACCAACCAACATCATCTACATGCACCCTCCGCCCCGACTGTATTACCCTTCGAATAAGTTTAAGATCAGTATTTTTACGTACCGGTATTTAATAATCCACTGCTGAACACAGGCGCACGAAGTGTGATATGTCCTCCACAACGCTGGCCCAGTGCGGGTAAGTATCACCCTTACTGTATATAGCGCCTACCAACTAAGTTATTGCCATAAAATAGATTGATAAGAACTTCGGTGAATCAACGCGAACAAAAGCGCGGTGAGATTGTAAAGTCAAAGTTAGCTGCAATGAATAAATTGCGTTAAAAGGCTCGCTAATATTATTCCAAATTTGGTAAAACAATAGTAGTTTATGCAACTGTCATATAACGAAGGGTATTAAAACACGAGTGTGAGTTTCATAATAGTAACGAGTGTTTTAATACCCGTGTTATATGCAGTTGCATACACTACATTATCTTCACTAATAAAAATAAAAATAAACATATTGCGAAACATTAAATTCACGCGTACGTGTATTGTCACAGTGAACTTGGCGCCATTAAAATCTAACCAATGAGAGCGCAGCTGCGCGCGCAGGGTCAATCAGGAGCGAGCGCGCGCTGTTCTTTTTTTTTTCATTGGCACAAGATCTTACCAAAGAGTTTTGTGTATGTAAGTTTAGTAGTTTCGACGAAGTTTTCACGTATAACCCAACTGTTTTCAAAAGCCAGCCTAATATCAAAATTTTATACAAATTGTATGAGGATTTTGACATAAGGCTCGCCAGGTTAATTGGTCGCGTTTTATTGATGTTATAATGAGATATTACGATATCGATGTGGATATTATAACATCATGTCAAATTGCTTAAATTGAGTGTTTTGTTGTCTGCGCTATAACAGTAGTCATTATAAGTCAAGTATTGGAAACATAAGTAGAATGTTACAACATTAGTGTAGATAAAGTACATTATTGCAGCCACAAATTGCAACAGAAGGCATTTGTGGATAATGGCTTCAAAATTCAAATTCAAAATTTATTTATTTCGGACAACTCTAACATGATCCATCTTTTGTTAGTAACTTATGCTAATGCTTACAAACTAGGGTTAGTTAATATTTATCTGGTCATATACTTTGGAGGCATCCCCTGCGGAATCATGGTCCGCACGAGATGCCTCAGTACAGGAGCATGCGGGTCGTCCGCTATCGATTTCAGGATGGTGTTGTCACTCCCCCGTAGCCTCCTCACTAGTGACGCCACCTTCTTCCTAATGAGGGCGTGGAAGCCATCAACGTGGTTTTGCGCGAACATGTTAGAAGCACTACAAAATCGAGGGAGTTTCAACATCATCCTGAATACATTGTTATATTGGATGCGCAGGGTATCCATTGACTTTTGGGAGCACCGGAACCATAGTCCACCCGTGTACAACCCCTGACAATACGCTTTGAATAGCGTGACTTTGACCTGATCCGAACAACGAGCAAATCTGCGGGCCAACATGTTCCCTCGAGCCGCCAGCGCCCTGCGCTCCCTTTCCACGTCTTCATCGTCCTTAAGGTCGTCGACAAGTATGTGTCCGAGATATTTAAACCGAGTTACTCGGTTTAAGCTAATGCCATTAAGGGTAATAGGAGGGAAAGTTTCAGGACACTTGCCGGCAGCCTTAAAGACCATGAACTCACTTTTCTTGACATTATAGATGAGACCATGCGATGCGGCGTAGTTCTCACAAACTTTGAGCATATCTCGGATGGACTTCACAGTCGGGCCCAGCAAGACCATGTCGTCAGCGTAACTGATGTTGTTTACACAGACACCCCCGACGCGGCACCCGACACGCATGCTGCTGAGCCCGGCTATGAGACCGTTCACGTAGAGGTTGAAGATTCTCGGAGAGGACAGCCCGCCCTGTCTTACCCCGCATTCCAACCCATATGAGTCCGAAACACTATTCGCCCACTTAACGTGATTGGTCTGGCGACTATACCAATATTGAAATATCCGGAGCAGCTCAGCCGGGATTCCCCTGCTCTCCATCTCTCTCCAAAGCACATCATATGCAACGAGATCGAAGGCCTTGGAAAGATCAAGAAAACAGGCAAAAACCGGTGTTTTCCGCTCCGTATAATATTGGACAGTATGCTTGAGAGCCAGGATTGCGCTTTCGGTGGAGAGTCCGGGTCGAAAACCGAACTGTGCGTCATGTAATTGTACATATTTATCCAAACTCTGATCAAGCACACTATCCAACACCTTAGCTACTGTAGTTGCCAAGGAGATCGGGCGATAGTTGCTCATGTCCGAGATATCACCTGTCCTGTTCTTCACTATGGGCACCACGATGGTCTTCATCAAGTCCTCAGGCAAGTAGGAGTGACTAATGCACATATTGAAGAACATAGACAGAACCCTCGGCAAGTGCAACCCTGCAAATTTAAAATGTTCGATGCTGATCCCATCGTGACCGGGAGACTTACCTCTACGCATACTACTTATAACCTTTTTTATTTGGTTTGCAGAAAAGTTAAGTAGAGGCTCATCTTCCCGCACGACAGGCGCATTACCGAGCGTGGTGGTGGAAGGACCCAATGGAGACTGCACTTTGAAATGAGCCTTAAACATGTTGGCTATCTCATTCGGGTCACTTCTTCCACCAATGCTCGCTGGGAGACCAGGCCCAACATTAAGCTTACTAGTGGATTTCCAAAATCTACCAAAGTCTTTTTCTGCTCTTTGCTTGGCAATGATGTCCATTCTTATTTGCTCTTGGTGTTTTTGACACCACTTTAGCTTACTTTTGAAGATTTTACGCGACTTGCACATTTCGTCAAACGCAGAGCCAGACCTTGGTCGACCGAGACTGATCCATTCCTCATAATTAGCCCTGGCAACCCGATGCGAGTATTGAACATGCTGATTCCAGCCGCAAATTTTCCCTCTTCTATAACAATTGATTGTTACGTTTTTGGTCTGAACGGCCGCATCGCTAATCACCTTAATTATGTCCTTGTATAATTTGTCTATAACTGTTTTGTGTTCTGATAGATTACATACACCAAAACTGCAAGTTGTGAATTCAGGAGGGAAGTCAATATTACGCAACCCTTCGTTACAAAGTTCATGGTATTTGCGTATTTGAGTTTCATCACGTTCCCCCCAGATTACAGCGCTACGAGGTGCTTCCGGAGGCCTAAGGACAGGGCTAAGTTCTCCCAGGTTACATTCTACAAATATAGGGAGATGATCGGATACAAAAACATCATCATCTATCCCCACATTGACAACAGTACGCCATGCTGATTGCGAGACAACGCAATGATCCAACCAACTCCCCGTTCCATGAAACATATCGAAGTATGTACACGAGTTTGAGTGTATTCCCATAAATTCCACGTCTGCGCACAACCAAGACCTATCCTCACAGAAGTTACTAAGTTCAGTATAGAACAGTTTACCAGGTTGCGCGTTCATGTCTCCAAAAACAAACACGGTTTGGGTATTACTCCCCTCCACAATTGCATTTATTTCACTTAGAACCTCTGTGAAAATAGGCAAGTTATGTCGCGACATTACAGGCATGTAAACACAAAAGACAAGAATAGAATGACTACCTATGGATGCTCTGATAGCTATTAATCTCGAACTACTACATTCAACTACTGATATGCTATCAAAGAAGCCCCTTTTCCACAGAATAGCAACGCCTCCATATGGTCTTCCAATCAAGAGTTCACTGCTGTCAATTGAGCTTTTACCAACATGTTCAAAATCAGGAGAAACTGTACCTAATATTGGAATATCATAATCAAATAGCCATGTCTCCTTCGTTTTACCCAATAACGTTTGTCTAAGATGGGCAATGACTATTTTGTAATGACCACGTAATAGCCAGAACTTAATAAAGATTTAAAAAAGGTGTTTTTTTGTTCTTTTATTGGAAAATTACTAACCATAGACTCCCAGGGTATGTGCCCTTTGTTAACTAAAATTTACAATTATTTGATTTTACTGTACAAACAAAAGGAGTTAGTCCAACAGAAATGGTTTTAAAAACGGTTCATAGTTACTACAGTATACAATTACATATTTTTTTCGTCTAGGACGAAGAAAGATAGAGTGTTTTGAGGTTAACATAACTGTAGAGGTAGATATTTTCATACCTGTCTGTGGCGTCAGCTGCAAAGGACTAATTTTTTATTTTTATTTTTTTCGTTTGAAAGCTCATCTTTTAATCAATATGATCTTAACTATCATCATCATTGTTTTAGCCTGTACTCTCTCACCGCTGAGCAATGAGAATATACAATTATACATCGTGTTGATACCACAAACTATCTTGCCTATTGTTTTTAATTCACATACTTAGTTCTAGTAGTATATCCATAGGCTATCTTGGTATGGGCATATAATGAGAAAGAAGGATAGTCATGTTACAAAAAGATCTCTTAATATGATGTTAGCGGCAAAAGCGGGAAGACCCAAAAAGTGTGGAAGAATTGTGTGAAAGATGACATGCGAGAGAAAGGAGTGATGATAAGATGACGGTATGATAGAGTGAAGTGGCGAAAGGAAACATGTGTGCCGACCCCACCTAGTGGGATAAGGGCAAGGAGATGATCACTTAGTTCTAGTAGTATGACTAGTAGTAGTACATCTAGTAGGACCACGGGCAACAAACTATAATAGCACAAGGAAATGCCATAAACTAAAAACATCTCCTTTTTAACAATTTTTTATTAGCTTCAGTCAAATTATATAAAAATAATGCACTGCATCTGGCTACTAAAATAGCTTAATCTTTTTGTGTGTACTCATCTGCTTGATATTAATATTCACAAGCGAAATTAGCTTAAGAACAAGGCCCTATATAGGCCCTATTCACAAAATGTTAATTGGATAATTTTGCCATTATAGGCTTGTTTACTAAAAATATATAATTAGTCCGTCAAGTAGATTATCAAAAAATATTCGACACTTATTTTTCTTTTGTCAATTTAACAATAATTGATGAAGATATAGCCCGTTAAAGTTCCGCGTGACGTCACTAACCGCTATCAAATGTACCGGCTAGTGCCGTCACGAACCCCACTCTCAAACTTTGACTAGGTTTATCTTTGACACTAATTGTTGGATTGACAAAAGAAAAAGTACGTGTCCAATATTTTTTTTTAATCTAACTGACGGACTAATTATAATAAGTAATGATTTTTATACCCAGTAAACATGCCTATTATGCAAAGCCGTGTTTCATTTAAAATTCATCTTTTTTATTCAAACTACACATATCGCTAAAGTCACAGTTGTATATAGAGTCGTGGTAGCGTTGAGTGAGATTATGTAAAGGACAGAGGTCTGACTGGCAGCCGGGCATCCTTATCACGTGCTCTTGGTGCAGCGCTAGCAAGTAGTCTTGATCTGAACATCTGGAAATAAAATAATCACTGATTTAAGCCTCTCTATCTAAAATAACTTTAAAAGAACACTAACCGGTTTTTTACCTGTACAAGCCTTTTTTTAAACATCCACTGCAGGACGTAGGCCTACCCACAAGGGTGATTGGGCCATATATCCACCACGCTGGCTCAGTGCGAGTTGGTGGATTCACATACGCCATCGAATTTCTTCTACGGAAATATGCAGGTTGCCTCACGATGATTTCCTTCACCGAAAAGCCAGTGGTGTGAAATTCCGTACATAAATTCTAATAAACTCATTGGTTCGGGACCGGGATTTGAACCCACGACCTCACGATTGTAAGGCAGGTGTCACTACCTCTAGACCACCACGGCCTCACCACAGTATTTTACCTATCATTTTGTATTTATGAAGATTTTTAAGAATATTAAATAATAATTATGAAAAAAATAACTTATATTTACAACTGTTGAATATTATAATTATTGTGTAGTGATGAGTAAATTCTCACAAAAGCGATTGTTAATTTCTTGATGTGAAAATAAAATTCTTTGACCGCATTATAATTATATGCGTGTATATATGTATAATTATAACCGCGTCGAAATATCGGGACAAAAAGAAAAACCATATCGGTAAAATACCTGTAAGCATTGGGGCCGTTCAAGTATCACGTAAGCACTATAGGGGGGCGGAAGGGTTTATCCTTTACTTATTTTTGATGACATGGGGGGTTTTCTAGATGGTGATTACGTCAGCAATAGTTACTTATTTTTTTACGCATTTGTGTGGTTTAACACACTTTAAAGTCCACTATCCTAAATCTATTTTCTTATTTCTAGAATTAAATCTGCTGCTCATGAATCAATAAAAAAAGAAAAATGCATAGAGGTACCAATGTTTACGTAAGAATCGGGGTAAGAGCTTTGCTTACTTTTGCTGACAAGGGGGTAGGGGGGGATAAATAATTGTAATAAATCTGCTTACGTAATACTTGAACGGTGTTAAAATATAATGCATGCTTAAGGGGCGATCGAGTAAAATCAATCAAAACTGTATTCATGGTTATAACGATACCATCAGTACTACTAAACTAGTTGGCATAAAAAAAATATGACAAATACAACAATGAATCAGTTTACCGTTTCTATTTATCAGAAATAAATAATGATGTTCCACTTTATTTAAAAAAAATCGTAAATTTACACCAAAAAGCGTAAAATGGCATACTTGCGTTTAACTGAATTTGTATTATAAACAATCGAACTTCTATACAAACTTGAATTAATATTAATCTCTAATATTGAAAGTTTTAAATGTATTTATTACATTTGTAAAATAACGTCTGATAATTTAACTATGAATTTCCAAAAATCTCGTCTCAAATTCTCCATACATTATTTCTATGGACGCGCGATGTTGAATATATACGCGACGTTTGCGCTCGGAAAATCAGTCGACCACCGGAGCTCAGAGCGAGGTCACGTCGATTTGCGGAGCGACGCGCTGAGAACACTCGACCGCGATCTATTGTGTACGAATATTCAGCTGCAAATAAGTAAATGAGGTAAGTTCAGTTTTGTGATTTTTACTTTTTTCGTATAATTTGATTATATTTCTTGTGTTAAAATAATACTTATTTTTCCTTCATTTATGTTTTAGTGACAATGGGAAAACGTAAAGAAAATTATTACAAAAAGAAAGGCGGCGTTTTTTTTCGAAATAAAAATATTTTTTTGCAGAAAATTACTAATAAATCTACCGTCCAATACGGAAACAATGATTGATAATACGAAAGTACATACTAAACATTTTTTTTAATAATACTATGCCGGCTGACCGAATATGTTTGTACAGGGTTATTCATATAATTATATCATGTAAGTATGAAACGTTTTTTAGGAAAATATGAAATTAATTTTCTGATGCTTTTACTATTCGTTCTGAATTGGTACCAACCATTTTCTCAGTCGGTAATTAGCAAGCATTTTATTTCAATGAAGAAGAATACCTATATTTTCTAGAATTTAATGCCGGCTACCCGCGTTTTATCACTCAGACTAATTCACGTATAAAAATTCAAATACCAAAATTTTATACAGGGTTAATTATACAATATACATACAAGTATTAATAATTTGAAAATGGTCGATAAAAAAAAATATATTATACTCCAGAAACGATTCTATAGAAGACAAAGGAAAGGTACTTCCCGATTCTTCCGCCAGTGTTACTCAAACCCTCCCTGTCGTATCACCAGAACACTTTGAAGACCACATGTGAAAGAAGATCTTGCTGCATTTATATTTATGTATGTGTAAATAAACTTGATTTATCTGAAATCCTCGTTAATGTTTAATAATGACAACATTGTTTTTTTTTTATAATTGTAAAGATAATTTATTTAAACAAACTAACATCTGAACAGATGAAAGAAAAAAATGCCAAACTGAAATAGAGAAGTTTTACTCCGTCAAATATTATAATTTATTGTTTTTAATAAAAAAAAATTCAGGAACCACAAAAAAGTATCGATGACATCGACTTCGTTTTAGAAGAAGAAGTTGAAGAAGACGAACAAGAACTCATATTAGAAGGAAATCGTTTAGTACATTTATTTATTCGGGATCCACTCAAAGATTTACTGTAACAGGATTTAATACCCTGTGGTCTATTTATTGACGAAAATTTGCCCTTTTTGGGAGCAAGAAGACAAAATTATCGAAATAAAGTGCCCTTATTCGGCAAGAGAAATGAGAATAGACGAGGGAATTAACGAAAAAAAAAATCACATTTTGGAAAATGACAAAAAATGGCGAAATTAACCTCGATAAAAATCATGATTGGTATTATCAGGTTCAAGGTCAATTACATATAACCAAAAAAACAGAAAAAGATTTAAAAATAGAATGGATAGAGAAAGACGACGAATTTTGGCAGAAAAAAATGGAAGAAAAGCTACGAAACTTTTATTTTGATTGCATGCTGCCAGAAATCATTGACTCACGACTCGATAGGAACATGGAAATAAGAGAACCTCAGTACGTACTTGACTCCATAGAAAAAAAACAAAAAAGCGCGCATCAAATACTGAAACTGAAGTAAAAATAAAAATTCAGAAAGCGTAAAATGTGTTTCTCTTTATATTTATAGTTCAAATTTCCATTATTTTATAAATAGTGGTTCCATTATTTTATTACTAGTTGTATCAATAGCCTTCCGTTAAATCTAGTTCTGACTAGGGAAAACGCCTTTTCAAAATCTGGTTATAACCGAGACTGTATACATACATATAGCATTATTTATGTTCAATACAGTTTATACTTATCAAATTCTAGGTTGGTCTCATAGTGGTAGTGGTTCATAATGATGGTCTCAATCACCCCCCTTTCGGCTTAGCACAAGGCAATCACATAACCCTGTACAAACATTACAATAAAAATTAGTATAAACATTCTACACGTAAACGTATGTTAGCTAGGTACACTGAAAGTGTTTGATGTTTATAAAAATAACCCTGTACAAAACTAAAAAAACAACTTTTACACAAAAGTATACATATTTATTTGCTTGCCTTGTTCTAAACTGAAAAGTGGAGAGGTCAAAAGTCATCTTTATGGACAACATTTAATATGGAGCCAACTCAGAACTCGAGAAAAGTGTGAAAAATAATATTAGCTGTCCCATGTAAAGTCGGAACCAAAAAAAAAAATCAGTCTATTTTTATTTTCGATTCCGACTTTATATGGGACTGCTGATTTATTTGCTCAAATTCCGGGTTAGCCCCATATTAAAAGTTGTTCATTACGATGGTCTTAATGAATTCCTTTTGGCTTAGTATAGGGCGAGCAAATAGCCCTGCAAATATTTAAATCATACTCAAAAGTTTAAATTCCTGAAATAGAATATTATTATTAAAAATATTGCAATTACGGAATTCGCAGTTTTGCTTGGATCACGCACGTCACGGTGTGACTGCCGCGCGCCACGCGAACTTGTCAATGTGTGCGTGTGACGCACACGCCGTTGGCGGGCCGCTCGATCGCGGTAAATACCTAATTTGCGCCGGCATCTTTCGTTCGGTGCAGTCTTAATCTTCATAGGTACTATTTACTTAAACTACAATAATTCCCATAGTTTAAGAACAACTAGCACCATCTGTGAGCTAGTTAAACTACATAGTATAGGCATTATGACTAGGTTTAAAATCATTATTATAATTAGTCCGTGAGTTAGATTTTAAAAAAATATTGGACACGTATTTTTTATTTAGTATATTTTCAATATGGTGCCCGAGTGAGCGGTTATTTCAATAGATATCTCAATAACGATCAACGAATGTCCAAAAATGTACAGAACCTTAATTGTAGATTGGAAAAAAGCAACAAAAAAGTATGAATCAAAATTTTCCTATCTCAACGGAGATCCAAGTAAAGTTATTGTCAGAACACTGAATTTTTCAAAATGGCGCAACCCTCATCCCTTTTTTCAAGATGGCGGAAAATGTACATAGGATATCTTGGTCGGCAATTTAAAGTTAAGCTTTTCTAGGCGTCTCGTGACTTACCCAAACAAAACGAAAGCCAAATTGGAGGCGAAGCAGTCAATATCGGTGGTCTTCCAAGCCCGGTCGGTGGGGAGTTGGTCTGCCGTCAGATGTCGCTCAGGTTTGTACAGCCCGAGGTGGCTGATTATCTTCAATATCGTGCCCGAGTGAGAGAAGAATAACACCGCTTTGGGGTCGTTTTTGTGACTGTAACATGAAGAATGATGGTCAAACTTTAAAGTGCCTGGATGCGTTAGCATTGCGTGCATGCCCTGAGCATTCATGCTCGCCATCGAAGGCTCCTTCGTGCGGTGGCGACGTGTGTCGGGTCGTTCTCCTCCCTCAAATATGGTCGAGAAGAGCGATGGCTGGCACATGCGTCACACTCGTGATCGGGTGCTGCATGCGGATCACCGGTTCGCTCGCGGCATTCACGCAATGCACTGAAACTACTAACTTAGACTAAGATTTAAACTAACCTCTCTCTATAGTACAGTGTGTAAGGGGGGGGGGGGGGGGGGGGGGGGGGTGGGCTATAAATCAAAATTTTCAATTTGTTCTGACAGTTCCGTTTTATTTTATAAAAACAAGCAAAAAGTACACGATGAAAGGAAAAAAAATATAGGCCTGGCGCGAATTGTCGGATTGCCTCAGAGAGCTAAAGCCGAATGGGCTTTGTTCCCGGTTTACAATAAAAGAATCAAAATTACAAAAAATTAAAAACAAAAGTTGAGACGTTTCTAAAGTAAAAAAATCTAGTCCAAAATGTATATTTCGACAGCTCGGATCATTTCCCATCGATTGGCATTGAAAACAAAAATAATAATAAACGGGCGACAAAAAAAATATAAATGGGCGACAAAAATTTTAGTGGGCACGGTTGTATTAACAAACGGCCTCGATGGCTCCGGAAAGGTTAAAAACACTAATTTAGAAGTTTAAACTGCCGTCCGATTGATAAATGGTCCGAGAACTGGCAATTCGAAAAAAAAAACACTAAAAAGGCGGCGGAACACTTTTAAGTTATCATACACCAAGTTGTAGAAACTATTCATAAAGAAACATTATAATAAAACTATTCAAGACAACGCAATTAAGTACAAGCCGCTACAAATTAATCAGATATCTAAACAGGGTAATCTCATCAAAATGGTTTTCCTAGAAGAGGAATTCTCAGACGTTCACAATACAATCAGACTACAATATCAAATAACACCAATATAGTTGCATAAATCCAGATTTAAATTGGATTTAATTTAAGTTACACGCTATCACCACTCAATCAGACAAGAACATTAAATATTAATACTGCGAGGTGAAATATTAATATTTACATTAGGTATAAAGTAAAGTAACTTACTCCGTTGATACTAAATTACATTACCCGACTCATTCCGGGAAAAGGAATCCTAGGATCCCTTCTCGTACAATCAATTTACAGTCTCGGAATGACTCGCTAAAGTTTAGACACACACAGTACACATCGCTTAAACACTTATACTATGGTTGAAGCTTCAGACCCGGTACAGAAACAGGATAGACGTTTTATATCAGCTATAACATTTCAAAGCGATGCCATAAAAAGCCCAGAAGGGGAGTGATTGAATACAAAAATACAAAATACAAAAATATTTATTTACCATAAAATATGTACAGATCCAGATTAACAATAGTCCCCGCACTAGGGCTAGCCTGTATCGCGGGAAACTGAGGCCGATTACTTGAATATGGTAGAGAACTTGTACTATTAATTTAGACTACGCGATTACAAATTTCATGATCAACGAAAGGTAACACAGCGAAATATGTGTGTGTGTGTGTGTGTGTGTGTGTGTGTGTGTGTGTGTGTGTGTGTGAGTGTGTATGTGCGTGTGGGCAGTTTCAGTTTCAGGTGAAGGTCATGTTTCTGTTAAATTTTAATTTTAATTCATTTATTTTAGCCAGTTAGTATTTTCTAAAATTATTTTAAGTATGAATGATAAACAAAGATTCAGTAGCATCGTAATCAAGTGTGAGTAGCCATTTCTTCACCAGCTCTTTAGCGCCATAAAATGAACTACCGCTTAGATTACAAGACTTAATTACGCGTTTATATAGAAACGGAAGCACGAAATTACTAAAACGTCTTGCAAACACGGACTTAACACGGGGAACTTTTACATCAGGTCTCCGCTTTTTGCTTATGGAGTTGTCCCATGAGGCTTGACTAGCGACTTTATGATGTGTGAGTACCGCTTTTTGTACAAATAGTTTACGGACTGTTAGTACCTGCGCTTCCTCGTAGAGAGTACTGGTTGGGTATCTATAAGGCTTTCGAAACATTACTTTAAGGACCGCTCTCTGGGCTCTTTCAATCTTTATCATGAAAGTTTTTGCAAAGGTTGAAGGTAGGTTGAGATGTTTCACCGTTGTGCGTGGCAGCCCCAGTTTGCAGGTACACCTTGGTTGGTTTGGATTGAAGTTAAGGGATAAAAAAAAAAACGACAGGCACCGATTCGTAAGTCGGCCCAGTCGCAGCGTGCAGAGCAGAAAATTCTCTTTTGAAAAATATGAAAAGATTACATACTTCAGGAGGGCGAAGGTAGGTACTTAAGCTTGCCGGGCAGGTCTTGGCGGTACTGTCAGAACGTTCTGCGAGTGCGGCACGTGCCTACGCCGGTTGCCGCATCACATCACCGGACCAAATCACCGGGTCAAATCACCTCCCGCTTTATCAGGAGGATTTGAGCGATGGCGGCCTCAGCTCCGTACACGGCAGTAAGGTCCTACAACAAGAATCGGTCATCAGCATTTGCGATGAGAAACCACGGTTGAACAACCACTCCAATTCTCACTCGCTTACCGATATGGAACTTCTTTTTGCGTCGACACGACACCCAACTTCTCAGCTTGAAGCCCCTTCTTCGACAACTCACGCGACGGCGAGTCACTTTTCACGCAACTCCCCTCAAATGGCGGCTTTTCCGGGTTAACCAGAGGTCATCGGCTTCATAGAATTGGCAATAGATCCTGTTTGTTTATGGTCCAAAACCATAATAAAACCAAAAAAGCTCCCCTCATACTGCCAGCCAAACGTCAAACCCACAACCTAATCGATCGTTTGATGGTCGACCACAGACAATTTAACTTGGCAACACCATAATAAAAAAAAACTCGCGAACGTCAAAGTCAGAGAAGTGTCACCGCTTGTGTCAGCCCATACAAATACGATATAAATGGATTTGTACAAACAGTGATGAAACAATGTTTTTTAGAATGTTTTAGTGTATTAAATGCAACAACCAGTTTACAAACTGCGGAGGAATAAAACAAAACCATGTGAATGGGTCCACAGATTCAATCAAGGGACTCCGTCTGCGACAAGTAAGTTTCGTTACATGAACAACAAAAAAAAGTGTTACAAGTGGCATTATTTAAAATGTAACTACTTAACAAAGAGCACAGACCCTAGAGTCTGTGGGTCAAAAATTTAAAAATATAAAAAATAACTTTAAAGTGCCGTTGTAACCCCAGACGAAATGTCATTAAGTTATGGCAAGTGATTTAAATTAGAACGGGACGTGCAAGGGACGGGCTCATGGATGGGGCCTGAACGGGGCCCGTACGAAGCCCGGACGACGCACTTTTCATACATTTTGTGTTGTGGCCTGGACGACCTCCTACGACGAACTACTAATATAAATCATCCCTAAAATTGTACATTATGACCTATCTATAATTATTTTCTGTGACGAAACTCGCCATAAACTATTTTTTTCTTGGGAGACAGATAATGAAAAAAAAGAGCAAGTGGAGTCCCTCCGCGCGGAAGAAGTGAAACTTCGACGCAACATTTCTTTCATACCCCCTCCGTGGTAGCGTTAAACGTTTAACGCATCCTTAATGGAAGTCGCATTACAAGTTTCACTTCAAAAAAAGAAATGAAATATACCGGGTAGAGCTCAGAATAATGACAATTTAAATATGAAATTTAAAAGGTGTTAGAAAAAGATGCACATACTTACACCCTTACGTAATTTCGAAGGGTTTTATAAACTAGATTGACTAGCTATCTCGGCTGTCCACATTCAAAAAGGTAATAAGTAGGAAGGTAAAATTATCAGAGATTTGAACCTTCTGCTGGAACTACAGGGTTCATATTTCCGATCATATCGCAAAAGACAAAGTGAAACCAAATTTTAACCATTTTGACATTCTAACTTGTGATTTTGACGTATGCCGACAGACAATGCGTTTTTTTTTTTGTTCACACTCACTCTCGCGTATGCTGTATAAACCAGATATGAATAAGACAGCTGTAACGTATTTTTTATTTGAGTAAAATTTAGTAAGCAATACTTCTATTACTTGTCATTCTTCTGAGGGGTAGAGTAACACTCGACCGAGATCGAGAAAAAAACAGCTGTTTTATACATTTTGTCGATTCCGCGCTACAATTTTGTGTGGGGCAGCTGAATTTTTTTCTCGAATTCCGGGATGGCCCTATAGCAAAAGATGTTCATAAATTGTGGTCTGAATCACTTCCATTCTCTGGTCTTGTTAATTATTATTTCTTGGTGTGAGCGTTTATCTATCAGTCTGACTGGTAGTAGCAGGAATACACTGGAGTTAGGCAATGTTTGGAGATAATTTACAAGGCAGATTGGCCATGCGTTTTAAGTAGGTAGTTACCTCAAGTTTTCAAACATGTTTTTGATAGACATGCAGGCCTGGCGGTATGTCAGCTCTAGCCCATAGCCGTTCGCCCAGTAATCTTTCAGGTCGTAATAGTATTCCAGCACCTGAAACCAATTAAAATAAATATCTAAGCAACAGTTACACTAGACCTTTGAAGAAAATATACTTTCTATCAATTAATAATTCTAATTCAAAACATCTTGCTGAAATTAATTTTATAACTCACACCCTTTGAGCAAATATCTATAATGTATATTATATATATTTATAACTATTTATTTCTAAAGTATCTAATAATATATTTTTGTCAATAACATTATAATTTGTCACAATAATAATTTAAAATTATGTCGAACTTAATAACTAGGTAAAACGAAATTAATAACATTGTAAACATCGTAACAGGAATAAAATAAATTGACTTTACTATGCGTCACAATGCGGTCCGTCGCGAGCCATCGCGCCCCCAAATGTTCCCATCAAACTGGCTGCATTGCGATTGCCAGTGTAGGGGTGGTAATGTGGCGTAATATGAGTATGTCGACTTTAATACACGAGTCCCAAAAGTGTTAATAGCATTTACCTGTGCACTTTCTTTGTCAAACATAGAGCACCACGGCGATATGTGATGCTTTGTCCACGCAGTTTCAAACCCACATGTCAGGTACATAAGTTTGAGTTGCTCTGAAAATTAATAATAAGTTAAAATTAATAAGGTTTGTTATACTTTATAAAGCAAAGTGAAGGAGATAGCAACTAGCAGATAATGAGAGGTTTGAAAAGGAAAAAAAAAGAAGTGTTTGGTAGGAACTACACTAAGATCTATAACGACGCGTAATGAGAACCAAGACTAAACAAGACAACCTACATTTTTGTCATAGGAAGGTCTAATAGCCAAGACACAGGTTTCACCTAGTTGGGTGATTAATGCAAAACTGTTTTTTGTAATGTACTTATAGTGAAATAAATTATTTTAATTTTGGAGATAGGTACGAAATATACAAAAAAAGTGTTAAGTATACATAATTTATATAATAGAAATCCGGACTCACAAAAATTAACGGTAGCTGTAGCCGCTATGCACCCGACCGATGAAATGAATGCTCACGCGAGTTTCAATAAAGTAAATAATACGCCAAGTGCGAGTCGGACTCGCGCACAACGGGTTCCGCACCGTATGGAAGGCCCCCTTCATATATTTTATTCTAATTTATTATTTATTTTTAAAAGGAATATACCACTTAATATTTTAATCATCTTCCTGTTGCCGTCATTAATATCGAGCAAAAAAATCACGCTACTTGTATGGGATTTTATTTAACTATTTATTTTTTCAGTGAATATTTATCTAAATATTCTGTGAATATTTCAAGCATCCACCTCTCACCGTTATTGATATCGAGCGAAAAATGGTTAAAAATTCAGGTTTGTTGTATGGGAGCCACCTTTTCAAATTTTTTTCTGTTTCTAGTATTTGTCGTTATAGCGGCAACAGAAATACATCATCTGTTAAAATTTCAACGTTAATAGCTATCACCGTTCATGAGATACAGCCTGGTGACAGCCAGACAGACGGACGGACAGCGGAGTCTTAGTAATAGGGTTCCTTTTTTACCCTTTGGGTACGGACCCTAAAAATGAGTTTTGTGCATTTGTGGGATAATGGGCACGTATATTGTGTTGGCAACCCTGATTCGAGATCCAAACTAACTAATTTCAACGCAGGCTTTGACTGTGAAGCCCAGTGAAGCGCAAGCTGCACCTATATCCTACTTGCATTGGTTTTCATTTATGTTGGAGCCATTGAATTTTTCGAAGTAGTGTTAAAAGCCGAATCAAACTTAAGTTTCTTAGCGGTTGTGATGTTAGCCACAAGCAGCGAATAACCCAATCCTGACTGAAGCTTACTTAACAGCTGTGCGAGGATTGGGTTATCCGCTATTATTTAGTTTTGTATTATTGTTATTATTATGTCTCGAGCATCGACGTAAGTAAGGTAGCGTGTTTATCGGATACACTTCGGAGAGTGCGCTCAGGAGTTGCACAATCTGGTCCCACCTACCCCTTTCTTCTATCGTACGGCTAGACAGACGCGACCAAAGCGCCACCCTTTTATGGTGGACATTCCGCGTGTTAGAACCAAGCGTTTCGAATCCTCATTCCTCATACGAACAGCCAGAATGTGGAACGCTTTGCCTGGGTCTGTCTTCCCGCTAAAGTACGACGTGGGTGTCTTCAAATCCCGAGTAAATAGGTATCTTTTAGGTAAGCTTGCTACATCCGAGACCGCATATCTGCTCAACATCAGGCAGTATGTAGTCAAACGCAAACCTATATGGAGTAAAAAAAAAAATCCGCAGCTTGTAGCTACTGTAATAAAATATATCCACCAAGGAGTTTAATTCGGTCTATAGCCACGACAATTTTTTCTCTACAAAATATTTTGTTTGTCTTGTTTTCCCTTCACAAAGAATCGAAGAACTTTTGTAACACCACGCGTTCTATGCCAATATCTATGGCATGATGACTGGGTAAAGATATCATTATTATAATTAGTCCGCTAGTTAGATTACTACCAAATATTGGACACGTATTTTTTCTTTTGTCAATCAAACAATAAATGACAAAGATAAACCTTGTCAAAGTTTGGGAGTGGGGGCTAGTGACGTCACTAGTACGACAAAGTCTGTACCTACATTTGAATTGCACTCCTATCGTCACGCGGAACTTTAACGGGCCGATTTAGCCCGTGACGTTCGTCAAAAGAAATAATCGGCCAAGTGCGAGTCAGACTCGCGCACAAAGGGTTCCGTGCCGTATGGGAGCCCCATTCCTCTTGCCGTTATTAATAGCGAGCAAAAAACTCCTAAAAATCACGTTTGTTGTATGGGAGCCCCCCTTAAATACTTATTTTATTCTGTTTTTAGTATTTAAGAATATTTATTTTATTTAGCACTAGCAGCGCCCCGCGGTTTTACCCGCGTTGTGCCCGTTCCCGTGGGAATTTCGGGAATTTTTATACATATAAACCTTCCTCTTGAATCACTCTATCCATTAAAAAAAACCGCATCAAAATCCGTTGCGTAGTTTTAAAGATTTAAGCATACAGACAAACAAACGAAAATAGCGACTTTATTTTATACTATGTAAGGATAATAACATTTGACAAAAACATGCACAAAAGAAGGAGATAACTTTTGGACATAACTTTTGTTGTAATTTTACATTACATTATTTACATTATTTTACATACTTAACAAAAACTTGTAGTCCATCTGTTTTCCGGCGTGAAATACCAAAATAGTCTTTTGTCTTTGTCTTTGCGGTACTAGTGGGCCCCGAACTAGGCTAGGCCTGTATATTTGTTGTTATAGCGGCAACAGAAATATATCATCTGAAAATTTCAGCTGCCTATCTATAATGGTTCATGAGATACAGCCCGGTGACAGACAGACAGACAGACGGACATCGAAGTCTTAGTAATAGGGTCCCGTTTTTACCCTTTGGGTACGGAACCCTAAAAATACGTGTCCAATATTTTTTTTCAGTCTATCTGATGGACTAATTATATTTTTTTTTAGTCATCATGCCTATTCTGGTCATTAATGTCATAAATTACTTATTATGAAGGCTACATTTTAGCTAATTATACACAACATCATTACTTAATTAATTTTCAACCCATACATGAAGATGATTTGCAGCAAATAGCAAAGCAAGCTTTACAGTGAGAGCAGTTCTGCTTATTTGACACTACAAACCCAAATTGAGAGCTTTAGACAAGCCAAGTCTTTGAGACATGGTCTGCAGCGTGTCATTCATATGTCGGCTAATTTCAAACGCTCTGAACTCCTTGTAAGTGTCGGGATTTCTCTTAACTTGCTTTAGCCACTTGTCACAGTGTTTGTAAAACTGGAAAAATCGCAACTTAGTATAGAATAAGCTGGATAGGTTAAAAAACTGAACGATGTCGTGACGAAAACATAAAGGGCCCCACTGACCATCACGCCAAATGGATGACATCCATTCGATGTTGAGTTTGCGACTTCGTCGTTAGAAATGGCGACTTTTCATTGGTTTAGCGAGCGCTTTAGCGTCAAAAATAGTTTAGCAACTTGTCTGATTACCTTTAAACTAAATCATCTGTGGATTTATCTCTCTTATTCTTCTTTTCAGCCATAGGACGTTCACTGCTGGACATTGGGCTCCCCTAACGATCTCCAATAAGACCTGTTGGTAGCTGCTTGCATCCATTGATTTATCTATATGTACATCGTATTTCTGGTTACCTATATTATTAAACAATGTTTTTTGTAAAAAATTAAGTATACACTAAATTGGCAACATTATCCACATTCATTTGGATGTCATCCATTTGGCGTGATGGTCAGTGGGGCGCTTTATATAGTGCAGACGTTGAACATATCAGCTTTAGTTTAAATGGCGTAATATTTTTCTCGAATTCCGGATTGCCCCATAGTAAAAGTTGTTCCTAATGATGGTCTTAATCACTCCCATTCAACTTAGTACAAGGTAAGCACCGAAAATACTTATAGAAGTTATAGATAAAGCCTCGGATGTCTCAGTTTCAAATTAATTAGATAAGTTGCTAAACTAAACTTATTTTTTTTGTGTTGTTCAATTTTACGCCAAGGCCGAGCAAAGTCGTAATTTCTAGTCACAGTAACTAAAATTGCAATATTGAATGGATGCATTCTATTCGGAAGCATCATCAGCTTTAAATACCTTCAATGTATTATGTCTTCGCCACGACCATTCGTCATAAATAGAAACCGGATTATATGCAACTTAAAAATCTTGTTATAAGCATGCAAATATGCACGAAGATTTGCAGAATTAGATAGAATATGCTACTACCGCTGAGAATGGCGTAAATATGCAAATGCATATGCAAACATACAAATGCATATAATACGGTCTCTAGTCATAAACAAAGATATTATCATTGATAAAACTCATAAATAAGTAGTTATCCAGGTTTATCTCTAGACCACGGAAATATTCTAGGATTTCATTGTACCTACTCATCACAATGGTCAACTTTCACTTATGGACCAATGACGAAATCAGCATACATTTTGTTGGAGGTTAGACCAATTGATTTTTTTCGCGATTTCAATGATGGGCCCATAGTTGGTCATTATAATAAGTTGGGGTCGGAATAGGTAGTTCAATTTTAAGTATTTGTAATTTTGTGATATCAATAATATGGATATGCCTCCCAGGGGTCTCATTATTTTCAGATATTGTAAATTTTAAGTCGAACTATGAAAATAGTACATATTTCATTTTCTGTCAGATAGAGCTTATAAAATTGTCAACTAAAATTTTGAATAAAATGTGAAGAAATAATTAAATAGTACAAACGAACAGCAGAAACATGGACTAGCTTTAAAACCAAAAAACCTAGGTACTTTAAAAACTAAATTTTAGTTAAAATATGCTTTTAGAAATCATTTACTGTGAAGTAACAGCCGGTGTTCCCGGGAATTTAGGTCTTATCCATTTTATCCTTATGTTGACTTTCTTTCTGCAAGTACGTAATATTGAATTACCTATTCAGTCCCCTAATGACAAGTATATTGATATCCCGGAATCTAGATAAACACGGTATATTAACATTTTAATAAAGTAAAACAGGTGTTACTCACGCACAATTTTAGTAGAAAACTGCTACTATAGTTTCAATCGCATTTGGCGATCTTTCTCAAGGTTGCAGTGCTAGCACGCGGGCTCGTCTCGCATAGCAACCTTGAGAAAGATCGCCAAATGCGATTGAAACTATAGTAGCAGTTTTCTACTAAAATTGTGCGTGAGTAACACCTGTTTTACTTAATTAAAATGTGCGAAAACTACGGTATAATAAATGCATAAAATAATATTTACTCGCAAGACTGTATCAACTTTAGAAGCGGGGGCGAATATGATATCCTTGGCGTCTTTCTGACTAAACAGTCCTCTTGCAAAATGCCTGGCACTCTGCTGGGTCCTCTTTGTTGCTGTGTAACGAAACTGAAAATATAAAAAAAAGTTTGTCATGTACCATACATTATGGAAATACAGATTTGTGATCATTACGTACAACACTCAGACATAATAATTATGTGTTAAGCTGGACACACACGGTTTTTGAACTGATCAGTTAATCTCAGATAAATACAGCAATGTTATACAGGGTAGAGAACTGACGCTGATATTAATGAAATCAAATCTTTGGACTTCTATTTTAAACCCTTCAATTTATTTTGAATTTAATAAATAAATGTAATTACTTATGTATTTCAAATTTTCTAATATATTTTTTTTAGCAAAACATAGTCAAAGTACCTCTCATAGCCATATAGTCTAATGTCAAAATACCATGAATGAGCTCCTTATACAGCATGATGCCTAATTATTTCCTTTTTTATTATTATTTAGTGTTTGAGAATTTTATGAAGATGACATGCCAGAGAAAGGAGTTGATGATGATATGACGTATGATAGAGTGGAGAGGCGAAAGGAAACGTGCTGTGCCGACCCCACCTAGTGGGATAAGGGTAGGATGATGATGATGATGAGTTTGTTGGAGAATTTTGTTTTATCAATTTAACGATATTTTTTTTACTACTTGTAGGTCAAATTAATGTCGGCGTCAGCTCTCCACCCTGTATATCGACCCCAATTTGTTGGTTATCTACGCCGATATACCTACAGGTGGCTGGTTGGACCCAACCACTGCCAACCAGTATTAAATAAAACAGTATTGAACCCATAGTATGTTCATAAAGTTGAGTTGAATTAAATAATGAGTTATAATGGTGAATTTATTTACTATACGAATAATATTTGTATTACTAGCTGATTACCCTTCGTGGGTAGGCCTACGACCTGCAGTGGGCTATTAAAAAGGCTGTTACAGTACAGTAGCTGACCCGGCGAACTTCGTTTCACGCAATATAATTATAGCTTATGTGTTATTCTGATGTATAAGCATTTACTATTGAAAAGTTTCATCTCAATCCATTCAGTAGTTTTTGTGTGAAATAGGAACAAACATTCATACATACAAACTTTCGCGTTTATAATATTAGTATGATTTAGCTGTAATAAATTACACTTTGTATTTTATTGCCTCTTACCAGATAAGTCTTGTTGCTGTATTTATTTCTAAAAATACTAGGAAATCGTTTCTTCATTCTCTCTGCCAGTACAGCTATTTCTTTCTCTCCTTCTTGTGTGAGAGACATGTCTTCATCACTTTCTGCATTAACAAACCAATCTTCAAGACTTGCTAAGCAGTCTTTAGTTAGGTTTCCTAAAAGAAATAAACAGAAATATTAAAACTACTCGTTTTTAATCTGTAAAAACTTATTCTTTGTTTATTTATCATAATTTCATATACTTTATTATATTACATTCTTAGTTCACTACTCCATATATTTTAGAGTATTTTTTTTAATTCGTATAGATTTGACTACATACCTACTGTCTGATGTTAGCAGATATGCGGTCTAGGTTGTAGCATGCTTTCCTAGCAGATATACTCGGGATATTGTTTGATTGATATTTGATTTATAAAAAGTATCAGAACTATAGTATATAAATTTATTATCACTACATAGTATAAAACAAAGTCGCTTCCCTGTCTGTTTGTCCCTATGTATGCTTAAATCTTTAAAACTACGCAAAGGATTTTGATGCCTTTTTTTTTTTTAATAGGTAGAGTGATTCAAGAAGAAGGTTTTTATGTATAATACACCTGTGCGAAGCCGGGACGGGTCGCTAGTAATTTATAAAGTTCAATTTATTTAAAACTAATAAGTGCAGGAAATAAGCTTGTAAAGATTTTGGTATGGATGGAGAGAGAATGATGTCTCTTTCTCACAAAGCCTAACGGGGGACAGACTGGAATAATTCCTATGGCGGATAAATGTATGACGCTTACAGACTTGTGACATCAGTCTTGTATAGTGCACTCTTTGTCTAGCATGAATCTAAGATGCCTTAAATGTCTTTATTTTTAAACATGTTTTATTCTTGTTTTTGTTGTTGAGCTCTATTTAAGTTAGCTGTTGCATGAGGACATAAAAATAATATATTCGAATAGTCTATATATACCAAGCAACTATCCTATTCTAAGCATCTAAGTTCTTACCGTTGGGCAATGGGCAAGTATCGAGGACTGCAGACAGATGAAGGAGGCATTCCCGGAGTTCATCCGCGATTCTCCCGTCGGCTGCTAAACCTTACTCGTGACAAACTCCGGCGAGTCGTTGAAGTAGTCACCGGACACTGCTCTCTTACAAGCACCTATTTACTATTCGTGTTACAGACAGCCCTCTATGCAGAGGATGCATGGAGGTAGACGAAACGGCCGCGCATATGCTTCTAGAATGCAACAGCGTGGCGGAACAACAAACAAACATTCTTGGTTCACCGAGGACGCTCCGGGAGGCCTGCGCCGGCGTCAGCGAGCTGCTGGCCTTCCTCGGGGACATAGGGTGGCTCAACTAGGCACCTGACTCATGCACAAAGGGCTGCCCTCTTCTGCAGCCTGAGCGCGGCAAAAAACCCGCGCGTCAGGGTTCTTACCGTTGCCAAGTTTGTGCTGCAATAGAATTTCGTATTTCAAGTCTTTAAGTGTAGTTTCCATTTTTTTAACAAGTTCAGGTTTAGGGTATCTTGTGCCATGACGTATCATCATCCAAATTTTTTTAGGCTTGCAACCTGTAAATAAGTTGGATTTTATAAAAACCAAATCAAATCAAATCAAAATCAAATCAAAATTTGTTTATTTGTCAGAATATTGTCTTATCTAACCTAAAGGCAGTTCTGTTTTTTATGTGTTTATAATTTGTATTTTGTGTCACCAACCCTTCTAGCATCTACCTGAGCCAACCCAGCTATGTTCTATAGTAGGGCTATTTTATCACAGATATAATATCTTTCTGTGCACAACAACTATCACTCTAAAACTATCTCAAATACATAAAGGTACTCCACAAAAGTTGTGGTGGTCTAGTGGTAATGACACCCGCCTTACAATCGTGAGGTCATGTGTTTAAATCCTGTTCCCTTACCAATGAGTTCTTAAGAAGTTATGTACGAAATTTCACACCACTGGCTTTTCGGTGAAGGAAACATCGTGAGGTAACCTACATACGTCCATAGAAGAAATTTGATGGTGTATGTGAATTCAACCAACCCAAGCTAGGCCAGTGTGGTGGATATGGCCCAATCACCTTTCATAGGTAGGCCTACGTCCAGCAATGGACTACTAAACATGCTGGAACAGGTCGCAGCATTTATGTGGAGCATAAGTATGGAGGGGTAGCTGCGCATGAGTTTAGTATGGCTGTCAATATGCGCAGCCATCCTCTACAGTACCCTAAGCGCTAGACTTACAAGCCGCTACTTGTACAGTACAGTAATCCAAAAAACACCTACAGTATTAATTTTATTCCTGGCAGATTCATGAGGGTAATGTCATAGGTTATGTCAGGTATGGAAAGGATATCAATAGAAGTTTGACTGAGATACATACCAGGATACTCAACGACAGCATCGTACTTATTAGATTTGAATCTATAAGGCGTTCGCACTCCAAGATGATCGAATATTTCAGGAAACTGGGTAGCTGTACTAAGATGGAAGAACAAGACAAGCAGAGCGTAATCAAGGTACAAATTCATTTTTTACTGAAGGCTGATTCACAATAGCTGATGATTGGCTACTGAGCATCTAGATATTTGTTTTATTTGAATTCTGAGCTCACAAACTCACGACAATTCAATGTAGATTCTTCTTATTAGATTTCTGTGGGGATATTTTACATTTTCGACACTGCTACGTGATTAGGTACATAGATCAACAATCAAAGGCAGAGAAGTTACGAAGTTTAGTAATAATCACTGGAATTTATTTATTTAAGATTTACGAAGGTACCACATGTTTTTTATTTTATGATAATTCCACAAACTAAAGGATACTACGTATCAGACGACCGACTGCCGAAGATTTTTTTAGGCCGTAACGTTATCTGTGGTGTGACAATAGAACTTCGCCCGCCGCATACTTCACCCCTCGGCCAACAATGCCATACATACTATTACTTATTCTGTGATATCAAAAGGTATAGCTATGTATGTATAGGTACTAATAGTTATAAATCTATCTATAAGTATAGGTTTCTATACATTTGTATTTCTACTTAATATTTTGAGAAAATGAAAATACTACAGGTGAAAATGAAACGAAATTCACTACTATTTCGCACTGCACTTTATTATTTCCTAGATGTACAAAAAAAAAAACTGTATTGATGATTTTTCATCCAATTTATGTAGATGAGCCGGTCATCTCGAAACACGTTGAATTATCTTGAAGTAAGTGACTGAAGACACTAGACATACACACACAGGAAGAAGATTAATCGAGGATGGCGATATACATGGCTTTTCGAAGTTTTCATGGCGTAAAACTATTGTTTATTAATATTTTCCGTAAAACAACAAGAGAAAAAATGGCGGATGGCGAGGGAGATTTTTTTCTTTTGCGCAGCCTATATTACTTACTATTACTATCTCATTCACGCATCACACTATTTCTCTCTTTCATTCTTACATGTCATAACGTCCATCCGTCACTGTCTCACAATTCATGATGCACGGCGGGTGACCTTTGACCACGAAGTTTTAGGTAAAGGTGGAGAGTGCATTCCTAATACCTTTAATACCCGAAAATTGGTAATTTTAATTTCAAAGTTTTGAGTTTATCAATTTCATCCAACCCCTAACTATGATTTATATGAATTTATGATTTATATGAACTATGATTTATACAAATGATTTGTTTTTTTTTTGTAAATAATTGTAAATTATGTGTGTTTGTTAATAAACTATTATAATTTGAATTACATTGTTTTTGACTACCTTTTTATGGTTCCGTACCCAAAGGGTAAAAACGGTACCCTATTACTAAGGCTCTGCTGCGCGCTGTCGAATTACATATGCCATCAATAACAGGCGCAGTATTTCATCATAAAGCATATAAATCCAGAGCGTAGCTAGTTGTACACATTTATTGACTTGCAAGATTGCATTCTTACACATTTATTGAAGAATTCGTTTTTGTATATCTGCGATGCCCCATAGAACAAGGTCCTTAAGTTTACTTTGTATTGTTCATTTACCAATTGTGTATTTTCATATAATGGTTTACTCAACATTGTGATTAATATCTGTGCGTCCTAAATTTAGACAACAATGTAGGGTTACCCTATTAGAAAGATATCTGACCACAGATGAGTGAGATAGCAATATGTAGGTATTTGACTCAAATAGGTAATAGGAGTGCACTCTCCACCTTTACCTAAAACTTCATGCCTATGACGTCACAGCTTTGACGAATGAACCTTGGAATATCATACTTATTGTTCATTCATTCTGAAGGAAAATCTAGTCGTTACAGTTCGCCTTACGGCGAGTTTTTTTTATAGGCGAGTGAGCCGGGAGATCCACAGATCACTAGATTCTATTATATCCTGAGATTATATCTATCTACACGTGGTATTTTAATTAAGTATGCGATGAGGGCGATGCGATGACATTTGTTTTGTAAACACCATTTTTTTAATGATCTTTGTTCATTGTGTCAATCCATGGAAACTAAATTTTTCCGGTTAGGAAAATCCACAGAACAGCAGCTGTGGGAAAATCATATTGCGTTGTATTACTGTCACCCATTTTTATCAAAATTACATTTATTTTGAGAAACAGGTGATTCTTTAAATACTGGTGATAGTTAATTGACTGTGTGACGATGAATCTTCTCCCCCGGAAAAGTAGATAGTAAGGAAGGTGCGGGAAGGTGCGGGTGCGGGCGCAAATTATGAAATACTGTACCCTTTAGTGGCCCAATTTCTATGCATATTTGCAATATCTCCTTAGTACTTAATTAGTTAGAATCACAAAGCTTACATTTTTTAAATTCTGTTATTGGTCAAACACTAGGCCGCAGCCGCGCCCGCTCTTATCTGAGGGATGCTTGCACAACATTGAGAAGATAATAGTAAAATATAAGCTGCGAGAGCTGTAAAGATTTAGTTTCCAACTAAAACTTTTAAAAAAAGTTATCCAGACTCCGCAAGTCCGCAGTTCCGCACTAGTGCCACTAGATTTCTGTGGCGCCACCACTGATTGTCACTGATAAAAAACAGCTGCCCACAAATAAATAAATAATCGGCCAAGTACGAGTCGGACTCGCGCATGGAGGGTTCCGTACTGTATGGGAGCCCCCCTTAAATATTTATTTAATTTTAATTTTATCATTTATTATTGAAGGGAATATAAAACTAAATATTCTATGAAAATTTCAAGCATCTACCTGGTACCATTATTAATATAGAGCGAAAAACGTCTAAAAATTGAGGTTTGTTTAATGGGAGCCCCCCTTAAATATTTATTTTATTTTGTTTTTAGTATTTGTTGTTATAGCGGCAACGGAAATACATCATCTGTGAAAATTTCAGCTGCCTAGCTATCATGGTTCATGAGATACAGCCCGGTGACAGACAGACGGACATCGAAGTCTTAGTAATAGGGTCCCGTTTTTCCCTTTGGGTACGGAACCCTAAAAATGGAACTTATAGGCCGCATCGCAACATATAGGCCGAATCATAGAAGTCGGCGGATGTGAAGTCAGCTGAACACGCTGCGCGAAATTCACTCAACCCGCAGCTTTATCCGAGCTTCAGTCTGCTTTGGATATTGTAGCTAACTTCACATACGCTGACTTGTATAAAATAAAAAATTAGCGGACATCCTACACACGGGCTCTGACCGCAAACTAAGAAAAGCTTGTGATATAGCTGCCAGAGACTGATAAACTACTTATACATCACCCAGACACAAAGCAAACACCTATGTTCATTACATAAATACTTGCCCTGGGTGGGGATCGAACCCACACTCTTTGACCCAGAAGTTAGGGTCACTAACCACTAAGCCAATGAGGCACCAAGGCAGATGATTCGGCCTATACAATCTTTTTAGTAATTTTACCTCTGACATTTGTCTCTGTGTCTGTTTCTAACCTGTAATAGAGTCAGCAAAAAATGTCAAAAGTAAAATTACTGAATCTACCGTCGGACTTAGTGGTAGTGTGGAGTCTACATATTACGTATATCTAAGTGTACCTACAATAGTTTATACCGTTTAGATCAAAATAAAATACATAACAACATAATCAAATTGTTTTATTAATAAAAAACATTTTCAGTAAGTAAATAATAACATATAGTCTGACCGTTTAACTGAGACCTCGCCTGCGCGGTACAGGGGCGCCGGGGGAGACGACACAGGGGACTGAGACAGGCGCGGGCAGCGGGTCCCCGGCGCCCGCACCTGTCTCAATCCCCCGTTGTCGTCTACCCCCGCGCCCCTGTACCCGCGGAGGCGAGGTCTCAGTTAAACGGTCAGACTATAGTGGCATACATTGTTACATACATTTAAATTACCATAAACTAAAACCAACAGAACTACTGCAATATTCTCCTCAATTTACATGTGTGGAGAATGACATCAAACTTAGCCACTGTTGGTTAAAGAATAAGAAAAAGTTAATCAAAATGAAGCAACTACATATTACTTTATTCCACTTGCAATAATATATTGGACAGCTGAAGGGTAGCTTTCAATGTAAATGGTTTGTTCAAGCTTTCTACATTAAAAGTTTCAGTTGCAAACTGTTCGGTTTCTGGACTTTCATGTAAGGTGAAGCTTATATCCTTTGCATTTCCTGCATCAATAGTCTGAATATTATGTGAATAAGGTGGTGATCCTTCTTTGAATATCTGTACTGTTTGATCCAAATACTTCAAGTACACATCTTTTGCCAAGAACTCGACCTCAGCATTCATGTCTTTTAATGATAACTCTGGCATGTCTATTAATAAACCAGCTTCTTTAGCGCAGCCTACAGCTATGACTTCATCAGGATTTATCCCAGACAGCACCTCAGCTTTAGGAATTAAGCCCGCTATAGCAGATTGTAGCTTGGGAATCTTCAAACTGCCCCCACAAAGAACAATTTTACTAATCTTCCCATCAAAATTCTCAATCAACTTCTGAGCTGGTTCAATATACGCTGATATTTTAGAAGAAATGATGTTTTCAAATCGTGCTCTGGATACATTTTGACTCCAATCTACACCGTCCAATAAGGACTCTATGAAAACATGGGCAGAGTTCAATGTTGACAAAACATGTTTGCAATTGTCTGCGTGGTTGAGCAATTTGGCCATTGCTCTCTTGCTTTCATGAGGATCCAATTTCCATTTTTGTTTAAACTCCTGAGCGATATAATCTGCTAGGTCTCTTGTTAGGCACTGGCCCCCTAGATCTGAGCGAGAAATGTTCTTTTCAATTGAAATAAACCCTGCAGAGACTTTGGCGATGGTGACATCACAAGTGGAGCCACCTAATCGATAGACTAAAACATTAGTATCTTCTGTCGACTCTTCAATGTTGTATGCAAGCAGTGCAGCGGCAGGTTCACTGATTACTTGTAGAACATCAAAACCAGCGAGCTCAGCACACTTTACCAAACGATCTCTACTTTCATTAGACCAGTGTAGCGGTGCAGCTAGCACAAGCTTTAAGTCACCATCACTTCGCATTGAATGGCTTGCAATGGTAAAAAGTTTGTCATATATTTTAGTAGCTATGTTGTTCGGGTTAGAATACACAGTGGTCTCACTAGTTTGGAATACATATTCAAGTTTCTCGTCATTTTGTATACGGCACGAGGAAGAAGCTTCGACGTAGGTTATATCTTCTTCATTGAAGGCACAGTTCATCAGTCGTTTATTGTGTTTTATGATTGACTTTGACGAGGCTTGCCCGGACTTCGCCGGAAGGCCTATTTCCCACTCAGTTCCATTAAGAGCTATGATAGCAGGTGTCACACGGTCACCGGCATCGTTGGCTATTACTTCTGGAGCTCCATTACTGAATGCAGCTAAGCAAGCAGAACTGTTACCTAAATGTATTCCATATGCCGCTGCCATAGTAAATGTGGCTATTAAATGTAGACGTCTGAGAAGAGAGGTTTGTAATTTATGCTGTCTTCAAAAAGTCACAAATTCCTTTAACACTAATTCAATCAATCAATCAATTCTTGATTTGTGGAACACTAATTAAAGTTGTCTATCACACAGAATTAAATTAAATTCTAACCTAAAAAACTCCATGTTAAAACTAGTTGTCAATGTCAACTTCTCATTGTCACCTTTCAAGATTGACTTTTTTTTTCTTTGGCGTCGTACTTCATGATCACTTCGTGATTTAATTAAATCAATAGACAATGTAGTTTTTTGAGACATTCGACTCGTTTGTGTGGAAACGGCATAATTTCAATTTACATTTTTTTCTAAGAAAGTCGTGTCGTGGAATTGTCGGGCTTATAATTTCTAGCGGGAAATTTAAAAAAAGAATGAAGTTAAAATTACAAAACATCTATCTTCAACAATGGTGCATCTACATATTTATTCAAGCACTTCAAGGAATAATAATTAATGGAAAGATGGATGATCAGAAATTGGAACAAAAAGAAACAACCGATGTTGTAGGAGTACGATTGCAAAATATTCTAAATAGCCTATCAAAATGTAAAATCGTGAGTACCTACTGATAGTCAACTGTTCTTCATTATCTAGAATCAAGACGTAGTAACTATGACATAGTTCAAATAATTTATTTTGTAGTTTGTAGTAGTTCTAGTTGTTAAGCTAACTTTTTCACTTTTCAGGACTTTGTAAATGAGAAAGAAGAGTGCAAGAAAATACGAGAAATAAACTCGAAACTAGAAATAGAATTAAAAGAAACTCGTGAACTAGAAAAGTCACATCGCTATCATTTGTTGTCTTCGAGAGAAATGATCGAAAATCTCCAAGAAACAGTTTCGCAGTTGGTCCACCTCAAACGCGATAGCAAAAAAATGAAAGACCAACTATTAGCTCGAGACAAAATTATAGCTTCTTTGGAGAAGGTACCTACCTACATAGAAAAATATTTATTGTAGTCGGTGCAGTATAGTAAGGCTGATTATGGTCAATGACCCAATTAGTTGTTTTTATTATACACAAAAAGTTACAAATAGTTATATTTCTGACTATGGAAATTAGCGTGGTTTTTGCACATTTTTACTAAAGTACTTACCTACTTATATCACTCGCATCGCATAGGGTGCTATGCGAGACGAGCCCACGTGCTTGTACTCCAACCTTGAAAAAGATCACCAAATGCGATCAAATCTATAGTAGCAGTTATACTAAAATGTGTTTTACTTTAATTAAAATTATATTTCTAAATATGCACACAGGATAAAGATAATTTGACACAGATACACAACGAAAATATAACAGAGTTGCGTAAAAACCACGAGCGCCATATTGATGAGTTGACAATTATCAACGAAAAGAAAAGTGAGTAATTTTATTGTCACTAAACTTTATCTACGGAAATAGTGTCATCATCATCATTGTCGTCATTTAATTTTCAGCTCTTTATGCTACACGTCATTTTTATGACTCGCCTTTGATTGGCCTAGCACACTTAGAGATGAGACAGGCTGAGGCATGTTTAAGTAATTCAATCTAAAGATTAGGTACATATAGGGCTTATTAAGCCCTGGGGAGCATTTTTTAACTTCGCACGATTTGGTCGTAACTTGTATGGATGGAGCATTCACAACTTCCATAGACAATAAAGAGTGTTTTCATACAGTATGTCAAATAAAGTAAAGGCAACGTAGATTTTTTTGGGTTTTGCACAGCTTTGTTCTTACTACTGGTAGTAGGATTGGTAGTATAGTGGGTGTACCGGTTGTGGCCACTGTGCCGGTTGTGGCCACTGTACCGGTTGTGGCCATTTCGTGTCAAAATTATTGCATTAATGATAATTATAAACAATGTAATACCATAAATATTGAAATGATTTTAATTTTATAGTGCATCCCACACTAGGTTTATCTCAAAGAGTTACTTTTGATGAATTTTTGAAATGTTTATCATAAAAAGTAACTCTTTGACCATAAATATTGTTTGTGTGAAACTAAATGTTTGAAAATTTCTTTAAAAATATTATTTTAACATAAAATTGTCTTATTAATCCTTAAAATTCAAAGTGGCCACAAATGATACTAAGATGGCCACAACCGGTGCGTCTACCCTAACTCTGGTAATAAACCTTAGCTACAAGCTGCAATAAACTCAATAAACGGACATCACAGCCACTAAGTTGGATGATTTGGCCTACACCTAAGTTATTCGTTTATGTAACGCTTCGATTAAATATACCGTATATATATACATACATATAGGTATATTTGATCGAAGATGTAACGCAATAGATTATTTTACGTTCATTAGATTTTATTTGGAAATTAATCAACTCCACCGTTCCACTAGCAAGCTCCAAAAAGCAGTTGAAAAGTATTGTATTTGATATTCGCTTACACAACGGAAGTCATTATTGACTTTATGAATACAGTCAAAAGTTAGGTACACAATTTCAATAATCCAATATTAACTCATTATATAATTGCTCTGTAGCATTTAACTGTTACATCAATTATTTATTTTTATGATGGTCAGATTTTTATGACTGTTTTCAGAAAGTGGTCTTGATACGACTTTTGCCGTATTATTTAACGTCTTTCAGGCCTAGTAGGAGCCCAAAATAAGGACAAATACGGCTTGCGGCTTTTAAAGCCGTACCTACATATATTCGTGCAATATATTGTTTTTGGCTTTTTTATCTTTCCCCATTCATTTTCACTAAAATACGGCTTTTTTGAGGTTAACATACGGCCACTCCAAAATTGACTAAGAACAACAACAACACAGCTTTCTTTTACTTAGTAAACTACAGGTCTGTAGCAGAACTGTAGTTTACTAAGTAAAAGAAAGCTCGCTTTGGAGTCGTAAGGACGTGGCTTAAATCCCGGTCTAGTACCTACCAATGAGTTCTGTCAAACTTACTTTTCTTACCATTTTCGGTGGAAAAATCATCATGGGGAAACTTTCATACCATCCATCAGCCATATGACGTTCGCTACTGGACATAGGCCTCCCCTATAGATCTCCAATAAGATCGGTTGGAAGCAACTTGCATCCAGTGCGATCGTGCGGTCTTAATGAGATCATCTGTCTACGTCGTAGGTGGACGTCTTGCGCTGCGCTTGCCGGTACGTGGTCTCCACTCGAGTACTTTTCGACCCCATCGGTCATCAGTCCTCCGTGCTATGTGCCATGCCCAGGCCCACTGTCATTTCAACTTGCCAATCCGTTGGGCTATATCGGTAACCTTGGTTCTTCTATGGATCTCCTCATTTCTGATTCGCTCAGAGAGACTCCGAGCATAGCCCTCTCCATAGCTCCTATTAAATTATTAAGGCCCGTAGTATTCAGTGATTGGCCTCTTTCTTGAAGTCGAACCTACCTAACTGGACTATTTGTCCTACACTAACTTTCATACAGGTACCCGGAGAGAAAATTTGCAGGTGTATGTGAATTCAACAATCTGTAACTGGGCCAACGTGCTGAACATGGCCCAATCGCACTTCAAGGGTAGGCCTGTGTTTAGAAGTGGACTATTAAAAGCTGATACAAAAAATACAGGGTTATCTGCTTGCCCTGTACTAAGCCGAAAGAAGGTGATTAAGACCATCATTGTTAACAAATTTTACTATGGGGCCAACCCAGTACTTATTCGACTTCGATTCAGTTGTTTCATAAAATTGCAACTCGGAATCGACAAAATATATCCGAGTCACCGCCTATAGGCATGGTACGCCTGTTCTGAATAACCCTGTATAGTTCATTTATGTTGCTGTTAAAAGTCCAACAGATACACCACGAGACCGATACAAAGGTAGCTCAGTTCACCTGTGCCATTGAAGAACTTCGAGCAAAACTGAAAGAAAGCGAATCAGAACACAGTGATAAGGTGCGTTATTTTTATCTAAATATCAAAATTATGTCAACCGTAACACGCTTATTGTTAGACATGCGTCTCTCCAAATTATTTCCAGGTGGATTGGAAGGGGCTTGCATCCAGCGTAGGTATGCATGTGGTATAAATCAGCTATACTTCAAAAGTTTTGCCATAAAAAATCAGAAGGTCAATTCCTGTCAATGTCAAGGGTTGACAGGGGAGACCCAGTATTTTGCGAACCCTTCTAAGTAAATTGAACTTTAAATCAATGAAATAAGCCGTGATTTATAATAGTAACTCAAAATCACGAGTTATACGTAATAACTTATAACTCTTTAATGTTTGAGTCAGAGGCCTTCAGGCGGCCTAAAAACTCTGACACCAGGGCTAGCCACCCGGCCTATACGAACTTACTTACTTAATGTTGAATTCTACAGATGAACATAGTTCAGGGCTAGCCACCCGGCTGGCAGTATACGAACTTACTTACTTAATGTTGAATTCTACAGATGAACATAGTTGTATTGGAGTATGAAGAGAAGATCCAGCGCGGAGCAGCCCAGGTAGCGCAGTTGCAAGAACAGTTAGCCAGGCAGGCCACTCGCACTGACGTCAACATTGATACTTACAGACGGGTAGGTATTTTTTAAGCTGTGCACACACGGTCATTTCAGTTTATCAGTTAAATTCCTCATACACATCCCGACTTGGTTACAGCTTTCACTTGGCTGGTTGCAACCAGCCAAGTAGGTACATACACATTGCACATTGGTGTACATAATATCGGCATATTGTCGGACAGGCATAAAGACGGGGATAGGTATACCTAGGTATAGAGGTCAGTGGTATACCTACAGACGTTTGGACAATGCAGTGGGATCGACACAGTGGTAGCCTGGTAGGGCCTAACCAAGGTGGGACGTAAAGAAAGAAAACGTTTGTTTACCGAGAAAGGAATTAGGTAGATACAAATTATCCATGAAACAGAATTATTAACAGAAGCTACTTAGTTGGATTTACGGCGGGTTGGATTTAGGTACCCAAACTCGCTTAAGCCGGTCTCTTGGCCGCCCTAAAATGTGACTGATGAATTGAAATGACCGTGCGTACCCAGCTTTATACTAGCTATTTCATCATCAACAGCCTGTATCAATCCACTGTTGGATATATGCTTTCTCTCCCTTGTGCCATTTTTCCCGTCTTGAATTATGCTATGCTAATAAAATTGGCATCTAGTCTAGGTATTCAGTATTCACTGAATCAAATGATATCTGTTGAAACCTAAGTTGAGAAATTCGATACAGATTTAGGCTAAAACGTGATTTTGTCACATTGTGTAGACGAATGTCGATTATTACTTCACATCGTATAAATCATTGATTCAGTAAAATTTTAGATGTTTCAGTCTATAATTAAAACATGTATTTAAATAAATGTAGATGTGCATATTTTTTTATTTTTTTACTGTTCTATTTAGATTACTATGTCACGATTTCATAACAGTTCGAAATTGTCTTGTTTGTTTCACTGAGTAAAATCAATACTCGTACGTAATCAAGATGCATCCGCGGATGTCAGTAGCTTTCACTTTTAGACCCAAGTTCACCAACGCTTGTTTAAGTTAAACTTGTGATTGCTGTATTTAAACCACGATTATACTCGGTTTATAGACTTAGTTCACCAACAGATGTTTAATTTATCAACCGTTGGTTAAATCTTAAACAGCTTTTTAACGAAATTTTGCTGTTCAGCAAGCAAAAACCGTTGGTTAAATACAGTAATCACACGTATAACTTAAACAAGCGTTGGTGAACTCGGGGCTTAAACTTGCATTTTGCAGCGATTGGAAGAACTGGAGGAGAAACTTAAACAGAGTCAGTTTAAGCAATATCTGGCGCAAAGTTCTTATTCGTCCCAATATGAGACTCAAGTGGAAAGACCGTATTCTGCTACGTACAATAACTCAGTTGATATAGACCCCGTGCTCGAAGGATGCAGTGTACACATGGCACCGCCGCCCACTCAAAATAAAGCGCCTAAACAAAATACCCTTCAAGTCATTCACTACGGCAATAAAACAACACCAAAACCTGATAAAAAAGGACAGTTCAACATAGTAAAGAAGAGAAAGCTGTACAGTGACCAGAACTTCTAGGTTTTTTAATTTGCTTAACAATTTTCCTGTTCACTTTTCTAGAATACAGACGTAATTAAACATATATCTGCCTGTTACAATGATTTATATCACTTTCCCAACAAACTAAGTATTTAATGCGGTTGCCCAAGCGCAATTAATACAACGTTAATTACATAGCAATGTAATTTTAGACTGTCTCTGATTTTCGCGATGTACGAACAGATATCGTACATTGTTACTACTTATAAGAATGTGATTATGAAAATTATTACGTGACTACATAATTCATAAGTTACATCATGACCTACATATGAGCGTTTAAAACGCGCATGTGATTCCCTTGAAGCGTGAATTGCTTTATTAACCACTTGCCTATTAAGTACCTGAAACTGCTCCGTAATTATACGCACGAGTTTGGAACGCTACGAGTATTGAGGCGTCGGCGATGATTCTTAATTTTAGAAACTATACTCGACAGGCGTGTTGATTTATTGAAATTGAGTCAAGCTAAGTACAAAACTGATATTTTGTCATTAGATTGACAGGAGACAGTTTTTAATGTGCTAAACTAAGCTGCGGTACGATTATAATTTTTCGCAAAAAAATAGCATGACCGACTTCAACCGTGTATACCTACATGAATTCGCGAATATTTCGCACGGATCGATGTAGCATTTTTCACATTATAGTTGAAATATCAAAAATGGCTCAGCCGATTTCGTTAAAATTTAAACGGGACCAATTTAGAAGTATACTCTTTCCAATAAAAAAGAATTATCTAAATCGGACCACTACGTAAAAAGTTTTGCGTGATTATAGGTTACAAAAAAAAAAAAAATACGCGTCGAATTGAGCACCTCCTCTGTTTCGTCGGTCAAAATAGACCATTTTGATTGATGGATATCACAATTACACGTCTTTGAGCACTCAAATAATCAACCCATACTCCTAGCTAAAAAGGACACTTACCACAAACGTTTTACGCACGCTTTAGCAATGTTTATCAGTACAAATTGCACGGTTAAACTGTGTTTAAAGCGTGTTTAAATCTTTTGTGGTAAGGCAACTAAGGATTTATTTTTTTACTCAAAGAATATGACAAAAAAACAAATTCTTCTTAAACCAATTGTCATTTTTGATTTGATTTAACTTTGTGAGTAGGTGCCTACTTATCTTCACAAATTGAAAGAAAAGTGCTTCGAAAGTTGAAACTTACCACATTTCCTTCTTACTGAAAGTCAACCGCGCTTAGATTATAGTATAACAGCATATAATAAAATTAATACCCATGTATAGAAACTTCTATAACCACTCATTTGAGTAGAGAAAGTTTAGATCTATTACATATACTATAATCTAAATAACTATTGAGACTATTACTATAAAAAATAACACTAAAAGAACAATATTGAAATGACATTCGTTTATTCTTTGGCAATAAAAGAGTATAACTAAATAGAAATAAAGCGAGGAAAAAGTAAACATATGTATAACGATAAGATATTTCTTACTTACAATGCAAATTAAACTACGATATGACATAAAAATGAAAAATGTGATAGGGATCACTTGTTAAGCATAGCAGTATCTTTTACCTTTGGATCATATTAGTCTTATAAATTATCTTTTTATACTTATACATTATTTGATATTATTTAGCTAATGATAAATGATGGGTACTATACCTATCATTTAAATTTAGGAATATAGACACTACTTACTATTTTGAATTTGAGAGTCTTCTGAGCCTTTAGTACAGGTTTTGCATAGTTTACCTACTTAGGGTCAATTTCACCGATAACATTATAGAACGCGTTCAACTAAACTCGGTTTTGCTTGAACGAGTTCAAATATTGAATTTGATCTAGATCAAAGTCAAATCCATTTCACCAGCACAATTTTGATCGCGTTCAAGTAATCTAAGTTCACGTGATAAAAATGTTTCATAATCCTTACATTTCTGAAGGAAACCGTAATTTATTTTCAATTGAGTCAAAACGGGTAAAACTGTAGGTTTCGTGAGGCGAAATCTTGTGACGAAATCTTTATCATCAAGGATGTCGAAGTGTTCTTCCCTTTCGCGAATCCATCTCGGGCGTCTTGAGCGATAAACATAATAATATTCTTCTTCATCACTATCCTCAAAAGCTAAAGCTAGTGCTCGTTCCATTTTTGACCAAATATTTCTTTAAAATTTATGGAAAAGTATGTAAGTGGCATATACTGTATCGTAAACCGTAATTGTCGCGTTTTTGAACGCGTTCAAAGAACTAAACCCTCGAAAATCGGCCGTTCAACACTTGAACTCGTTTAAGACTAAACTGTGTTCAATTTACGTTGGTGAAATCCAAAATGTAGTTTTGATCTCAGTTAAACTCTTAAACTCGGTTCAGGACAGATTAATCGCGTTCAGTTTGAACGGTGAAATCGGCCCTTAAACTCCATACATTTCTGTTAGATCTTCCTCGTTTTCACCAGGAGCGCTGTACAAAAATGTATAGGGACTATTAAGGACACACGGTAAGTATTGTAATTTTAGTTTTTCGTGTAAACCTGTACTGACCCCTCAGTTTTTCTTTATTCGTGATGTAAACCTGTTATGTGAATTCGTTATTGGTTGCGGATAAGACGATCCAGGGAATGCCAACTGAACGAATAGTCGATCTGCAGGTGTCCATACTTAGAAAGGTGGAAATTATCCGGTGCTGTTTTCGGGAACGGTCGAGCCCAGTCTTCGTATTCCGGAGACAGGCTCTCATAGACGAAATTAGCATCGTATGCATCTGGTAATCTGCTAACAAAATAATAAGAAACTGAAAATTGATTACCAATAAATATTGTAGTTTAGCACGAGACCCTAAATATATGTAGGCATCATAATATCAACTCTTATGAATAGATGATCAAACAAAGATAAATTAACAAAATATCCTGTTGAAAGCTAAGCCATCCCTGAAATGGAAAATAATCGGCCCAGTACGAGTCCGACTCGCGCACGAATGGTTCCGTAGTGTATCTAAGAGCCCTCTTAAATATTTATTTTATTTTAATTTTATTATTAAAGTGAATATACAACTAAATATTCTGTGAATATTTCAAGCATCTACATGTTACCATTATTAATATAGAGCGAAAAACGGCCAAAAAATCAGGTTTGTTGTATGGGAGCCCCCCTTAATTATTAATTTTATTCTGTTTTTAGTATTTGTTGTTATAGCGTCAACAGATATACATCATCTGTGAAAATTTCAGATTTCTAGCTATAACGGTTCATGAACCGAGACGGACAGACAGACAGACAGACGGACAGCGGAGTCTTGGTAATAGGGTCCCGTTTTTACCCTTTGGGTACGGAGCCCTAAAAACAATAAAGTAATTACAATCAACATAAAAAGGCAAAGCTATTAAGTCTTATCTACGAGAATTGATAAAGACCTTCACTTCACCTTTTATCATAACCACAATTATTAACGAGTTTAACGTGACAACGCCCCATTCTAAAACACTTTCATTTATTACAAATCGTGGTTATGGCTCATGAACAATATGAATAATAATTGTTACTGCAATTATAAAGGAGGCACTTAATCTGTTATTCTTGGCCATAAATTGCAACTTGGTTCAATGAATTTTCACATTAACTACTCTGCACTGCACTTTACTTCTTATTCTAAGGTGGATAAAAAATCTTTGAGACAGATGTGGTTTCGAATTGGCAGTTGTGACCTTAAAATCACGAGATTCACTACCTTTGTCACTTACTTAATACCATCATTACTCCCACGAGACAAAAACAGTTGGCCATAAGATATCGACTGCCGAATGTGGCCTACGTTATAATTTTTTATAAATACTGATTTGAAACTACAACAATTGCAACAAAAAAAAACAGTAAGTTGCACTCTGGGAGTGCTGGCAGAAGTGAAAACTTGAACATACGAGAATAAGTACTATCATTTAAATGGTAAAATACAATACACACGCACACTCGCGCAAGCGACCTCCGCTCCCTCCGTCTTACGAATTTTCCATCAGGTCACGTACCCTGACGCGAGCTCAACATTTTTTACCCATCCCAAAAAGTGCACAATGCTAAACGCTACAGAAGTTTTCACTTCAAAAATTTCCGCAGTGTCGACCTCGACTCGAGATTTTATCTAGCATGATGTGATCCCCGTGCGTGCTGTGTGTCTTGCTTGCACTTCAACTGCATAAATACTAAGCAAAAGTGGTAAATATTTGAGCTAAACTACGGATTTCCTCATTTCTAATATCTATTTAAATCTATCTTAATTCTTGTAAGCATATCCCTCTCTATTAGCCCCATTTTATCACATGATAAAATTATTTACTGTAGAAACAATAAATAAAATGTTTCGTTTCGTGCTAAGTGTGCACTTATAGTATGTACTTGTGTGTAGCAGTGTGTATAGTGTGCGAAGTCCAGAGCGTTTTGTGATTTCTCGACCGTATCAAAAGGTGGTCGATTAGATAACATCATGATTTCCCATGCGCCTTCTTTACCCCGCCTCGCACTAATTCGCGATGTGACGATTATGAAGAATGCCCAGCAGAGGCTTGAGCAGCTTGACTGACTTTCTAGTATCCGCTAAATTTACTCCACAAGCTTGACTCACGTAATACGTGACTAGAAAGTGGTGTGTACTAGAATAATTGCTCTTATGCCATTTGTAGACAAAAGGAACAAATTTATTTCCGGTGCACTCGCCGGTACCTACGTAATAATTGCTAGCATTGTAACAAAAACTGAAATTTGCCAAGGAAATACATCTGCTTTGATGTTATTGTCCCAGGTGCGAAAATTAGCATCTTCTGTGATTGCATTAAAAAGCTTATGCTTTGATGAGTCTGTAATGAAGTCATAGTCTAGAGGATTAGCAACTTGAAGTGGGTATAGGAGCTCATAGCTAATGTGACTGCAAAAATCCAAAATAGAAACCATGCAATGGTATGCGTAGCGCAGGAAGTTTTCATGGATGAGTGGTGATGGAGTAGGTGACCTTGAACAGGACAGGGCTCGAGGCAAGCTTCAGCCTCCAAGTGGTCCTATTGAAAATCGATAGGGAAAGATATATCTTAAAAGGGAAGGAAGTCCTTTGCTAGAAATGATGATGATTCTATATTACATAAACTCAGGGCTACAACGGTCACCGAGTTCAATGTTATAAACAAGTTTCTCCTACAACAACAGCGTAAGATTCTCACAAATGCAACTTTCATTTGTAGTAAAACAAAAACTGGTGCAGGTTCACACGATGGATTTATATACAAGGGGTTATTATAATACCAAATAGCTCCGTTACGTTGTTAGCACATCTACGAATGCAACCATGTATGAACGTTTTTGCAGAAAATGCTTTCCTTGAAAGTTAATATTCGCAGTTTGTCATGGGAACCAGATTTGATTCACAGACAGTCTAATGTGCACCTGTCTAGAAGCCTGGTGGCTATGTACTCGTATAATTATAGTATTCACATCAGTTATGTAGGTACCCACTGCAGTTTGTGAATTTGATTTTGAAACTTTAGTTGCTAATTTTGTATTTATTTAGACAGTGATACTCTGGTAGTTATTCGCAATATTAAATCAAACTCACCTAAATTTCATTTTACTTCTAAATATTTGGAATTTAGAGATCTCGTTGAAGTGAAGAAAGTAAACGTAAGTAGGTATGGTATTTAGGTACGAATAAGTATCTCAATTGAATGGCAGCATGATTATAGCGAGTCTACGATAGTTTCACTTATAACGAGAGTGTAAGTATTTTGCCATCATAATCACCTACACCATGCTTATACTTATGCTTATACTTGCTGAGATAATCACAGTGCGGGAGCTGTGACAAGTATAGAAATCTACATGGGTATGTAAGCGTCTAAGCAAATATTTTCCGTGCTTCGTGTATTATTCACGTCATTAGCGTGAAAATATCTTCGTGTTGCGGACGGCGCGGCGTGGTCACACCGCGTAACGCTACTATTTACGATATTTCATACCTACTTCTTTATCTCATAACTGCCGATGGTGGATCTAAACAGTTCGTTGAACGAATATAACTAGCTTTGACTCACTGTTGATGAATGCAAGTTGATTGTTGTAGTTAGTGTCATTATTTAGAAAATCGCTTTTAAATGCATTAGTTACTTACGAGATTTAAATGATCACTTAAACAATCAAAGTAAGTACTGGTGCCCCGGTTGTGGCCATCTTAGCATAATTTGTGGCCACTTTAAATTTTAACGATTAATTAGACAATTTAATGTTGAAATGATATTTAAAAAATATATAATTTCAGATTCACACAAACAATATTTATGCTGTTACATTGTTTTTAATTACCATTTATTAATTCAATAATTTTGACACCAAAATGGCCACAACCGGGTCAGTGGCCACAACAGGGGCACCAGCTATAGGATTGTTTTAGTTATTAGCTTAATAGGTAGGTACCTGGAATGCCTCCTAGCTTTTCCGTATCCATGAGCAGCCATAACATAGTCAGGCTGGTGAGGCAAGGAGACTCGAGTTCTAGGCCTTGGGTGAATGTATCCTGGAGGAGGAGGATGAGGAAAACCCCCATAAATAGGTTCGTAAATCATTGGAGGCATCGGGTGCGGGACGTAAATCGGTTCTTCTATGTAGACGGACCTTCGGCGGTCCCCTGTAAAGATAAAAAACAAAAAACTATCAGTTGAATCAAACATAGTGGCGTCTGTGGACACGAGATGACTCGTAGTGCAGTAGTTTACAGGGTTCTTTCTAATAAATTAGCATACTTTTAGGATGCAGCATGTTAATTTACCTATCTGTGAATTTTGTTCACCTAATCTAAATTTGAAATCATCTATCGGACCGGAAACACTATGTAATAAAGCAACAGTACAATACCTAGTTATTTTATTTACAATTCATTTAATATTGGTTGCCTCGATATAAATATGTACTTGGATTACTGGTATTTATGTGAAGTAAACATGCAATTTAATGATTAGAAAGTGTTTGTTTATTATACTGACGTACTTACTCTAAGTACCTAATATAATATAGGGATTTATGTTTCGTACTTGATGGGTGCAAAATAGTGTCAATAGTTAAGTACGAGTAAGTAAGTACCTATTATTCTTATTGTTTTAGTAGGTACCTATCTACCAGATTATGATCCTATATAATTTTAAAATAGAAGAAGGTTCTTAATTCGATTTAACAAAATCGATTTAATATAACAAAACTTTGTCAAAAGAGGTTCATCTTTTTGGGAATGTACATAGCCCCATACAATACAAATAATACACAAACACGATTGAATTAAACTTTTCTTGTAGGATTTATTAGTTCTGAGAAAAATAAAGTTGGAGAAGTAATGCGGTAGTTGTATTGCCTCAGAAATATCATGGTTTAATATTTATTTGTTCCCTGCCATGTGGAGTCAAGACGTGCTATTTTCGGCAGTTTTGTCTGAACCTGACTAGGTGCACTATGCACCCTTACCTACCTTACCCTTACATATTATAATGCGTATAGTACCAATATATATAAGTAATTTATATTGACATTAGTTACAAAGAGTAGAAGAATAATAATTTTGGCGATGAATTAAAAAATGATGCGGAATCCTACGCTCTGAGCGTCGATCTTTATATACCTAGGTAATCAGATTGTATTACTTACTTATCGGTCTTTCGCCATAAATATTGTGAATTTCGGGAACTGCCGTTCTGGACATCTTTCTTCCATAGATCGAATATTCATCCGTGTTAATTTCTCGAGTAGACATTTTTCTCCTTGGCGGCGGCACTGGTGGCTCTTCTCCCGAATCGTAATTTTTTGTAGGGACGTAGTAAAAACTAGCACTAACTGGCTCGCCGGCGAAGGAGTTAAAGTTTTCATCTTGGCTTGATTCGGTTACGTCTGGCTGCCCGATTCCATGAGCTTCGTGGTCCCAAGGGTCTAGGTAGACCCTATGGCTTGGAGGTGGAGTAGGTACATCGTCTCCTTCGCTGTCAAAGTCCACGGCTGCCCAGTACGGGCTCCCGGCGTGTCCTGGCATTTTACAACACTAAACTGTACGTATCGACGAAATGATGAGCACTGAACGATCAGCCACAGTCATTTGGGCACCATCACCGCACGTTAGCACGTTCCAGCCACTCCGGCCTGATATGGAGCTGTGTAATGTACTCGGCGCGCTTAGAAACACTGATTGTTATTCAGAACGCGACTCGCGTGGACATCGGCAGCGAACGATGCAATCAGCGGGAGAGTGAAGCAAAGCGCGGGCGCTCGGAAAGCCACCATCCTTCAAATACCGATGCGCAAGCGCAACTATCACGAAGATGCAATGTTAATGAATGTTGTATTGCATTAGATACCTAATGACCGTGATACGGAGAGATTTGTTTTCAAAAATCTTTAAAATAGTACCTATTGGTAGGTAGGCAATAGGTACAAGTAATTTAGATATTTTTAGTTTGATCTATATAATTTACACTTGATAGGTATGTATTGTATGTAATTGCCACTAACCCGCACTGGGTCAGCTTGGTGGATATGGCCCAATCACCCTTCCTGGGTAGGCCTACGTCCTTTAGTGGACTATTAAAAAGGCTGGTTCAGTATGTAGATAATTTAACAAAGTTACTATCTAATTATTTTATTGGCTAAATTCAATGAATGTATCAAATTAATGAAATTAATGCTCTTCAATTCTCGATCGATTTTAGAAAAGTGCCTAATAACGTAGTAAATAAAGTGTGAGAAAGGATGCACAATAAAATATAAGATATTAGTAAGATATTATATTAATTTATTATATTATATTATTAAGATATTATAATATAAGATATTATAATATAAAATATAAGAAAAAGAGGATTTTTCCTGATGAATTGTATTGTACTTACCTATCATAATATTTAGATAATTCTACTGTACGTGTGTATGTCACTGAACACCTCCTAAACGGCTGGACCGATTTGAATGAATTTTCGTGTGCGTTTGGGTGGCGACCTGGATGGTTTAGATTCACAAATCAGCCCGGCAGATGGCACTGCATTGGGTCGGTTCACAGATATACCAGGCCCCTGAGGGATAATTGGACGCTGATAAGTAATAATGTTTCAACCCACCCAGACCACATTTTGAGAAAATGGCGTATATTGAACTGTAAACAGTTTTAAATTAATTTGTTTAAAAAAATGTAAATTTACCGGACTTTTTCTGTATCGGACAAAAGAAATAATTAGTTGAGTAATAGATTACTAAATTAAAAGGAGAAAAGCTGGATATTATTTCCTTAAAATAAGATTATTGTTTGTTGAAGAATGTTAAACGTGCTATAATATTGATAAAAAGATGTTAAGCAACTTAACACTATTTTGCTTAATACTGATTCAGAATCATAATGATGAAAAGAATATGTTAAGGTACTTAAATGATTATTGTTAAAAGGATATTCTTGCTTAGAAGGCAAAAAAAACCATTTTAAGTAAAAGTCTTATTCCTTTTTGTCTTTATTAAAAAAAACATAACTCTGAGCGTCTTTTAGTAATTTCCATAAATTCTTCAAATTTAAGTACTACTATCTAAGTTAACATTAAAATTACTAAAACTTATTGTCATCAGTCTTCAAATCAAGTCATATAATCAGTTCCATTTTTGTGGATATTTATTTCCTAAAATTAACAATTTTACTTAAATGGCTAATGTTACTTAAATGGCTAATGTTACTTAAATGGCTAATATAATTAAAACTTTTCGTTAACTTTGCTTTTTCAAATCTTCAGGTACAATACAAGTATTCATATAAAAAATTACTTACAAACAGATGACTTTAAAGATTAAACTATTAAAGATTACTTTAACAAATAAAGGATATCTTAACTGTTTTTTTTTTCATTTGGCAAATATCTATCTATCATTATTACATAATTATATTATGTAGGTATCGTTTAATTAAATGCAAAGAAAAAAGACAATGTTCAATCTTCTATTAAATTTTCTTCAATATCGAAATCAATGGTGTTACCCAAGCCATCAGCATCATCTACAAAATCATGCGATGCAACATTCTTCAAGAAGCTATAGAAAGTTTTAGCATCTGTTGGAATGAGTTTTAACAATTCTTTTAGATCTTGAACTTTTGCAGTTGATAACTCACGACCATTCGGATATAATACAGGAAGATCAATTGCAAAATTCGGTTTTTGTTTCCGACCCTTACCACCTTTTGATATGTCAACCACCTGAGCATCCTCCTCGAGCTTTGATTTCATGAAAATTTTTGATGGTTCATCACGACGTACTTCTATTTCAAAAGTTGAAAGCCAAGAAATTTTTTGTTTGTCCATATCAGTTTTCCGGTTTGTAATAGAATTTTGTAAGGGTGCTACCGATTTAAAATCTTCTTTCTGCAGCCTTGTGACTACAAATTTGTTCTTGCGACGACAGTTTGCCATCACAGAAATGTAATCTTCCGGTGTATATAAACGAATTTGAGATTTTAAGGCACATTCAACATCTCCAAACTCTGAATCATTTGGAAGATATGTGTGTCCTGGCTGAAGAAATCTCATTGTTATTTTTTGTATCGTTGGATGACCATGTAAAATATGTAGAATCATAAGCACCATTTTGATGCTTCGATTTTGTCCGCCACACGAATCAGCCCAAAGTATCAGCTCAGTTACGCCAGGTTTTAAATGCTCACTAATAAAATTTTTCAAGCAAGATCCTACCTCTTGGGTACCACGCCCAGCTTCATGCTCTAGCCAAATATTGAAGTATCCTTTTCCATTACTACCACAATGTATTCCTAAGTTGTGAAGGTTCAGTTGGCGCTTATAATAAACAACACTCGTTGGCAATCGCGGCAAACAGTGCGTCTTTTCTAAATCAAAGGTCAGTGTTTCTAATGAATCATTTGTTTTAGCTGCAGTCAAGTCCTTTTTCATTTGATCTCTTAATTTGTAGGCATGATTCAAATGATCTTTGTGTTCATTTTCTAATGACGATGATTGCTCACCAGTGGCAGCACTCTTATTCGCTTTGTACAAGTCGCATCGTAAACATGTATCTTTTTGTGGCTTTTTAAATCTCAGATTAAAATCTTTGTAGAAACAAAGCCTAAATCTGGAAAAGCTTACGGGATTTTCGTATTTTTCTTTATAAAGATCATAAACTATGGACAAGTTCAAATTTGGAGCCAAGAATATTGCCGACGTACTTTCCTTGCAATAATGAGAAGAATATTTAGGCAAACTCTGTATAAAATTCTTTATTTGCTGTAGTTGCTCGTCACTAATTGCGTTTTTGCCACCAGATTTAACGCCTTTCTTATCGGTTATAGAAGCTTGCACCCGATATTTGTTAAGAGCTACGTCGATCCTTGATTGACTAATACCGAGTGTAATCAAAAAAGCTTTTTTGCAGACAGGGGTATTACATAATTTATAATTTCTAGTAAATGATCGCTTAGAATTTTTAACATAGCTCCTTTTTGTTTTAGTTTCAGTTATGCTACCCTGTAATATCGCACATCTTGCTTCATAAGAACCAGAACTCCAAAATTTATCAAATTCTTTTTTACACTCATCAATAGAAAATTTTTCTGTGCATTTTAATGGGCATCTACAATCGCTGCTATCGAACTCCTTCGCACAAACTTTTTTTCCTTTCGCACTGAAATAATCTTGGTTAGTGTTAGCTTTCTTTTTTCTTATGCTGCTGTTCTGGTCCTTGTATTTCCTTTTGCGGCCTTTTCTGGGTCTACCTTTGTTTTTTGTCGTCAGCTCTTCAGAATCACTGTCGTTAATTTCGGGTATGAAATCAGGGTCTTCAACAATAAATGTAGATATATAACCCTCCGATGCCTTTTCTTTATTCATAGTATCTGTATTTTCGTTATTTTCATCAATTGATATAACATTTGGTAGGTTTTCGGTGATACTGGCATTACAAATGTTTTCTAGGTTGAAATCAATCTCCATTTGTTTGTCCTTATAATTAATTTGTTCTAGGTTCACACATTTTAGTTTCTCTTCTTCAATTGAAGAAAACAAAATGTCGATTGAATCGAAACAGTTGGGAATTATATCAACATCGCCGGTCTCTGGTGCAATATTCACATTTGAATTATCCATCACTTCAATTATTGGCGAAATACTATTAAATAGATCACTGCATGTGGAGTTTGGTACTTCTGTATAAGGATCTACATCAGAGTTAGTGTGATCATTTAGTTCAGCAGGTTTATTTTCAGCTCTATTTGGGCCATCAGGCTGAGTATTATTATCCTTTAAATTAGAATTTGCCATACAGACCAGCAACTGACCCCTCGACTTTGGTGGTAGCATCTTTCTACAACAAAATGAAAAAAATGTAAGAATAAGATATTGGGTAGTCTCCGAAAACAATACATACAGAATTCGACAAACATGGCAATTTTAGTATATTCACGTCAATAGACATTTTCTATAATTATATACCATCCCAATTTCTATAATTATATTATTTCTATAATTATATTATTATAATAACAAAACTTTGAATACCTTCTCGCGATTTTTTCAATAACAGAATAAGATACTTAAAATGCAATTGCATTTAAAATGCAAGAATTAAATTGAATTCTTGTAAAAACAAACCTACATTCGGCAATAATATTTTAAGTACTGTAAAATGCGGTTTCATTTCACTTAAATGTTCAATTCTGTTTAGCAATAATGTGTTATGCTCCATAGCACAACAAAAAATAATTTATTGTATTTAGCAATAATGAATCAATTGTGTTTTAATTTATTTGTTAAAAAAAAGTACCGATTTAATGAACTGAATAGTGTCAAACTACATTATTTTAACATAGAAAACCTTAGCTATTGAAATATCAATATACAACTATTTAATTTAGTCGCTTTGCAATTTCAATTAACAATATAACCTATTAAAATTCGTCGATGTAAAAATCTCAGTCTAACAAAATAATTACTGACTTACCTTGATGCCTCCATCGTGGATTACGTAAAAGTCACTGAAATAATCACTTTTTTAATGTAACAGAGCAAAAACAATGAGTACATTCATTAATATTAGAAGTTTTACAAGCATTGTCTTGTCGGCGGTGAGCCGCGAAGCACTGAATGACATTTAGCAATACTGCGTTAAGTCTCATAACTCGTTTAACGCAACAACAGATGGCGCTACTATGAACGTTTACTGTGCTAAGGAGCTTGACGGTGTATTGACGAATATTGTACGAAGTGATTTATATTTTGTTTTATGATAAAATTATGCTTTTTCCATACTTATTACGTTCATGTGACTTAAATCTCTTTTGCTAAATGTAAAGAGGGGAAGGTATTATCAGAATACATCAAAATCTCCATAAAGCAATTTTTGTGGGTTAACACATTATTGCTTATCAGCGTCCAATTGTGGTCGATCGATAAACGGAAGAAAGAGATGCAATGATTTAAAAATGACATTAGTTAGAAAGAGACATGAAAAATATCTCGATTAAGTGGCTAGTTGCCGTGATTATCTCTCAGTAGTGTCAAATTCCAATTCATATTTGACAGCCAAGAGCCAGTTTTTCCACAGTTTTTCCATCATTTTTTGTGGTTGTGAATTGCCTCAAGCGACAACAGCGCTATCTCTCTAGTTGCAATAGCTCTGTGGGTCCGTTAGTTGTAGGTACATAATTTTGATTGATTCCATTGCAGTACACGATTTTTTTTTAATTCTACGACAATTTGAAGTTAGATTCCATAGTGTGACCTTTGAGAAAATATTACTACGTATAGAGGAGCTACCCTAACCAAATATCATGCTCAAGTTTGTTAAGAATATAATCTAAAGTGCGCTTCAGCACTGTAACAATAATTAGTCGTCTAATCAGCCAGTTTAACACGCAGCGCTAGAACACTTTTAAGGTATAGTTTTCTCGTGGCAAAAAGGTCGAAAGCGCCGCGATTCTTCGAAGCGCTTACGCGTTTCGTTCAACGTTCTGCATTGACTTGTCGTTTCTATAGACTAAGATGCTGACTGACTACAGAAGTGACAAAGTTTATATTACCTACACACGCTTCAATTGAATTCGTACTTTGTTTTTTCTTCTTCACAATATAATATTAGTTGAATTATTGATCAGTAGAAAATATTATATTCATCATCATCATTATCAGCCCGTAGAAGTCCACTGCTGGATATAGGCCTCCCTCAAAGATTTCCACGACAAACGTAATATTATATCATAATATAAATTTTAAGTTAAACTAATTCATTCGTTTAAGTATTTTATATAATATACCACTGTTTGCCTAATCACACTAATATTATAATTGCGAAAGTTTATGTGTAATTTTGGTTTGTTCCCAGTGTTACTACCATTCTTACTACCAGTAGTAAGAACGGTAAACTGTATGACTGATGTACCTAATTTACAGGGTTATTTCTAATCAATTAGCATTTAGCATCCTTTCAGGGGCTTATTCTGTACATCAAAACTAACAACTTTTTTTTACGACTTTTATTAATAAAAAGTTGTTGTTTCATAGAAAAATATCGTTCACCCTGGACAAAATGTATGGAACAGCGGATTTTTTTTAGTTTTGACAAAACTGACACTGGGAACAAACCCTAATTTTACCTACACTTGTTACACACACAATGTCACATCTTCATTTTTAGTCTATGAAAAGTATCGCAACATGGCGTCCACGCGCCATCCGATAATATTTTGTTTGCATTTAATTGTAAAATGATTATCTAATTACTCACCGATGGAAAGTTATTCCTTTGCACTTCGCCGTATTCTTTGTATTATTCGTGCAATATCTTAATACACACGAGACCATATTAAATAATTTTGAACTTTTTTCGTTTTAAAACAAACTAGACTGATGTGCTCAAGAGCTAGCAAGCAACTAATTGATGTGCAGCCATATGGCTGCATTTGGGCGGAACATGGTAGGGATGTGCGTTGTCTCCTCTATACGTAGTAATATAGCTCGATGAGTGTGACGTAGTTTGTTAAACATTGCTGACGGCACCTGTACGGTTAACCCTGAAATAAAAAAATAAAAAAAAATTCATGCAAAATGTTGAATGACCATCGACAAAATATATGAAACAGCTACAAACCCTGGTCACCTCTGTGTAATAGTAGTTCTCCGTGCAGTAGACCTTGCAGCACATCTCTTTAACTGAGTCTTCAGAAGCCTGTATCTCGTCTCTCGAGTTAGTTCATACTCGCAACGCAAATCTTACTATGATTTAGTTACGAAACATTCTTGTCAAATATTAACGAAATATGCTGATAAACAGTGCGACAGTAATTTCACCCCATTTTGAAGGAAACTTAACCTAAGCGAACCCCCTCCTTCCTCCCGAAAATCGCTGATGATAAAATAAATCCATTAATACCTATATCGAACCTGTGCACCAAGTTTTGTTGAGATGAAAAAATGCACCTTTTAGAAAAAAAAAACAATATCAGGCTGTAAAGCAATGCAATAGACATATGAAAGCATTAGGTATAGTCGAATTATAACGGAGACTTCTTTTACTATGAAACGGAGACTTCTTTCAGTTCGTTCACTCTAACCATTGAACTAGCATCATTGACTCTAACGCTTAAAAATAAAAGTAGAAAATATATTGAACTTGCTAAAAAATTTGTTGAAATCCGTCTACGGACAAAAAGTAAACTAAAGATTACATACCACCTACAACACAAGCTTTTGTGTAAGATAGCCTAAAGCCATTGAACTAAAACACACCTAAAACTCAAGGTATAGGCGGAATCATTCAAGTCGGCTGATGCGAAGTTAGCTACAAGTTGCACAATATCTATATACTATACCTAATATACTTTTGTACTAAAATAACGCTGGTCTGCATAATTTACAATAAAATCTCACTTACAGCGTTTAGGTACATAATTTAAACAGATTTTATTGTTCTCAGTCACAAAAAAATATATACCTACATACATAACACGCTTACTTTTTTTAAAAATTTTTAGATATGTATTCGTTTGCAAGATCACAGACATAAAGTAGTAAAAATAAAAAAAGAAAAGTAGTAGTTAAATAGAAGTAGCCATTTCATAGGTACTATCAATTTGAACCGTTATTTTCTAACACGAGCACCGCTTCTGTAGCTTACTTCACATCGCCGACTTGTATACGATGTGAAGTTAGCTACAGCTGCGGTGCTCGTGTCGCCTTGTGGAGAGTGTGCCGGCACCCTATTTATTATTTACATAGTATTAATATATAAAATTCTCGTGTCGCGCTGTTTGTTACCAAACTCCTCCGAAATGGCTGAACCGATGTGTGCATATCGGGTAGGCCTGAGAATCAGCCAAAATCTACTTTTTTCATAGCCATACCTTTAAAGTATATTGTTTATATTTTATGGAAAAACATCGTTTGCCGGGTGGGTCAGCTACTTACTATCATTATAAATACCCGGTGTTGTTTTGCAAAGTTTAGGGGCTTAAACTTTGAAAATCAATACGAATCACAAAAAAATAACCAGCATAAATAACGAATTTTCAGAGTTTTCAGCAAAATTATAAAATTACATAAAAAAAATCAATATGGAAAAATTCGATGCTTGATGGTGAAGTGCTACCATTACACCACAAAACCATAGTGTCGCAACTCGTTCGGAATAAAAAAAAGAAATGTCAACGTCATTGTTCGCGCCAGAAATGCGTTTTACCGATTTTAGAAAAAATAAATAAAATGGCCGGTTAATCAAGTGTTTTAGTAATGTGCATCGTGTTGTGTTAAGTGTTCATGTTTATTGTTTGTGGTGTAGATGATATTTGCAAACGGAATCAGCATTATTTAGTAAGTTTAATAAATCTCCGTATTTGGGCCACACAGGGTGGCATCCACTACCAGATCTTCAGTTGGTTGCCTTGCCTTCTTGAAAACCAGCATTGAAATGTGCTGCGTGTTTGTTTTTTTGTCTACTTTGCAATGAAATTACACCTAACGAATACCTATATTCACTTTAACGGAACACGATTTAATAGATTGACTACGCCGCTAAATACCAAAGATTACTGGTTCATAATGTTAATTTTGATTTTCAGAAATGTCTACAAGCGTTTTGCCTCGCAATTATACTCTAGAGAAATGCTTAAAAACCTTCGAAGACTCATTGTTTGTGATAAAACGCGCCCAATGTTTTCAAAATTTACATCTATTATTACAAGATAAAGACCTTGTTCAGGTGACTGCTCAAGAAGTCTTAAAAATTCTAGATTTGTTTCAAGACTGTCTGAAGCATGATGTGCCAAGTATTCCTCATGCTTTAACTGCTGTCTTATCACTTTTAACCAATACTAAGGTAAGTGAAGCTTTACATGATTATGTTGTTGTGGCTAAGTATTACATCTCATATTCACAGTCTGTTCTAGTTTTGTGTGGGGGCAACTGGATATGTTTTTTTAATTGATTTTCGGTTTAAGCTCATATCTCAGCCTCTCTTATTGGTACGGCTTGGCAAGTCTAGTCTGCTTCTGACCACGACTGATACAACTTATTCTTATATTCTTATTCTAACATGGTCGAAACATTGGAAAAAGAGGTATTGAGTTATCTTATATTTTATTGTGCAGAAAGTCTAGTACAAGGATAATGGATATGATGTTTTGTTATTTAATGGAAGGGTGTGTTAAACCTATACATCTTCTAAAATAAATAAGCTACAAGGTAACCAAACAAACATGGCTTAAAAGAAGTAAGCAGTTATAGACAATGACATAATTTTATGTATTTTCTCCAAATGACTATCATTGTCATTTTCCCTTGGATCCTCAGGAAGTATATTTTTGTTTGTTGGTCCTTTTCTTGATTTTATATCTGAACTAGCTGACCTGCTGATTTTTATCTCACCATCTGTCAACTGTCAATGATAACTTTTACCTGCAGGAACATTTTGGACGGGAAAATGAAATTAATTTAATAGCAACTTTTATAAATTTTCTCGTTTAAACTTTCCCTTAACCTCCACAAATATTTCAAGATCAAAATCAGCCAAATCGGTTTACAATTCCCAAGTTTTAGCGAGACTACCATTATTATTTTTTTAGGGTTCTGTACCCAAAGGGTAAAAATGGGACCCTATTTACTAAGACTTCGCTGTCCCTCTGTCTGTCTGCCTCCAGGCTGTATCTCATGAACCGTTATAGCTAGAAAGCTGAAATTTTCACAAATGATGTATTTCTGTTGCCGCTATAACAACAAATACTAAAAACAGAAAAAAAATAATATTTAAGGGGGGGCTCCCATACCACAAACCTGAATTGTTAACCATTTTTCGCTCTATATTAATAATGGTAACAGGTAGATGCTTGAAATATTCACATAATGTTTAGTTGTATATACATTACAATAATAAATAACGAAATTGAAATAAAATAAATATTTAAGGGAGGCCTGGCTCCCATACAGTATGATACCCTATGTGCACGAGTCCTACTCGTACTTGGCCTATTATTATTTTATTTTTTATTTATATATATATATAAATAGATGATTCGTGTAGAAGCTGTGTCAAATTTTATAGCATCTGTGAAGTTTGCTGCAAGCTTTCTCCCGATTACCCATAAAGTCACTGTGCAGTGACTCCTCATGTCCTGACTCTGAGCGGCCAATATCTTACAATCATATACAAACTTGACTATTGTGAAATTACCAAAGTAGAGTATGTCATCAACACATTTGTTCTAACTTATGTGGAACAGTACCTTTTGCTGACAATACAAAATATAATTTGTTTGATGAATCAACAATTTCACTAGTTAATAAGTTTTATTTCAAAGAAAATTGTAAATATAGAATGTTTTTTACTAAAAATATATTGAAGGTGTTATTCACATTATAATAATGTGGTATATTAGACATCAACCTGTTACCATTGTTCCGTCTTGTCCTGTTACCAAGTCACACTACTCTCCAAAAGCAAATAGTTTTTTTATTTGGTTTAGTTATTACTAGCTTTTGTGCTATCCTATGGGATCATTTTATTTTCCTGGGATAAAAAGTAGCACAACGTCACTTTCCACCGAACTATGTCCATGCCAAAAATCAAATCACTTGTTGCTCTATTGCTGTGTGAATGAGAAACAAACCAACAAACACACTTTTGGTTTTATCATATTAGTGAGGATTCTCTCATTCTTCTTTCAGGTCATATCAAGTATACCTGCTCAAGATGTGTTACCATCGCTCTTAGCAATAATACAAATGCTGAAAACTCTACAGTCGTCGGATACCCAGTTAAGAACCCTGGGAGTGCAAGTATTCTTGTCATTCCCAGTTGAGGTGTTGACATTGTTAGTCAGACATAACTGTCCTGGGGTATTGGAAGTATTTGAAGAATTCACAACTCAAATACCACAAGGCACAAGCAAATTGGTAATTATTTGTTTAGTTATTCTACATAAATAAGTATGACCGTGTTTTGTGGCATTGCAAGGCCACAAACTACAATCGCTTGCGGGTTGCATGATGCTACTATTGTTTTGTCATCAGCATCGACATCATCATCCTCGTTGCTATCTAGTAAACAGTCCAAACTCCATTATTTCAAGGAGCTGGGCTGGCTCGGGTAGATGCTGGAGGGGGAAATGTACAAAACAAACACTCTATGCGGGAATCAGAGCAGAACTTATCACAAAAAAAGAAAAAAAAAGTATGTCCATGTAGACTGGATGGCCCTGGTGTCTAAGTTTTTAAGCCACCTTAAGGCTTCTGACATGGCTAAATGGTTGAAATCACTGTTATGCCACCTGTGGTCACCCATCTGAAGACTAACCAAGCTAAATGCTACTTAACATGGGTGATTGCTAAGGCCTTTGCCACACTAGGAGAAAATATCCATGCTGAAAATTCAGCCACAGCAAAGCTCACTTGTAACAAGATTGGCAAGTGAAGGTATTTACTATCTTGCTGTGGTGTCAGGCCTTTGCTTGCACATTGAACAGCTGTCAATTTGCTAGCAGAATTTGATGAGTCCATAAATGAAATTAGTGAGGGGTATTAATATCTTAGAGGATGTTTGTGATTTCATTGAGATCAAGAGATTTCCAGAATTTTTAAATTTTATATCACAGTATTCAATTTCAATTTGGCATGGCTGTAGCCATTTAAGCAGAATAAAACATCTGTAACACACCTAAGACAAAAACATTGCAGTATACATATAGGTCGAATTATACAAGTTGGTAGAAGTGAAGTTAGGCTACAAGCGTGCCCAACTTTATGTGAGCTTAAGTTAGGATTGGATATTGCATAGCTTTTAGCTAACTTCACGTTCGCCGAATTATATGATTCGGCCTATGATACACACCTAAGACAAAAACATTATAGTTTACTTATTCTTATAAGAAAATGCAATTGTTTCAGTTACATACGTTCCTGAAGGAATTATTGACTGAATTGCCATCGCATGAAAGACAGCAGCTTATTAAGGAAGGTTTGCCTATATGGTTCACATCAATTTTTGTTGTGATGAATCAGTTTGGCTCCAATGACAATGACTCCACTGCTCTTGAGGATGTAGCATTTTTAGAAGAGTTGACAAATTTCTTGCTCAATGTTGATTACTTTCAGTGTCAACAGTGGCAAGACATTCTTAAATGTATTTGTCTAACAAAGATGTAAGTATTTATATCTTATGTAACTGCACTTCTGTTGCTATTTATTTTAGAGCTTGGGTCTATTATGTCCATTGTAGAATACAAATGCACCATATTATGCAAAATCCTATTATATTTTAATTCAGCAAATTACTCCCTATAACATGAGTGCACTACTTGACATCGACATTCGCTTGTGCGAATAACGCTAGTTCGACAAAACTGAACTGCGACACACCATAGTTCGCTTGCACGCTTAGTAGACACACTGAAGCTCGACATCACTCTAGCCGCTAGCGCGACACTGAAGATACAAATAGGATACTTTAGGCGTTACGATGGAACAAAAAAACTTAGTTATGATCTGCCAAATAAAAAACTAATCATAAAAATCATAATAATATTTTTTGTAAAAGTTTTATCTAGTTGTAAGGTATCTCAAATGGTCTGCAGTTTTATTTTAGTTCGACTGTAGGTACTCTAAGCTCTGGTTTCCTAGAATAATGATTTATTTATTTAACTTTGATTTCATCAACTTTGATTCCTATCAACTTTTTCTAGGATTGATTCTTTTTGAATAAGATAGGGGTGCCATTTTGTTTCTTTAATAACTTGTTATTTTTCATAAGAAATTATGGGAACCAAAGTTGTTAAAAATTTGATTTTGTACAACTTTGAGCTCCATAAACTTTTTGTAGGATCGATAGTTTTCGAATAAAATAATAGTAGTAATAGTACGTGCGTCATACGGGCCCCGTCCGGCCCGTCCCATGCCCACCACGTCCTAATATAAATCATCCCTAAACGTGAACCACCAATTCCTACCTTTCAATTAATGAGCTCCCAGTTGGAGTGATGCGAAAAACTGATCAGTTGATCAGTGTACCAGCCATCAGTGGCACCAACGTAGTGTCGAATTTCAGTACCGTCACACAATGCTTTGTCGCACTAGCGTTATGTCGAGCTTCAGTTTGTCTCCCAAGCGTGCGAGCGAACTATGGTGTGTCGCAGTTCAGTTTTGTCGAACTAGCGGTAACCGCACAAGCGAATGTCGATGTCAAGTAGTGCACTCTGCACTCCTATAACATAGTTTAGTTTGATTCGTTTGCCTTACATTTATTCATTCACACATACATTGTTCAAAGCAAAAATTCTTTAAAAAATGATTTCCAGAATTTGTATGGAACCCTTGGTGAGCGAGTCTGACGTGACATATCTGGTTTTCTTATAATGACCATTTTGCGCAATTTTTTCGGCTATTTATAGTACGACTCCGATTGAGTCCATCTTTTATTTTTCATAAAATTGGATTTACTTTAGTTAATTAGTTTTGAAAAACTTAATTCTCTTTTGTAAATTCCTTAGTTTGGTGTCTGTTGGTACATATGACAAAATTAAAAAAAAAGAGTATTATTACTAAAGATTTGTATGTAATGTATGTTTTTAAGCTCCGTTTTCTTTTTCAGATATCCAAATATAATCATGAAACTATTAAAGAAAAACAGCAGCACATGGCACAGATTGTGGATTGTTTTAGTTAGACTTTTGAAAAACCAGATTACGCGTAGCAGCTCTTATGGCACCCCAATACAACCAATGCTAGAAGTACTCGAAACTGCTTTTAAAATGGATGCACAGAGCAGATGCAAAGCGTTTCACTGCTGGGACATCTTAATAGACTCGTTGTCGGCTGACACAAACCCAAAATCCGTACCGAGATATCTAAAGTTGCTTTTGATACCGCTGAAACCGAAAAACGCAAAAACCGAAGACGCAGTTCTAGCCAAATTTAAAACATGGTGGAATTTAATAAGGAAGTTTCAGAATAAATTAGATCAGTTTACAATCGAAGTGCTGGTCGAATTTTTACACTTTATGTTTGGAAAACATGTGTACGCTAAAGAAAATGTATCACAAGTGGTTTTGACCGGGGCAGGGCAGATGTATGATAGTGTAAAGTGCCAGTGCTTACAAGCTTTGACTGAAATAGTTGGCCACAGTGCAGACTGTGGATGTTGTATAGAGTTGCCAAAATTAGATGAAAAGATGTTGAACAATAAGTTGTTAGCTAGCCATTGGGATGAGTGGATGAGTGCTTTGAAAAGTGCAATCATTATTACCAGTACAATACATCAAAATGATGCAGATAACATTATGGAAGTGCCGATACATGTTTTATGTGTATTTAGGAGTGTGGTCCTCTTAATTGCAGAGCTTCCGCCTAATGGTGTTAGAAGAGACATGTTCTATGAACTAACTCAAGTATTGACGGATTTGTTGCAGGTATGTTCAATTGTAGGTCCCTGTTGTATTAACCATTAAGCCATGTCAGAGGCCTTCAGGCGCCTTCAAAACTCTGACACCAGGGCTAGTCTATATGAACTTAATTTGCAGATACTTTGAGTTCGAAATTGGAAATTAGGAAATGTTATTTCTTTCGTAGACTTATCTTATTGAAGTAATGACGTATTTGTGTATTGTTAACTACCCCTAAGTTGAACTGGTAAATGAATGCACAAATTTCAGCTTGTTGATATAGGTTTCCATGTGACTTAAAGTCTATATTCTTAAAGATATGTGAAATGTAGCAAACCATTTTTGGTCAGTGTGGAATTCAAAACTAGTTTTCATTTTGGCATATCTAAAATAAAATAAGTCTGTACTCTGTATGCTTAGTATTATCTATTCTATTTCTCAAGTAGCAAATAATTTATGGACGCTCGAGCTTCATGGGGTTCTTAAATTAATATAATCCTATTTAATACCTATGACGTATTAAGCGCATCCTTTTAAGGGCCGGTCTAGTACATCTACCATACAACTTTTTGAAAATTCGCAACAAAAAAATACGCTTCTCCATACATTATGCCGCGCGTTAACGAACTTTTTGTATGATAAAGCAGATTTTTTCTATGTCATTTTCTAAAAGTCCTAGAACAAAAGTTGTTTGTCTAGATGTACTAGACCCGCCCATAAAAGGTTTTGCGTTTAATACCTATTATCCTGTATAAATAAATTAAATTTAAATAGGGGATAATTAAACCCTAAATAGGGGTACAGTTCCTTATACATAATCTTCGGTATAGGCCGGACACAAGTTCTCTCAGGATTGGGCTTTGCGCAGCTTGTAGCTAACATCACAGCCGTCAAGAAATATGATTTAGCGTACAATTATTTTTTAAAGAAGCTTTTTAAACTTAAAAAAATTATATGATTAATTAAAAATCTTTTCAGTTTAGCAGCGTTTCGAACACAATGCCATTTTTACTCTTATCTTTGACTCTGTTATTAACGGAAGACAACGAGAGTATCAAGAAGCTAATGGTACCTTCTAAAGGAGATGATCAACCGCTACGTAAAATTATGGCCATCATTTTGGATCCTAAAATGAATGTCGTTTTTGAAAGGTAAGCTATTTTTCAAATCTGGTTATTTTCCTTGGTATACTAAGCGCCACACAAGTCGGTGGATGAGAAGTTAGCCGAAAATGACACTTAGCCGTGATTCGCTAATTATTGCGCATCTGTGCACAATGCCGACACTGCGTGGCGTAGTGTTGAGCACGGGCGTAGGGAGCGCACGGGAGGCATAATAGGTGTGCCCGGCGCGAGTCTCTCTGGCTCCCGCGCATACTTAGATTTCGGCTTTTGCGCAGCGTTCTGGGCATAACTTCCCACCCGCCGACTTGGGTGGCGCTTAGTATATGATCAGTTCAGTAATTAATCATATTCGCAACCTAACGTAAAAAGCGGGAAATGACCCGGTACTTCATATTTAGTTAAAAATAATTATTTTTCGCCAAGAATGGCACAACTGACTTCAACGGTGTTCAGAATTAGAACAGTATGTATGAATCGATAATAAACAACAATAATGTAATAATTTTTATATTATTGTTGTTTATTCAAAAACTACTCTTCCGATGTTCATAAATAATTTATAATGAGACCACCTTTAAAGTATGATCTACCAAACAAAAAAAGAATTATCAAAATCGTTCATGATTGGCGGAGTAATTGCGTAACATACACAAAAAAAACATGCTGTCGAATTGGAGACCTCATTTTATGAAGTTGGTTAATAGAAAACTTTGCGCCTTCAGAAAAATGCCTTCAAGAAAAATTCCCTTGAAGCATAATATATCTTTTCTTATGTAGCACAAGTTGTAGCTACTTCTTTGGATTTGGGTTAGGTACTTTACAATTTAGTAAGTCAAACTTTACTATCCTTACTTAAGAGTAAACAAGTCGCTCATCACTCCATACAAACGTCGGTGGGTAATAAATAAATAAATAAATATTAGGGGACATCTTACACACGGCCTCTGACCCCAAACTAAGCAAAGCTTGTGATATGGCTGCCAGAGACTGATATACTACTTATACATATTTTTAAATACATACTTATATAGATAGTAACTAAATAACACCCAGACACAGAGCAAACACCTATGTTCATCACATAAATACTTGCCCTGGGTGGGGATCGAACCCACGCCTCTTTGACCCAGAAGTTAGGGTCACTAACCACTGAGCCACCGAGGCTGTCAAATCACTCCAGTGTTTGCTGTTGAATATCTAAAATTAACATTTATATCAATATGTCTTTACAAAATGTATGCTTATTGCTAATGAAACTACAAAAAAACTCCACTCAAATGATATAAGCCTTGGAACATTTGAATTTTGACTCAATTTTTTAGGAAACTTTGGATGCAATAAAAACACAGAAGAACTAAACTGAGTAATTTTTAAAGAAAATAGCGGCCTATAGTCAAACCGCTAAACTCAGACATCGCCTGCGCGGTACAGGGGCGCCGGGGGAGACGACACAGGGGGACTGAGACAGGCGCGGGCAGCGGGGCGCCGGGGGAGACGACACAGGGGGACTGAGACAGGCGCGGGCAGCGGGTCCCCGGCGCCCGCACCTGTCTCAGTCCCCTGTGTCGTCTCCCCCGGCGCCCCTGTACCCGCGCAGGCGATGTCTGAGTTTAGCGGTTTGACTATAGTTTATGTATTCGTTAGTTCAAATAACTATTATTTAAATAAATTAACTAAACAGTTTTTTTATAATTTACTACGGAGAAAACGAAATGCGCATTTAGAACGCAGCTGTAATTATAGGTATTTTAAAACAAATAAAAACAACATTATATTGCAATAGTAGTAATAGTGCGTATGCACATACGTACTATATCTACAGTAGGGACAAGATAATAGGTCACTTTTGACATTTCATCAAAATTCAACAACGTGACCTTGTAACGGCGGGCATAAAATAAGAACTGCACAATTGCTTAACTTTTTTCAATTACGTTTACATATTTATTGTAATAATGACCGATACGAGTAATTTTACGATTTGCTTTCACTAATAAACCATTCTAAACATAATAAACAATTTCTGATCTAAAGAACTGAACGTCGTTACAATGTTGCGTCAGTCAACCCTTTTTCTTTTTAAACACTAGGGATGTTACTCTAAAAATCGAAAGCTGATAGGATTGTAAGTTGAATCGAATGCAATGATTACTTGTGAAGAAAAATCACCATAAATTTATAACCACGTTGTGATTATAGTAAAACCTAATTATACATATTTATTATTCTTTTAACTAACTATAAAAATACAAAAAAATAACTAAATAGAAAGGTCATTGATGTTGGGTGCAATTTAGGTGGATGTTGCTGGTAACACCAGTGCCTGTCGATGAATTGAATGATGAATTTTTAAAATTCACATATGTTTCAAGTCTGTATCGATTCATTCGATTCATTCATTTAATCGATGTTTTTAAGCAGGTCACCTCACTATGAATATAAAACTGACATCTGTCAAAAGTGACCTATTATCTTGTCCCTACTTTACTGTTTATCATCAAATCTATCTCATCTTCAGACAATACAGCTAAAATATAATTAATTTAAGCTACGCCAAATCTGAGTTCGTGCCGTCAACTTGTTGCACCTATTATAAATCCGAAAATGTGTTTGTTGGTTTGTTCCTCTTTCACACAGCAACAGAGCAACGTATTGACTTGATTTTTGGCATGGACATAGTTTGAAATACGGAAAGTGACATAGGCATCGAGCAAGTATCTATAGAGACACAATCGTTAAAAAAAAAGTGTCCGAACCAAAACCTTGCCCAAGCTACGTAGTGGGCAGGCTTTTTAGTTAGTCGTAAGGTGATTGCAAGCCGACTACAACGCCGCGCATCGCCAAAGTGTTCGGTTATAAGCACTAATTAAGTAACATGACGTCAAGATTTGAGAAAATGGGTCATTGTGAATTATTTAATGCATATATCTAAATAAGTATGTATGACAGCGCTCACAAATTTTTTACTATAGGTACTTTTATGTAGGGACTGTGGTTCTGTAGCTATTTGCTCTAAGGACATTTTTTATTTACAATGACATTACTTACAAGGCTATTTTTTATCCCAGAAAAAAAAGTTCCCATGGGATAACATAAAAATTAAAATACCGCGCGGACGAGGCCGCGGTCAAAAGCTAGTACTATCATATATCTATCTTAAACTTATCTCATATTTCTACTTTTCAGATACAAAACATTAAAAACAGTGGAGATTCTACAGCCACTCACGCGATTAGCTGTCGGCTCATCGAACATAAGCTCATATTTAGACTGTCTTGTACAGAGTAACAGCTCTCTAAAACTGTGGGCCGCTTTAGTTCATTCTGTGAGTCAAACACCGTTGTTGTATGTCACTTCAAAGACTCTGAGACAAATGCTGATGTGGCCGGTACATGCTATGCAGAAAATTATAGTGGTACGTTTAATTTTATTCAAAACAATGTTTTAAACTGACATAAATTTTTCACAGAAACATAAACTAAGATTGGTCGACGATATAGTTAAAATCAATAGGGTTAAACATCCCGTGGATAATGATGATAAACTCCATGTCACATGTTCATCATGTGGTCTTTCCCTGTGGACCTTATGAGTAAGCTCAAATTAAGTAACTCAACGAGCTAAGGAGATGGCTATGTATAGGAAATTGAAATAGGCCGGGTGGCTAGCCCTGATGTCAGAGTTTTTGAGCCGCCTGAAGGCCTCTGGAAATTGAATTGAGTTGGAATTATTACCATCTCAGTAAGTTTCAAAATATAAGCTCCACATAATAATATGATGCTTTATAAGTTTAAGAATGCAGCACAATGTGACATTTGATCATTAGTTTATGTATCATTTGTCATATTTACATAGCAGTTTCTAAGCGTTTTCGACACCATCTTGCTGTTACAACTTTTTGTTGTGATAACGTTATATAAATCGACGAACGCTGGCTGCACGCACGAAAAAGTGTCACGTTCCGCCTGAGCTGAGCGTGCAAGAGAGAGCGCGGAACAAGCAATGGAGGCACGATCAGCGTTCGGCTTGTTTCAGTTGTTGATTCAACAATGTTTTCTTACGACGTTATCACATAAAATTATTGTCCGTAAGCTCATGGAAAATTCGTAGGTCAGAGTGAGAGTAGGCCGCCGGCGCAGGGTATAGAGGAAGTAATATCCCACTGTCTTTCTACCGCGCGGCGATAATTTATGCCTGCTCCTGCTGTTTCGTTTAAGCGGCGCAGGGCGCTTGCGCGAGTGTGCTTGTGTGATATTGTATTTTTCCACATAAATGATAGTACTTTACATGTTCAAGTTTTCACCTCTGCCGGCGGTCCTGGAGTGCAACCCGTTGTTTTTACTTTGTCATTTTTATCGTCTCATTATTCTGAGCATGAAACACAGGCTTGAAACGAATGATTAAATTTTTTCAGGACTTAGAGGCGGCATTTGTGTGGCAAAGATTGTACAATACATATGCCGAAAAGACAGGCAACAAGGAATTGGACTTGGACCTCGGTAATCACTTAAATGGCAAAGAAAATTCTCTTTTTAAAGTCGTCATCGCAATCACTATTTTGAAAAACAGGCTATCGCACCCAGATGAAGGTTTGTGCTTTTTGATTACTTTTTTTAATTCATTAACAATAGGCATGATGGGTAAAAAAAATTGTCTTTTAATAATTAGTCCGTCAGTCAAATTATCGAAAAATATATAACACGTATTTTTTCTTTTGTCCATCAAACAATAATTATTTTTCTCCAAAAATGGCTTCTGACTTCAATCATGTATGTATAGAATTCGAATAGTTCGCACGGAACAATGTCTCATCCATGTCATCATGACTTTTCAAAAACGACTCAGCTGATTTACATAAAACCACCTCGGGAGTATACCTTTTCGAACTAAAAATTTTTTTTTTTCAAATCTGGGGCGTTAATTTTTAAGGGTTCTGACGTTCGGCTTCGCTTTTCCTCCCGCTCGCTCTCGTGAGGCGAATACCTGGCAAGAGTAGTAGAAAAAGCGAAGCCGAATGTCAGAACGCGTACACAATAAGGCCCCTGTTCAAAATTGGCGAAAATAGCGATGAAAAAAGCGAAGCCGAATGTCAGAATGCGTACACAATAAAGCCCCTGTTCAAAATTGGCGATAATAGCGCTGAAAATACATACAGACGAACATAGTACCTCCTTCTTTTTGGAAGTCGGTCAAAATAGCAAATAGCGCATCAAAGTTTCAGAGCGGGGGCTTGCGACGTTACTTCTATGTAAAAAGTGTAGCTAGGTCTGACGTCAAGCGGAATTTTAAAGCGCTATATTTTCTTCATTTTTTGTTTAATTGACAAAAGATAAAATACGCGTCCAATATTTTTTGATAATCTAACTGATGGAATAATTTTGTTTAGTCTACCTTATTCATTTATAAAAATTGAGCAGCAAATGATTAGAAAGGCGTGCATAAATCATTCTGTCGATTTTAACACAGCTTCAGACTCGGCCCATGACCCGCTCACTGTAATCTTGATGGCAATAGAATCGATCTAATGATCATTGTAAAACCGGTGAGACAGAATCGACTTTACAAAGCAAAACTTTTGCATTGCTATAAAACTTATTCACTTGATTTTCTGTTGTATTTAAGCTAGTTTTACGATTTATGTATATTTTAGTTGATATTAAATTAATGCGCCCTAAAAATGCAACAGATTTGTTTTAGTTAGCAATTTTCAGTTGTTTATTTAATATTTCTAAATTCTATTTTAAGTCATAGTGGAATTTCGACTTGTTATTGTACATTTTATTTTTAACGAGGCAACTTGGGTTAAGCTTGTTATATCGACAGTTATTTGATGATTCTTTAGTAATATGATGTTGCTCTGCAATCTCTGAATAGATATTTCTTTGAACGCTACACACATATTTAAAACAGTCATTATTGTTTTTTCAGACGTTAGTGATTTTTCACGGATGTTGGAAAACAAGACTGCTGAAATGAAACTTGAATATAAAACATATGAACCAGTCATACCAATGTTGGCGGATACAATAACTGCAATGCTGGATAACGTCTTGATAACTTCTGACGAACGACTCGCTAAACTTTCTTTGGATTGTGTCAAAAACATTTTAGTAATGTTTTTCGTAATAAAACCGCAGGTTAGTGTTGTAGACTATTTTATTATACATACTAGTAGTTCGTTAGTGTTGTTGTTAGTGTAGACTATTTTTTTATTATACTAGTAGTTCTCTAAACAGTAGATCTCGCGACACAACTGTTTAACTGAATCTTCATTAAGGCTATATTTCGACTCACTCTTGACAGATTTGGTTTGTACTCGCAAATCTTATTAAGATTTAGATACTAAACAATCTAGCCAAATGTTATCGAAATCGGCAGATAAATAGCGCGATAGCAAATTCTCTTTTAGAGGGAAAAATCCCGATCAAAAATCGCCGACGACAAAAAATCCCTGAATATATAAAACCTGTGTACCAAAATTCTTCGAGATTCGTTGAAAATGCAATCTATCGTCTGCGAAATCGTCGATTAGAAGCAAATATAAAAGCAATACCTTCGCTTCCGTCAATTACATTTTAAAGGCATTAATTAACAGCCCTGAAGTTCCAAATGTATACCTTATGTTTTCACAAATTTATTAGATAGGTAATAAGTGAGAGCTATTAAAATTTTGTTTACTATATTATGATGTCAATAATGGCGTTTTTCTTTTAGGAAGGTAAAAATATTGGTCCCATGATATATGCAGTTATAGACAACATATTCAATTCATTAAAGCCTTTAAGCAAAAGTGCCTTAACCTCGGATATATTCTGCAAGTTCCTTCAAGATTTGCGTTCGCACTTAACAAACGCACCTAACAAAGAAGAGTCTTCTATATTTAAGTATATTTTGACGAAAATTAAATATCTGCGGCTCAGTAGTCCAATCGACATTATAAAAGCTAAAATGGACGAATGCTTTGAGATTTTCATAGAAAAGTACTTAAATAGGAATGTCACGAATACGAATAGCAAGACTGTTGTAGTGTTTACGTCGCCAAATGTTAACAAGGTCGCCAAGCGATCTAAGAAAAAAGAGGCCGTTATTGTCAATACGGTTACAGAAAACGGCGAGGAATATGCTGTAGTCAAGTCAAATTGGAAATTTAATCCTAAAATGCTGACCGAGAACCAAAAAGAGAAGTTACAGAGAAAAAGAGAAGATATACCAGCGTTGTATCAAGATCTTTCTCAGTCTCAAGACGAGTTTAAGTTGACAAAATGGAAAACTGATTCTCAAGACACGTCATTATCCTCAAACAGTAAATCCAGTAAATTAACCACCGATAACGACGCCGCAAATATTTTGAAAAATATTGAAAGTTCCGATGTAGTTCCTAATATCATGCAAAATATATTATCTGAAAACGAAAAGAGTCATACAAGTGGTTCAAATGAAATAAATACTACAAGCATAGATAAGCCTGATAAATCTCATCCAGTCAAATCATTACCGTCTATTCCGAAAGGTGTTAAATCTCCTCGCTTGGCTCTGAAGGATCGTGTTTTTCGAAATGTTCGAAATTTAATAGAAAAATCGTCGCCTAAAATTGGTACAACGGCTGAAATTGTCGACGAGGATCAGTTAAAAAGAACTCCGCCAGCAAAAATAACAAAAAATGCAAACATCGTTAATTCTGCTCCTTCTCTCATATCAACAGAGAGGCCGTCGCGACTGAAAAAAATACCCAAAAAGTTTGCAGACGTGCAATTGTTTGGTTTAAAGAAAAGGCGGTATTCGCAAAGTGACACTCATTCAGAAAATGAAAGCGAAGTGCCAGACAAAATATCCAAACTGACCAAAGAAAAAAGTGCAGATAGAACCACATTAAGCATTGGTAATGATAGTGAAGTCAATGTTCAACAGACTGCACATTCAGAGCAGAGTGATAATATAACAGAGGCCCAAGAAGTTGTTAGTCTCAAAGATGTACAACAATTAGGAACTACAGTATCGGAACAGAAAAATATTAAACAAGCATCAGACAAAATAGTTTCGGATGATGTGTGTGATACTCAAAATAACGTGAATAATACATCAGCCATTCAGGCACATGGCAATGACTTAAATTGTGACAATAACAACGAACATGATGTGTATGAAAAAGAAAATACAGAAAGTCAAGTCCAGTTAGAAGATTTACCTAAACAAGATAAAGTTCAATGTAATCAAGACACTATTGCTCCAGATGTTCAAGAAACTGATAGTCAGCATTGTCAGAAGACCGTTGACGACCAAGACGTGCAGATGCTGGATGTACCCCAAAACAATAATGAAAATAAGCTCAATGCTAAACAAACTGAAGTTGAAGGTGCTTCTAAGCAAAATGATGATAATTGTACAAACAAAGAAACAGCTTCAACCACTCCAGTTCAAATAACCAAACAAGCATCTCAGAAATCAACTGCTAAAAAGAGCACAAAAAAGTCACGAATCGAAAAAGAGCTAGCTATTGATATGGTAGAAGGCCACCCATTCTTGAATATGCAATCTGAAAAAAGATTAACTCGTAAAAAACTTATGGAGACCGAAAATGACAGTCGACGAAAAAGTGCTCCTCCTAATCCCACTAAAACGAAAGCGCAATCAAAGACTCCAAAGTCTAAAGAAACGGAATCAACAATAAGTTCTCCCAAGTCTAGTCCAGTCACTGTTGAAGAAACTCAAGATAAAAATACTTCACTTGAAGAAGCACCTTGCTCCGAGGATGTTATTGAAAGCTCTCAAGATTCTAATTTTACTACCACAACAGTAAAATCCGCGAAACGCACGCCTAAACGTTTGGCAATCGTTTCTGTTGAAAGAATGGAGGTAAATGACCTGGACAAAATTACTGGAACACAAGATTTATTACAAGACTCAGATTGTGAAATGCTGTGTGACACAAATAATGATATCAATCAGGAAACTAAAGATGATATCGAATTACCACAAAATAAAACTGCCGAGGTCGACAAGAATGACTCGGATCTTACAGAAAATATGGATACAGAACCGGTTAATAGCGAGAAGATAAATGACGATGTGATCATTATAAATGATGAAATGGAGTCACCGATCACAGTGAGCAGTGAAAAGATTGTTGTATCAGAGACTGAAGAACTAGCTGAAGCAGATACTCAGCCTAATGATCCTGAAGCGTTTACTGACCATGAACAATTGCCATCACAACCAGACACACAAAACACTGCTTTGGACATTACTGTAAGCTTGTCTCCTAGTAAATTGACTTCAGCCATTAACCCCGAAAGTCAAAAAGATGCCATCGAAATTTTTAGTGAACCTAGTTCTAGTGACAAAGATAATGACATCTGCTCACCCTTTAAAGATGACGCGCAAAGGAAACAAGACTTCCTGAATAATACTTCAGAAATATCACCTATAAAAATTCAAAGCCCTGACAAAAGTAAAGGTTCGCCCGAAAAGAACGAAGAGACAAGTAGTGATTATTTGGTAGTAAAGCTTTCCTCGCCTGTTCATAGTAATGGGGAGCCATATTCATCGAAGGGTTCACCTGAATTTTTCACTGATGATAAAACATCTCCTGATAAACGAGATCAGTCGCCGCCTCGCGTCGAAGTCGTTGTCAGTAGTGGTAGTCCCAGTTCTTCTTTGTCTTTGAAAAAGAATAGACCGCAATCCTTGCGTCCTAGCGGTCGTGGGGCTCATTTGGTAGGCCTCTGTGTACCAGAATCAATCAATTCAAAAAGTAACCCAGAAAAAACAGATCATGAAGAGCCTAGAAACATACAACCCAGTACGAGTACTCCGGCTAGACGAAATTTACGAGTACTGTATAATGCCGTTAGCGATAATGATAGTACACAGGATAAGGAACCGGACAATTTTTTGAAGCTCAAAAAGGATTTACCTTCGGTCGACAGTAGTCCGGCTGTACCTATACTAAAGAGGAAAATTGATATTGTAGACGACACTGCATCGCCTGCAACCAAAGTGAGTAAATATACATACAAACAAATTTACGTTTTTCGTATCAAACCGTTTTGCTTAAGCATCTAATAATTTCTCCTCTTTCAGAGAAAACGAGTAAGCTTTCACGACCCGCCCGTATCTACAACAGTGTCAGTTCAGAAATATATCAAACCTGATTGTATCGAAAGTCCTAGTACTAGTAAACGTTTAGAAGCATATATGACGCGTAATTCCGTAAAATCACAAAAAAGATTAGAAAACACATTTAAACTTGACAAATGCCTTTCCAAAACGATCGAAAGCTTTGCTGATCTACCGGCAGACAGCCTCAACAATGACACGAATACATCTTTAGATGTAACTCCAGCAGTTGAAGTTGTAATCACCAGTGAATTGAATGATACAGATCCCATTTGTCCAGATTTAATAGATTGTAAAGATCCCATAGAAAACGTAGCTGCAGAACTTTCGTCGCCAGCGATGAAAGATTTATTCATCAAAGAATTAGATGGGAAAGTTTCCACTGTGGGTGATCTGGCAAAGATGACAGAATTAGAAGTGAATAGGTTGCGCATAAAAGCACCCAAAGTCCAAGTTGCCAAAAAGGTTTTGGAAAGCTACGTCAGTAAAAGAATCACAACGGATCAAGACGTGGTACAAGAACCGATTGTTTTAGACGACGAAACTGTTATTGCAACAGAAATGAATGTAGATATGAAGGATTCGGAAGTAGAACCACAAGCAACTGTAGAAATGAAGTTGGCAGCGACTCAAACCTGTGTGTCTACAGAGGACATTAGCGTTCAAACTGAGGAATCGGGTAGTAAATCAACTACAGAAATTATAGCCAGCTGTCTGTCTGAAGTAAGTATACCTTTTTTATCAAATTATCATCCTTCTATCCATCATCCGTAGGACGTCCACTAGACATAGGAATGCCCTGTGGTTTTCTAATAATCCCGTTTGGAAGATACTTTCATTCCGGCGGTCTTAACCCTTAACCACTGACGTACTGACAATGGGTAAAAACGGGATTCTATTACTAAGACTCCGCTGTCCGTCTGTCTGTCTGTCCGTCTCCAGGCTGTATCTCATCAACCGCTATAGCTAGAAAGCTAAAATTTTCACAGATGATGTATTTCTGTTACCGCTATAACAACAAATACTAAAAACATAATAAAATTAATAATTAAGGGGGGCTCCCATACAACAAACCTGGTTTTTTTAGCCGTTTTTCGCTCTATATTAATAATGGTAACAGGTAGATGCTTGAAATATCTACAGAACCTTTAGTTGTTTATTCACTTCAATAATAAATAATTAAATTAAAATAAAATTAACATTTAAGTGGGGCTCCCATACAGTACGGAAACAGTACAGTAGGAACCCTTAGTGTGCGAGTTCGACTCGTACTTGGCCGATTTTTTTTTTAAATTATCATTCATCCAGCCATCAGCCGTGGGACGTCCACTGGACATAGGAATGTCCTATGGTTTTCTAATAAGCCCGTTTGGAAGATTTTTTTTCCTGCAGTATTAATTATATCGTCGGTCCACCTAGTCGAGGGACGTCCTACGCTGCGCTTGCCGTTACATCGTCACTATTCTAAAACTACAGCCCCAGCGGCCATAGATTCTTCGAACTATTGCCCTGTTATGCTATTTCTATTTACTAATCTGCTGGGCTGACGGTAACTTTTTTTCAATGTGGGTTACAATTATGTACTTGTTTTGTTTACTGTCAGTAGTACCGTTGTTGGTACAACTCACGTATAGGTCGAATTAATCTTCTTGGCGACTGTGGAGTAAGCTAGAAGCTGCACAAAACCCAATCCTGACTGAAGCTCACACAACAGCTGCGAGATTTAGATTTTGCGCAGCTTCTAACTTATTTCGCAGCGGCAAGAAGTTTGATTGGGCCTAAACTTATACGTCACTTTTGGTTCAGCAGCGTTCGGAAAATTGCGTAATGTCTTCTCGTCCGATATACCTCAGTGCCTCAAGGTGAAAGTGTTCGATCAGTGTGTGTTACCAATGATGACTTATGGCACTGAAACGTGGTCTCTTACCATGGGCCTTATTAAAAAGCTCCAAGTAGCCCAACGAGCTATGGAGAGGGCTATGCTCGGAGTCTCTTTACGGGATCGAATCAGAAATGCGGAGATCCGTAGAAGAACCAAATTTTCCGACAACCGACAACGGATTGGCAAGTTGAAATGGCAATAGGCAGGGCACATAGCGCGAAGGACTGATGACCGATGGGGTCGAAAAGTTGTCGAGTGGAGACCACGTACCGGCAAGCGCAACGTAGGACGTCCACTCACAAGGTGGACGGATGACCGCATTAAGACCGCAGGATCGCGCTGGATGCAAGCCGCTTCCAACTGGTCTTATTGGAGATCCATAGGGGAGGCCTATATCCAGCAGTGGACGTCCTTTTGTTGATGGATGGATGATGGATTATACTTCACTAATCGCAATTAGTTTAATTTAGCTAAATGACAGAGATATGCAAAATACTACGTTTTTCTTATAAATAATTTCATTATTTCAGAGAGACGATTTCATCCCAAAACTCGCCGAGGCTCTTCCAAGTGACTCTGTAATCGACATTGTGACGCATGATCAATCCAGATCCAAAGATATTCTAAAAAAGCTCCTGGATCTCAAGAAATCGTCAAAAGAAGAAAATAGCGTTGAAAACTTTTTGAAAGACTACATGCTAGAGAGATTTGACCAGAAAAAATTGATTCTATTCTGTTCTAGACTACTGCATGATTTGCATGACATATCTACATAAAACTAGAATAGACTACATCGCGGGTTAAGAACTAGAGTAGCGTAAGGCCAAAATGACAACATAACAGGAGAGCAGAAAAACAACTCAAATTTAGCTTCCGTTCTCTTATAGCTCTTCTATGCCAAAAACTATAGTAGTTAGTTACCTGATTTTTATTAATAATAAAGCTTTATTTGTCGACTACAGAATAGTGTAACTTGTTGGACAATTTTTTGCGTTTTTATTTTAATAAAAAATATTTGTCGAAAAATGTTTAATATACGTCATTTTAGCTGTTACATACATTTAATAATGTATGTATTGCAACGGAACTTCCGTTAAAATAGCCTTAAATAACGATACTTTACGCTTATTTGGCACAAAAAAAAAACATAGGCTTTATAATCAAACGTCATGTGTGAAAAACGTATGACAAGATACGTTATTTGAGCGATTACATTCGAAACATCTTCGGTGTCCTATTTTTGACAAAATAATGGCAAGATTATTGTAAGTAGAAACACTACATTTTGGCAGTAAAGAAAAACAATTTTTTTGATATGTTATTTTAGTACCTACTAATTTAACACCCTACATAGCTCCAGTTTTTTGGCACATAAAAATATGGGGATTTAAAAAGTGAATGGTGTTTTCATTTTTAATTTTTGCCCTTACGCTTCTCCAGTTCTTAACCCGCTACATATAGTCTGAATCAAGCATCTCGGCGGTTGTGAAATTAGCTACAACAGCTACAAGCTGCACGAAACTCAATCCTCGATCAGCTGTTAAGTGATCTTCAACTAGGATTGGGTCATCTGCAGCTTGGAGCTAACTTCACACTCGCCAAGAACTTTAATTCGCTCTTTACTATTAGACCCCAGTGTTATTTATTTGTATAATAGATTGTTAGGATGTACAGTATTTACTAATTTTTGTATAGGTACAAGTTAAGATCTCTTTTTAATTTTTGTTAACTGCGATCGAGTTATTTTTACTGTTTCCGTGTTTATGGTTTGGATGATTTTTCCGTTTGGCATGTCGTCGTTTATATTGCGATACGTTCTATGTATCTAATTTATTTTCTGTTTTTGTTTCGATACCTACTTGGCCATATACCATGTCTGTAAGCCTGTTTACACTTTGTTTAGTGATTAGTGCAAGTGGTAAGTGATTAGTAATCACTTCAATATCACCAATCAGAGTGTAAACAGGCCTTATAGTCATCATTCTAAAATATAACTAAAAATTGACATAAAAAATATTGAAATATCAACAACGACCTGTTATTTTTGTACTTGAGTACAATGTACATATAAATTGTTAGTTGTAAGCTGTATTATTACTACTAAAAATGATAATTCTTTTCTCATATGTTGGAAAGAGAAGATAAACATCGAACATGAAAGAAACCAGAAGGACTCTAGTTGCATTTAGATTAAATGAACTGTGCTTAAAATTTACATCGGCGACAGTCGTCAGTCTACTTTGAATGACAAAGAGAAAGACTAAAAGGTGATCGAGTGCGGTACAAATAACTCTATTTTAGAGTAGTAGGAATTTGAGTCTTCACGGCACGAGTGCGATACTCCTTCCGATTTCTTCCATGTTCGTAAGAGATAAAGATGATTTTAGATTTGTGCGATATTTCAAGCAAATAATACTTTTGTATTGTTACATGTATGTGTTTATTACATATGGTTAAATCCAAATAAGGAGTGTGAATCATGTGTTAGCGAGAAGGAAAAAAAATGCGTGATTTATTGCGTACTCTACCTGTATAGGTAGAAATCATAAAGTCGGCGGATGTGAAGTTAGCTAAAAGCTGCGCAATATCCAATCCTGACTGAAGCTCACATAAAGCTGCATGTTGCACTAAAAAATTCATTTATTGACTCTAAACAAATAACATTTGATGACAATAAGCTTCCGTACTCCCTTAACATGACTTATTAAGATTGGGTTTTGCACAGCTTGTAGCTAACTTCACATCCGACGATTTGTATGATTCAGCCTTTATTAGTGTTGGCGCCTTTGTATAAATATGTACTAAAGGGATAGACTTTTACCGACTTACCACAAAAGTTTTACGCACGCCTTAGACCATGTTTAACAGTACAAAATGCGCGGTTAAACTGTTTAAAGCGTGTTTAAATCTTTTGTGGTAAGGCGGTTAATGTCTGTTGAGATTCATAATCTCGAAGTTTTAGTTTGATATTGTTACTTTCTAGTTGTATCCATGTTATTATTTAGTTATAGTTGTTATCCTATGTATACACTTTGAACACGGAACAAATTAGAAGGATTCTCTAGTTGCATTTGATACGTTACACCGTACAATGTGTGGCCATTGTACGGTGACTTGCGTCCAAGCTTGGCTATCAGCCAATCAGCCAATCGGAACCAATTATTATCTTTCGGTTTGCGTTTAATATCAGTCCAAGATCAATCTACACACATTGGAGTGTTGGAACCAAGACTGCAGTTTTTGGCCAACATAGCCAATGTCACATTGATTTACGAAAAACAAACATTACGCTCCACGCGTATTTATTTATACAGTACTTGCGCCTGTCTGGTTTGTTTCGAGTTCGAAGGCTATATATTTGACTAGTTCATTAAGTTCGCCTATTTGATGCTAAGTATCTTTATGCATGTTAAGACGAGGCCAAAAGAGCTTATTTTTTAGCAATGAATACTTGAGTAGCGCGAAATGATTTGCATAATTTTAATTTCACATAAGTCACAAAATGAGTCGACTTATTTTCGGTCGTAGTGGGGCACAACAGTATCTTAGTATGAAACCGAGTTTTGGCGGGAACGCCGAAAAATCATGTCTAGATATTGTATTATTTTGTAAAACTTGTGTTTCTATAAAATGCGGTATTTCCTGTTGTTACCAAGACTCTAAACCCCTAGTTAGACTTTATTGCATTACCGAGGTATGAATTGGACTATGTTTGGACTTGACTGTGACTTTATTGGACTATGACGTGACTACGACAGTGGTTATTTTGATAAAATATCAAAAATGATAAAAACTTATACTTGACACTGGCAAATGCTCAATAATGCTACGCCAAAACATAAAAGAAGAAGTAGTATGAAACCGAATGCAACGTATAGGCCGATTCATACAACTTGGCGGCTGTGATGTTAGCTACAAGCTGCGGATTGCCCAATCCTGACTAACAGCTATTAATTGTATGATTCGGACTATAAAATCCGCGATTCACTTTACGCGACTCAGAGCTTGAAAAATACGCTCGTTTGTCTTCGCCTTTAAAGTGCGTATTATAGAGACTAGAGTATTTTATAAAAAGAGAGTCAGTCTTAAACATAATGGCATATTAATGTGGGACAAATACTTGAAACTTGCAAATTAGAATCAACCAAACCTTAGTGAAAAATTTTCGGGCCATTTTTGCAGCAGGCTTATAAATATTTAACAAGCCGAATCAAACTTTTTAGCGTTTGTGAGTTGAAGACGAGACGGGTTATTGCGCAGTAGCAAATTCCTTGTCAGATGCGTGATAAGCGGGGATGTACGCGGCTTTTAGCTGACTTCACAGTCACCAAGGAGTTTGGTTCGGCCTACATTCTAAATCAATGATAGGTATAGGTATCGCCACACAAGTCGACGGATGAGAAGTTAGCCGTAGATTACACTTCGCAGTGATTCGCTAATTATTGCGCATGTGTGCACAATGCCTACACAAGTGGCGAAGTAATGAGCACGGGCGTAGGGAGCGCGCGGGAGGCATGAGGTAGGCGGGCGGGTAAGCCCCGGCGCGAATCTCTCTGGCTCCCGCGCATATCTATATTTTGCCTTTTGCGCAGCGTTCTGCGCTTAACTTTCCATCCGCCGACTTGTGTGGCGCGGATTATAAGGTACGTACTGACTGGCGTTACGGGGTGTAACATAATTTGCAGTATGAAACTATGTTACGCTGCGTGTGTATCTGTGTCTTTGCTCAACCATATTGTCTTCCCATATTGACGGCATAAACACTCTGTGTTAAACGCAGTTTCACCGGAATATATGTTTGCAGTAAGTCACATTTGTTGACAACATGATTGCAGTAAGTCCAATAGTAGCCGAATTTGAGTTGTAGATGTATTTTGTTCGTATCTACCGAGATAATGTTTCAGTTTTCAATCCGGTGGAATTGCACCATGCCACGTTACTTTGCGCCCCTTAACGCAGGTCTGTATGCACTGTTTTTTGTCCTATTTGGTCATCGTTTTTAAATGGCGTGTCCATTTTTGTACAGGATGGTGAATGAATGATTTTGGCGTTATCTAATACAAAGTTAGGTAGAGTTCAAAAGGCATAAGGTGATTAGATGTTGCTTTGTAAAGGAGCTTTTAAAGGTTGTACCTGTATCTATCTTTTTTAATAGTCCCACTGCTGGACGTAGGTCTACCCACGAAAAGTAGGAGAGGTGTATTATGAACAACTTTTACTGTGAAACCCACTAAAAATATCCGATTATATAAAACCATTCACGCTTTACAAATTAATGTGCGATTTAGGCGTGAGTACCAAAGTACAAGTTGTTCATAATGATGTGTAAATACTCCTCCGAAAGTTTCTAACCTTTACAAAGCAACATGTATTGTATGAATTTGTGTGTGTATGCAAAGATATATTTGAATTTACATTCGTATCGTCACGGTATTGGTATCTAACAGTATTCCGTCTTCTTACTAATGGTCTGTCGCGAATCATACCTACACGCCTCGGAGTTCGGTATACGACGGTCGCAGGGCCGCGCCGCAGTTACGAACGAACGGGTTTGTATCAGTGAGAGTGCGATTTACCTACCAGGGCCCTATTTTATAAAACTACAAGTTACAAGCTACAGGTAAATTACTGGCAACATTGACGGAATCCGCATTCGTGATTGGTCGAGACTGCGTCATTAATGTCAATTTGCCTGTAGAATTATTGTAACTTGTAGCTTTATAAAATTGGACCCAGGCGGGCAGACCTAGCGCGTGATACGTTCTGCGTGGCCACGTGGGGCTGTAGTTACTAATTTCAAGTACAGGGCCAAGTTACAATAGGTACTGTTAGATACCGTTACCGTGGTATCATTGTATAGTATGTGAAAATGAAACAAACATTAAATTTTTAAAACTATTTTATTCAATACAAAACAAGTATTTACATTTACATTATTCAGTCAGGATAAAGACCTTGCGGTCCGTATTGTCAAGATCTAAGCGTTAATTTAAAACATGCGATGTAATAACTCTATACAGTACACGACAACGTGTCATAAGAATGCTCTAAGTCAGCGGGCGAATCTTTTTTCAGGTTTTTTGGCATTTGCAGTTAAACTATTCATTGTGAGTTTACAAAAACTCATTTAGCGGCTATGAATAGGTAGTGTTAACGGGCTACATACACTTCAAAAATCAAAATAGTTATCTGTCCATGCACAAAAATCCAGCAACTGATTTACACCTAGATGTTTCGTTGATGATATTGTGTGCACAGCTGACTAATATTTTGGTTTTAGGTGTATGTACCTCCATGTATCCTACCTATTAAAAGCTGTTAAATGAGAAAAACGAGTAGGTTGCAAATGGCAAAAAATAATAATTGTACGTGCTGACCGAGTGCATCCACATTAAATATACTTTGTCCAATTCAAATTCAACCCAGTAGAAAAACTTAGACCATTATGAACCGAGCTTCGAACATGGCAACATTATTGTCCGAGTACTGTATCACATGAATGGATGTCACTGACAGTGTTGCTATTGTAGAAAAATAAAAAGTAAGAGCGGAACGTTTTCATGGCATCAAGAGAATATCACAACTAATATTTACAGATATTTAGCACAGGTAACATTAAAGCTTTTATTTCTACACATGAAACCGTACCTACACGACAAGTTACATGGCAACGTGTGCGTGATTTTAGGGAATTTATAACATATTTGCTTGTAAAGTGGCTGTTAATTACACCAATTTCAATATCATAACGCACTTGTGCATTATTGTAATGTAAAACGCAAGCCGCCACCGACTGCAGAACTCTGTGGTCTCGTTTCTCCTACTTTCAGTCAAGAGTGTGGGAGACATTACGGCACTTGTGCGGTAATGTAATGTAAAACGCACGATGCTTCGACTGATGCACGACTTTCACTCCGAGTCAGAGTGCTCCATTCCAGTGCATGTCTTCTAAGAGTTTTATTCATTTCCTCGCAAATATGTTATAAAACGTCGTATGACATACGTGCGCTTTGAAAATTACAGCCTCTGCTTCCTTACAGCCCTCTAGGGCTAGCAATATTGCCTCGGCTGTAATTTTCAACTTACCGCCTTATATCATAATGTACATTACATTACTGCTTAGAACGAGTTTGATTGTTACAAAAGAATAAGGTTTTCTTAAAAGCTCACTTCGTTCTTTCTTGCAGGAGTGCTATCCAAACTTGAATCATATTGTATTATATACATAATAAGAAAACACTCAATAATAAAATTATATGTACAAAATTCACCCATCCCGAATAATATCACACCATCTATTAGAATTATTTCTAAATAACTAGTTTTTACTGTTAAAACATAAATTTTGTCTTAGGTGACAGAGTAGCTCTGAAAGCTAACACTGACTGAAACTTTATTTTAGTTTAGATACGTACTATCTTTACACGTGTTTAGGAACTACTTGTAATAAATAATTATGCTGTAAACTGATAATTACTATCTTTTTTTTGTTCCCAAGTATAATGTACAGTTGTATGTAAAGTTATAAAGCTACATTTAAATTTAATAATTACGGTAATACAGGCATTGATAGTTTTGTAAGTTAATGCAGGTTGAATAGATTTTTGGTTTAATTCCATTAGAACTATAATTTATCTAACTTAAAAGTAGATCGCAGTATCGGCGACGGATTTACTTGCTTCTTGTCTATCACTACAATATTGTCCTCAAATCAATAACCTCTCTTAAGGCTCGTATATCACTATTTCTCCAGAAACTTTCAGTGTCTAACCATTCAGAATATATCTATCTATTGATACCGCAACTTATTTCAACATTGTTTGTTGAAGTAACTCTACAAAATAGGTTACGATTTCCCTTTTCGTCTCTCGTCTTCTCACTCTTATTAGTCCACTTATTTTTCATTCGTAAAACTTTGGTCACAAATTGAGCAGCACTTTGTTTAAAATAACAAGAGAGGTCAGTGGCTTCACCGTCAGGGAAACCGCATTTCGGCGACGTAGTCTAAATGCTCCAGGTTTTGGTGTGAGTTGGAACGGCGTGGGGCCCGCGGCCTGTGCAGGTTGTGGTGTGAGTGGGCCCGCATCACCCTGTAAGTGCCCTCGCGGTGGGGCCCCTCGTCGCTCGTCTTGCGAGCCGATGCCACCCACTCGTCATCCCTGGCCCGCGGGATCACAGGAGCTTTCCTATAATTGTCGAAAACGCGCCGGTTGTCTTCATACCTTTGCCGTTGCCAATTTCTATCTAAGTCATGTGCATACATATCTAGCTCGCCCGACGGTTGGAATTGGCTCCCGCCCTGAGCGTAACTGGATCTTTTCCAGCCATCTTCATACTTTTTCCTCCCGCTTTCATCATCTAATTGCCGACGCTGGGACTGGTTCGAGCTACTCTCGCTAGTGTCTTCTCCAGAAGTACCTAAACCCAGGTCTTTATCGTCTCCATAGATTTTGTACACTCCATTCGGATTCAAGTTCTTGCCGTTGTACATTTTATCGTTCAGCATCAACTGGGGGTGTGGAATGCAGTACGGTGCGGGGTATTGTTTTTCAAGCTTCGACATTTTGATATCCTTCTCATGTCGTGTGCATGATCCGGGACCGAAAAGTGACAGTAATACGGGCAGCAAGAAGAGGCCATGCATTGCTCCAAAGAAAATGACCATGAACACCATTTTGAAGAAAACTGAAAATATGTAACTGTCTGCCAAAAGCAGCGCAACTACTCCGAGTATTGTACTGAACGATCCCTGAACTATCGGCAGTCCCAGAGAGTATAGACATTCGCTGACTCTTTCATCAGGTGTCTTCGCCTTGGACGCCATGTATGCGTAGCAAATATGAGCAGTGAAGTCAACAGAGAAACCGATGCACATGATGAGGTTGATCATAGATATGGAATCAAGGTTGATGTCCCAGAGTGCCATGTATCCCACGACGCCGATCTCAATAGAAATTATGCTGAATGCTACCCACAGAGAGCATAAAATATTTGGTATGAAAATGAATGATGTTATCATCATCATAAGCGCTCCGTAGCACAAGTTTTGAAGTGACGTTGGCCGAACCAGTTCAAACTGAAACAATAGATGTTAATTAGGTTTTATGGACAAAGGTTAGGTGATAACTACTTAAATCAAGATTATATTTGATTTTATTAATCATACCTGATCGAAGAATACGAAATAAGGGTGGAATACAGAAGCGTTAAGTGGAGAAGCAGCTACAACATCTCTCAGAACTTTGACCATTTCCTTTTCATGATTAGTGCCACTTATGTTCACTGCTTGTATCAGGAATCTAGAAGCGGTTATCTGATCTCCAGCTTCGTTAAACTTCACATCTAGAGAGAAAGGATTTGCTGGAAACAGCCACAACTGGAAAAATATAAAAACATAGTATCAGGCTTAATTTTAACATCTAAGTTTGGACTTATTATTTAGTCATGGATTTATAATTCTGACCACTTATTCAAGTTCGCGATGATTATGGAAAAAATAACTTACCTCCTTCAAGTTATGGATGAAATCAGCTTCGTTATCGATCGAAACATTCAAATAGTCGTTGTTTCTAGAAACGTAATCCACGAAGGTTCGTAGCCACGATTCCGTGTACAACGAATTTGAAATATAAGACGTGTTTTCCAGACTCTTCGTTAACTTTTCCACTTCCTCCTGCACCTTCGGGTCTGAGTAATTATATTCGCCAGTAATCACCACCTGAAAATGAAGAAAACAAGGCACTTATATTTCCACTAGGTTAGGTGTACATTTTTGCAGTAGGTCGCGCTTTAATTCTGTATTTATTTACCTGAATTCTGTACGGAAATTCTCTGTAATACAGATCTTCACGGTCGAAGAACACAACAGAGTATGAATCTACTTTTGATAGTTTCCTTCTTTCTAAGCCTTCCTGGAGATTAGTCACTCCATACCCTGCTCCAGCTAGATACAGTATGAACACTACTATAACGAAGGCTTTCACTGCACTGTTGTTGAGCAGATCTGCCATTGTAGTCTTGAAGAAAGCCATGATGCAGTGTTCGTTGTTGTCAGTAGGATTGTCGGGATCTGCCGGGTCTATTCCGCCGCTGCAGAATACTCGATACAGCCATGATTTTTCTTCTGCAACAAAAGGAAGACATGATTAAAGCAAGTGTTTCTTTGTTCTTTCCTATTATACTTGGGTATACAACAATGTAGGTACTTTTACAAAAAATAACAATTTCAACGGGAGAACGCGTGACATATCAGTATATCGATATCAATGTGATTGTTTTGTCCCGAATAATATTTTCTGGATTTCTATGATACAATGATACAATGACTTTATTGGTCTATGAAACTAGGTGTACAAAAATATGTAGGTGTGGAAATTATTATATAACAATGTTTCTCTAGCTTCTACCTCAAGAGGTTTATAGACATAATATTGGCTAGAAAAAAAAAAAACTAATAAGTATAAGGTATTAGAACACAATTAATTGGGATTAAATTATAAAGAATAGTTATAAAATTAGAATAGGTCAGATAACATTTTCAGTCAGGTCAAATAATTACATACAATCATCATAAAACAAGATAAAATGTCAATACAAGTTATTTGACTTCAAATAGACTATACAATATCGTTTACTTTGTTATCTGTTAAAAACATGTTTATACTGTAGTAGGCTTTCTTAATGAGGAAATCGTTAAGCATGCTTTTAAAAATATTCAAGTTTTCTTTTTTCCTTATTATCTTTGGTATCTTATTATAGATTAAAGGAGCCATACAGAACACACTCTTACTCAAAAACGTACTCTTGCATGCTAAGTTACGTATTTTTCCTTCTTGTCTACTGCCGGCAGGCCACATCTCAAAGAGCTCGGGGTTTGTTTTAACAAATTGACCTATTTCGCTTATATACAAGCAAGCGAGGGTTAACACCTTGAGACGAATAAATTGCGGTTTACATGACTCCCTTTTTTTTATTCCGCATATTGATCGAATGCAGCGTTTTTGTGCTTTGAAGGCCCTTTCACGATCGGTCGAGTTGCCCCAAAACATAACACCGTATCGTAGTATGGATGCAGCGTGTCCATAATAAGCAGTTAGCAGGGCTGATTCATTTGCTACTTTTCGTAATTGATATAGCGCGTAAGCAAACTTGTGTAATTTTTTACAAATATTTTCTATGTGTGGTTTCCACGTTAATTTATTGTCAATTGTTAAACCTAGAAATCGGGTTTGTTCGATTTCTGATACTTTCTTCCCATCATGTTCAATGTCAAAATTTAATCTATTGTTTTGTGTCATCCTGAAAAACATTAGATGAGTCTTATCTAAATTAATATTTAAATTGTTATGATGTAGCCAATTAATTAGAGATGTCAATGTATTATTAATGTCATGTTTTATATCACTTAGTTCGTCATTTATGAATAAAACCGTGCTGTCATCAGCAAATAATGTCATTGGATGCTTTGTTACGTTTGGAAAGTCATTAATATAAATAAGGAATAATAGTGGCCCTAACACACTACCCTGTGGGACACCGTAACGAACAATCTTTTTTTCAGATTCATACGTTTTTACTACATGCGTTTTAGGGCACAGTCTATTTATTTGTGTTACTTGTTGTCTGTTGGTGAGAAAAGATCTGATTAGGTTGTTTGCATTGCCGCGCACTCCATATTTGAAAATTATATCTAGTAGAATGTCATGGTCGACATTGTCGAAGGCTTTTGACATGTCCATATATACCGCTGTGACTTTTTTTCTTTTATCAACATTAACCATTACATTCTTCAGAAAGTTAAAGATCGCCATATTAATATTTTTGTCTTTTCTAAAGCCATATTGATGTTCAGTAAACATATTCTGTTGCTCAAAGTAATAGTAAAGCCTATTATATATAACTTTTTCAAATATTTTTGAAAATATTGGAATTAGTGTCACTGGACGGTAGTTGCTGACTTGACATCTATTTCCTTTTTTATGGATAGGTTTTACTATAGAAATCTTTAAATCTTCCGGAAAAGCACCCTGTTCCATACATAGATTAACAATGTAGCTAAGTACGGGGGCTATTATAACTGATACATCTTTTATCACCTTTGTTGTAATCCTATCTTCTCCTACGCTATTTGTATTTTTTAGCCCAGCAATAATTTTTAGTATGTCGAAAGAAATTGTAGGAGTCAAAAACAGTGACTTTTTAGAGTGAATAGTATCTCTTTTATTATCATTTGATGGAAGGGACCGTGTATCCTTTTGAGCAACATTTATAAAATAATCATTAAAGCAGTTTGCAATTTCAGTTGGGTGACTTATTGTTTCCCCTTTATCATTATTTATGTGAGAAATGGTTTCGGTAGGAAAATTATTTTTCTGCCTATTTATTATATCCCAAGTCGCTTTTGATTTATTGGTTGAGGTTTTAATATAGTGGTTATTTTGCGATTTCTGAGTTAACCTTATAACTTTTTTGAATCTCTTTGAGTAGGTCCTGAATGCTTTCTTTGCTTCTTCGGTTTTGGTTTTTCTATACTTCCACAATAGGTCAATTTTTTTCTTAGAACATGTTTTAATACCTTTGGACATCCATTTAGGCCGTTTCAAATGAAAACATTTTACTTTTATTTCGGGAAAGCACATGTTATATAGTAATTTGAAGATTTCATGAAACTTTTTGAAAGCCACATTAGGATCACTACATTCATAAATATCTTGAAAGCTTAGGCTATTTATGCTCTCATAAAATTTCCGTCTATTGTCTAGGCTATAGTCCCGTTTAATGATATACCAAGACTTAATACGGCAGCTTTTCTTAACAGGGATTCTGAATAGTTGAGCAGTATGATCTGAGAGAGCTAACTCAATTATTTCTCCTGTTGATCCTTTTATATTATGAATCACATTGTCGAGACTTGTACCACTACTAAGTCTGGTTGGTTCTGTAAAATGCAACTTAAGATTATAACAAGCTATGAGCTCCTTAAAATCCTGTACAGTTTTATTTTTGTCGAGAATATTGATATTAAAATCACCGCACACAACTACTTTATATTGGGCATTATGACAGCATCGAGTAAGAATCGTTGCAATCTGTTGCAAAAACTCGTTGATGATATTTTTCTTTTTCTTGGGGGATCTATATACACAAATTAAGTATGTTTTGTGTTGTGGTAGCTCTATAGCACAACACTCAATTATGTTAGGTATGGCTAAGTTACTGATTTCATCAATCACTTTGTACTGTAAATCTTTTTTTATCAATATACATGCCCCTCCGCGTCGTTGAACCCTGCAAGAATGTGCTGCCAACCTAAAATTAGGAATTGATAACAATGAAGTATCGTTTTCTTTCATATTGTGTTCTGTAAAGCAGAGAATATCAATATGTTTGCCTTCTGATGCTAAATTTTCAATACAAACTGCTACATTATCTGCTTTATTTATTAGTCCATCTATATTTTGATGTATCACATTGATATAATTATACACGAAAAAAATTATTTACATTATTGGTTGTTGCTTCATTTACTTCCGGAGTATGAGTTTCTTTAAGTGGAATGTCATTATTTCTAATTCTTAACAAGTTGTCATCGTCATCACTGGTATTGTTTATTATAGGCATTGTCAGATTACATATTAAGTCATCGTCCGTTTGTGTGTACCTATCTACCAAATGTTTGCATTGCAGTTCTAGTAGGGTTTTTACATGATTTTCGAACCTAACAGTATTAACAATTCGTAATAATTCTCTTAACAGATGTTGACTAATATGTGTAGCAAAGTGGCGACGAGAAGGTCGCTCTAAAGCATAATTCATGTTTACATAGCAAGCATTCTTAAATTTTCCACACGCGAATCTCAATTCATAATTTAGTTTCATTTCGTTGAGAGATCTGTTGAAGGGAATTTCGGTAAATATGACATTAGTGTTGTAGTTATATCTGAGCCACTGATTAAGGTTGATTTGAAATTCGTGTGGGTTTGACTCGTTAAGTCCACCAATTACAATCACGAAATCATTATTTGTATAGTGACGTACTTCACTTGCCGACGTTTCGAAAATGTTCCCAAGTGTAGCTCCGGATTTCCAAATACATTTGACGTCGTACTTCTCACCTAATAATTTTTGCAATATATTCCTTACGTAACGTCCTTGCTCATCCGCTAATATCAAAACCCTCTTCCTTAGCGGGCATTGATTGTCCTTGTTGGTAATGTTTCTATCGTGAGTATCATTTGTGTGTAAGTTGACCTTCTTGTTGTCTATTTCCAAGCAGTTGGAGTTCATGCTGGTAGTGTCATCTGGTAGATTGCTCCTTAAAGAGGGTTCCACGGCGTTTTTTTCTTTTTCATCTACTTTTGAATTTTTCACAGTTTCTAAGTCCATGAGTTCACCGTTTGTTTCAGGTTTTTTAGGGTTTTCATCAGCAACTGAGTCGGAGTTTTGCTGTGTGTCAAGTCGGCTGTTGTTAGGAGTATCTATAGCAAATCTTCGTATCTTTCTTTTTTTAGGGTTGGTCACTGGAGGTGTCTCGCAAAACCCTACTTTTTTATAGGAATTCCATAATTCTTTAAACTTTTCTAATTCCTGTTTCAGTTCTTGGTTTTCAAAATTTAAATTATCAATTTTTTGCGTTGCTAATGCGAGTTGCTTTTTCAATTTTTTTATTTCACAATTCAATTCTGTATAATGTTGACTGTCATTCATTGAGTTATTTGGTTGTTATTTGGTATGCTAAGTAAGGTGCCTTCAAACAGAGACGAATCACTGAGGTTTGACATCGAGTTTGATTTCCTGTATTGACGAAACGTAATGTTTTCTGTACCGGAATGATTTTCAGCCATTTTTGATGTAATTATTTATTGTGACTTAACTACACCCAAAGGTAAGTTCGTAACAATTCTTGATCAGAATCTCCTTAGGCAATCAAACTTGCAAAAATAATTTTCAAAAGAAATCTTCACTGTGGGATTTGTTACCCGGTAGCACTGATCCAGTACGCAGTAGTGTTATCCATTCAGCCACCGCGTCAGATACACACATCACTGTTCACACTTTTGAGTTAAATGAGGGTGATCCTAAGTAAATTATTTATGTTTTTTAGTAAAATTTCATTATTCACTACTTTATATCACTGTTCCCTCTAATTTTTGATAATTTATTCACAGATTTGTAATTATCCCACTTGTATAAGTATTGTTTATGTCGTAACTTTTGGAAATTGTTATTGTCGAATATTGTTCATTTTGGTTTTGGTTTCAAAGTCGTATTTTATTGAGTTAAGAGCTAGATAACACTGCCACTAATAGTTTGTAACTAGATTCACATTAATCACTCGTTTAAATACTCAAAAAATCAGATTTACTAATAAAAATATTTTTTTTTTACTTGGAGCGAGTAGATACCTTCACGATTCGCGCGCGCGCGGTAGGTAATTGTAATTAATTCTGTATTTTTTTCTGTATCTTGGAAATTGAAATTCATCATTTTGGAATCTAAGTGGGAAGATATATTAATCTACGAATACATAGTCAACGTGCAGAAAAAGAGTAATGAAAATAGATAGGTACCTTTTCTGGCTCTGGATTCTGGTAATACTTTTAGAAATGTGATGGTATGTCGGTTTTGCTTTTCACGGTAACCGGAGACTGCAACGCATCCAGAGAAAAATGTCAAATGCCATACGAACGTGAAACAGACAGCAAGACCTGAAAAAAAAAAATGTTTATTGCACATGGGCAATCCGAAAAAAACATGGAGAATACGAAATCGAAGAGTAATAAGAATATGTAGGTAACCATAGCAGTTAAATTTGAAAAACAAAGTTTTACGTACCTGAGTACATGCAAAAGATTTGAACTGAAGGGAACGGAGAAAAGATTCCAATGAAGAAAGATAGCATGTCAGTGACTGAAGTAATCGTTATAGAAACAGCTGCTTCCGACAACATGATCGCCATACGCTCCGGCACGGGGAGCTTGGGAGAAGCGCGTCTCCAAGCAGCCAACATCACAAACGTATCGTCGATTCCAATACCTGAAAATAGCAAAAGATTTCATTAGACACAATCTAAACGATAAAAGCTAGACAAAGAGAAGATAATAAAAGAATAAGAGAAGATAAAGAGAAAAGAAGAGAAGTCGTGGTGGTTTAGTGAAGCCGTAGTGGTAGAGTGTTAGGAAAACCCCCCTTACAATCGTAAGATCGTGGGTTCAAATCCCGGTCCCATACTTGACGAGTTCTTTGGAATTTATGTACGGAATTTCATACCATTGGCTTTTCAGTGAAGGAAAACATCGTGAGGCAACCTGCATACGTCCGTAGAATAAATTCGATGTCGTATGTGAATCCACCAACCAGCACTGTGCCAGCGTGGTCGATATGGCCCAATCATCATTCGTAGGTATACCTACGTCCTGCAGTGCACTATTAAAAAGGCTGGTACAGACAAAGAGATACATACCAATCATCAAGAAGGGAGCCGCCAAGTTTATACCAATGAAGGAAATCCCCAAATAGATAGCGCATCCAAAAGCAGCTGCCGTGGCCATTACAGCGGATATGTTGCCCAATAAACCCAACCATGGTTTCGATCTAACCCAGTCTCCCATCATACATGTGACCACTGAAAATATTCCCATGAGGATAAAAGTGGAGCTGAAGAAGGGTATGACTGTTCTTGTGTTCTTTTCGAGCTCATGGTCCAAAGTCCGTGACGCAAATCTTGCTATGGATATGTGTTTAAAGCGCCCTGTGTCTTCTGCTATGCCCACAGCATCCAAGAATGCATCTTCCCAAGCTGCGCCTCTGCAAAGAGGAAAACTAATATGAGGATGAAGTCTAAACACAACATTCACGTTTCTTGGCATAAACAACAGGAAACTTTTAAAAACCTTACCTATAAAATATTGACCTACAACTAGTTTGCGTCGGCCTTTCTATTCGTATTCTGGTCCACTATTAAGTACGCAGTGTTTAGTATTCGAAGCCATTTCTTTAACGGTGTCAAGATCGATGGCCACTAAGTTATAACACCAGTTGCAAGTGCAGATATTTAATTAATTAGCCATTGACTTAGAGGTATTTGTTTCTTAAAATTGTAGAAACGGTCGTTTCCGTCGAATACAGTTAATCAAAACTACAATCGCCTCTTCCTGATATTGCATGCACAGTCGTGAATCATAATGCTTCAACTGATAATAATTTAGTTCTGAGGATATCCTTCATTAAATGTGAGATAATCTTTACTCACGAACAAGGCTGCCTTACTTATGGCAAACTTTACAAGGTATCATACTTATTTATGTGAAATAAGGTAGGTAGTAAGTGACAGAGCAAAAGTAATGGAGATCATTTCCGTTCTATTTTGTCTGGCACTCGAGCGATATCCTATCTCATTCATTTTATCATCATCACATTTACACAGGACCCCTGCGGCCGTATTGTGTACGCATTCTGAAGTTCGGCTTCGATTTTGCTCCTGCTCACGCCAGTTAACCGCGCCACGAGAGCGAGCGGAAGAAAAAGCGAAGCCAAACGCCAGAACACATAGACAATACGGGGGCTGCTCTGTCCGTTAGGAAGAAAAAACAGAACTTACCTTTCTTTCTGTACTGCGTTGTCGGTTCTGACGAACCATACTAGCTGCACCGCTGGCACCGATACTATAGTGTCATCCACCACCTTCGATCCACCAAAGTACACGGGGAACGCATGGGCCTCCCAAGTTACAGGGTTGAACATTATAGGAAACGTCAGGTTCAATTCGCCGCGTTCCACCTGAAACAATAAGGGAAAATTTGAAATACGGATATTATTTAAATAGCAGCACCCATAGCATGGCTAAGTTAAGACTATTCGTAATATAATACAATGTACGGCTAGGGTATAATTTGCACTAGTGTTTGTACTTTTTCTTGTAGGTAACTTTTTATGTTAAATAAAGACTTTTTGAAATTGAATTGAAATTGAGCATGGCAAAGGGACAAATTGTCTTTGCCACGAATTTATCCTTTCGAAGAAACACAGTTTGGATTGACATTGACATTAAAAGTGGATGAAAGTGTATAAAATGGTTTGCCAATTTTACCATGCTATCTGTCAGACCAAATAAAAAAATCAAGACTGAAAGTCGTGAACAGACAAGTGAGGCCGGTTTTTATACATGTGGCGAGTGCGTCAGTGTTGCGCCGCCATAGTTCGACTGACAAAGTACCAAGGCGTAGTTTCGTTGTATGTGTATGTAATTGTGTCTGTACACGGTGAGGCGTAGTTTTGCCGGCTTCACTTGTTTATTCACAACAACTTTTACTATGGGACCAACCCCCGAAGTAGTGAAAAATAAAAGTTTTAAATATGTAGGTAGGTAGGTACTAAACAGCACGTGCGGAGTTATAACTAGCATTTTCGATTGTTCTGAGTTCTATAGATACCTCGTAGATGAAACAAGAAGTTGGCAAATAGAAGAATATAGGTATGTACTTAGTTCTATTGTATTGTAATCATAAACTCATATTTACCATATACAACAGACAAATAGAATATCCTTGTATCTACTCATCATTAAGACCCAAAGTTTTTTATGGGAACAGCTTATTTTTTTTTGCAATCTTAGGGTTGGTCCCATAGTAAGAGATGGTCGTTATCATGAGTATTGTACAATGATATAATATGTTGAAATAACGTTTTAGTCTTGGGTAAAAACACCGCTAATTAATCCCAGATACCTTTATGATCTAAATATATCTGCTACTTACTTAATTCGATAATCCCGAGTCGCATTGAACACATCTTTAAATTACCTATTAAAAATTAAAGGAACTCGTTTACTTTTAACCGACTTCCAAAAAGGAGGAGGTTCTATGTTCGTCTGTATGTTTTTTTTTGTTTTTTTTCATCGACAATTTCGCCAATTGTGGACCGAATCGAAAAATTCTTTTTTTATTTCGAAAGGGTACACTCCCGGGTTTGTCCCATTTAAATTTTACAGAATCGGCTGAGCCGTTTTTTAAAAATCAACAATAATGTAAACAATAATTCGATTCGAAATATTCGAATTTTGTAAGCGATGGAAGGCGGTTTTGCCATTTTTTGCGAAAAATAAATATCATTACTAACACCTGTAAAGGTGAATGTAGTTAAGGCAAGAAAAGTGAAAGGGCATGTCATTATCATAATAAGTGATTTCGAACTAAAGCCACGTAACCTTGTAAATATTAAACCTTTTAGGACTATTTAAGCTGCTATAAATTATAATTATAGAAGGCTAGCTACTGTATAGGTAACATGATAATTTGTTCTACTTTTGTTTTTAATTGGTAGGTAACTGCCGTATTAACTGAAAAGAAATACCTACTATACAACTACTGTATAAAAAGCAATCCATATAACCCCTAGTACTAATAGATTAAGATGAAGATGAAGCCGTGGTCGTCTAGTGGTAATGACACCCACCTTACAATTGTAAGGTCGTGGGATCAAATCCCGGTCCCGTACCAATGAGTTCTTTGGAACTTATGTACGGAATTTCACACCACTGGCTTTTCGGTGAAGGAAAACATCGTGAGGCAACCTGCACACGTCCGTAGAAGGAATTCGATGGCGTATGTGAATCCACCAACCCGCACTGGGCCAGCGTGGTGGATATGGCCCAATCACCCTTCGTGGGTAGGCCTACGTCCTGCAATGGACTACTAAAAAGGCTGGTACAAAAAAATACTAATAGATTGTCAGGTTCGACACGCATAAAGAGCGTTCACTTCAATTTCAATCTATGAGATTTTTACAGCTCAATCTGCCAGCTGGCTAGCCCTGGCGTCAGAGTTTTTAGGCCGCCTGAAGGGCTCTTACACGGCTAAACGGTAAAAAAACGGGACCTACAATGTAACGAGTCATCCGAGCCACGGTAGCGCTCAGTTGGAAAATGCCCCGCCGTCACCCATCCAAATACTGACCGTGCGGATTTCGGTGATCGCTGACAAACACCTAGTCAAACTACGCTACGAGCGCTGCCTAGTGGTACCTTGTCGAGTTCATCGCATTTCCTTACATAAGCCCCTATAAATTAAAAATTTAAAAAACCCCCGACACATTGACAACCATTTTGGGCACATTTGTAGAATTTTGGGTCTTCCATCCCCACTTTAACCCACCATAACTCTTAAACGGCTCAATCGATTTTTATAAAACATAGCTAAGAACACTCTCGATTAAGTCTCCTTTCATCCAAAAAAAACTAAACTGAAATCGGTTCAGTGGTTCGGGCGCTATGATGCCACAGACAGACAGACAGACAGACACACAGACAAACAGACACGTCAAACTTATAACACCCCTCTTTTGCGTCGGGGGTTAAAAATTATAGTCCACTATAACTACCGAGCCTACACGCACTCTATTATTGGTGTCATACTAGAGCTAGACTAGCGAAAATAATGGAAATGCTAGAAAAATAATTCTAAAGTCATAAATTATGTCAGATTTCTGGCACTCATATGGCTAAATAGGTACCTACTCATCCTATCAGATTGAAACGTGAATACTTAGCTAAGTAAACAACAGAGTTAGCATGTGTACCAATAATGTGAATCCTTGCATGGCTGCGATCCCATCGGAAAATAAATGCATAGATGTGCCTGGAATACAAATTACCTACACGTGACTCTAGACACGAACAGTTAAACATTTGTTTGTTCGATAAAATAAACTATACCTAGATTATGTCGTGTCCCCATTGATTGCAACTTGTCAATAACAACTATTGAAATCCTTATGTACTTCCTTAATATTTTAAACGCGAAAATGTGTGTGATGCCTTGTTTGTTTCTTTTTTACGCAGCAACAGTGACAAATCGTCTCGATTTTTTGCTTGGATATAGTACCTGCCTAGTTTGAGTGTCACAGTCTAGTAATATGTAATATCCAAAGGCTATAGCTAATATCATTATAACCCAATAATATCCCAATGGTTATAACTTTAATGATCGTTCTCAAAGTGATTCGCATTTTGTTTTCATTTGTTGCATAGGTGTAGAAATACACTTAGTATATGGTGTAGAGAAGGTATGACTATTATAGTAATACCTACCCCGTTCTCATAGAGTTCTTGAGAGAGCTATGTCATGTGATACACATAATTATGTGGCAAAGATCATACACCGAATAATACATGTTTACGAAACCTACGTTGCAGAATGCAGTTTTGTTTGAGCATAGGTAATAATTAATAATATTATATACCTATATTATAATTACCAATAAATCTAATAATACATAACTATTAATATACTATAGGGGATTTCTTGTGCTCTATAGTTATTGGCGTTACGCGTATCCGAAATTAGGTGCCAGCAAGATCGAAACGACATGCCCCATATCGCGAGATCTAACTATGTTCCTTCCCATGCAAAATTGAGGGTACTTATAATGGTAGGACTAGTAAATTGTGAAGTCAGTATTTTTTCTTTTTAAATTTGATTTTTTTAAAAAGCTTTAGTTAGCCACAAGCACGGCGCTTACAATGTAATACAAATAATTTATCCAAACGCTGTGGTTCCCGTGGCTTTGCGGTACGCAATTCTTACTACTTTTCCTTAATTATTATTATGAGTTAACTATCCATTGTTTATAACAGGCTCATCGGCTTATTGCTCTGAATCACTGTGATCCTTGCCTTGAGTCAGACAATACGCAGGAATTCGAAGCTAGAATATAAAGTAGATGCCAAAAGAAAACCCATGGTATTGAACTTGTCTTCCTGTTGGAGCCAAAGTCAATGGCACAGCAATAAAGAATAGGTCGAAGCAATTCACACGTATGCTATTCTATATATATCTGTATTGCCAATAGGTACTAAATAGATACCTATATAATTTTAACCTAAAAACTAATTGCAGAAGTTCGAAAGTTTCTTTCATTAATTTTATTAACCATCTGTGTGAAAAATGTAGAAAATATGAAGTAACATTTTCCAAAAAAATAAGTAGCCAAGTTAGTCGCTACAGTATGTTATATCTAATGGTAGGGAACCCTAGGTTCCTAAATATGATGTCTTACACGCGCGGCCCTATACCTATCGAGAGCTGATGCGGTAAAGGTAGGTATGAATGCCGAATCAAACTTCGCGGCTGCTGTGAAGTTAGCTACAAGCTGCGTAAAACCCAATCAGGCTGAAGCTCACTTAACAGCTGCGCGAGGATTGGGTTTCCCGAAGCTTATAGCTAATTTCACAACCGTCAAGTTTGATTCGCCCTTTATTTTTAACCCCCGACGCAAAAGAGGGGTGTTATAAGTTTGACGTGTCTGTTTGTCTGTCTGTGTGTCTGTCTGTCTGTCTCGAACCACTGAACCGATTTCAGTTTAGTTTTTTTTGGATGAAAGGAAACTTAATCGAGAGTGTTCTTAGATATGTTTTATAAAAATCGATTGAGCCGTTTAAGAGTTATGTGGGTTAAAGTGGGGATGGAAGAACCAAAATTCTACAAATGTGCCCAAAATGGTTGTCAATTGAAAGTTTGTTGTCAAATATTTTTGTGTCGGGTTTTTTTTTAATTTTTAATTTATGATTATGGGATGCCAGGATTGCAATTGGTCTGAATCTGCCGCGCTCGAATAAACACAAAAATTCCCTGCTTCGCTCCCCATCTATAAATATACAGGGTCATTGGTATTAAACGCAAAACCTTTTAAGGGCGGGTCTAATATACTAGACAAACAACTTTTGTTCTAGGATTTTTGGAAAATCCCGAAGAAAAAATCAGCTTTTTCATACAAAAAGTTCGTCAACGCGCGGCATAATGTATGAAGGATTTAATTTTGTTTTGCGAATTTTTAAAGTCGTAGTATAAAAGTTGTTTGTATGTATCTACTAGACCCGCTCTCAAAGGTTTTGCGTTTAATACCTATGACCCTGTATAAGACTGGCGCCTTGTACCCATAAATGTGCCCTATGCCTATGTACTCGTACTTATGTACTCACTTTGGTTTATGTATGTTACGCTGTTGCAACACGGCATCAGTGTCAGGTATTTCATTACATAACATTATGCGTTAGAAATGTAATCGCAGTAATAAGAAACATTGATTACAAAAGTAGGCAAGAGAAGTACCTACCTACTCGGCACCTCGAACAGTTCAAACGTTTATTCCCGTTTTTCGTATCCAACGATTTCGAAGTGAAAGTTACAAGAAATCGAAAGTAAACCAGCAATATTTAAAACACGAGAGTAAACCGACCAGCTGCCGTTTTCTGGTACGTTTGAAATTCACGTATTGTTTGCAAATTATTCACGGACATAATGAAAATCACGAGACGATTTCAGAAGCGTTTTCTGAAAACGAATTCGACATACGTGACGACACTCCTTATATAGTATTTGAGTGAAATCCGCAATCGTATGAATAATTGTTACCTAGCCTTCGAACAAATATCTACAGCCACAGTCCCTAATTTAAAGTAGTAAAAAAATGTCCGAACGCCGTAATACATACGGACTTAGATATTTACAATAAATAATTTACAATTACCCGTTTTCTCGAATCTCGACGTTATGTCACCTAATTAGTGCTTGTAACCGAGCAATTTGGCATCGCGCGGCGTTGTAGTCGGCTTGCAATCGCCTTACGACTAACTAAAAAGCCTGCCCGCTGCGCTTGGGCAGGGTTTTGGCTCGGACACTTAGTCTTTTTTTGCACGATTGTGACTATAGATATTTGCTCGAAGTACGTAGCGCTAATTCCATAATTAGGTACGATACTTAGCTAAGTATATTGTTATACTTGAATTGGAACTACCGTTAACGCTATCAGTAAAGTCTAAAAACTAGTGAATGTTTTACTCCCTATACTGCGGGTCTGCATTTTTATCAACAGCTTTTACTACCTATGGCCAACCATGAAATTGCGAAAAAATCCGCTCCTTTCCATAGTATGTAAATGTTATTTATCAACAAAATGTATGAATTAGTTGGGGATTTTTTGTATTGATAGAATTTGAGATCGATTGCCAAGAGTAATTATGCAAAGTAGAGGATCGTGAATCGACCAGTGTTTTCGCGTTTTCTGTAGAACATCAAGAAAATTTCCGGTACATTTTTGATAAAATGTAGGTACGTTTCGGGAGAAAACTCTTTTCAAATGTTATGTTTTTGGTGTCAATCGCATGAGTAAAAAATATTGCACGCTCGATCGTACGTCTTATTTTTTTAGAAAAGTTTTTAGTTTTTGTACAGAGGTACTTTTCAGCCAAGTTTTTGCTTAAAAATATAAATATTAGAGACTTTTTAGAGGCTTATAACTTTAAAGTCATTTAAAAATCTGTAAAAACTAAGACGTATAATCATAGCAACTGAAATTCTGATTACATCCTTAAAAAAATCACTCAAATCAGTTAATATTTAGAGGTAGATAGTAGCTTATTGTTTTTGTATGACCAAGTTGGCGCCTCACGATTGCCTTAAGATTAGGTCAAAGTTAAAGTCATCTTAAAGAAAGGCTAGACAAATGTACCTACATTCTTACTAGGTACGTTATTCGAAAATTAGAAACGTTTTAGTATCTAGTAGTTTTAGAAACGAAGCACTGGCTCTCCCATTTTGCGGACTCTTCTCGTGACGGTTACGTTCAGTACCTACCTACCCTCACTTTGAGTCTATAGGTAGTTTGGGTTTAATCGTAAAATAACGCTACAGCTAATCCGTGTGGATCCATACATTTTTTATAAAGTGCTCCTGGCAGATACGAAGAAGACCCAACAAAATCGTACAGAGTCTTACGAATACGATAATACGCATATAGTTGCGCCTTCTATACTTCCGTCTGTAGCATCTTCGTGATATTATATCAGTAAGTATTTTACCAACCTCGCCAATAATCTTGTCCAAGTTGAGGATATCGTTGGTGAAGCACTGGCCCTCCCATTTGGCGCACTCCTCTCGGTACGTGAAGGTTTCACCCGTCGGTAGCGTGACGGTCACATTCTGCACCAGGTCGTCTAACTGCCGAAGCTCCTTCCAAACTTCAGTCCGCAACATATTCGTGTTGTTATCCTTGGCCACGATGATCACACGGCCGAATCTCCCTGGAAAACATTATTTAGAGTTTTTTACAAACTAAATTGTCAGTACAGTAGAACGCCGATTATTCGAATTAATTGGGACCTGGGTCGGATAATCGAAAATTCGGATAATCGGACATAAACTGGCAATAAAGGGAAACGAATTGTCACACATAGAATAATAGGCGCCGCACGGCAAGAAGTTGTACACCGTCGCATTCGGGTTGCCGCTCCATCCGCTTGAGGGCGGTATCGAAGCACATAAACGCCTCGCTGTGAGGTGGTCACTTTGGTCTTGTGCCTCTTCCCCTTCGGAGGACCGATTCGAATAATTGGCGATTCGGTTATTCGGCGTTCGGATAATATAATCGGCGTTCTAATGTACCTGTAATCTACCTATTTCTAAAACGAAACAGTGCGCGGCGGGTCGAACCCCGACAAATTTAAGGGAAAGGACTGAAGTAGACGGCACTACAAGAGAGAAGCTTATTCCCAGCAGTTGGATGGACAATTGGACAAGATTGCAGATAATTATGATGAAAGATTAAAAAATAATTGCGCTTTTCCTATCTCCGATTGATGGAATTTTTACACATGCTGATAGCATTAAAGTGCAATTTAGAATTTCGATAAATGACAAGTCAAAATCTTGGAAAACTGGATGTCTGTTCTTCACTTCTCCTCACCTAGCGAGTTTTAAAACCTAATAATAAGTACTAATACTGTGCAATAGAGTTTACATGGAATAGTTACAGGTAAATACCGGTACGTGAAGATACTAAATCCAGTCAAAAGTCAGCTATTTTTTAGCAAGGATATCTTCCACAGAATATGGTCATTATCAGGTCAAGTTCACGTGTATGCCATTCATTGTACGTGATCTATAATGTGGTCAATGATATTGGCGTTATGCCATGAGGAGACTCCCACAATCTTATAGTAAAAAAATGTATGAAGTTTGGATAAATTATGTAAAGCCAGGATCATGATTAGGTCGTGTTTACTCGTGTAATCATGTTATAGGTTAGGGTTCATAATATGTACCTACCTACTATACCTAGCAGGTTACCAATGTGTTGGTAACCATGGACCAACTTGCATGTGCGAAATTGCATTTCACACGCCATAAAAATAAAATATCTATTATTTTATAACGACTCGTAATTTATGTTACGAATATTATAACCAACCGGTTACAATTTATAAAAAAGAAAAAAATATAGGTTTTAACTATACCTGTATTATAAATTAATGCTTATAGTAAAGTTGTGCATAGCTTTACTGAGAAGAAGGCATGATTATGCTTGGACTAGATCGCGACTTTTTTGGACTCTGACTTGACTACGACTGTGACTATTTTAATTAAATACCTTGAATGTTAAAACTCAATCTTGACACTGGCAAATGCATTAACCATGCGACGCCAAAGTATGAAAGAAAAAGAAGAAGACTGTAATTGTATAAACCATCCAAAATAGTAAACTACTACCTGCTCGTGTTATCCTGCCAACGTTGAACCTGTGCGAGTAGTTAACTTTAAAGTTTTCTTCCACGATCCTCCTCTCATACTTCCCCTGCCCGCTGACAGGCGAGAACAGGTACTCCGGGTCCATTTCATAGTAGATCCTCTGGTATCCAGTGATCATGAGCAACGTGAGCAGAACTGGTATGATGATGAAGTAGCCAGGGTTTCTGCCGACGACCAGCCCGAGCTTGTAGAACGATCGGTTTAGGATGTCGTCCACAATCGTTAGCCTACAACCCCCCATCTGTAACAAAAGAAAAATAATGTTATATTATGATTTCGAAAGTGTGTACAAAACAATAAGTACGAAGTTAATTAAATTATTGGTATAGGACTTCAAAATCGCTGAGCAAGGATTACCTTGCGCAGCTTACTTCTATCTTTCTTCTTCAGTCAGAATAGGATTTTGCACAGCTTATAGCTAACAACTCAGGCGGTCAGAATCAGAAGTTTGATTCGGCTTATATAGAGGGTTAGTGGTTTATTTGTTATTTACTCTTTCACGCAGCGACTGAGCAACGAATTCACCTGATTTTTGGAATGGATGCAGTGGGTTTGCAAATTGGCGGTGTGAATGAAATGAGACGCTAGATTTAAATGCGGAACGATTGGAATATTTAATTTTGATGTTATCTCGTTCATAAATAATTATTGGAATATGACATGTTCTTATGTTTCAAACGATATTTTTTACCCGACTGTCAAAACGAATTATGTTGCTGGTTGCCGTTTCCAGTCATCTAGAAAAAATGTTCTGTATAGTTGTTACGCTAAGGTATAGATAGGATAGGATAAGGTATATATAGGTAAGGTATGATTAGGAGGAGGGGTATAGGTAGGCTATACTTTATTCAGGAAAAAAATGAGAAGGAGAATATGGGAAGTCTTGCACGGTAAAGCTATGTTGGAGCCATAGAAATCTAGAGAGACCAGATACCTCTTATTTGGTACGCGAGATAGAAAGAAAAAAAGAGTTCCTTAAATGGTTTAAGTTGTAGTTTTAATATTTAGTTACTCATACACGTGTCTCACGTGTGTTTTCTGTTGTCTTTTTCGATAACTATATGTAAATATATAAGAAAGATTTGCTTAAATTAAAATTATTAGGTGAGCTAACTTTAAAAACCTGTGTCGAAAATTTAAAACAAAATTTACGTAGGTATTGTACTTAGGTTTTACATAAATTTTCTGTCCAAAAATTGCTCATAAGATCATTGCCTGTTTTCTGTTTAATTATTAGAATGTTGCGTACATAATTTATAGTTAATTTAATTACCATATTAATGAGTTATTTAACTAATAAATTCCAAGAAACATTCACAATATCGATAACTAGCTGTGGCCTGCGGCTTTGCCCGCGTGATTTTTTATTTTAGTGCTAACCCACAGAAATCTTTGATTTTTCGGGATAAAAAGTATCCTATGTCACTTTTCGTCTTTCGAAATATCTCCATGCCAACAATCAATTCAATTCTTTGCTTCGTTGCTGCAGGAACACACCAACAAATACACTTTCGGGTCTACAATATTAGTAAGGAAATATGGATATCCTTTGCTATGGATACTTCTGTATATTTTGTATGTTTACTTTACCGATCGACGTGCTTGATTCTGTTTAAATATTTAGCTTATCTGGTTTGGGTATTTTATCGGAAAAAAGAAAAGCTTGAATTTTAGACGTCAAATACGGAAAAATATCTCAGATATATTATTTGACGTTGTAATTATTTTTTTCAATTTTTAACATTTTTTTTACGATTTGACATTCTACTTAATTTTCATTTCATTTATTCATTAAATACTGACTGACGAAAATCTACATCTTAAAATATTTATCTTAGAAAAACTCTGGTCCCTTTAGATCTTCCGCTCTTAGGGCTCTGTACCCATAGGGTGAAAACGGGACCCTATTACTAAGACTCCGTCTGTCTGTCACCAGGCTGTATCTCATGAACTTAGAAAGCAGAAATTTTCACAGATTATGTATTTCTTTTGCCGCTATAACAACAAATAAAAACCGAATAAAGTTAATATGTAAGGGGGCTCCCATACAACAAACCTGATTTTATTGCCGTTTTTCGCTCGATATTTACATTTAACAGGTGGATGCTTGATATTTTCGCAGAATATTTAGCTATATATTCAATTCAACAGTAAATAATAAATTAAAATAAAACTAATATTTCAGATGGGCTCCCATACAGTACGGAACCCTCCGTGCGCGAGTCCGACTCGTACTTGGCCGTTTATTGAATTTTTTTATTTAACGAATTTTCCAGCTTTATTGATCAGGTTTTATCATCATTCTTGGACTTTTTCAGGTTTATGGCTCCATTTATATTATTATCCTTCCTTCTTTATCCATTAAGTACAGTAACCTCAGTGTTTGCAATAAAATGCTGCAGCAAAAAACATCAACGCGCTCATAATCGCACACATAAGGTTTTATGTGAGTTTATAAGTCACAGTCATAATAATAATGCTTAAGGCAATCGTGAGGTGCCAATTTGGCCATACAAAAACAATAAGCTGTTATCTACCTCTGAATATTATCTGATTAAGTGATCTTTTTTTCATGTAATCAGCTCTTCAATCGCTAGGATTATACGTCTTAGTTTTTAGAGTTTTTTTAAATGACCTCAATAAAAGTCAGATTGTTACGCAAAACTTTGGCTGAAAAGTATACTTTTTTGATTTTTAAACAAAAAGAAATCTTATTATGTATTTAGCACTTTAATCGCTAGGATTATAACAACGTCTTAGTTCTTACAATTTTTTAAAAAAGTCTCTGAGAGAAAAATAAGACGAACGAGCGTGAAATATTTCTTACATTTCTTACTCAAGTAATTGACATCAAAAACATAACATTTTGGTAAGTACAATTTAAGGGGTGAAAAGAGTTTTCTTCCGGAATGTAAATATGTATTATCAAAAATGTACCCAAAATATTTTCGATTCTCGATGTTCTACTGAAAACGTGGAAACACTGGTCGATTCACGATCCGCTTAAATCCAAAATTATGAAAGTTCATTTACCCACATGGTAATTTATAGTAAGTAACTGTGTGGGTTTGCTTGTTTATTTAAATTTTCTTCCCACAGTTTCTAGTTCCTATAAAGCTCAATTGTTTGTTTTACTTCATAGTTTATTGTGTATTGAATTATAAGCCAGTTTATTATTAGAATTATTTTTGTAGTAAACAATAGAAACACACACATTTTATAATAATAATATATTTTATTTTACTGTAGTTTCATACTCGATCATACTCATTTATTATAGCAATAAGTTACTCGTATGTACGGATTTTCACACCACTGGCTTTTCGGTGAAGCGTGAGGAAACCTGCATAGTGCATAAGTCCGGTGAAGAAATTCGATGGCGTATGTGAATCCACCAACCCGCACTGGGCCAGCGTGGTGGATATGGCCCAATCACCCTTCGTGGGTAGGCCTACGTCCTACAGTGAACTATTTAAAAAAATCGGGTGTGGCTGTGTTGTGGACGCAGCCGTGTGTTATACGTGAATACGTCTCGTAATAGGTGATACAACTATAGTGTCGTTATAGAAGCGATATCTGTATCCACTTGCATTATTTCAACCATCTCTGTACTGGCACCGATTGCTTTTGAAAAGCTCTTTCTAACCGTATGCAGTATTTGTATTATTATTAGTATGAATTCTTTGATTCTTTAGCTATCCAATGGTGTAATTGAATGTAGGATAGATATGATAGATAAGAAGCTGCAACACGAAACTGTATCCCCCGATTTTTATAATTATTCATTTTTTTGACTTGCCTCCCTATTGTATTTTTAAAGACGTATTGACGTCAAAAGGCTGATACAGTATACAGTAAACTTTTCATAATTTAGACAGATTTTGATTTACGAGAGCTATTATCCTCGGTACCTGACAGATAGCTAATAACGGTGATTGCCTGCGGTTTCTCGCCGTCTATTACAGTCGGTTAGATTTCAACAACGCCAAGGCGGTAACGTTTTAGTTACACACCGCAATATGTTTAAATGATGTGCTAGAATCCTAGATGGGTAATGTGCTCGCACTAAACGTTTGTATGTCGCGATCGCTATGTCGCATGTCGGTATACTTTTAATACTTTACATCAACCTAAGCTAGCAACGGTAGCTCTACCATACCTGACAAACACCTCGTCAAACTACCGTCAAACTACGCCAGTTTGACGGTAGTTTGACTACGCTAACATGTTAACTACGCTAGTTTGACGGTGAGTCTTCGGATGAGTGATCGCGGCTGACATTTATAACTGAGCGATACCGTGGCTCGGGTGAAATGTTAAATTGTAGGTCCCGGTTGTTTTACCCGTTCCGCCATGTCAGAGGCCTTTATTCGGCCTAAAAACTCTAACACCGGAGCCAGCCATCCGGCTTATACTTACTTGCTTATCAACTTGGTTTTTTTAATTGGTGAGTAACTGACGATGTGACGTGAAGAAGTAGGTACGAGTAAAGTGTAAAAGCCGTACTCAGTGCTGTAAATGGTACTTACACCATCTCTATTTTTTTTCGCGAATAAGTCCGCGCTTGACCACCAACTCGCCTGATGGTAAGCGACGCGACGGTCGAAGATGAAGCACGCAGGCCTAGAAGATACCTATTTACTCTGATATCCTTAGTAAAATTAACAAATGTCCCTTAGTATGACTGTCAGATAATAAAAATACATTTCTGATATACGAGAACTTGTTTCATAGTTAGCACAGTCACATTTAATGAACTGTTTTCACTATTTTGACATATTATTTAAAAAAATGTTACATTGGTTTGTTCAGTTTTTAAAGGATTAATTACAATATATGTATTTCGAATAGAGTGCACTGAAAATAAGAGTGAAATTTATTAATAAGTTATTTTCACTTTTTTTGTAATCTTATCTTGAAAATTTATAATTATTATAGTTGTTATTTTTTATATTACATTATTACTTGCCAGTTTTGTTGTAAATATTAAATAAAATTGAAGGGCCCTCCCTTAAACTTATTTACTCACAACACAACAGAGCGAAAATACTTTAAATATTTATTCAAAACAAAGATTTTTAGTAACAGTTCTGCGGTTCACTTAAAAATTTCACATCTTTTGATTTTTGAAGTCGAGTCATTTTATCTTGGAATAGGTATGAACAGGTGTGTTATGTTATTATAACTAAAGTTTTTTTACGGTTGTCATATTTATGTGACTTATGGTCAGTCTTTATGGAGATGCCGCTTATATGGCATGATGGGTAAACACTACATCGTGACAATATTAAGCAAAAAAGTTTATAGGTACAAAAAAACTCCTTTGTAATAGACCAAAACATCCGTGTCGTATCTCTTGTACCAATTTTTTTTTTTTTTTTAACGCGGATAAGTCTACGTTTGACCACCAACTCGCCTGTTGGTTGCTTAATGGATTAAGATTGCAATTGTTTTACTTCTGCCATTTACCCAAAAACAAAATAAAATGACGAAAACAAAACTGTTCATGACAGTGAGGGTTAAACCGAGACTTATCACAATCTGTTACTTAAAAGGAAAATTACCTTATTCATTTTTTGTGAACTTGAGTAAGTATGCAAGTTGAGGTGTGACCTGCACATATTTGTTCCGCTCTACTTATTTAGACTTTACGTCAAGAGCCAGAAGTTCGGAGAACTATGACGTGTTCATTAGTGACAATCGGGTCAACCAATCAGCACTAAAGTCTAAACAGCGAGACACATTTTACATTTTGGTCCTTCCACCACCTCTTTAGGCGTGGTGAGAATTGGCCTCGGGGAGTGCTCCCCTTTGCCAAGGCTGGGCGCCAGGGGCCATAACCCCTGGGGAATTTGTTGTGCCGCTGGAGCACTGCATGCTCTATGTAGGTTGCCTCTCCGCGGCGTTGTGGTCTGTGACGATCTTGGTCAGTCTACGTAAGTCGTAAGTTAAAAGTTAATCTATACAGAATTATCTTCCTCCGTATGTATAGCAATTTCACGTGGAAGTGCACGTCGTGATTTTACGTCCGGTGGGCGCGCGTGTAGTGGCGCAATGCTTCTCAAGTGAGGGTGTGGTCCGTTATCAGCCCGATCATACATTCTGCGCGCTAGGCGACTTACAAATTCCCTCACTGATTCAATTTTCAGGTCCCTGGCGATAACATCGTTGCGCACGTATCGCCCGGCTCCTGTGCACATGCGTAGAGTGACGTTTTGTATGACTTGTAAGCGTTTTCTTTGTGTTTCAGAGCACAGCACATACCAAGATGGTGCTGCATATGTAAGTCTGGTTCGTATGTATGTTTTGTAAATTCCGATTTTGGTACGTAGCGGGAGTTTTGACTTGAGGACTGGACGGAGAAGTGACCTTGCAGCTTTTGCTTGCCTTACAACATAGTCGACGTGAGGGCACATCCTCAACGTCCTATCTATATGGACTCCCAAGTATTTCACCGTGCTTTCCCATTTTACTTCTTCCCCACGTAGTTTTAACGGAGGGGGTAGTACTCTTTGTGCGCCGATAAGTATTGCAGACGTTTTTCCGACATTTATAGCCATGCGCCATTTATCTAGCCATTCGGGCAGTAAATTTAAAACGCGCTGTATTCTACCTGCTGCGATAGAAGCTTTCCGAGAGGAAGCAAAGTATGCACTATCATCAGCAAATAGAGCAAGTGTAACTCCACGCTCTCCTGGAAGTCGGTGTTGCTCGTCCAAAATCGGAATATCGTCGGTAAATTTTGCATAGTATGGTGGTGACATGCAACTACCTTGAGGCACACCAGCCTTGATTTGCTTGGGCAAAGAATCTGCGCCTTCGACAGATACATAAAATTTTCTATCGGCTAGAGATGATGCAACTACTTTTATAATTGCCGGTGGCGTCGTGGATTGCATTATTTTGAAAATGAGCCCATCGTGCCACACTCGGTCGAACGCCTTTTCTATATCAAGAAACACCCCCACAGTGCGCCAGCCTTTGTTGTGCTCCTCGGCAAGGTGATGCAACACTCTTGTGAGTTGCAGCGTTGTCGAGTGATGGCTACGGAAGCCATACTGCTCATCTCGAGGGGTGAGGTGTGGGCGTAGCCTCCTCAGCAGCAATTTCTCAAATAATTTAGATATATGAGGCAAAAGAGTAATTGGACGGTAGCTCGCAGGGAGCCGACGATCCTTGCCGGGTTTTGGAAGTACAATAACTTTTCCTGTCTTCCACTCCGAGGGAAAGTGTCCGGAGCGCAGAATACCATTAAAGAGTCTCGTTAGGCAGACAAGTCCCCTAGTCGGAAGCTGCCTCAGGACAGCATTCGTAATACCATCATGGCCAGGGGCTTTCCTGACCTTGAGTCCTCTAACAGCTCTCACAACCTCAGCCGGTGAGATAAAGTCTTTCCCTCCAAGTGGCAAAATTTGGCTATTTAAGAAGTCTTGAACTTTTTTGGTGACTTCGGCATGATGGATATATGTTTCTGGTACCGTATCAGCGGGAGTATCATGGAGTCGGAACTGCTGAGATAGATGATCCGCTAGTAGTTCCGCTCTTTCTGATGCTAGGTAGTGCCGCTTCCCTGAAAACAGCGAGAGAATGTGATTCTGAAGGGTGGTCGATCAGACGACATAACTTTGAAGTGGTGTGAATTGAATATTTAAAAATAAATGACATATTTAAGCACTAAATTCAATGAAAATAAACAAGATAACATAATTATTTCAAAAATAATATACGGTGTATTAATTTTACGTCAATTGTATATTTTTGTAGTATGTTCTTTATATGTATATAAAAATGAACGCTTGTCTGTGTGACCTTTATAGAATCGTAAACTATGCATTTGATCATGTAATGATCTATTGCAAAGTTATTGTGCATGAGCCAAATAAGGTTTCTGAGTTGATGAAACGAAGTTCGCCGGGTCAGCTAATTTATTATAAAACTGCCAACACCAAACACGCGAAGTGAGTAATAAGAAATTGTTACGTTTTTCGCAGCAAATATTTATCAAAATTGTAATCGTATTTTATTTATATCAACTACTTCAGTGAATTTCAGAAGTAAGAATCCAGATAGACAAGTAGGTAAATGCATGTTGGTTATTTTTTTATTGAGTCAGATAAAATGTGAACACTAGTCACGGCTAATTGCCAGACTTCAGGATCGCATTCTCTCGCTGTTCAGACTGTAGTCATAAAGCCACTAAGTTAAAAACCGCTAATGGTCCAAAGAGATAAAGCGTGGTGAATTGGCGGCCAAGCAAAGGCCAACTAATGCTAAACGTTCAACTTTCATCGAAATTGCGAAAATACTTTGAGGCAAATGAACAAGGTTCTCGTACATTGTTACTTGATTATCTCGAAAACATATTTTGGGTTTGTGGAGTTTTAAGATTAAAAACATCTCCTGAGACGAAAGGATTCGAAACACTAAACCAACAATCTATCCCGCACTTTAAAGTATTGTACTTATTTTGTTGTTTTCTTACAGAATACCTTTTCTTCTTAATTACTTAAATCACCAATTTTAATATAGCATATTCATCAGAGAGATCAGAATCGATTTAATAAGTGCCATAAAATTGCATTGAATGTAAACCTTACACAACTAGTCCTATTCCAAAACTATCGAAGAGTCTAAGTTCAACAATGGGCGGTCTACGGTTGATATGATGATAAATGAAGCAAAGGATACCGACTATTATATCGGACTAAATTAGGTTTCAAATATTCTAGACTAAACTTAGAAATATATGACTAGTTTTCCTTTAAGAAAATCTACTAGTATTTCCCTGCGTCAAAATCACCTGTCCCAATTACATGCTAACGAAGTTAAAACACCTTAGGCTGAATAATTGATTAATTTGCTAGGTATAGAGTTAAACGGTTATACGCTATGTAGAACGTCGGCTGTGGGCCTCCTTGACCACCTGGCTTAGTTACCTTTCACTATACTTTGATATAATACAGATAAAGCGATTGATTTGTCTCTACAGTTAGGTATGATTATAAAAAGTCTTGAAGTAATTGATTGGATGATTTCGAAAAGGCAAATCTAAATAGTTTTTTTTAGTTTATGCGTCAGACTCTTCAGACATAAATGGGAGATGTCCAATTTATTTATGGGAGATCTCCAATTTACGAAAGACATATTTTTATACATAGCAAGGCTAGGTACACGATAAATGGGAATTCGGTTAAATGTTTTTTAGATTTTCCGTTACCAAAATGAACTAAAAAAAAGTCTAGTATATTAAGTATTATATGTATATTTTTGTGAAAACATGTTGGAATTATGAATTAAAATTAAACGCGTGTAGTGTACCTATTCATTAAAAAAAAGTTTTTTTAAAAATATAAAATAAAGTAAAATATTAGGGGACATCTTACACACGGTCAAAGAATATATAATAATACTACACGGTCTCTGACCCCAAACTAAGCAAAGCTTGTGATATGGCTGCCAGAGACCTTCATATTATGTGAATTCAAAATTTTGTGTTCGATTTAGTGTTTCTTTTTTATGCGAGAATAGCGACACCAAAAAAATGTTGGTACTCGTAAGGCTCGCCCAAGACTGAGTTCAATTAGCTTGTAAGATTTTATTATTGGCACAGTTGGGTTACTCCTAAGTACCCATACCTACATACGTCAATAAGTATGTCTATTTGTATTTAACATAGTTACGTTTGCGATATTAATTAGAAAATTATAAATTAACCTGCGTAATAACATAGGTATTTGATCATATAATAAATATATTTGTGAAAACCATTACAGACGTCTGTGATAATGATTATTTTTAGATTTGAAAAGCTTTACTTAAGAGTAAACAAGTCGCTCATCACTCCATACAAACGTCGGTGGGTATCTAAAACTAACATTTATATCAATTTGTCTTTACAAAATATATGCTAATTGCTAATAAAACTGTGAAAAAAAAACTCCACTCAAATGATATAAGCCTTGGAACATTTGAATTTTCACTCAAATTTTTAGGAAACTTTGGATGCAATAAAAACACAGAAGAACTAAACTGAGTAATTTTTTAAGAAAATAGCGGCCTAGTTTATGTATTCGTTAGTTCAAATAACTATTATCTAAATAAATTAACTAAACAGTTTTTTTTTATAATTTACTACGGAGAAAACCTTATGCGCATTTAGAACGTAGCTGTAATTATAGGTATTTTAAAACGAATAAAAACAAAATTATATTGCAATAGGTGCACACGCACTAAATCTACTGTTTATCATTGAATCTATCTCTTCTTCAGACAATACAGGTGAGATATCATTAATTTAAGCTACGCCAAATCTGAATTCGTGCCGTCAACTTGTTGCACCTTAAATACATCATGACTACGGTTCCATGTGCGTACCTACTTACTTATCACGAAAAAAACGTATAGCGGACCTGTAAAACTGAGACCATGTTTAAACCGGTGGTTACGTGCCTCACAGTACTTTTTACTATGTCAAATTTCGTTTTAGATAAAATTTCTCCAGGCAAAAATGACGCAGATGTGAAATATGTATATTTAAACACAGTTTAAGTTACTTTATTAAAAGCACTTTACGCGAACGTTACTTAAAAAAATAAACAAAGTAAAGCAACGTTCGGCACCGCGGGTGGCATTTACAACTGAGCGCTGCCGTGCCTCGGATGCCACGTTAAATTTCCCGTATCAAAGGCTTTTAGGCGGCTTAAAATCTCTAGAGCTCCAGGGCTAGCCACCCCGCCTATACAATATTACGGAGAATCACCTGGTTAAAGTAAATGTAAAGTATTTTCCAAGTCTCGGTGCAAGGTAATCGAGCAAGCAATTAAGTAATATCCAACCTGTGGCAATCAGGAGTCGCAGCCGTGACGTAAAGTGCCGTTGACCGGCGTTTACTTTCACAGCCCGGCTGCAAGGTGCTAAATAAATATAATATTGTACTTGTACCTACTAAAAAGCTGTGCAAAGCCCGCACTGTACAACGAGCTCTTTGTGAGCCTCAAGGATCATTGGTTCTCTGGTCTGTTTGGCTCCTTATTTGGTTCGCTTTGACTGTGGTTGCCCAAGATGCAGACGATCGGTTTTATAAGTCTGGCGTGCGCCATGAAGGTAGAGTAGCTTTGGCTTCGTCCTAGCTCCTATTGTCTAGATTATTTATAATATATACAGGAAACCCGTGTTAGTAAAGGACCCCACTGACCATTGCGCCAAATGAAAAAAATTGTGAAGATCTTAATGTACACAGTTTTAAGCAATAAATTATTTAATTTCATTTCAAAATGGATTTGGCCAATGTTGACAATTTAGTGTAGTTAAGTTTAGACTTCATGCTTTACACAAGAAATGTTTGAAGATATAGGTAACAAGAAACACAATGTACATAGAGATAAATCCGCAAATCTTTTGTTGATTCAAGTAAATCAGACAAGTTGCTAGACTACTTTTGACTAAAGCGCTCGCTAAACCAAAGAAAAGTCGCCATTGCTAACGACAAAGTCGCAAACTCGTAACATCAGTGCGATGGTCAGTGATTTAAGTTTGAAAGGGCCTTTAGGCTTTTAGGTTTGAAAAGATAGCTTGGTTGGTTCGAAAAGTATGTTAGACGCAATAGCTTATGATACGCCTCAAGACAAGGGCTCTATTTTTGAGTCGACAGCCCGCTAAGTCGTATGCGTAAATGGTCACGAGACCGAGCAAAAGCAGGTGTAAGCATTGAAAATCTATGTTGGTGCAAACAGGATAAAGTTATTTTTGAAATATTAAAATTTAAGCTCCTGAGCTTGAACAATGGTGGTGACTCAGCTGGAGTCGAGTGTAAGGTTCAAGATCGAAGACGTTTGTTGAAAATAAGAAGTCTTGACACACTTTTGGTCTTTTTATAGCGTTGTAAAGAAGTCTTGCCCAAGCTACTTGCGATGCATATGTCACTGTATAATTTAGTGTTCGCAAGAGATGCAAGTTGGTTAATGAACATAGATAATATTAGTAATAAGAATAGTATAGGTCGCGCCACACAAGTCGGCGGATGTGAAGTTAGCTACAAGGTGCTCAATATCCAATCTTGACTGAAGGTCCCATAAAGCCGCACGTTGATTGGATATTGCGCAGCTTGTAGCTAACTTCACATCCGCCAACTTCTGTGGCGCGGCTTATATAAGGCTTATTTTTGGGAGTTATGAGTCTATTTGTTTGTGCCTATTTGGATAAAATGATCGCACCAAACGGGTATATCCATCCCGTTTTATTAAATTTTTTTGCTACGTCCCAAATTCTATTTATTATTACTGAAGACAAATGCTCTCTACTGAGTGTCGTGATAATTCCCATCTTTTTCGAGACACATTCCAAATCGGTGATTAGAAATAAGAAAATAAGAAAATCGGTAATAAGAAAATCGGCAATCGGAAAACCGATAGTCAAAATATCGGTAATCGAAAATTAGGCAAGCCTAAATAATATCATATCATGCGAATACTTTGAAGTAGTATCTAAGTAAATAAGAACGATTGTTGGCATGAACACAGTTAAACTTTACGACCATGGCCATATTTTTTTCTAAGTTTATGACGAGCTTTACGAGCTTGACAATTTGGCAACTGTCTGTCAAAATTAGAATCATTTTGAAACTTGACAGTTTACTTAACTGTTTTATTATTTTTATTTTATTATTAACCCTACGGATCAAAGTGTTCACTTGACCCATGTCAAGGCTAGGCGCCGGTTGACAATGACTCTTTGCCGGCAATTAATAAAACATTTTAGACAAAAAAACAGCTATAATGGTGTTAAAATTGGTCAAACCTAGATGAAATCACACTTAAAACTGTTTTCTGACACGACAGGTCAAGGCACGATAGTATTGTCCACGTAACTATTCCCAAAATTACGATTTATTAAGGTTAAAGATAGAATAATATGACGTTGATCTTGGAACTTTAATTTTAGTGTATAAATTTTGAGGTGTTGTACTGAAATGGATTTGCCACCATTGCTGAGCATAGACCTACCCACAGGAGCGATTGCTATATGCCACGACCACCATAACCTAGTGCGGGATGGTGCATTCTCATACGCCATCAAAAATGTCTTCGACGGACTGTATTTTACTGTACCAGCCTTTTAAGAGTCCACTGCAGGACGAAGGCCTACACCACGCTGGCGCAGTGCGGGCTGGTGGATAACTTCGACAGACGTATGCTCCGATTTCTGGTTTTCTAGCGATACCGTACCCGTACGTCGAAGACATTTTTAAGGTAAAGAAAAACATCGCGAGAAAACCAGGAATCTGAGTCCATATGTCCGTCATAAGCTCCAAAGAGCTCAATGGCAAGGTACTAGGATATGAACCCACGATGCCAAGAGTGTAAGGCAAGCATTAGTACCACTATGGCAAAATTAAAAAAAAACAACTGCATTGAAAAGATCCCTAGTTTAAAATGCAGAACATCTCAGATTAGGAGGGCGAATTGGTGACTAGCAGTTGTTAACATTTTTAACTACAGAATACATAGGAGTACCTACTCACGTATAATACAAAACTAGCTGCATAACTGCAATGCAACACTATGCCTATTAACTGCGCTAACAATGTTTATCTTACGCCTTGTAACTATTGAAGCTAACAATTATGACTCTATCAATTATAAATCTACTTGTACACTATTAGAGTAGCAATTATTTATCTACACTAAATCACAATGTAACAGAGTTTAATTTAGTTTGTGTTCATTTATGACTTAATCCCTCAAGCAGTTTCCCTATTTATTGTCTTATTTATCGACTTTATCGTTCCCCCTACAAAAAAGAGGTGTCATTAATTTTAACATGTGTATGATTGGCATCTTAGCTTAGAAATGAAAGAATATATTTTAACTCACTTCAAAAATTAAGGAAACACAGACGAACAGAGGTTCGTCTGTGTGTTTTTGCATGTATGTTACGCATTTACTCCGCAAATTATGAATCTCTTTTGATGATTATTTTTATTTGGTAGATCATGATTTAGAAGTGGTTCCATTTATATTGTGACGAAATCAGCTACAAAAGTTGTTAGTTTTGATGTACCTACAGAATAAGCCCCTAAAAGGATGCTAATTGATTACATTCCCGAGTTTGTAAACCATTTAACCAGACACCCTGTATGTAATTTTACAAAGTGTTGAAAACCGTACTATCAGTCAACAACCACGCTGAAGCAACGTAATTATTTATAATACACGTAATTAGCCGACTACGAGTAGCTCTGTAATTTTAATATTAATTTTGGTGTCCCCCTTTAACGTTAGAATTATGAAAGAGGTTTCTAGTCTCAAAGGCCACGAAGTCATCGCAGATAGAGCTGCCTCGTACTTAAACACGCATGTTAATGTTTTAGGGATCCGTATTCAAAGAGCAGTAATGGAACACTATTTCTAAGACTTCGGCATTTGTTTTACGGTTCAACTTCGCGTTGAGACAATTTTTCGATACTTATTAGGCTATAATTTGTTATTTTAGTGTAGAAATAGTTAATATAGGTACGTAATTATGCAGTTAATTTTCTAGCAAGTTATTAAAAAAAAAACATAAGTATAAATTTTTTAGCTTTACATACAATACATAAAATTAAGTAACTAATCACGAGCTACATGATTAAATTATAACATAGTGAATAAGTATGTAATAATTACATTATAATTCTGTATGTAGCTTTTAAATGGCAAATTTGTAAATTGACCAGATGTAAACTTACACTCAGTCTGAGTGTCGCGCAGAATAAATTACGACTGCGATTTCTGATACGGAACCTCTATGAAAAATGTTGTCTAGCATTTGGTATTTTGTTTTTGATGTTTTTAATATGACTGGGCCTTTAATTACCCGCACGCAAGTTGAAACTGCCGAGTGTGCAATTTCAAGTTTGGAGTAGGTTAAAATTGTTCAATGCTCGATGACTTACTGAGTTAGTGCTAGTCTAGTATGCAAAACAGTGTAGATACCATACATATTTCTAAAACCTAAGAAATCGCGCAATTTTAAGCCAACACCAGCAGGGTACTTTACATACTCTCTGAAAACACGGGCGTTACGTGCCCCAAGTTATTTTTTTTTTTCAATAATTTCGCCTGAAAAATAGGTATGTATTATATTTTTTAGTCTTAAACTAGGTTTTTATTTCGTTTTAACGCCACGAATGCCATAAAAACGCGTTATTCGTGATAATTATTCGTGATAATAAACGTTTACAAAATCAATAAGATACTTTGCAAGTAAAACTAATGTATGTTCTCGTTACTCGTTATGTCGATAAGAAACCTGGATCGGGCTGAAAATCGAAACATGTCAACTTATTTAGTTTTAATTTTTGCTACCATAAGTAGTGATTTTTACCTATTTCTAATTTCTCGAATAACATGTTACGTGACCATAGCAACAATGGACTTTTTAGGGTTCCGTACCCAAAGGGAAAAACGGGACCCTATTACTAAGACTTCGATGTCCGTCTGTCCGTCTGTCTGTCTGTCACCGGGCTGTATCTCATGAACCACGATAGCTAGGCAGCTGAAATTTTCACAGATGATGTATTACTGTTGCCGCTATAACAACAAATACTAAAAACAAAATAAAATAAATTTTTAAGGGGGGCTCCTATACAACAAACCTGAATTTTTAGACGTTTTTCGCTCTATATTAATAATGGTATATCAGGTAGATGCTTGAAATTTTCACAGAATATTTAGTTTTATATTCACTTCAATAATAAATAATAAAATTAAAATAAAGTAAATATTTAAGGGGGGCTCCCATACAGTACGGAACCCTCCGTGCGCGAGTCCGACTCGTACTTGGCCGATTATTAAGACTACTTTTGTGCCGCGTGTTGTTATTGACTGACTGGTCGAAATATTGAGCTACTCGGACTCCGCTGTCCGTCTGTCTGTCTGTCCGTCTCTCTGTCTCCAGGCAGTATCTCATGAACCGTTATAGCTAGAAAGCTGAAATTTTCACAGATGATGTATTACTGTTGCCGCTATAACAACAAATAAAAACAGAATAAAATAAATATTTAAGGGGGCTCCGATACAACAAACCTGAATATTTAGCCGTTTTCGCTCGATATTAATAATGGTAACTGGTAGATGCTTGACATATTCACAGAATATTCAGTTGTAAATTCACTATACTAATAAATAATGAAATTGAAATAAAATAATATTTAAGGGGGGCTCCCATACAGTACGGAACCCTTGCGCAAGTCCGACTTGTATTTGGCCGATTATTTTGCTACATATTCCTCATTGTGGATTGATTTATGTATTGTTTTACTATTTTGTACTAGCCTCTCATGCCTCATACGATTGCTCTGTCTAAGCTGGTTCACTGGACGACTGCTTGAATTAACTGACTGTGGTTCTACTGTACTAATCGAGTAATCATGCCGATTATGGACAATTGGACGCTAACCACTTCCCGTCTCAGGCTGTCTATTTGTCTATCCTTTTCAAGATTTGACGCAGGATATCGCATCAGATGGTCTTACAGAGACCGCTTCTTACCGATTCTTACAAGCTTATTGTCTATGGTTAGCTCTACATTAAGCTGAACTTCTTCAATTTGATGGAAGTAATAATCAGATTAAAGTGACTGTGGATGATCCAATTGCTTTTTGTTTTAGCTTACATTTTGTAGTACTGTACCAGCCTTTTTAATAGTCCACTGCAGGACGTAGGCCGATCCACGAAGGGTGATTGGGCCGTATCCACCACGCTGGCCCAGTGCGGGTTGGTGGATACATTTTGTAGTACATGATAGTAGAGTTTATAAATCAGATGATAGCATCTGATCAAAAGTAGAAGTAGGTATAACCCGGTCACAATATCTGTGCACCTGACTTCGTGACGTCATATCGAATTATCGGGACGTATATACATTACAGGACGTCTAGTATACCGTCCGGACGTAATTTATTATCGGGATGTGTATCGGCAACGAAGATGCTAACCGTACTGTCGCACCGGGGAGTGCACGGAGAGGTGACAGAAGAAGCGGGAGAGGCGCCGCATTCCAGCGAGGTGCACAGATATTCTGACCGGGTTATACTAAGGTTTCAGTGATACCTTGGTTACTGAAACTTTAGAAGTAAGTACCTAATATTGACTGTCTCGGTGGCTCAGTGGTTAGTGACCCTGACTTCTGGATCAAAGAGGCGTGGGTTTGATCCCCACCCAGGGCAAACATTTATGTAGTGAACATAGTTGTTTGCTCTGTGTCTGGGTGTTATTTAGATACTATCTACATAAGTATGTATTTAAAAATGTGTCTATGTAGTATATCAGTCTCTGGCAGACATATCAGAATCAGAATCATCAGAATCAGAAAATTTTATTTGCACCAACAAGTAACTTAGAGTATCACAAGCTTTGCCTTATTTGGGGTGAGAGACCGTGTGTATGGTGTCCCCTAATATTAAAAATGATAGTAGTTCTCCAAACAGTAAACCACACGTCACATGTTTTTAACTGATTGTTTATAAGCCATTCTCGACTCGATTGACCGATTTGATATACTCGCAAATAGGATTTATGGGTACTTCTTCGAAATTTCATTCTTCGGCTGATTCATCTGGCCAAAATTTTGTTTCACTTTCAGCTATGTCACACATGCTCATATGTAAAAAAGGTAACTAAAGAAAATATATTTCAATGAGGGGCTTGTTTTTATAAAGTAGTTTTCAAGATATCTACGTTCAAATATTTTGGGCCCAGATGAATCAGAATTGATAACAGATTAATCAGAATTAAAAATGAAAAACTTAATTTGGCTGTGTAATATGGAAAAATATTTGTATATATGAAAACAACAATCATAGCACGGAAAAAATTGATGAATTAACAATATTTCTTGTAATACATTTTAGAAATCTAAAACAGTATTAAATTGTAATACTTAGTTAAAGGTATTGTACTTGAGAGTTGGTATAGTAATTGGTACAATATATTTTTTTCCATGTACAACTCACGAATCCTGTTTATTATACTTAAAGACTTAGCTTATATAATAATCTTCCATAATAAAAAAAAATAGTATTTATTACACTATATTACACATAAATGGAATTTCTGACAGTAATCTTTCTTGGTAACTATCAAAGAAACATATTTTTCTTGGTACCGTTATTTTTCTAAGGTACCGTTAACTATAAATAATACCACAAGAAAAAAATCTTTAGCTTATTGCAAGGGCCCGAGCTAAGTACCTACTTTCAATGTATTCCTCAAAAACTTTTTCTTGTTGACGAGATCTTGATTGTTTAAAAGAAGGTGGAGTAATCATATCTTCACCAGTAGCGTGAGACTCTTTTGTAAGTTTATTTTATTACCCTCATCGTCAGAATCTGAGCAATCATTTACGGTTTTCTGATGAAGGGTCGATATGACATCTCTGGTGAGTTTTGGAGTAGTAATTTTTTCATCGATTGACGAAGTCTCAATCCAAAAGCTGTCGTCATCGAGGTCTTGTTGGGTTGTATCCGAAGCTTTTCCAGTATACATTTTATGATTTATATGGTGTTTTGACCATATGAATCAGGCACAGATGATTCAGGATTTTGCCGTCATACATGCATAACTCATCATACATACTGATTTCAGTATTGTCTTTTTTCTACTTGAATCTATAACCCAAAAGCATTACACGAAATACAGATTGAAGTTGTAAAACAATAAACTGAATTTTATAAAGTAGGCATTGTAATCATAATGCCACCTGAACTAAGCACAGATGAATCAGATATTTATCTTTGTAACTCCGGGATCCAAGCGAACCAGCCGCATCTCCACCTTCTAGCTCGTGCGTTGCACGACTGGCTTCCCCTCGCGCGGGAAGTCAGACTCTCATCATCATCACCCGACCAAGCACGGTCAAGCGAAACATACTCCATATTAATCAGTATTATGTGCCGGACACTTCTTATTTGCCTATTTATTAACATACTAAGGTAGTAATAACTGATACACATTTTTTTTATAAAAGAGCAATTCATTTCCTTTTGATATAATTATAATTCATAATGGCTTACCAAAGGGAAAAAACGATATCGATCATTTTCTTTCAAAAAATGGCAAGCGGACGCGGCATATGAATCAGAAGAACAAACTTCAAATATTTTTAATTTATACTTAGACTGCAATTATTTGTAAAATATTACTTGTCCCAATTAGAGTTAAAGCTAAACTGTATAGAAAAAAAAATTACACGCCATTTTGTTAGTCGGTTTCAGAAATAAACCCATAGAAGTCCAAAATTTTGTCTACGAAGAAGTACCCTTATCCTACTAATATTATAAACGCGAAAGTTTGTTTGTATGGATTTTTGTTACTCTTTCACGCAAAAACTACTGAACGGATTCAGATGAAACTTTGTAATATTAACGCTGATACATCAGAATAACACATAGGCTATAATTTAGGAAAATATAAAACGAACGTGAAACGAAGTTCGCCAGGTCAGCTAGTACTAAATAATCTAGCCATATACGAAATCAGCTGATAAATAGCGCGACAGCAAATTTCCCCATTTTGAGAGAAATATGGGGAAATAAAAAAATACAACATTTTAAAGAATATCAAGTTTCGTTTAGATTTGTTGAAAAATGCGACCTGTAGACAAAAATCAACATTCGGACAGAAGAAAACAAAATCGTCGAGTTTGAAGCAGAGAAGCCTCCGCTTCGCTTCGATCAATAGTCTGTAAAAATAGACTTTAATTAAATTTAGTAGCTACTTACTTAAATTTTTCTATAGTTTATTACGTGCCTACGTACTTAATAGTTATGTCAGTATCATTATGAGCATGAAATATAGTAGTAATCCTACTAATATTATAAACGTGAAAGTTTGTAACGATGGATGGATGGATGGATGTATGGATTTTTGTTACTCTTTCACGCAAAAATTACAGAACGGATTGAGACGAAACTTTGCAATTATATAGCTTATATATCAGAAAAACACATAGGCTATATATTATAATGATATTGCGTAAATTTTCCATATTATAACAATAAGTGTTAAGTAAGTAGGAAAAATTCTGCCATCTGCGAGCCATTCTAGCGTGCGCTCCAAGAAATGTCAAAAAAGAACTGACGAATCGAACAAATGTCAAATCAAATTTTTAGTTTTTTTATTTTCCACCTCCTTTATTAAGGGTGGTAAGGCAGGTTAGGGCCTCGAAATATCATGCGGGCGAAGCCGCGGGCAAAATCTAGTGGAAAATAAAATCCTAAGACTTTCAATATTGCTTTGAGATTTTGCGATAAATATTAGGCTTTTGATTTTATTATCTAATATCTATTTACAAAAATTACGCTTAGACAACTGCGAACCGATTAATTAAATGTGTAGGTACGTAAGCATATTCTGTTTAATAAGGTGTGGTATCGTTTATACAATCAATTGATGTCATACAGATTCATACAGTGTTAATAATAAAATTAATTGATAGCGCTCGCTTATTTACTCATTATATTTAAACATGTGTGTTTGTATTTCCTTGATGCGGATAATTAGATATACTTAGTTTTGCTGTCAGAAGTATACTTCAGTGTTAGTAATTTACCTATAATTAAGATTATCTTGTAAGTGAGACAACATGTTTCTTGTGATGTAGTAAAGATCTTTGAACCTATATTGATATGGTGTGATATTATACAGAGTGGAGTGCTGACGCCGAATTTAATTTGACCCGCAAGCAGTTCTAGTAACCAATAATCATAAAATCATTAAGAAAAAAACCTTAAATTGAAACAATAAAATGTTCAAACCAACTGAATTATAAATCGTTTATGTTGGACATGAAATAAAATAATAAAAATTTAAAAAGTAATTATAGCCATCACTTTACAAGAAACTCACTCTGTCACTTATGCTATTTTGATATTAGACTAATCAAAATAGCTATTCGAGCTACTTTGGCATTAGGTCAAAATCCTTGTTTAGGTACAGGTTGCTCCAAAATGTTGTTGTGTTTTGTTTTTGTTGTTGTGTTGTGTTGATGTTTTAGAAAATTGAACATAACTAAGTAAATAGCTTTGTGTGATCAAAATATGTCGAACGCCTTAAAACAGTAGGCCAAATATGTGATTTCATTTGATATCGCCGCCAGCTCTCCACCTTGTAGGTATAAGTATATATACAGGGTTATTTCTAATCAACTAGCATCCTTGTAGGGCTTATTCTGTTCATAAAAAAATTGTTTATTTTGTTCTGCAACTTTTGTCAAAACTCATAAAAAAATGTTTTTCCATAGAAAATTATCGTTCACCTGCGACAAAATGTATGGAACAGCAGATTTTTTTTTGTGTTCTGAAAACAGTCGTACACTACTTAAGGATTACTTTTCTTTAAATATAAGAAACATATTGTCGCAAATTACAACCTGATTAAAAAATATGCGCGCTGCAAATCGAGGACGTAACGCTGTTTTTCCGACAAATTCAACAGCTACCATGTCGAATCCTTTGTATTGTTTAACGTGTTTCTACTTGAGAGAATAATGAAGTTGCTATGTTATATAAATAAAATTAACATTAGTGTTGTACTATATGTATGCTAGCTGTACAAGTAAAATAAATATTTTTAATAGAATGTAGAAACCACATAAATGTAGAAATAGACAATTATTGTTTGTATTGACTAATGGACCATAGTTTGTAATTTGCAAAGCTTACTTGAGTTGTTTATGTAAATACTGGTAGTCAACCCGCGTTGTTTTGCCTTATAAAAATATTTAGGAGAGGGCAACCTTCCACTTATTTCTCCGGATGATTTTCTTCCACTCTTTCCGGTCCTCGGCGACATGCAGCGCTTAGTACTCTGAGGAGTCCAAAGTGGTTCGGATCTGGTCGGACCAATGCATAGGACTGCAGCCTCGAAGACGTTTCACCTCTTCCTTGCCAGTAACCAGTAGCTTATCTAGGTTATCACAGTCTTTTCTAGCAATATGGCCAAAGTATTCAAGAACGCGTTTAAGGTATATGGTTTATAGCCTTTTCTTGACCTTGAGCTGTTTCAATATTGATGCGTTGGTACGATGTGCTGTCCAAGGAATTCTTAGCATTCTTCTCCAGCACCATATTTCGAATGCGTCGATACTCCCGCGGTCTGCTGCCTTGAGCGAGCTGAGACCAGCCCCGTATAGAAAAATTGAATAAAAACTAGAGATCGAACTAGTCTTTTTTTCGAATCTAGCTTAATTCCTCTGTTCTTCCATATCCTTTGAAGCTGAGACATTGCCCCTTTAGCCATCCCAATGCGGCGTCGTATATTAGCTTCACAGGAGCCATTGTTGCATATACTAGAGCCGAGATATATGAATTCGTCAACAGTCTCAAGATTCAGCACATCAGTGTAATGCAGTATCTTCGAATGGTAAACTACCATGATCTTAGCCTTGGCTCTATTATTGGATGGATCTAAAATATCTACTAGCAAAGTAATATTCAATTCCTAGATACAAAACACGTGATTTATTTAGTGTCCTAAACTTTAACAATTGAAACATCGATTTATAATTCAGCTCATACACACCTATATACTTACAGTCATTCGCCAGTAATTTGTGTTCTTTATTTTCTTGGAATTGAGACTTGAAATTATTGTTTTTTAACTTATTGACATTGGTGCTGCAATAATTCAGCAATGAGATAATTTAGATTGTTGATTTTAAAACATTGCAAGAGAAACTGAAGAGGCTCTTCTAAATATAACGATCATGCATTTTTGGAGAGGAGCGGAAGAGGTGAAGTCAAAAGTTGTAACCACAGCAAAATTGTGGTGGAAGATGAAACTCGCCGACTTAGAGAGTAACTTCGTAACTGACACTTGTCTTAACGTTTTCAGTTGCCCTAAATTTACAATTTTTATATCTCATACTAATCCGTACCTTTTCTTACAAATAAACATTATTTGCACTTGCTCAACAGTCAGTGGTTCCCAAACGTGTGACCTTTGCACGTGTCCGCGACTCGATGCGCCCGCGCACTGCCGGGCGTTTTAACGAATTGCTCACAGCACTTGTCACAGAGATTTATGGCTTTCGTATCACGTGGATACGGTCACAGAATAAATATTAGCCAGTTCGTAGAGGCTCAGATTCTTAGCGGTTGAGTACTGAGCATTCGATATTCTCTCTATCACTTTCTGTTTGGTGACATTTTGAATAATTTATTTTTTGCCAAAAATAGCACATTCAACTTCAACCGTGTACAGAATACACAGAGCTAATGCAACCAGAGAGATAGTACTGTTGTAGCTTGAGCCAATTCTCAACCACACAAATGTATGGAATTAACCTTTTTTGTAGTAAAATTTTAAAATACTACCAAATGTTGGAACAATATACCACCTCCCATAAGGAACGTGCAAAGTTTGTTCTGTTTTAAGTATAAACTCAAAAAGTTTATTTTTGCTCATCAAAAAAGTGAGGAATCTCTCAGAAACGATACAAGTGCCATCTAGTTTAAATTGAGATCTCATTGTTATTGTGCGTTGAATTAGTAATTTTATGAACTGCGTACCTTCATGAAAATATATATTTTATTAATTTGTTGCTGTCCTAAGACTATAATACCTATCAATTGATTGTTTTGTTTTGTTTTTGTGTTTTGTTGGCCTCTTTCGTATGAAGATATCTAATCTTATGTGTAATGTAATAGTGTAATGTAGGATAATGCGTGTTGATGTTTTAGGTTATGGAATACTGTCTTTGTTGTATGATTTATATTAGTGTGTGTGTTTTTAAATGTATTTATACTCTGAATCTTTATTAATGTTTAAAGTTATATTTATGTTGCACGTGACGTCACCTACCGGTCTCAGCAGAATACCAGCGCTGATTGTCCTCAATCAGCATTTCACGCTGAGTTGGGATCGGTTTTCGTGGCATACCGCGAGCACTTGCTGCATAAGTACTGTTTCAAATGTTTGTCGTTTGCTCGTGTTTTCTTCTTTTTGTTATTAGCTGTGATTGTTCATGTATGTCACGAAATAAACGTTCTTTCTTTCTTTCTTTTCTTTCTTTCTAAAAAGGATCGAATTTCTTCATTAGATTCACTCATCTTGACAGTACGAAAAATAAATGAAAATCACACATTTTCCTAATTTGAATTTGGAATTATGTTCTATAAAATTTAAACTTTCAATGATACCAAAACCAGCCAGATACAAATAGTATAGCCAAAGAGATTTTACTACAAGTTCATACGAGTACATACTATAATGCGAAAAGACTTTTTCCCCATACCTAATTCAAAAAATATGTAGTACGTGCAATCAAATTGAGAACCTCCTTTTTTGAAGACGGATAAAAAGGAACAGTGATAGTGAGTGATTAGCCGAGATTTATTTTCTAAATACCTAATCAGAGCTGGGGAATAGAACATTCTTGTGTTCAACTACTAGATATAGAAACTAGAAACTTTTGTTTTTTTTTTAAATTAGATTTAGTCACATATTCTGGATGAACTTTAATGAAATAACTATAGTATTGTAATTAAGTACAATTTATGTAGTGTAACGAAAGGAAGTCATAAAGGTCTACTTAATACACTCTGTGTCTCTTTCTCTCTATAAGTTTGAAAACTCTAAGTAATTTTAAATAGTAGGTATTATAAGTACAAATGAATTTACGTTCTAATTGTCAGTTTGGAAGCCACCAAGGGCAAAAATAATTACACCTTAGAGGTAAGAACCGTCATTAATCCTTTTGTTCAGCTCCAGAAACTCTTTCGAAAGACTTTATAAATGTTTACTTTAAAATCAAGCTACGAGATATAAATCATTCATTGGTAGGTCAGGGATACCATGATTATTATCTTAGAGCAGCTTAGAGCTCTTTTGGGACGTAACTCCCTGACAAAAAATAAACCTTTAATATCTATAATAATCCACCCTAAAATCACAAACGAATATAAACTGAACTTTGTCAAAACATCACACGCTAATACTTTATCAACCATTACGGTCATCTATCCATCCATCGGCCGTAAGACGTCCACTGCAGAACATGGGCCTTCCCTGTGGCCTATGGATTGGAAAGGGACCCCGAAGTTGGTCTCATATAAATTTTATCAAAATTTAGTGTTTGAAAAATCAATATTAATTGAAAAACGGTAGGTATTTACATCAATGCGAGTAAACTTTTATTATAATTTTATAAATATATGTGTGCAATGTTCTATGTAACTCTGTGTTATTTTATTATATAATTATTGATGTTAAAAAAAATGCGAGCAAACTAAGTAACTAACAATTAGTTTTTTTACGTAGGTGCTATTTTTGGGCGAAAAATAATTATTTGCAACATTCACAGATCTATAACCTTGAAGGCACGACTAGCCATCAGTCAGAGTTCTCAGTTAGAGTTACTCAGATATTTATTGTAGAAAATAATAGCTCAAAAAATAATTAAAACCACTAGCAAGGTCAAAATAGATCAGAAACAGGTGATTTTCAAGTAACAAAATGTAAATCAGCGATAAGAAGGTCGCGGTAAACCATTTGCAGTTAACGTTATATCAAATAGTATTATTTAATTATTAACTGGCCGAATTCATGCAAAGCACTCACGTTTTGTTAATGGACATGTGTAATATTGTTAAGCAATATCTCCTGTGTTAGTTGGTATTAACTGCCACTTGATTATACCAGACAGAGTAATAGGTATCTGAAAGTGGGTAAGTGTACACAAAGTCGACAATGTCCCAATGCCCGTTAAAATTAATTAAAAAGACTTTTACTAAATTATACCTAAACTTATATCAAAACTTTTTATGGCAACAAATTCTCAGTAATATTAGCTTTAATTTCGATGGAAACTCTTAGTCATATCTGTTATGGCGTAGGCGCAGTGTTTATCTAAAGTGCAGCGCTCCGAAATTTTGTGTTTTTTGCAAAGTTTAGCTCCTGAACCTGACGACTGACTTGCCGTGTTCGATTCAATGTTTACTGGATCAGTTGTTCGTTTTTGTAAGCGAAATTATAATGAGATTAAAGCTTGATTAATATTCTAACGTTATAACCTATAAAATTGTGCTTTCTTTAATCATTGATTTTTTAATTACGTGTGTCAGGTAATGGTGCGCCGTAACTCCGATTTGTCCCAATGCTCGTCATAATAATTAATAAATTAACGGCTATCGGGACACACTTGATATTCACTTTGAAAGGTGCACCTTATGTCGTTATTTTTTGAAAATTAAACTTTAATAGTGACGACATAAGGTACATTTTTTTATGGCTCAGTGTCAAAAATATACATAAGATTATTTATAATTTTATAAGCTATTTTTGATCTAGATATGAATAATTATACTAAAGTTTACAAAATGCGCGCGCCTATTGTGTTTTAATGCGTTTTGTCGGAATATTTTCGACCTATCATCTATCAAGCTTTGTTTGTATTTCGGTACTTGGCGGTTACGTATATAGCAAGCTTTGTGTTAGAATAGGACGCGCAAATCTTTTCTAAGTCTTAGGATTTAGGCCGTAGGTCCGAATATTTGCTGCTGGATATAGATTTCCAATACCAAAACCAGTCGGAAGTAGATTTAATCTAGTGTATTCCTGCGGAAGCAGCTTGAATCTGGTCTGCTCTTACAGTTTTAATCAGAGCACCGTACCGACTTGTACTTCGTCAGAGCCACCTTGTGATCAACGTTCGACGTAATAAGATTTTTAGTTTTTTAGTTTAACCCAGAAAAAAGGATGCCCGTAGCTTATACATATCATGATCTGACACTAGGATTGCCAACTCTAAAATTCGGCAACCAGGACAAGTCGCGTGAAAATCCCGGATTTTAGAATCCAGAACCCGGACAAATCAACCCTACCTGACACACGTGTTTTCTCTAAAAGTTTCTCATGACAATGTTATGTGCATCAGGCTAATTTATGATGTTTCTTAATTTATGTGCAATTTATACCTAAGCATTAATTGACAACATTTAAATACATCAGGTTGCTAGAATGAAAATTTACAGATCATCATGGCCGAGAGAAAATACACAACAGAGGCTATGATAAAGGCTATGGAAGCTGTTGCAAAAGGCATAGATAGATAAACTCTTAATTGCACACCAAGAAATAAACAAAAATAAGAAACAAAGATACATAATCGGCCAAGTATCGGACTTGCACACGGAGGGTTCCATACTGTATAGGAGCCCCCCTTAAATATTTATTTTATTTTAATTTTATTATTTATTATTGATGGGAATATAAAACTAAATATTCTGTGAAAATTTGAAGCATCTACCTGGTATCATTAGTAATGTAGAGCAAAAAACGTCTAAAAATTCAGGTTTGTTGTATGGAAGCCTCTCTTAAATATTTATTTAATTCTCTTTTTAGTATTTGTTGTTATAGCGGCAACAGAAATACATCATCTGTGAAAATTTCAGTTGCCTAGCTACCATGGTTCATGAGATACAGTCTGGTGACAGACGGACAGAAAGACAGACGGACAGACGACATCGAAGTCTTAGTAATAGGGTCCCGTTTTTCCCTTTGGGTACGGAACCCTAATAAACAGTGTAACAATGGGCGGCCTTATCGCTGATAGCGATCTCTGCCAGACAACCTTAGGATGAAGAAGACAAAAAGCGTATAAATAACGGACGGGGTGCGCATTAGTTAAAAATATAAGTTTGATTATACATCATAAACATACATACTAATAAAATTGATATAAATACTTAAAATACCTAAAATTAAAGAAAACAATACATATAAAAATTATAAACGAAACCTATGACTAAATAATAAACTAATACATAATACATTACAATATACTACTTACATAAAACAACATAAATAACAACAACAACAACAGTTACATATTTAAAGAATTGACAATTTCTGCAGTTAATGGTTTTTAACCTAATCTTTAAATACGTTCAGTGATTAAGCTTTTCTGACAGTAACGGGCAAGGCATTCCATAACTGGACTGCCTGAAAGGCAAAAGACCGTCCGTCAAAAGTTTCACATCGTGCGGTAGGGGTCTTATGGGTAAGGTTATCCTTGGATCGGAGGGGAAGGAAATTGCATCTTGCCAGAAGGAAAAAGAGTCTTTAAGATAGCATGGAGTAGAAGGATTGAAGAGGATATTATCAAGGAGATTAGGGATATGAGCATTCCGACGAAGACGAATTGGAAGCCACTTGAGCTTAGTACGAAAATGAGAGACGCGGTCATATTTGCGTAACCCAAATATAAACCTAATGCAATAATTTTGGAGACGCTCAAGCTTATCAAGTTGGACTTCAGTGAGATCTAAAAAGCTGGCGTCAGCGTAATCTAAAATAGGAAGAAGAAGAGACTTTGCGAGCGCAACTTTAGTAGCAGTAGGCAGGAAGTTTCGGAGCCGTCTAAGAGAGCTACCAGCAGCAAACAACTTGCAGCTGATTGTTTTAATATGAATATCCCAGCATAGCGTACGATCAAACATGACACCGAGGTTTTTTACAGATTTATTATATGGCAGAGTGATTCCATCGAACTCTACGCAAGGAATTTCGGACTAGTCAATTCTTGTAATCCAATTATGATGACTTGTGACTTTGCGGGGTTGATCTTCAAGCCAAATGATCTGCTCCACTCTGTTACTTGGTAGAGATCAGAATTTATAGCAGCTATCGCTGAATCTAGATCATCTAGCCGAGCTTGCGAATAAATTTGGAGATCGTCTGCATAAAGATGAGGGGAAGAAGTAAGCCGTTGCGATATAGAATTAATGAAAAAAGCAAAAAGAAGAGGAGATAGCACGCCGCCTTGTGGCACACCAGCAGTAGTGTCACACCAGGAAGAAAAAGTATCTCCAAGGCGAACCCGCTGCCGGCGTCCGTACAGATAACTGTGAAGTCAGTCGATTGCTGATGGACACATGTTAGAAGAGCGCAATAATACTAATAAAATGTCGTAGTCAACGGTATTGAAAGCATCACTGAAGTCTAACAGGGTTAGAACAGTAAGCTTACCGTCATCCATACCCAAGCGTATGTCGTCGGTGATCTTAATGAGCGCAGACACAGTGCTATGCCCAGGACGGAAACCAGATTGGAAAGGATTGTGGAGATCAAGTCTATTAAGGTAATCGTTCATCTGTATGTGGACAAGCCGCTTCAGAACTTTGGATAAGAATGGAAGGATAGAGATAGGTCGGTATTCGGAAAAGGATTTGGGATTGGATTGTTTTGGTAGTGGTATAATCTGTGCATCTTTCCAGGCTGTAGGAAATATTCCACAGAATCATTAAAAATGGTACACAGGATAGGAACGATGATGTCTAAAATAGGCAAAAGCATGTTCCGGCTCACATTGTCACCGCCAACCGCGTTGGAGGATATCGACATTACAATCCTAACATCACATTTAGTGAAACGATTGAACTCAAAAGGAGGAAAGTCGGGAGGAGTAATGGCAGCAAGATAACGTAGAGTATAGCTTTTATCAACATCCGACATAATGGGAGCTGAAGAGAAATATAAATTTAAGGCATTAAGGTCAATATTGTTAGCAGAAGTGTCTGACTGAGAGATTTGCCAATTCCCACAGACTTGAGAAATTTCCAGACTTTAGCTGGATTCCCATCATCAACTGATGCATGAACATAGCGACGCATTGCATCCCTACACACCTTATTGCAGCGATTTCGGGCCTGAGCATATTTATCATGGTTGACCTCAGTAGGGCGCAACTTCAGCATACCTCCTTCTTCTGCTGCAAAAGAATTTGACGTACCAAGATCGACTTTGATTGATAAAATTAATGGTAGAAGTTCGGTCGACTGCTCAAAAGGACCGCCTACTGTGTTGACAAAAGAAGAAGAGCATTTGAAAAAAAGAAATCCACATTTTTTAATATGATAAAAGTGAAACTGAAACCTAAGGTTTTGTAAAACAAAAGTCATAGGCCATAGTAGCAAAATACTGTTGAATTATATAAGTAATTTATTATGTTTTATAAACTGATTTTGGCGGGCACTTAGAGAAGCATTGCAATAAAAAATAGACTATCCGCGTAGAATCAAGACTATGTATTCTAAGAAACTATAAATTATATGTGCAATAAAAGCAATATTACCCCTCTCACAATGAGCTTACTCATTGGGTGATAACGTTTCATATTATTGATCACCAGATCTCAGATTTTTTTGAGTGTCGCTACCATACAGTTTCTTTAGCTGGTGTTAATATATACAATTATGACAATGTTGTTTTAGTAAAAATGTTTATTTATTGTATCACATGTGCCTAACAACCGGATTATAGTTGGATAAAGGACAAGGGACTGATCTAACGTATTCCTTACGTAATTTACTCAAAGTAAATTTTGAAATAATTAAATTTTTGTTGATTCAAGATACCTGATTAAATAATAAAACAATATATTGCGTTTTATTATTTTACAAATATCATTTAGAGGACAAAATAATTAGACTCTATTTAATAGCGAATAAGGTTCCAATTCAGTAAAAAAAATCACGACTTTTGGGTCACTTTGACGATAATTACCTCAAACGTGACGGGCATTGGGACATATGGGTCTTTTTTACTATTTTAATATTTATATCGATCTTATTGTTATTATATTATAATAATAATATATTCCACGTACATAATGATAAGTGTATGACCTCTCCAAAAATTTTCAGACCTCAAAGTTAATTACCTTCAGCATGACAGAGCTGCAAAGTCACCGAAGTTCAGAAATTCACGAGTATTGGGCCGTTTACCCTAGCTTGAAAACGTCAATGTAACGATATCATCGAGGGCGATAAACGCGATTAGCAATCAAATATCATTGGCATTACTGCCGTAGTTTTTAAAATAAACACAATTATCCATAAGTATTAAAGTTACCGCAGCCAGTCCAATGGTTAAGTTTTTCTATAAAAATGCAAAAAAAAAACACGAAATTCAATTCAGTAAATTGATTCCATTCGCTAAATTGGTTCAGTTTTTTTATAGACCAATAATAATAGTTTTGTAACATTGTTTTACTACGAAACCGTAGCACTTCGTTCTACACGACGGCACAATGCCTACATATTATTATTATTTTACCTTCTTTGTCTTAGTAGGACAAAGACAATCGGTGTAGTTTGAAAAGTAACACCTTGTATACGCTTAACCCTTAGGTAGATGAAATAAACCATCACAATCCATAACACTACTTTATCTAATACCTAATATGACGCAATATGTATGACTGATGTACGCGCTACTACAAATCGTAGCACTACGATCTAGAATACAATATGCCAACCTAACTATGTATAAAGGTAGACATTCTAGACTAGACAATCCATATGCATAAACATAATTGTACACATATAACTTGTACATAAAACAAAACGCAGAGTCGCAGACACTTACTAAACATTGAATGGTCCCTAATCTCGTTATTATGTGCTAAATGGTTTTGTTGGAGGCAATCGTACACTATATATTTTATGTATGGTTTATGTAGGCACGTTAGACAAAAACTCTATAAATAGTATCACTAAGATAAGTATACAATACATACCTACTTGACTAGACAATCCATATTTTTATACACTAACATACTCGTGCCTATACCTAATACTGCTAAAGGTACGTGATACGTACGTGAAGCATAGTACATAAAGCAAAACGTATATAGACTCCTCCTAAAAGCTGAATAAATAGTCTTTAGTCACAGCGAAATCGTGTGCTGAATGTTTTTTTATTTAAATTAATGATCCACAGACTCCAGGGTCTGTGCCCTTAGTTAACTAAGTTGCAATTGAAAGAATGCGACTGTACAATAGAGATGGGTCAGTTTAAATCTTAGTCTAAGTTAGTAGTTTCAGTGCATTGCGTGAATGCCGTGAGCAAACCGGCGCGGCGACCCGCATGCTGAATGGTTTGTTGGCGGCAATCGTGACACCGCTGCCTAAACTAGATCTCGAGGCCCGAGGTCGTCCCAAGGTCGGGTCACGGCGGAGCAGCAGAACTCAAGGTTGCCTCACCTTGCACCGCTTTGGGCGCATTGGGCTTTCCTTGTGCCGCACTTCCGTAGTGCTATAACTTAAGTTGCTCTAGTTTGTCCTGTTCTGTATGTACCTGACTTTTAAAAGCCATTGCTAAACATAGTCTTACCCGCGAATGGTATTTGGGTCATATACATAGGCACGTGGTGGCTAGTGGATTCACTTTCTCCATCGAATTTCTTTTCCAAACGTGTAGGTACAAAGTTAGTTACTGGTGTTTAAATTCGCATTATACATAATTATAAAGAAAGTGATAAAGAAGTAGGTACGGCTAGTACGGGACCGAGATTGTATCGTGTTAATGTGACTCAAATATAATGGCTCTAAACCCAATACGTACGTTTAAGTTCCCCGTAAATAATTTTAGAGATAAACATTACTCACTGTTGGAGTTTTCAGTAGAGAGACAAAATAATCTAGGTGAATGATGAAAATAAAATAAATAATCTCAAAAATTGTGACGTGGAGTAAAAGCTACTTTCCTATAGGTACATTGTCCTGGCAATGTACCGATATTTATGAAATTTATAGTACATTGCGGAATTTCCAAAACTTTGGCACTTACGGGTTTTTTTAAACAGTGCTCTAAATTTCTTAAACAGCGACAGGCATGTGGCATGTGTAAAGGAAGGCTGCAAGAGGTTTTTTATTCAACTTACAGACAGCGTTTCGTAAAAAATGCTATTTAATATCACTTCCGCAAAACCTCTCTGAAATAGTAACCCTGGTCACCGCTCATTGTAATTCTACATTGGGCCGATATGGTCGACCTTTCTAACATTACGTGGGCCATTTGCCTGATGATAGAATGGCGCGAGCGATTAGGAACACTTGTTTTGTTTATCCTCTCACTAAAGACGGATGTAACGTTTTCACAACCTTTTTTATCAATTGATGGGCACTTTATTCATGATTATAGATCAGTATATCTCAAAATGTAGAGTACATTGTTTGAATGGGTCGCTATTCTATTACTACTTAGAAAAAGTTTCGCGACTTTATTGTTAAAAGTACATTATGATAAAATCCGAAAAAGATACAATAATACTACGTACTTAAAGTAGAAAGTTTTAAGACAAATTGAAAGGGAAACCCTTGAAAAGAGGTTTAGCATGGTTTCCAAACAAGTCCAACTTTTTTTTCGCGATTTCAGGGTTGGTCGTGTAAGTCGTAATGATCAGTAAGTATAATGATACCTTAAAACCATTGACTTGGCATTGTTTTTGTTTTAAATATATGGATGCTTAAAACATACCTACCTATCTGTTGTCTAAAAATATATTACAATGAATGAAATGAAAATGAAACATGTGACAGACCTATCGATTTATTTTTACTACCAAACCATACAAGTTAGACGACAATATAAGTCATTGAGTCATAAATCTTTCTAGATGAAGGTATCAGAGCGCCAGTAATCGCACGATCGGTATGCGATGACACCACGTACACGCGACCACCCGCTATGCCACAATTATAATTAAACTGCGTGCTAAGTACTTACTAACTGCAATAAAGAAAACTGAATACATAGATACGCACATGAACCTCATTGCCGTAGCTAGAGAGTTTCTCTAATGATATGATATAAGCCGCTTTTATTTTTCAAGATATACTTCGTAACGAGGACGATGATATCACCCAATATCTAATAGTCAACTAGAATCAAAGGATATTTTAGACCAAAGTTAAACGTTTTAAGTTTTCTGGAAACATTTCGCTCCTTTCTTGGGCAGTTGTGTAACGACGGAAAAATGAGGGTTTAAAATAATACTCTGTAGACTAGTGATCGTCGGAGATATTCATAGTTTTACATTATACCTAAACGAAAATGACGGTGGATAGAACTAAGTAATATCCAATATCAATATTCCATATAGGTAGGTACATCTCGCTATTAGCACAAAAACTAGCGAGCAAAAATACATTACAAAGCAAACAAAACATAAAATAGTTTCAATGCCTTTCTAGGCCAGAGAAAAAGTAGTTTCCACGCTCATTTCCATAAGAATTCATCCTACTCACTAATTTGCTACCTTGTTACAATGTGCATTTCAGACTATTTCTGTCTTTGTTTTTCTTATTTAAAAGCTGTAAGAGTGAGAGTAAGGTATAATCTCGAGCAGAGAATTCCCGTCTTGTGTCAAATATGCATAAGTGAAAGTGTCTAATGGGCAACTTGGCCTACACTTGACCTCTCAGAAGGGAAGTCTGAAATAGTACAATTTTACTCAGAATCTGGCCAATGACATTTGAGTTATTGCTTCGTAATTAATGCTAAAGAAGGTTTGAAGCCCCCACATTCCATCTCAGTCGCCTCACGCAATTTCTCATTATTGAATTACTTATAAGTTAAAGAAAGCGGGAGGAGAAGACTATGGATGCATTCTGTGAAAGATAAATAAATAAATATTTTGGGGACATCTTACACACGGCCTCTGACCCCAAACTAAGCATAGCTTGTGATATGGCTGCCAGAGACTGATATACTACATATACTTATTTTTAAATACATACTTATATAAATAGTAACTAAATAACACCCAGACACAGAGCAAACACTTATGTTCATCACATAAATATTTGCCCTGGGTGGGTATCGAACCCACGCCTCTCTGACCCAGAAGCTAGGATCACTAACCACTGAGCCACCGAGGCAGTCAAATTATGCGAGATGATATTATTATGCGAGAGAAAAGAGTTGATGAAATGACGTTATGTTAGAGCGAAGAAGCGAAAGGAAATGTGCTGTCCGGCCCCACCTTGTGGGATAAAGCAAGAAGACGATGATGAAGGTAAAAAATCTGATTAGAAAATCTAAAAATATCAGTATTGAATTTGGCTCTCATTTTGACTTGTTAAGATAGGATTTTTTGCTTAACTTTTTTGCTTTAAGGATTTTTTGTTTAACCTTCAAGTAAATAAATTGAACATTTTCGCTTTTTGTTCCGTTCCGGGTCCGTTGATAAAATAATAACTACTCCCCTTGATTAAGTCCGAGTCTCAGTAAAATATTCTAACTGTTAGCAATGTATGGATATCTAACATAAACACGGACATAGGAGACGTTTGATTTCATACGGTTTTGTTATTCAAAACTGGCAAGTATTTTGTAAACAATTCGCGGTAAATGTTTTCTAATGCGAGTAAACTGAACTTCATCTACCAAGTTATGATTTTTTTGCTAAAGTACTTACTTTAAGTAAGTACTTACTTTAAGTAAGTTGGTATAGGCCGGGTGGCTAGCCCTGGTGTCAGAGTTTTTAAGCTACCTGAAGGCCTCTGGCATGGCTAAACGTTTAATACAACCGGGACCTGCAATTTTTGCTAATATGAAGCTGTTAAATTTTTACTATCGTTTAAGAGGAATAATGATGGGAAATGTTGGTGGGAGGAGGAAACCCGGTAGCAGAAGAAAGCCCTGAATATACGAGATTGATCGGGAATATGGAGTGCCGCCAAACTCATTTCCCTTCGCTTGCCAAATACAAAACGAAATATACCGCGCTGACTGTGACTAGCAGCAGAGGCACCTAGAGAACGATTAAGGCGAAGTGATGACAGGTGGAGTAGGGTAGTGAACTAGTGACAGAATGGCCGAAGCGCGGCAAGCGGAACGTTGGTCATCCGACGGCAATATGGGTCGACGATATGTATTGTGTAAATCGCGAGACGACCCTAGATACAATTAGCACAAGACCGAGACAAATAGCACCGTAAGAGAGAGACCTATATATAGTGGGATAGGCTACAGGCCTACAGAAGGCTGCAGATTATGATGACGAAGTTCCAAAAGAGAAGGTGTATTATACGATTATAGATTACGACAAATCCTTAATCAGCGTATTTGATAATTTCTAATTTGATCTCGTACTTTTGTACCTATGTAGGTGCTTATTTATCTCGTTAAGAGAGGCATCTGAATATCACCTCTTCAAAGTGTTAATTACTTTATAATATTAACATTGAGGCTTATGCGGCTTAACATTTAAAGATAGAAGCCGGCTTTGGATATTGCACATCAATTCTTATAAAACATATTTCGTCTAAATGCTTGTGTGTAACTATGATTATGTGTGGCGATTGCCCCACGTGTTGCGATAGCTGGTTACGGCATTCATGTTCCGCTGGTGGCACAAGGCGGTTTCCGTCCTTGCATCGTCTTCTACCTTAGCTTGGGTATTTCCCTTGTAGCCTTTATTGCTTGCTTATCTTTTTTTATCGCAATCAAGTCCGCGCTTAACCACCAACTCCCCTGATGGTAAGCGTCGTATTAGTCGAAGAAGAAGCATGCAGACTTAGAATATATTTTCAGTATGATTTTGAAAAGCTTCAAATTATATCTTTTCAGAAACAAAGATGCCGGCAATCTATTCCATTCCCTGGCAGTACGGACCGGTAACCTTCTCTTAAAGTAAATCTAATTCGTCCCTAAGTTTTTGAAGTGAAAAGGGGTTCTTCAGCGGCGTTATAAACTTTTTGGGATGGGTAAGAAATGTTGAACTCACATCAGGATACGTGACCAGATCGAAAATTCGTAAGACGGTATTTTTGTTGTTCCGATGTGGCTTGATTGCTCAGATATTTGTAGGCCAATTCCAGTGCTTCTCTTTTCAACTATCTCGTAACATTTCTCTACATGAATGTTACGGGATGGTCACGTGAAAATGTAATGTAAATAAAGGAACTTTGGTTTAATCGTTCTGAAGTTGTTCCAAAAATATTATGAAAATTGTAGCGTCTACTTTTATTTTACATAGCAAATATCGCTGAAGAAGTTTGGTTCAGGAAGGCTTGAGATTAATTGTATGAAGTTATTTGTTACGTTTTAATCAAAAATAATTATGTTGCCTTTATAGATTTTAACTAATATTTGGATTTTGTAATCTGATGTAAAACTTAATTAGGTATTGATTTATTTATTAGTTATAATTTTCTTTTTCTTTAAGATTGCTAATTACTGAGTGGAAATCAAATATGGATCGTAACATTAAATAGTAAAAACTAAAGACTAGTTTAAATTAATGAATGGATATCATTTAAATAATTGTAATGAATACAATAGAACCAAATTAACCAAACGTTAAATATTTTGCGCAGTTTCGAAAAATAACAACACTATTTACCAATTACTATTTTGTGTTTCGATATGCTTTGAGAAGCGATAAGTGGAAAATTTCTGTAGGTACCATCTTGAGGCTCGTTGTATAAAATAAATATTCATTGAAGGAACGGATGTTTTTTTCCATAAGTGTATGTTCCTTTGATTCATAATATAAGGTAAGAGACAAAATACAACTCACCATTAGACTAAGAAGATAAATATACCTAAGTGATAAGTCACAATATATATGCGACCTTAATCAAACAATTCAATTCAATCATTTAATTTGATAGTCTGATCTTCTAAAAACAGTTACTAAAGGATTTGTTTTTCTAAAATCCTGATAAAAGTAGTTACAATTCCGTAGCAAAAAAAAAACGGCATAAAAGTCTGTTCCATACTATTTTCTTGAGAGGCTCGATGATTTTTTTTGTATAATCAGCATAATCATTTTGTCCCGTATTCGCTTACTGCTGAGCATAGAACTCTCTTCTGGGACGCCACTCATTCCGGCTCTGTTCAATTCACACTCTATGCAAATCTTGTGCATGTTGAACCAGCGATTTTTATTTAACTCATGTTTTCTATCTTCTTCTTTCTTAAGATACAGGGTTATTTCTAATCAATTAGAATCTTTTTAGGGGCTTATTCTGTACATCAAAACTAACAACTTTTGTTCTGTGACTTTTGTTAAAACTGAAAAAAATATCAGCTGTTCCATAAATTTTTTCGCGGGTAAACGATATTTTTCTATGGGACAACAACTTTTTTTTTTTGAGAATTAGTAAAAGTCGCAGTACAAAAGTTTTTAGTTTTGATGTAAAGAATAAGTCCCTAAATAGCTGCTAAATGATTAGAAATAACCCTGTATCTAAATTACACGTCGCGTTGTTGTCCGCGATGGACTCCTGATAAAATACTTAACCGATTTTAACCAAATTTAGCACACTATGTGCAGTTTGTTACAACTTGAGAGATAGGTTAATTTATGTGATATCTCAATTTATAATCGCATTCGTCTACTTTACTTTTAATAAAATCGGCCAAGTACGAGTCAGACTCGCGCACGGAGGATTCCGTACTGTATGGGAGCCCCCTTTAAATATTAAATTTTAAGTTAATTTAATTATTTATTATTGAATTGTATATACCTACAGCTAAACATTCTGTGAACATTTTAAGCATCTACCTGTTACCATTATTAATATCGAGCGAAAAATGGTTAAAAATTCAGGTTTGTTGTATGGGAGCCCCCCTTTAATATTAATTTTAATTTGTTTTTAGTATTCGTTGTAATAGCGGCAACTGAAATACATCATCTGTGAAAATTTCAGCTTTCTAGCTATAACGGTTTATGAGATACAGCCCGGTGACAGACAGACAGACAGACAGACGGACAGCGGAGTCTTAGTAATAGGGTCCCGTTTTTACCCTTTGGGTACGGAACCCTAAAAACTGTCGGTACCGGGACAACGCCGTACAGCTAGATCTACTAGCTGCCTATCCCGGAATATAGCTGCCATTTTTCCGTAATTTCGGTGTTGATTCCTAATATTGAGTACAATGATATTCTTACTAATATTATGTACTTATCCAAAATTGTGTTTGTTAGGTCATTGATTCGTTTGTAATTCTCTCACTAACTAAGCAACAGAGGGAAGGATCGATTTGTTTATTTGAATAGATATAGTTTAAAGGCCGAAGCGTGTCACGGACTACTTTTCATCTTAGAAAAATAAAATATTCCTATCAACAACCAAATAATCACACGGAAAGTCACGGGTAAAAAACTAGAATATGTCCGTTTTACATTCTGCACAGAAACAAAAAGTCTTATCGGTGTCGGTCAGTAAATCAATGACAGAAAGAAGATTTCGCAAAGTGGGACCAAAACGTATACGGTAGAAAATATGGTAAACAAATGCGCAGAGTAAAACAACCACATCAAATGCTTAATTTGAAGGGAATTTCATTATTTCTAATTTGATTTTTGTTCAAGGTCGCCATAACGCCGCCATATTTTACAAGCAATGTCAAAATATAATAAGATCCGAAAATGTGAAATTCCTTTAAATGAAGATTATTATGAAAGAAAATAGTAGGTAAATAATTTTCCAAAACAAATACAATAAACAATAATTGAATACTGTAAGTACAAGGTAAACGGTCAAATCTCGATATATTTTTGCATTATCTCTTTTCTGGTCATCTAAACTAGGTACTTTAGGTACACATTAGGCCCAATTCCAGAGTCACCACGTTAAAATTCTCTAAAGTTAGTGACTGCTTAAATTAAAGTTAATTAGTCAGAAACTGCTATTATCTTCTTCTTCGTGTCGATGGTTCTAAGGTGATAGATCTAGATGGTGAGGATCTATCTAGATAAACTTCGCCCAGTGGTTAGCGACTGCTACTCCAGGAGGGTTGGCTTCCACTAGGTCGCTCAGTGTGCAAGTATTTGGACACTGAGGACAGGACAATAGGTGTTGCATTGTCTGCACAGCTCCACAGTCGCACTCCACCGAGGTTACATCAGAGAAACCCCATTTGGCCATGTTAAACTTGCAGCGGCCAACTTGGGTCCGGAGTCGATTCAACGACTTCCACGTTGGCCACGCTAAGTCATTCCCTGGGGGGAGTTCTTCCGCTGGCTCTAAGAAGTCTTGTGGTGGGGGATAGGTTTCTTGCCAGAGTTTGCAGCGGGCCTCGCTGGGGTGACCGATTAAGGGATTTGTGCAATTTAGGAAATTCTTGCGGCTTTTGAGGCGGTTGGCAGGCGGAACTGACTTGTAGAGAGGGTGTCTGTGGTCATTTTCTTGTTTTTGTTTTTCAATAGAGCAGGCAATATTTCGTCGGACGTTTGGAGGGGCTATTCCGGCGAGCGGATATAGTAAGCTTAGAGGGGTGGGCTTGAGGCAGCCAGTAATCTTTCGACACGTTTCATTGAGGGCGACATCTACCTCTTTAGCGTGGGCGGATCGGTGCCACACTGGGCACGCGTATTCCCCAGCTGAGAAGCAGAGTGCCAACCCTGATGTGCGAAGCACTTGGGCTGAGGCTCCCCAAGAGGTGGAGGTGAGGCGGGAGAGTAAATTGTTTCTAGTGCTGACTTTTAACTTGGTTTTTAAGCAGTGCGGTTTGTAGGTAAGGGTCCGATCGAGTTTAACTCCTAGGTAGGTTGGGCTATTGCAATGTTCAATGGCGACGTTTCGCCATGATATTTTTAGTGAGCGGTTGGCTTGGCGGTTTCGGAGGTGGAAGACGCATGATTGGGTTTTGGACGGATTTGGCCTCAAGCTGTTTTCGTCATAATACCTTCCCATGGTTTCCAGAGCTTCTGTGAGTATGCTTTCAGCTTCCTCAAATGTGTTCGTTTGCGTAGTTAGCGCCAGGTCGTCGGCGTAAAGGAACCGTTCAGTATGTGGGATGGCGGGTTGGTCATTGGTGTATATGTTAAATAATATAGGCGCCAGTACACTGCCTTGTGGCAGGCCGTTTTTTTGGCGTCGCCATCTACTAGCTTTGTTATTGAGGTGGACTTGGAAGCGTCTGTTGGTTAGCAGTTCCTTGAGTATTTTTAAAAAAGCTGCGTCGTCTGTGAGAGTTGCTATTTTAGACATTAGTCTCTTAATATTTATGGTGTCATAAGCTGCTGATAGGTCGACAAAAACAGCGCCAGTGATTTTATAAACTGCTATTATAAAGACACCACTTAGTTAAAAATTGAACGATGGCTAACTCTGTTTAGGTTCATCTAAAGGAAGTTCACAGATAAAAAAATGTACTTAAAAATATAATGTAATGCCGTCTACACACCATCAAGTGACCGGCTTGACAGCGATTTAGTTCAATTTTTTAATATTATCTGTGGCTTCGTCGATTTAAAAATTAAGAAAGAGGTAGTCAGTGTTACAAGTTAATTACCACTTCCACATATTATTGCTTAAACAATTTTTATAATAGTATTTCGGGCTTCATAAATAAAAACATTTAAGCAAGTGACCTGGGGCTCTATTTTGAACTTCGAACGACTTCAACGTATACGGAACTTTCATAGATTTTATGAAGAATCCGTAGTAAAGTTCATTCTCCCTCCATACAAGCTCCCTACACGTCTGAACCGTACGAAAGTCAAAAGGGATGCCCCAGGGGCATGATTTTTAAGTTTCGTACAGGACCGTATATGGAACTTGTATGAAAATGGCTAGGACGAATACGCAACTGTACGGATTCTCCATACAATCTGTCAAAGTTCTGATGCGTTCGAAATTAAAAAATCGTGCCCCCGGGGCATTGTTTTTGACTTTCGTATTGGATCGGCCGTATACGGAATTTGTATGAAGACAGCAAGGACGTAAACGTAACTTTACGGATTCTTTACACAATCTGTCGAAGTGCCGTAAGCGTACAAACCGTTCAAAGTTCAGAAATAGAGTCCCAGAAACATTATTTTTGACGTAGGTAAGTATTAAACTTGTGTGAAGACGGCTAGGTCATATACGCAACTTTGCGGATCTTTCGTACTATCTATCAAAGTTAATACGTATACGTTTGAAAATCAGAAAAAGAGCCACAGACCACAGAACGCATTCAGTGCAAGTGCACATATGCAGCGCAAATGGTTCTTTTAGTAGAACAACTATCCGTCAATAGGATTTTAGTTTTGAGTACAGTTTAGAGTTAATGTTGTTGTTAATCATAAGCGTATAAAATGCATACATTAATTTAAAAAAAATATTCATTTCCGCAATATAAAACTTTACCAAGATCGTTTGTAAAACGTATTTCATCACATTAAAAACAAAACAACAGCGTAAGACACCGGGACGAAAGTAAAGCCGGGTGTTTTTTAATTCATATTGTGGCAACACTCCCACCATTATTATATTTTACAAAACAAAATTGTTTGGTTTTTATTTCGTTTTGCTTTGCTACTTAGTTTTCGGTAAAGTCCCAGCCAGCGTAAAACAAATATAAAGGATCCAAAGGCGTTATCACACACAATAGGTATTGCTGCGGCGGACAAGAAATATGCTTAAACGAATTGATCGTAATAAGATAACAAGGCTTTTTGAGCAGTTAATAAGCTAAACAGGCTGTAAATAGGTAGGTATTCGCTAATTACAGGAAAATACAGACTTCTATTGTCATCTTGTTTCCAGGAAAATAAACTTTTCTCAAAACTAAAAAAGTTGTAAGTATATAAATGTTGTTTTTATTTTCAGATCAGCAGCGGCTAAAATTTCGTCTGCAGGTGGTCTACAGCACTTTCCAAGCTTACTACTAAAGATTACTACATTGAAAACACCAATGACGGTACTAAGACAAACCATGAGAAGGCAAACTCCCTAAAACTGTGAAATTGTGTAAAATATCAGTGTTTGTGTCTGTGTTAGTGCTAGATGCAGGTTGCTTAAATGTTCAATTGTACAACTTGGTGGCTGTGATGTTAGCTACATGTATGATTGTATGATGTATGATTCGGTCTGTAAAATATTTATGTTCTAAATTAGCTACAAGCTGCACAAAACTCAAACCTTACACAGCTGTTATGTGAGATTGTCAGGATTGGGTTTTGCACAGCTCGTAGCTAACTTCAAAGCAGCCAAAAAGTTAGATATAGCCTATAAAAGTCCTTAAACATTGTATTAATAGACCGAGACATACAACTAGGTAGCTATTATGTTCGGCTGGTATACTTATCCTAACCTAACCTAACCCAACCCTAAGCGCAGATGTGAAGTGAGCTTCAGTCAGGATCGGGCTATCCGCAGTTTGTAGCTAACATCACAGCCGACAAGTTGTATGATTCGGTCTGTAAATTGATTCGGTCTGTAAGTTGATTTAGCCTATAAAAGTCCTTAAATATTGTATAAATAGACCAAGACATACCACTAGGTAGCTGTTATGTTCGGCTGGTACACTTATCCCTATCAAGCTATGTTAGATAAGAGTTGTGGATAACCAAAATCCTCACACAGATGCTATGTGAGCTTCAGTAAGGATTGGGAGCCTGTAGCTAACATCACTGCCGCCAAGTTGTATGATTCTACTTAAGTGATGCTATAGTTTACATTTTAAGTTTTCTTACATAAATATATTATCCATGATTAGTCATTACTACTATTTTTAACACAAGTTCTAAATTATTAATTGTAAATAAGTGGTTGTTTTGTTACATTCTACTTATTGATATAAATATTGTAACCTGACTTGTACATAAATAAGACACAAAATAAATGAATTTGAATATTATAGAAGAAAGCGTTTCATATTATAATTGACGTGGCGTTCTTGTGATCTTTTATTGGACTGTTATTTGTTAAGCTGAAGCTTACTGAATACTAATATATTTTTAGTAATTAACTACCTTTATCAAATGATAGGTAAAATAAAGCTGATGGGTAATAAAAAGTGATTGATATTAAAAACTGCCTGGTAATTGAATGACTGTATCAAATAATTATTTTTGTATTGAATTAAATCTTTTCTTATTTCTTTCTGTAGTTTCGCTTTGCCCTGCCAAGGAAAATACAAACCACAATATAATCAATAGTCTATCATATATTTCACCTTGATTGTAATACATATCATACATGCACTTGGTGGCAATTTGATATCAACTTATTTAGCCGATATAACAATCTGTATCTTCCTCATCTTGTTATGGCTCCTGGTTGAAGTCTTGACACGATGATCAATTTAGGATGATGATTACATATTAGGGCCATTACTATACATCGAACTGGTTCACTACTTCCTAGTCTTGTTTCTAAAGTTGGTCATCGAGAGGCATCTGGAAATTAAATTAATCGATAAAAATGTGTATAACTACTACATAATTATTTGAAACGTAGAGTCAGTAACAAAAATACCAAAATGTACAAAACCTGATAGCGTTCTCTACATATATGTAGAACAAACAAGCAACCAGAACATGGGTACTGAATAACAACTTATAAAATGTAAGCAATAAATAATTATCAAATTACAATTATTACCCTAGTGCAATATTTCACTACTGTTCTCGCTGGTATAGGCCGAATCAAACTTGTTAGCGACTGTGGATGTAGCAGCAAGCTGTGTGAACCCAGTCCTCATGCTGCTTGTAGGCTGACTGAAGTCAGGATTGGGTTTTGCGCTCCTTGTAGCATATTTCACAGCGGCTAAGAAGTTTGAGATCCGCCCGTAATGCCGGGTCCTATGTATGTTTTAGCAAATAGGGTTTTAAGTTTGTTTAAAGCACATTTCTACTGTCATAGGCAAGCTCACATAAGAATTATTAATGACATAGGCCTCCGCTAGAGATATCCAATAAGACTATATGGAAGCGGCTTACATTTAGTACAATCGTGGGGTCTTGATAACATCTGTACACTTTGACATCCTACTCTGCACTTGCCGATTGTTGTGATCTTCATTTGCCCAACTATGGGCCCTGCCGAGCCGACAGCTAATTCAACTTGTCAATCCGCAGAGCTATATTAATTACTTTGGTTCTTCTATGCATATCCTCATTTCTAATTGGATGTAATGGATAGCTTATTATAATTAGATAGCTACTATTAATACATTCCATCCATCCATCAGCTATATGACGTCCACTGCTGGACAAAGGTCTCCCCAATGGATCTCCAATAAGATCGGTTGGTAGCGGCTTGCATCCAGTGTGATCCTACGGATTAATAAATTGCATGGACAGAAATGTAACTAGGTAAATTACTTACCTAGTTACATTTCTGTGTGTACAAATGTACTTCTTACCTTTGCTTTCCACAAATGGTAATCCTTTCTTTGTTTCAACAAAAATGTGGTCGGTATGATGCGGTGGATTAATTTGACTCGTTAAGTCCAGCTGTTTCATTCTAGTTTTTGCTGAAAAACATTGTAAGACAGTTTCGTCAACATTTTTGTCATCGCGAATTCACATGAAATATAACTAAAATCAATATTTATAGGAACACCATCAGCTATGTTAAATGTAACTAAGTACATTTAATTGGAGAAAAACACAGCATTTCTTCTTTATAACTACTTTTGAGCTTAATTATTTTTAACCACCATCTAATTCGGTACTGGTTAAAAACATAACCTCAATTCATTAAAAGTCTTAAAGATGACGTCAGATAGCTCTAAAAGTGTGTCTCCAGAATACCAAATTCGCCTAAATCTCTAAATGTAGTTAGATTTAGTTGGTTTTCATTCATTCGATTTAAAATTTGAATGTGACAGTGACAGTGACATTTCTAAATGGTGACTCCGTAATACGGTTAGGATTTTTAGCAAATTTGAGGCCTTTAAGTCTGTTAGCTAGTTAGATGGTGCCGCCATAATTGGGCCTATTGTTTTTGAATATTACATTGTTTTAGGGTTCCATACCCAAAGGGTAAAAACGGGACCCTATTACTAAGACTTCGCTGTCCGTCCGCTGTCTGTCACCAGTCTGTATCTCATGAACCGTGATAGCTAGACTGCTGAAATTTTCACACATGATGTATTTCTGATTTAATTCCTTAAATATTGACATAACTAATAATTTCACACTCTTGGGTGTAGACATAGACTCACATTTGAATTTAAAAAGCCATATTAAAAAAATCAAAACTAAGCTATCTCAATTTGTCTACGCCTTATCGATCCTAAAAGCTAACACTAATATAAAAACAGCGACCAGTGCATACTACGCCTACGCAAATGCCTGGCTAAAATACGGTATTATTATATGGGGCAATAGTACAAATGCCATGGACCTTTTTATTATGCAGAAAAAATGCATCCGTATCTTGGTAAATATTCGCCGACGTAACAGCTGTAAGCCCCATTTTAAACAGCAAAAAATTTTACCACTGCCTTGTATATACATCTTAGAAGCAGCAATGTTTGTTAAAAAACACCTAAAACTTTTCACTTTTAACACAAATGCCCGAAGACAAACTCAGCTTATAGCACCAGAACCAAAACTTGAAATTATAAAAAGAGGTCCAGAATACATGCTCATAAAAATATACAACGCTCTACCTACCCACTTAAAAAACGAACTTGATGAAAAATCTTTTTACAAAAATCTCAAAAAATTGCTAATAAATAAATGTTATTACAGTTTAGACGATTATCTCACTGATAAAACTAAATAATAATAACATTTAAAGTAGCTTGTAGTATGCTCTAGAATTTATGTCAAACTAGTTCTCTCTATATTATGTTTTGTAACTGAAATTGTGTACTATGTAGAATTATACTATGTCTATGCATAGTCATTTAAAATAAGATTAGCTTAGTAAGTATTTTTTAAGATATTCACTTACCTAATATTATGATGTTTTGCTATGCCCTACTAGGCAGGGTGTATACTTAGCTTTTAATATCTTAGCTCTGTATATTATGCAAATAAATAATATATTCTATATATATATATTCTGTTGCCGCTTTAGTAACAAATACTAAAAATATAATAAAATAAATATTTTATGGGGCTCCCATTCGACAATCGTATTTTTTTGCTCGATATTAAGACGTTTAAAATGGGGCTAAGATGGTTCCCATAGGGTACGGAACCCTGCGGGAGTTCAACTCGCACTTGGCCAGTTATTTAGGACTCATCGCCACGGAGGCGGGCCAGCAAATTGTCCAGGAAGACGGGGTGGAAAGCGTAATGGCAGCTGTCGCAAGCGTTCTGGTACGCCGCGCGTGGTGCAACTTGTGACGTAATACGTGACTTGTCGCTGCCCAGCTTATAGTTACGAATACATTAAACTAACAAAAACACGAGGAAAATAATAAAGTAAAAACCAATTGAATAGAAAAATTATGCGTACAACAGACTATAAAAAAAGTTAAGCAATCGAGCAAACACAACACTTTATGACATGGTCACGAATAAATGTAAACAAAAACATGACGAAAATAATAAAGAAAACATTAATTGAAGGTAGGTAAAAGTTAGCCTTGAAATCTACAATAAAAGGCTAACACAATCTCTATTGAAAAAATTAACGACTCGTATTCTATAGCAATATCTATATCAATATACAGGGTTATTTCTAATCAATTAGCATCCTCTTAGGGGCTTATTCTGTACATCAAAACTAACAACTTTTGTTCTACGACCTTTGTTAAAATAAAAATAAAACAGCTGTTCCATACATTTTGTCGAGGGTGAACGACAGTTTCCTATGGAACAATAACTTTTTTGAGAATTAATAAAAGTCGTAGAACAAAAGTTAATTTTTATGTACAGAATAAGCCCCCGAAAGGATGCTGATTGATTAGAAATAACCCTGTATATTCGGTGATTGGTTCATTTGAATTTTTAGCCAATTATTTACCATTTATTTAGCTATTAAAATACGTGTGTACACGCCTACATACTATAAAAGATTAAAAAGCAATAGATCGTGTGTATTAGATTCAAAGGCAAAGAATGTACCAAAATGTTTAAGTAATATCCTTGATAATAATAATTTAATTTCTAGAGTAGGAAAAGAAACCGTGTTGAAGATTGAATTTAGTAGTGTTATATCACAGCTTTATTACTAATACTCGTACCTACCTACTAGGATTGCATTATGTTGTGAGAGGTCTACGTTTACGTCTAATATTGCACAAACACAGACTGCTAGCATAGACAAAAGTACATTAAATATCCTGCTGCAAGTAACCGTGATATACCTAAACAAATGTTAGTGACCTGCGTTGATATTAAACTATGACGTTATTAATATGTCTGGTTCTACAAATACAATAGTGTATTCATCAACCTGAACTTTGTCAGAACGTGGTGCATATGACCTAAACGCTCTATGAGGGCAGATTTATATTCGACAGTGGACAAATTAAAATCCGAGTTTTTTTCTATTCCTTAATAGATACTTATATGATGTTGTATATGTATATAAGACTTTCACGTATGATCATTTGAATTTAAAAAGCTACAGTTAAAATAAACGACTTTTCTCATGGATAATTATTTTTTTTGCAAAAAATAGCATGACCGACTTCAGCCGTGTACAGAATTCGCAATATTTCGCTCGGATCGATGTAACATTTTTCACATTACTGTTGATTTATCGAAAATGGCTCAGCCGATTTCGATAAAATTTAAATAGGACCAATTTCGATATATACACTTTCCAATATTTATTTTTATCAAAATTGGATCACTACGTAAAAAGTTATCCGTGGTTATACATGAAAAAAATATTTATGCGTCGAATTGAGCACCTCCTTCGTTTCGTCGGTCAACCTCGTCATGAAACTTGTCTAATCAGACAGAAACTGTTTTATAGCCTTGACTAATCCTCTATTGAATAACAGCCATCTCAGATTCCGCTCCAAATGGCATATAATTAAATCCATGGCTAAATTATGCATAATTTGGCAAAACGTGCGTTAGCATGCTAAATCGATTTGTTATTATTCCGGAAACCTCTAGCTTACCATTACGTTCTCTAGACTTGGCCTTAGGTAAATTTTGCGTTGCTTATTTAAATATTAATTTGATAATTTTAGTATGACAACTTGATTGCCTCGTTGCGTGAAGGGAAGATTGGTTGCTAGGATTGGTTGTGCGTTTGTGCATAATTTTACGGTAAATAACGCACTTTATTCTACGTGTTCTTAGAAGTGACAACCTACTTAAAGTATTCGAATTGCAGCGGCCTCACAAGTCGTGAATCTATAGAATTTGATGGAAATGCGGGTCGTAAGATGCGGATACATGCGCGACGCAACTGCGGCACGTACGTTTCCCGTGGAGCGTCTAGGTGCGCGTTCAATCGCTTGCACCTTCAGGTGTATGTAGTTATGTTTTCATTGTAGGTAATGTTGATTTTAAATAAATTATGATAGTAAATTAATATAATAAATACATATAAATATAAACAACATTACCTACAATAAAAACAGAACTACATACAAACATTACTTTATTTGAATGCAGATTTATCTTTTAAAAAGGTTAGAAGCCGTTTAAGACCCAGCTTTTTTTTTATATATTTGTCTTTTCTATGTATGCAGCTGCTTAAAATAAGTAACACAAAGAAGTACGGCTAAATGATATTTAAAATTACAAAACTTTAAACTGCAAACGAACCTCTGTATTTTAAATTTTAGTGTATAAAGGAAGTCTTTAACTGTCAGATTACGACGTATGTCTATTTTGTTATGCGAGCAAGTTTAATCTAGCTAATAGAAGTAATTAAAATCAAAAGCTTGGCAAAAAATTAAACGTAATAATAAGTTCATAAAAAAAGCTCTTAAAGTTATCTACGGAAATGACAATACAGCCTTCCAGGACAGTTTGAACTTTGTTTAAATAATAAATTGTAGCTAAAAAAAAAAAATATAATTATTAATTATAGTATTAAAGTACTGCATAGTGCTAATTAATTGAGCTTGAAATCTTACAGACTGGTCAAATTATTTTTAATGTTTTATAGTTCAATATACTAACGATTTATGAATTTGTAACTATCTTCTCAGGTAATTTTAGTGTAGGTACCATTGAGGTTGGTACGTGACGCTGGTTTTTAATTATGAATTCATAAGTTTGATATGTAAAGGAACCCATGTTTTACTATTACATATTGTATTTATTCCATTACTCGTTTTTTTTTTTGCAAAATTTAAATATTTTTCTTGCACACCCATTGGCTTCCGAAATACAATCTTAGACATTGATATCTTAGACTAGTCTTTTGGACAAATTTGTTTACTTAACAGTTTCAAAAGCAATTACTTACTCGTATCTCGTTTTTAGGGTTCCGTACCCAAAGGGTAAAAACGGGACCCTATTACTAAGACTCCGCTGTCCGTCTGTCCGTCTGTCTGTCTCCAGGCTGTATCTCATGAACCGCTATAGCTAGAAAGCTGAAAATTTCACAGATGACGTATTTCTGTTGCCGCTATAACAACAAATACTAAAAATAGAATGGGGCTCCCATACAAAAATCTACATTTTTACCCATTTTTCGCTTGATATCAATAATGGTAATAGGTAAATGCTTGAAATATTCTCAAAATATTTAGCTGCGTGCCTACTTTAATAGTAAATAATCAAATTAAAGTAAAATAAATATTTAAGGGGGGCCCATACAGTACGGTACCCTTCATGCGCGAGTCCGACTTATACTTGGCAGATTATTACTATTATAGAAACTGCGTTACGCGGACTCCGGCGAGTTTTCACATAAATGTGCTCCGCGACTCTCCTGTTTCAGGCCTTAAAAATAAATAAAATTTAATTGACACTTTTTAAGAGCTAATTTATTATTCAAAAAGTCTACGTAAAGAAATAACTAGGTAACATAAAACAAGTGTCACTAGTGACGGTCACATTCTTAGATTAAGTTTTTTTATCAACTCTCAAAACCAAATTATTCAATTGACTGTGGCAATCAAACGCGCAAAAAATGATTTGTGACCATTAAAAAAAACCTTGACATTACGAAGAAAAAAACAGAATTATTTCAGTGTGCGCGTTATGGTTCAAAAACGGTATCTAAATTAGATCTGCCATTGGACAGGAACAGATCAGTCAACCAACTTAAAATTGCAGCTAATCGGATCACGGAACTGAACAATTTCAACATGCTGTTTTCAGTTTTGTATTAAAAATTGCTTGTGTCGCCTCTAATGAACTGTAGAGATAAGTTGGTCTGCAGGTCGCGTGGTTATCAACCGACGATCTCGTCGATGTAAGCGACCGTGTAATTGACATGATATAGTGAAACACACCGCCTATTCTTTGTTGGCAAAATGTATAAAAATTATAAAAATAATCGCAATTTCACAAAATTAATGTACCTAGAGAATCGTTGGTCATCAGTGGAAATAGGAAATCGAGGCAGGAAATTGTTTTGTGAAAGTTTGACATCTGGTGAATTAAGGCGCGTAGACTCGGGCATAGAGTACCTAGGTATAACTCTCATTAATATATGACTTAGGGTAGTGGCGTGGGTTTTCAGGTTTCTGCTTTTCTTTTAATTTTCAGGTTTGAAAGATGAAGTGTCTAAGCTATAATTTAGGAAATTTTTGTGTAAAAATAAATTGGTTTATTGTTATAAAATTTTCATCACATTTATAGTGTTACTCCTTCTGTGAAATAAATATTGCGTGACGTAGGTCGTAAAAAATACCTATCTCGTTCTTCCTCTGACTTTACCTTATATCTAAAGTGCATATTAGTAACATAATTATATTTTAAACGCCGCTTTAAAAATAAAACGAAAAAGCACATAACCTCGATCTAAGCGAAGTAAATAATGTATCTTAGTAAACTAATAATAATATTAGTCTTAAAAGTAATGATCTAGGCCATTCAACGCAACAATAACAATATAATAAATTAAAAACATAAAAGCACCACTTAACCCCATGGAAAGAGGTAATTAATTTACTTATTCTAAGTACTATGTTTTTATTCGTGCAAGTTCTACTTGACCTACTACCACTGATCATAGAGACAAGGTTGATCAAAAGCTGTAGATAGGTAGTATGCAGTTAGTTGACCGCCGAGAAATCGCATGAAACTTCACACCATAAGAAGCCTGGTTCACTTCTATTCTTCAACTTCGTCAGCATTCTCACTGATAGACATAGCATAGGCCTCTTCAATGGATTTCCCATAAGACCGGAAGCGGCTTGTATCCAACGTGTTCCTGCGGTTTTGATTATCCGTGCTTACAGTACGTATTCTCCGTTCAAGAACTTTACAACCCCACCTATTCTACGAACTATATACCCTGCCCACTGCCACTTTAACTTGCTAATCCATTGGGCTGTGTCAGTAACTTTCTTTCTTAGTTGAAATTAATGGAACACCTGTAAAAAAGCTGGTAAGGTCAAATGGTGGAAAGCCTAAACTACTCGTTTCTTCGTAACTGGACATCTACGTTTTTTTCCCAAGGATTGTTACAGTGAAGTGGTAAGAGCGAACTAGGTTTCAAATAAAAACAAATAAAACTAAACAAATTAAGGAAGCTTTCCAACGACAGCAGAAAATGTTGTACAAAAATTGGTATCATTGACAAATTGTATATTTTACAAGGACCTTGTTAAGTACAAACAAGCAAGGTCGTCTATGTTTTATCAATATAAATAAAAACATTTCAATTTCCATTCATTGGTGCCCAGAAAACTGGAAACATTTAAAAATATATCTTTGTTAAGTTGTTGGTTTTATGAACTTAAGCCCTGTTGACTGCGATAATTTTTTGGAGTCATAATAATACAACAATACTTATTATAAAAAATAAATGATAAAAACAGGTTCTTGAAAATAATTTCCGGAGTATAACGGATAAGTTATCAGTGCAAATAAAATGCTGCCAAATATAGGCACGAGTACTTAAACTGAGCAGTTTAATTCCTGAGGTCAGGAACCAGTATAGTTTACATCGGAACTTGTGTAATAAAGGATAAACTTACACATAAAAATAAATATCCTCATTTACATGCTAGAATTTCACATGATAATAAAGTTAAGCAACTAATTATTATACACTTTGCGTGCTTGAGTGCACTTTGCGCAACCTAAATGTGAAGGGTAAAATATATCGATGTATGAACTTTTGATGTGTTACGGTCACTTAATTACTTGATATGAAGGCTCAACGGTTTACAAGACTCTACAAGGCCTAAAAAGGAAAAATAGTTGCTACTCGAATAGGTATGTACTGTACCTGTACCAGCCTTTTTATTAGTCCACTGCAGGGCGTAGGCCTACCCACGAAGGGTAATAGGGCCATATTCTCCACGCTGGCCCAGTGCGGGTTGGTGGATTCACACACGCCATCGAATTTTTTTTACGGACGTATGCAGGTTGCCTCATGATGCAGGATGTTTTCCTTTACCGAAAAGCCAGTGGTGTGAAATTCCGTACATAAGTTCCAAAGAAACTCATTGGTGCGGGACCGGGATCGAACCCACGACATCGAGAATGACAGGCCACCGTTACAACCACTAGACCACCACGGCCACGGATAGGTATGTAGCTCAGACCTAATAAAAAAATCAAGAAAGAATGTTGTGAGCAAAATAAGTGAGGCCGGCAAAACTACGCCTAACCGTGTACAGATACAATTACACATACACACACGTACAAGGAAACTACGCCTTGGCGCGTCCCTTTCGGCCGCGTTTGTAACCCGTAACAAAAGAAGAAAATTCAGTCAAACTATGGCGACGCAACACCGACGCACTCACCACATGTATAAAAAACCGGCCTCACTTGTCTGTTCACGACGTTCTGTCTTGATTTTTTTATTTGGTCTAAGGTATGTAGGTATTTGCATCTCAATACATCGCTGAATAAATGCAAAAGAGCCACTTTCCAAATGTTTTTTATAAGTGTGAGTGTCTTTTCCTACCATCAAAGAATTGACACACATTAAGGTACTTTTAAACTGGATTTTTTTTGATTCGTGATTGATTTAGAGCGACATGTAAGTTACTACGTAACATATCTTATTTAGAAGTTAGTGTTTACGCAAAACTAACGAATTAACTGATTTTAAATATATTTATTTTGTTTAAAAATTATACTGATTATGTTTCTTATTTTTTTTCCAGATGATAAAAACCAAGATCAGAAACACTTACTCGATTTTTTATGCAAAAAAAAAAAGTATATAAACTTTATCACAGTATTCAAAAGTGAAAGGTAGAATTAAAGAGAGGACATGGAAGCCACGGAGGACATTCTTTGATCAAATTAAAGAGAAGAGAAAGATGTCATGTACAAGGAGGTAAAAACGGGCGTTTCCTCATGGTCATACTAGATTGTCATACCAGTATGACCACAAGGATATTATACATGCCACAAAACATTTAAACAAGCTTAATACACTGTTAAACCGTGCATTTTGTACTGCTAAACATTGTCTAAACAGCGTGCGTAAAACTTTTGTGGTAAGACGGTATGTGTTCTCGTAGTCATACATTGGCAAAGAAGCGCGAAACGTAGAAGTTGTTCCACAGACAAGAGCCTTGCTCTTATTGATACATGAATTCAAAAGTGAGTATTTGTAGCAGTTTAATTCGTGTACATACAATGCAAATCTGTATCCAAATATATAAAATTCTTCTCAATCAAAAGACCTCTGTGATCGGCACATCCTACTAATATTATAAACGTGAAAGTTTGTAAGGACGGATGTATGGATGTTTGTTACTCTTTCACGCAAAAACTACTGAACGGATTGAGTTGAAACTTTGCAATTATATAGCTTATAAGTCAGAATAACACAAAGACTATAAATTATAATGATATTACGTAAATTTTCCATTTTATAACAATAAGTGTTAAGTAAGTAGGAAAAATTCTGCCATCTGCGAGCTATTCTAGCGTGCGCTCCAAGAAATGACAAAAAAGAACTGTCGAATCGAACAAATGTCAAATCGAATATTTTTTTCCACCTCCATTATTGAGGGTGGTAAGGTAGGGCCTTGAAATATCATGCGGGCGAAGCCGCGGGCTAAAGCTAGTATTTCATATTTTTACTGTAATAAATTGAAAAGTCTGTGCCTTAATTCGAGCTGTCAAAAGTTGAAAGTGGTTAACCTCCGTGTAGGCTACGTCACTTGCGATGGTATAAAACAGTCAATACCTATGTACGTAATTGCTTCCTACTTACTCGTATAGTATTGAAATCTTGCTTCCGTAAATTCTTCACCATGTTACAGAAAATCTTCGCTTGCGGGGAAGATAGTTTATAATATACTACAAGATATTTTTTTGGTTTTGTTTCGTAAAATACGTATACTTTGGTTGGTAAAGTCAGACGCTTTTAATATGGCCGGTGTGGACACATAATTATGCACATAAGAGACTAGGAACGTCATAATTACTAACTAAGCGCTACATGGAAGAGACATTTGAAATAAAAACTTTAAGAGTCATAATTTTGCAATGCTACGAGTATAGTAGTTTTCGTTTTGGTGCAGTGCGACTGCGGAGCTCCTGCGCAGACAATGCAGCATCTTCTTTCATGCTCTCAGTGTCCGAATGCGTGCACAATGCGGGACCTCTACCAGGCTACCCCGGGCGGGACGAGTGTAGCTGAGTACTGGGAGAGAATTAAATAATGTTGAGGATCATCGACACGATGAAGAAGTAGTTTTCGTTCAGGCCAAAGGCGTCGTAGAGCATCCAAGAACAAAACAATAAAGTTAAATATTTATGAAGATAATTTTTAAAATTTGCTTTTTTTTTTAATTGAGCAGTAGTTTTATTGGTTGTATGTTCTTGATGTAGTAAATAATCGTAGGTTAAATTTAATAAACTTTGAAATACGAGTAAAGACAAGGCACCGGTATGTACAAGTGTACAACCATTTGTTGTAATTTGGTTTTGATGTTTTTGATTTAACAGTGAATAATTTTTTTTAAAGTCATGTCTAGTAAGTCAATGGTGAAGTCAGTAGCAAACTCTTGTTATAGGCCGCGCCACACATGTTGGCAGAAATGAAGTAAGCTACAAGCTACGCAATTTCCAAACCTGAATTCCTGACTGAAGCTCACACAAAGCCGAGCGTTGATTGGATATTGCGCAGCATGTAGCTAAGTTCATTTCCGCCAACTTGTGTGGCGCAGCCTATAAGCGGATGTACCATAAAATGCCGTAAAGCATTCGTTAACGTATGCATCGTCTTGATTACCTTCGGTTTGACGTCCGAGTTATTGCAAGCACTGGATGCCTCAATTAATTAAAAATATTTCCGATGTCACTATTTAAGATAATTAATTAAATATCTCATTTTAGGGTTCCGCACTTAAAGCGTAAAAGAAAACCCAATTGAAAAGTCTACGTGGCGGTCGTGATCATTAATGTCGCCAAACAAAGGAACGACGATTTAGGAATTGTAGGATGAAAAGATTTTTAGGCTACGAGTATTACAGAGTACTTTTTAATTATTATTATGGATATTTGTAATTATCAGTAATATTATTGTGATATGTATTTTGACATTTATTAAGAAATAATTGAGAATTTTAATTTTTTAATTTTTATTCATGTTTTTGTTTATACATAATTACATACCTATAGTAGTTTAGTAGTTGTAAGTTAGTTTTAAATTTCAATGTTATTTAAGTCTGTTACAAATAAACGAATTAATTGAGAATTAAATAAATAACAAACTGGAAGTACTCACGCAAAGGGAATTTATTATCACGCTTCTCATTTAGCCTTTAGGACTAAAGATCGTAAAACTGGCACCGATCCAAAATGTGTGTGTTTTTTACTTAAAAAGGCAACTTAATTTAACCATTATTTTGTCAATTAACAAGACGATTATCATTAAGATAAATAAAGTTCTTCATTGAAGTAGTTTTAATCGATTCAGTCTTAAATAAAATTGTGAGTAAAAAAACTATTCCCATGCGTACCTTCATACTACCCGATGTAGGCGGGCATAACGGGTTTAAAGAACGCGCTACCAAAAAAGCTGACCTACCTCTACACGAATATTATTGAAAGCGAACTTCCGTGACTAGTAACCTCATATTTAGTTGGAGTGAGTACTTTCCTCATATTTAGTTGGAGTGAGTACTTTCCTCATATTTAGTTGGAGTGAGTACTTTCCTCATATTTAGTTGGAGTGAACACTTTCCTCATATTTAGATGGAGTGAATACTTTCCTCATATTTAGTTGGAGTGAATACTAACTTCATAATATTTAGTTGGGGTAAATACTAACTTCATAATATTTACTTGGGAAACAAATCTACCAAATGATTCAAATATATTTCAGCCTTCAAAGCGTAACTGTATTAGATTTTTATTTGTAGCGTAAGGTTCAAATTTGCTTTCAGTGGTATTTTTACCGACTACCAAAAAGGCGGAGGTACCTACTATGTTTGTCTGTATGCATTTTATTTTTTGTATGTATGTTCATCGATACGAGTATTTTGCGCCTTCGCCAATTGTGCACTGATTTAAAAAATATCTTTTTTTTTCAAAAGGGTCTACTCCCACGGTGGTCCCCTTTTAATGTTATCGAAATCGGCTGAGCCATATTTGATGTATCAACATTAATGTACATGGATGTAGCATCGATTCGTGCAAACTATTCGAAGGTGGTGGTTCCATTTTTGGCGAAAAATAATTATGATAAATATTGTAAACCAAATTAAATATTTTTTCTGGTAAAAGAATAACTCAAAAAAGATAATATCTGACCTTAAAACGATTAAAATACGTTAAAAGCGTAAAACAATAAATCATACTGTATCGTATTAAAATCTATACACAGAATAAGTATGAAATAACGATATCTGAGTTTATAGCCAAAACAATGGCCTTACATAATAAATTTTAGTACGCTCAGTGCACTAAGAAAAATATGTAAGTATTACCTAACAAACCATTACCAAAGAATTTATAATAATACTCCATTACACATTGCGGAATATAAAACCATTTACAAACGAAGTCTTGTTGTATTTGTAATGTACAAAACGAAAGAAATCATTAATACATAATAATCGGCCAAGTGCGAGTCGAACTTGCGCTCGAAGGGTTCCGAACCTACTGTATGGGAGCCCCCCGTAGATATTTATTTTAATTTAATTTAATAATTAATTATTGAAGTTAAATAAAACAATTACAATTAAATATTCTGTGAATATTTCAAGCGTCTACCGGTTACCGTTATTAATATCGAGCGAAAAACGGCTAAAAATTCAGGTTTGTTGTATGGGAGCCCCCCTTCAATATTTATTTTATTTTGTTATTGGTATTTTTTGTTATAGCAGCAATAGAAATACAGCATCTGTGAAAATTTCAGTTGTCTAGCCATCACGGTTCATGAGATACAGCCTGGTGATTTACGGACGTTCGACTGGGACACGGGCGGCGAAGTGCGACACCATCATCATCCATCATCATTATCACGGCCATCACCATAGACAGACAGACAGACAGACGGACAGACAGCGGAGTCTTAGTAATAGCGTTCCGTTTTTACCCTTTAGGTACGGAAGCCTAAAAAATAACTAACCGTTTAGACCAAATACAACTTGATCCTAATGCCGGGGAAAGGAAATCCTCCGTCGTTATGTCTCTAGTAAGAAGCTCCGAAAACGAAGCTTCTGGGCTCTCGTGCAGTCTCGGGTGGCTGGAGATGGAGTTCAAACCATTCACTCAAAGGGGCCCAGGGAGAACGACAACACTAAATGGTCATGTTGTCGTAAAATACGAAATACAACTATGAGGATGAGACTTCGTATTAGTAAACAAGTGTAGGAAATCCGCCGGCAAACCGCTCCCAACCGGTTGTTTTACTAGTCTATACGGAAGGCTTTGTGTTTAGCCGTGGATTTCCTATGGCTCTATGATTCTATGGCTATAGATATAAAATTGCTAACAACTTACAGTAGTAAATATTTTTATTTGTGCAATAAAATTGTAAGTAACTTGCAGTAGTTAATGCGTGTTTATTAATATAGAAGCAATGATACTAAAGTTATGGCATTTGACCTATCGATGTCGGTGATGGTGAGTAGTATAAAACATGGGTATTAGAGACAGACGGACATATACGAGTGAGAGGATAGTTTAATGGGATACATATACAGGCCTATAATTATTGGTAACGCACGCACAACCTTTTAAGGGTGACTTTATTACATAAAGAAGAAGGATTTTTCCTATTAATGGAACAAACCTTGAAATGAAAATGAGGTACACTAATTTACTGTGTAGGTACCTACCTATTCTGTGCGTTACATTTTGTCTAAAGTTAAGAAGCCGTGGTGGTGTAGGGGTAGTGACACCTGCCTTACAATTGTGAGGTCGTGGTCTCGTACCAATGAGTTCTTTGGAATTTATCTACGGAATTTCCACACCATTGATTTTTCGATGAAGGAAAACTTCGTGAGGCAACCTGCATATGTCCGTTGAAGAAATGCGATGGCGTATGTGAATCCGCCAACCCGCGCTGGGCCCAACTAAAATTAATGTCGTTGGCTGGGCCAGAGCGCGGTGGATTTGGCCCAATCACCCTCCGTGGGTGACTATTAAAAGGCTGATACAATACAGTACAGCACAGTAATCAACTGTTTGAACAGCTCTGGGCGAGCTTCATCTCATTAAAAGTTATTCGTGGGTAATAATAAAAAAAATATTCGTAAAAGGTAGGTAATATTATTGTTAGTAAAGTTGAAGATCTAGATGTAGAAAATAAAAGTCACCTTTAAAATGTTGTGCGCACGTTACCAATGAAAAATAAAAATTAATAAATATTAAAATATTTTTACTTAACAACTTACGAGTATATTACTTATTATAAGAATAACGCTGCATTTAGATTTACAAAATAGAATGGTTTATGGAATGGCATGGAACCCTAAAAATATAAAAGTGATTTAGTTTGACGCGTGCTGTCCAATTCACAAACAACCTTGGTTGAGAAGTAGAAGTGCGAGTAGTTTTCGAAACAAATCCGTGAGGCGGGTGCTATGCGTCTCAATCGACTGTAACCATAGATCTCACGAGGTGGAGCATGTCTTGATCATAGGTGTAGCTAGAGTATAGCACGAGTAATCAATATACACTTCAGGAACTTATCTGCTCACCCGAGAAAACTCGAAAGTTGTTATAGGTGTTTATTGTATTTTCATGAGGCGGACAAAAGTAGGCAGGTACTCCAGCTAACTTAGCATACGCACCACGACATAATTATTATCAACGTGTGAAAAAGTGACCGATAAGTTGCTTCACCACAACTCTGTGTCGTTTTGAAACCTCGATAAAAATACGTCGTGGTGCGTATGCTGCAGGAGACTAAATTCTAGATGGTCTTGCTGTAGCGGCGACCTAATTTTGCATTAAACACTCTGAATAAAATCACAACTATGCATACAGCCAATAATAAACAGATATTACTCACAGAGCATAACAATTTAAGTACTTATTATTCTTATTAAATACGAGACTAATGGCGCACTGAAAATACGAGACCAAGTTGCAATTGAAACATTGCAATAGTGAAGTATTTGTTTATCTTGTATTAGTCCCGTAATATAAAAATAATGTGCTAAAATCGCGAAAGTTTAAGAATAAAATCACTCATTCACAAGCGCTCACACAAAACTACATTCTGCAAAGTACTTATGTTTCGTAAGCATGCCTTTTGGGGTAAGTAGGTATATTATGACCATTTGCTACATATGACGAGTCTCACACGATGCGTCTTTAATTTACCCAGCGTGTGGCATCTCTATAGATCTCTATGAGTGTAACATATGCAAAACTACGTGACCGGAGTGACGATAAGCTGTATTGTTTCGATACTTTATGGCACCTGTTAATGGCAAAGCGACCGCTAACTGGACAGCGATGATCCACGTCTTGTGGGGTACACAAGGAGTTGAAACCATATATTATACAACTTGTTTACGAAAGATGTAGGTAGTTGTAGTACCTAATACTGAAATCACACATCTTTTCTATGGAACCAAACCTGAAATTGCGAAAAATTAACTGTTTCTTTCATTATGTCAAAGGCTATTCAATATTTTATAGTGATTGGTAATTTTTCGCGTTTTCAGTGTTGGTCATAACTTACTTACACAGGTTTATCTGCTTGCCCTATACTAAGCCAAAGGGGGATCATTAGGACCATCATTATGTACAAATTTTATTATGGGAACAACCCAGATTTCGAGAAAAAAAACCTAGCTGTTCCATACGTAATTGGAACTCGGAATCGACAAAATGTATGGAGCAGCTGATTTTATTTTCTTGAATTACGGATTGGCATCATAGTTAAAATTGAGCATCAAACAAGGGATCTTTATACATACACAAACGCTTTTGCCATTATCATAGTGCAAGTTGCATACACCACATGAAAGACACTTTACTATGTTTCACATGTAAAAAATGCTACCTCTGCAGGTAAACAAAGACCACGTGCTAGTCCCTTTTGATGGAGGTTCTCCGTTTTTGTTGAACAGGTATCGAAACTTTCAAGTTAGGCAAGTTTTTTTTTATTAACATCCCTTCTGTCGATTCTCACACAGGCAAAAAGAACTCGGTTATAAATCTATGCTGTCTCTATCATTCTAGCTGAAAATGACAGAGACATAAAAGGTTCTAAATTGATACAATCTTAAAAATTGTATAGGTTGGGATTTCCCACATGTAAAATCTTTAGGATGGGATTAAGGTTTACAGTGCATTCATGTGATTACTGCTTTTGAAACATTTACAATTTATGTGTTAAACAGTTAAAATATAAATTCTAGTATCGAAAATATATGCACTTAGTAGGGTCCAAAGTTACCCAAAGTGCTATGAGGAGCAGAGGGCTATGCTCGGAGCTACGGAATAAAAAGAAAATGAGGAGATTCCTAGGCGAACCAAAGCTTTCGATACGAGTATATGTAGCTCAGTGAATTAGTAAGTTGAAATAGCAGTGAACAGGGCACATAGTTCGTAGTACGGAGGGTCGATGGGGCCGGAGAGTTCTCAAACTACCCTACCCAAGCGCAGCGTAGGACGTCCACCGATAAAGTGGATTGATGATTTGATCGAGACCACTGGAACGCTCTGGATACGATATTTTTATTTTTATATTCCGAATAGGTTTGCGTTACTTAGCTATTATCCAACTGTTTTATTGAACATCCATTGGAGGGACCCATGACCAACAGTAAACGTTCTAAGGCTGATACTGATGATGATATAACTATTTTTTTAACAAATTTTTTTTCAACCATTAAAGACGTTTCGTAACTTCACAGAAAGTGCAATACCCTTAGATACTAAATGTATCATAAATGCGAAAATGTGTTTGTTAGTTTGCTGGTTTATTTGTTGGTTTTTTTACTATTTCACGCAGCAAACAATAGATAAACTTTATTTCTGACATGGGTATATTTCAAGGTCGGAAAGTGTCATACGCTACTTTTTATCCCCGGGAAAATAAACACAAAATTCAAAATATTACGGAGGTCAAGCCGCGGACAAAAGCTAGTACCTGTACTATACATACATTTACCTCTGATTTAAATATCTAAGATGCTGGCATTTCTTTACTTCGTCATAAATTTAGCGACACAAAAGACTTTATTTTGTTGCTGTTGAGCCATCTTGTAAATAGTGGCTGAATGGCAGACTTTACGCTCTACCTGGCTTGAGCTGCACGTTTTTGTTTAGCCAATTTCTTTGTGACTCAAATGTCGTAAAAGATCAGTAGATGGATTTCTTATCGTTTCGAATAGCTAATCGCAAACTAGGCGTTGAAGTACGAATCCATACAATTATTTAAACATCTCTAGGTGTGTAACTTTTAATCCAGATGTAGCGATTTAGGTTGGGGGGTCTGTGTTTTGTGTCGGCGGTAAAATCATGGCTCTTTAGACTAGAGGTCATAGCATCTAGCTAGACAGTCCCTTGAAAAAAGTCCCAGATAAATATCTGATATATTCCTAACAGTAGCTTCTGTATTTTTGTCAGTCGGTCTGTAATATAGAAAACCAGAAACAGATGGGCAAAAATTTTTCAAGACCATTGTTAGGGAAATGCTCTTAGCTTTTGATTCATACATTTAAAATCTCCCCTCTGCGTTCAACTTAAATAGATAAAAAATGATATATGAAACCTGCAGAGCAACATATTTTAATATCTTGTAAGTACTTAACTGCAAGATGAGAAAATTTCTAGGTAACAAATTAATTTTGTGTCTTTCAATTAGCAATTTAGGAATCATTTTTTAATCAGAATATAAAAAGATCAATTATGCACTAAATTAGATAACAAAACAGCTTAAAATACGACAATGTGCCGATGTTAATTAGTAATTATCTAAATAATTAAACATTACACAAAGAAGTTACCTACTTATACTTCTTTGTGTTAATGCTTACCTATGTATATTACAAAGTCTGTATATATCTACTGTATTGCATATTGTGTTAAATATTATGACGAATTTAAATATGTGCTCATTAAAAGTCTATTGGTTTAACCCATTTAAGTACGTTAACAAAGATACGCTAACTATGTGTAATTAAGTTTTATAATTAGTAAGCTTATCAACATTAATGTTTCAAAGTTCAAAAGAAGTATGTTAACTTATTACCTTATAAATAACTGATGGTACCTGTAAGTTATTTAATGTATGTAGGTATATGCGAGAGTAAGATGTCACTTTTATTCCAATTTAGATTGCGTATGAATACGAGTATAGGTACCTTATTTGATGGTACAGTAGAACTCCAATTATCCGAACTCCGACTATCCGAATCGCCGATTATCCGAATCACTTTCAGAAAAAAAATTGTCCAAAAAAAGTCTAAGTGCGTTATTATTCTTCCCCCCGCGAAGCCAGTGTTTGCGCGTTCGCTCACTATTGTCCTTCCCTCCGCGAAGTCAGTGTAGGCACAACACGTGGTATGAGTCCACTCCAGTTCCGGCGCATTGCAGTCACGGCGCACCTGTTATTGTAAAAAAACTCCGATTATCCGAATATTTGATTATCCGAATGGGTCCCGGTCCCCATTAATTCGGATAATTGGAGTTCTACTGTATTTCAATGTCTAATTATCCGTGTTTTTGCAAAAATCCTAGGTTTTTCAAATGGGTTTTCAAATGTTCCTACATACATTTACATAGATTGATGCGCTCTAGGATTGTGTTCGTTTTTAGGGTTTCGTACCCAAAGGATAAAAACGGGACCCTATTACTAAAACTCCGCCGTCCGTCTGTCTGTCTGTCTGTCACCGGGCTGTATCTCATGAACTTTGATAGCTATCTCGTGATAGCTAGAACTTTGAAATTTTCACAGATGATGTATTTCTGTTGCCGCTATAACAACAAATACTAAAAACAGAAAAATATAAATATACAAGGGGCCCGGCTTCCATACAACAAACATGATTTTTTGCCGTTTTTCTCTCGATATTATTAATGGTGACATTTAGATGCTTGAAATATTCACAGAATATTTAAATAAATATTCACTTTAAAAATAAATAGTTAAATTATAATAAAATAAATATTTAAGGGGGGCTCCCATTCAATAAACGTGATTTTTTTGCTCGATATTAATGACGGCAACAGGAAGATGCTTGAAATATTCACAAAATATTTAGTTGTATATTTCCTTCAAAAATAAATATGTAATTAAATTAAAATAAAATATATGAAGGGGGCTTCCATAATGGTGCGGAACCCTTCGCGCGCGAGTCCGACTCGCACTTGGCCGATTATTAAATTCATATTTGAATATGTTCCCATTCGATTGGATCCACCTAAATTGGGGTCTCTAATCAATAGGACCAACCACCTTGCCAACTGTCTGATTTGGTCTTGGTCCTGTTGGATGTCAAATCGGATGACTGTTAGGAATTTTACTCTACATTTTGAAGTCACTGGCATTTGAGTATGGGTAAGTGTCCCCATCAAGTCAAAAAGGGAAAAAATCGGCCAAGTACGAGTAGGACTCACGCACGAAGGGTTCCGTACTGTATGGGAACCCCTGTTAAATATTTATTTTATTTTAATTTAATTAGGTATTGAATTATTAATTATTTATTATTCTGTGAATTTTTCAATCGTTTTTACCCTTTGGGTACGGAACCCTAAAAATGTGTCTACCTAACTTCGAGAGAGACGGAAGGTGGACAAAAAATGACGGATTTACACCGTAACGGTAAATATAACTCATTAGGTCAACAACGTTGTAAAAATTGTGGGTCCTATTTGGCACACAACAGATATGAGTGCCGTGCATCAAAAAACAGTCACACAGAGAGATAACGGACTGAATATGATTAGACTACAATTTTCTTTACAATGCTAAACGAATATCTTGCTGGTCTTGCTCTGATTGTTGTGGGGCCCTTTTTAGGACCAAAAGGTCATAACTCAAGAGTTCTTTTTTGTGATAAACGATTCAAAATTTGTCGCGATAGCAAGATATGAACCTGTATAACTCTGTCGCTGTTCAAGTTTCCTTCCGGGTGCTCTACCAATTAAGCTAAGCTTTACTCTGACGCCCACGCCAAATTAGTTCATATGATTCATTATAAATAAGATAGTATCATAAAACGGCCATAAACTCACCACGCTGGCTAAATGCGGGTTAATGGGCTACTAATATGAACTAGCAGCAAAAAATAAATAGGAAAGTACGAGAACATAACACAATCGAGACTACGCAAATAAAAAAATCGAATGTTATTCAACCGAATGCAGAACTTCTCAGAGCGATTGTTCCATTCTTTCACACAGACTCACCTACTTTCACGGAGATGATCTAACGAGTAGGATAAAACGATACATCGATACAATGTCTATATTATTTAATCGATGCATCGATATCGATAGTTACGTGTAGCTGGCGAGAATTGCGCATGCATTGGGTCAGATGTGCAACAAGCTGTTGCGATTCGAAATACGACTTATGTGGGTAATTTATAATTGGAACAGAAACTGATGCATTTTAAAGCATTTTTTAAAGGCAGAGTGAAACATAATAAACATTTCAGCAAACATTAAGATGAAAAAAGATTTTGATGAAATGGAATTGGACCTAGCCTATATTAGAATAAGTACGAGTAGCTAACTATAGAAGAAGGACAATATTTCTACCATCATAGTAAAATTGTAAATGTTTATTTCACGATAGATTAATAGTGATCCTTATATTTGCTAAGTTCCATTTCTTTGAAAAACCTTTGATTGCTATAAAAACTTATAGGAATCAAAGGTTTTTCAAAGAAATAAAAGAAACTAGAAGCCCCGCTGCTTCTGTTCCTCTAGTACCGGAACTGACTTTTTTCATTTATTGTTATTCAAATCGGTTCAGTTGTTGCAAAAAGCAATTTTGTGTTTTTTTATCTTTAACAAGTTAGGCGGTCGACCACGACTCATTTAAACTTGGAATTTATTTTTTTATACAAAAACTTGCTCTCATTACATTTAATTTTGAAGATAAGTACAAGGTTTGCATACTTAGTTGTTGTTTTAACATTTTTCGGTGTATTTCAATGAAATTTATACTGTCTTAATAGCCAATGTTGTACTTGAAAAGTAATGATTAAAGTTTTTTTTTTCAAAAGTCAATGTTGGCTTAGACTCTAAGATAGTCCAAAAATGGTCAACCCCCTACAATTGGTATTATTAGTGGTAGAGTATTTCTGGATTCCAAGCTACGATGCTAGTATACTCATGAATACGTTCAGCTTTTACCATAGGACAAACCCTGAAATCGCATAAAAACAAACGATTCCATGCAGTTATGAACATTTTGAGACTGATTTTTAATTCGTCCGATTTAGATCCGTTGTCTACAAATACAATACATGAATACCCCGTAGAGCATTTTTGTATAGTCGATTTAAAAGTACAACGTTATTGAAGGTAGGTAGAGTCGATTAAATCGCCTTTTACCACATTTAAAAATTCGCTTTTAAGGTTACGTTACGAAACTAGCCGCTCAGTAGGTTGTGTCTTAGGCAATAGATTCAGTTTGGAATTAAATGCTTTCAATCAGTTGAAATAACATAATAGTTGAATTTGACCTACATTTGTTAATATTGAATACGATTTAAGATTCTATACGCCAAGTTTGCTCACTCGCGCAACAAACAATCACAATATGTAAATTTCAAAAAACTATACAAAATTACACACAATTTTTAGTATTTTTTCATCTCTGAATATCGTAATTTGACGGACTAGATCGAAATAACTGCAATAAAATTTTTATTCGATCATTTCTGTTAAATCAAAAGATATTAAAATCAAACTTTCTTTCCGTAATAGTAACACCTATTGTACTGTACGTGTTATGATTGAGCTGTGTTAGCTGTTACCCACTACTTCACCCTCTTTATATTTTATAGTCTATGTCAGCCGGGGATAGTGTAGTTTCCCAACAGTAAAATAATTTTTCAAATCGGTTCAGTAGTTCATCTGTGACCGGTTGATATGTTGCTAAGTAAATTTAAAAAATAAATCCATCTTCCAAGGCATAATACATAGAGGTAGTATAATATCATGTATATATTTAAAATATAGAGATCTTAATAATCTCAAACCAATTTATCGACAGCTTTTGAGAGCGGACTGTGAATCTAGGGTACTATGACATACAACGTTACGAGTAAGTTACTTTTACGTATAAGTGTGTAAACTTCTATGTAAATTCATACGGTTTGATTGACTTCTGAAACAAAAAAAGACATGTCTACGAATATCTTAGGTTTGTTTGCATTTGTATTGTTTTGGAGTGTCGTAGGCTACTTATATTTTGAAACACGTTTTTTTGCATTATGTTACTCGTTTTTTTTTTGTAAAATTATACAGTGCCCTACTATAAGTGCATTGTACTACGTAATGTTTCTAGAGCAAATGCAGATCATTCAAATACCGAATGTATTATAATTTTGAAGCTTATGGTTTCACCGTTTCAAATAAATAGGTATAAAGAACCTAATTTCTTCAGAAAACCGTTTAGATTTTCTAATTATACACTTATTTAAAATTGTATCAGTTGAAGAATAAATAGCATTAATTCACTTTGTTATATTTATCTATCCCTAAATTATATATCTGCTGTAATTGTGTATTTGCGATTAACTAACTGCTTATAGTCTTAAATATCTTTTCATACATGATAAAACTTTAACGTCGATGATCCCACTCAAGATCGCATCGATCCCACAGATCAATACATCAATAAATTTAACAATATACTTACCATTTTTTTAAAATTAACTGTAGTCTTTACCACCTCGATATTCAATCAGTTAGTTATCTAGCCTAAGATTAACTGTCTGCAAAACCTCGAGAAAGTGTGCCCGCAACCGGACATGCCGACGCCGTACGTTATTATGTTGTAAATGAAATGAAACTGCACTTGCAACAACTCGCCTCGACACAGTTGTCGCAATCACTGAACAAAATAACAAAAAAAAAAAAACCAACAAAATTACCTTGAAGTTTTCGAGGGTAGCTCCAAACACCAAATCCTAGTAATTCCTTTTTACACGTCAATCACTGGTCGTTCACAGTTTGACAATCACTATTCTATTTTCAAAAATATTAATACACAATTCACCTCACTGTGTTCGAAAACATTTTGAAGTTTGAAAATCGAATCGAGTGGTTGAAAGTTCGGTTAGCGCGGGCGCGGTACGTGCGGCGTTCGTCGATCGAGTCAGAGCGCGAAATGCTGCCTGAGCGCACCCCACTACGCGCGCTCCAGTGCGCTGTCGAAACTGCCTCAGATAAGGACTCACTCCGCTTCCCGCTGAGGCCCTAATAAAGGATTAGAAGGAGTCTATGAACTTTGTCACGCTTTTTGTCGTCTTGTCCATGGAATTTTACTTTTTTATTTATCTTTACCTGGACCATTCCATTATACTGTCCAGTGTCACTGCGTTTCGAGAATCGGGAGGTTCGACAGGTGATTTACAATGGGTTCGAGAGGAACAAATGGCTTTTGAGATAAAATTTATTGATTGTTACTTAGGCCGATTATGGGAAACTATTTTCTGGGAAAAAGCTAAGAGTACGAGGTTGTTGATAGATAAGTACCCAATAAGTACTTGGTCTTATCTTTGGATGAGAGAAATGAAGTTCGTATAAGGAGAAGTTTTAGGTAGGTAGGTAGTAATTATCATTAACATGACAGCCATTCTAACAAGATTGTTTGGAAGAGGTTTGCATACTTTTTGACTGCCTCGGTGGCTCAGTGGTTAGTGAAACTGACTTCTGGATTAAAGAGGCGTGGGTTCGATCCCCACCCAAGGGCAAGCATTAATGTGATGAACATAGGTGTTCGCTCTGTGTTTGAGTATAATTTAGGTACTATCTATACAAGTACCTATGTATTTTAAATATGTATATGAAGCATATAAGTCTCTGGCAGCCATATCACAAACTTTGCTTAGTTTGGGGTCAGAGACCGTGTGTAAGATGTCCCCCAATATTTATTTATTTATTATTTATTTATTTATACTGCATGTTGTATTGGTCTTGTATACAGATCAAGGGTCAAATTATTTGGTGGATGTCCATGTCCAACGCTGCGCTTACTGATATGAGGTCTAAGTATAATGTCGGTAGTATGATATAAGTGTAGATAAAGTAAAGTAAAATTAAAAACTTGGCTGTTAAACGAACAGTTCTACGATATAAACGAGTTTCTGAAATTGTCGAAATTTGTAGTGTAAATTCTTGCACAATTGATTTGACATTATTTTAAATGATTTTGTGGACATCATTCCTATTATTACATAAAATTTTAAAATGTTAACAACTTTGTTAGTTAAATTATTTACTCGGAGAATATATTAATTTCACAACCTATATTGTGAACTATGAAATAGTTAATTACAATTGAATATTTTTGACATGTAACACAAGTTATGAATAAAAAATTGTATTGTATTGTATCCAACATTAAGTTTGTACCAATACTTAGTAATAATTACATACCTACCTACACTATTGGGCACTAAATGTACAAAATCAATGAAAGCCCCACAGTACGTGTTCAAGAGGCAGGGATCCCGAAAACTGATCCCGTCTATTGTTCACCATTTCCTTTAGTTTCATCAGGTGGCTGGATAAGAGGAACTAGAACGGTACTTCTAGCTTTTGTAAATTTTCAAAACCCCTCTCAGATGATTAAATTTTTGAAAATCTTCTAATTTAAATGACATAATTTAAATTGAATAATTTAAATAAAAGGATCTTCAAGAAATTTTGAGCATCTAAATTTCTACAAAATCTGTAAGTAAAAAAATCGGCCAAGCGCGAGTCGGACTCGCGCACGAAGGGTTCCGTAACGTATGGGAGCCCCATTCCTCTTGCCGTTATTAATAGCGAGCAAAAAACTCCTAAAAATCACGATTGTTGTATGGGGCCCCCCTTAAATATTTATTTTATTCTGTTTTTAGTATTTTTTGTTATAGCGGCAGCAGATATACATCATCTGTAAACATTTCAAACCACAATTGTGACACAATTCTGACTCACAAGGTGGCCATAACAAAATTACAGTGAGATTTATTCTGTTGTTTTTGGGGTTCCGTACCCAATGGGTAAAAGCGGGACCCTATTACTAAGACTACGATGTCCGTCTGTCTGTCTGTCACCGGGCTGTATCTCATTAACCATGATAGCTAGGCAGCTATCATGGTTATTACGTACTATCATTCCGTATCCAGCTTAGCAATTTCACTTCTTCTTTCGTTAGGATGAGAGATATGTATTGTCCTTTTGTTAGCTTATACCTAATCTTTAATCTGTTACTGTTATCTTTCTATCTTAAGTATTTAATCCCTCTAAAGAATGTCATTTTAGTTTTTAAACTATGAGTGCCTCCTCGTCAATTTCTTTAAACAGTTAAACATTGTAATTTTAATTCACATCACGTTTGGTTTAGTTAGAGTAAGCATCTACGTTAGTGTCATCTCAAATGACTGCATGATCACCTTCGGGTTTTATGAAAGTTTTTCCCCTGACCCTTGTCCATATTGTTCGTTACTATTTTGTAGGATTTTATCGCTCCTTGTTTTATTGCTGTTACGAGTATATCAGTTATTATAGTTACTAACTTATGTTATAATAGTTATAATTATTACATCACAATGTTATAATATTGTACCAATGATTAGGTATCTTTGCAAAATCGTGGTTATAAGAAACTTATTAAGGTAGGTTCATTACATACATATTGGATGAGACACCTTTAGTCAGACAATTTTACATAACATGTATTGTACGTGATCAAAATAATATACCTAATTAAAAAACCCCCGACACAAAAATATTTGTCAACAAACTTTCAATTGACAACCATTTTGGGCACATTTGTAGAATTTTGGTTCTTCCATCCCCACTTTAACCCACCATAACTTTTAAACGGCTCAATCGATTTTTATAAAACATAGCTAAGAACACTCTCGATTAAGTCTCCTTTCATCCAAAAAAAACTAAACTGAAATCGGTTCAGTGGTTCGGGCGCTCTGATGCCACAGACAGACAGACAGACAGACAGACAGACAGACAAACAGACACGTCAAACTTTTAACACCCCTCTTTTTCGTCGAGGGTTAATAAAATAGACTGAAATGTTAAAGCGGTAGGTACATAGAAATCCGTCTACCTTTATTATTTAGCTTTAAAATACTGAATCATCAAATGAATCAAATCAAAACATCGATCCTGAACTCCTAAGGATGCTTTGCTTGGAGTAAAAAAAACATGCCGAGTATAAGAGAGTGAACTAAGCACTTCTGCAAAGTTTCAATTTTAACTAGGTACTTTTAACCTTCCTATACTCGCGCCCTTGGTCTGTGAGACCGACGAAACACATTTACGTCATTATTTTTATGCTGGTAAATCCTGCGAAGTTGCATTTCTTGCTAGCTGCCGGATTTGTAGCTAGCTTCAATTTAGTGCACGCCGCGCGTTCGAGCGGAACGTACGTGTTGTAGCATTTGGCGCCAATCGGTCCATGAGACCGACGCGAGTATAGGTGCAACTTTTTGTGTAAGTATTAGTATAATATATTTAGTGCATTTTTATATTTTTTACAGCCTTTCAATACATTATGAAGTAAGTATAGTAAAATGGATGTAGGCTATATATTATATTTTGATTAATTTTATTATTATTTTTTAGTTTATAATTCGAATCATAATGGACGATGAACGAATCAGATTGTTGCTGGACGAACTAAGTTCTGGTTCTAGCTATGAAGATGAAAATGACAGTGAGGTGGAAGACCACGTGGTGGTCCAAGAAGAAACATACGATACCGAGCAGGAAGACGACAATGCCGAGATATCTGAGGAAGAAGACAATGAACGTTTTCGTGAATTTTACTTGGGAAAAGATGGACAAACAAGGTGGAATAAATCTCCTGCCACAAACCCAACTAGAAGACGTGCTAGAAACATAGTCACTCAACTTCCAGGTGCTAGAGGAGATGCTAGAAATGTAAAGGAACCAGGTGAGCTGTGGCAGCTTTTTCGGAGAGCACTATCAATCTGATAGTAAAGTGCACTAATGAACAAATTATTCGACTGAAACATAATTTTACAAGAGAAAGAGACTGCGCCGATACCGACAACATTGAAATTGAAGCCTTTTTAGGCCTTTTATTGTTTGCTGGAGTCAGAAAAAACGGTCGACTAAATGCTAAGGATTTTTTCAAAACTGACGGGTCATCGCCAGAGATATTTCGATTGACTATGGGCTTTACCAGGTTTTCTCTATTGATGCGTTGTCTCAGATTCGACAATAAAGATACACGAGAAGAGAGAATAAAACTGGATAAACTGGCACCTATTAGAGAATTGTTTGATGAAGTAGTGGGAGCGTTCAAAAAATATTACAGTGTGTCTCAGTATGTTACAATTGATGAAAAATTAGAGGCTTTTAGAGGACGTTGCAACTTTCGCCAGTACATTTCATCGAAACCCAACAAATATATAAAAATGTATGCTTTGACAGATGCCAAAATGTTCTATACCCATACCATGGAAGTTTACGTTGGGAAACAACCAGACGGTCCATATCAAGTTGATAACTCTGCTTTGGCTTTGGTTTTGCGATTGAGTGAAAATATTCACAATACTGGGCGTAATATCACGTGTGATAATTTTTTTACTAGTATTCCATTGATAGATAAGCTTGAGTCTCAACACAAATTGACAGTTATTGGGACAATTCGTAAAAACAAACGAGAATTGCCTAAACAATTCACGGAAATACGAGGAAGAGCCGAAAAGTCCAGTTTGTTCGGGCACCGAGGCAATTGCAGCCTTGTATCCTATGTACCGAAGAAAGGAAAAAATGTCCTCCTCGTATCCAGCATGCACGATGATGCCCAGATCGATGAAGACACGGGTAAACCGGAAATTATAATGGACTACAATAGAACTAAAGGTGGAGTTGATACCGTGGACAAAATGTGTGAGACTTACAACGTGGCACGTGGAACAAATAGATGGCCAATGGTGATATTTTACAGCTTGATGAATGTAGCGGGTATAAATACGTTTATAATATACCTGCACAACAACCCTACCAAGAAAATTAGCCGCAGGATCTTTATTGAAGCCTTAGCATACGATCTCATCAATCCGCAACTTAGATGACGGGCTCTCATTAAAACCTTGCCGAGAACCATAAGGCTCAGGGTCGCCGAAATATGCAAATTAGATGGGCCTGAATCTTCAGCAACATTGAACAATAACAAAGTTGGTCGTTGTGGCTACTGTTCATCAAAAAAAAATAATCGTAAAACGCGATACAACTGCGCCACCTGCAAAACATACTTCTGTTTACAACATGCTGTTACCATATGCCATGATTGCTATGTTGAGCCTCAAAATTAAATGGAACTTAGATATATATGTCCTGTTATAAGTTTTTTATTATTATTTAGAAGATTATTTTGTTTTTAAAAAGAAGTTCTCATTTTATGTTTGTTTTCCATGTACATAAGAAAAAACTCTCAAATACAAAGACTGGTTTGTGATAGACTATAAGTCAGTAAAGTAATTAATAAATTATAAGTATTATTCATACTATTTTGTTTCACTACATCCTAAACTTTAAAATAATAGCAATAGTTTTTGGTCAACTTAATTAAAAAAATATATATAGGGGTACAAAATATCGGTCTGTGACACCGTGCGCGAGTATAGGTGTTACAAAAATTGGCGCGAGTATAGGAAGGTTAAATTGTTTTTAGGGTTCCGTACCCATAGGGTAATAACGGGACCCTATTACTAAGGCTTGGTTGCACCATGTTGCTTTAGCAATGACAAACATGTTAAAGTAATGGTTAGGGAAAATAATGTGTTGCACCATTTGACAATTTGTAAGATGACGTCATAACTTTAACTGTAACCGTAACCGCCCACGATTCACTGGTTAATGTTATTGTTAACGTTAATTGTCTGTCAGAATTGTATAGTCCTGATAACTTTAACTATTCCAAGGAATACGCTGGTGCAACACATTTCGCAGTCACTGTTTAAGTCAGCGTTATTGTTATTGTTAAATTTGACAATAATCTTAACTATAACTACCAATATGGTGCAACCGAGCCTAAGACTCCGCTGTCCGTCTGTCTGTCATCAGGCTGGAAATCATGAACTGTTATAGCTAGAAAGCTGAAATTGATTCTGAAATCTGAAATCACAGATGATGTATTTCTGTTGCCGCTTTAACAACAAATAAAAATAGGATAAAATTAATTTTTAAGGGGGGCTCCCATACAACAAACCTGGTTTTTAATCCGTTTTTCGCTCGATATTTATAATGGTAACAGATGCTTGAAATTTTCACAGAATACTCGTGTTAAGTAGTATATTTAGCTGCAATAATAAATAATAAAATAAAATAAATATTTAAGGGGGGCTCCCATACAGTACGGAACCCTCCGTGCGCGAGTCCGACTCGTACATACTTGGCCGATTATTTATTATTTTTTCTTTATCTAATTTATGTAATCGAAACTTTAAAAGTGCAAAAACCTTACTGTGGGTTATTAACTTTATAAAAAGCCTAATTCTCTGCTAACTTAGTTGCATAATCCGATTGCATGCCGTGTTTACTTATATCTGACCCATGACGATCTCGATACTGGACGAAACCTGGTCTACATTAATGTAGTTACGAGTAACTAACAAGGCAAGCCACTGAAGACGTAGTAAGGGGGCTGTGACCAAGAAGGGAAACTATAGAATATTTACGCATTTGGGTAGTTGACTGGTATTGAATTAATTAAATGTGTTAGGATTAGTGAATTCTGCAATTATGATTCGTAAACCAAAAAACTAATTAAAATTGCCTAATCCAGTTCAGAGATATAAGCTTGTAAATATTTTGGTAGGGATAAAGAGGGGATGCCTTGTTCTATCCCACAAAGCATAATATAGTATGTCGAATGTATGAGACTTGCGGGCAGTGACGGCATAGTCTGCTATAGTGCGCTCTTTGTCTAGCAAGAAAATAAATTATACTAGTAACCTATTTATTACTAAGTAGAATTTATTTTTGTTTGCGTTAATCGGCTTTGTTTTTAGCTGTTACAGGAGAACATCAAAAAAATATTGTCAATTAGCCTATTGAGACGCGTTGCTGTCAATTTTATGATAGTAAGTTAGAATAGGTAGCTTTGATATCAGAGTTTTAAAGCCGAAGGCCTCTAATGTAGGTTGCTAAACGGTTAGAACAACAATTTCACGTGTAATTTGAGCCATATGGTAGTGCTCAGTTATAAATGCCACCCGCGGTCATCCATCCTGACCGCGCGGGGGAAAGTCATTTTTGACTTTCGTATGGCTCGGACGTATACGGAACTTGTATAGAGACGGCTAGGACGTATACGTAACTTAACGGATTCTACATACAATCTGTCAGTTCCGTATTCGTCCAAACCATTCAAAGTTCAAAAATAGAACCCTAAACGTTGCTTAACTTCGATGATCGCCAATGAACACCTAGTCAAACTATGCTATGAGCGCTACGGTAGTTTAAAAACAAACACGAACTCCTATAAATCATGAATCATAAAACAAATTATTTCCCCATTACTAACAACTAAAGTTCAAGAATAATTTATTCGCCACAGACTGAACGCGCGTATTTACCGCATTTTTGTATTTTTTAACCGACTAACAAAAATGAGGAGGTTCTATGTTCGTCTGTATGCATTTTTTTGTGTATGTTCATCGATAATTTTCAATTGTGAACCGAATCGAAAAATTATTTTTTAGTTCGAAAGGGTATATGTACTCCCGTCCCATTTACATTTTTAGAAATCGGCTGAGCCGATTTTGAAAAATCAACAATAATGTAATCGAGCGAAATATTCTAATTTTGTATACGATGGAAGGCAGTTTTGCCATTTTTTGCAAAAAATAATTATTTACTTGTAAGTAAACTTAGTCACATTTATATCTATCACTATAACTACATAGTATAAAACAAAGTCGCTTCCGGCTGTCTGTCCCCATGTATGCTTATATCTTTAAAACGACGCAACTGATTTTGATGCGGTTTTTTTAATAGATAGAGTAATTCAAGAGGAAGGTTTATATGTATAATACACCTGTGCGAAGCCGGGGCGGGTCGCTAGTATAATTATAAATTAATTGAAATTTTAATAATTTGTAAAGAACTTAGTGAATGACGCTACCACGTAGTAATGCTAAAGAGGTTTACTTTGTAGTATTGTAAAAAGAAGCCGTGGTGGTCTAGTAGAATAACACCTGCCTTACAATCGCGAGGTCACGGGTTCAAATCCCGGTCCCATGCCGTACCCGTAATGAGTTCTTTAGAATGTATGTACGGATTTCCACATCACTGGCTTTTCCGCGAAGGAAAACATCGTAATTATTTTATAGGCGAATGCAGATTGCCTCTCGAGGAAGAAATACGATGGCGTATGTAAATCCACCAACCCGCGGTGGGCCAGCGTGATGGATATGGCCCAATCACTCTTCATTGGTAGGCTTCGGTCCTGCAGTGGACTGTCAAAAGTCTGGTACAGTACAGTACAGTATTATAAAAAATGATTTATATTTTAGTTCAGTTACTTACTATTCAAACAATCATTAATGTAAGAGGGGAAGTTGCCCCAACCTGCCCCCACCTAACTCCGTATTTGTAAACCGTTGCAATTACCGGTCTTAGCCGTAAATACGTGCTTTTAAACGCAGTGTTCTTAAATAGATTCAATTTAAATGATGCATGTAACAGCGGCCTTCTAAGGCAGCCTTCTGAACATTGTAACTCTTAGAGGGTCACTTGTTGATAACTTAATCACTACAAGTGAGCAAATAAGTAATAATTTATTTTAATAATAATAAACTCATAGTTCAACAAGAAGATTAGGATAGAGAATTAAGTAGTAAGCGTGCTACAGGTAGTGGCACGTAAGTCTAGAGCTGAGGGTAGTGTGGAGGGGATTACTGAGCATGGTGACCGCCATACTAAACCCATGCGCAGTCATCCCCTCCACACTTCGCTCAGCGCTACACTTATATGCTGCGACCTGTGCACATTGGATTTCATATTGGTTTTTAACATTATGGAGAGTGTAATCAAACGCAAACCTTTATTTTATAAAATAAATTATCAGAATATTTCTAACAGTAAGAACATATTTTTCAATATTTAAACATTTCGCTGAAATTATAGCTGAGGCATTCTGCTCATTAGGCAGGTATATTTACTACGAAGAGTTATTTTTGTGATAAACATTCCAAAAATTGTTGAAAACGCAGGACTCGAACCTGCATCTCCGGGTCACCGTCGCTGTGCCCTGGAAGGCAGCGTCCTTCCGTCAACCTTCAGCGTCCTGAAGCTTTTGTGAAGTTTTTATAATTATACGAACTTATCTGATGATTATGATGAATTATAATATATTATCTTAAATGTTTATCATAAAAATAACTCTTTGACAAAAAATATATGAATACCTTACTACGTATTACTACGTCGGAAAACCATAGAGATAGGTATTAAAACGCAAAGCTTTAACCTCGCGTACTGAAAACAGCCTATAATTACTCGTATTTTAACGAGCATATTTGTTTCTAAGAACAGGGGCCTTATTGTGTAAGCTCTCTGACGTTCGGTTTCGCTTTTTCTCCTGCTCGCACCAGTTACTCACGCCACGAGTGCGAGCGGGAGGAAAACCGTAGCCGAACGTCAGAGCGCTTACACAATAAGGCCTCGATCCAACACATGTACCTATTCTCAAGTTGCCAAAAATTTACCTCGTTATCTTTTATTGACTCGTCTTAATAAACACTCGTACCTACTCCTAAAACTTAACTTGCATGGAGATTCTCGAACAAATCCCTTGTGTCAATATTATAAGTTATATAGGGTTATCCAGAACTGGTGTACTAGGCCGAAAAGAGGCAATTCTTATCTTATTATTCTTATCTTTATTAACAAATTTTACGATGAAGCAGAACCGGAATCAACAAAAGAAAATCAACTGTTTTATACATTTAGTCAACTTTTTTTCTCGTATTCAGGTTTGGCCCCATAGTAAAAGTACATAGTTCGTATTGTAGTAATGTGTAAAAGTAGTTCGTAACTTAATCACCCCCTGTCGGCTTGTACAGGGCACACAGAAAACCCTGTAAGTATAAGTAAAAAATGTACCGCTAACATTTTTAAATGACTTTTTGCTCGAAGTCACATATCTCAAATTAATATATTTTAACTAGCTATGTCTGTCTGGGCAATAGAGTACCGTTGAATGTTAGCTACAAAAACTTCTGAGTAGGCAAAATCGTTAATTTTATTCTAAAGTTCTGTGGTTTCAGTAGTCGGTATTATATTATAATAGTCTAAATAGCATACAAGATAAAATAAATAATATAAAATAAAAATAACAATAATCTTAACGGATCGTAAATATGTGTTTTTGACGGCAAAGAGCATTATTGACTGCATCATGTTATTATGTAAGGTCTTAGTGTCTTACATTTTTACAATAATGTTTGGTCTCCATAAAATAAGTAGACATATTATGTAACAACTACATATTATATTATGATTATTCACACGTAAGTAGGTACGCAATCTTGTAGGTACATAGATAGAGAAGTTTGAGGTTTAAAACCAGACTTGTTTTTGTTTCGCCGGGAAAATTTCTTGAAACATCTGAACTCTGAGTAGGTACAAGTAGATTATTGTGGAATGATTGGCTATAATATAGCCTGGATCGATCCATTCATCCCCCGTGGCTCAACTGCTTGGCACGACTAGTAGAGCGAAGGGAAATTATACTATCCCGTGCAACGACTAGTACCTAGTGCTACGGGTAAAAGTACATTTCCCGTGACACTACTCTGTTTCTATTGGTGTTACGGGCAACATTATTACCTGTGACACTACTGGGCTAGCTTTAAAAGAATTTCATTTGTTAAGACCATAATTATATCCACCATGCTCTATACTTAAGGAGCCAACTGGCTCCTTGGATTATTTATCTATCTTTGAGCCAAACGGTGGACTCGAAAATTGAAAACCAGAGAAAAAAATATTTAAGGCTACACCGCAATATTGTTCTGTCCGTACGACGTTCGCATATCTATAGGACAATTTGACAATGTTAGGTTTCCTTGTTTAAAAAAAAGCAAACACAGGTTCTCAATTCTACTGTATGATTTTTGTATGTATGTTGCGCGAATACTCCGCCAAAATAAGAACTAATTTTGAAGATTCTTTTTTTGTTTGATAGGTCATACTTCAGAAGTGCACCCATTGAAATTTTATCGATCTCAACTGAGCCGTTCTTGATAAATCAAAAATAATGTAAAGATAACTACATCTATGATACATTCCATCCATCCATCAGCCATAAGAAGTACACTGCTGGCTTCCCCTACGGATCTCTAATAAGACCGGTTGAAAGCGGCTTGCATCCAGCGCGATCCTGCGGTCTTAATGAGGTCATCCGTCCTCCTTGTGGATGTCTGTCTGGGCATCCTACGCTGCGCTTGCCGGTACTACGTGGTCTCCACCCGAGAACTTTTCTATACATTGATGATACGTTATTGCGATACGATGTCGTAGAAGTATTCGAATTCTGTACAGGGTTGAAGTCGGTTATGCAAGTTTTGGCGAAAAATAATTGTATACTTTACAATGTATAGCTAGGCAAGGAAAATTAAAATCTAAGTTGTGTCTAATTAAGAAGCCTTTAATAATAAATGTTACTTTCAACAAGTGCCAACTTTTTGAAGTGAAACTTCTAATGCGACTTCCAAAAAGGTTGCGTTAAACGTTTAACGCTACCATGAGGGGGTATGAACGCACTGTTGCGTCGAAGTTTCACTTCCCGTGACGTGGTCCCTACTCCACTTGCATTTTTTATTCTCATTTAGTCAGCTCGACTCCTTAGAGTACACCCGCATACAAGACGGAAGCATCGCATCACCAGTGCAAACGTACTAATGTGCTCATAGTCTAAACTAAACAGCTTCCTCCGAACTGTTATTGCAAATACTAATAAAACTTGACCTCGGCACTTGGCAAAATTGCCTGGAGACAAGGATCAGCCTCGCTGGTCCAGGAGTTATGTCCTAATGTAGGCAACGTAATAGCCATTACATACAACATTCGGCGCGCAGGGTCGCTACTCCCACAGGTTGTTTGTTAGGCGGAGTTCTCAATAGATGCACCCAGACTATCATGTTGTCATAACATTTTTTAATGTGCCTACACCCAGCGGAAACATGTGTCTGGGAGATATACGAGTGATGCAGATAATTAGATCTGGATATGTTCTACTGACTTACGCTAAAAACAGAATTTGTTCCGTGTATAAAACGGAAATATAAGCTTTTCTAACCGACCTCCAGCCAGGGGATAGTCACCAAATTTACGTCTGATGAACTATAAATTGGTATTAACTTTTAGATCTGTATTTGTTCTGTTTACCGAAACAAAAATCATTCTTCTAACGTCCTTATTTTAGCCACAATCGAGCTGCAAAAAAACCTCCAGTCAGCGGATTTTTTCTCTCAATGACATTTTCTTGCCAGCGGGATAGTAACCAAATTGGTGACTATCACGCTGGCTGGAGGTCGGTTAGAAAAGCTTATATTTCCGTTTTGTACACGGAACAAATTCTGTTTTTAGGGTAATTCAGTAGAACATATCCAGATCTAATTATCTGGATCACTCGTATATCTCCCAGACATAGGTTCCCGCTGGGTGTAGACACATCATTTTTTATAAGAAACTATTCGCAAAACAAAATCAATTTTAATAAAATCGTAACCCAATAATTTAAACCTGTACAACCACTACTTAAGTATTTAATTAAAGTAGACCAGATTAAAGCAGACGGATCGACACAGTGGCGTAGCGTGCGTTGGTGGGGCCCCGTATTCAAATTTGTTTCGGGGCCCTTATGAAGGGTAAAGATTTCTCACAAACGAAAAAAAAGTTTGCAAAAAAAAATTAATTCATCATAATTAGCTATCTGTCACATTTTCCAAATTTTTACAAACAATTCAAATTAGATATACATTCTCCTTGCCTTCTTTTCGGCAAACTGATTCATTAAATCATTTATAGCTGTTAAATTATTTAAAGCAGTTTTTATTAATTTTTGCTTACGCACGTCGGGGGCCCCTTGGCCCGGGGGCCCAGTATAATTGATACGGCAGTAGCTACGCCCCTGGAATGACATCAATAGCAAAAACCCTAATAAAAATAATCATGATAATAGCCATATCTAGAATCGTTAAGCAGACTCATTATGAAACTACTTACTTAGTATGCGAAGGTTGTACATATACCTACCGCCTTATTAATAAACGGAGAGTAACTTTATAGTAGTTAGTTCGTCTTTTGTCTTTACAAGTGAATTAAAATTGTCAAAGAAAGAAAAAGACACAAGACGGACTAACTACTCCAAAGTTTAATACCTAATATGGCAGATAAAGTCTAACTGTAAATCAAATACATTTACAATGTCAAAAATGTTCAATTGTAATTAACAATATCATAGTTCACAATGCATAACTTGTGAAGTTTGCATTGCAAGATTTTACACTACAAATTCCGACAATTTCATAAACTCGTTTAAATCATTGAAATTGATCGTTTAAAAGCAAAGTTGTTAATTTTACTTTAAATGACGTGATAGAAGCTATTTCACGCACTTGTTCAGGCAGTTTGTTATAAAATGCGGGTCTTGCGATGTACCCGTTTTTTTTTTAAATTTCCGAATGAATCTTTAGGTGCTTAATAGCTAAAGAGAAACATAGATTCATACTAACTACTACTAAGTAGGAGCTGTTTATATTTAATTTTGTTAATTGAAAACATTGGAAAACTCTTAGGTAGGTACCTAATGATATAACACATAATATATGTATTATCACTGTGAATGATCTTTAAAAGATCTTGGCACTTCTTCGGCCATTGTACTAGGTTATTAGCCTTTTGGTAATAAGTCGAGTTAGAAACAATACGTATCGGTAAGTACTAACTCAAGTTATTGTTATTAAAATTGCTAAGTTCAATAAGTATTTTGTCACCGTCAGAATTAATTTGAAAGTATTGTCCTTTAGTCCTTCATGAGATACTTTGATATTTCTTTACCTTCAGGATGATAGAGAAAGAAAAACTAGAAATATATATAGATACACAATGATTTTCAGCTACACAGCCCACATGAGGCTCGAGGAATCAAAAATAGGCAATTTTAGGTAATGTGCGGTAATGAGCATTTTCTAGAGTACAATACCTAATTTTATTTAGTTATCATGGGTGACATTTTTTTTTATAACCGAGCGCTAAAACTGGCTCGGGGCTAGTAAAATGTGTGTCAGTAGTAACTACCATTAATAGTGATAAATGGTAGTGTCAGTGGTACTACTCGTCGACTGCTTCGGTGGCTCAGTGGTTAGTGACCCTGACTTCTGGGCCAAAGGGGGTGGGTTCGATCCCCACCCAGGAAGTATTTATGTGTTGAACATAGGTGTTTGCTCTGTCTGGGTGTTGTTTAGTTACTATCTGTATAAGTATGTATTTAAAAATATGTATATGTAGTATATCAGTCTTTGACAGCCATATCACAAGCTTTGCTTAGTTTGGGGTCAGAGGCTGTGTGTAAGATGTCCCCGAAATATTCATTTATTTATTTTAATATTTAATATCACAGCCGCCAAGAAGTTTGATTCGACCTATAACAGGTTTCCAGCGAGCTAGTATTTACGATTTTTTTTTAAATTACATGAGTGAGTACGCCTCCCAACACATTGGTTCAGACTTATGTGCTTCAATCATACTATTATCTTAATTCTTAGTACAGTCGTGGCCGTAAACTTGTGGCGGTCGCGAGGAGATAACAAGAACATCAGGCAAACAATGCAGATCTTATAACAGGTTTAGAGGGTTACTGATAAGCTAATAGTACTGTATATGAGGTCCGAAATGCAGATAACAGCGCATAGAGCGCCATGAGTGCTAAAGAGAAATATGATGAAAATGCTGTGATGCTATGTTGATTTAAGCGATGTGGTAATTTCGGATAGTGTTTCTTATTAGGTGTGGGCATCAACATGGAATGAGTATGAGGGTGATAGGCCCTGCACTGTCATTCCACATGTGGTGTTTTGTGCATTACCCCTAGAGCCGGACCGTGTGTTTAGGGGGCCCTGGGCTTGTATTATACTTATTTTTTTTTTGCATTGCCCTAATATTAGCCCAATTACTACTTAGAGGCCCCTAATTACTCAAAGTATAGGATAGCAAAGCAAGAAAGAAAGAGACAGTCTGAGAGGAAAACATCGGAGCACGATCGAAATCGAATTAATGTGTAATGGCGGTGGGTGCCGAATATTTTAACTGTCAGTACAAAGTACCAACACTTGACCGTGGACTTGAATTAATTGAATTGGTTTGATTAATTGCAGGATTGCCAGTGCTGCAAACCTTACGATCTGTTTAGTTCAGTAAACTTATCGATATTTTTACATTGTTGTTTATTTTTTACTTTGACTTGGCTTAGCTGGAATCCACTGAAGCCCAAAAAGCCATATGGTACACCCGGCATTATCTCCCGCCTCTAAGGCAAGCTAATTCCTTGGCACAACTGGTCTAGTAGTAGTTGGATAGTAGTTGAGATGGTGGCGATGTGGAAGACGATCCTGATGCAGCGGCATCACACTTTATGATTTAAATATAATATAAAATCTTATAAACTAGCAAAACAAAGCTAGTATGTAAGTAACACGAAAAGTATATTAAAAAGCAACAAAGGCAATCTACTTATAATAATTATTAATATGTGTCTTTGTGGTCAATCATTCTGGCATAAGAGTAGGTATGTGTTATTTGTATTATGACACTCATGGCTTTATGACCATCTTCCGGGTGGACCAACGTCTTCAATCATAGCTAGAGCTCCCTCTGTCAAAGAGTCACTCTTGCTACTATAAGAATTTCTGGAACGTTCTATAGATGTAGACAGATGATTCATGATTAAATTGATTTGTTTTGCTATAACAGTCGTTAGGATGTCTCGGTAGTAACATCACTTGGTTTTTTTCTTTTAACTATGCTGTTCTTTGTATTCTAGCATCACCACCCTGCAGATCAATGTTGATTGAAATTAAGTTCGATATTGATTTTTTTTGTATTTTAATTTTTTAAATAAAACCATTTAATTTACTCATTAGGTATGTTTGAGTAATTGAGAAACCTGGAGGATTTATAGCGCAGTTGGGTGTACTTAGCCATCGATACATAAGGGATCCCGGATTCGATTCCTGGTCAGGCAGACATTTGTGGGATGGATTCAAATAGCTGGACCTGGGTGTTATTAGTTTTAGTTGTTGACCGTGGAAATAAAGAATCATAAAATTGGGGTCCATGCGTGTGAAGTGTTACGTATTCATTTATTTATGTGGGTTCACAAAAGCTCTCAGCTCAGCGCGATTAAATAAAAAAAAATCGGCCAAGTGCGAGTCCGACTCGCGCACGAAGGGTTCCGTACCGCATGGGAGCCCCATTCCTCTTGCCGTTATTAATAGCGAGCAAAAAAACTCCTAAAAATCATGTTTGTTGTATGGGAGCCCCCCTTAAATATTTATTTTATTCTGTTTTAGTATTAGTTGTTAGAGCGGCAACAGCAATACATCATCTGTGAAAATTTCAGCTGCCTAGCTATAATGGTTCATGAGATACAGCCCGGTGACAGACAGACAGACGGACAAACGGACAAACGGACAGACGGACATCGAAGTCTTAGTAATAGGGTCCCGTTTTTACCCTTTGGGTACGGAACCCTAAAAAAAGGATCCAATTGATAAGAATTGCCTTTATTTATTCGGTTCTGTTCTGTTCCAAAGTTGAGGCAAAGTTGTTCAAAGTTGAGGGCACAAGACCACGTGGAAGGTCGCCCATGAGATGGACCGATCAGATCAAGTCTGCTGTGGGTGGGTCAGTGCATGAATGTACCCGATTGACGTCCAATAGAGAGAGATGGCGAAATATCGTGAGGCGCATTACATCTGCCCCTACCAATAATAATACTGCGTGATGACCACGACCGCTCTGTCAAGAGCGTAACGATCAAGAAGAAGTTCTGTTCCAGTCCCGTCCCGTCCCGTCCGGTCCCGTCCCGTCCCGTCCTGTCCCGTCCCGTCCCGTCCCGTCCCGTCCCGTTCCGTCCCGTTCCGTTCCGTTCCGTTCCGTTCCGTCCCGTTCCGTTCCACTCCACTCCACTCCACTCCACTCTACTCTACTTTATTCTCTTTTATTTTATTTTAAGTCCCGTCCCGTGCCGTCCCGTCCCGTCCCATCCCGTCCCGTTCCGTTCCGTTCCGTTCCGTTCCACTCCACTCCACTCCACTCCCCTCTACTCTACTCTATTCTATTCTATTCTCTTTTATTTTATACCAAATCAGTCGGCACATGAAATTTATCGACTCTAGGAGTCAGTTAGCTTTCAGTTTTTCTGCATATGCTTACCTACTTAATATAGCACCCATTGTGTTGTCGAACATGTGAGCATAAATCGAAATTTTATTTTCTCTTCCACAAAGAAAAAGTACACAAACAAATAGAAAACCGACCTTCCTCAGCCCGTATTGTCAAGTATACACAATTATTGTACTCTTTTATAATTAGCTTCACCCAGAATTTTCTCGTCAAGACAATGGCTACGCATCCGACATTTCCTTTGCACGCCATTGAAACATCGGATAGAGCTATTATTCTGTAACCTTTGAAAGATAATGCTCGCGTGTGGATTGAGAGTTAAGGTGGCAACACCGTATCTAATTTTTACAACTATGTTCTACACACAGAGTAATCAAAGGTGCGGTCGATCAAGATATCCTAAAATACATTTGATGGATGGATTTATAACGGCACGAGGTAGAAGGCGATATGGTTGATTTTTGTTTTCAGCAACCCTATATTATATGGCAAGTAGACAAATATAATTAATTTTTGCAAAAAATGGCAAAACCGCCTTCCATCGTGAACAAAATTCGAAAATTTCGCTCAAATTGTTTACATTATTTTAGATTTTTCAAAACCGGCTCAGCCGATTTTTGTGAAATTAAAATGGGACCACATCGGAAGTATACCCTTTCGAACAAAAAATAATTTCGATTCGGTTCACAATTGGCGGAATTATCGATGAACATACACAAAAAAAAACTTAGAGACGAACATAGAACCTCCTCCTTTTTGGAAGTCGGTTAAATATGGTTGAATCCTTTGTCATTCGAGGTATACTGGGTACCTACTAGATTTTTCGCTACGAAACGTCAAATCTCAGTACATTTTTAGGGTTCCGTACCAAAAGGGTAAAAACGGGACCCTATTACTAAGACTCCGCTGTCCGTCTGTCTGCCACCAGGCTGTATCTTTTGAACTGTTATAGCTAGAAAGCTGAAATTTTCAGAGATGATGTATTTCTATTGCCGCTAAAACAACAAAAAAATATGTAAATACTAAAAACAGAATAAAATTAATATTTAAGGGGGGCTCCCATACGACAAACCTGATATTTTAACCGTTTTTCGCTCGATATTTATAATGTTAACAGGTAGATGCTTGAAATTTTCACAGAATATTAAGTTGTATATTCACTTCAACAATTATTATAAAATTAAAATAAAATAAATATTTAAGGGTACAGTACACTCCCATACAGTACCTACGGAACCCTCCGTGCGCGAGTCTGACTCGTACTTGGCCGATTACTGCAGTTCGTACCGAAACATTACATATCGGTACCTACTTACAATTCTAACCATAACGATATTTGTGGTTAAAATCCTCTTCATCCCTTTATTAAATAAATTATCGAGTTAGGGTTCTACAAGAGCCATTGGTGGAGTTGGGGTAGGATTAAAGTCTTTATTAAGCGTTCATAGCGTAGTTTAACTAGGTGTTTGTCGGCGATCACCGAAGTTTGAGGCCCCCTGGTAATTGTAACTAAGGTATATTTGTTGTGGTAATAAATAATTATGTTTGTATTTTTTTGTTTGTTTGTAGTTAAGCAATGTTCGGCGCAGTGAATTATCGGATGGGTGACCGCGGGTGGCATTTACAGCTGTGCGTTACCGTGGCTCGGATGACACGTAAAGTTGCAGGTTCAGCTTTTTTTTAGCCGTTCAGCCATGTCAGAAGCCTTCATGCGGCTTTAAATCTCTGATACCAGGGCTAGCCACGGCCCATACTTACGAACTTTTTAGTGTTTGGACTGCTCGTTAGACGGAAAAAGATACCCGAAAACCCGTTTTATATTTCTACAAATATTAAGTAAAAAGTTCAGAAAAACACCAGGTTACAAATGAGATTACCTTCACTATAATATATTTATATATTAATATACTAAGCATAATATATGTTGTTGAAAATTGTTAAAATGTTAAAAATACAATAAAACGTGCACTTTACACGTAACGTGTACTCATAATGTGTAACAATATCATTTGAATTTTCATACTTCTTCAAGCTGCAGCTTAAAAACGGTAAGTTGTACGAAAAAAAAGTTTGTTTAATTATTGTTGATAAAATTCAGAGGAACAACTTTTACATTTACATTTTTGCACTAAAACAATATTTACATGGTAAAAAAGTGGAAAAACACTTATTTGTAGTCTTCAACGCCACCTACCGTGTGCATTTTTTGTTGTACGGTATTGCTCCAATGACATTTTTTGTAGATCTCGATGTCCTCTACATTTTGTTAGCAATCGAATTTTCTGTGGAATGAATATTTTTCGAGAAAAATGCGTTTCAAAAAATTTTTGGACGTTTTTTTGAGTTTATGAGCGAACGCACTTTCGAAAATTTTGCCCATCGCGAGAGTAACTTCAGTACATCGAAACTCATTAGAAAAATCAAACTTTGCCCACTTGGGAATTTCATCATTCCAACCATTTCATTTTCGACAGATTGACTGAACTAATTTGAGCGAAACATTCACATTCTGTACACGATGAAAGGCGGTATTGCCATTTTTTGCGAACAATAATTTTTAGAACCTGTATTTTGTTTTTAATTTGTGTAACGGTATTGGATGTCGGTAAATAAGTAACACAGTGCTCGTTCTTAACCTCAATATTACTAAACGGCATTTAAAAATATTTTTTGCCAATTATTTATAACCATTAATACTGCTTTAACAAGCTATTAATTTCATTCGTTATAATAATTTGAAGAGTTTTTTTAAAAGATTTCTATAGTCTATAATTTTTACAATATATCTCTAGTATGAGTCAATCCAATTTTTTGCTCTCGATTGAGTAAACTACAATTATTATGGCAATAAAACCTACAGAAAATTTCATTTTACACGAGGGCATAAAAATATGACTAACTCAAACCAAAGAATCCTTACTAATATTATAAATCCGAAAAGTTTGTTGGTTTGTTGGTTTGTTACTCCATCACGCGCCAACGGAGCAACGGATTGACTTGATTTTTGGCATGGATATAGTATAAAAGGCGGAAGGAGCTTTAGGATACTTTTTATCCCGAAAAATTTCATAGTTCCTGTAGGACAGGACAAAAACCCTCGAAAGCGAAACTGTCGCCACTATCACAAAGACGCTAAGTGATTAATTCCTCTATGACGCTAATATGGACTAACGAAACGTCACAGCCAAACGTAATTAGATGACAGGTGACATTGTCTGCAGACTTTTATAAATCACAAGTAGCATGGCAAGGGGACAAATAGTTTTTCTACCATTATATCCCCTTGAAGAGGAAATAAAGTATGGATTGAAAATGACAACTGACATTAAAATTGGATAAAATGTTATTTTCCCTCTGCATGCTACATGTTACTATGACGTTTAATACCAGGCCGTCATTTTGTCTGACATTAAAAATATTTTTAAACATTCTATCATTAGAGGTTCAACATGTTTTTTTATTCTACCTTTATGGTAAAGAATCATCATACTTTAATATTATCAATCCGAAAAGTTTGTTGGTTTGTTCCTCTTTGACGCAGCAACGGAGCAAAAGATTGACCTGATTTTTGGTATGGATACCTATGGTTTAATAGACAGAAAGTGATAATAGGATACTTTTTATATCTCGAGAAAATTCGTGATTCCCATGGGATAGGACAATAACTGTTTCTCAGCAATGGAGCAACGGATCGACTTGATATTTGGGGTGGGCATAGTTTGGAAGACGGAAAGTGACATGGGATACTTTCCATCCCGAATAAATTGTGGTTCCCGTAGGACTTAACGATAAATTTTTCTCAGCAACGGAGCAACTTGCCTTGGCATATAGCATGAATATAGTTTGAAAGACGAAAAGTGACATAGGCCACTTTTTATCGCAAAAACTTTAACAGTTCCCGTAGGATAGGATAAAAACTAAGTGAGTGGGCTGCGGTAGCAGCCGTCTAAGCGCCAGAAATAACCTGTCATGGCAAGTTTAGGACGTTCCCACATATTTCGCACTCCTTCGCGGCACTCAACAGCACTAGCCCAGACTCGGGCTCCATAAGGGAGCTTGCGCTCTCGCCATAGTGACGGAGTGTTTCGGAGCACAAGACACATCGTCATCCACCACTCGGGACTAACCAGTACTGAACGTCAGACAGCATTCCAACGCCCTGGTCCCAGTGCAGTGGGTCAGTCATAGTAGCCCAGCGCCTGCCTCTTCAACTGCAGAGGGCAGTGAGAACGGCAATCGCGATACCGACACCTCTCTTCCCCTGCAGCCCCACTGCGTCTGCCAACACGTTGACGGCCTAGCGGAAGGTAAGGTAGGTGGCGGCACCCACACCACCAGTTCCATATATCCCACCGCGGCCCCTTATCCTCGGCTGTCATATCAGAGTCCAAGAAGCAGCCTTGCTTTATGAAACTAAGAAAGGTTATTCCCAGCAAGTAACTGGAGATAGAGAGACAGAAAAGAAGCCACACCCAGCGCAGCAGGAGGAGCTGGAGTTCATATGCCTGGTAGACGGAGCAGCACTAGAGCAAAATCTTAACCGACAAATTAACATATTTACAGACGGCAGTAAAATTAAAGGGAAAGTTGGGGCGGCATTATCCATTTGGGATGATGCCGCTGAGATCAGTACCCGCAAGCTGAAATTGGCCGATTGGTGCTCTGTGTAACAGGTCGAGTTATTGGCACTTCTTGAGGCTACCGAAAAAGCAAAAATCTTTTGTGACTCCAGGTCTGCACTGGAAACGGTAGTTGGCGTATCTTCCCTCCATCCCTTAGCAGTAAATTCAAAGCTAACATAAAGTTACTAGGTACACGCACAAAATAAAATAGTGAAACTTTATTGGATTAAAGCGCACGCGGGGATGGAGAGAAATGAGAGAGCGGACCAGCTAGCAAAGGAAGCAGCACTGCACTCGAAGTGCAGACCTATTTAGGATAACTGCCCCGTTTCATTCGTCAAGCGAGAAATCCGAAAGGACTCTCTTGACGAATGGAACCGGCGGTATCAGGATGGACACACAGCGGCGGTAACCAAAACATATTTTCCGGATGCAAGGGCGGCATACAAGATCGTAAGAGAAATAGCACCAGTGGGAATCATAACTCAAGTGCTGACGGGGCATGGTGAGTTTTCCCAATACTTACATCGATTTAAGTTGAGGGAAAGCCCATCGTGCATCTGTGAACCCACAAAAGAGGAGACTCCACTGCACATAATCTTGGAATGCCCAGTTTATGGAAAGCAGAGATTTGATTTAGAACAAAAAATTGGAATTAATCTAACACGAAAAAACCTTAGAAACAATTTTATCGAATTTTTGCACAAAGATTTGTAAATAAGCAATACTCAATTAGGAACAAGTAGGTATAAACTTTGCTGTACCATTGTAATGTTTATTATAACTGCAAACAGCCAAAAACATTGAAATTTAGGTATACTTAGTTTTTATTCATTTGTAATTAAGACCCCTGATCATGTCAGGGATATTTCGCGATATAATAAAAAAAAATCCTCGGATGCAGCGTCGCAAGAGCGGCACTGCAGCCCGCCTAAGTTGCGACACTCCTCATAAGGCATGCAACCTACCGGCCATCCTCTCAGCTGCTTTAGTTAAAAGCGGCTGAAACTCGAGTGCCAGCCTCTAAGCTTCCTTGGGGGAAAAGACCCAAAGAAGAGGGAGGTTTGGAGCGCCGCCTTTTCAGCTGCCTCAGACCTCCCCCACGACAAGGCGGGAATACACGGGGGGGTTGTATATACACTCCAACCGTAACTTAACCAACAAAAGCATTCCTCTAAGGTATTTTGATATTTGTCAGTTAGGTTAGGTTTCGCAGCCGACATAAACATAAGCCAAAATCAAAATACAACGCGGGCGAAGCCGCGGGTAAAAGCTAGTATATAATAATACTACGTACTCAAACTCAAACTTAGAATTTCAAAGTAAGTTATTACTAACTTTCTGTGATAACTAAGAAATTGTCCCAAAAAATAAAGGAAAGAAGTCGTAAACAAGTGGTAACCATTTCTTAGTATTATTATAAATCCAAAAGTGTGTTTGTTTGTTCTAATAGTATTTTTTTTTGTGTATTTTCATCGATATTTTCAGCAGTTGTGAACCGATGCAAAAGAACGTTTTTTAGTTCGAAAGGATATACTCCAGAGGCTGCCATTTGAATTTTATTGAAATCGGCTGAGCCGTTATTGAAAAATCAACAGTAATGGAAAAAATTGTAAACATCTCGTATTGATGTATACAAGTTTTTACATTATTGTTGATTTTTCAACGAACTACATATTCGAATATTGTACACGATGAAAATCGGTTTTGCCATTTTTGCGAAAAATAATTATGCATGGATAAAGTTCGGTCGGAGAGGGACATAAGCTACGTTGATCCCGAAAGAATACAATGTTTCCATGGGATGGCATTGAAATTCGTACAAGTAAAGCCTTGGGTAAACGCTAGTTATCAAATATAGCTTTTAACGTCTGCTAGAATATTTTTAATAGTATTGGACATTGAGATAGCATCTTAACGGAAAGATTGCCCCTAATTACCACGAGGGTCACTCGTATTATCATTATAGGTTGTTGTTGTGTACTGTTACGGAAGAGGTGAAACTCTGTCATTGTTGAGGTGGTGGCGGTCACAGATGTCACAATGGAACACCTAACATTTGGCAACAACAACTGTTCAGTTTAGAGACTTTGTGCACTTTGTCTTCGTCATCAATTGTAATATTGTAGAATTTCCGTGGTGGATAGTATCACGAGTCACGATTTTAAAAACGCGAGGTCGTGGGTTTAGATCCAGTCCTGTACTAATAAGTTCTTTAGAATTTATTTTTTACATATTTAGCGAAAGAGTGGTGTGTAAATTCATACATTTACACGCACATTTTTCTTTTCAATTTCCTAACTGTGTTTTCCTTTACAGTTAAGCCAGTGGTGTGTAAATTCTTACATATACACGCCACTGGCTTTCCGGTAAAGGAAAACACAGTTAGGAAATTGAAAAAAATGTGAATAACTAACCCCGGGACTAAAGACCCCGGGGAGCTTTCGTTTTGCACAATTGATATTTCAGCCCTTACCGGTAAGTAGGTAATTCGCTGCCAGTAATTGTTTGTAAAGAAGATATTGCAAATATGCATAGAAATTGGGCCACTGAAGGGTACAGTATTTTATAATTTGCTCTGTTTCTTTCGGAAAATGATTTTCCCGTTATTTTTTACAATAACAATGTCCATTAAAAGTAATTTCGTGTATTCGGGTATAAAGGTTACATGTGACCAAAATGACAGTAATTCAATGACTGAACAAAAATCAAATTGGAAAATGCGAAATTACTCATAAATTAAGCATTTGATGCGGTTGTTTTACTCTGCGCATTTATTTATCATAGTTTAACGGATTTTTTGAGCTACTGTACCTAGTCTGAGCCCATTTTGAAATATCTCCTTTGAAAAAATCCTTTTTAGTGAGACATATTTTTATCCACGACTACCCTCCAACGTGTCATAAGAACTATATCGTCTTGAAAGGATCACCTTGGAAAGATTATATCATCAAAGGTGATATCATCCTTCCATATTTACATCAAACCATACTGTTACAAACAATATAAACGCAACCAATATTAAGTAATGCAACAGGGAAAGTCCAAGAATTAATCTAGTTGCTATAAACTTTATTACCAACAGCTGTGTAGATATCTTAGACTCTGTTGCAACCTAATGATCACGCAGACCGAGTGAAAGTGTAGAGGAAAACCCGGGATGAAATAGCAAATTGCCAAGGAACGTAGTCAATTTGCACAGCCAATAGACGGACCGGCTTTCTCGGAAAATTTACTTCCTGTCTTCGAGCAAATATCTACAGAGCCACAGTCTCTAAGTGAGAGTAGCAAAAAAAAAAAGACCGAACGCCGTCATAGATACGGACTTAATTCACAGTGACCCGTTTTTTCTCATCTTGATGTTACGAGTATGTCACCTAATTAGTACTTGTAACCGAGTCGGCTTGCAATCGCTTTACGACTAACTAAAAAGCCTGCCCACTATCTTGTACAGAGTTTTGGCTCGGACACTTTTTTGCACAATTGTAACTCTACAGATATTTGCTCGAAGCTTCCTATAGTAGGTACGTCTCTCTCTACCGAAGTTACTAACTGTCGTCCACTGTGTTGCAGTTGCAAACTGTTCAGCACAAAGTTTTCTCTTGGCAAGTACCTACTTAGATACGGACATAAGAACTTATTTTACCAATCCAACTCAAATTAGCCCCACGTTGGAGTTACTGCAACATATTGTTATCAAACGTGGGGAACATCTTTTCTGATGGAACCGCGTTCAGGTCCCACACTGCCTAGCTAAATTGCTCAACTGCATCAAGTTGGCCAGTGGGAAATACGGCTCAACTGGTAAATTGCTCAACTGTGAATAGTTAAGCAGTGGGTGAGATATGTATTTGTGCAAAAATACATCAATTACTTTAGCAACTTTGGCATGAGCAGGAGCCAAGTGTGTAGAGGCAACTGAGGCAAATGGAAAAATACTTGCATGCACAATTACACATGGTCTACTTTATAACTTGCAATGCCTCTCTACATAACCTTGGAATTTGTATATTGAGGCCAAAATTTTCGAGAAACTGTACTGTGTTTTTAAAGGTCTTGTTATTTTACTGTTTCTTCATGGTCATTGAAAAGATCAAAAATTACGACTCATATATTATTTAAAAAACAAAAACAAAAATCAAAATGGCGGTGCGTTTATGTTGTGGTCTATTCATATTACAATTAATCTAGATTTAAGGAAATTAAATATTAAAATACATGTGGAACGTAAAATTTAAGAAAGCCTTAGCAGAAACCGATCCTGTTACTAAAGAGGATTTGGTCGGAGTAGTTCCGCCGCTGGCCGACATCTTCGAAGAATACAAGAAGTCTTACTTCGAAAAAAGAAGGTTGAGAAATCAAGCAAGAATGTGCGGATGCAGTTCTTTCCAAGAGCATTAAAAAGGACTTCTATGAAATAATAAAATTGGTGGGAGACGACATGGAGTACAACCGAGATCTACAACTTCTTGGAAAGCAGCACAACGTAACTGCTGACGAGGTCCCCGCACATTCTGGCACGATTTCTGAACATTCTTTCTCAAAGTAAGACCGCTTGTATTATTCGACGTTGTTATCTAGCGGCGGAACTACTCCGGCCACATCCTCGGCTACGAGTATAATTACAGATTCGGCTTCTGCTGATCAAAATCTCTTGCAATCTCACACGGTACTACTAACCGGGATCCGACTACTGCTGTGTTCTAACTTAGTTTCTATTACTTTCAAACCGTGACTAGTAAATGAGAAAAGTTGTAGATAGAATGCTAGTAAAATGAGTAAAGAAATTATGAATGGGAACTAGAGTATAGAAATTAAAGCGGTCGCACGCACCACCGCGCCTCTGCGTCGCGTCGACTCGGGTCTGCCTAGGGTTACCACATCAAATATTGAAAAATCCGGAGAATGGCTCGTTTCTATTGTCAAATTCATTTTTTTCGCAATTTTGCGCTTCGCGAAGTGCAAGGACTTTCAGAGGCATATATAAATAATTATTCATTATTATAAACAACTTTTACGATGTAATCAACCCGAAATCGCAAAAAAGTACATACATAAACTGCTGAATACCTTATGTATCGACTCTCGATAAAATGTATGAAACCGCTGATTTTTTCACGATTTTATTAGAATGATGGAAGTGCAAAAGAAAATGCTCTTTGAAAGTTTCTGTGCTTTGCAAAGCAACAGTCTGAATACATTCCAGGTATTTGAGTGCTACCTACTGAACGTGGGATGACAAAAAGTTTGCATTAATGACGATCAGTGAACAATATGAAAATTCTGAGATCTTAGGATTCGGGTTCCAGAATTTGGAACCCGAACTGGCAATTTGAGGAATAATGAGCGTAAATATCCTGAGATCTTGGAGAAATTCTGAAATATGGTTACACTAGGTGCGCCCGCGTTACGCTCAAGTTGCGCTGTTTTCTTCGTAAATTGTTTACTGCTGAATGCTTGGTGTAAGTCATGATTATTTTAAATATATAGTTTTGCTAATTGTTATAATGTAAACTAGGTTACTATAAAGATCGACACAAATCAGAGTAATGAAATAGCTGCTGGTGCTGATAGTTACACTTGTTACTCAGAAAAGTATGTTGTTGAGGAGGTTGATCAATATATTTAATGTTAATTTATTATTTATCTTACCATAAATGCAGTATTTAGTTTTATGTAATTTCTAAGTAAAGGTACCATAGCGTACAAACAGATAAATGTAACACTCTTCGACAAACCTTCATCTCCAAGACTTGCGTCTTGCTAATGCAATTGGAAAAAAAAGCTATCCAAAAAGACACATTACGTCTATCCTATCCGGGTAGATTTCTAATCCTTTCAAAAACCTTCACATCTCAAAATTGGCAGGTGCATGCGTCAGACCAATCTAATTAATTCTTGAGCAGTTCTTCGAAGCCAATAGCTTGCACTGTTGACGAAAATGATGCACGGTGATGCAATGCCGACGTACGGACTACGGACCGAAACCGGGGCACAAGGTGGCGCGGGCACGTTGTTGACCGACAAACGGCCACTTACACTCCAGTCCAGTTAGATACACTTTACTACATTTGTAAGGTTGTTAGAATTCTGCGCAATGACTTGCATATTGGAAAAGAACTGGTTTATGAAAATTGGGGGATTTAAATGAAATATAAATGACCGTAAACAAAGAAGTAGGTTCGCGGAGTAGATCGTGCGAACGAGTTAACTTATTACTTACTTATTTCTTCCTTATGTTTCGTTAATTAGATGGCACGGTGGTATACCGTTACCCACAGACCGTAATATCTTTAGGCTGTGTAAAATGAAAGTCCTTTCCAACCGCTCATACTCTACCTTTATTGGGGACACCCGTGGATGAGACATAGTAGAGAAATACACACTTAGTTTCTTAGATTTCCGGAGATACTCAAGTCAAGTAGCAGTCACCCACGGCTGAGATGATGACAACAAAAGCCGTCCTTTAAAAGGTTGTCTATCCTGCGTTACGCCATTAGAGTACAAACTCCGCGTGGCTTATCCCCAATTTGATTAGAGAGAGCGGACATGGGCAATTTGCGGCCCCCTCGGTCGCGTCGGTACGAACTGATCTACACGTGGGTTCAATAAACGACACTAGATAAATACACGTTTGTACTATTCGACCGCGGTGCTGGTGTCCTAGTAAGGGAACTCGTGCCTTAGATTCAGGTGCATATCTTGGTCTCGTACGCAGTATTTTCGCACCAGTGACGTCAGTAAAGGAAAGAATCACGAGAAAATCTGTACAGGTACGTCTAGGTAAGAAATTCGATGGCGCATGTACTGCTCCACACCTGTGCGGGCGGAGTATTATAATCCTATGTGCTTTGTGTACCGCTAATCCGCAAATGGGCCAGCGTGGCTAGCCTAATCGGGTTTGGGTAGGATCTAATTATTTTTCAAGGTTGAGACTTCTTGCAGAAATAGCACAACCAGTTGCCAAAGCAAAACGCTTAGCCATTAGAAATAGCACAGTTGCAACTAAAGTGAGTTGTGATCAGTAAATTGTGATCAGTGAGTTGTGTCAGTGAGTTATGATCAGTGAGTTTAAGGATCTTAGATACTAGCAGTATCTTGAGGGAAGGGGAATGTACAAGAACCATAAGTTGGGCGTCATCGCAGACTGGGACGTTTGGGTAAGAAATTCGATGGCGTATGTACTGCACCACACCTGTGCGGGCGGAGTATTATAATCCTATGTGCTTTGTGTACCACAAACCTGCAAATGGACCAGCGTGGCCAGTACAATCGGGTTTAGGTAGGATCTAATTATTTTTCAATGTCGAGACTTCTTGCAGAAACAGCACAGCCAGTTGCCAAAAGCAAAACACTTAGCCATTAGAAATAGCACAGTTGCAACTGAAGTGAGTTGTGATCAGTAAATTGTGATCAGTGAGTTATGATCAGTGAGTTTAAGGATCTTAGATACTAGCAGTAGCATCTTGAGGGAAGGGGAATGTACAAGAACCATGAGTTGAGCGTCATCGCAGACTGTAGGCCTCATCACCCCCGCTTATTTAGGCTACAATTCAATCCGCACATTGAAATGACATATAAAGAGAGAACGCGAATTTTATTTGTTTATAATTGATGTTGCCGCTAGAATTTTATTAGTAGTTTATAATTGAACTTCCAGTTGAAGCGTGCGTTGACCTAGTGTTATGACCGTGTTTCAAAACCGCTAATATCGTCAGTCAACATGAGTTACACACTCGTTTGCCATTCTATAAACATAACTGGAATGTATGTACCTGACAATGAAACAAACAATCGTATTTCAGTGATTTATGTTGGATATAGGTTGAATAAAATGAACTGCTTAGAAGTGGCACGTGTTTTTACCCGCTAGCGTATAAGATTTATCAAACACCTACGAGTTCTTAGCAAAATATGTTAGGGAAAACCAAAAAAAATTACGGCTGGTACACTTATCTCTACCCTACCTATTAATATTTCCCCTCTATCAAGGTAGACCTTGGTAGAGGGATAATACGGTGCCGAGCTATCCACCCTGTCAGGTAGGGATAATATTTTATTTAAATCCTTTCTGATTTGAACAGAATTTACAGTAATAGCAACAAACCAAACAAACCTACAAAATTGACAATCATGTGGTCGTACCTTACAGTCATAACTTTTGCGTTTTATATATATTTATCAACTTCCATATTCTTATATTCTTATTAAATTCAAGGACAGAAAAGGCCACCAGGAGCATTTATGGATCATATCAATGAGATGGTTGATGTATTGTTGTATATGGAGGTGAAAACACTGACAGAGGACCGTGGGGCGTGGAAGCCATGGTGGCCTTCGGCTTAGAAATTTGAGGTCGAGGGCACGAATCCCGTTCCCGTACCAATGAGTTATGTGGTACTCGTATACGGATTTTCACACCACTGTCTTTTCAGTGAAGACAAACATCATGAAGCAATCTGCGTTCTTACGTCCATAGAAGAAATTCGACGGCGTGCGCATGTTAATCCTTACTAATATTATAAATCCGAAAAGTTTGTTGGTTTGTTGGTTTGTTACTCTATCACGCGCCAACGGAGCATCGGATTGACTTGATTTTTGGCATGGATATAGTATAAAAGGCGGAAGGAGCTTTAGGATACTTTTTATCCCGAAAAATTTCATAGTTCCTGTAGGACAGGACAAAAACCCTCGAAAGCGAAACTGTCGCCACTATCACAAAGACGCTAAGTGATTAATTCCTATATGACGCTAATATGGACTAACGAAACGTCACAGCCAAACGTAATTAGATGACAGGTGACATTGTCTGCAGACTTTTATAAATCACAAGTAGCGTGGCAAGGCGACAAATTGTTTTTCTACCATTATATCCCCTTGAAGAGGAAATAAAGTATGGATTGAAAATGACAACTGACATTAAAATGGGATAAAATGTTATTTTCCCTCTGCATGCTACATGTTACTATGACGTTTAATACCAGGCCGTCATTTTGTCTAACATTAAAAATATTTTTAAATATTCTATCATTAGAGGTTCAACATGTTTTTTTATTCTACCTTTATGGTACAGAATCATCATACTTTAATATTATCAATCCGAAAAGTTTTTTGGTTTGTTCCTCTTTGACGCAGCAACGGAGCAAAAGATTGACCTGATTTTTGGTATGGATACCTATGGTTTAATAGACAGAAAGTGATAATAGGATACTTTTTATATCTCGAGAAAATTCGTGATTCCCATGGGATAGGACAATAACTGTTTCTCAGCAATGGAGCAACGGATCGACTTGATATTTGGGGTGGGCATAGTTTGGAAGACGGAAAGTGACATGGGATACTTTCCATCCCGAAAAAATTGTGGTTCCCGTAGGACTTAACGATAAATTTTTCTCAGCAATGGAGCAACTTGCCTTGGCATATTGCATGAATATAGTTTGAAAGACGAAAAGTGACATAGGCCACTTTTTATCGCAAAAACTTTAACAGTTCCCGTAGGATAGGATAAAAACTAAGTGAGTGGGCTGCGGTAGCAGCCGTCTAAGCGCCAGAAATAACCTGTCATGGCAAGTTTAGGACGTTCCCACATATTTCGCACTCCTTCGCGGCACTCAACAGCACTAGCCCAGACTCGGGCTCCATAACGGAGCTTGCGCTCTCGCCATAGTGACGGAGTGTTTCGAAGCACAAGACACATCGTCATCCACCACTCGGGACTAACCAGTACTGAACGTCAGACAGCATTCCAACGCCCTGATCCCAGTGCAGTGGGTCAGTCATAGTAGCCCAGCGCCTGCCTCTTCAACTGCAGAGGGCAGTGAGAACGGCAATCGCGATACCGACACCTCTCTTCCCCTGCAGCCCCACTGCGTCTGCCAACACGTTGACGGCCTAGCGGAAGGTAAGGTAGGTGGCGGCACCCACACCACCAGTTCCATATATCCCACCGCGGCCCCTTATCCTCGGCTGTCATATCAGAGTCCAAGAAGCAGCCTTGCTTTATGAAACTAAGAAAGGTTATTCCCAGCAAGTAACTGGAGATAGAGAGACAGAAAAGAAGCCACACCCAGCGCAGAAGGAGGAGCTGGACTTCATATGCCTGGTAGACGGAGCAGCACTAGAGCAAAATCTTAACCGAGAAATTAACATATTTACAGACGGCAGTAAAATTAAAGGGAAAGTTGGGGCGGCATTATCCATTTGGGATGATGCCGCTGAGATCAGTCCCGCAAGCTGAAATTGGCCGATTGGTGCTCTGTGTAACAGGCCGAGTTATTGGCACTTCTTGAGGCTACCGAAAAAGCAAAAATCTTTTGTGACTCCAGGTCTGCACTGGAAACGGTAGTTGGCGTATCTTCCCTCCATCCCTTAGCAGTAAATTCAAAGCTAACATAAAGTTACTACACGCACAAAATAAAATAGTGAAACTTTATTGGATTAAAGCGCACGCGGGGATGGAGGGAAATGAGAGAGCGGACCAGCTAGCAAAGGAAGCAGCACTGCAATCGAAGTGCAGACCTATTTAGGATAACTGCCCCGTTTCATTCGTCAAGCGAGAAATCCGAAAGGACTCTCTTGGCGAGTGGAACCGGCTGTATCAGGATGGACACACAGCGGCGGTAACCAAAACATATTTTCCGGATGCAAGGGCGGCATACAAGATCGTAAGAGAAATAGCACCAGTGGGAATCATAACTCAAGTGCTGACGGGGCATGGTGAGTTTTCCCAATACTTACATCGATTTAAGTTGAGGGAAAGCCCATCGTGCATCTGTGAACCCACAAAAGAGGAGACTCCACTGCACATAATCTTGGAATGCCCAGTTTATGGAAAGCAGAGATTTGATTTAGAACAAAAAATTGGAATTAATCTAACACGAAAAAACCTTAGAAACAGTTTTATCGAATTTTTGCACAAATATTTGTAATAAAGCAATAATTAGGAACAAGTAGGCACAAGTATTTTAAGTAGAACAAGTATTTCGCGTTATAATAAAAAAAAAAATCCTCGGATGCAGCGTCGCAAGAGCGGCACTGCAGCCCGCGTTGCGACACTCCTCATAAGGCATGCAACCTGCCGGCCATCCTCTCAGCTGCTTTAGTTAAAAGCGGCGAACCTCGAGTGCCAGCCTCTAAGCTTCCTTGGGGGAAAAGACCCAAGGAAGAGGGAGACTTCGAGCGCCTTATCAGCTGCCTCAGACCTCCCCCACGACAAGGCGGGAATACACGGGGGGGTTGTATATACACTCCAACCGTAACTTAACCAACAAAAGCATTCATTCATTCATTCATTCCTCTAAGGTATTTTGATATTTGTCGGTTAGGTTAGGTTTCGCAGCCGACATAAACATAAGCCAAAATCAAAATATAACGCGGGCGAAGCCGCGGGTAAAAGCTAGTATATCAATAAGGCTATAAAGCATGCGACCGGGAAAAGCGACGAAAAGAACGCATTTCGACGTGTGAAAAAGTGACAGTTATATACTTTGTCATAAGTCATAACCCTGTCTCGTTCTGACACTACGAACGAAATAATTCGTGGCTTGCATACTAGCCCGGCTGCTGGACTGGGATATCGTGGTAGATTTGTTCCCATCGTGCTTTGTGAGTATGCCATGTTCAGCAGAATGAGTTGCTGTTCTGATAAATACGTTGATGTTATTACGAGTATATCAAAATACTAACATATTCCAAATCCGTAATCACAAACTTAATTTATTTAGGAAGTACCTATTAATAATTAATATCAATAACAAATTTGGGTTATCACTAATTACACAAATTATTGTGGCCAACAACTATGAAATTAGTGAATTTAGTGCGCATGCCCTTGCAACATGTTGCACAATGTAGGGCGGTGTGGTACACACAACGACCGAGCTGCAATCGAATATAATTAATTCTCTTGCTTGACATTGAGTACCTACTTGGAACTTCACACTTGTTCTAGAACAGAATTTAGGTACTTAACTATAGGTATTGTAATCAAAGTGCATTATCCTGTTCTATAAAATTTAGGTATAAATTTTTACACCACTGGCTTTTAATTTCGGTGACGGAAAACATCGTATTTAAACTACGTACGTTCGTAAGTAGAAGGATGGCGTATAAATAATTCACTAACCCGTAGGTACTAGAACTACTAGATCATAGTGGTGGAAATGGCACAATTGCCCTTCCAGGGTAGGCCTATGTTCCGGAGTAGACTATTAGGATGCTGGAACATTATCCTGAACTTTCGCATTTAATCACAAATTCACGTATTCTGTATTGACTGCCTGGGTGGCTCAGCGGCTACTGACCCTGACTCCTGTGCAAAAGAGGCGTGGCTTCGATTACCACCCGTGGCAAGCATTTTAGTAATAAACATAGGCATTTGCTATGTCTCGGGATGTTATTGTCTAGAATTGTCCTTATAAATATGGATTTACAAATATATATTTGTAAAATATATTGGGGTTAGAGACCGTGTGTAAGGTGTAATAACATATCCATTTCTTCCACGACATCAGAAAGCAACAGAGGGAAAAGAATAGGATACTTACGGGACTCCTAGTTTTATTCCATCCCCTTTTTACCACAGGACAAGTAGAAAGACGCCTCACTACCCCTACAACATCCCTACACTGTCGATTTTCCTTCGATAAGTACGAAGCGGTTTGACTCGAAATGTTGAGTGATTTGTACCGCCAGGGAATGGAACAGTCTTCCTGGTTTTCTGTTTCTCAAGAGATATAATCTAAAGCTTTTTAAGATCAAAGTGAATAGGTATCTTCTAGTCTGCTTGCTTCATTTTCGACCACAACGTCGCTTACCATCAGGCGAGTTGGAAATTAATTACTATGGCGCTGTCGCGAGCGTGAGGCAATAATTATTTATTATATTTATAAATTCTATTCTTTTATGAGTACGAGTAGTTACTGACCTACCTACGCACGTAATTATCTCATTGCGTGTGAGTCCTGCTAGAAGACCTTACGTAACTCAGCTTAATTACCTATGTCATGTCTTATGTCATCGGCTAATGATCGGTATTTACCAGATAACTGGGCTTTACTGCCCATTATTATTAGAGTTTAGAAAACTACTTGATGGTATTGTACCCATAGCTTATCTTGATCTTTAATATTATGCAGTATTTTGAAGAAAAAAATATAAGGAAGTAATTTTTTGGGTTGTTTTGTTCCCTAAATATTTGGAACGTTATTAGGATCAGGTGAATGAATTAACGGGAAGGTATTTAATTATTAGGTAGTTGATAAATTAATGCGACAGATAAACATGGACATGGCTTAAATGTGAGACCAATAAACATAAATCGGTGCCAATAATATTTAACGATTCCGTGATATTAAACGTAGTTAGTCGTGTATTTACATAACAATTGTGACTTGTGTGTTGTTATATCTATGTAATGTAATTTAATTTTTAATGTTAATAAATCAGTTTTTACTTTTATATTCTTGCACTTATCTATATATTTTTATCCTTTCCAATAAAAAAACAAAAATTACCTGTGGGTTCCACTACATAATTACCTATGCAAGGAATCTGCGCTGCATGCAAATATTAATATGCATCAACCGTGCCCGCGCTGTAAGAAAACCCCAGAATCCTCTCTTCGGTTCTTTTTAACCGACTTACAAAAAGGAGGAGATTCTATGTTCGTCTGTATGTTTTTTTTGGGTATGTTCATCGATGTTTGTACGTTTATTGCGCCAATTGTGAACCGAAACGAAAATATTTTTTTAGTTCGAAAGGATATACCTACTCCCGAGGTGGTCCCATTTAAATTTTACAGAAATAAGCTGAGCCTTTTTTGAAAAACCAACAATAAATGTAAGCAATTTGAGCGAAATATCCGATTTTTGTACACGATGAACATCGATAATTTCGCCAATTTTAAACCGAATAGAAAAATATTTTTTATTTCGAAAGAGAATATACTCCCGAGGTGGTCCCATTTGAATAATACTGAAAAATTAACAATAATGTAAACAACTTTAGCGAAATATTTGAAGTTTCTTTGCGAAAAATAATTATACTATACCTACTCGTAAGCTAACACTGATTTGTTATTGTTGTTATCACCAAATACTGCTAAATTACTCGATATTCATACCACGTAAACTATTAATCGATAAATTATAGAATATTCCTACCACATTCAAATGACTATAAAATTCATTAGTATATTAATCGGATTTTATTCACTCATTTGTATCCTGGTGAATAAATGTTTGTTTTTAATTTTATTCTCAATTTTTGCACTTATTTTCTTTTGACGTAGATATTAGATAACGTGAAAACCATACAAAAAAAATTGTAAGTAGGTACCTACCTAGTTGGTGAGTTGGTTGCTTTGCATTTTTATACTAAACCCTTAAGGAAAACAGAAGATACCGAGATTTTTATAGGATGTATGGTACTTGTGGTTTACTTTGCTGTAGCATGCAACACTTCGAGATTTTGTGATGACTCAGCGAATGAATGAAAGCAATTTCGCCACTTTAAATAAAACAGCATTCTAGAGACTTCTGCAATGCTCTACCGGACGTGCGATGCCTCCAAAATACATAATAACGGAGTATACAAAACATTGCAAAGGTCACATTATTATCTAACAGTTTTGTAGACCTCCCCCCTCCCCCCACCCGGGAGTTGCGCACGCGGTCGCGCGTCGGTTCGCGAGAAAGGTCCTACTGACATAGATTTGGCGATACAGGGTTGTCAGTTTTTGCTTGTTTAATGCGTAAGTGAAAGAAAACGATAAAGGAGGATACTTCGACTGTGTATGTTTTTTTTTTGTATGAATGATACGCGATTTTTCCGCCAAATATTTATCAATCGATTTTGATTATGTTTTTTAACTGAATCTAGAATTACAATTCTTATTTAAAAAAATACTTACTGAATTTGTTATGTGGTTCCTATTAGGCAGTCAGAATTGTAATCATTATCCTAAGACCACATCTTTGTCATCTCTGTTTAACAACAGACAGGATGTGGTTAAATGCGAAACAATGTTTAATTCGAGCTGCGTAATATTGCTACTGTTGCATGCAAGATGCTTCCGAGCGGTCTAATTGGAGACATGTGATAAATATCAGATGATCCATTTTTTTTTATTCTGAATAGGTTTGCGTTTGACCACATACTGTTTGATCACATTGTACTTTAGGTTCCGTAGGGTCGGTAGGGTTCCGTACCGTATGGGAGCCCCTCGGCAAAAATCACGTTTGTTGTTCAACAAACTTCGCTTAAATATTTTTTTTCTGTTTTTAGTTTTTGTTGTTAAAGTGGCAACCGAAGTACATCATCTGTGAAAATTTCAACTCTCTAGCTATTACGGCTTATGAGATACAGCCTGGTGAAAGACAGACGGACAGCGGAGTCTTAGTAATTGGGTCCCGTTTTTACCCTTGGGGTACAGAACCTTAAAACGACGACGGCGAACGACAACTGTTTCTGTATTGTAATACACCTACAAATATTGTTTACAAAACCAATATGGGTTTAATTCGATAAATAAAATCCAGCCACACAGCTGAAATAACACAGATAGCAAATTATTGCCGAGTCTAACTGAGTATGCGGAACGAAATTGTTATGTATTCTCCGAGCAGATAAATACGATTAATTTCCCGATTGACGCAAGCAGGCATTGCTGAAGCATTTATGGAAATTAAAAAAAATATTGTTTCAACTTACAGAAATTTTTTTTAAAGAATTTATTTTAAAAAAACTTGAGGCTTTTTGACGGTATTATCTTGAATGGAATGGAACTTATATATAGGTAGATACTCCAGGGTCTCCAGGAATTGGTAAAAGTTAAAAAAATATCGTTTATAGTATAAAAGATTTCTTTTCAATATAAGATTTACATTCCTAGAGGATTCCCTGTGTCGAAGGTACCACGGAACTGCCAGACCCAAAATATATTAAACTCACTCAAAACTTTATCCACCAACAACCCGAGACGAGAATAAGTCCCAAGACTCTATACACCGACAGCATAGATATTATAATAATAATTATGAACTTTGCCAGAAGGATCTTCGAAATAATAAAAAAAAAAAATACTACATTTTCTGGTTTCTATAATAATTTTTTTGCAAAAAATGCCAAACTGACTTCAATCGAGTACAAAATTCGAATAGTTCGCTCGAATTGATGGATACTATTTTTACATTATTGTTGATTTTTAAAAAAGGCTCAGCCCATTTCAATGAAGTTTAAATGGGACCACCTCGGGAGTATACCCTTTAGAACTAAAAAATAATTTTTGGAAGTCGGTTAAAAAATTATCAGTAACAAGACCCTATCGAAGATTTTAAGAAGCTCGAAAATACATGTTGTCAGGGCTTTCAAAGTAACCTATGACTTGCCTAAATGGTTATACAACAATCTAACGTGTCAACCAAACCACGGTAAGCGTAATTTTAAGAGCCACCCGCGGTCACCCATCCGAACACTGACCGCGCCGAACGTTGCTGCAGTCTGATGATCGATAAGTAAGAAACACCTAATCAAGTTACCCACCCGCGGTCACCCATCCGAACACTGACCGCGCCGAACGTTGCTGCAGTCTGATGATCGATAAGTAAGAAACACCTAATCAAGTTACCCACCCGCGGTCACCCATCCGAACACTGACCGCGCCGAACGTTGCTGCAGTCTGATGATCGATAAGTAAGAAACACCTAATCAAGTTACCCACCCGCGGTCACCCATCCGAACACTGACCGCGCCGAACGTTGCTGCAGTCTGATGATCGATAAGTAAGAAACACCTAATCAAGTTACCCACCCGCGGTCACCCATCCCATCCGAAAACTGACCGCACTGAACGTTGCTGCACTTTGGCAATCGGCACGAAACACCTAAAAGCTCTAACTGCCAACCCTATTGAAGAACCGGTGTGGGTTCCGTCAACTCACCGTCCATCGGCCAAGTGTTCCACTGACCGGCCCAGCCCTTGGTTACATAACCGTCACACTATTATACTTTTCGACATTTTGACGTCACTTCTATTTTGAATAACATCTGCAATTCGGCATGTAAATTATTTGAACTTGTAACACATTATGAGAATGTGTATCGATATGTAGATTTGCATGATGAAGGCTGTTAGAATTGCGAGAGTTTTTCAGACGTTGAGAAGTGATAGTGGTTACCTCAGTTTTGAATAATTTTTAGATGTTATTCCGACAGGCAACAGTCTAGTCGTTGACGCGTTCACAATTCTTCTTAAAGAATATGTGTCTTGCGGTTACTCTTAAATTAATTAATTTGATTTAATCCTAAATTTAATATTGTAATTTTCACTAAATACCTACTAGAAGTTCTAAAACATAGTATTTTTTTCTTTTATTTATTTATTTTTTTCGTACAAATTAAGTTGAATTTGCGATAAAGTTTGCTACGCATCATAATTAGTAGTCCTGTACACGGAGGGCGCTGGTAGTCAGCGGCACACAGGCACCAGCCAGCAAATTTTGTGTAATTACGAGTATGTTTGATTCTGGATTTTTTATAATTACGACTCGTTTTTAGTAACTTTCAACATATGTTTTATTTAAAAGTGATTTGTAATACTGGTGTCAATAAATCATTTATTTAGTTTGTCGTATACTCCACAATGGTCAATTTCAGGTTGTTCCAAAATCCCAAGACAGCTTAAAGTTCCAAGTCACAGTTTAAGTAGATAATTGTTACAACGTGTCCATGTGATAGCATATCATAATGGTAAGATGTTTACTTGATGCTAGCAATCGACTAACTTAGTCATCGGTAAGTTGAAGATAATTGCCCAAGAACTGTTACCTACTCCTGTTCTGACTAATTAGGTGCCATGACTCAGTGGTTAATCCGTGTATTTGGCTCCTTTCACTAAAATCCAACTTAAAATATCTTACGTGGGGTCAAACTTTTAACCTATTGTGGATTAAAAATTAATAAGCTCCAAGTAGCCCAACAAGGTATGACGAGGGCTATGGTCAGTGACGGATTAAGACTACTCGATGCCCTAAGCAATCCACGCCTGTGGCCCCCCCTATCCGTATGTCAACTAAAATCGGTCTTTAAACCTTTACCGCCTAAAAACATTAGTTTTTTGTAAAATAAGATGATGAGATGTAACGTACCTTAGAAGTGGAGTAGGTGCGACAACAACAAAAACCAAAGCATAATTTTTTTTAGGGTATTGAATTCGCGCAAGATAGTATTAACGTCTAATGTTTTTAACAACGGACTCCATGTATAATATTGATAAATTATCGAGCCATTCTTGTATCATCTTTGTCCTTTTTTCATTTTTTAATATTTTTGATTTTGAAAAAGAACGTTCCGCTGAGCAATTTGTAATCATAAGCGATAAAAATATACGCAGGGCTGTTTCCACATTAGGGAAAGCTGATTCAATTTTATCATCATGTATTATCACTAAATTGTTTGTTTGTTTGTTTGTTGTATTTTATACAATTGTGCGTGGATTTGATGTAAACTTGTGAGAGCCGAATCACTGGGTCTGGAACTTATTTTACTTATGACATATGAATGAAACTGTTGAATTTCTGTTAATAAATTCGGTGTTAAGGTCTTCTGGATAGGTGTTTACTAGATTTGTACATTGCTGACTGTATTCTGCAGTTTGATCGGGACACATAATTTTATCGGCATCGGGTATTTTATTCAAGAATGAGAATTTGTCTGCTGTTTTTCTTTGTATATCTCTTCTCTTTTTCGCATCTCTGCATTTAATTTATCAATGTATTATAAAACAAAATAAAACTTTTAGGTACCTAAGCGAACACAATATATTATTAATTGTCGAGTTTGTCGACAAACACACTCGCACTAATGTGCACCGTAGATTTATAGTTTACTGAAACTATTGACATACTTATTAATTATCTAATTAATTGTATTACGTATGCATAGAAGCCGGTTTGCACAATTACTCAAAAAAACAAAAGATTTGATTGACACGGATTTGCGGGGGCGCCAGACGGGGGGCCCGCGGGAAGGGGTGGTTTGTGATTGGCTGATCGCAATTCCGGTACATTCGAATTGCCGAATTCACTAGCGGGCAGCGAGTGGGCAAGCGGGAGCGGGGTTATGACTCTAGGTCGGACTCTATGTCTATGGAACGCGTGAATTTTCAAATAATTAGTCCTAGAAACTTTTTTTGATGTGGTTTTTGGTGACGTGAGACGTGATTCGTGATGCCCTAAGGACGGTTTTTTTTGTTTCTTCTGGTGCCCCCCCAGACGTGATGCCCTAGGCAATTGCTTAATTTGATTAAGGGTTAATCCGTCACTGGCTATGGTAGAAATCTCCCAACCGACATAGCCCAACAGATTGGCAAGATGAAATGGCAGTGGGCAGGACACTTAACGCAGAAGACGGAGACCGATGGGGTCGAAAAGTTTTCGAGTGGAGACCACGTACCGGGAAGCGCAGCGCATGATGTCCACCCACAAGATACGAGTATACTTAATACCACAGGATTGCGCTGGAATGCAAACCGCTTCCAACCAATTTTATTGGAGATCCATAGGGGAGGCCTATGTCCAGCAGTAGACGTCCTATGGCTGATGAATAGATGATGATATTAAAACTGTAGACAATTTTTTTTTGTAGACTGTGTTAAGCGGTTCGAAAATCCTATTGCGAGGTTACTAATTTAAGATTCAGGTTGTGTGCCGTATTAGGAAAACCTTCTTTACTTTAATGGGTATATCCTTATGTCATTTATCACGGTTTGATTTAACTGATAATTTTAAGGTGATTTGTGTGTGTTTACTTAGCATTAATTCGAGAAAATCTACTTTGAGAGCTGCCAACATTTTTAATTTTATACCTAGTTACCCCTGGTATAGTAAGATGGTTATGATGCGCTGCTCTATATGGAAGGCTCATATACTGTAGATTTATTCCACGAGAGGTAAGTATGCTTATTTTATATATCTTTAAAACTGCGCAACGGATTTCGATGCAGATAATTTTTAATAGATAGAGTGATTCAAGAGGAAGGTTCATATATACAATACACCTGGGCGAAGCCGGGGCGGGTCGCTAGTTGTTGATAATTTTAACTCCCTTTATTATTTCTTCTTCCCTTTTTCCTTGTCAAATAGCTCCTGCACGGGAAGCATGGCAAAGGGACAAATAGTCTTTCCACCATTTTATCCCCTCGAAGAGGAAATAAAGTATGGATTGACAATGACAGCTGACATTAAAAGTGGATAAAATGGTTTTCTCCCCTTGCTGTGCTACCCGGGCTGGATGGTTACGAATGGCAGCGGCAGGTAATGCCTCATCTTTAATCGCTTTCACTAATCACGCTTATATTTCAAAACAAATACAAGACCCTGAAGAAAAAATAACAGCCAGATTAAATTCTATCAAATATATTGCAAACCTGCCTAAAACACCTTATCACTTTTTCTTCCCCTTTTCTATATGAGCTTACTCTGGTTTTGCTTCTGTGGAAAGTTGCGGAGTCTGTAGTGGTGGTCAGTATTTGTCTAACAGCTATTGGGTGGTTGCGAAACGCCAGCGTTGCATGTGGCATATGTATACTCTTTTATCTTATAAGTTCCTATACAATTTTAAAAATAGAACCGGAACAAAGATCTACTACGCAGTATACAGGGTGATGGGGAGAGGGGTGCAAAGCTGAAAGGCGACGCTAGCATAGATCATTTAGACCCCTTTGAGCCATGGTTGTCTAAGACGAAGTGGGACTATTTTTTTTTTAAACAATTTTTTATGATTTTTGGCTAAAATCCCCGAAATTTTACCGTTAATTGCTAATGGTGGCCAGTTTGAATAATAAGTGATTTTTTTACATGTTATTTAATTAAAACAATCTGTAAGCAATCTAACAAAACATGTACTGAGCTTGTGTGTCATCAGATATTATTTTTACAGTCACTTGAAGTTCCCAAAAATTTTCAAAGATTAAGAAAACTGTTTTATGACGGCGTTTAAAAAAATAATTAATAAAGCTTTTTTAGTTCAAACCTTTTTGAAAACATGCTTAGTTATTGTTCTTTCTTTTGAGATATCATTTACGCCGATATCTCAAAAATTACTAAAATTAAAACGTAAAAACCAAATTGAGGCAGAAAATTTAAATTTTTAGGCAGATCAAAGAAACAACATTTTGCTTCAAAAAAACTGTTTTGTGTTCGAATTGATAACCGAGTTCAATTCTAAGAATGATTCATTGCACGTGCAGGAACCAGGAGGATTCCAAACAAAGGCCACCGCGCGCGGCGGCAATAAACTTGCCCTTTCCAGGTATTGCGCCCAGTAAAAGAATGGGCCATAAATTAGGGTTTATTTTACAGCAAAATTGACTTTATGGCAATAAAATAGTGTATCTCTATTTAGGATCAGTAACTACTTCAAAGGACTCGTCATCGTCACATCTTTTAGTCAAGTAACAACTGCCCTTGTGACTAGACGTAATTTTCATCGCGTTCATTCATAATTCACCGTATCCAGTTGTAGCCCTAAGCGCTCCTGCACGTGTTGAATTAGTATTGGTTATTTTTGTTTTACCGTGTCCAGTCGTAGCCTTAGCCCTAGCTTTGCGCTCCTGCACGTGTTGATTTTGTAGTTGTTTGAAGAGTTGACATTTAGTGCGCTCCTACGGCATTTTTAAATTGTGTAGTGACTATGGCTACTTTTTCCAATGCGGAATATGCGGATATCGTCTTCATGTATGGTAGAGCAGACGGCAATGGATCTTTGGCGCGGCGAATGTACCAAGAGCGCTATCCGAATCGCAGGGTACCGAATGTTCGAGTGTTTTACAACACATTTCGTCGGCTTGCTGAAGTTGGGATACACCGCGTGGAACCTGGAGTCAACCCAGGCAGACACACTCCTAACGTCGAGGAAGACATCATAGCAGCATTTGAAGCGGATCCCCATACCAGCACCAGAGCAGTAGCTCGAAATCTTAATATTTCACAATGGAAGGTGTGGAGTACAATGCACCAGAATGATAAATATCCGTTCCATGGCACGGGTGTGCAAGGTCTGGAAGAGCAAGATCCCATCAGAAGGATTCAATTTTGCCGTTACCTCCTCAACAGAGACATTGAAGATGAGTGGTTCCTGAAGTCAATCTTGTGGACGGATGAAAGCAAATTTTCTAGGGAAGGCATAACTAACTTTCACAACCTCCATCAATGGGCCGACAAGGGCAACAACCCCCACTGGAAAAAGCAGGTGTCGTTCCAGAGGAAATTCTCTGTCAATGTGTGGGCCGGAGTAATTGGCAGTACGTTGATTGGCCCCCACTTCTTACCAGACACTTTAAATGGCGATAATTATTTGGAATTTCTACTTGACGATCTACCTGTGCTTTTAGAGGAATCCGGTGCCCCGATATTCGAATCGGAGCGCGAAATTATCTTTCAGCAAGACGGCTGTCCAGCGCATTGGACATTAAATGTACGGGAATGCTTAGATCATTGCTTCCTTGATAGCTGGATCGGAAGAGGTGGGCCCATCCCTTGGCCCGCTCGTTCACCAGACCTGACCCCGTTGGATTTCTACGTGTGGGGTCGTGCCAAGGAGCTAGTGTATACGAGCGTAGAAATCAATACAAAAGACGAACTGATAGAGAGGATCAATTCAGCTTTTGAAACCATGAAACTGGAGATGATGTTAAAAACCACAACAACAGAAGTGAGAAGACGGGCTCGTGCTTGTGTTAGAAATCGCGGTAGTCATTTTGAACATGAAAAATAAATTATTTCAAATCAAATGTTGTTTTAATTAGTCCACATTAAAATTTAAATTTTCTTCCTCAATTTGGTTTTTACGTTTTAATTTTAGTAATTTTTGAGATATCGGCGTAAATGATATCTCAAAAGAAAGAACAATAACTAAGCATGTTTTCAAAAAGGTTTGAACTAAAAAAGCTTTATTAATTATTTTTTTAAACGCCGTCATAAAACAGTTTTCTTAATCTTTGAAAATTTTTGGGAACTTCAAGTGACTGTAAAAAAAATATCTGATGACACACAAGCTCAGTACATGTTTTGTTAGATTGCTTACAGATTGTTTTAATTAAATAACATGTAAAAAAATCACTTATTATTCAACATGGCCACCATTAGCAATTAACGGTAAAATTTCGGGGATTTTAGCCAAAAATCATAAAAAATTGATTACAAAAAAATAGTCCCACTTCGTCTTAGACAACCATGGCTCAAAAGGGTCTAAATGATCTATGCTAGCGTCGCCTTTCAGCTTTGCACCCCTCTCCCCATCACCCTGTATATTGCTAACCTGCCTAAGTCACTTTTTCTTCCCTTTGCCCTTATGTACAGGCTCTGGTTCAGGTTCTGGCTCCGGTGTCGGCGGCGGCGGCCAGTACTTATCTAGAAGCTCCTGCGTCGTTGCAAACGCCAGTGGGAGGATGTGGCTCCGGAGGTTGTAGTCTTCACGCTCCTTCTCCTCTTGAGCTTCAATTTCGAGCTCCTCTTTGGCTTTCAACTGAAAATTACGGGAGTTGCAATCAAAAATATATTTCAGTTAGTATTATTAACGTTCGGTATGGTCAGTCTACGAATGGTCGGCCGCGGGTGGCATTGATAACTGAGCGATGTTGTGGCTTGGAGGATTAGTTAAATTGTGAGCCACCGTTGTTTAAACCGTTTAGCCACGTCAGAGGACTAAGGGCGGGTTAAAAATTGACACCATTTTGGGCTAGCCACCTGGCCTAATATACGAACTCACTTTAGTATGTCTTCTATCTACTGTAATTTATATCAGAACTTCAGCCCATGATAACCTTCTGCTGGGAAAATTAGGACGGCAAAATCTAGGACGACCGAGGATGCAAGCGGATTTTGGCAAGGGTTAGAAGTGAATAGCCTATGCAAAAAGGTTTCACGTTTAGGTCCTAGATATTATATTATTACAATGCAATGTCGAAAATAACAAATGATTTTCCTTGTTGGGAATTCATGGGAACTGTTTATATTTTGTTCTACTCGTACCAGAGTTATATCATAATAATTGTATTCACATTATGACCAAACCAACTTATATTATGAGGCTTACCCTGAAATTGCGTTAAAAATCAGCTACATTTGCACTAGTTACCTGCATCAGAGCTATAAACTCCTCTGTGTCTGGTTCCTTCTTCTTCTTACCCTTTCCCACTTCTTTCTTCGGTGACTTTTCCTTCTTCGGCTTCACCTTTAAGGCGGTATACATTCGCTTTGGGACCTGGAGCTGGTACGGCGAGTCAATGAGCACGTAATCAGGGGTAAATGTGAACACAGAACGGACCAAATTGTATTGGTAGTCTGTGCTGAACCTGGCAAACCAAATGAAATTAAAATAACGACATAGAACTAACTAAATTGTGACAAATGTTTTTTTCGCGATTTCAAGGTTACCTAAGTCCATAGCAAAAGTTGTTCATAATGATGAGTATAAATAGCTTGGACTAAGCAAAATAACACTTTGTGTAACACTGACAGGACTAACTAGACACCTCGACAAAGTCCTACAAATAAAATTGAGACTAACCAAAAGCTAAAAAAAATATTATACTGTGATGGCCTTCTAATAAGCCAGTGCTATTCCTGAACATAGGCTAACGCACGAAGGGCGATTGGGCCATATACACCGTGCGGGCTCAATACGGGTCGATGGATTAACGGCATACATCATAAACGTTATTTTAAAAAAAATACTGTACTGCCTTCTTAATAGTTCACTGCTAAACATAGAGTTCACCACACCACGAAAGGCGATCGGGTCCTAAGTCATCACTGACCCAATGCGGATTGATGGATTCACGATATACGTCAAAGAACTTTCTTCATGAAAATATACCGGCCTTATTAATAGTTCACTGCTGAATGTAGGCTTTCCCACGAAAGGCGCTTAGCTCAAATCCTCCATGCTGGCCCAGTGCGGATTAGTGGATTCACGTCATATATCATAGAACCTTCTCCTTAAAAAAACACATACTAACAAATCAAAAATATAGTGAATAATCCTGGTCAAGTCTGCCATAGCGCATTCAAAACCTGTTCTTTCAAATGTAACACTCGGTTCTAAAGGAGCCTCCAAAGGCTCTCTGGATTTAGGTTTATAAGGAAGTTGATCGGGGGTAGTAGTCCCTGTGCCTTCTGGCAAATCTACCATAGTTTTGTAATAGACGCCAACGTCTTCAGGCGAGGGCAGACATCCTTCCTTGGCAACAAATCTAGCAGCCGCTAGCATGTTAACCTGGTGAATTAAAAATAAGTATTAGGAATGTCATAGAAAGGTACAACTCCATATTTATTTCTATGAAATATATCACGTAACGAGCGCCGACAGTTCCTATAAATGTGTTGCTTGACGATATTGTAACTTGGGGCTATATTTTTCAACTTTGAACGCTTTGGAAGTATACGGAACATTCGACAGATTGTACGGAGAATCTCTGTTTTCTATGGAACTTGCCAACTCCATACAAGTTACGTATACGTCCAAGTAATTGGAAGTTGAAAAATAGAGCCCCTGCTGCAGCAGAGTGCGGCTACGGAATTGACGCTTCAGAATATTAGTTTCCTCCAGAAAAAAAATATCTGTTTCTCAGATCTCTTAAATCTGAACTGAAAGATAGCACATTGCGATGTTACTTTGTGATGAATGTAAATATTCAATTTCCTTTTTTTCCTCACCTTAAATCTTCTTAGCATCCGTTGACGATCAGCGGCGTCAAATTCTTGCATTTCTTTCATCCACTCGCAGAACCACAGGATTAACAATGCTTGAGTCGCTAAAATCAGAACAAGTTCTTAAAAATAAATTATAATACTACTACGCAAATTATGTACTTTTAAGAATCAGGTTTTAGTCTAAATTTATGGTTCCCATCTCCATCTCTTAGAGAGAAAAGGTAAGTCAAAGATGCTATTCAATTCAAACAATCGTTTATGAATATGAATCAATCGAATATAAATTCAAGCTATCAATCAAATTTTACAATAAATTATATTATTATGTCATAAGTTTTTGAATAAAATAGGTCATAAACCCTGTGTAATAGGGCCTGTTCTGTGGTCATAAATAATACTTAAACAATAAGTAATAGCCTTATAGCATGACTAATACGTTAATATGACTCACGTCTATTTAAATCGTCTTCTTGCGCTCTTCTTAGCAAATTAGCCAACGTATCCAGAAACCAAAACTCGGCTAAAGAACTTTTATAATTCTTACATCCCACCATAGAGGCTAAAATATCAATATACTTCTTTTGCGGCGTTGTAGCAATCTTAGGAATATCAGCTGGATCTATATTTTTCTTAAATACTTCTGGCAAAACGCGAACTCTATTTTGCTTTTCAATTTTTCTTACTTTGTCAGTCAATACTTTGCGGAGTGATGGGGATGGGAAGATAGTAGGCTCTTCCACTTTAATTTCTTCCTCAAAGATGAATTCCTCTATTTCTTCAGCAAACTCTTCAACTTTTGCTTTGGGTTCTTCTTCTATAACTGAAAATGACAAAGAGTTTAATGGCAGCAGTTTTATTTTACACCTACCACTATCACCTTGAAACAGTTCATCACAGAATAGTCTGCTATCGCGAAAAGGCCTATTCACACTGAATGTGTGGAAATCTTAAGCGGTTCGTTTTTGGCGTTCCTTTCTGTCACGCACAATCTAGGACGCTTCAAGAAAATTCTGAATAGGATTATCAGGATCCTCGACCAGAAAAGTACGCACTAATAAAGTGCGTTGTCCATGATGCCTTTATTAGTGCGCTTCCTCTGTTGCAGTTATCCAAAGATGACGGTGACTTGAACGGCAAACAGGGCAACCATTGCAATTTTATTACGTTAATATAATACACGGGTACACACGGGTGTTTTTTTTTCTATAGACCACCGTTTCTTTTAGTTGATAGATCGAATGAAGTCAGAGACTCTCAGTTTTGACTCGACAACTCGACAATTTTGTTTTCGTCTGTCCAGATGTTGATTATACTCCACAGGTAACATTTTTCAACTTGGTTCTCGAATTCTATATGCTTGACGCTCTTCTCTTCTAGACGCTAGAAAGGCAAAGCTGTGGTGTTTATCCATCAACTTTGATAATACATACAATTTTTACAATATTGTTGATTTTTAAAAACGGCTCAGCAGATTTCGATAAAATTTAAATGGGACCACCTCGAGAGTATACACTTTTGAACTGTTTTTCTTTTATTTTGATTCGGTTTGCAATTGGCGAAAATATCGATCAACAGCCAAAAAAATTTACATACAGACGAACATTATAGAACCTCCTACTTGTTGGAAGTCGTTATTTTTTTTCGTTATCTCTTAGGTGTGCCGTCTCCAATATCAACTTAGGGGCTTTCCAATTTGATCTGAGAGGTAAGCCGTTGGAAAGAAAACTTTCCACGGTTCACCTAGGTAATCTCAAGAGGTGGACGGTAGGTAAGAACTGATATTTAGCAACATTTACGAGTACCCTATGAGCGAAATTGGTCAAGAGTAAGTCGAGAAGAAGAAGATTCAGATTTTTTTTATTCCGTATAGGCTTGCGTTTGACTACATACTGCCTGATGTTGAGCAGATAATTATGCGGTCTATGGTGTAGCATGCTTACCTAGAAGATACCTATAGATAAACATATGCGAGGTTTACTGCCCGGAGAACTTAGATACTATAATATACAATTTATAGTCTATAAATTTATTTCATGGATAAAACATGCTGCAGTATTTTTTACAATTATCTGGTTTGTGGACTCAGACCAAATAAAAAAATCAAGACAGAACGTCGTAAACAGACAAGTGAGGCCAGTTTTTATACATCTGGTGAGAGCGTTGGTGTTGCGCCGTCATAGTTCGACTAACGAGCCAAGGCGTAGTTTCTTTGTACGTGTTTGTGTGTGTTACTGTGTCTGTAAACAGCGAGGCGTAGTTTTGTCTGTCTCACTTGTTTGTTTTTCAACATTCTTGATTTCTTTATTTGGTGGATAAATAATTATAAATGTTACAAACGAACCCAGTTCTGGAAGTTCTTCCTCGATAGCAGTAAATTCTATGGATTGTTGACGTGACCGAATACATGTTAGCTCGGAATCTTCCATCAGCCGCTTCAGGAGATCTTCGTGGATCTTTTCCACATAGTTGGAAGCCATTTTTTTAAGTTTTATGGAACCAACTTCAGATTTATCAAGATATTGTAGCAAAATTTAGCTTAAAACTCAAGAGAACGTAATGTTATGCTAATACCCTAGCATCACGGTAAGTATAGAAAAAAACAAAGTAGGTAGAATTCTAAATTATAAACACTGCGGTCTTGAAGGCAGTCTTTGATTTGTATTGCACGGAAATTATGTGTGAGCAGCAAGCTATACATGTGATTAATTCCTTTATGCTACACCTCTTATTCTCTTAACTAACAGAAGGAAAATTTCCTTTGCTGATTATTGAAATTGAGTTTAATAGTAACATTTATTTATCGACCAATGACATTTATGAGTTTTCGTATGACATGGTGTCATTTTTTGGAATTCATTTTAAACTGTTCATAGACTAAAAAGGTGTAATGTAGTTAGAAATCATATCATTTTATATTAGACCAGGCCGGGCACGGGCCGTGGCCGGGTCACTAATTTTTGTTTTCTTTTTTAAATAACTTTCCATTTTACGATTCCCCTTTTTCAGTCTATGGTTTCTTTAACAATTAATTAATTTTGAATAAGGCTCCTGTGACCCTATTTTTCACGTAAAACTTCAGTACCTACTGGGCATGGTTATTGTAAAAGAAAGATCTAAAAAATGTCATCTCCATCGAGAGAGAAAAATGTTATAATTACCTACAGTTTATCATAAGTAAGTTCGTATATGCCGGTGGCTAGCCCTGGTGTCAGAGTTTTTGGACCGCCTGAAGGCCTCTGACTAAACGGTTAAAACAACAGTTTATTAACACGTAGATAAATTAGGATGTGAATTACTAACCTAATCTCATCAATCCTACTAATATTATAAACGTGAAAGTTTGTAAGGATGGATGGATGGATGTTTGTTGCTCTTTCACGCAAAAACGACTGAACGGATTGGGATGAAACTTTGCAATTATATAGCTTGTATATCATAATAACACATGGGCTATAAATTATAATGATGTAGAGTACATTTTCCATACTATAATAATAAGTGTTAAGTAAGTAGTTAGGTAGGAAAAATTCTGCCATCTGCGAGCTATTCTAGCGTGCGCTCCAAGAAATGTCAAATAAGAACTGTCGAATCGAACAAATGTCAAATCGATTTTTTATGTTTTTTTTTTCCACCTCCTTTATTAAGGGTGGTAAGGTAGGACCTCGAAATATCATGCGGGCGAAGCCGCGGGCAAAATCTAGTATGGAATAAAGAAAAGTTGATGCCTAATCTACAGCTTATAACTCAAAAATATCTTCAAGAAATCAATTCAACGAAAGCCTTGGTTGTCATAGAAGGCAAATATCAAGGTCAATCTTCAAGATGTGAGGAAGGGAAAAGTGAAAGTAAGAAATTAATTGACGCGGACCTACCGTGTTAATTATATCGGTGTCAAAAGGATTATAATTATTTCATATTTCTCAACTCACGGGTTATTCCCCGCATCTTTTAAAGTCCAATGAAGCCAACACCAAGAGGCCCTTTACATAAAATTTTATAAAACACTGTTTTTGGGGGGTAGGAAGAGGAAAACTATAATTACGACGGGGATTTTTTTCCTTTTATCGCAATTAAGTCCGCGCTTGACCACAAATTGCCTGATGGTAAGCGACGTTGTTGTCGAAGATAAAGCACGCAGACCTAGAAGATACATATTCACTCAATCTCACTCTATTGTACAGTTCTGGGCTACTGGGATAAATTATTATGTCCTTGTTTTGAATAAATATTTAGTGTATTTCCGCTCTGTCGTAGTCATATAAGTTAAGGGTACTATTCAAAATTCAAATTAAATCACAAACAAAATTAGTAATTAATCATCAAACTGTAGCATGGTTCGACTATCGTTAGGTCAGGTTAGAAAAGTTAGGCTTAGGTATGTTTACAAAATATGAATGAACCTGAAACAAAATTTTTAATTAATCCGTTTAAAATAATAAAAAATAATTAAACCTGTAACAAAAATAGTAATGAGTAATCTATTTAAAAAATGTAGTAAACCTGAAAAAAATATTTAATTAATATGTTAAAATTACAAATATAATTTATTTATAAAAAATGGTATAAAATAATTGAAAAAATACTTAGTCAATAAATAGCACCCTTATTCTTACTGTACTCTATTCGACACGTGTTTCGCCTCTAAACGAGGCATCTTCAGGACGTGTTGACTCTTCGAGCTCACTCGCAAGAATGACGGCTCGCCGCGCCGGCGCTTCTTATATACTCGTCGTGACGCACCGAAGTAAAGGCGATGTGACGGTAGTTTGATCGTTCAGCAACTCGTTGTGTGTGTTTTTTTTATTTAGGGACTACGTCAGAAAAAATTGCAAAAATACTGCGGAGAAATGATGTACATGTGGCATTTCGAACGAATCACAACATGAGACGAATGTGCAATGGGAAAGACTCCTTAGAAAAAAGCAAGAAATCGGGGGTATACAAGTTAACCTGCGACACATGTAACGCAGTTTATGTGGGACAAACTGGAAGGAGTTTTCAAACCCGCTACAAAGAACACTTAGCTGCATCTAGAAACAATCACCCAGAGAAGTCGAATTTTGCGAAACATTTATTAGAAACTGGACACGATTTGGATAACAACAACACTTTTGAAATTCTACATGTATGTGAAAAAGGTTTTCGCTTAAATGTTTTGGAGCATTTAGAAATAATGAAACATCAAAACACACACAACGAGTTGCTGAACGATCAAACTACCGTCACATCGCCTTTACTTCGGTGCGTCACGACGAGTATATAAGAAGCGCCGGCGCGGCGAGCCGTCATTCTTGCGAGTGAGCTCGAAGAGTCAACACGTCCTGAAGATGCCTCGTTTAGAGGCGAAACACGTGTCGAATAGAGTACAGTAAGAATAAGGGTGCTATTTATTGACTAAGTATTTTTTCAATTATTTTATACCATTTTTTATAAATAAATTATATTTGTAATTTTAACATATTAATTAAATATTTTTTTCAGGTTTACTACATTTTTTAAATAGATTACTCATTACTATTTTTGTTACAGGTTTAATTATTTTTTATTATTTTAAACGGATTAATTAAAAATTTTGTTTCAGGTTCATTCATATTTTGTAAACATACCTAAGCCTAACTTTTCTAACCTGACCTAACGATAGTCGAACCATGCTACAGTTTGATGATTAATTACTAATTTTGTTTGTGATTTAATTTGAATTTTGAATAGTACCCTTAACTTATATGACTACGACAGAGCGGAAATACACTAAATATTTATTCAAAACAAGAATTTGAAGATGAACTTCCGCAAGGTAACGCCTGATTCAATAAACTATCTTAAGACAGCAAGTACAGCTGAGCAGGCAAAGTTGTACATAAAGTTGACGAAGCTCCATAGATTGGCGGCCCAAAACGTTTGGTTTAATCAGCAATGTAAGCGACTTCAAGTCATACCAAAGTACATCAACATAAGAACAAGTTCACATACTCACGCCAGTGATGTAGCAATGAAAAAAGCGAAGGAATGTTGGCTGAACGAAGAATGTAAATACTGGTTTTCAGTGAGAGATAGTCTGAAACTACACCTGAAAATATTACATTCAGAATTAAGCTATCATCTACACAACATAGAATTTGATGCCCTAGATGGCAAGTCAAGAGATTTGGCATCAAAATTAGCCCATGAAAAGTACATTATACAATCCAGGAAGTTGGAACAATTAACAAGAATACAGAGACAACCCAATACAAATGCCAATACAGAGGTGGAACCAACGCACATTTTTTATCCGCGGGTCAAAAATATAAGTGATGTTCAGATACCCGACAGAGAGATGGCACTACTAGAAAAGGGATTAAAATATAATTTCAAACCAGGAACCACGAAGACGACTTTACAACAGCTGGCAGTAGATACAGAAATAGCCTGTATTAGAGGAAAACAAGACGTAGGAGTGAAACATCAAGTAGCAAACGAAATAAAGAAAAGTCTCAGATTACCGACAAATAGAAATCCAGAAATACAGCTGCAGCGATCCTTGCAGGACCGCTTAAATCAACACAATTTAATTTTGACAAAAGCGGATAAAGGCAGTACTATTGTAATTTTAGAACAACAAGAATACAAAGAAAAAGTGCACAATGTAATACATGGAGAAGATTTTGAACCATTACGTACCGACCCCACAAAGAAATACGCTCAAGAGTTAAAGAGAGCTATTGAAAACGTCGACTACATGTCACCACGTGCACTCAAGAATGTTGTGCCAATGAACCCACGCCCACCAATGCTGTACGGCTTGCCAAAACTACATAAGGAAGATATGCCGATAAGACCAGTGGTGTCATACATAGGTGCCCCGGCCTATGATTTAGCTAAGTACTTGAATGGATTATTGAAGGAAAGATCATCATTTAAGCCGAAATATGGATTGAAAAATACAAAGGAATTGATAGAAAAAATTAAAGATATACAGATCCCATCAAATGGAAAACTGATTTCATTGGATGTGGAAAGCTTATTTACAAATGTTCCGGGTGAAGAATCGTTACAAATTTTGAATGAACATTTAGAGAAACGACATTTACATCCTGGAGAAAGAGAAGATATAATGACGTTAACAAGAATATGTATGGAACAGAACTACTTCCAGTTTGAGGGACAGTACTACACACAAAAAGAAGGTCTTGCAATGGGGTCACCATTGAGCCCATTAATGGCAGAGTACTTCATGGACAGGTTTGAGTGTACACATATGGTTAATAATCCTAATATCTTGTTTTATTACAGGTACGTGGATGATATTATATTGTGTTGGACTGGAACGCAGCGTCAACTGGACATATATATGGATAGAATCAACCATATACACCCAAAGATACGGTTCAAGATAGAAAAGGAGGATAACAAGTCACTCAATTTTCTAGACCTAACTATTACGAGAAAAGAGAACAAACTGGACTTCCAAATTTATCGCAAACCCACACATACAGATATAGCAATCCCAGAGTCTTCAAATCACCCCATGCAGCACAAATTGGCTGCGTTTAGAAGCTATGTACATAGATTAATGACAGTCCCATTATCTCCAGAAGCCTACAACAAGGAACTCAACACAATATATCAAATAGCAGTGACAAATGGGTACAGCAAGAAAATGATAAACAATTTAGTCAGAGATAAGAATAGAAACATAGCAAGATCTATGTTATACTCCTGCCCACCTGTGAGAGTAAATAAATATGTGGGTAGTTTGACATATTTAGGGACTACGTCAGAAAAAATTGCAAAAATACTGCGGAGAAATGATGTACATGTGGCATTTCGAACGAATCACAACATGAGACGAATGTGCAATGGGAAAGACTCCTTAGAAAAAAGCAAGAAATCGGGGGTATACAAGTTAACCTGCGACACATGTAACGCAGTTTATGTGGGACAAACTGGAAGGAGTTTTCAAACCCGCTACAAAGAACACTTAGCTGCATCTAGAAACAATCACCCAGAGAAGTCGAATTTTGCGAAACATTTATTAGAAACTGGACACGATTTGGATAACAACAACACTTTTGAAATTCTACATGTATGTGAAAAAGGTTTTCGCTTAAATGTTTTGGAGCATTTAGAAATAATGAAACATCAAAACACACACAACGAGTTGCTGAACGATCAAACTACCGTCACATCGCCTTTACTTCGGTGCGTCACGACGAGTATATAAGAAGCGCCGGCGCGGCGAGCCGTCATTCTTGCGAGTGAGCTCGAAGAGTCAACACGTCCTGAAGATGCCTCGTTTAGAGGCGAAACACGTGTCGAATAGAGTACAGTAAGAATAAGGGTGCTATTTATTGACTAAGTATTTTTTCAATTATTTTATACCATTTTTTATAAATAAATTATATTTGTAATTTTAACATATTAATTAAATATTTTTTTCAGGTTTACTACATTTTTTAAATAGATTACTCATTACTATTTTTGTTACAGGTTTAATTATTTTTTATTATTTTAAACGGATTAATTAAAAATTTTGTTTCAGGTTCATTCATATTTTGTAAACATACCTAAGCCTAACTTTTCTAACCTGACCTAACGATAGTCGAACCATGCTACAGTTTGATGATTAATTACTAATTTTGTTTGTGATTTAATTTGAATTTTGAATAGTACCCTTAACTTATATGACTACGACAGAGCGGAAATACACTAAATATTTATTCAAAACAAGAATTTGAAGATGAACTTCCGCAAGGTAACGCCTGATTCAATAAACTAAATTATTATGTGACTAGCTGCACCCCGCGGTGTTACCCGCGTTAGCCCGAGGTAAAAAAAAACTAAAATAAAAGTAGCCTAAGTTACTCCTTATTACATCAGCTACCTGCCAATAAAACTCCCATCAAAATCGGTTCAGCTATTTCAGAGATTAGCCGGAACAAACAGACAGACAGACAAAAATTGTAAAAAATGTTATTTTGGTGTATGTACATATGTATATATTCATAAACATGTAGTTAAAAACGGTTATTTTAATATTACAAACAGACACTCCAATTTTATTTATATGTAGTACATAGTATGTATAGATTATTGATTGACGGCACCCACCAAAAAATAAAGTCAAATTGAAATATCTTAAGTAACAAACCCTGTGTAATATGGGCCTATTCTGTGGTAACAAATAATCTAACTTATTTAAGTAAAATTAGCTTAAGGAACAACACTATGGTCACGAAATCAATTATTCTTATTCTTATCCAAGACACGGTAGCTCTCAGTTGTAAAATGCCACCGGTGGTCACCCATCCAAAGACTGGCCGTGCCAAACGTTGCTTGACTTTGGCGAGCGCTGACAAACACCCAGTCAAACTACGATAGGTATAAGCGCAATATTTTATAGCAAATAGGAGGTTGTATTAGGTGTGCCATCTACACCTGAGTCAGAAGATGCCAGAGGGCTGCACTATCCCTACCGTGCAGATCTAGTAAACCGCAACCAACTACTAATTTAATTTTTAAAAAGACCCAAAAACAATGAAAAAACTCACAGGAACACAAGTTAAGTGTCGTCACGACGTTTGACTTCACCGTATGAACTATGAATCTAGTCTTGATTGATAACAAGATATTCTATTGGTTTTCTAACTTGAATGTCGTAATTCGTCCATTAAGCCCGATTACAGAGGCGCCAGCGTAATTATAGGTATTAGCTAAACAGCATAGTTCTGTTTCTTTTTCACTTTAGGCATTCGATAGAGAGAACGCTTTTTACGATGCTATTTAATTTACGCTGGCGCCTCTGTAATCGGGCTTATTGTGACACTCCTTTTAGTAGTTATTGCATAATATTTTTTTTAGAAAAATTGCTTGGCCAAAAATACTTGTAGTACCTACTACTCCTTCTGTGGGACGCGCTATCTACCAACTGAGTCCATAATTTTAGCATTTTTAATTCGTAAAGTGGTTCTACTTTTGGCACAATTTATCAATCACAGATCTCAATTAGATAATAACTTTAATGACCTAAATCAGGCCAGAGCAACTTTATCTGATCATTTTGGTTCAAAATTAGGTCACGTACGAGTTGAGGAATATTAACTGTCTGCTTCCCTAATAAGATTAATCATCATCATTTTCAGGCGTCGGTGGACGTCCTACGCTGCGCTTGCCGGTGCGTGGTCTCCATTCGAGAACTTTACTGCCCCAACGGCCATCAGTTCTTCGAGCTATGTGCCCTGCCCATTGCCATTTCAACTTACTAGGTAATCCTTTGGGACATGTCGGTATCTTTGGTTCAGCTGCGAATCTCCTCATTCCTGATTCGATCTCGCAGCGAGACTCCGGGCATAGCCTTATCCATAGCGCGTTGGACTACCTTGAGCTTATTCATAAGGCCCACAGTAATAGGTATACCACGTTTCATAAGATTAATATTACCTACAAATTGCTGAAATTGCAAGTTCGTGTTACAAAATTAAGGCATTTAAAGATAGCGATTAGTTAATTCTGAAGGAACGAGTAGGTACCTATCTATGTATATCTTTGTTTTGCTTTTCTAGACGACGCGCGACAGACATATTCTAGAATATCAAAGTCATCATTAGGTATGAAAAACTTCTACCTTACTTTTAATTTAAATAAGTTAGAGAGCAATGCTGATATCTTGAAAAGACAGTGGTATTGTACTATGTTATGGGGCTGAATTTTGTCCACGTTTTCAGGATTAGTCTCACAGTGAAAGTTGTTCATAATAATTATCGTAATGATATCATAGAATATGGTCGACTTGTAATATTCTACCCCATACCTATAGGTTCAGAAACAAGGTTTATCGGCTCTCAACAAAATATGGCAAAACTTTGGAATGAAAATAATAATTTCATTACTCTTAACCAATAAGAAAAAAAAAATAGTTCGTCTGTAAAGTAGGTTTATGGACGAGCGTGCAATGTTTTCTCATGATGAGAAAACATTGCACGCTCAGCTCAGGCGGAACGTGACACTTTTTCGTGCATGCAGCCGGCGTTCATCGATTTATAAGACGTTATCCCGTCAAAATAACACCCACATAAAAAATGACTCAAAAGAATGCGTTACATAATAAGATAATTAAACCTGCTAATTTCCATGCTGCACAGCATTATCAACTTATCTGTTCAGTTTTCTGGAGAGCCACCATCGTCTTCTTATAGGTAAAGTAACATGCTAACAGGTCTCAGAAGAACAGTTCTATTATTTAGTCAAATTCAAGATTATTCTGGTAATTTATTGCTGCATTTGCAAAACGAGTCTGAGTTCGTTACATCAGTAGCAGACCCCAGATTCGCAATCTTAAGGAAAATGTACGAGATTTCTAACTATTTCTATTTTAAAATGTAAAAGTACATAGTAAGCCCGATTACAGAGGCGCCAGCGTAAATTTAATAGCAACGTAAAAAGCGTTCTCACTATCGAATGCTTAATGTGAAAAACAAAACAGAACTATGCTATTTAGCTAAAATAATTAAGTAAGTACGATGGCGCCTCTGTAATCGGGCTTAGTAAGTACCTACCAATTACGAGGAGTTCCTTAGGCATCTACAGCAAAACATTGAGTTGCCTGACGGAATGCAAACCCATAAGACAGTATCTAACCTCATAATCCATAATCATCATCATAAAATATTAGCTACACTGCAGGTCCGCTGGACATAGGCCTCCCCTACGGATTCTCAACAAGACCGATTGAACGCTTCTTGCGGTAGGTATAGTAGATCACCATCGCTTGTAGCAAACCTAGGTGTAAGTAAGTTTATCTATTTATAAGTAATATTCTAAGAAGAGCTAAGGAAGTAGGTAGGTACCTAACAAGTAACCAAAATCAACAAAACATTTTTCTCCTAAAATTCTCTGCCGTCACATCCTCCAGTTTTGTTTGCTCTCCAAATTGAGCACAAATAAATGCTTCCCTCGGTGGAGATGGACAAAAAACTCACCGTCGTACCACAAACGTTTTACGCACGCTTTAGACAGTGTTTAACAGTACAAATTGCACGGTTCAACAGTGTTTAAAGTGTGTTTAAAGTGTGTTTTGTGGTAAGGCTGTCAAATTCGCCCACTCTATACTATAGGTATTCTTGGTGTTTTTAGAAACATATATGGTTGTCAACCAAAATTATGGTGAATATGTTTTCGGTGGAACCGCGTCTATACGATGACTATTCCTGAGAATATCCGTCGATAGTGGTCCATGCACTAATGGTAATGACCATAAATGGGTTTTAAAGTGCCAAGTTATGCTTTAACGACTGTGGAAGTCATATGAGTTTTAGACGCTTCCGTAGACATTACGGATGAAATCACTTTCTATCGTCGGTAGTCGGTTTTACAAGTAGTTTAATAATATTTTAGTGCGCGATTAGTCCCGTAGTATAATATACCTAATAATAATGTGTTCAAATCGCGAAAGTTTGAAAACAACCAAATATCCTACAATTATTAATAAATACAACACTTGGGTTTTTAGTTTATTGTCACATTTTTTAAAAATTATTATTATTTTGGAATTTATAAAACTACTAGACGACCCGCCCCGGCTTCGCACAGGTGTATTATACATATAAACCTTCCTCTTGAATCACTCTATTCATTAAAAAAAACCGCATCAAAATCCGTTGCGTAGTTTTAAAGATTTAAGCATACAGACAAACAAACGAAAATAGCGACTTTATTTTATACTATGTAAGGACTAGACGACCCGCCCCGGCTTCGCACAGGTGTATTATACATATAAACCTTCCTCTTGAATCACTCTATCCATTAAAAAAAACCGCATCAAAATCCGTTGCGTAGTTTTAAAGATTTAAGCATACAGACAAACAAACAAAAATAGCGACTTTATTTTATACTATGTAAGGACTATGTAAGGATGTACTTTGAAAGGATCATAGTAGCGACATCTCGTGTAAACCACTTGCAACTGCTCAAGATCATGCTAAAACAGACATTTTGAATTAATCTCCCAACACCAATAAACGTGTTTGTTATTCTAGTTCGGGCTGAGTCACATAGACGGCGCTAGCTATAAATTGCAAAATTGTATGAAATTAAATAATGGCAGCTACTGAATAAACCGGGTTTGTCCTTTCGGTGATAAAATATTTTAGTAAAATCTAGTATCTAAATCCTAATTTTCCACGTTTGTCACTTTTCGTAGCGCGTAGATATTGAAATATTTTATTTCGACTAACCCGCGCTTGACCACCATTTCAATAGTAAGCGGTGAGCGGTGATGTGGTCGAAGACGAAGCACGTTAACTATGTAGATAGGTCACTCTAAGGTTGAAAAGTCCAAGTTATCTTTTTCTGGAATCAGTAAAAGGAAATAATTCTATAAGAATATTTTTTTTTTTAAATTACTTATACTTATCATCATTCAGGCCATCGTGACCTGACGCGTCAGGTACCTAATCCATAGGTTCTCAACCTGTGATATCGCCCTCCTTTGAGCATACATATGTACGATTCTGTCCGCTTTAGAAGACCCAGACAGGCTCGAGTGTCAGAGGGTACAGAGGACCTTTGGAAAAAATACTGTCTAAAAATAACTAAACACGCCACGTGAAAAAAATTTGGTTCTAGTGGGTGGGTGGCCTAAATAAGTGAGAGAAGCAATAACTATTATTATTACATAGGTACTCAAACTTGTACTGAACAGAAGTACCTACCTTCCAAAAAAGTACTGAACAGTATTTTAAATTTTGTGCAAATCAGACTTTCTTTGTTTAACCGAAACACAAAAGCCGATTTAAATTTTTGTTTCATTTTATTGCTTCTGTAATAGGTTACGTTGCTTTTTACCCCCTCTTCTCCCTAAGGTGGGTTGTTACGGGTGCAAGGAGGCTATTTAGGGGTGAGTGAGGCCTAGGCGGCGTCCTTTTTCAATGTCACTAGCGATTGCTGTCTGAATGTAGTAAAAATTACCTATGCGCGTGTAGCAAATTTACACGTGATAAAAGTAGAACATAGATTGGCCATGATACCTACTATTTCATTTAAAACATAGGCACCTACTATAAATATTTTCTTAGTAAAGAACTGTACTGGTACAGTATAGGCCTTTTGAATAGTCCACTGCAGGAAGTAAGCCTACCCACGAAGGGTGATTGCACAAATCCAGCACGCTGGCCCAGTGTGGGTTGGTGGATTCACCTACGCCTTCGAATTTCTTCTACGGACTTATGCGAATGCCTCACGATGTTTTCCTTCACCGAAAAGCCAATGGAGTCAATTTCCGTTTTTTTCAAATTTGAGAAATTTTCGATATGTTGTTAAGAAACAGAAAAAAATTTAGGACTGCCGAAAATATGTGATTTTAAACAAAGTACTATAATATAATATGTATCTACATCTTTTTTTCTAAATTATCAATGTCCTATATTTTGTGCCAACAACAACTCTTCTTCACATTTTTTTTATTGATACGTAATCAAGTTTTTTGTCTATTTCCATTACTAGGCTGTGTTACTTTTCAAACCCTCCTCCCACGGAGGCATATTTCTTGGGGTGGGGGAGGCCTAGCCGGCGCCCTATTTCAATGTCAGCCGCGTTCGTTGTCCGATCACAGAGGTCGCTGTTTTGTACCCTTACTTTCTTCATACAAACTTCAAAGCATTGCAAACAGAACTCTATGCCGACCAGAATACGGGCGTTTGCTCCTTATTTTGTACTACCACCTTTACATTCTTTGCACAAAACTGCAAACATTTGAAATAGAACTCTGTGGTTATATAAATAAGGGTACCAGAACCTTTTAAGGGAGTGAAGTGATGTGGTAGAACTGATAAATGCATTGAAAAGTAGAAGCGACGGCTTGAGTTGATAGGCGCAGACTGAAGCGTCTTCAAGTTTGCAGACTATGCGTCTATTATAATTTTATTCGGTAAAATACTTTGTTAAAGACATAGAATTATACTTGCATGTTTAAGATCTATTTTAGGATTCTGTAGGTAAGTACTTACCTCAAAATAAAAAAAGTAAATCTATATCTATAAGTCAGTCATTTCTATTTCGGGAATGCGTTGATTTATCGACTTGAGATTAAATTAGGTACCTATACATATGTACGCAGATCTATTAGCCCCTTGTAGCTCTGTAAAAAAACAAAAATATCAGTTATCGTAAAAATAATAACGAAGCTTATGTCTCTAAAATTGCGTATTGCGTCACTCAAAAGAGAATCAAAACCAGTAATGTAAGTCCCGGTGACCTAGAACTGGGAAATTTGACAATAATTATTTTTCGCAAAAAAATAGCAAAACTGTCTTCCATCGTGTACAAAATTCGAATATTTCGCTAAAATTGTTTACATTATCGTTGATTTTTCAAAAACGGCTCGGCCAATATCTGTATAATATAAATAGGACCATCTCGGGAGTATACCCTTTCGAACCAAAAGTAATTTTTCGATTCGATTCACAATTGGCGAAATTATCGATGTTCATCGTGTACAAAATTCGGATATTTCACTCGAATTGTTTACATTATTGTCGATTTTTTCAAAAACGGCTCAGCTGATTACTGTAAAATTTAAATGGGACAATTCCACCCTTTCGAAATAAATAAGAATTTTCTGATTCGGTTCACAATTATTGGTGAAATTATCGATGAAAATACAAAAAAAAAACATACAGACGAACATAGAACCTCCTCCTTTTTGAAAGTCGGTTAAAATTGTCTTAAATGTATACTGTTGAAGTTATTGCCATATCAAAATAATGCTCAACAGTTACGTAAGCGTGTTTTGAAGTCATAGGAGTTAACCCCGCGAACCTTCGATTACGATGTGACCAAATACATTTTCAAAAATCACTTACATCGTAAGTAAAGTACTCTTCACCGCAGTGTACACAAGAAAAATGCCAAGCTTTCCCAAACTCGGTACAAAATCAATTTGGGTATATTTCGAAGTTGTTTACAAAAGTTTGTGTCGCTTGATTGAGTTTCAAGTGTCCCATTACACAGGCCTGAATTTTTGAAAGGATCTGATGAATATTTGAACAAGTAGGTATAAATAATCGGTCAAGTGCGAGTCGGATTCGCGCACGAAGGGTTCTGTACCGTACGGGAGCCCCATTCCTCTTGCCGCTATAAATAACGAGCAAAAAACTCCTAAAAATCACGTTTGTTGTATGGGAGTCCCCATTAAATATTTATTTTATTCTGTTTTTAGTATTCGTTGTTATAGCGGCAATAGAAATACATCATCTGTGAAAATTTCAGCTGCCCAGCTATCACGGTTTTCAGATTCAGATTCTTTATTGACCTTATAACATAGTTGCGTTATATTAGGTAAGTCAGGTACATATTGCTTAAAAATTAAATATAAAATTCCAGCTTTCATGAGATACAGCCCGGTGACAGACAGACGGACATCGAAGTCTTAGTAATAGAGTCCCGTTTTTACCCTTTGGGTACGGAACCCTAAAAATATGGCCAATGGCAAAGTATACGTAACATCCTAAATATGTAGAAACAGGGATATTGAAGTGCTGAAAAGAGGTCGCTGTACCTGAACACTACTGATTTTATTTAACCGACTTCCAAAAAGGAGGTGGTTCTATGTTTGTGTGTGTGTATATTTTTTTCATCGATAATTTCGCCAATTGTGAACAGAATCGAAAAATTCTTTTTTAGTACGAAAGGGTATACTACCGAAGTGGTCCCATTTAAATTTCAGAGAAATTGGCTGAGCCGTTTTTGAAAAAAAAAACAACAATAATATAAGCAAATCAAGCGAAATATCCGAATTTTGTACACGATGAACATCGATAATTTCGCCAATTGTGAACCGAATCGAAAACTATTTTTTAGGTCGAATGGGTATACTCCCAAAGTGGTCCCATTTAAATTTTATAGTAATCGGCTCAGCCGTTTTTGAGAAATTAACAATAATGTAAGCAATTCGAGCGAAATATTCGAATTTTGTACACGATGGAAGGCGGTTTTGTCATTTTTTGCGAAAAATAATAATTTTGAATAGCCTTTGATATACAACCTTTACGGGTAAAAGCAGCCGACATTTCGGAGGCACCAGTAACGTAAAAAAATTGATCATAGCTTATATTTTTCCTCCATGATTGAGTATGACTGAAAATGTTTGAAAAAATGTACTTGATTTCTTTGATATCATCTTCGGAAACAATGAGCTTTATCATGAATGTCCATTTGCACTACATCCTACGATCTTTTCTTGGTCTTGAGCCCTCTGGTTTTTCGACCGAGGGTGGGGATGGAAAGTTGTCTCGCCACGTAGATAGGCGTTGAGGGAAACAACACGCCGCTAGGTATGAATGTACGAGTACCTTGCCGCGGAGGAGTGCGGAAGCGTGCCCATAGCCCCGATAGATGGCGCAGTGGCGGAAACACCCCAGGTTTTTAGTGGGTATGCCACCGACTAGCGGTGGAGACTCCCACATAACCACCGGCCTCCCCAGGCCTGGTGGTATCCATAAAGGATTTTCCAGGGTAAAAAAAAAAGGTATGAATGTACCTATTTTATAGAAATACTTGCATAAATACCAGTAGTGACGCGGCTATTCGGTAGTCTGCTGCTGCTGCCTGCTATCGGCTACAGAATCGCATCTTACCGTAAGCAGTAAGTAAAAGGTTAAATACTTTTAAGATTAAGTGGGACTACACTTATTTTAGCACACAAAAAATATATATGACGTTGTGTACCTACTCAAACACAAATATTAGATAATACTGTAGTCAACAAATCGTTTCACTCGTTCCTTAATTACAAAGTTCACACCAATAATTCCATTGCCAACAACAAAACTTTACGATAACGTTATTGAAATTTGAATATCGACCCATCCCCTCCACCTCCCTCCCCGCCCCCGTTCCCTTTTTATCCCCCCATTCCCTATCTCCACAGTCGGCCGCATCGCACGTAATTCAGAGTTTCAGGACTATGATTGTAGAAAACAGTGATCTAGCTTCGGCGGTAACATATACCTTTATTGTCAAATTTTACTCAAGCCTGGCATTCCCTGATTAAATAAGTTTAAGTATATAAGTATACAGGGTTATTTCTAATCAATTAGCATCCTTTTAGGGGCTTATTCTGTACATCAAAACAAACAACTTTTGTTTTACGGCTTTTATCAAAACTCATAAAATAAATCAGCTGTTCCATTGGATACATTTGGTCGCGTCGGGTGAACGATATTCTTCTATGGAACACCAAATATTTTTTTTGAGTTTTGACAAATGTCGCAGACCAAAAGTTGTTAGTTTTGATGTACAGAATAAGCCCCTAAAAGGATGCAAGTTGATTAGAAATAACCCTGTATATAAATATTAGGGCAGGCGACTCGCCTTGGTGGCTGTTTTAATGCCGCCTAAAAGCCTTTAGAGGAAATGTTTGAACAGACAACCGGGAGCCACAATTCAACGTGTCATCTGAGCATAAAAAATGCCAAGTCGATGCATCCGAGTCACGACAAGTGACAACTCTCTGTTGTAAATGCTGTCCGTGGTCAACCATCCGAAGGTTAACCGTGCTGAATGCTGCTGAACTTCAGTGATCGCTACGAAACACTCTGTCAAACTACGCTGTTAGCTCTTTGAATTGTAAGCCTAATATTGGCTTCCAACTAAATTAGAAATTTTGAGTTAGATAGATAGATAGATAAACTCTTTATTGATTCACACACACATAAAACAGAAAAATAGAAAAAAATAGATGATACAATATGTGAAGCAACCGGCGGCCTTATCACTGAAAGTGATTTCTTCCAGGCAACCTTAGGATGGAGAGAGATGGTACAAAAGAAAAAACGACGGGGTGTGCTAATTTAGAGGACACTTTAAAAATAAAAAAGAATTATACAATATACATATACCTACATACAAATATTATAAATACTAATACATAAACAAATAATATAATAAAATAAACTAATAAATACTTTTAACTTCTAACATACACAAATAACCAATGTACTCGTATAAGTAAACAAATACAAATAAGCAAACTACAGAAATTAATAAAACACCCAAAAACTAAGAACTATTTGAAGATTGCGACAGATATAATTTTTTAACCTCCTCTTTAAAAACAATTACGGACGGGGCCCGTTTAATGGAAATGGGTAGAGGATTCCATAATTGGACTGCTTGGAATGAAAAGGATTTGCCATAAAAAGTAGTTCGAGCAGAAGGAGTCATCAGGATGAGGTTGTCTTTAGACCGAAGAGGGATAGTGTGGGATGTATGCCAATAAGAAAAACGCTCTTTAAGATAGGTAGGAGTAGAAGGGTTAAATAGAATATTATAAAGGAGGGAGAGGATGTGAGCATTCCGACGAAGGCGAACAGGAAGCCACTTGAGCTTTGCGCGAAATTCAGATACATGATCATATTTACGTAGCCCAAAGATAAATCTTATACAATAATTTTGGAGGCGCTCTAGTTTGTCAAGTTGGTCTTCCGTAAGATCAATATGGCAGGCGTCAGCGTAATCAAGAATAGGGAGTAGTAGAGACTGCGCAAGTGCAACTTTGGTGGCAGTGGGTAGGAAGTTCCTAAGACGTCTTAGGGATCCCCCAGAAGCAAACAACTTGCAGCTAATCGACCTGAGGTGAGAGTCCCAACTTAAGGTGCGGTCTAGAATCACGCCAAGATTTTTTACCGTTTCACAGTAGGGTACCGTGGTTCCTCCAAAAACGACTTTTGGAATTCCATCCCAGTCAATTTTGGATATCATATATGAGCTACCGATTATTATGGCCTGAGATTTTGTAGGGTTGACTTTAAGACCATAGGAGTTACTCCATTCCAAAATGCGACACAGGTCAGTGTTAATAACTGATATGGCAGAGTCTAGCTCACTGAGCCGGGCTTGTGAATAAATTTGGAGGTCGTCTGCATAAAGATGGTAGGAAGACGAAAGGTGTTGAGAAATAGCGTTTATAAAAATTGCAAACAGTAAGGGAGATAGCACGCCACCTTGAGGAACGCCGGCATCAGCATTACACCAAGAAGAAAAAGATTCTCCGAGGCGAACGCGCTGCCGACGGCCAAACAGATAACTGTGAAACCAATCGAACACCGGTGGAGATATGTTAATAAAGCGTAGTATAGCCAATAGAATGTCGAAATCAACGGTATTGAACGCATTACTGAAATCTAACAAAGCTAGAACAGTAAGCATACCGCCATCCATACCCGACCGTATGTCGTCGGTGATCTTGATAAGAGCAGACACAGTGCTATGCCCAGGACGAAATCCGGATTGTAGAGGATTTAGGAAATTTTCTCGGTTAAGGAACTCGGATAATTGTTTGTGAACAAGACGTTCGAGAACTTTGGAAAGGAAAGGAAGGATAGAAATAGGTCGGTACTCGGAAAAGGATTTAGGACTGGGTTTTTTCGGCAGAGGCAAGATTTGCGCGTCTTTCCAGATGGTAGGGAAAACCCCAGATGAAATGGAGTAGTTGAAAATATGGCAGAGGATGGGAAGAATAGCGTCCAGAATGGGCATGAGCATGTTCCGACTTATGCTGTCGCCGCCAACTGCATTGGAGGAAATCGACATCACACTCTTTTTAACATCACATTCAGTGAAACGATTAAAATTAAACGGAGAGAAGTCAGGAGTTGGAATGGCAGAAAGAAAATTGATAGTTTTATTTTTATCAGCATCAGATATAGTAGAAGCAGAAGAAAAGTGTTGGTTGAGAGCGTTAATATCGATATTGCTCGGACTAGATTGGCGAGATGATTTGCCGACTCCCAATGACCTAAGAAACTTCCAGACTTTGGCTGGATTCTCATCATCAACAGAGGCATGAACGTGGCGTCTGAAAGCATCCCTACACATCCTATTGCAGCGATTACGGGCCTGAACATACTTAGCATGATTGGAGTCGTTTGGATGCAACTTGTATTTAGATTTAATTTTTTAATGAAATTTTTGTGCTACTCACCTATGCCCTTTGCCAATTGCAATGCGAATTCTCGATTGACCTGTCAACGCAGCACAGATTCAAATGGGCTCCAAGATTTAGTATGAAGATGGCATCTGATATCACGCGCAGATGCACATTTATATATGGGCATGTCCATAACCTAAATTAATCAAATTTCTTTTTTTTATTGTCGTCATGACTGCTTTAGTCTCTGTCGAAAGTCAACCTTAAAGCTCATCTCACTCAACACAATTTTTGACATAATTCGGTTCAGCGCGCACTTTGCCAAATGCTAGGTGGCCATGCCGATAACTCTTCGAGGGCTGGATGTACGCGTCCTGATAAAGAATGTGTTGATATCATAGTGAAGTATAACTAGACAGGGCGCTAAATAATAATAATTACAAAAGTAAGAGAGGGCGAGATGTGCAAGTATGAAAGTGTGAACAGGACGATACTAATATCTTTTGTCTCTGTTTGCGTATACGTTTTTTTGTCTGACTTCAACGCACGGCCTAGACGTCGTAGTCAGACAAATTTTTCGCGCCAAAAACTACTGTTGAATTTTTGATGAGATGAAGTAAATCAACATATTTATGAACTAATATCTATTTTCTATCACTTCTATTAGTATTATGCAGGTTTTTACTATTGTCTAGAGTCTGAATATGATGAAATCATAACAGCGTGTATATATAGCTATCTAAGTATGTATAGCACATCTTTTTTCTCACACCCTATTCGCTAGTAGCTTCTCCATTACATACTTGCTCCAAGGCTGATATGATGTACTGTCGTCCACTGCAACATTTCAGTGTTCAGGCCTCAGACGACCGTGAGCAAGGTCGCAGACGCTCCCGCACACGCACAGAGCACGCACACGCGGGCACTGTACCTGCATCGAATCGACTCTCGGCCGTTACACTCCAGACCTTAATGGCCTCTAATCTTAACCAATGTCAGATATCACTTGCCACGTGACTTCCAAAAGGAGTTTCTTAATTCAAACGTATTTTCATTCGATTTTCAAATCGGTGCGGTGGTTCTCAAATCTATCGGCTAATTCTTTTCGTGGCTGTGTAGCTGGATTTTTCTGTTCTTTGTGGACCGATTCGTGTGATTACGTTTACAACCTGTAGAAGAATTTATGCAATGAGGCCATGCATTTTTTTTGTTTTGGTGTACCCACACAAGCACAGCGCACGCAAACGCGTGCACGGTACCTGCATAGGCCGGTACACTCCAGACCTTCATGGCGTCTAATCACATTCAATGTCAGATGTCACTTGCCACGAGACTTCCCAATGGAGGTTCTTAATTCAAATGTACTGACATATTTCATTCGTTTTTAAACAGTTTTATCTAACTTCAATTGCACGTTTTTTGGGTCAAATCTAGTAATTATAGTCAAATCTAGTAATAATTGTGCGAATCGCACCTGTCTCAGTCCCCTTTGTCGTCTACCCCCGCGCCTCTGTACCGCGCAGGCGAGGACTCAGTTAAACGGTCAGACTATAGACGCCCTTCGCGTAGGCAGATTGATATGACATTTAATAGACAGCTTTAGTTTCGATGACAATACAATGTTTTATAAATATTCAGTATATTGACGTAAATACAAGAGGACCACCGCCACAACATGGCGGTTTACATTTTTTTACATAACCCCTCAATTTGGGTATCAAATGAAAGGGCTTTTTTATATAGAATACAGTTTTCGTGACAAAATAAAAACAAAAAACACAAAAAAATGGTACATTTTACCAAAATATAATATCTCAAAAATAAAATCGTGGGGTGCAACGTAACATCATGAAAAAAATTTTCCAGGCGAAATCCCTACGATTTTATTTTTTGAGTTATTATTTCTTAAGCTTTTAGTACATAAAATAGTTTAATTTAAAAAAAAATTCTACAAATTTTATTCTAAACTTAGGTATATTCTTGATTTGGCTAAGTTCTTTTCGGAGCTATGTTGCTAAATTTTGTAGTCTGATTCACATGATTCTGTTTTCAATGAATAGAAGAGTTTTATGTAATGAGTCCATACCAATTTTTTTTTTGTTTTGGTTACAGAGCACGCATACTCGTGCACTATGTGTTGTGACTGCATCGGCGAATGGCCCTAACTCTCCAGACCAAAAAATGACCTCTAATCACATCCAATGTCAGATATCACTTGCCACGTGACTTCCAAAAAGAGGTTCTTAATTCAAATGAATTTTCATTTGATTTCCAAAACGGAGGTTCTTGATTTGACTGTATTTTTTTTATTTTTGTTGGGTTTGTCTTCTTGGCAAGCAATGCGAGACACATAATTTTATCTATGTAAATTATCCTATCTTTTATGTTCCTAAAGAAAATTCAGGCTAGTTCGAAAAAAGAAAACACCCACCTAACATACTAACACAAACGATAGCTACAATTAATTAAAATAAGTGGTTACAATAATTTTAGTTGTACCTATGATAGTAACACGGGTAATATTTTATTGCTGTTTTAAACTTCGAACAACTTTCAACTGCAGTAGTAAGAAGAGTAAATCATTTACCATTCTTACTACTAGAAGTAAGATTGGTAGTAACACTGGTAACAAACGATAAATACTATTAAATAGACAAGTAAACGAGATTACCAACTCAAAATACCTACCAAGAATTCCCAATAAAAAAAGAATTGTACCCCTGGTGGGACTCGAACCCGCAATCCCCGGCTTAGGAGGCCGATGCCTTATCCATTAGGCCACAGGGGCTTGGGCAAAGACGGTGAAATACTGCGCTGCCCTGTTTATATTCCTGATTAGCTAAGGGCCATCGCAAACGAACGAGTCGCCACATTTTGTTTTATAATGAGTCGCACACGGTAGTCTCTGTGGGCCTCAGAAGAATGGCAAGTAATAGAGGTATTGCTAAATTTCACTCAAATAAAAACTACGTTACAGCTGTCTTATTCATATCTGGACAAAAAAACTGTCTATCGCATACGTCAAAATCCCCAGTTGGAATGACAAAATAGTTAAAATTTGGTTCCTTGTTTTTTTTGGTTGGTCTTTTGTCTTTTTCTGAAATTTGAATCCTCTAGTTCCAGTAAGAAGGTTCAAATCTCTGATCATTTTACCTTCCTACTTTTTAGGGTTTCGTACCCAAAGGGTAAAAACGGGACCCTATCACTAAGACTCCGTGGTCCGTCTGTCCGTCTGTCTGTCTGTCTCCAGGCTGTATCTCTTGAACCGCTATAGCTAGAAAGCTGTATTGCTGTTGCGTCTATTACAACAAATACTAAAAATAGAATCAAAATGATATTTAAAGGGGGCTCCAATCTAAATTTTTAGCCGTTACTCGCTCGACATCAATAATGGTAACTGGTAGATGCTTGAAGAATTTACAAAATATTTGACTGCATGCCTTTTTAATAATAAATAATCAAATGAAAATAAAATAAACATTAAAGTGGGGCTCCCATACAGTACGGAACCCTTCATGCACGAGTCCGACTCGTGCTTGGCAGATTATTATTATCACTTCGATCCTACTAGACCACCTCGACATCAGAATTAAATTAAATTCAATTCTTGTTTTGTGGCTTTATCAGAATTAAATTGAACAGCTCTCAAATTGGTACTGTCTTAGGTGACAGTGACAGTGTGTAAGACGTCTGCAATTGCAATTAGTGACGTAGCGCGGGAATTGCGCTGGCGCATGGGGACCGATGACATATATCACGAGCGGATGTGCTATGCAATATCGCAGGCCAAACTTCGATCAAAATGAAATAATAAATAAATAAATATTAGGGAACATCTTCCACACGGTCTCTGACCCCAAACTAAACATAGCTTATGATATGGCTGCCAGATATTGATGTACTACATAATTATATTTATTTTAAATAGGTGACAGAGCAAACACTTATGTTCGTTGTATGCTTGATTTATGTTAATCATATAAAATATGCTTGCCCTATTTAATATGATATATAACGGAACTCACTCACGTGTGGATAGTCATAACACGACTATAGTTTCGTATAAAATGTGTGAAAACCACGTTAATATCCATAGTAAAATGCTTGCCCTAGGTGGGAATCGAACCCACGCCTCTTTGTCCAAGGAGTCAGAATCACTAATCACTGAGCAGCGGAAAGACATGGCCTAAGTAGAGCAATTTTGAAGATGATCAAGTGGGCTATATAGTCATAATTTGTCTCAGTCTATCTCAGGACGCAAGAAAAGTGACACGTTACGATAAAAAATAAAATCAGCCAAGTGCGAGCCGGACTCGCGCACGAAGGGTTTCGTACTGTATGGAAGCCCCACTTAATACATTTTACTTTGATTAAATTATTTATTTTTTGATGGGAAAATACAACTTCTGTGAATATTTCAAGCATCTTCCTGTTGCCGTTATTAATATCGAGCAATAAAATCACGTTTTTGTATGGGAGCATTATTAAACATTAAAAATTAAACACACATTTTTTTAAACATTTATTTCATTTTAATTCTGTTATTTATTTTTGAAGTGAATATTTTAAAAAATATTCTGTGAATATTTTAATAAATATTCTGTGAATATTTCAAGCATCTACCTGTCACCGTTATCAATATCGAGCAAAAACGGCTTAAAAATAGGGTTTGTTGCATGGCCATGCAGCCCCCCCTTAAATATTTTTTTTCAGTTATTAGTATTTATTGTTATAGCGGCAACATAAATACGTCATCTGTGAAAATTTCAACATTCTAGCTATCACGGTTCATGAGATACAGCCTAGTGACAGACAGACGGACAGCGGAGTCTTAGTAATAGGGTCCCGTTTTTACCCCTTGGGTAAGGAACCCTAATAACACAAAAACCACTCTTTCTTGTATGTTTACCAGCCTGCCAAGAACCGTGCTAAAAACGCTACATAAGACAAATCTTAGATTTTATTTTGAATAAACGAGAAAATTACTCAGTGAGCCAGAACTCGTTCTTCATAAAGGCCTCTAAATTTGGTCGAAATCAAATTCAACCCCACGTAGTAGTTTCCCTTTGTTAAAATGAAACCGTTACCTATATATCACTGAAATATGCAACATAATATAACTAACAAGAATTATTTTACTAAAAGATACTATCCCTGTGCTTTTTATGATTTGACAGTTTCAACAAGACATTTATGACCAAAAAATATGGTTTTCTCCGTTACCGAGCCGTTACGCAGCGTAGACAACAAAATTCGTAGATATTGGCGTAGGAGGCTCTACGAATTGTAGACGGACACAAAAGAGATTAACTTCGACAAGTAAATAAAGTATTGGAAAATAAGTTTTCTAAGAAAAAAATATTCTCTAACTTGTATTTGCGATGTAATACGATTTGCTGAGGTTTAAGTGTTTCAATGTTTTTCTCGCAATTTATCTTGAACACAAGCGAACTCGTTTTACTTTGCCTAATAAATTTTAGTTAATCTAAAGTTAGGCGTTAAGTGAATGTTTGTGTGGGTGTTTTTTTACATAGATTAAGCACTAAGATGCTACTAATGAGCGTTTGGCGTCCCTGGCTGATTGAGGCATAACACCATCCACTCGGACGTGTCATGCGATACGAACCAGCGTTTCCAAAGTCATAAATATCAATCAACGACCATTTAACCGGTACTTGTATTAGCCACCAGGTTTGTAAAACCTCTGGCACTTACAATTTCATTCCACAATCGCTTGGAGAAGCTTTGAAGATGTGGAGATGGATGGGTCTTTATTAACTGGTCTGCAAGTTGTAGAGGGCTATGCATGTTGACTTTTATGTGTAAAACTGGTGTAAAGATTCGTCATTCTGCATTGCGTATTTGTTTGCGTTCTTGATGCTTTTCAGAGTTGTGATTTGCATTAGTCCATAAATAGGCATGATGACTGGGTAAAAAAATCATTATTATAATTAGTCCGTGAGTTAGATTATCAACAAATATTGGGTTCGTATTTTTTTTGTCAATTAAACAACAAATGACAAAGATACGTCGACAAGATCACAGGATGTCACATCCTCTCTTACAGAAGTCTAACAAATGTATGGCACTTGTGACTGAACTCAATTTTTGTGTAATAGATAAGTAAAAAAAAATACGTGTCTTATATTCCGTTATAGTCTATCTGACAGACTAATAACATATTTTTATTCATTTTTCAATGAAAAGGCATGCTATGGACTAATTTAGGATTGAAATTTGTTTTTTTAGGTGAATTTTTATCCGCGTCAGAAAACCATAAAAAACAAGAAATCTAAAATCATTATTTATAGTATAGTAGGGCTCGTAGCGTAGTTTGACTAGGTTATTTTCAGCGATCACCGAAATTAAGCAACGTTCCGCACGGTCAGTACTTGGATGGGTGACCGCGGGTGGCATTTTCCAACTGAGCGCTACCGTGGCTCGGATGACACGTTAAATTGTAGGCCCTGGTTGTTTTAACCGTTTAGCCATGTCAGAGGCCTTCAGGCGGCCTAAAAACTCTGACACCAGGGCTAGCCACCCTGCCTATACGAACTTACTTACTTACTTTATTTATAGTTTCCACATAGTTTCTAATACACACTGCTAATTTAATGGCATTGAAAATCCAGCCAGCATATTAAATGAGATTGGCAAGTTTATCTGCGTATTTTTTCTGACATCAACAAAAATAAAAATAACACAAACGATTGACGCAGTTTAAATTGCAAGAGATATCAAAATGTAACATTTATCACACTAAAAACCCCGAGGCATCTTCCAAATCTCCGTATTCATAAACTAATTACTACCAAGGTCAGAGGCATTAGTATGAGTTTGTTTAGTAAACGAAAACTATTATCGTTTCGTGTGGCTCAATACTAACATGTTCTATACAGGGTTATCCAGAACATGTAGGTACTAAGTTGAAAGGAAGTGATTCAGACCATCATTTTGAACAACTTTTACTATGGAGCCAATCAAAAATTCGAGACAAAAAAATTAGCTGTTTTTTTTCTTCTTTCCCCATTTGGGGTATTTGGCTTCGCGCGGTCGGCGCATTTGCCATATTCGAGTTCAAAGTAGAGTTCAGGCACAGAGTTCAGTTCAAAAGTATGGTTGACGAAATATTTTTATTTACAAGGTAGGGAAACGAAACACGAATAATTATTTTTCGCAAAAAATGGCAAAACCGCCTTCCATCGTGTAAAAAATTCGAATAACTAGCTCTAATTGTTTACATAGGTAATTGTTGATTTATCAAAAACGGCTCAGCCGATTTCTGTAAAATTTAAATGAGACTACCTACCTTTAAAAAATATAAATAAAAAAATACATACACACGAACATAGAACCTCCTCCTTTTTGGAATTTGATTAAAAATCTAAGTACTTACAAGTAAAAGCATATACATATATAACAGAAATGATATGAAAATAATATGAAAACTTACAACTACTCTTTTAACTAATATTCACAACAATAGGTACAGTATATGCAAAAATTACAGTTTTAGATTATTAGAATAAACAGCTGTTTCGTAATTTTTTTCGATTCGGCGTTGCAGTCTTGTATGGAACAGCTGTTTTTTTTCCAATTTTGGGTTGGCGTCATAGTAAAAGTAGTTCACAATGATGGCCTAATCATTTCTTAGTAATAACAGGGTCGCCAGCGCTACCGACCTCCGCGCGACGCGACCGACCTCAGCACACCGCGCGCGCGCTTTTCAAATTAAGAATGCGATCTTCTTTTGTTTTGACAATAAGATGAAAATTTTCTCTTGCGGTGAATTGAACATTTATTTTTACTTAAATATTATTTGGTGAATTTTAATACATATTTGTAAATAGCCTATTAGCGTTTATTAATTTCAATGCCTACCTCAACTAGTAAAGAACCTGAGATAATATTAGATAACTTCAGTGCAATTACTAAAAGAACAATATTAGTGCAGTCATAGAATAAGGCGTTATTATTCTATGAGTGCAGTTATACCGGAATAGTTAAACATGCGACCCTACCAGGGTAAGGCAATTTTATTGTTGGTGTGGAAAGTTTATGGTGATGTTTATATACTAGTAGTTCTCCGAACTGTAGATCACGCGTCACATCGTTTAACTGAATCTTCATAGGCATATATATATCTAGATTCGCTCTCGACCGATTTGGTTCGTACTCGCAAATCCATCGAATTTCCTCTAAGGACGTAAGCAGGTTGCCTCACGATGTTTTCCTTCACGGAAAAGCCAGTGGTGTGAAATTCCGTACATAAATTCCAAAGAACTGGGTGGTTGGTACGGGGCTGGGATTTGAAACCACGACCGCACGATTGTAAGGCGGGTGTCACTACCTCTAGACCACCACGGCTTATATTATTAATTATTATCCTAATTACCTGAAAAATGTGACAGCTAATTTCCCCTCTTTTTGATAGAAACACTACCCCTACCAAAAATCGCCGACTACAAGAAAAATCATAAATAGGACATGGGTACCTGCAAGTTTCGTCGAGATTCGTTGAAAAATACACCTGTATACGAAAACCAACATCTGTACAGACGAAGGTAAAATCGCTGTGTTAAAACGGAGACCTTCGCTGTCGTTCGATCAATTAAAATAAAAAATCGTCTAATATGCTAATGCCACTACCTACATAGTATAAAACAAAAGTCTCTTTCCGCTGTCTGTCTGTCCCTATGTATGCTTATTTCTTTAAAACCTTGCAAAGGATTTTGATGCGGTTTTTTTGAAGGTTTAAACGCATAATACACTTGTGCAAAGCTGGGGCGGGTCGCTAGTAATCTATAGGTACATTTTTGATGGTTCTTCCTTGTTTCCGACAGGGGCTTTTTACAGAAACGTAGGTATGAAAACACGGAGATTATTGTAGTTATCGTTTACGGGATTATTGTAATAATCTCATACTAAGGCCCCAAAGCTGACTAATTTATTCAATCTCTTCTTGACTGATGATGCTGTCGGAATACTAACATTAAATAAAACGAAATATTTCAAAAACGCTGCGAGGTACGAATCCCAAGTTCTAAAGCCTCGTGTTAAGCAAAAGTAGGGCCAAATCACACTTGTGCTTTTATTTATTTTGAATAATTTATTTATGGGCAAGTTGAAATGGCGTTGAGCAGTTCACATAGAACGGAAGACTGATGAGATGACAGATAAGGTCGGATTGTTATCGAATGAAGAACACGTACCGGCAAGCGCAGCGTAGGACGTTTTCGAGACTTCAAGATCACTCTGGATGCAAGCGGCTTCCAACCAGATCTACGCGGGAGGTCCAGCAGGACGTCCTATGGCTGATGGTTGGATGGAGTACTCATGATCGTATGATATAGCGTTGAAATTATCAAGTGGAGACACGTACCGGCAAGTGTAGTAAAATACGATTTGATTATGGAAAGTAGTAAAAGACGTCTTTGGCTACAAGGTCTAGGCCGAATCACACAAGTCGGCGGATGTGAAGTTAGCTACAAACTGCAAAACCCAATCAACGCGCATCTTTATGTATGTGAGCTTTAGTCAGGATTGGATATTGAGCAGCTTGTAGATTGTAACTTTAAATTCGACGACTTGTATAATTTGGCTTATACACAGATTACTGTGCGTGGAAGTAGATTTGAAGGTATGATAGGAATATTTGCTGATGATTGAAAAATTGTTTATATGTGTATTGGTGAGGCTCATCTGCATAAAAATCTAGATTTTCTAGTAGGTACATTCTTTCTTACACAGTCCATTCAAACATGCGATGCGATTGAAAAACGATAGTGTGGCATAGCTCTGATTTGAATAACCATTAATCAAGCCTTCTGCTAATGTCCTGCGTGATGGTGAGCGCAGTATCTCCGGACCCTCGTCAGTTTGATAAATTCGAGTTCGGCGGGAAATTATTCAGGCGAGATCATCGCTCGGACCCCGATTCATTTGCTCTTTGCTCATTTAGAGAGCTACCTAAAAAGGGCTGGCTTACTTTGTATCTAGTATCAACTATTAAACATAAAAATCAGTATTTACATTCAAAAAGAATATCTTTTGCACTCAAAAAACCCGACTGCAAAGAAATCAACAGATAGGTAGCAATGCACTAAAAAGACCGAAAAATCAAAATGCTAAAAATGATCCCTGGTTTAATTTAAAAAAAATTATAATAAATGACATAATATGTATATGTATGTAGTATCCTTTTAATTTTCTTTATTATGATAAACTACTCGATAGGTTTGTGAAAAATAAATTTTGAACTATGAATTTACCTACAATTGGGCGCCAAAAGTCCGTCATATTATTATTGTAATTTTGTTTTCAATACACGTCTTTGGATCTTTAGGTTTAGACGAATCTCACTGCACCTTAATTATAGAAAACCATTAAGCTGTTTAGAAGGTAGGTGGGAATAAAAATTATAAATATACAAGATATCTACGCGTATCATCACTACATAGTATAAAACAAAGTCGCTTTCGCTGTCACCATGTCCCCATGTATGCTTATATCTTTAAAACTACACAACGGATTAAGATGCAGTTTTTTTAAATAGATAGAGTGATTCAAGAGGAAGGTTTACATGTATAATTAACCTGTGCAAAGCTGGGGCGGGTCGCTAGTAATATAATATACAAAAGTCATGTATGTATTTGGGCCAGAGCTGGAACGGCCGAGAAAGCAATTCTTCTGCGCTGTCTGTCAAGTTGCCCTGGTTTTGAACTACATAAATGTTCGAACAAACTATTTAAATATAAAAAAAATCAAGTAATTTGTTAGGTTTAGGTTAGTTGTTTTTAAACAGTATCAGTGTTTGCTTTGTTGGAGTCTAAGACAAAATAAAAAAATAAGACAGAACATCGTGAATAGACAAGTGAGGCCGGTTTTTAATACGTGACAATTGTGGTGAGTGCGTCGGTGTTGCGCCGCCATAGTTCGACTGACGAGCCAATGCGTAGTTTCGTTGTACGTATTTGTGTGTGTAATTGTGTCTGTACACGGCAAGGCGTAGTTTTGCCGGTCACATTTGTTTGTTCACAACATTCTGTCATATTTTTTCATTTGGTCTGAGGTTGGCGTTGTGAAATAAATAAACAATGATGAATAAAAATTACACCAAAGTAAAATAATATTCGGCCAAGTGTGAGTCGGACTCGCGCACGAAGGGTTCCGTCCCGTGTTGGAGCCCCCTTAGCAAAGAATGTATAATAATACCACGTACCCTTAGCCCCATTCTTCTAGCCGTTATTAATAGCGCGCTAAAAACTCTTAAAAATCACGTTTGTTGTATGAGAGCCCTCCTATTTATTTTATTCTTTTTTTTAGTATTTGTTGCTATACCGGCAACAGAAATACATCATCTGGGAAAATTTCAGCTATCTAGCTATATCAGTTCATGAGATACAGCCTGGTGACAGACAGACAGACGGAGTCTTAGTAATAGGGTCCCGTTTTTACCCTTTGGGTACGGAACCCTAAAAACTTCCAATATTTTACCTGATCCTTATCCTTATCCTTACATAGTATAAAATAAAGTCGCTATTTTCGTTTGTTTGTTTGTTTGTTTGTCTGTATGCTTTAATCTTTAAAACTACGCAACGGATTTTGATGCGGTTTTTTTAATGGATAGAGCGATTCAAGAGGAAGGTTTATAAGTATAATACACCTGTGCGAAGCCGGGGCGGGTCGTCTTGTATACAATAAACCTTACGGAAACATTAATTCAGGGCACTAAACTCTAAAAACACATGAATTATAATGTGATTTTTTGCACATTAATTTCGCTTTGGCCATTTAAATAATAACAATAATATCCTGTCGAGAACAATTTGGAGTATAATGACCGGTAAGATTAGATTTGCAAAATAACCAAATAAGGAGATTATATCGCTTATTTTACCACAGATTTAAATACATTTTATTACATAATTCGTCTCTATTTGTGATATTTAATGTTAGGTATGTTTTTGTTAACAAAGTTTCATGTTGACGCTAAAATATGGAAACGGCTAAAAAAATTAATTTCTGAATAGTTTTGCAGAGTTGTGCTATTAGGAATACATATTTTGGGTGTCCAACTAGTTGTGCGAAAGTAGTTGGTCCACGAGGAACTCCTCGGCTTAGGTATTTCGGAACATAACAATTCTTCATAATTATTTAGTTCAGTGAAATTTTTGCAACCAATCCTCATATACAGGCAAGTGGGAGGGATCTACTAGCTTTTGACCGCGGCTTCGCCTGCGTGATACGTTTTTGAGCTATTCCGTAGGGACCTTTTTTTCGGGATTAAACGTTGCGTACGGATATAACACTCTTCGACCTATGGGTCATATTCAAGCTCAAAAATCAAGTCTGTCTGTTGCTCTGTTGCTGGATGAAAGAGTAACAAACAAATCTACAAACACACTTTTAAATGGATGATATTAGTAAGAATAGGGGAAGCCTAAGTCCAGCAGTGAACGTCCTACAACTGAATGGTAATGATTGTGATGATCAAGTGCCTTAAATAAATACAACGAAATACAATACCTACTACTACTGAAACTGTTACTGAGTACATAAAAAACTAAATTAAATGGATCACACACTGACCACTGAAGGTCCATATTAAATTTATCAGTTACCACGCTGAATAAGTAATTTTTGGTACTTAATGGTAAACGTTGGGCCAAAGAAACACTAGTATTTTGGTCACGAACTTCAAATACCTACATTTTCCGCAAGTATCTATATTTTCCGTACAACAACGAAAGATTTTCAGCTATTCGTATTACTTTTCAAATCACAAATCTGGTGGTAAAATCCCGTTGCAAGCTGCAGTCCCCGGTTGTCCACTATAAGCGTGATAAAGCGATACTAAACATCGTCTGTTCAAGCTAACTTAGCACAAATACGCAAATTAAATATAATACAGATGTGAACTTCCTTGTATTTCTTGCGTTACATGAACAAAAACAAATTGTTCAAAAGTTTCTTGTCGGATAGTGCAGTGATTGCATGCAAAAACGATCCAAGATTCTAAAGAGCCAAAATTGTTCTATCAGTACTCAGAAATGCGGTCACATTTTTCACTTTTTTTTATCGTATAAACAACAGTTCAAGATCCAAATGACCTCAAAATAATCTGCCAAGAAGGAGTCGGACTCGCGCACGAAGGGTTCCGTACTGTATGGGAAATCCCCCTCAAATATTTATTTTAGTTTAATTTTTTATTAATAAAGTAAGCAGAAAGCTAAATATTCTGTGAATAATTCAAGCATCCACCTGTTACCATTATTAATATCGAGCGAAAAACGGCTAAAAATCAGGTTTGCTGTATTGGAGCCCCCCTTAAATATTATTTTTATTCTATTTTTAGTATTTTTTGTTATAGCGGCAATAGAAATACATCATCGGTGAAAATTTAAGCTGCCTAGCTATCACGGTTCATGAGATACAGCCCGGTGACAGACAGACAGACGGACAGACGGACATCGAAGTCTTAGTAATAGGGTCCCGTTTTTACCCTTTGGGTACGGAACCCTAAAAAGACATGCCATCGAATTAATCGCTAATAAAATTTTCTGCATTGCAAGCTGACTTTATTGTAGATGTAGAGGCTAGGATTGCTTATTATGTAGATAAGGTGAAAAAGGAAAGAAAGAGAAACTGCGGTTGCACCCAAAAATATTAGGAAATATTTGGTTAGGTAGGTACCTATATACAATAATTGCCGCTTTGTTGTATTTTGTTGCCTTGCTAGAAAAATACGCAAAAAGCCAGATCGATTTTGCCTGTATTGAGTTTTTGGTTTCAGTCATTCCGAAGCTAATGGCGTATCTATGTCTGTACATAGTGTCTACTGTATTTGTATATGGCTGAATCTAACTTAGCACAGTCCTAGGAGACGTTTCCATACTAACTTATACAATGGATCCCCACTATCTCCCTAGTAGGGGGTAGGGTGTAGGGTGTAGAGTGGGCGTGCAACATTTCAAGGTCGCTGCGTCTCGACTCGCCAGTACCACTTCACCTTTCTTATTCACCGACCGTGGAGTTTTAGCCAACTCTCTAAAAGAGGAAAATAAAAATTGTAATTTCATTGTTAGAGCACATGTAATACAAAAAAAACATATTTGCTGTAATAACTCCATCTAAAACTATTGTACGATTTAGATGACACAATCTTTAAAACTGTCTGAAAGGATAGAGACAATTTTTAGGGTTCCGTACCCAAAGGGTAAAAACGGGCCCCTATTACTAAGACCCCGCCGTCCGTCTGTCGGTCCGTCTGTCTGTCTGTCTGTCACCAGGCTGTATCTTATGAACTGTAATAGCTAGATAGCTGAAAGTTTCACAGATGGGTCGATTGCCGCCAAAACAACAAATACAAATAGAAACTACTTAGAACACTAGAAACAGTTGTACTAGAAACAGAATAATATAAATATTTGAGGAGGCTCCCATACAACAAACGTGTTTTTTTATGCCGAGGGGCTCCCATACGGTACGGAACCCATTTTCGAATCCAACTCGTACTTGGCCGATTTTTCATTCATCACTATTTAACATTTCATCATTTTTAAACTATTTACAGAATTCGAATACAAATATTTCGCCCATCAATGTAGGTAGGTATCATCGATGTAGTACTTAATTTTGACATTATTGTTGATTTTTCAAAAACTAATCTGTTTAAGTAAATAGTTCGGGTTCTAAAATTTAGATGGCGCTGTCCGTTCTTAAAACGCGCCAGCGATTTTCTCCTAACAAAATCGAAACAATGTGTTAAGTTTCGGTACTAAATTTGTAGATGGCGTTGTACATGCTTGAAACGCACAAACGTTTTTCACCTAGCATCTAAATGTCGGTTAAGTTTTAGTTGTCTTCGGGTGGATACGAAATAAATACGTGTTACCATTGACCAACTGGTTTAATTTGTACCTCCGCGTACAAATCCGATTTTAATAAAATCATGATCTACCGAAAAAAAGAATCATCAAAATCAGTTCATCATCGGCGGAGTAATCGCGTAACTGTACTGTACCAGCCTTTTTAATAGTCCACTGCAGGACGTAGGCCTACCCACGAAGGGTGATTGGGCCATATCCACCACGGTGGCCCAGTGCGGGTTGGTGGATTCACATACGCCATCGAATTATGCATGTATGCAGGTTGGCTCACGATGTTTTCCTTCACCGAAAAGCCAGTGGTGTGAAATTCCGTACATAAATTCCAAAGAACTTTGGAATTTATTTTATTATTTATTTATTGGTATGGGACTAGGATTTGAACCCACGAGCTCACGATTGTAAAGCGGGCGTCACTACCTCTATAGATCACCACGGCTTATTCTTTGTGTTCAACAAAGTATATTTTCTGTAATTTTTCAACCACTTTTCAGTTTTTTGCCAGTTTCCAGCTCTAACTGTTACCAGCGACACAATACTGAATTGTAACTAAAATTTATTGGACAAAAGCTTACCGAAGCAACACGAAACATTTATATTTTGTTCCCGAGTAAATTAATTCATACACAGTGCTCTCTCAACTCGGTGAAATGTTATTATGTAGCCATCATGAATATGTATAAACGTTAGTAGCGATCGTAGATTTAGGGCTTCATTAAAAACCCAAGTACTTACCGTTTTTTAATAAAAGTTATGCTAACTTTCTTTGGAGCCTAGACTTTGCATAACATTATTATAAAACCGTTTTAATATTACAACCCTACAAATTAATTTTGAAGTTTTTTATGTTATGCCATTTTAAAAAACTTCTAAAGTACATATAATTATATTGTCCCTACCTATATTTATGATGGAAAAAAGTAACTTACCATTTAGAAACATGCATAATTTTAATTTTACTAGCTCTTCGCCCACTTGCAAGCCATGGTATGGTATATGGCCTAGTATTTCCTTAGTACATTCGCTGTACAAGCGTGAGACGGCGATCATGTACCAAGGAATAAAGGATTACAGAACACTGGGTTTTTGACTGACAAAACGGAGGAGGTACTCAAATCGACCCGTATATTTTTTGTTTGTGTATAACCACGCATAACTTTTAACGCAGCAGTCTGATTTCAATAATTATTTTTTTTTATTGTAAGTAAAGAGTGTACTTCGAAATCGGTCCCATTTAAATTTTATTTTTTACTATCCACCAACCCGCACTGGGCCATCGTGGTAGATATGGCCCAATCGCCCTTCGTGGGTAGGCCTGCGTCCTGCAGTGGACTATTAAAAAGGCTGGTACAGTACAGTACAGTACATTTTATTGAAATCGGCTGAGTCATTTTTGATAAATTAACAATTATATGAAAATGCTACATCGATGCGTGCAAAATATTCGCGAATTCTGTACACGGTTGAAGTCGGTCGTGCTATTTTTTGCAAAAAATATTTATGTATAAGAGAAACAATTGAAAGTGAATAAACTTCATACGTCCGTTATCCGTGGAAGCTATTCGATAGCGTATGTGAATGGACGAACTCACCGTTTGGTCAGCGAGTTGGATGTGACCTAATCATCCTTCGTAGGTAGGCCTGTCTTCAGTAGCGGATTGTCAAAAGGCCGATATCCCACTGATAATAAGGCCAGATGAAAGTACGGCACGCAATCTTAGCTATGAAAAGTTCTACGATTATTTTATTATAGTTCCCCGCGCAAAAGCTGAGCAGAGGCAGCTTTTTAGTGGGCGTTGCACTTTACTCATGTTAAGTTGCAGTTATATCTTTACTTTCGCCTATTTTAGGGCTTTTAACTTTTTTCATACTTTATACCTATATTTATGTCTTGAGAAGGGTTTTCTAACCCTTTTATCCTGATACTATACAGCTATACATAATATCGGCGTTACATAGCGGCTCGTTCTGACTTCGTACGAATTGAAATTTATAACCATAAAAATAAAATTACGGTACCCTTCATATCGCAAAATAATTGTTAGCGTAGATTCTATGGTTTCGGAGATTTCCCAATACCCATCACATTATAAAATAAAAAAATTATAAAAAAAAAACAGAATTGGGTTGCTTATTTTTTCTTTAAATCAGTAGACATAATTTTTTTAAAGAAATATAAATAAACAAACCATATAATAATAGGAGATTTTTGCTAAATTCTTTATCATAATCGTATCTATTCGACTATAGTTATATATATAACTACTAGTCGAATAGATACGTAGAGATTGCAAACGTAATAGAGACAGACGGACGACTGACCGCGTTCACAAGAGCCTCTCGACTAGCTCTCAATAAAATATCCCCCTGTCATTCGCGAATCGTTACCGCATTATTTTATCTAATCCCTTATTATCTAATATCCGATACCGGGTTCAAGGTTGGTCGAGTGATCGCGTCAATAAACTAGATGATAGTGTATGCGTCATTCGCATTCGTCTCTCTGGTTGTAGGCGAACGCAGATGACGTAACAGTTTGTATAGGATAGGTAGCAGATTAGGTGTGAGTTTGTATAGGTGTTGCAGCGCGCATCCTTCAGCCCGCCCGGGCAGCGCGCCCTTTACGCTTTTGTCAATACGAACAGCGCCGCCTGGCGGCCCCCTCCAGTACCGCCGCGGACTCGACTGCGCACGCTCCGTGCTCCACTACGTCGCCGCATTTACTCTCAAAAACCCTTCCCTCACAACAATCCCACCATAATAAACCATAATTCATGAAAAAACGCGTTCTGACGTATCCGCGACGTCACGTGCACGCGTGTTTAGTACCTGAAAAGCCAGCCTAACCTCAAACTCATCGTCAAGCCAGTCAATACCCCGAGACTTCCCCCGCCTGTTGTTATTGTCACCACAACATCATCGAGGAGGCGCCGAAGAGCCAAGCGGTGAGTTTCGATTCCGATTATTTGTGATCAAGATTGCGATTCGATTCGATTATAATAATATTATCTAGGCGACGCGAGTGGGGTACTTTCGCTGGCGCGCCGGAATGGGAGCACTCTCTAAAATAAACTGCGATTTTTAACGCTACGATATCTTATTAGTCTTTGGTGAGCCAAAATGCACTATTACATAGTTTTGATGATTATGTAGTACGTATCTTGGTAGTGCTGAAAGATTTTCTGACTTTCACATCTAAAAAGTAAAAGTGACACTGATAGCACGGTGCAACTTGCAGTCAAAATCGATAATAATCAGGAAAAGTTGCACTCTGCGGAGATTTTATTATCATTTTTTGATTGTGTGTGGCTTATTATCTGTGTTCTATGAATAAATAATAAGTAGATATTTATTCGTAGCCTGTATTAGGTACCATTATGTCGTGGTTGGTAGTTTGTTTGTCCTATATAAGTGCGCCCAAAGCTCTGTGACGCACTAGTCTAACTAAAAGACGCATAGCATATAAATAAAATAGGTCAACATTCTAAGCTTTAGTTCGTGTAGGTATACATCCTATATTAGTTATTAGATACTACTTATTTAAAAAATAAATGCATTAATTTTTCTCTAAATTTACTTTACTAACCTATTAGTACCTCATACTACTTAGTTGATGGTATGTAAGTTTAGTAATTTAATCCTTACTAATATTATAAATCCGAAAAGTTTGTTGGTTTGTTGGTTTGTTACTCTTTCACGCACCAACGGAGCAACGGATTGACTTGATTTTTGGCATGGGCATAGTTTAAAAGGCGGAAGGAGCTTAAGGATACTTTTTATCCCGAAAAATTGCATAGTTCCTGTAGGACAGGACAAAAACCATCGAAAGCGAAACTGTCGCCACTATCACAAAGACGCTAAGTGATTAATTCCTCTATGACGCTAATATGGACGAACGAAACGTCCAAGCCAAACGTGATTAGATGACAGGTGACATTGTCTGCAGACTTTTATAAATCAAAAGTAGCATGGCAAGGGGACTAATTGTTTTTCCACCATTATATCCCCTTGAAGAGGAAATAAAGTATGGATTGAAAATGACAACTGACATTAAAATTGGATAAAATGTTATTTTCCCTCTGCATGCTACATGTTACTATGACGTTTAATACCAGGCCGTCATTTTGTCTGACATTAAAAATATTTTTAAATCTTCTATCATTAGAGGTTTAACATGTTTCTTTATTCTACCTTTATGGTACAGAATCATCATCCTTACATAGTATAAAATAAAGTCGCTATTTTCGTTTGTTTGTTTGTTTGTTTGTCTGTATGCTTAAATCTTTAAAACTACGCAACGGATTTTGATGCGGTTTTTTTTAATGGATAGAGTGATTCAAGAGGAAGGTTTATTTGTATAAAAATTCCCGAAATTCCCACGGGAACGGGCACAACGCGGGTAAAACCGCGGGGCGCTGCTAGTAATAAATAAATCATCAAAAGTTTTTTTTCATCGCGCATAAGTCCGCGCTTGACCACCAACTCGCCTGATGGTAAGCGACGTTGTGGTCGAAGATAAAGCACGTAGACCTAGATTTTGATTATTTCAAATCGTCGAGTCATAGTAATAGTGCAAGGATAGTAGATAGGCAGGTACTAAGGTTCAGGAACATCATTGCTACTCACAGACATGTGTATTAATAAGTTGCAGTGGTAGTGGACAGCCGACTTATTTCCTCAAACTTCGGGCTGACCATATCGTAAAAGTAGTTCATAATGAAGGTCGTAAGGGGGAAACCCCTTTCGGTTAAAAACAACCTTTTGGAAAAACCCTGTATACATCAAAATGGTATAAATAAAGAGAAATGGTAAATATAAGGATCGAAGTACATAGAGCTCTCCCTAGGAAATGGAATACATAACTATTGAGCCCTGCTTTGTCGAATATTGGATTGCGCATTACTTCACCAACCTGGTATATACATGCTGATTTGTATGCATTGTGTACACTGGGTACTCAAGGTGGAGCAAAACTTGAGATGGAGACAAATGCGTTAAAACGAAGATAAAAAAATTGATCTAACATTGTAAAACGAAGATAAAAAAAATGATCTAACATTGAGAAGCATCAGTTAACTCAAGTGCATTAGTAAGTTGTAGTGGTAGTGGAGAGTCGATTTATTTCCTCAAATTCGGGTTTGCCCCTATCGTAAAAGTTGTTTATAATGAAGGTCAGAAGGCCCCTTTAGGATAACCCTGTGTAGATAGAATTTGTGAAAATAATAATCGGCTAAGTGCGATCCTGACTCGCGCACGAAGGGTTCCGTACCGTATAGAAGCCCCCCTTAATATGTTTTATAGTAATTTAATTATTTATTTTTGAAACGAATTTTCAACTTAATATTTTGTGAATATTTCAAGCATCTTCCTGTTGTCGTTATTAATATCGAGCAAAAAAAACACATTTTTTGAATGGGAGCATTTAATTAATTTAAATTAATAATATGTTTTTGGAGTACATATTTATTTAAATAGTCTGTGAATATTTCAAGCATCTACCTGTCACGAAAAACGGCTAAAAAATCAGGTGTGTTGTATGGGAGCCCCCTTTAATAAGTTTTTAACTTTTTAAGTAGGTATTTATTGTTATAGCGGCAACAGAAATACATCATCTGTGAAAATGTCAACGTCTAGCTATCACGGTTCATGAGATACAGCCTGGTGACAGACAGACGGACATACGGACATCGGAGTCTTAGTAATAGGGTCCCCTAAAAATGAAAAATCCACAGAGCTCTCCCTCGGAAATGCAATGCTATAACACTGAGCCCTTCATTGTTGAAGAATGCATTGCGCATTATTCCGCCAACCCCGGTGCATACATGCTGATTTGTATGCATTGTGTGCTCGGAGTATACAGGGTGGGGCAATTGCTATATTGGATTTGTGCGCGACGTAATTTGACTGAAGATCGAGGAAAAGCGATTGAGGTTTTGCAAGAAGTCAGATTTTCTTCTCAACTAGCAAGTTGAACACTGGAGTAATTCATCGCTGCGCTGTGGTTTCTACAGGGCGTTGATATTATACGGTATAGAAGTAAATGGCTTGGCTGTAAGTTTTCGGATCGCTAGAGCAATCATATTCGAGATGAGACATTAAGCGGGGAATTAATTTCAAATGAAACTCTTTGTTCATAATTAATTTTCGCAAAAATTGGCATAATCAACTTGAACCGTGTACAGAGAATTCGAATATTTCGCAGGGATCAATGCAATGTGTCATCGATGTAGTAATTTTCACATTATTGCTCATTTTTGAAAAAAAAGATTTTACATAAAATTTTAATGAGAACACTTCTGAAGCCGATTTTAATAAAATTTGAATGGTACCACTTCTGAAGCATGATCTACCAAACAGAAAAAGAATCATCAAAATCGGTTCCCAATTGGCGAAGAAATCAAGTAACATACTAACAAAAAAAGCATACAGACGAATTGAGAACCTCCTTTTTTGAAGTCAGTTAAAAATCACAACTACGCGTCTCTCCTATAATAATTACAGTGTACAACAAATTACTTATTTAGGTACATATATACAATCATACAACACACAATGTAATGTATGTTTCAATGAGCATTTTGCGGCGTTTGCGTATTTTCTATGTCTTGTTTTATCTAAACTAAATTATGCTGACACTGTTTACGGTCCTCGACTACTTGGTCGAACGCAGCGTCTAGTTCAACGTGTGCAAAACGCATGTGCGAGGTTCTGTTTCAATATTCCGCCCAGGTCGCACGTCACGCCTTTTCTAAACAATAATTACCTGTTGAAAATGAAATCTCGCCGGAAATTGCATCTCGCTTGCCTCCTTTTCGGTATTATTAACTACGAAATCCTTCGTACCTCAGGGAGAAAGTGAAGTGGGTTTCTGATAGCAGGCACCACTACCGCAGATTGTGTGCCCAGCAGTTGGCCATGCCGCCTTGTCGCACTGTAAATTTCAGGGGAAGCTTTCGTTATGCGGCGGCTAAATGCTGGAACAACCTGCCTCCTCCTATCGGGGAGCTGAAGAATCTTTACTCATTCCGTTCGAAATTGAAGCACCATCTTTTATCCAAACAAATTCAGCACGGATTGATAGTCTACGACCATTCCTTTATATGACTCCGTCTGTTGTCCATTTTCTAGCCAATATTTTTTTGCTAGCATTTATTTATGTGTTGTTCTTCATTTAGTATTTTGTGTTGTTTTAAAGTGATATGTAAAATGTATTGATTTTATTTATTATTTTATTTATTTATCGCAATGTTATTGTTTGTAAACTTGTACTATTTGACTTCTGCACTCTGTTTTTGCATGTTTTACTATTCTTAGTCATATTTCATCTGTAATGTCGAATAAACTTTTTTCATTTCATTTCATTTCATTTCATATAAAAATCTCGAGCGCCGGTTAAAAGAGAAAACCTATTTTTAAATTTCTATGAGCCTATTTAATTTTCTAAGCCTATTTCCTTTGTTCTTTATGATTTATAAAATACCTATGCAAATTGAACAAAACAATTCAATCCTTTCACTAGCAATATAATAGGCATTATTTTTCTTTTTCATTAGAAAATAGAGTTAACACACCCTGTATTTTTTGCATAACCCCTTTGTGGCTTACCCACCGCCACCGTGAGAATATAGGGCAAGTTCAGGGTCGCAGATTGTGACGGTGCATGTGCATTGCATTTCCGATGCCGCGATGCAACTGGTTCCGGCGCATATTCTCGTTAAGAGGAGGAAACTGCTTTCCTTGGCTTTACACTTACTTGGCTCATACAACGTTTTTGGTACAAATTTATGACGAACAAAATGTCGTGGAATTTAGTACCATCAAAATCATCAAGAGTTTTAAAATTTATAAATAAAATTTGTTATTTGGTATTGTGTCATGATTTTAAAATTTATCAAAATAATTTGTTATATCCTATGGTGCAGTTAAAATATACCTGATTGAAATCCCAAATATTTTAAAATAATGGTAAACAAACCTGTCTTCGTTATTTTCTTTTGGATGTCAACATATACTGAGAGCTGTAAGTAATATACATTTTTTGGTATGACTTTACATATAATGTTGTCTACTGCTGAATTGTTATTTAATTTCTTCTTTAAACCCTAATATTTTTCTCAAATTTTTGACCCCACCAAAATTTTGCAAAGGGTAAAATTTAATTTGGAAAATTTGGCACTCATTACAGGGTGACTAGGTATATAAAAACTTACAAAAACATTGTACAAGAGAGACGCGCGCAATATGATAAATTGCTCTTAACTAACGACCAAGAACCCGTATCGAACTGAATGCATCGGCTAGTCCAAGAACGAGTCTAGCTTTTGTTCAGAACTCGTCTACTTAGTTATAATAATAGGTAAGAATAGTTTGATAAACTAGCCGCTTACCTATTTTGTAAAAAAGAGGGAGCAAGCAGCTGGCATGTAACTTTTCAAGTTATTCGTGTTCTAAGGAAACTAGAGCATAAGAAATAGTTTTTAATCCGTTATAAGTTCAGGGACAACCGATAATCGGTTTTACAGTACATACAGTCGCAGTTTACATAAACATTTAAATCTAATTTAGTTGATTTCGACAAGACACCGAGAAAAAATTGTGTGCTTGAGACGAAAAATTTCGGGAGCAATTGCGCACTAAAATTATAGATAAATAAATACTTCTAACAAATGTAAATAATGTGCTTAAATTGCGAAAATAGAAACAACATAAGATGGAAAGTCAAAGGAAAGCCGTTTCGAACTTCTATACCTTATGTGAAAATTCCAAAACTATACATTGCGCCAATTATCTGATTTAAATATTATCTACAAGTGACACTTTCTGATACAATACATTATGCATTATGGGTGTAGTTAGTTTATTTAAGTATTTAAAAGATTTGAGTTCCGTCGTGGGTAAAAAGTCAAAAGATATTTTTATAAACGTATTCAGAATACTGTGTCTGTGTATAATTAGTACATAATACTGAACTCATTTATAAATAGACAACAACAAAACAAATCATAAAATTTACCCTTCTTTTTGTAAAATAGGGTAAAAATAGCATCGGCCGACATTCTGCTATCAAGAATATTCGTAAGGAGCCTATTAAGCTGCGTTTATGAGCTGTTCTACCTTGAATTTTAATGCAAATCAGTTGCAAAGCTTTAAAACAAACAAAACATGTTTTAAGGAATCATTTATTTTATGTGGCAGTAAAACTGAGACGGTTCCAGGAAAAGTACAAAATCATTAAGTGGTCTTAAATAACTGGTGTTTATTTGGCTCAACGCATAAGCATTGCCATTCAGCGTGGCAATGCAGCCAGCATGCTGGGCACGCTGCCAACTGGCAGTGGGCTTGAGCATTTGGATTATCTTTAGACCTTCAAAGGTCTGAGGGTGATCCAATGCTTTTTGTGTAATAGTAGTGTAGTTTTGTTGTAGTTAATAAAGGCACTTTTGCCCTTAAATAACGATGCAAATAGAAAACACACAATTAACAATGAAATGATTTCAATGAATAACGATAAAATGACGTCCAATTAATTTTAATGTTATCTATGTATATTTACGTGTATAAGGGCCCGTCCGTCTATAAAACCTCTTGCCACAATCAGGATTTTTGTAAAAAAAGTTAGGTACTTTGTTTTATTATGGATGAAAATTGCAAAAAAGAGCGATTCTCGTTCTCGTCAATGTTCTAAGGTTATTTTGTACTTAGATACTTAAGTTATTTTAAAGTAAAGATATCAACAACAAAACTTTTCGCTTACATACATATTGATTTTACAACAAAAACCAGACCCAACTACAATAATAGCAATGTTAAAAACATCAAGGCCTTCTCTTTTGACATCTAAATAGTTTTTTTGGAAACGGCTTGAGTTTGTTCCAAAGGCTTATTAGGTTGTCTGTCACCTTCTAAAATGGGCGTCCTAAAAACATCATAATATCAGATTTCAAATGCTAACTTTTACGTTCTCAGTGCTATAAAGTTCGAGTTCGTTTTTAATATCTTGAGTTCCTGCTGTGACTTTCATTGACATCTAAAACACTTCACTTAGCCTGAAACATTTGACCTCATAAAAAGTTGTTGAATTGAGATCGGTATAGGTAGCAATATGTACCTTTTATAGGTTGGTGCTTACCTTTTGTAGGTGTTGGTATTATTTGGATTACTTAGTTTTGGTGATGATATTTAAACTCTACAATGACTAGTCTGATGATGAAGCACTAAATTAGTCAGTTTTCATGAAGCTTGATAAAAAGTTAACTAATACATTAAACTGACTAGTGCGAGATTTTTTTAAATTAAGGTAAAGTTTAATCAGATCTCGTCAAAAGTCAAAACCATAAAACAAAAAACTTTAAATGTAACTAAATCAATAGTTAAAAAGGAGATATTGCAAAAATATATAGAAATTGGGCCACCAAAGGGTACAGTATTTCATAATTTGCTTCGTTTCTTTCGGATAATTATTTTCCCGTTATTTTTTACAATAACAGTGTCCATTAAAAGTAATTTCATGTATTCTGATTGAAAATTACATTGACATTGTTTAAAAATAAGACAGCCATACTCTTCTTCTTTTATATTTTGGTGTCGCGTGGCTAATGTTACCTATAAGTATTGAACCTTTTTTTTTTGTATTTTATCAAAATAGTTACAGTACGTCTTTTTTTTGTATTTTATCAAAATAGTTAGTCACGTCATAGTCCGAAAAAGTCGCGGTCAAGTTAGACCTCAGTAAAGCATCGGCAAACTAATTATTACTGATAGAAACATATTTCACAAAATAACATTGCTATTATTGTAGTTGGGTCTGGTTTAAAGCAGGGGAGCACGGGCGGGCCTTGCCTACCCTTGAATCTTTTTTGGCTTTTTTGCCCACCATAGAAAAGTCTAAAGTCAATACATTCTATTTTTCTTTAAGGATTTGAAACCATGTCAGAAATAAGATAAACAAACAAGAATACTATTATGGATTAAGAGTGAACAAAGCGCTGAAAGTAACGTAGGTATATTGCAGAGAAAACTGAGTTTCTTACTTCATTACTCATAGCTTAAATAATATAAGTCACTAAATCGGTTTTCGGTTCATACTTTCATGATTTGTGCTCTATTATGCAAATAACATAATAATTTATCGACTTTATTATTATTTTATTCGTTTTCTCACACACTCCCACGCAAGAAATTGACGAAAATACAATGTCCATAAGAAAACCCGTTCTATTGTCCAAACTGGGCCCTTATTGTGTAAGCGCTCTGGCTTCGCTTTTCCTCCCGCTCGCTCTCATGGGGTGAGTAATTGGCGCGAGCAGGAGAAAAAGCGAAGCCGAACGTCAGAGCGCTTACACAATAAGGCCCCTGGTCAGTAGTTTAGGGTGTCACCAAGCAACGGTGTCGATGGGTTATATAAATGCTATAAATATGATAATGTATAGGGAAAGCTTGATTTTCACCAACATACTGACTATGGTGTGGCAATAACGTGGCGGTTTCTCGTCTGTTGTATTCTAATCTACCAGTATTCTACTATATCTCTATTCTCTATTCTTTAGAAGGACCAAACTCATGACTTCAAGCTTTTGAGATTTAAAAATGTCAAATAATAATACCAACCTGTATACTTTCTTTGAAAAAGGTCTTTGGATATCGTCACTTCTTAATGTTTTCGAAGACGATGAAGATTTCGTTTATGTTATATTTGTTGTTTTGGGGTTCTTTTATATCGAAAAACTTTTTCAGGATCAGCATTATTTTTATTTCATTGTAAGACACGTCAAGTCACCATCGTGGTTCCGATTCCAGAGAGACAGAAAACGGAAGGGCAAAGACAATTTTACATAGAACTTATTCATAGACTACATCATTTGGTTTCACATAAACTTCGCAAATTATATTACTTATATCAAAACACGAACATTACACAGATATTTGTGGATAAATAAATCATATCTGAGTAATTAATAGGTATCTAATTTTGGATGACACAAATATTAAATTTATCATTCAAATTAGAATTGTCTGGTCTGAAGCTGCATGCACCTGGGATCTATTCATTGAGCATTAGTGCAGTGTAATAATTATGTAAGTACACTATTTTGTAAACACGCTACTAAAAAATTATCAAACAATTCAATTTCGTTTCTCTTTGTTTTGCCTACCTAGTTATTTGAAACTAGCTGGCATCTTTGAAAATTCTTAAACAATTAAAAAACATTTTCCGTCTTACCACAAAAGTTTTACTCACGGCTTAGACAATGTCTAACAGTACAGATTGCACGGTTAAAAAGTGTTTAAAGCGTGTTTAAATATTTTGTGGTGAGGCGGTTTATATTTAAGTACCTATTGGAATTACATTACACTAACTAGGATATTTTACAGGTTTCGTTTTATTATATTTCCCTTATTAATTATTATGCCAGAAATGTCCTGCTTTCTCTATTTACTTGTACTTAAACCATGCCCTTTACTACTCTCTTTCGCCAAATTTTCCCCATACAAAAGGCGGCATACAAAGGATATTTTCTAAGAAAACGGCTACAATGCGAAACCTTTCATAATAGTTAACAAAATGCCGATTACTTTGATCGGGATTATATTCGCTTTTCAAAGAGAAATGTGTACTTATTTTGTGGGTTTGATTCTGTGAAGTTATGTACTTGGCCCCAGTATTGGCTTTCAATAGATTTTATTGACAATGTAAATGTTTCCGACAATAACAATCTTCGATTAAAATAGACGTAGTAATCAAGGCAAGTATTTCTTGTCCTTTCTGGAGCTAGACTGCTGTACTTTCACATCGTAGGTGAATAATTTCAACTCCATTAAAAGTTACTCTACCTAAAACACTGAAGCCATGGTGGTCCAGTGGTAGTAGGTAACACTCGCTTTACAACCGTGTGGTCGGAGGTTCAAAACCCGGTTCTTCAAAATCAATGAGTTCTCTGAAACGTATGTACAGACTTCCAAGCTACTGGATTTTCGGCGAAGGAAAATATTGTGAGGCAAGGTATTCGTAGAACGAATTCGATGGCTATGTGATGGATATGACCTAATCAGTCCTCGGCAATCGGCTTTGTTCAGCAGTGGACTTATGGACTATTAATAATCGGTCAAGTGCGAGTCGGATTTGCGCACAAAGAGTTCCGTGCCGTATGGATGCCCCCCTAAATTATTTTAATTTAATTATTTACTTTTGAAGTGAATATTTAACTAAATATTATGTGAATATTTCAAGCATCTACCTGTCACCGTTAATAAAATCGATCAAATAATGGCCAAAAATTCAGGTTTGATGTATGGGCGCCCCCTCAAATATTTATTTTTCCTGTTTTTAGGATCCCATACCCAAAGACAAACAGACGGACGGACAGCGGAGTCTTAGTAATAGGGTCCCGTTTTTACCCTTTGAGTACGGAACCCTAAAAAGCCGGGAAATCACAAAACACTCGTAAATCACAAATTGCCTTCCTATCCAACGAATAACAGGTGTTAATAACCTAAAACACAAATTACGCTGTAAACTCATTTCCCCGATACAATTTGCACCAAGGTTAGCCATAAATTGTGCGTGAGGTAGTTCTGATTAATCCCAGAGACAGATTCCCTCCAATAAGGGCTCGGCGATCTATCTGCGGATTAACTTAATTGGATTGTGCGGTCGGTGGCCGAACCAAGGACAGGGAGAAAGGTCTCACGCCTATTTGATGGTCTATCTGAAGGACGTCGATTGATCTTAAATCTTTTTAAACGTGTCTACCTTCGAGCAAATATCTATAGAGCCACAGTCCCTAAGTGAAAGTAGTAAAAACATGTCCGAGCGCCGTCATACATACTTACTTCTATATATACATTAAATAATTCATAATGAGTCATTTTCTTAAATCTCGACGTTATGTCACTTAATTAGCTCCTGTAACTGAGCACTTTGGCATCGCGCGACGTTGTAATTGGCTTGCAATCGCCTTACGACTAACTAAAAAGCCTGCCCACTACGTAGCTTGGGCAGAGTTTTGACTCGGACACTTTTTTGCACTATTGTGACTCTATAGAAACTTGCTCGATGGTGTCTACACTATGTAGTAGTTCTCCAAACAGTGGATCTCGCGACACTTCTCTTTAACTGAATCTTCATAAGCTTTATAATAAGCCATGTATCTCGACTTGCTCTTGACCGATTTGATTCATAATCGCAAATCTAGTTATTATTTAGATACTAAAAGATCCTAGCAAATATTATCGAAAACGTATGATAAACAGCGCGTTAGCAAAAGCGCGTTCCGTTCCGAAGTTTTAACGAGAATTGTTGAAAAGTACGACATGTAGAGAGTATCAACATCCGGACTCTAAAATCGTTGAGTTAATATTGAGATCACAATAATGCCACTATGTCAATAAAACACTGTATCAAAGCCCTGCCTTCGGAGGCTGTATCCTTATTAATAATTGGGCTAAATCCACCACCAAGGACAAATTATCAAAGCTTTTAGGGCACTCGAAATCCCCTGTGGCTTAGGCCAATTACAACGGCACTTCTTCCTAAATTCATTGGTAACGGACGTAAATAATCTTTTAATACTTATTATGTTTTAATATAAGGGTCTTATACCTGCGCTACAATATTTTTACGCAAAAAACAACACAATCAACGTAGTTACATACCCCAGACAATTAGTCTTCATTCATATTTTTATCAGATTGCCCGATACGATCCTTCAGATAAAAACACAGACCTAAACGTACGAATCAAGTTTCTACCGCAGCCATTTCAAAAGTAATTTAATCCCAAGGGTCTGTACAAATAAAAAAGCATTAGTTTCCCGGTGTTAAAAGCCCCAGCGGCCCATTAGGACTGATACATTATTGCATGGATTTATCTGATCATTCTTATGCCTAAACTTGGGCCCATCGAAGGTCCGGATTCCAGTAAGGCTGAGCGGAGCTGAGCAGAGCGCTGTATTCCACAAGCCCATTGTAGAAATATCATAATTCGCTTTTTCACCATCTTATCGTACGTAGAACGTCCACTGCTGAACATAGGCCTCCTCGATAGATTTCTAATAAGGCCGATTGGAGGCGGCTTTCATTCCGCTCGCTCCAGAATCTAGATCGTCAGTCCACTTTGCCGGTAGCCCACCATATTTAGGATCAGAAAAACATAGTCTTTATAAAAAAATTGCGTTTTCGTCGACCATCTGTTTTACAAACTACACATGTAGATATTGTTATCCAACAAAAACATTTTCATGTGAAATGAAGCCAAGTCTAAATCACAGTTCCCACTATCAAAAAGTTGTCAGATCTCACGTTAAGCCAAGCTTCTAACTCTACACGCCTTACTCTACAAGTCTTTACTCCACAAACTCTACAGCTTAGTCAATATATGTGACTTGGCCGTTTCGTTACAACAAGAACTGTTTGTATAACAGAATTAATAAGTCTTCACTTTACGCCCATGCGCAGTTAGTGAAACAGCCAAGCCGCATATATTGACTAAGGTGTAGAGTTTGTGAAGTAAGGACTTGTAGAGTAAGGCGTGTAGAGTTAGAAGCTTGGCTTAACGTGAGATCTGACAACTTTTTGATAGTGGGAACTGTGACTTGGCTTCATTTCACATGAAAATATTTTTGTTGTATTTCACTTCTTTTTGTAGTTTGATACAAGGAGTAATTTTATCGATTTTCACATCTCTAGCTTCAAAACTTGCGGAAGTCTCATACCAACTTTTAACCCCTAGTTTCAAACGTTAGGGGGAGATTAACTAAAAATCTTGAAATACGTCTTTTATTATATTTGTATTAAACAGTCCCTTTATCAATTTTTGGACATCTAGCATCAAATTTAGCAAAAGTGTCATACAAACTTTCATCCCCCAGTTTTAAGGTTGGGGACCCGTGGTTTATTAAGAATCCTGAAATTGTGTTTTATTATCTATTACAACGAGTTCGTATATCCATTTTCTGTCTTCTGGCATCAAAAGTTTCGAAAGTGACATACAAATTTTCATCCCCCAATTTTAGGGGTTGGGAGCAGATTTATTAAAAATCCTGAAATACGTGTTTCATTATTTCTAACAGGGAGTCTTTATATCAATTTTTAGACTTATAGCATGAAAATTTGTGGAAGTCTCATACAAGCTTTCATCCCCTATTATAAAGGGTTGGGGGTAAAAGTTCAAAGTTTTAGATTTTTTCCTTTGTGCTATGCCTGATAGTCTACTTTGATGCCAAATATCAAGTTTCTAGGTCATCTGGAAGTGGGTTAGGTTTTTGATCTATAAGTCAGTGAGTCAGTGAGTGAATCAGTCAATGAAACCCCGGTTTTTAAACGTTAATATTTCATTAACCGCCAAAGCAAAGTTAATGAAATTTTGCTAATTGCTAGTAATGCTAATAAGCTAAAGAACTTTAATAAATATGCAAAATTTCATTTATATAGGTTAAATAGTTTTCGAGTTATGAAGGGGTCAAAAGTGGCTCGAGATGGTTCGTGTAATATTACACACGTCGCGTCGCCAGTTCCTTTTTTCTTAGACTTGGCTGGACACGCTTCCGCGTGTCTAGATTTGCTTACAAAGGAAATAAACAAAAACGATTGCTACGTTTTGTCTCCCTCAGAATAGGCCTACGAACAACAACGCTCTACACCACCGCATAACTTAGCTTGGAGGCGTGAAGTCCGGTCCTAGTGCCTAAACTTGAGCCGTCGAAGGCATCGACCTGTCCGCTAATGTATTCCTTTCAAGCATCATTGTGAGACATTATGTATTGAGGCAAAAAGTCACAAACAAAAAATTGGAGACGTCCTCTGTACCGTCAAGGTTACACCGGAGTGTGGAACAAATGAAAATTGTAGGCTGCTTAAGGCGCGACATGCTTGGTAACCTAGTGAGGAAATACTTATGGCGGTCTTAAGGCTCAAATTTAGTTCATAGTGAGGTTACGGAGAGCTTTCTATTTGTGTACAATAATGTTTTCATGTGAACCTAAAGCGAACCACCGGAAAAAGTTTTGATGGCGTATTTATGAAACAACTACTTATCTAACTCATAAAATATGGGGTAGTGGAGTGACTATGGATTTCAAGTCAAGCCTTGTGGTGGAACAAATGATATTGCTAATAAGACGCCATATTTGAGACTCACTGCAAATGTGGGTAACGTAAAATAAGTCACAAAACAACATACCTACGCAAATAAGGTTCTGAAATAGATTTGATTACATTTTTTAAAGGTCACTGTTCACAACATTACAATACTTTGGCAATTAATATTTTGAGCAAAAAGTTAACTGTAAAAATTAATTTCGTATCGAAGAAATAAATAACCTTTTAATACTCCAATTGGACTCGTAATAAATAAATAAATGTTATACATCATCTTACACTTATTACTTTGGTACAATATTTTACGTTGATGAACGCTGACTGCACGCACGAAAGTGTGTCACGTTCCGCCTGAGCCGAGCGTGCAATCGAGAGCGCGGAACAAGCGATAGAGAGGCATGATCGGCCTAAGCGTTCGGCTTGTTTCAGTTGATGATTAAACAATGTTTTCTTATGACATTACCACGTAAAATTATCGTCCGTAAACCAACTTTACGGACAACCAACTTTCTTGTAATCTTTTTTCATGACATTTTACATTTTTAAGTGGCGTCATCTTGTCGATAAATTTTAAGCCTCAAGTGCCTTAACGGGTGAGATCATACGTCACGGCCAACAGTGATTGTGGATGTTATGTCGACTAATTGTTATTTTGACTTTTATGAATGCGTCGGACGAAAAACTAATTCAGATTCAAAGGGAGATTAAAAAACATAAATTAAGCGCGTACCCGTGGCTGGACTGGCTGGTCTGTTTTGTTTTGTTCGGGGCATCGGTCTTAAATAATTAGAATATTTAATCAGAAACGAAAATCTTCTCCAAGCCATAAACAATAACCTAGGTAAGATAATGGCAAGATGGTGTGTTAATTTTCAATGAGAGGTATTATAAATTCGAAAGAGAGTTCGTTAATTTGATTGTTACTGTTTTACGCAGCTACAAAATAAGGGATTGAGTTGGATCTTTTGCTAAGAAAATACCTACTTTTAAGTGCCTACTTTAAAGGTCGGAGAGTGTCATTTATTATTTATATTGTCTTTATATCGCGAACAATTAAGTAGCTTCTAAGGGATAGCACAAAAATCCAAATATCACGCGGTCAAACACGTTGGCAAAAGTTAGCACTTAGAAATGTTGTCTTATCCTCTAAACTCAGAATTAAAACAAGGATTTAAAACATATTTTGCACTTTACTTTCCATTTTTCCATCATTACACACATCGAATAATAATAACATAATAATACCGCCAGATTCCTTGTCAAAGTCAGTGGCGAGTATCTGTCTGTGTTACCAGTAGTAGCCTTTCTAAAATATACCCAGATCAGACAGATGCTCGTCACCACAGATTACAAATAAGTAGAACTTAACTAGAACTTTAACAGTATTTTATATTAATTATGTCTGTAATCTTACATCTCGGCCATCCGTTAATAACAATTGTGTGTCCTCACATTTAGCAACATTAGTTGGAAGGAATAGAAAAGAAAAAGAAAATAAAAATAAAAAGATATACTGGAGGTAAACTGAATGACTGAACATGAAGTAGTGCTAAACTTATGACATTCAAAAATATGTATGCTTACAAAACTATTGAAAATCAATTACCACACAGTAAATATACCAACAAAATTGATTGAGTTACGACCATCAGTCTTCCTTCGGTTGAAATACATAAATTAATTTCGCAATTTTTAACATTTCTGTTTCTAAGTTTTAGCAATTATTCAATTGAAGTTTAATGTACTACCCGTATTTTGAAAACATTGCAATATAAACTGCTATCTTAGACATAAGATAAACTAATAAATCTAGAATTTAACTTTAAACAATTTTTCAACTACTTAATATTAATGCGTTCGAAAGCTATTCATCATTCATACAATTAATGTGACCGAATTATAACTGTTATAATAATTGCATTTAGTACAAATCGATAAAATTATTTTTCATTGGCATTCATTCATTCAATGATTTACTAAAAACATTGGAGACAAGTTCTCTTACGTCATAGTAAATATATAATACTGTGCTTACGTTTATTGGTTCTATGCTGTTTCATTTCCCCTTACGACATGACATCCACCTTATCTTTTGTATAGGAATGTTCATCTTGGTTCTTTATTGTTGTATTACTATAACGGTTTTCATTAAATGTCTTGTCGTATAAGGTGGCTCAACATTTGTCTTTTTTTACGTATTATTACCATAATATTAATACAGTAAGTACAGTAGGTAATTACTTATTCACTATCATGCATAGTCAGTTACCATCTGCAACCATCTATGCCGGTGCACTGATTGCTCGTACCTTACGCATCTATCGCAATACAATAAATCATAATAAATAAAGGGAATAAAATAAATCTTATCTATTTTACACAGTATGTTAAGATTACAACCATCTATGCTAGTGCACTGATTGCTCATAACTCACGCATCTATCAATCTATTTATGTATTAATCAAACAAGTTTTAGTAGGTACATTTTAAGAACACATTGACATCGAAGTAATGATAGAATTATTATCGTAATTCGTATTACAAACATTACTTAAAATGAAACAAGGTAGGCAATGTTTTTAATTCTGCTTTGTGAAAGATTAGGATTTACTCTACGGTCCGAATCAGTTTTAACTGTGTCTCGAACGGCAGTTTTTTTTCGTTTATTCATTAATCAATTTGAAAATATGTGAACAACGGAGACAGATGTCAATGGGTTAATGAATTCTCATCATACGTAGTTTAAATACACAAAACAGACAATATAATTTAAGCCGACGACAGTAAATTAGACTGGTAAATGAGTACTAATAAAATAAATAATCAAACAGGGATACTTTTGGAAAACAAGAAGATAGAAAATGATATCACAAAATCTGTAATAAATATTATTTATCTATCTTGCAGTCTGTTACGATCTACAACCATCTATGCTTGTGCACTGATTGCTCATAACAGTCTGTTACGATCTACAACCATCTATGCTTATGCACTGATTGCTCATAACAGTCTGTTCTGTTACGATCTACAACCATCTATGCTTGTGCACTGATTGCTCATAACCCGCGCTTCGGGATCTCCGTCATAATCTCTGTATCTGTAAAATAAATAATCAAACAGGGATACTTTTGGAAAACAAGAAGATTGAAAGTTGATATCACAAAATCTGTAATAAATATTATTTATCTATCTTGCAGTCTGTTACGATCTACAACCATCTATGCTTGTGCACTGATTGCTCATAACAGTCTGTTACGATCTACAACCATCTATGCTTGTGCACTGATTGCTCATAACCCGCGCTTCGGGATCTCCGTTATAATATCTGTCTCTCATCGACTCTGTAAAACAAAATTATTAGCGTACACAAGACACATTTACTATTACTCAACGATAAAGCAAATGACGGTCATTACTTTTAGGGCTTATTTCAAATCAATAGGTGTTTGGCAACAATGTACGACCATTCATACTACACTGAATTGGAATTGATAAATAATATTATTCTTTATTGCAAAACAAATAATTATCATCTCCGTGCTAACCATAATCATTAATGGGGTTGATGCCATATACTCAGCTCAAGTATTTCCTCTTTTACATTCAATCATTTTCGAGACTCATAATCTGTAATACGTCGGGTGTCCCTTCATCTAGCTAGCACAATATTGTCTGATAAGACTAACTACGGATAACCCAGAGCGCCCCTTGGTTTACTTATAGTCTAACTAAAGGAATGTTACAAATATTTTCGTCGAACTATGACTCTTGGACTCATAATTAATTACTTAATCATTTTCAATTTGTCATTAGTGTAATTCGTGAATGCGGTACTAATTGAATAAATAAATTAAATTAAATTGGTGTTCAATAGCAGTAAAGTAGTTCAATAAGTAATACAATATGCATTGTACTACTTATGGTTACAGTCCATTATTTCCATCGAAGAAAGAGATACTTGTATATGCTTACTCATAATCGTCGATTATTACGGCACAAATATGTACCTTGCTGGCTTGATCAATTTCGTGTCAGAATAAGACATAGTTATGGCGAAGTATATATCTGTCAATTTTTTACAAGTCAAAAGAGTTCTTTTCGTGGCTTTTCGTGGTCGCATGCCAAGCTAGCAGGTATCTGTATCACAAGTTACTACCAATCTATTTTATGCTGCGGTAGCAGCACAATAAAAAGAAAACCTATAGCTGTATTGTGCAATGTGCATGCACGGCTGCGCCCGCACTATTACCTGGTATAATAAACAGTGTGCATCTAACAAACTAGGTGTTCTCACACCTAGTTTGATGGCCATGGCTACATATTTCATGTATTGTACTGAAAGAAATAAATAAATTATTTTCATTTACATTTTCAACTTGCCTCTCACTCACGCGTGCCCTATTTCCGACGCGCCGACCAGTCAAATTCCCTCATATTTCAGAACTAAGCACAACAATTGATTCTAATCAGGACAAACCTATTCGAATCTGTGAAATTCGATTCAAGTCTTGTTACGAGTATGACTACCTTTCAAACAATATCCAAAATGAAGGAGTAGGTTTTATGTTCGTCTTAATGTATTTGTTTTTTTTATTCATCAATATTTTCGATAACTGTGATCAGATCTTTTTTTTTTAATTTTTTTTATTTTTATAAAAAAAAAAACTTTTTTAGTGCAGAAGTTATAGGTACTCACGAGGTGGTCTTATTTCAATTTTGTCAAAAAATATTTTGAAAATAATAATCAATGGTGTAAAAATTGTATACATACATCAATTCGAGTCAACCATACGAAGCTCGCGAATGATTGGATTCAGTTGTGCCATTTTTGTGGACAAAATAATATTAATTATATCAACAATGTTTCTATCTTTATATTAAGCAACATTCCGTACGGTCAGCCCTAGGATGGGTGACCGCAGATGGCACCTCCAGCCAAGCGCCACCGTGGCACTCTAAATTGTAGGCCCGATCGTTTCAACCGTCTAGCCTTCAGACAGCTTAAAAACTCTAGACACCAGGGCCAGCCACCCGGCCTATACAATTATCTTCATAAACAGTTCCTATAGGAAAGAAAAATGTCTCAAACCCTGGATTGCTACTGGCCTTCTAGTATGCATAAAAAACTGCAATAAATATATCTCGTGGTGTTCTCTCTAAGGTGAGACGGTATTTCACACCTGAGCAACTGCTTAGTCTGTATAAAGCTCAAGTCAGGTCGTGCATGGAATACTGCTCTCACCTTTGGGATGGCTCCGCCAAATATCAACTGGAGGCTCTGGAGTCGATTGAGAGGCGAGCCAAGAGGCTGATCGACAACGACACTCTGACTATGTCGCAGCTGCAAAGTCTCGAGCATCGACGTAAGGTAGCGTGTTTATCGGCCTTTTACCGGATCCACTTCGGAGAGTGCGCCCAGGAGTTGCACAATCTGGTCCCACCTGCCCCTTTCTTCTATCGTACGGCTAGACAGACGCGACCAAAGCGCCACCCTTTTATGGTGGACATTCCGCGCATTAGAACCAAGCGTTTCGAATCCTCATTCCTCATACGAACAGCCAGAATGTGGAACGCTCTGCCTGGGTCTGTCTTCCCGCTAAAGTACAATGTGGGCGTCTTCAAATCCCGAGTAAATAGGTATCTTCTAGGTAAGCTTGCTACAACCTAGACCGCATATCTGCTTAACAACAGGCAGTATGTGGTCAAACGCAAACCTATTCAGAATAAAAAAAAAAAAAAAAAAAAGTCTTATTATGTACCACCATAGATAATATGGTATTCAAAAACTGTATGCAAATATTACATATCATGTGGCAATAATGAATCGAGTACCTACTGAAATCACAAATGTTTTCATAAGTTAGGCTCTAACTAATAATATAATTATGCTGCCATAACTAGTAACCATTATTTAAATCAGTCAATCTACTTGAGATTAAAATATTTTGCAATAAGTAGGTAATTCACTCAAACGATTGATGTACGAATTAGAAATGTATGTGTTTTTAAGACCTACAGATAATCGGAATTATTTAAAAGGTAATCATAAATATCTCACAAACCTCAGTTTCTGTTACCTAAGTAAAATAATTGTAAGCAACGGGTTCAGAATGTCCAAAATCATAGTCAATGAACACACGGTAGGCATTTGATCCTCTGTGGCAATTTGGCAAATATCACTATATCCAACAACATTAATAAAATGTTTTATTAATGTCGTTGACTACATCCAGTAGACCTACATGATTATGCTGAAAATAAAAAATCAATCAAGCATCAGATCTAAAACAGTTAGTATTAATAATATGACACAAGTGGCATCTTGTTGCATTTACTTGTTGTGATGTATTATGATGGTACTGATTGCGTGATATAATTCTCTGGCATCATCTACCCACGGGTTGCAGGCAGGCACAAGCGACTAAAACTTACTATTGCACTATTAGTAACAGAAAAATGTAACACATTAGTATCATCATCGCATGGATATATTCACAAGTGAATATTGTGTTTCTCTTTTTTTTATACTCACATGAAACATTAAACCTAGAATCAATCAATGACAGTAAATAAAATATATTTAGAAAAAAATAACACCCAAAAGTTACAGGCATTGTAATCTTTCTAGACCACAGCAAACTACCCGAAATTATAACGTCATATTGTGTCTGTCTGCCTTAGAATGCTATGTTTTGTGCGAGACAGACAGAGCATCTATGTATCTATTGCTACCAAAATTATTATCAGCTTACAATCTCTGACCTTATTCATGTTTATCAATTTACAGGTCATGCAAATTTCAATAATTTATAATTCACTATTCTAATGTTTGGTGAATCGAATACCTGTCAGCTATCCTTTCTGTATTGAATAACTGATTTTGTTGTTGAACTGCATTTTGTTGCTGATCTAAGAAAATCAAACCACTCACATATCCATTTGTCAACACCGCTGACAATGACGACCGCAGTGGCCACTGTAGCCGCGGTTGTGGCCGCTCCATCCATCTGCACCCACAGCCAGCCGAGATGGCTTGCAAGGCGCCCGCCGCAGCCTCGATGGCACATGCCGTGCCCACGGGGCGGCAAACACACGGTCTGCAGCGCTAGTCGCGATAGCACAGCGTCCGCAAGGCAGCCGCGGCACAGCGCCCGCCAGACCGCCGAAGCACTAGTGTTCAGATCACCAGCACCGTTACTCTATGGGCCATCACCAGACCCATTCCAATCCATTGCGTCGACTTGCACCGGTGCCAGCTATGACTCATTCTTATTCTCTTTTCTGAAGTTGATCTTATCCCCTCGTTTTTGCCGGAGTAAGGATACGGACTCGAGTTTCTGCTCTCTTCCATGGTTGGATGACTCGGGTAGCAACCTGCGGGGTATTGTTGGGAGGGTGCGAGTACCCAGGGCACCCGCGAGGGTGAACGGCTTCTCTCAGCACCCTCACTTGCCACACTCTGCGAGTCAACTCACTGCGTGTCTCTCTCACTATCTCTTACGTTTGGGACGTTCAGTTTCATTCGATCTACGATTGCTAATTTCATATTCACGACGGTACATACGTAAGACGAACGGTACCTCAACGTACGAATCCATGGATGCTTTTAAAAGTAGCTTCATCTCTTTTGCCTTCAAATATCTTCGGAAACGACTCCTTCGCTCATTAAAGTTGTTTTGTCAAAGTGGTAAAAAAAATCCTTATTAGGTAAGTATATCGTATTTCGGTACAAACGTGGGTGTGTTTTCTTTATCCCGGTTCTGAGATGTTGTCTTATCCTCTAAACTCAGAATTAAAACAAGGATTTAAAACATATTTTGCACTTTACTTTCCATTTTTCATCATTACACACATCGAATAATAATAACATAATAATACCGCCAGATTCCTTGTCAAAGTCAGTGGCGAGTATCTGTCTGTGTTACCAGTAGTAGCCTTTCTAAAATATACCCAGATCAGACAGATGCTCGTCACCACAGATTACAAATAAGTAGAACTTAACTAGAACTTTAACAGTATTTTATATTAATTATGTCTGTAATCTTACAGAAAGGTATCAATTTCCGCGTCTATATGCTTATCGATAAGATACATTCGAAAATGTGTTTGTTGGTATGGGATTTTCTTTCTTACACACCAGCAAAGTTAAAGGATAAACTGCGGTATCAGAAGACGATGCATATAGTTAGTTATGAAAAGTAATCAACGTGCAGACAAAGCCTAAAACAGTGGTGCTATACAGGGTTATTTCTAATCAATTAGCATCGTTTTAGGGGCTTATTCTGTACATCAAAACTAACAAATTATTATCTGCGACTTTAATCAAAACTCGCAATTTTTTTTGTTGTTTCATAGAAAAATATCGTTCACCCGCGACAAAATGTATGGAACAGCTAATATGTTTTTTGAGTTCTGACAAAAGTCGCAGAACAAAGTTGTTAGTTTTGATGTACAGAATAAGCCCCTAAAGGATGCTAATTAATTAGAAATAACCCTAATAGCAGTTGTCTAAAGGTAGAAGTAGCCTCATACCATCGCAAGGCCTGTCGGCTTGTTTGTCCCTTTATCACACAAAAAGCCCACAACTTGCAGGCACACATACCATACATAAATCAAACAAAACACCTCGCGGTCAACGTACTGCCATGGTCGGAAACCTTTCCTACCATTTGGTTTTTGTATTGAAGACCCGAGGAATCCGAATAAACGTCTCAATTTCGTGCAAACTCTCAATCATTTCACCGAAAGCGCAAAAACAGATGAGCTATTTAAAAAAAAAACGATCGTAAACAATCCAAAATGGAATTTATGGACGTCGTATTTTCTTGTTGTTCGCCGAGAAATAAGGAATTGAGGTTACAGGGTTTAAGACTAAGAATTTGGACAACTGCGGGATTGCTGATTGAATTTTTATAGTTGTGTTGTAATGTCTTCAAATGTTTTCATATTTATGACAATTTGCCTACACGTTAGGTACCTACACAGCTACTGCTACAACGGGACTTAAGACAACTGCGGGATTGTTGATTGAATTTTTGTAGAATGTTGTGCTTTAATGTCATAAAATTTATCACAATGGCATAGAGTATGGACCCACTTTACTTCAAGGTACCGTGATTCGCTGTGTGATCGTGAAATTCTTTCCTGAAAGAGTAGTTTGAGTAGGTATTGTTAATTTATTAAAAGTTTACGACTAAAAAAATAAAACGCCACACACATTCCGCGTGATGTGAAAATCAGGGAGAGGTGTCAGAGGTGTAGTCTGGGGTTTAGCACGCTTACCAAGATTTGTTCATTCAATCCAAATCGTACTTAAATAAACCCAGGCACAGTTACGTGATTAAATAACCACAGAGATATACATAATTTCGTCAATTTATTCAGTTTGTTAATAGATATACAAGTATATTAAGCCCGATTACAGAGGCGGCAGCGTAATTATATTAGCTAAATAGCATAGTTCTGTTTCTTTTTCACTTTAGGCATTCGATAGAGAGAACGCTTTTTACGTTGCTATTTAATTTACGCTGGCGTAATCGGGCTTATTATGTCTTCTAACATAAGAATTTGCGTGACTTCTGCACCCTCAGAATAAGAACTAAAACAGATCTAGAGAGTCTATGAAAATGAAATTGAAAGTTTTGAACACACAACAACAATTTTTAATATCTGACTAGGTATGTGTGTATTTGTGTTTCGTATACTTCTTCTTTTTATGTCTAATTTGAAAATTAAGCTATGACTTGAGATTAAAATGGTGGTAAAGTATTTTATTATTATTTTGAACTGGTTTGTGCTATGTTTCTTTCTGTCTTATAAGACGTTATGCGATCTAAGATTGATCATGCTTACTTGAAAGGTTTTGGGTTTGCTCTATATTTGAAGCCACCTAAGTTGGTTTTAGGTTTTATATTATTTGTTTTAAGTAGTACACGCATGTATGCTTTATTGTTATTAATATGTGTGTGATATTGATCTAGTATATCATTAGATCAGTCTAGTATCAATAGTATCCGCATATTAGCGTCCATCAGTCATCGGCCCCGTTTCCGGCACTTTTCCACAGTTCAATGCCTTGAACGCCTCAATAGATGACCTTCGAGCATTCGGCGCATAGTCACTCGACCAGCTGACGACCAAACTCCAAAACTTTCCAACGATTGCTGCATTGTCTCACACTGATTAAGCCTTCAAACTTTACGAACCCGCAATGGATGCCGAAATTTTTGAAGTTCCGCATCTTTACTATGTTTTCAAAGATCGAGGGCGTGCCAAATTAATTGTAGTTTCTGATTTATAATACTAGTTTTATTCTGAAGCCGATTGTGTGAATAGATTCACTACCGTGTCTAAGTTTTATCAGGATTCTAACATTATAACATGGACAAACACGCTTAACGCGTGTTACTTGGTGAGAATTTTCCTCTGAAGCTTTTAGATCTATCGCGGAAATTAAAACTTGATAAAATCTCGCTGGGATTTCACTGCAAAAGTTAATACTTTAGGTACATATTTTATCAAAGCGTATCAAGCTGTTATATCTACAGTGTTTTACTATCTTGACAAGACAGAGGGGTTGTTAGCAGACAGGGGGCAAAAACCATCGATCTTATTTTGGAATGTCATTTCTCGTAAGTTTGTGATTGATGATGTCGTGGTTCTTTTATCGTGTGATATATCTAATAATAAAGGTATTAATGTGTCTGGAAATATAGAAATTTAGTTCAAAATATCAAAAAAAAATTAAACAGGGTGCAAATACGAGCATACGAGCTTCTATCTTCTTAAAGTTTTGAGCGTGTACTGGTTTGTCACCAGATTTAAATTATGAAGGAAAATATCACGAAAAAACGTACATATCTGAGAGTGTTTTGCGTTTTTTTGTAGTGTATTTCCACTCTGTTGTATTTTTGTGTTTTATATTCAATCAACTATCCTCAGAAGAGTGTCAAAGATTTACAAAATCTCATTTGACCAGCTTGACGAACTATAGGCTAAGCTGTTTTCGTGATATAAAGAAATCTGTGCACAGCAGAGTGGGGGAGATTATACTAGTTATACTAGCTATTATTTCTCCATGAGCAATTATGATTATTAATAACTAGCGACCCGCCCCGGCTTTGCACAGGTGTATTATACATATAAACCTTCCTCTTGAACCACTATATCTAATAAAATAACCGCATCAAATACGTTGCTTAGTTTTAAAGATTTAAGCATACATAGGGATATAGGGAAAGAGAAAACGACTTTGTTTTATACTATGTAGTGATTCCATGAGTGGGACATAATACCGATGACGACGATATTATTATGTGTTCTAAATCTAAATTATGTTATTTTAGGCACAAAAGCTGTCGTAGATTGTGGAGGAGAACCTGTATTTTCTTATGAATAACTTCTAGTTATGCTAATTAGTGAGATGTGATAATAATCGATTACAAAATAACCATTAAGCGTCATTAAAAGTGGCTGTATAAATTAAAATTAGTCGCGGATCACGGCGTTAAATTTATTTTTTAATTTATTGCCAATACACTTTTTATGTTAATGCTACAAAAAGTGGGCAGTCATTGGACGTAGGTAAATAAATATCTACATAACAGATACTTAAATTGGTTCGGAGAGTAAATTTCCGGAAAATATCAAATGAAAAATATTTTTAAAGTTAATTAAAAGTCGTTGGTTGTCGGAAACATTTTCATTTTCATCAAAACTCGTCTCGCTTTTGGCTGTCCTCCAAAACCAGTATTCGCTAAAATCAAGCTGCGAACCGAATACCTAAACCTTGTAGTGTTATTTATTTTGCAATTCGCTCCCAAATAGGGTTGCCATATTAGGATATTCAGGATTCGACCTGAGATGTTAGAATTCTTAGGTTTCTCAGGATAGGTGCCGCATTTCTGGATATCTCAGAATTTTTAGAATTGGCAACTAGTCGTAATTAAGGCTATTTTGATTGGGCTATTTTAGAGAAGAAAAGAACCCTTCACAAATCCCCCAGAAAATATGATTTATCAGCGTCTCAGTCCTGTTTTTGGAGAAACAAATGGAAACTACCTAATTTGTTTTTCTAAAACTAATTTGTGAAGATCCTCTGTGTAGTGACTACAAATTTTAAATCATTGAGATTAATCTTTGCACAATAAAGTTTACGTACTAGTTCATTTCCTTTTACACTATTTAGATATTTAAGTATTTTTCAAAGGAAGTCATACATTTTCTACGAAATTGAACTGCCCCATCCGGCAACCCTATCCCCAAATCTCAATTCGCACGATCACGCTGTTTGCTGAGACGCTAATAAATTATATTTTTATTGTGTACGTCGGTGCAGCAGACGGAGCCGATCATTGCTTTGACATTCAGACAAACCTAGCTAACTCATTGCATCGCTGTATCCACTTGACGGACTGCATCTCTGCTAAGCCAATCCCGCTCAAATTACAAAGCAGAAAGAGCTATTTTTGCTTCTTTCCGATCGTCAGGATTGCATTCGACACTCGTTCGAAACGACCGTGCATTTCACACTCAAGGGCAAGGGTACGAATACAAATTATTCGCTCGGTTTTGACCGATTCGACTCCGAAAGAATTATCCGCTATTGTTAGCCGAGGCCAATAAATATGAATCCGCGGTCGGACCTAAGTATTGTTTCTGTGCCGTCATCACTTTCAATATTCGTGATTTGGTTCAGGATAGAAATAGACTTTAATATGCATTCGCCTTGATTAAAAGAACCGCAGAATGTTCCGCATGACATTGGAGGTTTTGATTTTATTATTCGCTGCGAAAACTTATTTTTTAATTTCTAAATGGAATCGTGACTGGCTAAATGTTATGGTTTTTTATCTGCTGTATTGAAATGTTATTTTCTTTTGTTGCAGGTCTAAAAACCTAACGTGAGGATTAGTGTGCTGATAATAAAATAAGTAGTACCTATACTTAGTAAGAATAGTATTAAAAGAGTAACGAATAAATGCAATAAGTAGTTTATGAATAGCTTAACTTCTGTGAAAAACTTAAGTTCAGTGAAGTGTGCAAAGTGGAGAACTTAACGCCATCGAACAAGAATGTGGGACGTGTTCCGGTAATAGACAGGTGAGTGACAAAATACTGTTGTTAATTCTAAAGCTCTTTCAAATTCAGATTTTCAGATAAGTATAAGTACCTACCAAAAAAGTTGGGGAAAAATTCAGGTTTCATCAAAGTACGTATCTATTTGATGAAACTTACTATATCGGTGTGCTTATACATTCCTGAAAACTGATTTCAACTTGAGATATGCCGAAGATTTCAGTAAAGTTGAACATTCAACTTTCTTACTATTCATTTTTTTTGCTAGTTAATTTACAAGTTCCGTGGTAGTACCCATTTTAGCGTCTTTTAAGTTGTTTTTTTAGGGTTCCGTACCCAAAGGGTAAAAACGGGACCCTATTACTAAGATTCCGCTGTCCGTCTGTCCGTCTGTCTGTCACCAGGCTGTATCTCATGAACCTTTATAGCTAGAAAGCTGAAATTTTCACAGATGATGTATTTCTGTTGCCGCTATAACAACAAATAAGGTAAACGTACGTAATTGCGGACGAGTCCCAGAACGCGGACATTACTCGGTTTTTTAATTTTTGTAATTTTCTACGAAAGTTTAACTTAATCTTATGAATGACAATAAATTCTTGGTTATTTTTTAAAGTATTATTCAGGCAAAACTGTACACGTAGTGTAATAGTGTCCAAACCAAATGATCTCAAAAGTGCGGTGTCGTAAAATTTTCGTTAATCTGTTAATTCAGTAGCTGAATTTGGTGCCTACCCTGTCATCAACTTTAGTTCATTTCTTAGTTGTGTAATGTGATACGGTAACTGTGCTATTTTATTACGATACTTAGATAAATTACCCAATATTATAACCTATAATCTAGACATAGTCTTGTTGATTCGTTATAATATTTGTGTATCCGCCTACTGGTACTCACTAAACCCGTACTTGTCCTAATGCACGGACAATAATCACATTTTCCGTCCGAGAAGTGGGACTCATATCAGTTCTTTAATACCCGTTGTACCAAAGTTCGGATCTCGACCTTATTGCCTTGAAATAAGTCTCATTTTTCCTTGCATGTAAGAACATCGTTTTAAAAACCTTGAAAAATGCAATTATTATAGTTCGATTGCGTCTTATTCCTTTTAATTTAGAATTATTTTGGACTGATTCAAGCAATAGTCGTATCTTGTCTGCTTTAGTATTGCTTACTCTTGTCTGACAAAGAAAATTTAATTTTTTTGATCGATTTATAATATTTATTTAAAACAATATTATAATATTGAAGCATAAGCTTCAATATTTTACATAATGTTTAAAAGATTATCTTAAGTAACATTTTTTGTGCTTAGATTTTGATGTTATGTTTTTATTTTCTATGAAACACTAAACTTTTGGTGTTTCATAGAAAATAACAAACACTGGATTTGTCATAATTAAGTAGTAAAAAGTAAATAAGTAAGTTCATATGGGCTCGGTGGCTAGTCCTAGTGTCAGAGTTAAAATCTATCTCGTGATTCAGCCATTTTTTTTGACAAAGTTTATTATTATATAGATAACACAATGATCAACTATAGAACTAAAAAGTAGGGATTAAGATAAAATATAATAAAACAATTCGATTTTCTAAGTTACAACCGAATCTTCTTATATACCTCTATATACATGTGATGGTGATAAATAGTTAAATTAGAAGAAAAATTACTACTATGTAATTTGTTCTTTTTCTGTGTGGAGGCGTAATTCGTCACGCGTGGAGTGTTTTGTGCATTTCTTTTTTAAGAAAGCGTGGTTCTAGACCACTGGCACAACTGCTGCAGTGGCTTGGATGGTATATGAAATGATAACGATATAGATGACGAAACTGATGACAATGGAGAAGTGTCATGCAATCTGTTAATTATTCTATTGTTTTCTGTGATCAGCCACGAGAAAGTTGACTATCAGTGGCTCTCAGGCTCTCGCTCAACTATCAAGCTCTCAGCTCTTGTGCAAGTTGCTATTTAAGTTGCAGTGACTAGTTATGAGGCCTACCATAAGTCTTGCTGCTAAAACTTCAATGGTTCGTTGTTGTGTTTCTATTCAGATATAGGAAAGCAGCTTTAGAGTGCCTGATTTCCTTCCTTTTATTCCACATATTCTGTTTTTTTCGTTATCACGGCGCACGAAGCTGAGAACTTCCGACGCTGTCGGCTTACAGTGTTTTATCGCCTCGTCTTCAACCTATTTTATCGTATTCTCTTTAGAAAGCGTTCCTGCTAAGTTGTTGCCCGAGTTTTTTATTTTCACTCTTAGATTGAATAGAGTTGCTATACGTTTTCCGTAAGTTTTCTAGCTTTTTTTTTACCTTTACCTTAAATAGGTGGCGCATATTTGTATACTCTTGTCAGTTCACTGGTGCATCGGTGCTCATAGCTTTGTTGAAAAGATTTCTGACCTTTTTTCTTAGCATGATTATTATTCTACTATAGGTTTTTTTACATCTGAAGAATTAAAGTTCTCATTTTTCAACGGGCAAGCTTTTTCATAGTTCTTTATCAAACGCTGTATCAAGAGTTCTGTCATGGTCTCTATTTCCTGCGGCAACAGTTGCGTACTTTGATCTAGCGGTTCTTCTATATAGCTATTTTGAGTTCATTTCTAAAAGTTGCTATGTCAGTTTGCTTCAGATTCGTGCTTCAGAACCAAAGTATTTATAAGTTGCCACGCGCCACTCATTGATTGTTTAAGAGATATTGCTTGAAGCCAGTGTAATGTCGATAATTAATGCCTAAGGCGTTACGAAAGTGAACTCAGCGCCATGGTTTAATAGGTTTGAATAATGTCTGAAGATGAAGTCGAATACTTCAGTTCTTCTCTCATTTGTATTGGGACAGTCCCACACAGTACAGTGGGCGTTTGAGTCAGATCCTACTTTACTTTCTTGTTTTTTACTTGTACTAAAAGCATTAATTCTTCGACCGTCAGATGTTGCGCCACTTCTGTGATATTTAGGTACGAGTACCCCGTGTTCTAAAGGTTTAACTATACTACTAGGTTGTTTTAGAGACTGGTATATAATTTAGTTACAGTGAGATCATCATTACACAAATGTGTCACCTAAGATGCCTAATAAGGACCTGTGGGATATTATTATATAAGAGTATGCAATTCATTTGGCATGGGAAGACTGAACACATTACCTTGGGGATCATTAAAGCCGCTTATATTGCCACGGACTAAATACGGTTCCTATACCAGTGCTATTGTATTAACTACCTAACGTTTCAGCAATTTTTTTTCACAATCTGATTATTGTTTTGTTTGAAATATTATATTATATTGCATGTAAAGTATTATTTCTTAGATTTACGAGATCTTAAATGGCTTAAACTAAAATATCATGTAATAATAATAAGTAATAATACAATATAAAGGCAATTTAAATCCTAATGTAAAGTAAATAGAGTTCTAATTCGTATAGCTTCCGGGAATTGGGACGAATTGTGTAGCAGGGTTTCTTCCCTATGAAAGGGTGAGGATAAATATACCTACACTTATAGACTAAGGTAGTTAAATAAAAGCACAGCGTTTATCACCGGCATGTTTGTTTTTATTGTAAGTTTTTTAAAGGATTAATATTCACAGGAACAGTGAGGTCACCATGGTACTTTTACAATGATAGTAGTATTTAGTAGTATTTAGGAGTAAATAGGAGTAGTATAATGGGAGTATAATAGTAGCGTTGAATAGGTACCATGGGTAACACAAAAGGTAGACGGGGAAGCCGTCTAACTCTAATATGTAAACAACGGTGAGTTGCTTGGTTATTTTACAATGGGTACTTAATGGATTAAATTAGTATACTAGGTAAGGTAGAATGTAGACGGGGAAGCCGTCTGACTTGAATATGAAAAATAGTGGTAAATAAAATAATAATAACGGTGGGTCGCTTGGTCGAGTTCTGTCCCTTCACTTAAACTATAATCAGCAAATGGGTGGATCCATCCGATGGTGTCACCAATAGGAAGTAGATGACTGACGGTAATAAAGGGGAATGAAATACCTCTGTACGCGCCGCCGGTTAACAAATAGGAACTGGAGGTAGACTGCCAATACTCTGGCAGGGCTCACGTGAAGGTCAGTGGTCGCACCGTTGACTGGGTGCACCAACGACGCCCAGGCGGCTAATCCAGGTAAGCCTGGTTGGGGGTATGCCCAAACATGCCGGCCTCACCTAAACACCCTGAAATGGATGGAATGAATCCATGTTAACACCGAGTAGGAAGAAAAGTAAACAAAATTAAAATTACATTTTCTCAGGTCATAAATGAGAAAATGGGGTATAATTGGGCCTCACCACGTGCGGGGGCTTGTGGACAAACTATTTAATAAAGGTTTAATAGTCAAGTAGCATTTTAGAAGGGGGTATTACACGGAGTGTGTTTTTTACAAAAAGTCAAGAATCTCAGCGATTTTACATTAAAATCGGGGAAAATTGCACCTCGTCACGACCGCAGGGTCGAGAGGAAAGTGTTTAGCACAAATGTGAACATCTAGGAACATTACAGAAGGTTATTTTACACTAAGTAGGTTTTCTACCAAAAGTCAAGAATTCCAGCGATTTTACATTAAAATCGGGGAAAATTACACCTCGCCACGACCGCAGGGTCGAGAGGAAAGCGTTTAGCACAAATTTGAACATCTAGGAACATTCCAGAAGGTTATTTTACACTAAGTAGGTTTTCTACCAAAAGTCAAGAATTCCAGCGATTTTACATTAAAATCTGGGAAAATTACACCTCGCCACGACCGCAGGGTCGAGGGGAAGGTTTTTATCCTGTATTCAATAGTTAAATAACGAAAGGGTTGTATTTTCAATCCATGTGACTGGCCCGAAAACGCATTGAAATCACATGTTGAAGTGAACATTTCAGGGTAATAATTTAGTGAAATCGATAGAAAAGTAGCTGCGCAAGCGCTCAATGGAAGATAATACGGTTTAGTATGTATTTCGTGATTATTTGACAAAAAAAAGTACGAATGGTGACGCGTCCACATACCTTGTTAGGGGGGAAAATATAATAATATGGCGACTCGAGGCCGCTCCACGCCCGGTGAGTTAGAGGTGCGTGGCTCCTGGGGTCTTCCACAGTATCCCTGGGTCAAAGCTCAGCCTTCCACCGCGTTTTCGGAGCAAAAAACCATGCCGGAAGCAGGGGTCCGCCATCGTCCTTTTGGTTTTATGAATCCCTCTCACGCAGACAGTGGGGACAACGTTGAAAAAAGACTAGCAACTAACTCAACAAACAATCGAATTAGAATCGACTAAAAATAATACGAGGAGAGGAAATTACTCCCAAGGAAAACGGATAAATGCTAAAAAGGTGAGATTAATAATACTAAGGCTTATCCAAAGGTTTCACTTTGTTGAGTGGCTTTAAATAAGCGTTTGTTTATCAAAAGGAGACGCCGATATGAATTAATAAAAAAAATGATCGAGTGAAAAAATCGATAGTTTGTATCAAACGAGTATTGATTGGGAAACTGTCAATCACTAGACAGGTTGACGTTTCATCCTGACCAATTAGAAGCGTTTACAGTGTTGACAACTGTGAAATAAAAAAATAGCGTTCCGAATTATACATAAATTAGATATGTGTGAAAATTTGATGCTACAATTGTCCAAGATTTTAAAGTTCATACAAATAATAATACATTAGAAGGGCAATTTAAATTCTAATGTACAGCAAATAGAGTTCAGTTTCGTATAACGTCCGGGAATTGGGACGACATTCCGCGCATTAGGACAAATCGTCCGCGATTTGGTACATTTGGGTATTTTTTAACATTTTGGAAATTAATTCCTATTAAAGCTATAACAAATTAGAAAAAGATTAATTATTATAAAACTCAGATAAATGCCCTACCTGGTCATATTCATTTTATTGTTGTAAGTCTATTAGTATCAGCGTAGTATTACTGCAAAGTCAGCAAAGTTCAAAAACGTCCGTACATTGGTACGTTTACCTTACTTACTAAAAACATAATACAATTATTATCTTTTTGCTGTTTTTCGCTCGATATTTATAATGGTAAGAGGTAGATGCTTGAAATTTTCACAAAATATTTAGTAGTATATTCACTTCAATAATAAATAATAAAATTAAAATATAATAAATATTTAAGGGGAGCTCCCTTAAAGTACGGAACCCTCCGTGCGCGAGTCCGACTCGTACTTGGCCTATTATTGCCAATAACTCTATTAGACAGAAATCCCGTAAACAGAGAATTTAATCAAATTTTAATCAAGCAAGTTTGTTCGGCTCTTAAAGCTATAATCGAGTCTTAAAGCCAAAGTCTGTGTATTAAGTTCTAGTCTAAGTTGTATTTATTGCATTCCGTTTCGGCTTATTTATATTGTTTTAAGTTGTATTTCGCTAATAACTCAATTAGACAGAATTCCGGTTCCCAGAATGTCGCATTAAACGAATTAGAGGCTGTAAACATTGTACCAGTACGTTAATTAAGGAAGCCTCTTGGTGGCGATTAATTAGGCAGAGCTCACGTACTGGCTATCTATGTTCATTATCTAGTCGCAAGCACGATTCCCGAGATTTACTTAAAAAATACATTTGCATATTACCTGATGTTGTTAGGAGTTAGCATCGGAGGCTCTTTTTGTTGCCTATCAACTAATAAATGTAACTAAAACTACATAGAGAGCTGCTTAATTTAATTAATCCTGTCTCTCATTACTACACGCACACACGATTTTTAGTCTCTGAGACTGGTCACCGTGGAAATATCTCAAGCACTTTTAAATGTTGACTCGCACATTATGATACCGGTAGGTCATCGAGTAAGTATCTATAGAGTTACAATCATGCGAAAGAAGTGTCCGAGCCAAAACTCTGTCCAAGCTACGTAGTGGGCAGGGTTTTAGTTAGTCGTAAGGCGATTGCAAGCCGATTACAACGCCGCGCGATGCCAAAGTGCTCGGTTACAGGCACTAATTAGGTGACATAACGTCGAGATTTGAGAAAATGGGTCACTGTGAATTAATTAATGTATATATCGAAGTAGGTATGTATGACGGGGCACGGACATTTTCTACTACTTTCACTTAGGGACTGTGGCTCTGTAGATATTTGCTCGAAGCGGTAGGTACATGTGAGACACTTAGCGGCGACTAGCCTCAGAGACTAGAGTGTTATGTGCGTACAAGAATGAGAAACATTTTGTCATCTCCTTCGAACTTGGTGGTTCCGAATTATTCCGTAAGAGACTGCATGCAGCAGCAGCCAACTACAGTGTAGTTACGATACTACTGATTTCTATGTATTTCCACACAGAGATACCAGACGGAGAATAATGGTCGATCGAGAAAAGAAAGAAAGAGATGCAATGATTTAATATGGCATGAGTTAGAAAGAGACTCGAAAAATATCTCGATTCAGTGTCTAGTTGCCGTGTTTTTATCTCAGTAGTGTAAAATTCTAAAACAGATTTGACTGTTTTGACAGCTCTGGGCAAGATTTTTTATAAATTTTTGTGGTTGAGAATTGCCTCACGCCATCTCTCTAGTTGTACTTGTAATAGCCCTGTGTATTTCCATGAATGTTCCATTGTCACCGACATGTAGTTAGCCTCAGCGTCTCTCTATTTGTGTCAGCGACGACAATATACTCAGGCTGCTGCTTTTGCGTACAGTCAGCTAGAAATATACACCCAAAATACTCGGAAAAGAGTTCTAATCAATCCTTACTTAATATTATAAATCCGAATGTGTATTTGTTGGTTTGTTCCTCCTTCACGCAGCAACGGAGCAACGGATTGACTCGATTTTTATTAACAACTGTGTCAATAAAGCATCCGTCTTTGTTTTATCAATGCTCCGGGTTCTTTGTTTCATAAAAGCCCATATCATTTACAAAATTATGTAAGTAAAGGCCGCTGCATACGTGACGGGTTTTTCACGGACGGGACGGAACGGGAAATTTTAGAAATATCGTTTCATACAAAATGTATATGGAAGCGCAAATGTCACGGAGACACGGACGGGACGGGAACGTGGCACTGACGGGGCGGGAAAAATATCGTCGCCAACGATGTTTAGCACGTCCCGTCCGGCACGTGCCCCGTCCCGTCCGTGTTTCCGCTACGTATGCACAGTCACTCCGTTCGTTCCGGAGAGAAAAGTAGTGTTGGACGTTTTAACTACTTCGTCATCTAGAACAATAGCAATTAAAGCCAATTTTCGAAATTAAAAATACACCTTTCCTTCTTTACAACAGTTAGATCCGAATCACTGTTACGGTACGTATGCATTAAAAACACGTTCCCGTCTCGAACGGGGCAATCACGTCCCGTTCCCGTTCACGCCCCGTCCGAGGTATTATCTCGCTACGTATGCAGCGGCCTTAAGTTTGTAACAACATCGTCGCGAAAAAGTTTGACAGCTAAACGAACAGAGCAGACGTGCGAGCGAAACTTGGTGACATATTGATCGTAATCAGCGTCAATGCTAACAAGCTTTTTGTTGCCAAGCTTGTTGACTTCTCGAACTGAAATTATAATCACCAATAATTCGAATCAACATAATTTATTTGTGAAGACATGGTAATCGTGTACAACATACAGAGTAGAGATAGAGAGTAGGTACACAGAGTTTTGGGCGGGGACGCGAAAAACCATAGCGTCCTTATTTATGTTGTTTTGTGAAAACTTGTGTTTTTGTCGGTGATAATTAGTGAAATGCTGTGGAATTTCAGTATTATTGACTGACTAACAAGCACAAGTGTTAACAAGTGATATAATGCAGTGAATCGTGTCTTTTCGCGCCGTTACTAAAACTCCCTAAACGCTTCTAGTATAGGCTCCACTGCTTTACTGAGGCGTGATTTGGACTTGACTGTGACTTTGTCTTAGAATTGGACAATCTATGACTATAAATCCCATGGCAAATAATTATGAAGCGGCTAATTATTTGTCAGCAGCAGCAGTAGTGCAGCAGAACAGTGCTCTGCTTTGCTTTCCTCATATCTATTTTAAAGTTATTAAAAAAATAGGCTTGTTTTTTACTCGTATCTGTTTTAAAAATAACGAAATTACTACTAAAAAAGTGATGGTACGTTCTTCGTGTCTCATGCCTCTTTTAAAATTTATGTGAAAACGGAAAAAAAATCACGCTTGCTTCGCTCACGCTTTCTTGAAATCATTCGTGTTCCTTTTTACTTATAATGAATAATATTAAACTTTACTTATATCATATAAAACTTTAGATACTTATATAATAACTATTTAAAAACTCGAATCAAAACGATTTATTGGAAAACGACAAAACGACCTAATTTCCGTCCACTAGGCAGTAAAAACCACTTTATGACCCCTTCCTCTGAATCAATGGCTGGATCCGCCTTTGGCCACGGCACCTAAAAAATCAAAACCTGCAAAATTGCGGGTGTTACAATCATTTTCAATCACGTCATCTTGAAAAAATGTTTTGGCCGATATCTCGGAAACTATGCAATTTGGGTCAAAAGTCATGGAGACTATTAATGTAGAAAATAAAATTTCGCATCTTTCGTACCGGTAAACTTTGTTGTAAAACTTACCGTTTACGATTTATGGACCATTTAATGATCAAAATGCTATTATTTATCGTATAACCAACAACAAAACAAACCCCACATCAATTCGCCTGACACATGCACAATAGCTCAACAAACACGGTAATGCTTCACGAACAAAATAATACTCGTACCAGTCTGACCAACGAACGAGATCACACGAACTTACTTAACAAAATAATTTAAACATCTCGCAAACGAATACAGAGTTGCTACGGCCCTGATTCTGACTCACCTGACCATTACTAAAATTAGAATACATAAAACAAAATTACACTCAATTAAATTAGATTTGAGTGTCAACTAAATGGCTGTAAAACTAATTGCTTATTTGGTAAGAACTTAATTAGTTAATGTTTCTAAAAAAAGACCAATAAAAATAGCAAAGTAATGGTAAAACTGTAAGTGGGTAATTTAGGAGTACAAGTGATTTCGGTTTGGTTAAAAATGATTGTCTTGTATTATTTTTTTACAACAATTTTCATTAGTTAGTTTATTATCTAAACAGAGCTTTTTAGGGTTCCGTACCCAAAGGGTAAAAACGAGACACTATTAACTAAGACTCCACTCTCCGACTGTCTGTGACCAGGCTGTATCTCATGAACTGTAATAGCTAGGACGTCACTGATGACGTATTTCTGTTGCCTCTATAACAACAAATACTAAAAATAGTAAAAAAAATATTTTATGGGGGCTCCCATAGAAGTAACGTGATTTTTTGCACGATATTAATAACGGCAACAGAAAGATGCTTGAAATATTAAGAGGTATTATTACTTTCAAAAATAATTAATAAATTAAAATAAGATATATTTAGAGGGGCTTCCATACGGCGCGGAACCCTTCGTGCGGGAGTATACCTCGCACTTGGCCAATATTAAACATTATTTTCGCATGAAATGTTGTAAACAATAGTGACTCGATAATAATAACCGATGGTTTTACTTTTCCAAATTATGTAAGTATATGAAACTTTTTGGCTCAGTTCCAGTTTCATTTTAGTATAGGGTATATTTTATTTTAATACCTATAAATTGCAAAACAAATTGCAAGTTTCACCACAAGGTCTCACTCAGGTACCTATATAAATAAGGTACCTACGTATGCGAGTATAGCAACAGACCTCAATAAAAACCACATAAAACCCTTTAAACTTTATGACTTAATAAAATATTGATTTTACGACTGTTATCTTATCATTCATATTAATAAGGTGGCAGCTCAGCATCCTTAATTAAATCCTCCTTTTTTGTTTGTCGGTAGGTTTAAAGAACTCAGTTCTATGACTCAATGTTTACATTTAATCAACAAGAGGTTTATTTAGCAGTTGGTTCCTAACAATATGTTTTCAGAATTATGGAAAATAACATTAGACGGATGCACTAGGTATTAAGTCAAATTAGAAAAGCAAACCTATGCGCGAGTAGTTGTCTATTCAAAATTTCGTAATGTTATGATAAATTTTGTGCATTTAGTTTTGCTGGTACGAGTACGTTTAAAAGTGGAATTTTAGTTATAAATTTATTTATAATATATAGTATGCTTACCTACCTATTTTATTTTTATTTTTACAGATATGTAATTTTTAATTTTGAGAGCTGTCATTTATTATTTGGCAGGTAGCTGATGTTGTTGACAGACAGCTGTCATTTTCAATTTATTCATAAAAACTTAAATAACATAAAACAATAAACTAAAATAACCTATCTAAACTAAACTTAAATAAGCAAATCTAAACTAAATTATCCTACCTAATAACTAAACTTATAAATTTTTTTAAAATTAGAAAACCATTTTAGGAAATTGAACAAACTAAGTGGACAAATACATTAGATACATCTACATTACTAACTGTTTCTGAACAAAATTTCTTATTGTCTAGGACAAATACGTTTACTTTGATTTTGGTCAATTTTAATTATATTACTACCATTAGTCAATTTTGTCAATTTTAATCATATTAATTTTATTAGTACCATTCACTCATTTTTCTCAGAGCTCATATATGTGCGCATTTAAGTAGTTTTTAACCTATGAAAATGATTATTAACCTACTACTTAAATGTTCACTGATGCACGGTCTGGTGGCCAGGATTTGAACAATCAATCAATATATTTTTTTACTAAAACAAACATTTTTAAGTACATTCATATGTTAGATACATTAATCATTGATACAAACATAATCGTAATAAAAACATTACTTAAAAAAGGTAAGTAGGTAGGTATTGTTTTAGTTTCTGCTTTGTGAGAAAAAACAAAATCCACCCTATGATACACGAAATAGAACTTTTTATAGCTTATATCTACGTTGGTTATGGTAATAACGAATAACACAAAACATTGACCGCCTTAGGTACCTCAAAAGATTTAAAAACGCTTTAAACACTGTCTAACCGTGCAATTTGTAAACATTGTCTAAAGCGTGAGTAAAACTTTTGTGGTGAGACAGTAATGTGTTAATCACACTTCAAAGTAATTTCCATTGCTGTATTTCATCATCTCTCAGTAGACGTGAAAGCATGTTGATTATAAGTTCTTAAGTCTTAGCAACAGATGCTTTCTGTTGAACAAATAACACAAAAAAACAAGGTTTCTTACATAAAAGTGGGAAGCGAATTATGTCGAGGCCAGGCAGAGCAAACATCAAACATTTGACTTTACAATAAGTATGCGAATAAACCGGTGGCCTCTACTATGATTGAACACTGTATTTTGGGCTGGGTCATATTACTTTAACTTTTGATTGTGTAAGTGATTCTAAATGAACCTTATACTAGTAGTTATCTGAACAGTAGACCTCGCATCTAATTACATGAATATTCAGCTTATATTATCTCGACTCGGTCTTGACTGATTTCGTCCATACTCGCAAATTTAGGCACTAAACAATATTGCCAAATAAAATGATTTTAATTTTATAGTGCATCCCACACTAGGTTTATAACAAAGTTATTTTTGTAATAAATATTTCATAAATTCGTCGCGAATGCAAGACTCGAACCTGCGTCTTCGGATCACTAATTGCGAATTTGCTCAGTGGGGAGAGCGTCGGGCTAGTGATCCGAAGACGCAGGTTCGAGTCCAGCATTCGCGACAAATTTTTGAAATGTTTATCACAAAAACCACTCTTTTGAATATTACCAAATATTATCGAAATCGGTTGATGAACAGCGCTGCTACAACATTTTTTTCCCTTTTTGGGAGTAAAACCCGGGCCAATCAAAAATCGCTGAAGACAAAAAAAAAAAAAAATATATATAGAATCCGTGTACCAACTTTCGCCGATTCTTTGAAAAATAGGAATTATTCAGACGGATACTTATATACGATACGGATACATATAACGGAAGAAAAAAATCTCTATCCCTACATAGTCGACGTACCACCTGCTCGTACTAAGCGATTCGCTTCTTCCTTCACAATGCAGACCGCCAGGGATTGGAATGCCCTGGCTCCGTCATTGTTTCCTGACAATTACAATTTGGATGTCTTCAAGTCAAGAGTGAATAGGTATCTTCTAGGTCTACATATTCCATCTTCGGATACAACTTCGCTTTCCATCAGGCGAGTTGGTGATCAAATGTAGCCCTATTCTACATAAATAAAAATATTTATGGTACGTTTTAGTGGCCAGTAGAATACTCGTTTCCAATTTGGCGGAATACATGGCAGTTCTCCGAATCGACGACATCACACATCCTCCCTGATTGGTGTCGCGTAAATCTCCGTATTGCGGGCGGCAGTAAACGCCACTCAGTGCGATCGTAACTACCAATCTATCAGTACAAACAGAATTTACAACTGCCGTTTGTCACACAATAATATCGTTTCATCTAAAACCCTTTTCACTTCCGATTCTGGTCTGTGTTAGTTGTTCTTCTCTTGTATTTGTATTTGCTTTTTCAGCCTTTTGGCATTATCAAAAATGCGCTTAGGCACGTCAAGTTGTAACAATAAGTTAAAATTATACAAAGAAAAAGTACTTAGTCTTATGTGAATGTATCAATTGGCATTCATATACATAAACAAGGCATCTTTTTGGGATATAATATATCTATAAACGTCGGCTGCACGCACGAAAAAGTGTCACGTTCCGCTTGAGCTGAGTGTGTAAGCGAGAGCACGGAACAAAGGAGGCACGATCAGCCTAAGCGCTCGGTTTGTTTCAGTTACCTCCTGTTGGGGGGAATTCCTTGTGGACAAACTGCTTTTGCACTAGTTGTGCGTTCTGGAAATATTAATTTTAAATTTTTCCGAAGGTACAATTAAATAAATGTCATTAATTTCAGTTCCCGATTGCACAACTAAGCTTAATAAAGTACAACCGTTTGCAAAACTTCAAATGATGACCTACTCCACGTCACACTAGTATTTCTTTTTCTCTCATATCACACCGCTAGTTTGAGTAAAATACAGTAGTTATTCAGAATAAAATATTTCACTCTGTTTAGGTACAAGTGGTGTTTTGTTTACACGTTTGTTGACCATAGTAGTTTGACAATATTTTCTCATGACGTTATCACGTAAAATGACGTTTGTAAACCATCTATAATCTAAGTTGTAAACCGACTTTACAGACAGCCAATTTTTTTGAATGGAATGGTGACGTTCGACTTCGACATCGACATATAATATCGCACTGCTGTGCTCTCGGAGAAGGAGTAGTATGACGCATTTAATGATTTTTCGTTTATTTTTGGTGATCAAGTGTTTTGTCTATGAGTTGTATTTGTTACCGTGATAACCCGATTTTAGGGAGAACAGAGGCCCGATTCTCTATCGATAAATGTAAAATAACATTAGCATTCTAATGTTATTTTACATTTATATTATATATCGAGTTTCAGTAATGTTATTTGAAAAATAAATATTTTTCACATGATTTCTTAAAAACAAAAGGCACGTTACGCGCTTGTTTTCATACGGAATCTTCCACCGGGGAACTAGGGAAAACCCGTTGTAACAAAGGCATTCCGTTATTTCTAGTTCTAACTAGGAAAACCCATTCTACCCAAAAATATAATAACTGACATATTGATCAAATAGATTCCATTAACCACTATTCGCCCATTTACTAGAGAAAATGAATAAATATACGTAGAGCTTGTGCACATTATTTTCATATTGTATAGTTACAATAAATAAAATAAAATGATTCGTATCAAATACTACTGAATGAAACGAAAATAAAATCGACTGTTTCTGTGAACGAACTCACCACTCTCAAATCGACGGTGAACGGTGCGTAAATTGAATATCTCACGCTCCCTTAGTTTCGGTTTGGGATTCTAACGGGATTTAATCGATTCTTAGTAATAGATCGCGTGTAGGCACATGCTGGCAAATGTTGCATAACACGCTTTGTTATAGACAACGTCTGATAAAACCTGGTAAATGTACTAAGGAAAACACCTCAGCTGAGGTAGAAAAGCAGCTTTTACCGGTGGTGGATATCTTCCGGCTGATATGTGTTTGGGATTTACCATGGTGTGAAAAACAAACCAAAAGTATGGCATTCCCAAGATAGTTGTTAATCGGTAAACCAGTTGACGTCAATTCAACTTAAATGTCAGAAATTCGGGAATGAGTATCTTGTTATTCTTATTTCGTTCGTAATATTTATCAGATAGATATTAGATAGAGACTATATTGCTTTGAAATGTGACGGAACTTTTTGATCTATAATAAAATTACTCATGGACAACTTTTACTATGGGACCTCAGAAATTTGCTGCTCTTTGCAACACTATAACAATCTGTGTCTAGCTGATAAATCTGATTACCTACTATTTAATGAAGCAGGGGTATGATAATCCTGAATTTAGAATCTCTGCAGTTGAGCAGCATTTTAGGCACGTTACCAGAGATCAGATACTGATCAAAACATTTGTAGGCTTGGTTGTTATCAGAGATTTATTATCTAAATTCTAGTAGCAAAAGATCGCGTACGAATTGATGTTGGATGTTGCATAACAACCTCGTTATCAACCGCTTCCCGGAGCGGCGTAGTCTCGGTGACCTTTCTGCAGGAAACTGGGTCGACGGCTTTTGACCTTTTTGTTTGTATCTGTTTTGCAGTGGATTGGTTGGATCTGACAAGATTTGATGTCAGAAAACATACCTATGCCTATAGATGTGGTGGCTGTGTATACGTTTTGCGTGTTAAATTCCATAGCTGGCTGCACACTGCAGCAGCGGACTAGTGCAACAGTGTTGTTTATGTCGTTGGTGCTGAGACAGACGCGTCGCTAGCATTTTTTTCGCGAATCCATGTTTCCGAATGCTTGACTACCAACTCGCCTGATGGTAAGCGACGCATGCCGACTTAGATAATTACTAGCTGCCCGTTCCGGCTTCGCCCGGGGGTGAACAACCCCTATCACTTAGGGGTATGAAAAATACCTACTGAATATGCATATAAAATTTGGTAAAAATCAGTTAAGCCGTTTCGGAGGAGTAAAACAACTAACATTGTGACACGAGAATTTTTTATACAAGATTTTTCGCAAAAAATGTCATGCATGACCAACTTCAACCATGTACAGAATTCGCGAATATTGCGCACGGTTAGAGGTAGCATTTTTTTTACATTTATGTTGATTTATCAAAAATGGCTCTGCCGATTTCGATGAAATTTGAATGGAACCAATTTCGAAGTATACTCTTTCCAATAACAAAAGAATTATTGAAGTAAGAAAACAACGTAAAAAGTTTTGCGTGGTTATACATAAAAAAATCGTCGAATGGAGTACTCCATTCGACGATTTTTTCTTTCCTCCGTTTCGTCGGTCAAAAACACCTACGAGTACTCTTATTCACTCTGACATTCGAAGCTTCAGATTTTATAGCTCGGGGAATACAAAAGCCGACAGTTTATTTTGCTGGCCATACAAGATAACGTTGAGTCAAACCGCTTCGTTCGTATGTATCGAAGGAAAATCGACATGTATTTCATAAAAGTACAGAGAAAACAGTAGTCGACTCGCACACGAAAGGTTTTGTAGCAATGCTCTAACAAAATCCCTTTATTTTGAAATTTGTTGTTATAATTCTTGTTTTGAATAAATATTTAGTGTATTTCCGCTCTGTCGTAGTCATATAAGTTAAGGGTACTATTCAAAATCCAAATTAAATCACAAACAAAATTAGTAATTAATCATCAAACTGTATCATGGTTCGACTATGGTTAGGTCAGGTTAGACAAGTTAGGCTTAGGTATGTTTACAAAATATGAATGAACCTGAAACAAATTTTTTTAATTAATCCGTTTAAAATAATAAAAAATAATTAAACCTGTAACAAAAATAGTGATTAGTAATCTATTTAAAAAATGTAGTAAACCTGAAAATAATATTTAATTAATATGTTAAAATTACAAATATAATTTATTTATAAAAAATGGTATAAAATAATTGAAAAAATACTTAGTCAATAAATAGCACCCCTATTCTTACTGTACTCTATTCGACACGTGTTTCGCCTCTAAACGAGGCATCTTCAGGACGTGTTGACTCTTCGAGCTCACTCGCAAGAATGACGGCTCGCCGCGCCGGCGCTTCTTATATACTCGTCGTGACGCACCGAAGTAAAGGCGATGTGACGGTAGTTTGATCGTTCAGCAACTCGTTGTGTGTGTTTTGATGTTTCGTTATTTCTAAATGCTCCAAAACATTTAACCGAAAACCTTTTTCACATACATGTAGAATTTCAAAAGTGTTGTTGTTATCCAAATCGTGTCCAGTTTCTAATAAATGTTTCGCAAAATTCGACTTCTCTGGGTGATTGTTTCTAGATGCAGCTAAGTGTTCTTTGTAACGGGTTTGAAAACTCCTTCCAGTTTGTCCCACATAAACTGCGTTACATGTGTCGCAGGTTAACTTGTATACCCCCGATTTCTTGCTTTTTTCTAAGGAGTCTTTCCCATTGCACATTCGTCTCATGTTGTGATTTGTTCGAAATGCCACATGTACATCATTTCTCCGCAGTATTTTTGCAATTTTTTCTGACGTAGTCCCTAAATATGTCAAACTACCCACATATTTATTTACTCTCACAGGTGGGCAGGAGTATAACATAGATCTTGCTATGTTTCTATTCTTATCTCTGACTAAATTGTTTATCATTTTCTTGCTGTACCCATTTGTCACTGCTATTTGATATATTGTGTTGAGTTCCTTGTTGTAGGCTTCTGGAGATAATGGGACTGTCATTAATCTATGTACATAGCTTCTAAACGCAGCCAATTTGTGCTGCATGGGGTGATTTGAAGACTCTGGGATTGCTATATCTGTGTGTGTGGGTTTGCGATAAATTTGGAAGTCCAGTTTGTTCTCTTTTCTCGTAATAGTTAGATCTAGAAAATTCAGTGACTTGTTATCCTCCTTTTCTGTCTTGAACCTTATCTTTGGGTGTATATGGTTGATTCTATCCATATATATGTCCAGTTGACGCTGCGTTCCAGTCCAACACAATATAATATCATCCACGTACCTGTAATAAAACAAGATATTAGGATTATTAACCATATGTGTACACTCAAACCTGTCCATGAAGTACTCTGCCATTAATGGGCTCAATGGTGACCCCATTGCAAGACCTTCTTTTTGTGTGTAGTACTGTCCCTCAAACTGGAAGTAGTTCTGTTCCATACATATTCTTGTTAACGTCATTATATCTTCTCTTTCTCCAGGATGTAAATGTCGTTTCTCTAAATGTTCATTCAAAATTTGTAATGATTCTTCACCCGGAACATTTGTAAATAAGCTTTCCACATCCAATGAAATCAGTTTACCATTTGATGGGATCTGTATATCTTTAATTTTTTCTATCAATTCCTTTGTATTTTTCAATCCATATTTCGGCTTAAATAATGATCTTTCCTTCAATAATCCATTCAAGTACTTAGCTAAATCATAGGCCGGGGCACCTATGTATGACACCACTGGTCTTATCGGCATATCTTCCTTATGTAGTTTTGGCAAGCCGTACAGCATTGGTGGGCGTGGGTTCATTGGCACAACATTCTTGAGTGCACGTGGTGACATGTAGTCGACGTTTTCAATAGCCCTCTTTAACTCTTGAGCGTATTTCTTTGTGGGGTCGGTACGTAATGGTTCAAAATCTTCTCCATGTATTACATTGTGCACTTTTTCTTTGTATTCTTGTTGTTCTAAAATTACAATAGTACTGCCTTTATCCGCTTTTGTCAAAATTAAATTGTGTTGATTTAAGCGGTCCTGCAAGGATCGCTGCAGCTGTATTTCTGGATTTCTATTTGTCGGTAATCTGAGACTTTTCTTTATTTCGTTTGCTACTTGATGTTTCACTCCTACGTCTTGTTTTCCTCTAATACAGGCTATTTCTGTATCTACTGCCAGCTGTTGTAAAGTCGTCTTCGTGGTTCCTGGTTTGAAATTATATTTTAATCCCTTTTCTAGTAGTGCCATCTCTCTGTCGGGTATCTGAACGTCACTTAAATTTTTGACCCGCGGATAAAAAATGTGCGTTGGTTCCACCTCTGTATTGGCATTTGTATTGGGTTGTCTCTGTATTCTTGTTAATTGTTCCAACTTCCTGGATTGTATAATGTACTTTTCATGGGCTAATTTTGATGCCAAATCTCTTGCCTTGCCATCTAGGGCATCAAATTCTATGTTGTGTAGATGATAGCTTAATTCAGAATGTAATATTTTCAGGTGTAGTTTCAGACTATCTCTCACTGAAAACCAGTATTTACATTCTTCGTTCAGCCAACATTCCTTCGCTTTTTTCATTGCTACATCACTGGCGTGAGTATGTGAACTTGTTCTTATGTTGATGTACTTTGGTATGACTTGGAGTCGCTTACATTGCTGATTAAACCAAACGTTTTGGGCCGCCAATCTATGGAGCTTCGTCAACTTTATGTACAACTTTGCCTGCTCAGCTGTACTTGCTGTCTTAAGATAGTTTATTGAATCAGGCGTTACTTTGCGGAAGTTCATCTTCAAATTCTTGTTTTGAATAAATATTTAGTGTATTTCCGCTCTGTCGTAGTCATATAAGTTAAGGGTACTATTCAAAATCCAAATTAAATCACAAACAAAATTAGTAATTAATCATCAAACTGTATCATGGTTCGACTATGGTTAGGTCAGGTTAGACAAGTTAGGCTTAGGTATGTTTACAAAATATGAATGAACCTGAAACAAATTTTTTTAATTAATCCGTTTAAAATAATAAAAAATAATTAAACCTGTAACAAAAATAGTGATTAGTAATCTATTTAAAAAATGTAGTAAACCTGAAAATAATATTTAATTAATATGTTAAAATTACAAATATAATTTATTTATAAAAAATGGTATAAAATAATTGAAAAAATACTTAGTCAATAAATAGCACCCCTATTCTTACTGTACTCTATTCGACACGTGTTTCGCCTCTAAACGAGGCATCTTCAGGACGTGTTGACTCTTCGAGCTCACTCGCAAGAATGACGGCTCGCCGCGCCGGCGCTTCTTATATACTCGTCGTGACGCACCGAAGTAAAGGCGATGTGACGGTAGTTTGATCGTTCAGCAACTCGTTGTGTGTGTTTTGATGTTTCGTTATTTCTAAATGCTCCAAAACATTTAACCGAAAACCTTTTTCACATACATGTAGAATTTCAAAAGTGTTGTTGTTATCCAAATCGTGTCCAGTTTCTAATAAATGTTTCGCAAAATTCGACTTCTCTGGGTGATTGTTTCTAGATGCAGCTAAGTGTTCTTTGTAACGGGTTTGAAAACTCCTTCCAGTTTGTCCCACATAAACTGCGTTACATGTGTCGCAGGTTAACTTGTATACCCCCGATTTCTTGCTTTTTTCTAAGGAGTCTTTCCCATTGCACATTCGTCTCATGTTGTGATTTGTTCGAAATGCCACATGTACATCATTTCTCCGCAGTATTTTTGCAATTTTTCTGACGTAGTCCCTAAATATGTCAAACTACCCACATATTTATTTACTCTCACAGGTGGGCAGGAGTATAACATAGATCTTGCTATGTTTCTATTCTTATCTCTGACTAAATTGTTTATCATTTTCTTGCTGTACCCATTTGTCACTGCTATTTGATATATTGTGTTGAGTTCCTTGTTGTAGGCTTCTGGAGATAATGGGACTGTCATTAATCTATGTACATAGCTTCTAAACGCAGCCAATTTGTGCTGCATGGGGTGATTTGAAGACTCTGGGATTGCTATATCTGTGTGTGTGGGTTTGCGATAAATTTGGAAGTCCAGTTTGTTCTCTTTTCTCGTAATAGTTAGATCTAGAAAATTCAGTGACTTGTTATCCTCCTTTTCTGTCTTGAACCTTATCTTTGGGTGTATATGGTTGATTCTATCCATATATATGTCCAGTTGACGCTGCGTTCCAGTCCAACACAATATAATATCATCCACGTACCTGTAATAAAACAAGATATTAGGATTATTAACCATATGTGTACACTCAAACCTGTCCATGAAGTACTCTGCCATTAATGGGCTCAATGGTGACCCCATTGCAAGACCTTCTTTTTGTGTGTAGTACTGTCCCTCAAACTGGAAGTAGTTCTGTTCCATACATATTCTTGTTAACGTCATTATATCTTCTCTTTCTCCAGGATGTAAATGTCGTTTCTCTAAATGTTCATTCAAAATTTGTAATGATTCTTCACCCGGAACATTTGTAAATAAGCTTTCCACATCCAATGAAATCAGTTTACCATTTGATGGGATCTGTATATCTTTAATTTTTTCTATCAATTCCTTTGTATTTTTCAATCCATATTTCGGCTTAAATGATGATCTTTCCTTCAATAATCCATTCAAGTACTTAGCTAAATCATAGGCCGGGGCACCTATGTATGACACCACTGGTCTTATCGGCATATCTTCCTTATGTAGTTTTGGCAAGCCGTACAGCATTGGTGGGCGTGGGTTCATTGGCACAACATTCTTGAGTGCACGTGGTGACATGTAGTCGACGTTTTCAATAGCCCTCTTTAACTCTTGAGCGTATTTCTTTGTGGGGTCGGTACGTAATGGTTCAAAATCTTCTCCATGTATTACATTGTGCACTTTTTCTTTGTATTCTTGTTGTTCTAAAATTACAATAGTACTGCCTTTATCCGCTTTTGTCAAAATTAAATTGTGTTGATTTAAGCGGTCCTGCAAGGATCGCTGCAGCTGTATTTCTGGATTTCTATTTGTCGGTAATCTGAGACTTTTCTTTATTTCGTTTGCTACTTGATGTTTCACTCCTACGTCTTGTTTTCCTCTAATACAGGCTATTTCTGTATCTACTGCCAGCTGTTGTAAAGTCGTCTTCGTGGTTCCTGGTTTGAAATTATATTTTAATCCCTTTTCTAGTAGTGCCATCTCTCTGTCGGGTATCTGAACGTCACTTAAATTTTTTTTTTGACCCGCGGATAAAAAATGTGCGTTGGTTCCACCTCTGTATTGGCATTTGTATTGGGTTGTCTCTGTATTCTTGTTAATTGTTCCAACTTCCTGGATTGTATAATGTACTTTTCATGGGCTAATTTTGATGCCAAATCTCTTGCCTTGCCATCTAGGGCATCAAATTCTATGTTGTGTAGATGATAGCTTAATTCAGAATGTAATATTTTCAGGTGTAGTTTCAGACTATCTCTCACTGAAAACCAGTATTTACATTCTTCGTTCAGCCAACATTCCTTCGCTTTTTTCATTGCTACATCACTGGCGTGAGTATGTGAACTTGTTCTTATGTTGATGTACTTTGGTATGACTTGGAGTCGCTTACATGGGTACAGCAAGAAAATGATAAACAATTTAGTCAGAGATAAGAATAGAAACATAGCAAGATCTATGTTATACTCCTGCCCACCTGTGAGAGTAAATAAATATGTGGGTAGTTTGACATATTTAGGGACTACGTCAGAAAAAATTGCAAAAATACTGCGGAGAAATGATGTACATGTGGCATTTCGAACAAATCACAACATGAGACGAATGTGCAATGGGAAAGACTCCTTAGAAAAAAGCAAGAAATCGGGGGTATACAAGTTAACCTGCGACACATGTAACGCAGTTTATGTGGGACAAACTGGAAGGAGTTTTCAAACCCGTTACAAAGAACACTTAGCTGCATCTAGAAACAATCACCCAGAGAAGTCGAATTTTGCGAAACATTTATTAGAAACTGGACACGATTTGGATAACAACAACACTTTTGAAATTCTACATGTATGTGAAAAAGGTTTTCGGTTAAATGTTTTGGAGCATTTAGAAATAACGAAACATCAAAACACACACAACGAGTTGCTGAACGATCAAACTACCGTCACATCGCCTTTACTTCGGTGCGTCACGACGAGTATATAAGAAGCGCCGGCGCGGCGAGCCGTCATTCTTGCGAGTGAGCTCGAAGAGTCAACACGTCCTGAAGATGCCTCGTTTAGAGGCGAAACACGTGTCGAATAGAGTACAGTAAGAATAGGGGTGCTATTTATTGACTAAGTATTTTTTCAATTATTTTATACCATTTTTTATAAATAAATTATATTTGTAATTTTAACATATTAATTAAATATTATTTTCAGGTTTACTACATTTTTTAAATAGATTACTAATCACTATTTTTGTTACAGGTTTAATTATTTTTTATTATTTTAAACGGATTAATTAAAAAAATTTGTTTCAGGTTCATTCATATTTTGTAAACATACCTAAGCCTAACTTGTCTAACCTGACCTAACCATAGTCGAACCATGATACAGTTTGATGATTAATTACTAATTTTGTTTGTGATTTAATTTGGATTTTGAATAGTACCCTTAACTTATATGACTACGACAGAGCGGAAATACACTAAATATTTATTCAAAACAAGAATTTGAAGATGAACTTCCGCAAAGTAACGCCTGATTCAATAAACTATTTGTTGTTATAGTGACAATACTGTCAATTTTAAGCCGTGATTTTTTTTAAACCACTCCCGTTTGGCACCCTAGTAAAAGTTAATCGTAATGAAATTGATAGCGAATTTATAATTTATTGTGTTCCGTTATACAACAGTTTAATAGACCAAAGATATTATCTATAACAACCAATAAGGAAAAACAAGATTTGGTAGGATTGGGAATTACGAATAGATGATAAGTCCAATTATAAAGGCGCCATCGTAAATTAAAAAGCAACGTAAAAAGTGTTCTCTCTATCCAATGCATATCGTGAAAAAGAAACAGCAATATTCTAAATTGCTATTATAATTGCGATGGCGCCTTCATAATTGGGCCTAATAACAGTTTATTAATTTGCACATAACTCCAACCTGTCCATTTGCCTTGAGGTGCTGGCACAATTTAATCTATGTTTACAATAATTCATCGAGTCTGTTCAAAGAGATCCAATGTCACCTGAACTCTATTTTTGGTGCAGCACGGGAACCCAATTATTAAAACATTAGAATAATTTCTAACGTTCGTAAAAAATCGCATGCAACGCTCTCCCGTTTGCACAAGCGTAAACTTTCAGAGCTAGCTTCCGCTCTTACTAGGGGCTCAATTTTTTAATTTAGTATGGGTCATCTATTATACTTAACTTGACGGACGTCTATATTTTACGAAGTTTATTAAAATTATTCATTTCACGCAGGATTGGGCAGTTTTAAAAGAAACGGTGAACTGTAACAGGGGAAATCTTGTAATGAAACGTTAATTTGAAAAAAAAAAACCGGCCAAGTGCGAGTCGGACTCGCGCACCGAGGGTTCCGTACAAACCTGCAAGGTTTACAAAGTTCGTTCATTACGACAAAAAAAGTAATAAGTTTATATTTATTAAAAAATATATATTTTGTAATGTAACTAAAAATTTAACGTTTTCGGAATTTTTCCTTTATGTGTGCTATAAAACGTTGCTTCATGCCAAATTTCAAGATTCTAGGTCGACTGGAAGTACCCTTTAGGTTTTGATTCCCTTGCGAGTACTTGCGAGTTTCAAAATTTGCGGCATAAACGGCTGTATCTTTTGATTGCGTTGGCTTCGAAGTTTGATTTTTTCACAGCTTCAAGGGACAGTAGACCTGAGTAATTGATATAAATTTCAGCTTCATACCTCCACGCGTTCCTGAGAAAAAGGGTCTTGACAGACGGACGGACGGACAGACGGACAACAAAGTGATCCTATAAGGGTTCCGTTTTTTCCTTTTGAGGTACGGAACCCTAAAAATACATAAACAAATATGGCGAAAGGTTATCGAACTGTTTACTTTACGATAATTTATGAATTTTTTATGAGTTTCAGAGACAGTTAATATTTTTAATCTTGTCTGTTACGGGTTTCAATAAAGATTGGGTACCAGAGGGGTACCATTGGGTTCAAGATGTTTAATTGTTTTTATTTTTATTTTGTTGATTTTATAAAGTTCTTTATTTTATGACTTGCCAACTTAGTTATTTACTCCATGACAAAATAGTTAAATGGAAATTAATAGTCACACAATTATAAATTGAGATAAAAAGTTACATATATTTATTATATCAATTGCCCAATAAATCTCTCTATCGAATGCCTAAAGTGAAAAAGAAACAGAAACAGTCTGACTAGCTATTACAATTACGATGACGCCTTCATAATTGGGCCTATTATAAATAATACCCGCAATTGCGTTGTAAAGAATTTCGTAAAGTTATGACGGGCGGCACAAAACCAAAAACGTATCATGCAGATCATCACAATGTAAAAGTTTTACTATGAAGCCAACCCAGAATCTGAAAAAAAAACTAGCAATTCAGTACAAAATTACCACATGGAATAGAATAATTTAACTGATTGATAACTCATTAGTTGCTTAATAAAATGATGGTCTCAGTCATCCCCTTAATCCTTTCGGATTAGTACATCTTTTTTTAAATAACCATGTTGGTTCAGTGTACATTTTACTGGCTGCCTAAGAAGAATTTTTTTTTTGAGATTTATGAACAGATGGAGATAACCTAGACATAAAATAAGACTAGATATGAGTTGCTGAGAAAAAAACAATTAATTAACGGAAATTATAAAACAATTAAGTGGTATAAAATACGGGCGGTGTTTTATTAGCGTGCAATTTCGTGATCTCGGTCAATTATCACGGAGCAAAAAAGCTATGGACAGTTGAGGCCGACTTTCACAGAGCGTAACGAAGTAGCAGAGTGGACGCGACTGGTTTTAAAGGGCACTTACAATAAGAATACATTATATGAAAACTTAACATTATTGTGTCTTGTGCCAGAAGGTTTTCCATCCAGCATAATTTAATCAAGGGTCCGCTTTACAAATAACTTGTTAGTTAAATATCCATCGACAACTTGGTCGAAAGATCTGATGAAACGCATGAACGTACTGAATACAAGCCGCTTCCTTTCGGCCCATTTGCCATTAATGAGAGAGTTCATATTCTGCATGGCCAGCAATGAACGTCTTATTCTATAACTAGGATACGAAGAACATTAAAACCTAAATTAGATAAAGGGGAAGATAGATTTCATGTCGAACAGGGAGGTGAAAACACTACCAGAAGACCTCAAAACGAGATTATTATTTTTCGCAAAAAATGGAAAACCGCCTTCCATCGTGTACAAAAGTCGAATATTTAGCTAGAATTGATTACATTATTGCTGATTTTTCAAAAACGGCTTAGCCGATTTCTGTAAAATTTAAATGAAATCATCTCGGGAGTATACCCTTTCGAACTAAAAAATAGTTTTTTCGATTCGGTTCACAATTGGCGAAATTATCGATGTTCATAGTGTACAAAATTCGGATATTTCGCTCGAATTGCTTACATTTTTGTTGGTTTTTTCAAAAATGACTTAGCCGATTTCTGTAAAATTTAAATGGGACCACCTCGGGAGTAGACCCTTTCAAACTTAAAAAGAATTTTTCGATTCGGTTCACAATTGGCGATATTATCGATGAACATACAAAAAAAAAAGACATACACACGAACATAGAACCTCCTCCTTTTTGAAAGTCGGTTATAAATGCTCCACTGAGCGTAAGAATTTGAGCTTTATTGTAAGAAATTGTACGTTTTCAATTCAAAAACAGCGCGCCTAGTATACACATTCTACCCACCTCGTAAGTGTCACATATGTAATAATAGTAAAATGAAACGTTCGTCTAGACATAATTACGCGACGTTTACGTAAAGTTTTGTACTAAACATTTAGGCTAGGACCAGCTTACCTAACTCGTAAATAAAGTCCGGAGTTCTGGTAACATTGATGCGTCATTCGATCGTGTTGATCTCGATCAGAGTAGATTAACGTCGCAATTACTGTGTCAACGATAAACTGAATCCTACGGATAATCGCCGTCCCGACATCTAGGACGGTAACAGCGTTGAGAAGTTTAACTGATTGGTACCAGTCTGGAGCTTAATTTTGGTTTACCTACGATTTGTCATAGGAAGCAAGTATAGTCGCATGTTTTTGTACTTCTCCCTCCCTTCTTTACTTATCAGTTGTACAAAATTTTGATTGAACAAAATAATGCAAATATGCATAGCTTTATACTTAAATATACCATAATATAATTATACTTAGGACAAGACAGACCAATAGGTGTACAACTAGATAAGCAACCTTATTTAGGTGTATATTGACAAATGTTATAAAATATCGATATGTGCGCGGATAAAATATTTCTATCCTATAGACAGACATATTACGTAGATGCAAATGCGGGATGAGATAGCTGCAGCATCTGTCTTCGGGCGTCATCGCCGTTCCATGTACATGGTAGGCTCCGGTTGTATTTTCAGGTGTATAATACATCAATTTTAGTCCATTCTTTTGGAGACACAAATAAATCGGTAAAATTTTTCGTTGGTATCTTATGGTAAAAAAAATATGTACCATTTTTTTAAAAATCATATTTAGTCCAAGATATACCACTATAAAACTAAATAAAATAAGCTTATTATTGGTTGGTTCATTCGTTTGTTACAGCAATAGGATGTCCACTGTTGGATTGGGTATTGCGGCGTTTCGCCCCGCAAGCGGTTCGGACCGCGGGGCCGATCACCCATGACTCTTTTTGAAGGCCCCCATTCACCCCGCATTGTTTGGAGCGGGGCGAAAAGGGTCATTCACTTTTTATCTGTACATTTAAGTAGAAAAGTAGTTTATGGAAAAAATAAACAATTGCATTGTATCGAGGGCATCATAGTTTATTGAATCAGGCGTTACTTTGCGGAAGTTCATCTTCAAATTCTTGTTTTGAATAAATATTTAGTGTATTTCCGCTCTGTTGTAGGCATATTGTTGGCAGTAGCACGCAGTGTCCAGGTTAGGCCCATATCTTGTAGACGCGAGGATAGATAAAAGTACAATAATTTAAGCAGAAAATATAGATGTTATATTTTCTAAATTCATACAACACAACTGTGAGAAAAATAACAAAAGACTGCATAAAAGATTGACATGAAATAGGAACACCATCTATTAAAGAGTCTCATATCTAGCAGAGCATTTAACCTCTTTCAACACATATACCTAAGTTAAAGGTACCATTCAAAAACCAAATTAAATCACAAACAAAGTAAATAATCATCAAACTATCAAGTATTAAACACTTTTAGTTGTACTAGCAATGACAGAGCAGTGTTGTCACTGTAACAAACTTAGTATAATGGCACACGGACGACCTCACTGCTTCTCTTTTTGCACAAATTCTAGTAACTGTTTGGCTTCCACAGTGAGAGACTTTATTTAAGTACCGGCCAATATGAACTTATCTCGATGTAGGTAGGTATCGGTAAACTTTGTAAATTTTGATAAACAAATATTTAGATATAAGTAGATAGAAAAGTACCTATCCTAAAGATGGAAGCCTATTGCTTAGATGCGAATGCGGGATAGCAAGAGCATCTATTTTCGGGTGTCATCCTCGTTCCACGCAGTACATTCGGCACTGAGTGTTCCCATAGGTGACCCATTTAGATTGGACCATTCGTTTGGATCTAAGTTCTGGGAGCTATAGTGCCAGACAGAAATAAAAGGGTTAAAATTATCAGTTCTTTTCGTTTGGAATAAAGTTTTGGAAGCCAATATACACTTGTTTAGGTGTATATTGGCAAATTTTCTAAATTTTTCACAGATACGAGTAAAAGATGTTCTATTCTCTAGACAGACTGAAGTATATTAAGTAGAGATACGGAACGACCACGGATATGGAACGAGATAGCAGCAGCATCTATCTTCGAGCTTCATCCCCGTTCCATGCAGTACATCTGGCACCGGGTGTTCCCGGGTGACCGGGTCGCGGGGACCTTGGCAGCGGTGACCCAGATCCCCGACCTGGTCGCACGCACCGCCCGCACCCCCTCACGGAGTATGCACCTGCGGTAGATTGGAATTGCTCCCTGAGTTATCACATGATTAAAATTGCTCAAGAAGTAAGGGTTTGTTCAGCACCTAGCGTTTACATACGTACCTATTGGTGAAATCTGGTCAGGTATTGATCTGAGAATTGTATCTACCAACTTTCTTTGAAACTTTGTTGCCTTTTATTTTATCACCCTTGCATACCTATACCTACTGAATTAAAAAAAAATACAACATAATAATATTATAATCTCTCTCTGATGGGTGACCAAGTCTACCTTACGAGTATATTAATTTTCGAATGAAAAAACTACTGCATGAATGGATATTAATTTAAATGACTTTTTACTAAACTCCTTTTGCGTTTTATTTCGAAAGAAAAACCTTACAATAGCTGGACTATACAATTACCCTTACCCTAAACAAAACATCATTTTTAGGGTTCCGTACCCAAAGGGTTTACCCTTTAAGGAGTCCAACGGGACCCTATTACTAAGACTGCGCTGTCCGTCTGTCCGTCTGTCTGTCACCAGGCTGTATCTCATGAACCGTTACAGTTAGGAAGCTGAAATTTTTACAAATGATGTGTATCTGTTGCCGCTTTAAAAACAGAAAAAAAATATTATTTAGGGGGACCCGTACAACAAACCTGATTTTTAGCCGTTTTTCGCTCGATATTTATAATGGTAACAGGTAAATGCTTGAAATTTTCACAGAATATTTAGTTTAAATTAACTAACGTACGGAACCCTCCATACGCGAGTCCGACTCGTACTTGGCCGATAATTTATCAATGAAGAAAATAGACGTTATGTAAAATCTGAGATGATGTTTGTTACATTCAGAATACAGTCCATAAATAATTAATTTCTCAAATTCAAATTTCGAATCTAATCTCAATCCAAAGTAAGGTAATTGACATTCAAATCCTGTGTAATCCTATAACCACGAAATGTGTGGGAGAGTCTTCGAACAACATGATTTGCATGCATTGACCTATAGACATTGTTGCATAAGGACCTGGGGTACTTAAACTTAAGGTGAAACAAGTTGACGACACGAACGCCGATGTGTCGTAGCTTAAATAAATCATATCTCAGCTGTAATGTCCGAAGAAGAGATAGATTCGATGATAAACAGTAGATACAAAGCGTGTGCACATTGCAATATAATTTTGTTTTCATTTCTTTTAAAATACCCATATTAATTATTACCTAACATGGCTGCGTACTAAATACGCATAAGGTTTTATTCGTAGTAAATTATGAACTGTTGAATGGATTTATTTAAATAATAATTGACTTAAGGAATATATAAACTAGACTATATACTTAAACTTCTGTGTTTTTTCTTGCTTCCAAAGTTTCCTAAAAATTTGAGACAAAATTCAAATCTTCCAAGGCTTATATCATTCCAGTGGAGAATTTTTTCAACAGTTTTATTAGCAAGAAGCATATATTTTGTTAAGACAAATTGATATAAATCTTAGTTTTACATATTCAACTGCAAAAACTGGTGTGATTACCTGCCGAAGTTTGTATAGAGTGATGGACGACTTGTTTACTCTTAATCGTCCTTATTACAGTAAACATAAGTATTTTACGAAAAAACTGCGAAATATGCTTTTAATGATCCTTTTGACTGAATTAAATGGAAATGTATCTAGACACGCGGAAGCGTGTCCAGCCAAGTCAAAAAAAAAAGGAACTGGCGACGCGACGTGTGTAATATTACACGAACCATTTCGAGCCAATTTTGACCCCTTCATAACTCGAAAACTATTTAACCTATACATATGAAATTTAACACTTAAAGTTCTTTAGCTTATCTACAGTACAAAATTTCATTTACTTTGCTTTGAAGGTAATTAAATATTAACGTTTAAAAACCGGGGTTTCATTGACTGATTCACTCACTGACTCACTGACTTATAGATCAAAAACCTAACCCATTTCCAGATGACCTAGAAACTTGATATTTGGCATCAAGGTAGACTATCAGGCATATACAAAGGAAAAAAATCTAAAACTTTGAACTTTTACCCCCAACTCTAAATAATATTATAATTTCCACAAATTTTCATGCTATAAGTCTGAAAATTGAAATAAAGACTCCCTGTTAGAAATAATAAAACACGTATTTCAGGGTTTTTAATAAATCAGCCCCCACCCCCTAAAATTGGGGATGAAAATGTACTTTCGAAACTTTTGATGCCAGAAGTCAGATATGGATATACGAACTCGTTGTAATAGATAATAAAACATAATTTCAGGATTCTTAATAAACCACCCCCCAAACTCTAAAACTGGGGGATGAAAGTTTGTATGACACTATTGCAAAGTTTGATGCTAGATGTCCAAAAATTGATAATGGGACTCTTTATTCCAAATATAATCAAACACGTATTTCAAGATTTTTAGTAAATCTCCCCCTAGCCAACGGCCAAGTCACATATATTGACTAAGCTGTAGAGTTTGTGAAGTAAGGACTTGTAGAGTAAGGAGTGTAGAGTTAGAAGCTTGGCTTTACGTGAGGTCTGACAACTTTTGGATAGTGGGAACTGTGACTTGGCTTCATTTCACATGTAAATGGTTTTGTTGGATTTATTATACTAAAAGTTATATTACTGACCAGCTGAGCGAGGCGAGCAAACTCTACTTCGAGATTTTTAAAAATTTCTTTCGTTATTCCGGATTCATGTACAGGTTACATTTTTTTTACAAATTTTAAGGAAACACACGAGTTCTATATATTTTTGTTTTTTTTTTTTTTTTCTAACGCTATATATCCGTTTTTAGATAATATAACAAGATTTAGATAACAAAGATATGTAAAACACTGAAATCTAATAATAAAATAAATGTTTAAGGGGGGCTCTTATACAATAAACATGAACATGAATTTTTAGACGTTTTTCGCTCCTGTGCAGTACGTAACACTTCGTGCGTGAGTCCGACTTGCACTTGGTCGATTATTTTAGTGAGCTACAAATTCCACTCTAGCACACCATGAAGGAAGCAAATTGTGCTAGCAGATACTATTGCTTTTGAGGTCAAATTGTAATGAGCACATTTTAAGTTCTTACTGTAGTTTTTATAGCTACCAAATAATAAAATAGAACACAATTTTAGATTTTTACTAACGCGAATAAGTCCACGCTTGACATCTAACTCGCCTGATGGTAAGCGACGTTGTGGTCGAAGATGAAGCACGCAGACCTAGAAGATACCTATTCAATCTGATCTTGAAAAGCTTTATATTATATCTTTCAGGAAACACTTACTTACTTTATCACAACACGCTTCAAATAAAAAGTTAAAAATTAAGATCGGATAGGCATCTCTAGACACATACAATACTTCAATGTTCGCATGATATATTTTAAGCCCGTATGTGATGTTTAACATCTCGAACCTTATTAGCTGTCAGATCATAAATCCGTTTGATAGGTAAGAGCATCAAAATATTGGGAAACCATTGGAGTATCAAATTGCCTCTGTTAGGCAGAGATCCTGCCGCAAAAGTTTTGTACTCATGCAGAGTTTGTTAAAACTTTATGAGGAAGAAGGAAGTAGGTACTCGTACATATGATACTCTTAAGTTTTATGAAATATCAGGTATAATACGATTCAAACTTAGTGTCGGCTGTTAACAGGAGGCGAGTCGTTAGAGAATATTTTTAGATTAGTTATAGGTGACAGATGGGATTCTATGCAGCTAACTTAAGCTTGATTTTACCTACATCTAAATATAAAATAAAAATCGGCAAAGTGCGAGTCGGACTCGCGCACGAAGGGTTCCTTACCGTATGGGAGCCCTATTCCTCTTGCCGTTATTAATAGCGAGCAAAAACTCCTAAAAATCAAGTTTGTTGTATGGGAGCCCCCATAAATATTTATTTTATTCTGTTTTTAGTATTTGTTGTTATAGCGGCAACAGAAATACATCATCTGTGAAAATTTCAGCTGCCTAGCTATCATGGTTCATGAGATACTTACAGCCCGGTGACAGACAGACAGACAGACGGACAGACGGACATCGAAGTCGTAGTAATAGGGTCCCGTTTTTACCCTTTGGGTACGGAACCCTTAAAATGAATCGTGGTTGTTAGTCTCGCTAAAACTCGAGAACGGCAGAACCGATTTGGCAAATTTTGATCTTGAAATATTTGTGGGAGTTAAGGGAAGGTTGATACGGTCAGAAAGTTTATAAAAGTTACAAGAAAAGTAATAAAAACTTTAAATTAATTTTCCCCTACAAAAATGTTCCTACATGTAAAAGTTGTCGTTAACAGTTGACAGATGGTGAGACGAAGTTCACCGGCAGAGATAGTCATTTCATAAAATACCGGCTGTTACAATTGTTTTTAGCTTTTAGAAATACAAAAAGAAGTAAGTTTATGTAGCCCTGCTATAAGAGTTTTGCGGTGTGAAATGGCAAAACAGATCAAACTACTTCTACTGTGGCTCGGTTCACTCGTAAAATTGCAGGCTCTTTTTAACCTCGTTTTTTTTCAATTTTTCTTGTCATCCGTTCCACGGCAGCGCTAAGTTGTAAATCCTTCCCACGATTGCCCACGACCGCGCCAATAGGCATGAAGACTGCTGGTAGTGGTACTGCTGAAGACTGGTAAAAAAGCATTAATATAATCAATCCTTGAGTTATTTACATTATCACAAACTATTGAACACGTATTTTTTCTTTTGTCAATCAAACAACAAATGACAAAGATAAACAAAGTTTGGGAGTAGGGGTCGCGACGTCATCTCTCTCATAGAAGTCTATACATATTTGTATGGCACTTGTGACGTCACGCGGAACTTTAACAGGCTATATCTTCATGAATTTTTGATTAACTGACAATAGAAAAAATATGTGTCTAAAAAACGTGAATTTTTTGATGGTTTATCTGACGGACTAATTATATTTTTTTAGTCATCATACCTATTGCCGTACTTGGGCGATCCCTAGGTCAAATCAAACTATGTTATGAGAGATGGGTGAAAAGAGATTATGCATCAAGATTAAGCCTCGATCGTGCATAAAATGTCTAACCAGGTATTCATAATTTGGTGAATATGTAAATTTGCACCTGTTATAATTATATTATGTTTGTAAAAAGACGATTCTAAGCGCATTTCTAATTAATGTCTAAAGAATAAAGCATATTTTGATTTGATTTGAACCAGAATCATGATTTTAGTACCAAAAACCATTTTTTTTTTAAATGAAAAATATATATGATATTCTGGAGCATATCTTCTGTTGGCACGTATACCTCATACGTATAAGGAATACCTTCGGTCGATCGAAAAAAAATCCAAAGTCACCTCTTTTTTGAAAATAGATCTTGTTTTTGACGAGTCTCTAATAAATAATATTTTTTAAATTATTTTTAATGTATACGTCAGGAACTAAAAAAAATTGAAAACCCAAATAAAAGAGTCAAAAAATAAAATGGTAATTTTACATGAATTTTTATTACTACTTTCACGATATCTACTACTAACACAATGTCTCATGGGACGGGAAAAAAATCCTTAGTACTCTTCCTCTATCGAGCGGTAACACCTTTTGTATGTATTTCGTGTCTATTATACAAATCATACTTCAATGATACAAAGTAGGTAAGTACTTACAGCAAAATCCTTCGCCTCCTCACCTAACGCGTCGACGTGATATGTTAACACGAGTAACAAGATTAAGTTCTTAAGGCTCCAGAGATTGCTTAAATTATAATTTTCCGGGCTACGAACGCGGAAATTGTTCATAATCATTTTGTTTATCTAGGCAACTTAATTACGATGTTTCTTGCTGTTTAGTTATGTTATTAGAGATGATTAGCAGTTTATTGGATACGCTATTAGATGTGCTAAGTAAATGTAAGAAAAAGCGAGGTAACGATTTGATAAGAACAGATTCATCGTTCGTCGTCGTCGTCGTTTTAGCCATAGGATTTCCAATGCTGGACATAAGCCTCCCCTATAGATCTACAATAAAACCGGTTGGGAGCGGCTTGCATCCAGAGCGATCCTGCGGTCTTAATGAGGTCATCCGTTCACCTTGTGGGTGGACGTCCTACGCTGCGCTTGCCGGTACGTGGTCTCCACTCGAGAACTTTTCGACTCCATCGGTCATCAGTCCTCCGTGCTATGTGTCCTGCCTATCAACTTGCCAATCCGCTGGGCTGTGTCGGTAATATTGGTTCTTCTCTAGATCTCCTCATTTCTGATCCATTCATGAATTCATGATATATTCGTAGGTACTTATTTGCCAAATAGTATATATTCGTAACATCACCGCAAGAATACAACTATAATACCTTTATACAACGTGGGGCAAACATGGGTTTGACTCATGGCTTTGGGATTTTTATTCGATGTTTAATTTCCTACAATCACTGAGGAAAAATTGCGATTTCGTGAGTCTTTTCCTCCAAAAAACAATGTCATGTGCTGCTAAGATTTGTAATGTTTCACCAAAATTACATTAAAAAATTATTCATGTATAGGTGCCTACTTCAGTCAGGTTCTAGTAATTTAAAGACGTCGAGATTTAAAGCTTTATGGTTATTAAAACTTCAATATAACACGAAGTAATAAACTTCACTGCATTATGCTGTTCATTTACTGTTTCATAAATGTTCAAGCATCATCAGCAACGATCTATTTTAGGGAAAATGTAAGTCAGTCGTGTTCGACCACATCTAGTAGAGTCCAAACCTAATCAATACTGCGAAAACTGTAGGCGATGACGATTCGCAAAATAGCTTACATATGAGGAATTTCGATACAAAAAGAACTTCTGAAGTTGCACAGATTTGGCTCTGCGTATGCTAATTCACAGTTTATTTTTCCTTGTTCGCACGCAAATACCAAAATGTCTTATTACCTATTATTAGCGTCTTTCTGCGGTCGCGGTCAATGACCAAATAACGAACTACCGTACCTATGACGCGAAATCTGAAGTAACATAGCACCTACTTGTTACTTTGTACGATGCTATTTCGTCTTAAAAAGGTTTATGTGGAAGAAAGTTTTGTGAATACGGGTTTTTTTATAATGTTTATTGTGTCATCAGATATCAATTTACGTAGTTTTGAAATTACGATTGTAATGTATATACTGGATTTTCATCGTCATTTTTTATAAATAGTAGGTATTCAATATTTTTGCGCAACCACATGTGCCACGTTCACAAAGAAAAATCTTCGTGATAATACCGAAAACGCTTTGCTAAGCTTTAACAAAATTCAAAATATTTTTAAAACGGAGAAAAAAAAATTATAAAAATATTTGTATTTCATAATGCATGTTAAGTATTCTAAAATTTCATGTCATCTTTTACATTTCTACCGACGAGTAATTCTATTTTTACGAGATCAGAACAATTCAGAACTCGTTCGTTACACTCATATTATATCAGGCACGTGCAAGTACAACCCTTCATAAAACTACCTACTACGTACTGGAATATTAAGAATTTAATTACCATTGTTTCTACTACTAATACTACAAGTAGTAGAAGGTCATAAAGGTTAGTAATAAGAATATCCATCCATCGACCAGCCATAGGACGTCCACTGCTGGACTTAGGCTTCTCTATAGATCTCCAATAAGACCGGTTGGTAGCAGCATGCATCTCTAAGATCCTAGTGATAAGAACATACCATGTAAATAAATACATACCGATGTAAACATCACATCGATCCATTGCATCAGAAAAGAACTAATACTCATTCTCAAGAATCTATAGTACTAGTAGTAATGATTTTTACTAAAACTATTCACCTCATTGTGAATACATTTCATTCAGCTGTTCGGTGTTGCCAATACACAAAGTGAATGTAACCTACTCGTGTGTAAAAATAGCCTGTCACCAACTACGCGCTGCACCAGTAACATTAGTGCATTAGTCCTTGGTAGAAGACGCCTATGACTCAGATTCTATTTTCTACGAATAATCCAAAACTGCATTTGAGTGAGTCATGAGTCATGACTACCACAGATCTTAAGATATGGGGCATGTATTGATCTATAGTCTGACCGTTTAACTGAGTCCTCGCCTGCGCGGTACAGAGGCGCGGGGGTAGACGACAAAGGGGACTGAGACAGGTGCGAGCGGCGGGGAGTCCCCGCCTCACTCAGTTAAACGGTCAGACTATAGCGGGGAACTCATTTCGCAAAAAATGCTGTTTAGAATCACAGCTAAGCGTTTACCGATAATTACATAGATATCAGAGCAAAAGAAATCACTTATTCAAATGCGCTCAGATTACAAATATTGCTTTCTGACCCATATTTTTTTTAGCCGACTTCAGAAAAGAGGAGGCTCTGTGTTCGTCTGTATGTATTTTTTTGTGTATGTTCATCTGTATGTATTTTTTTGTGTATGTTCATAGATATTTTCGCCAATTGTAAATCGATTAAAAAAAAATTTTTTTCGATATATTTCATTCATTCCATTTTTTATAAAAAAAAGGATGATCCATTTAAAAAAATTAGGAACACTGTAAAGATAGTATACTCGTACGTCAATTCGAGTGAATTATTCGAATTTTGTACAAGATTGAAGTCGGTTGTGCCCTGTTTTACGAAAAAAAATAATGTACCTAAACATGCATTTTGCGGTGCATGGTATTTTGCTACTTACAAGCCTTTATTACGAACAGCTTTGGCCAACCATACCAATAGGTTGCAATTTTGTACGATCATATTTTTTTATAAAATCCGGGATGGTCTCATAATAAGAGTAGTTAATAATTATTATCAGCCTCTTTCGGGTTTATAAAACTTTTTGCAAAGTATCTCGTGAGACGATTAAAAAAGGCATCTCGCTAAATCTCTTTGGTCATGACTCAAATGATACAGGAAGGTCGATGACCCAATGATCTTGTGCCTTCGTTGCCTGTATGCTTTAACGGGCGATTAAAAGTATGGATTTGCAGACCTTGTTTGCTTCCCCGTGTTTACTGTCGGTTGTTTTGAAGTTATGATGCTGAGCAAAAATAAGTCTTACTCTAAAGTTCTCAAGAGCTATTTTTGTACTTACTTGTGACTTATGTGCTTAGTCAGTTGTTTCAAAGTCAAAAAATAGAAATGACGCGGTATTTCCTTATCACTGTAAACGGAAAAACAATAGACACAGAAACTGCAAGTAAGATTGATACTAGGAATAGATGAATGAAGGTATCGCTCCGCTAGACAGCGAGACCTTCATTCATCTATGCCTATAGGTATATTCCACTAGTGAATTACATGCAAATAGGTAGGTTCAACATGAGTACGGCTCTGCATTATTAGAACTAATCTAACTGATAAAGTTATTAGTAATTCTATTAATTACTTTGTCAATCAGGATTTAGAGCCTTAATAATCAAGGAAGCCTACTTGATTTGAAAATTATTTCATTTTGAATTTCTTCAAAAATGGGTTGGCAAAAAGAATGTTTCACTCCAACTTATAGTTCAAGCACGTTTTATACGTTTCTTAGTTTGCAATATAAACTATTTATACTGTACAAGTACATAAAATCATGAACTCCACGAAGGGTTATTGGGCCATATTCACCACGCTGGCCCAGTGAGGGTTGGTGGATTCACATACGCCATCGAATTTCTTCTACGGACGTATACAGGTTGCCTCACGATGTTTTCCTTCACCGAAAAGCCGGTGGTGTGAAATTCCGTACATAAGTTCCAAAGAAACTCATTGGTACGGGACCGGGATTGAACCCACGACCTCAAGAATGGCGGGCCAGCGTTACAACCACTAGACCACCACGGCTTATACTTTACTTTACTGTAATATAAAACATAATTTTATGTTATTTAATACCTGGCAAAATTAAGTAGAAAAGTTTACTTTCGGGACCTAAAGTTTCGGCAAACTAAATGAGTTTGTCTTTACCAAAAAGCCCGAAAAAGTATCACGTAAAACTTTTGGTTTCCGACATCAGCTAAATTAATGTTAAGAAAAGTATTCAGTTGTAACCGTCCCTTGGCTTCAAGGAAAAACTTCACAATTTTACTAAAGTTGTGACATAAAATTATACAATATTCTTGTATGAATCGAGAAAGGGAAAGTTTCATAATTAAACGTCTGTTTTAATGAAGTCACGTAGGATTGGAGTATCTCATCTGCTGCAGTTTGCATTACTTCGTCCTTTAATTACTGGTACTGGCAACTTTCTCTCGAGCAAACAAGTTAGGGACTTCGGCAGGTATAGGTTCTCTCAGCATTGTATATTTATCACATGAAATTGATGTATTTTTTTAATATTTTTTTTTCAATTTTCATTTTAAAATTATTTTTTTTCTTTTATCGGGCAAAAGTGCCTTTATTAACTACAATAAACTAAAATAGGTACTACGTTATATGCTAAAACTCTAACTAACTAACTAACTCTAAGTCTAAAGATAATCCAAATGCTCAAAAATTAAAATTAAATGTTATTTAACATGTTGACACACATCTTTGTATATTTCCTGTATTTTAGTGTCAATAAATTATTTATTTATAGGTAGCCCGTTATCACCTTAGTCTGGTATATTATTTCTACCACTCTTCTTCATCGTCGTCCTCAGCATATACATATAGTTACAGATGACCAATAAACGATCTGTAATTATTTCAGCTATAGTCAACTCCTGGAACTATAGATACCCAACAAGGCCGGACCTTGAGTTTAGGGTGTCCTGGTCTACTAAGTATATTCATATTATTTTATTGGAACAATTACATTTTACAATTATAGTTATAACAATAATATAAATCCTTAAAATTTCAGCTTTTGCTAAAGCAAAGAACCATTATCTTAAAATTACAATTGCTTAAAGTTAAAAGAAAAAAATAGCTAAGTTGAATAGTAACTCATTAAATTTTATAAACAAAATAATAATCCTCATTCAATATAAATCTGAACAATGCTTCAATATCAAAACTTACACTTATGAAGTGGTACTTAGAGGCCCACCTAGACTTCAATTAAAATAACTGAATGGGTTTGATTAATTGCAAGATTTGCAGGGCTGCAAACCATACGATCTGTTTAATTCAGTAAAATTATAGATTTTCGCATTGTTGTCTATTTTTACTTAGACTTGACTTAGCTGAGAGCTCCTAGAATCTATGGGGCCCTGGACTAAAGCACAAAAAGCCATTATGATACTCGTAGATCCTGCCCTGATATCCAACATGATCAGTTGGAAGCTACTTGTATCCAGAGCGATCCTGAGGTCTTAAAGGTGAGGAGAAGGTCTTGATGAGATCATCCATTCACCATGTGGATTGTTTAAATTTTCCAGATTTTATAAATCTTCAATTGATGTACCTACTTAGCAACGACTCCAACATTTATTTTCACGATTATTAAAAATAATGAATAATAACGTCAAGTAAATTAAAGATTTAATTTTTGTGTTTCTGTTCTTGTTGAGGAGTTTTACAATTTGGCGCCGGGCTCATAACTTCTAAGGTAATTTCATACTTTACGATTCTCTGTGTGGTATCTGTTAACCTTTTCAATTTAATACAAAATGCAAATCCTGAGGAGGGAATTACTCCGAAGTAACGAGCACAAACAAACCAAATACCTAAAGAACCGCGGCGCTCTTCTATTCCCTAATAGGTACGCCGAGTGCAGCGCATTATAGCCCTCATTTAGCGCTACTGGCATTAAACGCAGTTGCGAACAGTGACTAACTTCTATACCAAATCAACCATCGCCCCCCTAAGCTACGCCAATGCCCCCCATTTTTTTCTGGGCAATACAATATCTAAATTACTTCACAATTAAAATACACATACAGTACATTCCTACAAAATGTCATGATCTAACGTACCTAAATGTATTTTTACAAAAAAAAAACATTTATTATAAATAAATAAATATTACGGGACATTTTACACATCTTATTATTTGTAAACAGTCACGTATTGTCAATTTTAGAAAACAGCGTAGATGTGGTTTCTACTTATAATGTGATATACCGGTCTCATCGCGTAAGTCCGTATAAACACGTTAGATGCAACAAGCCGCTCCCCAAACGGGTTTTATTGAAAGTCCATGTCCGGCGATGAGCGCTCTACAGTTGATTCGATGATGATTAGTATGTAAATGTTATTGTACTTCCTAAGGCCGGACTACGAGGCAGAGTAAGAGCAGGCCTAGTGAAACACTTTTTCAAAGAAATTTTGAAATAAGATTGAAGCTTATAAACAGAATTAAGATGTACCATATTCCTGGCCTTCGATGTGTCTTTTAAACAAAAATCAAAATTCGATAGTGATAATAACTCGTTCTAGCTCTGAATTTAACGCTAATTAAATGAAATTGTTTATTTGCTTAGAATACAACACACGTTTACTACTTTGATAAAATCTGCAGCAGCTTAGTAACTGGCTTCCAAGTGCATTATGCAACAACTGCACTAGGATTATTTTAATGAATAGCCGCTTTGTTCCACCGCACCAAAGGGTTATTTGAATAAGAAAGTTCCACTTTCGCTGCTGGTATTTTCTTTAGTAATTGAATTGGATGGATGAACGTTTGCTTTAAATGGAATCCCTAGAGTAAGTTCTTGTATTTTTTTAAATTTAAAATAGTTAGATTAGAGTATACAGAGAGACTCGTAAGCATATTGACGCTGAGAAATCCTTGGAATGGAAGTAACTAATTAAGGTAGCTGCACAATATAAAGTATCTATCTAGCATGCTCGTACCTACTTGGAACGTATCAGGCACGGAAAACAACACGAAACGTTCTATTATGCCCACTACAATATAAAACGTAGGTAGGTATATCAACATCTGAGAATAGACTTCGCTACCATAGCTTTAAAATCGTAGTTTTACAGTTTTATCTTTACCTCCATATAATAACTGTCATAAACCAACAAACACACTTTCAAGTGTGTTTGTTGGTTTGTTCCTCTTTCACGCAGCAACGGGACAACGGCTTGACTTCATTTTTGGCATAGCCTTAGTTTGAAAGACGGAAAGTGACATGGGCTACCTTTTATCCCGGAAAAATAAAATGTTCCCATGGGATGGTAAAAAAATACCACGCGGGTGAAACCGCGGGCAAAAGCTAGTATAATATATATGTAATTAAATCATTAGCTGACTCTGTCTGCAGTTGATATTTTGGATAATTGGATCAGTCGTCTAATTAATAAAATATTAATAAACCTGAAAAGTTAGAACCGAATTTCCATACGTAGTTCCATTAATTACTGTGGGACTTCAGTTGTGGCGCAGAGTCTAAATGAACATTTCACGTAAGTGTAATTTTTTTGCTGGTGCAGAAATCATCGACTTGTAATTTTTTCATGGCTGAAATGCTCCGTGCATAGCAAATGACGGTGCTGGTCAGAGACGGAACGGTCTATTGGGCATAGTAATCATTTTCAATACAAAGAACATATTTTTGCTTTACACGTTTCTATCACGGTCATGCAATGGTACGTTATATTGAGCAACTACCTTTATTCTTAATGTCAGATAGTTCAATAAGTTTAAACATGCTGAAAGAAATGGGTTCAAAGATAATTATGAGAATTGTAAATGAGAATTTCGTAGACTTAATCAAACTTGTTAGATGCTTCTTAGAATTATTTTCTTGATGGAGGATCAAACGCAGTTCACCATCATCTATGGTTAATTTGAATTTGCTACCATTTCAATCCCGTCGGAATTTCACTGAGATGTCTGAGCCTCATATCGTAAGTTTGCTACAGGAATAATTTATAGTAGGTGAAAGTTAGAATTGTCCCTATAGACCACGAATATGTATCCCAATTAAAAAGTATAATTGAATTTATTATGCGCACTATAATAAATTGTCGAATATTGTTACTATCATTATTTAATCCCTTCATCTTTCAACATTAAGTTTGTTTCGATTTCTATACAAAAAAATCTCTTCAGCTAAAATTCACGTGATAACTAAAAAACCGGCCAAGTGCGAGTCGGACTCGCGCACCGAGGGTTCCGTACAAACCTGCAAGGTTTACAAAGTTCGTTCATTACGACAAAAAAAGTAATAAGTTTATATTTATTAAAAAATATATATTTTGTAATGTAACTAAAAATTTAAGGTTTTCGGAATTTTTCCTTTATGTGTGCTATAAAACGTTGCTTCATGCCAAATTTCAAGATTCTAGGTCGACTGGAAGTACCCTTTAGGTTTTGATTCCCTTGCGAGTACTTGCGAGTTTCAAAATTTGCGGCATAAACGGCTGTATCTTTTGATTGCGTTGGCTTAGAAGTTTGATTTTTTCACAGCTTCAAGGGACAGTAGACCTGAGTAATTGATATAAATTTCAGCTTCATACCTCCACGCGTTCCTGAGAAAAAGGGTCTTGACAGACGGACAGACGGACAACAAAGTGATCCTATAAGGGTTCCGTTTTTTCCTTTTGAGGTACGGAACCCTAAAAAGTAAGTTCGTATAGGCCGGGTGGCTAACCCTGGTGCCAGAGTTTTTAGGCCGCCTGAAGGCCTCTGACATGGCTAAACGGTGATAACTTATTTTGTACCTTGTAATTTCATCAACATAAAGCATTCGATTTATTTATACATAATAGTATCTACTACATTTGGCCTCCGTCTTGCCGGATGGAAAATGATGTTGTGGTCAAAGATGAAGTATGTTAGCCCTGAAGATACTTTTTAACTCTTGCACTAAAGATATCCAGATTGCAATTGTCAGGAAACAATAACGAAGGTAAGTAAATCCCTCCAGTTTTTAATAGTCCAGTGCAAGGCGTAAGCCTTTCATGAAGGAGATTGGGCCATATCCACCATCCATGTTTTCCTTCATCGAAACGCTAAAGGTGTGAAATTCCGTGTATAAATTCCAAAGAACTATTTGGTACGAGACCTAGATTGAACCCATTCCCTCAATGTCTCATTCCTGAAAACTGTTTGGATACTATAAAATGGGATTAGAAACAAGGCGTGGCTATTTCAGCGAAACTTGCACGAGTATGTCTGGAGGCTCGCCATAACCGCCCTTGACTGGGTCTTTCATGTATCTATACCCCGCTAGGGAAATCAGTGTGTGTTCGCTTATCTGGCCTCATTAGGCAGGCCGATGGCTGCGACAAGGGCAGGATCTGAACCCTCGGGAGACGGCGATCGACGACTTGGCTGCTATTCTTGAAAGATAGACATTATATCTATCGCTCTTACTCTCGTGGTGTTTCTGATAAGAAAAACAGTGACCAAAAATAATGTAGAGTTCACAGAAGATGACCAAAAGTATGTTGTTGCTAGGTATGTTTTGACCGACGAACCGAAGGAGGTACTCAATTCGACGCATATATTTTATTTTAATTTTTTATTTTATGTATAACCGCGCATAACTTTTTTCATAGTAGTCCGATTTCAATAATAATAATCTTTATTTTATTGGACAGAGTATACTTCGAAATTAGTCTTACTTAAATTTTATCACATTCGGCTGAGCCATTTTTGATAAATCAACAATAATGTGAAACATGCTACATCGATTCGTGCAAAATATTCGCGAATTCTGTGCACGGGGGATGTCGGTCATGTTACTTTTTGCTAAAAATAATTATGTTGTAGTTAAAAAAGGCATTTTCCCTATAAAAAAACTGACGTAATGATTATTGACGATCATTAGTTTAGGTTTTGAAAACTGAAATATACACAAAAGTCAATTCGCTCCACGATCCAAAATCACGTCAAAATCAGATCTTTCGTTTGGGTAACATGATTATGCCACAGATATGCCTACAATCAGATTCACTAACGCCATAATTAAATACCCCTCTTTTTTGGTTGGGTCTCAAAAACTATCTTTGAAATGTTATTCCTATTTATACTTTACCTACTTACTCTTTTCTGTGGTTTTGCTCGCGTAAAATTTTGGTTTTTGTGCTATCCCATATCCCATAGAAACATTTTACTTCTCCGCGATAAAAAGGCCTATGTAAGTCACTCTGATCTTTAAACTATATCTATGCCGAAAATCTAATTAATTCGTTGCTCTGTTCCTGAATAAAAGAGTACCAAACCAATAAATAATCACACTTTAAGATATATGAAATTTGTACGGATTATACAATTCATAATATAGTACAAAATGTAGTCAAACTATGCCCAAAACATAATTACCCGAGCTGTAATAGTCACGTGGGTTCAGTTTTAATGTGCAGCCATAACTCATAGTTTTTAGAGGTTATACTTAGGCTTTATATTAGCCAATACTGTACTTCCGCACTTGAGTGGGCTGAGTTAGGTCGTTCAGTAGTAATTATGTCTTAGGTTTACATGGTTTCCATGCGCTAATTTTCATAAAGATGTATGTAACTATAGTCTGACCGTTTAACTGAGTCCTCGCCTGCGCGGGTACAGGGGCGCGGGGGTAGACGACAAAGGGGGACTGAGACAGGTGCGGGCGGTGGGGACCCCCGCGCCCCTGTACCCGCGCAGGCGAGGACTCAGTTAAACGGTCAGACTATAGTGAATATGTTATTGAAGTGAATGAAACTTATAAGCCGGTGATTAGATAAAACCAAATGAACTAACTTAAAGCTATTCAAATAATTGAGAAGTTGATTTATTGGGTTAGATTCCAGGATTAGAATTCATCATGAATTATCATTAGGTACGCATAATTTGCCGGTAGATTAAATTTAGCCAAAAATATGTAAATTGCTGATTATGTAATTGAAAATTCTGTTTAAAAGAAGAATTTTGTTATAAATTGGATTTCGCATACTTTCTTATTATTTTCCCGCTGCCCGAGGTAAGCAGATGAAGGCGATAATTCGATAATGCATACACTTTAACCGCAACGCAATCACGTGGTGCAATCGCGGATACAAGATCATTTAAAAAAAATAATATAAAAATTTAAGTTTTTAAATAAAAGCTTTTGAGGTACTATTAGGCGTTTCACTCTCATCGACTCTTAACTTTGGCTCTTACATAGAGTCAAAGGCCCAATTAGCTTCCAAAAAACTTGGTGTTCTCTCTGAGGTGAGACGGTATTTCACACCTGAGCAACTGCTTAGTCTGTATAAAGCTCAAGTTAGGTCGTGCATGGAATACTATGTGGTCAAACGCAAACCTATTCAGAATTAAAAAAAAAAAAGAAAAGGTCCTGGCTATCATGTAGCAGCAGAGTGCTAGCCAAGACAAGCCCAAACTAAAAATAAATAAAACGAGCCTAAATACGTCGGGTCTATCTTGTTTAGTACAGGAGATCGTACGACCACCTTCCGACTCCATAATCAGATCAGCTCCATGACACCATATTATTGCATTGTCACGCGATATACATATGCGTGCAAAATTTCAGCTCAATCGGAAACTGGGAAGTTGGTCAAAAACTTGCAAGATTCCACCCGAATTTATAACTTTATATACATACATCCCTTGCAAAATAAAAGCTCAAATAAAAGCTTGTAAAATCTGCGCATTATGTCGCCTCGCGCCGCATTTGTCGCTTATCTAGGACATCGAGTCTTCATTCAGCGGTAAAACTTATTTATAGTAGTAAATGCTTAATTAAGGCCAAGCTATATTTCCCAAGGTCAGGGCCGCTCCGGCCCTGTAATCCTGCACCCTTCGGCGATCGTGCTGAGCACCATTTTATCTCCGCGCGCTGCAGACAAAGGGAAAAGAAGGGAAAGTACTTACCAAGTGCGATGCGGTATCAACTTGAAGGTTCACACTCACCGGGAGCTTTTGCCGGCGTTGTTACAGTTTTGTTTGGAGCATTAAATAAATAAATAATCATTTATTTCGACCAAAGATATACATAGGTGTACTTACAATAATTTTCCAAAAATATTTTTTTAAATTACTAAACGGTTCGCAAATTCGTTCAGGATGGTGTTGTCACTGGCCCGGACCCTGCGCACCAGGGACGTGCACCGCTTCCCCATCGTTGTATACGCATTGTACGAGTGAGTGATTCAGGCGAGCATAACAGTGTTGAGTTGGTACAATTCGTAACTTTGAGCTGTGGTAGTTGGAGACTCTGCATTACATTAAAATGCTCACCAATTTGTTATTCTTCTTAAAATACAATATATCCCGTTATTAAAATTGGTACCTTACAATAGGTATAGTATACAGACAAGTGAGGCCGGTTTTTTTATACCTACATGTAGTGAGTGCGTCGGTGTTGCGCCGCCATAGTTCGACTTACGAACCAAGGCGTAGTTTCGTTGTAAGTGTTTATAAGTGTAATTGTGTCTGTACGCGACGAGGCGTAGTTTTGCTTGTTTGTTTCTCAACATTCTGCCTTGATTTTTAGGGTTCCGTAACCAAAGGGTAAAAACGGGACCCTATTACTAAGACTTCGATGTCCGTCTGTCCGTCTGTCCGTCTGTCCGTCTGTCCGTCTGTCTGTCTGTCACCGGGCTGTATCTCATGAACCATGATAGCTAGGCAGCTTAAATTTTCACAGATGATGTATTTCTGTTGCCGCTATAACAACAAATACTAAAAACAGAATAAAATAAATATTTAAAGGGGGTTCCCATACAACAAACTTGATTTTTTAGACGTTTTCCGCTCTATATTAATAATGGTAACAGGTAGATGCTTGAAATTTTTACAGAATATTTAGTTTCATATTCACTTCAATAATAAATGATATAATTAAAATAAAAAAATATTTAAGGGGGCCTCCCATACAGTACGGAACCCAGTCCTGCTCGCACTTGGCCGATTATTTTATTTGGTCTGAGCCGCGGCGAATCGAGAACGCTACAACGAGCCCTTTCAGAGTTTGGTTTTATCTCTGAACTAGTCCTATAGAGAAGAATATGCATGAAGACTATATAATTGTGATTTACACACATAGAGTACTGGATTTTTTAATTGACTTTTGATGAGTACATTGTTTTATTTATTGTTTGTCAATATGGGCACAGTAAAAATTATTTTTATACCACCTGCTCGAAAGTGACCCATTATATTATGTAGTAGAATCTCAACGTAAAACGAGTCATTATTATCTTAACACAATCTCGAAGGCTATGGCAGGTTAATAATATTGTGTGAAACTTCCTAGGGAGTAAAGTGATTTAAATTTGGAACGTCTAATTCGTATGAAAATTTCTCAACATAAAACATTTAAGGACATCGTAAAGAGGTTTCATTTTGCAAAATCGAATATAACCTCCTTACATTGCACGGCGACTGACATTTTAAGGAGGTTCTACTCGACTTCACAGAATAAAACCTCTTTGGTGCCCGCATCACTTCGATTTTATAGAATAAAACCTCTTTGCGATGCCCGTGCTAGGCCATGGTAATCGACCTGGCCATGGTTTTATTTTTTCATGTAGTATTTACATTCTCTGTTATGTTTTAGTTGTGTGCGATTCTAATTTGTTTTAATTTATTGTGAACAATACCGAGTTGGCTAATGAGTACCTACCCTTAGTAAATTTATGACGTAACTATTACTCATATTCTTGGGGTTATATTTTCTCGCAGGATGTATGAAAAGTAGAGTATGTACAACTAGAACCCTTCGTCTTGGGCGACTTGAACCCCACGCTTCACTCAGGACTCTAAATAATTAACTTAAAACAACCTCGCTGCGCTCGGGAGTTAACTATAGAGTCCCTCGCAACGCTCAGGGTCCAATTGTCGCCCGTGACATAAGACACCACTTGGTTCTCTTGGTACATAATCTACTATTAATTTTATTTTACAAAGCTCGCTGTACGGACCCCGGTGAGTGGTCACCTTTACGGAGCTTAGGATAAGACGGCATTGCTCCGAGCCATTCATCCGTCTCGCACTGATAAAGGTCCGTACCAACTATCCTTTTTACTCCGTCAATTTATTTTTATGATTGCGAAATCCTTTGTGCTTTTAGCACGGCGGGAAAATGATTAATGTGTTTAATATGGGAATGGAAATGTTACGTGAGTAATATATTCCTTTTATGTGTGCAATCGCTGTTCAGTTAAGGAATTTAATATTCCGTTTATGTAAAATATTCTGTGATATGAGATATGAGGATACGTTTAGTACAGTTTTCATGTGGTGTGAAGCGATGTTGAAGGAGAATCACTTACAAATTGTGGTAAACGGCTCAGCTGTTAGTAAATACGTACTATCGTTATTCTCATAGAAAGTAAAGCTGTAGAGGGTCAACTCCTTTTCTTTACAAACTTTTCTTTTAGACATACATTCCAAATGAATTCACGGTTGGAAGCAGTTTAAATTCCATTTCCTAATATAACTTATATCAGAAAATAAGGACTCAAGCAGCTCTTTGAGGTTAATTTCTATAAACACTTCGAAATTCTGTAATAATTGGCTTTGTGTTTGGGCTATACTATCACTACATAGCCAGTCCATGCAAGGTCATTGGGCTACTTAAATCCGCCACGCTGGCCCAGTTCTGTTTGGTAGATACTCGTACACATGCACCATCGAATTTATTTTATAGAATTACATATGCAAGTTGGCTCACGATGTTTTTTTCACCGAAAAGCAAGTGTTTATAGGTACATTAGTTTAAAAAATTCTTTGGTACGGAACTGCGTTTGACCTGTAATATCACATTTGTAAAGTGAGCGTTTTTGTAATAGGCTACCTACATATTATATTTGTTTGGACACTGTTAAAGTTATTGAGTTTGTATTTGGAATAATCGGCCAAGTGCGAGTCAGACTCGCGCACGGAGGGTTCCGTACTGTATAGGAGCTCCCCTTAAATATTTATTTTATTTTAATTTTTTTATTTGTTATTAAAGTGAACATACACCTAAATATTCTGTGAATATTTCAAGCATCTACCTGTTACCATTATTAATATAGAGCGAAAAACGGCTATAAAATCAGGTCTGTTGTATGGGAGCCCCCCTTAATTCTTAATTTTATTCTGTTTTTAGTATTTGTTGTTATAGCGGCAACATAAATACATCATCTGTGAAAATTTCAGCTGCCTAGCTATCATGGTTCATGAGATACAGCCCAGGGACAGACAGACAGACGGACATCGAAGTCTTAGTAATAGGGTCCCGTTTTTACCCTTTGGGTACGGAACCCTAAAAATGGACACCCACCTGATTCGGGCCAATACAAAGTATGTCAGTATTTGTATTTCGATGTACAAATCGCGACGTTTACCTATTTCATAGTGAACTAGATTATCCAAGAATTTACTATCGGGACACACCGAAACTAGGTTTTAGGGCTATTACAAGAATTTTAAGACGTCTTATAAACTAGGATTAGTACTAACACGATACTTAGTTACGATTAGGTTTATTGTTATGTCGTGATAGAAGTACCTATAATATTGTGTATGTATGTTTGATTATCGTGACGGAACAGCTGCGTAGTAGACCAAGGGCACTTTTCACTGAAACAATTTACTTATTATTTTTTTAAAAAGTGAACCGACCAGCTAGTCAGGGACTTTTAGACTATATCCATATTCAAAATAAAGAAAAAAATATCAGCTGTTCCATGCAAAAAGCTCATTGTCTCCAAGTATTCACTTCTGAGACTCCGTGCACAACGCAAAGCGCCACTCAGTATAAATAACTAGTATTCTACAGGTACCTAAACAATTGTAGTTTGAGACATAATAATAAACTATTATCTTAAGTATCACCTCAGGACACTTATTGCACGACTGAGTTATGTTTATGTCAGCCGCACGTTCTATAACGCAATAATGCATAATGTTTTGTTTACTATTCAACTACTCACACCTTAACAGTGTTATTGATTGCTGATACTCACTATTACTTGTATTGTGTAGTCGAAGGCTTTGCTAGGTATAAGACATTACATTTGCATTCATTGATAAGAATATAAATGTAGGTACTTATAGAGGAATGGAGTGAAGACCGGTAGATAAGTTGTTAGATATCCGTTTCGGTACGAAGACGAAAAAATGTGCAGGGCAATGAGATTTGAGACTTATGTAGCCACAAGGTGGCTATAATATCTGATTTAATATGGTTGTTATGTCTATGACTTTTCGTACTTAATCGTACTTTTATTTTTACAACGGACAAAAGACCTTTTTAGTAAGTATATACAACAAAATACAATACGACTTTCTAATCTACTACTACAAAAAACACCTGTACTTATTCTAATACAGGTAACCAACAAAAATGTCTTATGAAAAATAATCGGCCAAGTAAGAGTCGGACTCGCGCACGGAGGGTTCCGTACTGTATGGGAGCCCCCCTTAAATATTTATATTATTTTAATTTTATCATTTATTATTGAAGGGAACATAAAATTAAATGTTCAGTGAAAATTTCAAGCATCTACCTGGTACCATTATTAATATAGAGCGAAAAACGTCTAAAGATTCAGGTTTGTTGTATGGGAGCCCCCCTTAAATATTTATTTTATTTTGTTTTTAGTATTTGTTGTTATAGCGGCAACCGAAATACATCATCTGCGTTCGATCATCTGCGTTCGACATACGTTGTCACGTTCAACTATCGTCAGTAAACAGACTTTACAGACAACCAATTTTTTTTTTTAGTATTTGTTGTTATAGCGGCAACAGAAATACATCATTTGTGAAAATTTCAGCTGCCTAGCTATCATGGTTCATGAGATACAGCCCGGTGACAGACGGACAGACGGACAAACGGACAGACCGACAGACTGACATCGAAGTCTTAGTAATAGGGTCCCGTTTTTCCCTTTGGGTACGGAACCCTAAAAATATAAAATTTTATAATAATGATAGAAGTGAAATAAAAAAGTGAAAATCTTTAAATTTTGATTGCATACTCGTATCAATATTTTTTACGTGTTTCAGCGTAACTGAACATTCAGCCGATCACAGCGTCGATTAAACGTCAGTGGTGCGATTGATTTGTACTCGTGCCATTGATAGTACAACTCATTTAAGTTCACGTTTCCCCACTACGTCGTCGCGATTGCATCTGCGTCAATCAAATATAGGTACAATATAATATCTACTACTACACATCAAACAAGTAGATCATACAAAGACTTCTGAAAGTAGTGATGAGCCAAAGTGTTTACACGGAGTGACTAGTAGACAGCGTGTTCCTACCATAATGAAAGTGCCACTTACCGTGCTTGCCGTGCTTGTCATAGTAACTTTAATAACATATATTATCAGCTCTATCTGTGGAGTAAAAATAAGTTTTAATAAGCTAGACTAGGCAGTACGAAATAAATTATACAAGAGTTAAATTAGCTTACTTCTACTTCCACCATAATTATTTTTCGCAAAGAATGGCACCACCGACTTTCATTGTGTTAGGACAGAATTCGAATAGTTTGCACGAATCGATGTGACATCCATGTACCTACATTATTGTTGATTTATCAAAAAATGGCTCAGCTGATTTTGATAAAATTTAACTATCTCGAAAGTAGATTCCTACTTTCGAGAGGTAATAAAATAAACAATACAAATAAACTTACTTACTTCCTCTTAACATACCCTTTCGAACAAAAAAAAAATTAAATCACTTTACAGTTGGCTAAAATATCGATGAACAAATACAAAAAAAAATCATACAGACGAACGAAGTACCTCCTTCTTTTTGTAAGTCGGTGATAAAACTGACAGAAAACGCCCCAACTGTCGACAAAAACAAGCAAGCCGCCAGTTTCAGCGTATCTGAACATTAGCCGATCGAACTGAAAGATCAAAGCGTCGGTCATGTATCACGTTTCTGCACTACGTCATCGCGATCGCATCTGCGTCCGTACATCCGTTGCCCTTCTGCGCCCTAGCTGCCACAGATTACGATTACGAATAAGCAGATACAAAAACGCAAAAAAAAAAAATGGATTGCTCCTTTGGATAAATTGAACTTAATACAAGCTTTTATTTACTTTCACCTGTTCCGTTGTCTGTCGTTCTGTAATCAAATTTTGCAAGTTAAATTTGATCCACTTCCCGGTTACCGATTGAGCTGAAATTTGGTTATGTGTGAATCGCGTGGCAACGCAATATTATGATGACATGGTGCTGATCTGATGATGGAGCTGGAAGGTGGCCAAAGGAACTTAGCAATGAAACGACTCAACCTCATCGAGTTTGGGTTCATTTCAATGGTCTTGGCGAGTGGTTTGTCTTTCAATGGTACCTAACCAGGGTCTGATGATGAAGCTGGAAGGTGGTCATAGGAACTCTGTAATGATACGATGCAACCCTATCGAGTTTGATTCGTCTTAAACGTCCACCCTCATTAAAATAGCGGTATCGCGCTTGTTGCAAGCTGCTTCCAACCGGTCTTTATGGAGATCCATAGGGGAGGCCTACGACTAGCAGTGAACGTCCTATAAGTAAGTAAGTTCGTATAGGCCGGGTGGCTAGCCCTGGTGTCAGAGTTTTTAGGCCGCCTGAAGGCCTCTGACATGGCTAAACAGTTGAAACAACCGGGGCCTACAATTTAACGTGTCATCCGAGCCACGGTAGCGCTCAGTTGGAAAATGCCACCCGCGGTCACCCATCCAAGTACTGACCGTGCGGAACGTTGCTTAATTTCGGCAATCGCTGACAATCATCTAGTCAAACTACGCTACGAGCGCTACAACGTCCTATGACTGACGGATAGATAAACTTTTGTTACTGATACTAGTGCTTCAATTCAAATCCATTTAAATAATAAATTAATAAATATAAGGGGACATCATACACACGGTCTCTGACCCTAAACTAAGCAACGCTTGTGATATGGCTGCCAGAGACTGATATACTACATAATTATACATATTTTTAAATACATACTTATATAGATAATACCTAAATAACACCCAGACAGAGCAAACACCTATGTTCGTCACATAAATAATAGCCCTGGGTGGGAATCGAACCCACGTCTCATGGACCAAGGAGTCAGGTTCACTAACCACTGAGTCTTAGTTCTCCGCTATAATTTCTTCTACACACCACTGGAATTTTGATGAAGGAAAGTATTGTGAGGTAACATGCATCCGTTAGAAAATTTCAATGCGTATACCTTAGAGTCACATAACTAAGTATACCCATTGAATTTTTACTAAGCCACTAAATCTGTGTGGTGGACATCGCCTAATCGGTCGTCAAAGATATGCCTATGTTCGAGAGACTACTAATAGCTGGTACAGTACGGTATATTATTCCTTCTGGGCTTAGAATACACACCATGAAATAATTCTTTTGACTTGTCAGAACGAGACAGAGTTATGGTGAGGTAGGTATATTTGTGTCACTTTTTCGCACGTAGACAAAACTCTTTTCGTGGTCGTATGCTAAGCTAGCTAGTTTCGGGAATGTCATGAAATACAGAAATAACAATTGATTTTCTTCTTAGATATAACATGAGTTTTGGGAAAGAGTAATCAATCGGTTTTCTCTGCATTTTTAGAAAGAAACGTACCTACAAAGATTTTTCTGTTTTTGTTTAACCTTATTATGAATCTGAAGTTGTGTTTCTGTATATTTAAAATCTGTGCTTAGCGACTGTATTTCTATGGCGTGGTGAATTCAGAATGGACTTATTCATACGCAGTCACTCATTCATTGCTAATGAGTGTCATTGAAAGAATTGAGTTGTAACATTTTTAGCTCTCTGTTTTTGTTTAAATAACATGTTGTACAAACATATTTCATACGCGTATAAATAGTAGAATACTATCATACTAAGTTCATTTTAAGTCATTGCTTAGTTAGCAAGTTATTGCTTATTTCTTTATGTTATCAAACCAATGTAATTATGCAGTGCAGTAGAGTCACGGTTGTTTTAACTATTTGGCCATGTCAGAGGCTAATAAGTGGCTTAGAGACTCTGACACAAGGGCTAACCACCTAGTATGTAAAGTTTAACCATAGCAATCAAACAGTTGATTACCTGAAAAAAAATCGTATAATATTAAGAGATCCATAACAAATTATTGTTTTTACTTTTAATAGCCAAGTTCGCGGTTCATTTAATAAAAAATAGCACTAAGTCATTAATTTAGTAGTTATTATGATAAAATGGTGACAAAATAATGTTAGCCATAGGCGGCACAAAGCTACAAAAGAACTATAAACATTAAACACAGAGACTCGGCATACCGGTTAAATAAATTCGCAAAAAAGGTTATTTTAAACCGGATTACTGCAAAAAATGTTTCAACTAGCAAAACAGATCTGATAAGCGACCGGTACAAACTAGTCCGAGCATCTACGAGTATGTGCTGGAGAATATGCAACTTGGAAGGGATACCATGATATATGAAATAGCAGGGATGTTATTATTTGTCGCAAAAAATCGCACCACCGACTTCCACCGTGTACAGAATTCGATTAATTTGCACGAATCGATGTGTCACCCATGTACATTAATGTTGATTTATTAAAAAACGGCTCAGCCGATTTCGATACCAATAGAATAAAAAAAATCAGTTTATTCGTTCATCGATTAACATACACATAAAAATGTATACATACAAACGAACGTAGTCTAACCTTTTAGGAAGTCGGTTAAAAATACCTACGGAAGCGTCAAGATAGATAAACAGACAGAACAGAAACACGCACAAATATGTAGAAAGACACACAAGATATCGAGCCATTTCTTCTATTTGCAGAATTAGAATTCTATTAACTAGAGCTTAAACGATATTTTTCTGCGGAACTTTAATACTATGATGAGCACAATTGCTACTCGAGATCTTGGACTAATCCAAAATTAAATTAAAGATTATCTATAAATCAGTTACTTTTCTTGGGTATTTGAATATGTGTTTTATTGATATTATGTATTTATTTTTCTGTTCATTCATGTATTACGCAAGTTTGCTATTTAGGTAAGTACAAACTTACTATCGGGGTAAGTAGTAAGTAAGTTATGTTTAAACTACGAGTATAAAATACCACGTAACCATTTTAGAAGATTTTATTATCTGTTGTCCAAAACCTAAATCAAGTGTCTTAAAATAGTTTATTCGGATACCTTACGGCTATGTTACAGAAATTAACTTAAAAATATTTTTGACGGCCAATTGTAAGGTTCCACAAATGAATTGAAGTAAAATTAATCAAGTAGACTGAAAAGGACAATATTGATTAGGCCAATAAATAAGTAGGTAAATAGCTAGGGCAGGACTAGTAAATTATTAGGACAGGCTATCTGATATGCACTTCTTTCAAAATTGACAAATATCTACAGATTACCCAAACGCATGGTAGCCTCTCAAAGGAAAAAGCGAGGTACGAAATCTTTAGAAACCAGGCTTGGAAAATAAAACGCAAACGCTTCGCGGCGCATTTATGAAACCTTGTTTGGAAGGCGTTGTTTATGTACCTAGGGCTTTAGGCTGTAATTGCATACGAGATGTTACCTACTTCTACTAGGATTGGGAAAAATCGGCATGGTAAGATATCGATGTTTTAAGGACATATCGATATTGATGATGCGATATCGAACAATAATTGATCATGCCTTCAACGACAGGTATTTGTTAATCTCATAGATTGAAATGTAAAATTTTTTGGGCTTATCGGGCATTTGTCAGAAGATAACATTTCGTTTTTCAGAAATCAAGGAGGGCTACAGTAAAGTTATGTCCAAGTTGGCGGGGTTAGAACCCTTGTATCATTGCCATCTTGAAAAAGGGTTTTTATGGTTTATCTCACAAACTATAGGTCTCACAAAAGTTTTATAAAGTACTTTTTGTTTACTTTAACCGACAATAAAATGTAATTAGGTGATACTTAAAATAAATTGTGTGATTACCGATTAAATTCCATAGTAAAATTATCATCACATTCTCAACAAACTCGAAATTCTTCGTGCGTTGCACTCCTGCAATCTTAATTTACACCTCACGATATGACAAACTGCATGTGTGTATCTGCTTGATATGTGTCAAATTTTTCTAACGAATGTTTATTCAAAATACGCATGAGACAAACATATTGATATTTATCTACACTAATGTTGTAACATTCTACTTATGTTTCCAATACTTGACTTATAATGACTACTGTTATAGCGCAGACAACAAAACACTCAATTTAAGCAATTTCACACGATGTTATAATATCCACGTCGATATCGTAAAATCTCATTATAACATCGCGCGCTCGCTCCTGATTGGCCCTGCGCGCGCAGCTGCGCTCTCATTGGTTAGATTTTAATGGCGCCAAGTTTACTGTGACAATACACGTACACGTGAATTTAATGTTTCGCAATATGTTTTTTTTAATTTTTATTAGTGAAGATAAAGTAGTGTATGCAACTGCATATAACACGGGTATTAAAACACTCGTTACTATTATGACACACACTCGTGTTTTATATGACAGTTCACACCCTTCATTATATGACAGTTGCATAAACTACTATTTTGCCATCTTTATCGATTCTTTAAAATAAATCGACACAACATGTTTTATAGATTTTTCACTCGCCCATCTCTACTCGGCATAGGTATTCTTTACCTGCGTCTAGTATTTAAAGTGTCTGCACTTCGCAACATTGTGACTGAAGGACAGTTTTACGTTTTTTGTTCGAGGTATAATTATTTGTAGATCGGAATCCCTTATCGCACATTGAAATGTCTCCATCGATTTGCTTTGCTCTTGCATAGTTATAGAATTCTGGTTACTTACACATTTTTTATTTCATAGTATGTATCAGCATTTGCTAATTTACTTACTTACTGCTCAGTATAAAATTATTGGCGTTGTATATCGACCGGGTCATTGTTTAGGTAAGACATTCACATACGACATCGAATTCTTGTCTATACAGATTTTCTTACGGTAATTTTTTGCACCTATAAACTAGTAGGTACCTATGTATATAAAAATCTGTACATACATTCCAAAGAACTCATTTGATAGATTTGAACACGATTTCAGGATTCTAAATCGTGTGCTCTTCCTCTCAGCTACCACGACTATTAATATTATAAAAGAAGAGAATACTTTGAGTTCAAAAACAGGAATACAACGTAAAAAAAACGATTAAAAAATCTGTAGTTGCATGTTTTATTTTATGACTAGTTTTTGCCCGCGGCTTGGCCCGCGTGGTAATTTAATTTTTGTGTTATCCCATGGGAACGTTTATACCTACTTATTATATTAGTAAGAAAGGATAATAAGGACAAGGATTGTTCGAAAAAAATTGCCTAGCAACAATTATATGTGAAAGCAAAAATACATTTTCATTATAATTTGAGGCATTCAGATAACAATCGTAATTTACAAAAGTTTTTCAATCAGCTAATGTGTTTGTTTCAGCAGCTCATTTCAGCTTCCTGACGTCAAACCTTACATTTAAACTTTGTACCAGTTTTATCTTCATAAAAGGAATTGCTTCTAAAATTAGACTGAAGAATCATAGTGAATGTTTTATAATATAGTAATCTTACACCAAGGTTTTTGATACGAGATCTTCACTTAAATCTCTTTACTTAAATTTGAAGATTTTCTATAATCTTCTCTTTATCGAAAAGAAAACTGAAATTATTAACCGCTCGCTGCACTCGCGCAGTATTTAGGCATATTGAGGACTAAAACTACCCATGAAAATGAATCCTGGCAACTCATGTGCTAGCTATTCGTAGAGTTATATTACGATAAAAATGTCATTTACGTTAACTCTATCGAATAATTATATATTTGTACTACGAGTACAAAATACATGTTTATAGGTCCACTAACAAAAGTTTGGCTATGTAGGTGCATTTATGTATTAACAAAATCTTTTAAATTAGTGTGGAGCCTTTCATTTTCATTGCAGCGATAAAAGCATAAAAGACAGATGACTCAAGCGTGACATTTTCGTTGACCACACAACTATTTTTCCCTTTCATAGAAAGAAACATAAGGGCAACAATCGCTGGACTATTTCCTGAATAGTAACAAAGAATCGGTTGTCAATTGCCAAAGCTGTTTACATAATGAAGCAATAGCAAAAGTACGAACAGACGAACCAAATTACTAATACGGCTACTCAAAAGATAGCACTAAACTCTCCCTCTGTAACCGAAACTTCTCACAGGGAAATTTCGATAGTGGCTCTATCAACCGACTCTATTTACAACTTTGTAAGTATTAAAGTTTGTCATTGACTTAAAGCGCTAATTCTCAGCTGAAATTGAGAGGCACGTACGTAATTAACATAATAAATGGGGACTTACTTTTGTTTTTCGTAGAATATTCTAATACGTGAGGAGCATCGGGCGCGTTGTGTAATGAACCGGAGTGGCACATTTGTGCGACTGAAAGTTCTTTTATAGCTGCTTTTAGGCTCATGAGGGAATGTTGTCTTAGTTAAGTACCTATTTTATTTAGGGCGCAAGTAATAGGTACGGTTTTACGGTCTACAGCTATTTTATTCGCGCTCCGGCTGGTTAGACTTACGAAGTGGAAAATTATACTGTTTCTAATTATATTATTAATCATGTCAATTAATTAATTTCTTCTCTTCAATTTACTAACAATTTAATGATCTTGCATAAGTCAGTAGAAGTAATTCCATGGCGTACGTGAATCCACCAACCCGCACTGGGCCAGCGTGGTGGATATGGCCCAATCACCCTTCGAGTGTTGATTTACGTCCTACAGTCTTCGAGCAAATATCTACAGAGCAACAGTCCCTAAGTGAAAGTAGTAAAAAAATGTCCGAGCACCGTCATATATACGAGTACCGACTTAGATATTTACAAAAAATAATTCACAATGACCCGTTTTCTCGAATTATTAATTCATCCAATTGGTACTTGTAACGCAGCACTTTGGCATCGCGCGGCGTTGTTGTTGGTTTGCAATCGCCTTACGACTAACTAAAAAGGTTGCCCACTACGTAGCTTGGGCAGGGTTTTGGCTCGTACACTTTTTAGGCACGATTGTGACTCTATAGATATTTGCTCGAAGCCTACAGTGGGCTATTAAAAAGGTTGGAACAGTACAGTCTTCTTCTTCTTCTTCGTATCCTAAGTCCCCACGTCGGGGCAGAGGGCTGATATAGTGTTACGCCATTCCTCTCTGTCCTGTGCCTTGCGTTTCACTTCGCTCCAAGTCAGTCCGATGCTTTTGGCCTCAGCAGTGGTGGAACGCCGCCATGTCTGTTTGGGGCGGCCAGGTCTGCGTCGGCCTTGTGGATTCCAATCCATGGCTTGCCTAGGAATGTGGTCCAGCCCCCTGCGCAAAGTATGGCCAACCCAGTTCGACTTACGGCGCCGTATTTGCAGTTCTATAGGATCTTCATGGCATTCCCTCCAGAGGTCTATATTGGCGATAGTGTCTGGCCAGAAGATCTTTAAGATTTGCCGTAGACACCGGTTGAGAAAAACTTGTAGCTGTTGACAACAGTGTTGGAACAGTACAGTAATTACGCTTTTCTATTATTTTCAGATACAGCGTAATCCTGACGATAGCGACCAACTCCACAGGCAATTTCGGCTTGATAAACGGTGAGTTGCGTCAAACTTCCATTTATTTTACTTCTAAGCTACACACATTACCGACTTTTGAAGCAAATGCTGTCAAATTTGTCTGTTAACTCCATTTTGGTAACATACTTAAAACAGAAAAAAATCCAAGTCGATGCTTATACTCTAGCTATTGCCTACTAAATATGTGTACATCTCTATAAAGATATAGGTAGGTACTCATATGCTCACTTATGCAAATGTTGTCACTATTTTGTTTGGTAGGGGTGTGGCAACTTTTACACGGTCAAAAATGGAATGTTTTAAATATCGAGGTAAGAGTTACATAGTAAAAAATAATGAAAAAGAATATTTTTCATTTCATTTTGCAATAATTGAAAAAAAAAAAATTTAAAGAAATTAAATTTATTCTTTTAATGAAATCATTATTTGAAATGGCTTGTTTTCGTTTTATTTTGTGATAATTGAAAAAAATATTATTTTATTTTTGCTGGCAATGCAGCCAGCACGCTGCCAACTGGCAGTGGGCTTGAGCATTTGGATTATCTTTAGACCTTCAAAGGTCTGAGGATGATCCAATGCTTTTTATGTAATAGTAGTGTAGTTTTGTTGTAGTTAATAATGGCACTTTTGCCCGATTACAAAAAGTATTATTTTAACGAAATAAAATCATTTATTTTGATTAAAATTCATTGATTATATTTAAATTTAAATTTCTTATAGTACAAGTGTTATTTCAAAACTGACATCATTATTTTATTTAGGAAAGATTCTAAAAAATAAGATAAAATAAATCAATCTGTTTAGCCTATGAAAACCCTAAATGCAAGACGATTTCAACCGGTCTTAAGGGAGGCCTATGTCTAGTACTTCCAAGCAGTAATACCACAATCTATAACGTTCTACGACTGATAAAAATGATTATGAATCTCTTTAGATCCTGTACTTATGTACCTATATAGGTATACATGCGTAATGAATATCGTGTATTCCAAGAAAAAAAATTTAATCGCGTTAATTAGTAATATAAAAAATTATTATTTTTATTTATTTTATTTATTTTTTTATTTTATTTATTCATACACAAAACAAATCACAATCGTTACAAAAGTTCAACTTAAATATAATTATATTATGATCTGGATTGTAATTCAAATATATGTGTACACAGAAAAAGTAATTGAATAAGTAGACATAGAGGCTTTTGGTTTCGTTAAAAATTATTAACTAAAAATAAGTAAATGGAAAAAGAAAGTAAAAACTGGATTTAAAAGAAGAATAACTAACAAATATCGAGTACGCACTCAGCAAGCGGATGTGCGCACTCTTTACAATCTAAGTATCAGATGTGTTTTTAGTAGCCAGGCACAACCCAGAGGTTGCACTCGACTTGACGGGTTTGGTGTAGAGGATATCTTTAACCTGTTTAATGTAAAATGTAAATTTTGAAGAAAATATATCGATGTCAAACTTTTTATTAACAAATTCGTTATACTGACGAGCCATTCTCACAAGGGGATTGAAAAAAGAAATGTTATTTTTATGACTATGTAGAGCAAAGACATTTATTTGATTGGATCTACGTGCACTGTACCTAGTGTTAAAGTTTATTTGAGATAACAATTCGGGAGAGTCTACTATGGAGTGAACTATTTTATAAAGATTTGTGCAATCAAAGTATTTTCGTCGGGTTTCTAATTTTTGGACGTTGTACATTGCTAGTCTGTCTTCATAGTTCAACTTAGAACGGCCCATGTGCTGACGGTAACATAACATTCTCAGACATTTTCTCTGTACTCTTTCTATTTCATCAATATGTACTCTATAGTGAGGGGACCATACGGGGCTGGCATATTCCAAAACACTTCTTGCTAAAGTAAAAAATAAGTAGAGAAGAGAACTAGCTTTTCTAAAACCTTTTGTAGATCTAAAGATAAATCCTAGTAATTGATTAGCTTTCACTGTAATATGTTGAAAATGTGCTCTAAAAGATAATTTTTCATCAAACAAAATTCCTAAATCTTTAACAACAACCGATCTGGCTAGGACTTGGTCGTCAATCATATAATTGTGGGTCATCTTTAGGTGTTTATTAGAAAACGTTATAATAAAGCATTTGCTAATATTAAGGAACATGTGATTGGTTTTACACCAGCCAGAAACAATATTTAAGTCTTTTTGCAAGAGATCGCAGTCATGAGACGATGAAATAGTCTTAAATATTTTCAAATCGTCAGCATATAGCAGACATTCACAATTTAAGAGCTCTATTAGATCATTTATAAAAATAATAAATAAGAGAGGGCCTAAATGCGATCCTTGGGGAACACCGGAGATCACCTGCATAGGAGAAGATAGGAATCCTTTAAGAGCAACCAGTTGACTCCTGTTAGAGAGATACGATGTTAACCAACGAAATAGATTACCATGGAAGCCATAAGTAAAAATCTTCTTACAAAGTAATCTGTGGTTAACTTTATCGAAGGCCTTTTGGAAGTCTGTATAAATAGAGTCAACCTGACCGCCAGTAGCAAAGCTCTTACAAAGATAGTTTTTATACTCCAACAGATTGGTCACAGTCGATCTTCCCTTAACAAAGCCGTGCTGTTTTATAGAGAGGAGTGGCTTTATGTGATTGTATAAATGGCCATAGACAAGAGATTCGAATAATTTTGCTAAGCAAGATAAGATACTAATTGGTCTATAGTTTTCACAGCGAGACTTATCACCGCCCTTGAAAACAGGCACTATATGCGCTACTTTCCATCGTTTAGGAAACACCCCGATAGCGAGCGATTTATTAAATATGATGCTTAGTGGTGCAGTCAGTTCTCTACCACACATTTTTATGAATGAGGGAGGTATTTGATCTGGACCTGCACCTTTATTTTTGTCAAGTTGATTAATTTTTGTCAAAATTTCTTCTTCGGTAAATGAAATATGTGAAAGTGATTGTATATCTTTAAACTTGGGATGTTGGAAATTAGATGTGTCGCTTTTTACGTCTTTTTCGAAAACAGAACCAAAGTATTCTGAAAATAATTCGCATATACCTTGTCCGTCAGAAGATGAGGAGTTACCGAAGTTCATAACATTTGGCATAGAGACGTGACCTTTCCTATTATTTACATGTCTCCAAAATAGTTTAATGTTCTCTCCCATTGAGTCCTCAATCGAGGAAATGTAATTTTTATAACATTGATTAGCCATTCTCTTAAAACGATCTCTGAGCAAAGAAAATGTATCGTAGTCTCTAGGATTGTTATATTTTTTGTAGAGCTTATGATATTTATTTTTTTCTTCATTACATTTTATCAACGGTATACTGTACCAAATTGGATAATTCAAGGGTTTTGAGTGCATAAGAGGGGTATATTGCCTAATGATTTTTAATAGAGTTTCGTAAAAAATGTCAGTGCATGTATCTACATCAGAGCTAGAGAGCATGTCACGCCAGTTTATTTTACTTAATTCATGACGTATATCGACTTAGTCGACGATTATTAGTAGTATTTGTAATAAATTTAGTAAATATTATTTAATTTTGTTATTGTTAGATTGCAAAAAGCACGCAAAGTAGTGGTTCAAAAAATTCCAAGGAATTCATTGGTATGGGGACCGGGATTTGAACCCACGACCTGTAGGACGAGTGTAATTATCACTAGACCACCAAGGATTTTTAGATCGGTTAAGTAGAATTATATTAGCCTTATTGTCTTTTATTACCTACTGTGTCCTAAGTCCTAAGCAACAAAGACCAATATTAGTGTCAGAATAAATATGAGCGCACCAAATTTGTAATTAGTGAGCAGCAGTAAACCTCGACCGTCCGACAGTTTGACATTCGCTGCCCTTGCTTGTCCTCAAGCGAAGCCGAAGGCCTAAACTCCACCAAAGCCAAGCGAAGCGGAGATGTGCAAAGCGCCGTAGTCCGTTACTCTGCCGTCTGCATAAATGCCTGAGCCATATTAGCTTGACGACAAACATAATTATTTTTCGCAAGAAATGGCAAAACCGCCTTTCATCGTGTACGAAATTCGAATATTTCGCTCGAATTGTTTACATTATTGTTGACTCCTCAAAAACGGCTCAGCCGAATTCAGCAAAATTTAAATAATAAATAAATAAATAAATAAATATTAGAGGACATCTTACACACGGTCTCTGACCCCAAACTAAGCCAAGCTTGTGATATGGCTGCCAGAGACTGATATACTACATAAACATATTTTTAAATACATACTTATATAGATAGTACCTAAATAACACCCAGACACAGAGCAAACATCTATGTTTATCACATAAATGTTTGCCCTGGGTGGGGATCGAACCCACGCCTTTTTGATCCAGAAGTCAGGGTCACTAACCACTGAGCCACCGAGGCAGTCAAATGAGACTACTTTAGGTGTATACCCCGTCGATCTAAAGCGATTGACCGAGCGAGCGAATGTTAGTCCATCCGAGTGAGAATTAGTTTGGATGTTACTTTTCACGTACAGGTCGCATATTTCAACGATTCTTGGTGAAATTTGGTACACATGTTAGAATGTTTTAAGCGTAAGCAATTTTTGATTCAGAAGGTTTTTTCCTTCATAAAGGTACACGGAAAGATCTTTGATGGAACACGCTTCTCACGCTTCTCACTCCTATTCTAATTAAGAACGTATCGTGTGTAGACGCGCTCCGCAAACAAAGTGAGACGGCGAGGAGCCGAGGGGCCGAGGGGAGCTCGTCTTCGTATGGTGAAACTAGCAATAAAATTTCATATAAAATTATAAAGTCAATTTATTAACTGTTTTATGTGATTTGCCAATACTTTAGCTACTACTTAATGCATTAAACATAATTTAAAAAAATATTATGTTTAAAAACTCGTCAAGAAATAAGACTTTCGTTCAAAACAGATGTGACTTTGGTTTTTTTTTCGATCGAGCGAAGTTACTCCTTTTATGTATCAGATATGATTTGCCAACAGAAGATAATTATGCTCCAGAATAACAAATATTGTTTTCTTTTAAAAAAAAATGTTTTTGGTACTGAAATCTTGATTCTGGTTAGACATTTTATACACGACCGTGTGACTCACTCAAGTCCAGAAAAAATATCCTCTTTTCTCTAAGCAAATACATATGGCTTTTCTGCAATGAACTTACGGTTTACAACGACTCCTCATATCTCAGCTCCGATCCGATATAGTGGAGTCTAACCGTAACTACCCAACTATTGCTTTATCATAACTTTGCCTTATGGACCGGCCACACATTCGCCCTACGGCGAAGTTATCGTCACTGGGGCTCATTCATCTAATTCAAACGGTAGTAATTGGTTGTTCACGATTTGAACTACTACCTGAAGCTGGGCACATACGCTGCGATGATCGCATCTATTCATCAGATCAGTCCAGCGAGGTCCTAATATAGTTACATTGCCGGTAGGTAGTTATTGAGGAATCAAAATGACACCCCTATTTTAATCGAAAAAATTGATTTAACAAAAAAATTATTGGCATCAAAGTTGTAGAAAATCAAATTTTAAACAACTTTTGTTACCATAACTTCTGCTGAAAAATTGAAATAACACAAGTTATTGAAGAAATGAAATGGCACAACCGGCTATTTGAAAAAAATATCGATCCTACAAAAAGTTAATGGGAACTAAAGTTGTAGAAAATCAAATTTTAACCATTTTTTGTTCCCATAACTTCTGCTGGAAAATTGAAATAACACAAGTTATTGAAGAAATGAAATGGCACAACCGGCTATTTGAAAAAAATATCGATCCTACAAAAAGTTAATGGGAACTAAAGTTGTAGAAAATCAAATTTCAAACAACTTTTGTTCCCATAACTTCTGCTGGAAAATTGAAATAACACAAGTTATTGAAGAAATGAAATGGCACAACCGGCTATTTGAAAAAAATATCGATCCTACAAAAAGTTAATGGGAACTAAAGTTGTAGAAAATCAAATTTCAAACAACTTTTGTTCCTATAACTTCTGCTGAAAAATTGAAATAACACAAGTTATTGAAGAAACAAAATGGTACAACCAACTATTTAAAAAAAATATCGATCCTTCAAAAAGTTGATGGGAATCAAAGTTGTAGAAAATCAAATTTTAAACAACTTTTGTTCCCATAACTTCTGCTGTAAAATTGAAATAATACAAGTTATTGAAGAAATGAAATGGTACAACCAACTATTTAAAAAATTATCGATCCTGCAAAAAGTTTATAGGAATCAAAGTTGTAGAAAATCAAATTTTAAACAACTTTCATTCCGATAATTTCTGCTGAAAAATTGAAATAACACAAGTTATTGAAGAAACAAAATGGTACAACTAACTATTTAAAAAAAGATCGACCCTACAAAAAGTTGATGGGAACAAAAGTTGTTTAAAATTTGATTTTCTACAACTTTGATTCCCATCAACTTTTTGTAGGATCGATATTTTTTTAAATAGTTGGTTGTACCATTTCATTTCTTCAATAACTTGTGTTATTTCAATTTTTCAGCAGAAGTTATGGGAACAAAAGTTGTTTAAAATTTGATTTTCTTCTACTTTGATGCCAATTTTTTTTTGTTAAATCAATATTTTTCGATTAAAATAGGGGTGTCATTTTGATTCCTCAATAACTACCTACTGGCAATGCAACTATATTAGGACCTCGCTGGACTGATCTGATGAATAGATGCGATCATCGCAGCGTGTGTGCCCAGCTTCAGGTAGTAGTTCAAATCGTGAACAACCAATTACATACTACCGTTTGATTAGATGAATGAGCCCCCAGTGACGAAAACTTCGCCGTAGGGCGCAGATGTGGCCATAGCATTATTGGGCAACTAGGTACGTAATTAGTGCCTTCATATGAGGAAACTCCATTATTTCGAAAATTAATAAAAATGGTAAATTTTTGCAAAGTAATAAATTACAAAGGCACCGAATGTCAAATAGATATTTGTTTTGATTTTAATGGCTTCTAGTATCGAATATAATAACATACAGTTTCAACAACTTACGGTGGTACTTTTTAGTAAAACCGCAGTGCGAGACTAAACCATGCGTATTTATTTTGTAAAACTATCTGCGTTGAAAATATTATCTGTATTCGATTCTTGGTAAATCACGGCACATCTCTAGACGACGGACTTTTTAACATTTCACTGTATACTCATCATAGCGAGCAACTTTTACTAGTCGACTAAGCGAAATAAATTGTTATAAATATGTAACTTTTTGAAAATTCAAACTTTTAATAAGATCCTGAATATCATGTAGCAGCAGAGTGCTAGCCAAGACAAGTAAAACGAGCCCAAACACGACGGGGCTATCTTGCTTAGTACAGGAGTTCCTACTCCATAATCAGATCAGTTCGATGGTACCATATTACTGCATTGTCACGCGATATACATATAATTATGCATGCAAAATTTCAACTCAATCGGAAACCGGGAAGTTGGTATTTAACTTGCAAGATTCCACCCCAACTTACATAGTACCTACATACATAGGTACATCCATTGCAAGTTTAACAAAAGCTTGTGTGTTAAAAAAGGCTTTGCCGCAGACTATGTGTTACTCGCTACAGAATCTAATTAGTTGACTAGGTGTTCGTTAGAGATCAACGTTCAGCACGGTCGTCAGTCTTCGGATGGGTGACCGAGGTGGCATCTTCAACTGAGCGCTACTGTGGCTCGGATGACAAGTTAAATTTTAGGTCCCGGTTGTTTTAACCGTTTAGCCATGTCAGAGGCCTTCAGGCGGCTTAAAAACTCTGACACCAGGGTTAGCCACCCGGCCTATACGAACTTACTTACATAATCTAATTCATAGAAACCAGTGGCGAGTAGCGAAGCTATAGTCCACATGCAGACGGGGAGGACTATGGTTGCTGTCTCTCTGCTGGCTCGAATCAGAAATGAGGAGAGACGCAGATGAACCAAAGTTACTGATATAGCCCAGCGGATTAGGAAATTAAAGTGACAATGGGCAGGGCACATAATTCGAAGAACGAATAGCTGATGGGGCCGTAAAGTTGATCGAATGGAGACCACGTACCAGCAAGCGCAGCATAGGACGTCCATCGAATGACGATATAATAAAGATCGCAGGAACGCGCTGGATGCAGGCCGCTTCCAACGGGCTTTATTGGAAATGCATGGGAGAGGCCAGCAGTGGACGTTCTACGGCTGATGGATGGATGATGGAGTACAATTTGTCGTTTCGTTTCAGCTATAGGAGCTGCCACTGCTGGACATAGGCCTCCCCTAAAGATATTTAATAAGATCGGTTGGTAGCGGCTTGCATCCAGCGCGATCCTGCGGGTCAATATATAAGGTCCTACGCTGCGCTTGCCGGTACGTGGTCTCCACTCGAGAACTTTTCGACCCCAATGGTTTTCAGTCCTCCGCGCTATGTGCCCTGCCCACTGCCATCTCAACTTGCCAATCCGCTGGGCTATGTTGGTAACTTTGGTTCGTCTACGATCTCCTCATTTCTGATCGGAGTACAATTATGTACTGCTAGTCCAGCATGCGACCACGAAAAATCACGAAAAGAACTCATTTCGACGTGTGAAAAAGTGACAGATATGTATATACTTTGTCATAACGATTTTTCTTTCTGACACGTCGCTTTCGGCGTGTTCCTGCGATCTTTATTAAATCGTCAGTCCACCTAGTCGATTGCAAAGTATATTATAGTAAATATTACGTGCTGCGGATCCTAGCCAGGCTGGAATACATTATGCGTCATCGAGAATTACACTGTACATTGTAACATGGCGTTCAACTTTTGACTTCACTTCACTAAACTAAATCACTAAATCTGACACTTCCACTCGAGTACACTGCTGCAGCGGCAGCGGGGCAGGGGGGTCGGGCAGGCGCGCGGGGGGCGAGTACGCGTCAAGGTCATCCGTGACGTCATACCCGCGCACACTGACCCCACAGCTAGTGATGGGAAACTTGACGTAATTATTTAGATTTGGTGTAATAACTGTAGTGTTTTCGTTTTCCGAGCGAAATTAGAATGGGGCGAAAAGTTTGAAATAGACTGGTTATAGTGAATGAAAATAATTCATTAGTTATCATTGCGTTGGAAAGCGGAAATTTACCCGGTATAATGTTAAGATAGTCTTATTTATTTCCTGTTCTATTTTCAGTTTTGTTTACCAATTTTACGATATTTTTTCGAGTAGTTTTTTGATGAAAAATACTTTCCACATGTTTGATTAGACGTGCAAGAGACTCACCTGACGAGCAGCGTCACGCATTTTTTTAACTTAATCCACACATCTCTTAATTCTATGTCCACACTTAGGTACGTCCCATAAAATTTTTAAATGCAGTTAAGTGTGTACCTTTCCCGCACTGCGCTCGTTTCTGACTAAAAATTGAATGAAAACTTATAGCAAAAATCCGGAACACATTAATTATTTACTCTGCTTACACCTTCGAGCAAATATCTACAGAGCCACCGTCCCTAAGTGAAAGTAGAAAAAAAATGTCCAAGCGCCGTCATACATTCCAACTTGGATATTTACACTAAATAATTCACAATGACCCAATTTCTCGAATCTTGACATAATGTTACCTAACTAGTACTTGTAACCGAGCACTTTGGCATCGCGTGGCGTTGTAGTCAGCTTGGCAATCGCCTTATGACTAACTAAAAAGTCTGCCTTGCCTACTACATAGCTTGGGCCAAAGTTTTGGTTCGGACCTTTTTAGCACGATT